>JAUPFT010000010.1:29808554-31168554 GCA_036936625.1 Parnassius smintheus behrii | reverse complement strand
TTTCTCATCTATACGAGTACATATAAATAAATTGAAGTGTCTGTATTATTGAAGTAACTGTATTTAATTGATGGGTAAATTTTAAGTAAACGATTGATCATGTTATAGGCATGAGGGGCTTGAGCTGTATATTTTCGACTGGCAAAAACCATAAAGTAACTGAATTTTTGAACATTAAGGTGATGATACCTCGAAAATTTGGTGGTTTTTCTATTTAACATATTTTTTTAAGTTTTATAGATTACAAACCAAAATTTTGATATATGATTTTTGACTATATTATCTAGGAGTAGTTAGTTAGTACCAGTTCTGGATCACTGATTCAGAAGTGGTACAACGTTCGTCGAGACTAACGATCCTTAAAAAAAAAAGGTTTTGGCATGCTCTGATCACGAATCTCCGTTTTAGCGTAGGATGCACGGTTCCGGAGATGTGCAGATCAATTAACTCTTATCTAATTGATATCCGGTGAGGGCCTCCACCGTCATTAGCGCCCCATTGTTATTTATCTATTGTTCATTGAATACCGTCATTGTCTATTCGTGCGTCGGATTATCAGTGCTATTATATTATACTCCTTTATTCCTAACTGCAACGGTAATCTGAATCATCAATAAAATACATTACCTAATTTTGTTACAATTTTTATTTACGAAATACAAAATCTTATTACTTATTATCTATAAAATAGGAGCGAAACATCTCATCCACTAAAATATCATTGTACAATGTGTTCCCTGTAAATATACTCGTAAAATTATGTATTGAACATCCCTGAAACTTATATAGCAAATACATTAAGCAATATTCGCCACAAACTGAAGTCCACTCATTCTGAATCCTATCAACATTCCAGTTCCATCTTTTACAATTCCTTTTTAAAAACTCTAGATGATATCGTACAGGTGCTCGTCCGTATGAATCAAAATATTGACCGACGTCATTCGTATCGATATATAAAGCTACCCAATGTGACCCTGGTTTATCATATGTATCCAAATTGCATATTATATACGTTTGCACGTGGGTGTACATGGGCAGTCTATTGGCAGCATAAACATTATTTTCTAGACTGGGGTGAATCTTTTTCAGATGTTGTTGTACATCTAGTGTATCCATGATATTACTGCTATTAGTAGATTATTACAGTACAATCTACTCAATGACTAACATAGGAATGATCAATTATAGTGATTTCTAAATATTAAATTGCATTATTTTGTGTTATACAAAACGTATTTGAGTCATCAATACACTGAACAAGACGCGACACGAAGTAATTTTGAGATAAGCAACAAAATGTGAGATAAGCTTGTTGACGCATAAAGTTACTATCAATTCCACTGCAGAAATTCTTTAGATTAGAATTATTACTTACTGGTACTATATAGGACCAAGCAAGTGCAGTCATGGAGTTAGTGTATGGTCGTTTGACCGCAGTGGATCTATCAAAACTACATTTGTGTTACTTCAACGCATCAAAGGCCATGGATGTAAGTGTTTATTCTATTGAAAAACTTACTTTTCTATCTGTTATTTTCTTACGTGTGTATGATTTAGTGTTAACAAATTATATTTAAATGTTGTGTGTGTATATGATTAAGCCGTGGTAGCTCAGATGGTTAGCGCAAGCTGTAAATTTCACAGTACCCGGGTTCGACCCCCGCCGGCACCAATTAAATTGTTAATTGCAATTTTAAGTGATTATTCTATTGACAAACTTACTTTTCTTTCTGTTATTTTCTTACGTGTGTATGATTTAGTGTTAACAAACTATATTTAAATATTGTGTGTGTACCGCATCTACGAATACTAGAGTAGTTAAAAAACACTTTTTTAACAATGACAGTCATTAGTTGATCATTAGTGAATGTGATTCTGTTTACTTAAATTACAGGAAGACAAGAGCAGAAGGAAGAAATGGGATGATGGGAAATAATGAAGCATTGTTATGTGAAGTTTGTTGGAACAAACATATTTTTAGTCACGTGTAAATACTTTTAACATTTTAGTTCAAAATGGCACAAAATCTAAAAAATATTAGATACATCATCGACATGGACGGATTTTACATTACATATCCTCATAACACGCAAACATTTTCAATGTAGCGAAATGGGTATTCTAGACGTAAAACTATCTAATAAAAATGATGCGTTTATCGATCATTATTTGTTTCGGCCAATTTATCCTTTCAATTATTTGTCACCAAAAGACAAAAAAACTGTTCGTTATTGTGAAACACACGTGCACGGCATTCCATATTTTGATGTTACCGAAGAATTAAAATGTGCCTACAAACAAGAGAATATCATCCCCATATTAAATTGGTATATTAGAAATTTGTGCAAAGACGAAGTGACCGCATACAAAGGTGGTTCAACAGAAAAACAATTTTTTAAAATGTTGACGACGAATGATAGAATTTTTAATATTGAAGAATACAAATGTCCAAAATACAATGATTTTGTAAATGTCATAAATTTAAACAAACGTTATGTGTGTAATAATCATATATTTGCAAAAAATAATCACAAAATTTTACATTGTTCTTGTAACGAAGTGTGGGTTTTTTACAAGTGGTTATTGCTTGAAAATAAAATTTTAAATTAATCATAAATTTTGTTTGATTTCCCAAAAGCATTAGTTATAGTACACAATATATATTAATTGTTTACACGAACACTTTCATTTTTTATTTCACCCCTTAGAACTTTTAGACGTGTGTAATGTTTCACTTTATACATCCGTTTACTGCTATTGTGACAGGGCCAAGTGGTTGTGAGAAGTCAAATTTTGTAACAATTTTCATAAAATCAGTTACAGAAATATGTAATTGTGATTTTAATCAGATCACATGGTGCTTTGATGAAAGCAACCTTTATATAATTTACCAAATGTTAACTATCATCAAGGAATTCCAAATCTTAATATGTTTGATGGTGAAAACCCACATCTCGTTATTATTGATGATCTAATGAGAGAGTCCGATGTAACTTTAAACTCAAACAGTGTTTTGTATTGGATTAAATAGAAGATTTATAAAGAAATAAAAAAGTAAGGAAATAGAAACGATTGGTCATCTTCACGGTGACATTTTCAACCAAGATAAATTTTTAATTAATGGTGTTGAAATGAGTGTTAAATTGGTTCGATCAAGAGAGAGCTTTAATTTAATTGCTGGGTCAAACGATGTAAAGTTTAAAGTTTGCATTACGGACGCAACTCCTATTGTTCGACGAGCACGAATTAATCCAAGTGTATTACTCGCACATCAAAAAGTTTTAGCTTCTACCACTGCTAAATATCCAATTACTCGAGCTGAAGTAAAAGTTTTAACAATTCCATCGGGTGTTCAAGGAAAAACTCTTGATAATATATGTTTAGGACAGGTACCCAAAAGATGTATAATTGGATTTGTGAACAATTCTACATTTAATGGTTCCCTTACTAAAAATCCATTTAACTTTGAAAACTATGGCATTAATTCTTTCAGCTTATATATTGATGGTCAACAAATACCTTCAAAAGCTTTGCAACCATCTTTTAATAATAGTATTTACATCAGCATATCATACTAATAAAAAAAAAACTCATCAGCTCATTGGAATCTCATAAAGCATGGTAGTGTAAGATTAGAAGTACGATTTGAATCCTCACTAATACAACAATTAACTGTATAGTTTATGCTGAGTTTGATAATATTATTGAGATAGATAAAACTGAAATGTTACTGTAGACTATAGTAGTTAAGGTTATGTGTTGTGTGTTAGATTTTATGTGTTATTATTACATTGAAAATGTTTGCGTGTTATGAGGATATGTAATGTAAAATCCGTCGATGTCGATGATGTATCTAATATTTTTTAGATTTTGTGTCATTTTGAACCAAAATGTTAAAAGTATTTACACGTTACTAAAAATATGTTTGTTCCAACAAACTTCACATAACAATGCTGCATTACTTCCCATCATCCCATTTCTTCCTTCTGCTCTTGTCTTCCTGTAATTTAAGTAAACAGAATCACATTCACTAATGATCAACTAATGACTGTCATTGTTAAAAAAGTGTTTTTTAACTACTCTAGTATTCGTAGATGCGGTACACACACAATATTTAAATATAATTTGTTAACACTAAATCATACACACGTAAGAAAATAACAGAAAGAAAAGTAAGTTTGCCAATAGAATAATCACTTAAAATTGCAATTAACAATTTAATTGGTGCTGGCGGGGGTCGAACCCGGGTACTGTGAAATTTACAGCTTGCGCTAACCATCTGAGCTACCACGGCTTAATCATATACACACACACACACACACAATATTTAAATATAATTTGTTAACACTAAATCATACACACGTAAGAAAATAACAGATAGAAAAGTAAGTTTGTCAATAGAATATACACTTACAACCATGGCCTTTGATGCGTTGAAGTAACACACTAACTCCATGACTGCACTTGCTTGGTCTTATATAGTACTAGTAAGTAATAATTCTAATCTAAAAAATTTCTGCAGTGGAATTGATAGTAACTTTATGCGTCAACAAGCTTATCTCACATTTTGTTGCTTATCTCAACATTACTTCGTGTCGCGTCTTGTTCAGTGTATTGATGACTCAAATACGTTTTGTGTAACACAAAATAATGCAATTTAATATTTAGAAATCACTATAATTGATTCATACGGACGAGCACCTGTACGATATTATCTAGAGTTTTTAAAAAGGAATTGTAAAAGATGGAACTGGAATGTTCATAGGATTCAGAATGAGTGGACTTCAGTTTGTGGCGAATATTGCTTAATGTATTTGCTATATAAGTTTCAGGGATGTTCAATGCATAGTTTTACGAGTACACTTACAGAGAACACATTGTACAACGATATTTTAGTTTATGAGATGTTTCGCTCCTATTTTATAGATAATAAGTAATAAGATTTTGTATTTCGTAAATAAAAATTGTAACAAAATTAGGTAATGTATTTTATTGATGATTCAGATTACCGTTGCAGTTAGGAATAAAGGAGTATAATATAATAGCACTAATAATCTGACGCACGAATAGACAATGACGGTATTCAATGAACAATAGATAAATAACAATGGGGCGCTAATGACGGTGGAGGTCCTCACCGGATATCAATTAGATAAGAGTTAATTGATCTGCACATCTCCGGAACTGTGCATCCTACGCAAAAACGGAGATACGTGATCAGAGCATGCCAAAACCTTTTTTTTTAAGGATCGTGAGTCTCGACGAACGTTGTACTACTTCTGAATCAGTGAGCCAGAACTGGTACTAACTAACTACTTCTAGGATTGCATAAAAGCAAAACACATGTCATGTAATTTTCTAGATAGAAATAAATTGCAAAGTAGGCTCTAATTATTTACATTTCTCGATGACACCACAATATTCTTACGAATAATTTCGTGGAATAATTTTTAAAGCATAGTAAATAATCATATCTAAATTCTCATAAACCAGTTTTTAATCCATAACGAAGTTTTGTTAAAAAATAAAAATATTGTTTGGTGCTTACTTAGTTTTTTCCGAGCGCTTGCTCGGTATGGCTATCTCATAATTTACGTACTATGGAGTCATTGCATCACTTTCATTTTGACCCTCCCGCAGTCGTATGTTAGCTTCACCGACAAAGGAATAAGCCACGCCCCCAAAACTTCGATTCATTTTCTAGGTATCCTCTTAACTCTAAAATTCAATTTACTATGGAATTAGAGGCAAATAATTCCTTAGCTTTCACCATACCAAACTATAGCTCACACTGTGTATGGAAAAAAGTGTAGTTATTTATACGTGGTAGTTATTTGTATGCCATTAAGCCATGAATAACCCGTTTTCAAATCTTTGTCTGTCTGTGTGTCGGCCCAGACTCAGCTCCGGAATAGCTGAACCGAATGTAATGAAACTTCACGAGAAGGTGAGAGCAATGCCAGTGGTGATCCAGGTTATATTTTACCCAAAAAAACTTGGGGTGTTGACATCTTTGGTCTTTGACGATTAGATATATAAATATATAAATGATAGGCATTTAAAATTTACCAAGGCACAGCTGCGACGGGACGCTAGTGATTTAGCAAAGGAACACCCGATTCTGTTAACTATTATTATTATTATTACCGATTTAACAAGACAACATCAACAATTTTATAATTCTGTTGCAAGTTCAGGCCGGGGATGGAAAGCGTCAAAAGTCCAAGTCTCTGAGGGATGCAAAAAGGCCAGTGTAAAAGTGGTCTGTTTAAGGACTGGCCTTTATATAAAATAATGAAACCGTAAATGAGGATGTTAGAATGCAAAACATTTTTTTTTTTAGAATTTAAATTCGTTTTTCTGTTTATATATATATGTATATGTATATATATATATATATATATATATATATATATATGTATATATATATATATATATATATATATATATATATATATATATATATATATATGTATATATATATATATATATATATATATATATATATATATATATATATATATATATATGTATATATGTCATAGAATAATTAGATTAATTGAATTTTCCGCAAAAATCTAGGGATGACAACGCGAATAATTAGACAATGGTCGAATGTGTTCAAAAACCAAATCAGCTCGCCTCTATTTCACTTAGTCTTGTCTGCCCTACCCCTAGAGTGCTTTTGTGAAGCCGTAGGCGCGGAGAGAGAGTAACCCCCGCCCGCCGTAGCAAATTGCAGGCAACCGTAAGCATGGGTGCCTTCGATTTGCTACGCAAGGGCGAAGGAGCTGCACTTCCTGCAGCGCCGAAATTGTTACAGAAGTAACTTTGGGTCAATATTCCTATGTAAAAAGTAAGGTTATGATTATCCAAAGAAAATTGTTACTCTAAAACTATAAACCAATAACCAACGCTTATAAACCAAAATCAAGCCCATCAGAGTTAAACATACTCAAAGTCGCAAAAGTCCTAATTTTTTTTCAGTAAGATTGAGAAATGTCAGCTAATATCTAAATATACGTGTTTTCGCGATATCCCTAGATTTTTTCGCTTATAATTCGGTTTATCTAACTATCCTACGACATATTCGTAACACGGTACGTGAAAACAACGAAACCGAATTTTGGACTAACATACAGTTCACCTGGTAAGTGGATGCTGTGACCTGTGTCGGTATCATCTACACAACATCTACATCTATTTTGGATTAAAAATCAAAACCAGATGCATTACCATCGTTGAGAAATAAGATGAAATGTTTTCTACACTCATCATACGAAACACGGCAGTATTAAGGTGCTATTTAACGTTGGCACCCTGTGAGAGCTTAGTCCTCCCCTGTCCCCGGTCGAGCCGACCCATTCGCACTAATATTATAAGTTAAAGGCCACGTTTATAGGTATCCTCGTAGCGGCGGTGTAAAAATATCCACTACCTCATATCGTCCCGTGGGTGCCGTAAGAGGCGACAGGGGGAACAATATACGTGGTAGAGCCACGCTGCAGTTATATTAGATGTATAGTTGTGGCACGAATGGGTCGGCTCGACCGGGGAGGGACCACGCTCTCACAGAATACCAGCGTGAAATGGTAGCTTAATGCTGCTGTATTTCGTATGGTGAGTGTAGAGAACCGGAGGCCCTTTTTACTGGAAACGAGGCATTCCATCGTAGTCCTCACGGGTGACAACGCATCTGCATTTTGATTCGTAATCGAGGATAGATGTGGATGTCTATGGGCCACAGCAACCACTTACCATCGGGTGAACTGTGTGCTCGTTTGTCACCCTATCCTATAAAAAAAAACTGAAACAGGAGATGGGCAGTAGCATTTTCCCAATAACAACTCAAAGTAAAAAAAATACTGCGTTTGCCAATTAGCCTGCCAAGAGTGGCAACTATGGCAAAATCCCCTCTATGAGGCAATCTATGGGGGAGGCCTATGTTCAGCGATGGACTGTAATAGGCTGTGATGGGTGAGGTATGTTAAAACATTTAGTGCTGCGATCGCCGTTCAGCCAGTCCCTCTGATATGACCCAGTTAAATGAGTTCATGTGAGGTTGACGGGCTGAAAATACTTCAAAATCATCAATCAGCGAATCAAGGATAAAGAAGAAGAGAATGATTTTTATTCTTTATTAAGATTGAACATGTAGGTCCCATCACGAATGACAAACAAACAAATCGCAGCACTGAAAGCGGCCTCCAGCCTGGAGTGGACTTGCCTTGATTGCCAGCAGGAATCACCGAGACGGAACTCATCTATTGTAATCCCGGAAGAAGACGATGGAGAAGATGATGAACGTGTCCTAATAAACTCCAAAAACTTGCTGAGTTCAATAAGTAGGGAAGTTGAAAAAGCAATAAAAAATGAAATGCGGGAACTGAACGAGTCCCTACAGTTTCATAGTGCCAAGCTAGAAGAAGTGGTCGAGTGTATAGATGCATTTAAACAAACCATCAAAGTTCTTGAACGAAAAAATATAGAGCTTACTAATAAGAACAACAATTTGAAAATGCGGGTAGGTGCCCTTGAACAGCAACTACAAGAAATAGAGCAAGAAAAACTTATAAACTGCATAGAAATATCAAATATTCCCTACCAGCCCACAGAAAATGTCAAAAAACTGGTGGAAAGCATCGCTCTGAAACTCCAACAGCCCCTCGAAGGAATAAAAAGTATTCGAAGGCTTCCTGGAAAAAAATACCATCCGGCGAATATAAAGGTAGAATGGCAAGACGAGCCTTCACAAGAGAAATGGATCTCAGTAGCAAAATCCACTAAGATTACCGTAGCAGATATATATCCTACAGAAATGAACAGAAATAGTGTCGTGTACATCAGAGAAGCAATGACAAAAAATAATAAAATAATATTGTGGCAGGCGAAGCAGCAGTTAAAAAACAATCAGAATTATAAGTACGTATGGTTTAAAAAGGGATATGTTAAGGCACGTAAGGATGACAGATCAAAAATTTACACATTGAAAACCCTGCATGACCTAAATGTTCTAACTAAGTTTTCTTAATTGTGTACCTATCCATATACCTAGCCGTAAGGTCTAAACTCATTTTATAACTCGAAATATGTTAGATGAAATCTGTGAGATATCTGACTGTCTAAATATAAATCAATTTCTAAACGAAATTCCTAAGCACCATGTTAATCTCTTGTGCGTTCATTTTAATATCAGATCCCTAATTAAAAATTTCACAGCACTTGAACAATGTATACTAACGTCAAATAAACCTATTGATGTCGTAATTCTAACTGAAGTTAATGTAATGGATAATACTTGCTGTTTGTTTCATATCAATGGCTATCAAATGTTTTCTGCGTTAAGAAAAACTAGAAGGGGTGGCGGTATAATTATTTACGTCAGTAATAAACACAAATGCAACATAAAAACTATCAAAACAATACACTTCGAAAACATATTACTTACAATCACCACTAACTTAAATTTTTAAAATAATACAGAAACATAGAATGCGCTTAGAATACTCGAACATAGCATATTTTTACGACCATGCTCTGTAAATGAAGTTATAAGAATAATTAAATCCCTAAACAATACGAAGTCTGTGGGTAATGATTCAGTCTCTACTCATATACTAAAGGATTGTGCCGATATTATAGGTCCTATTCTTTCAAACCTCATAAATCTATCGTTCACACAGGGTACGTTTCCCGAGAAACTAAAAACTTCGATTGTGAAACCGCTCTATAAAAAAGGTGATCATCACGAATTGACCAATTACAGACCTATTACAATTTTTTCAAAAATATTTGAGAAGGCGATGCATAGTAGAATTTACAACTACTTGTCTAAATATAATATTCTCCGTAAAGAACAGAACGGATTCCAAAAAGGAAAATCCACAACACATGCCGCATTTTCTTTAATACATAGAGTAACTGATTACATAAACAAAAAAGTACCAGTGGTTGCTATATTTTATGAAATGTCAAAGGCATTTGACTGTGTTGATCACATTATACTAATAGATAAGTGTGAAAGATATGGAATTCGTGGACTAGCATATTGGCTAAAATCATATTTAGAAAATTGACAACAATGTGTTGAAGTGACACGTATTGATGAAAAGCATAACCGCACGTCATTTAGATCTTCTTTTACTCACAATAAAAATGGTGTACAACAGGGCAGTGTATTGGGTCCACTTTTATTTCTATTATATATAAATGACTTACCGACTATGACACCTCATCAGTCTATTCTTTTTGCTGATGATATTTCCGTTGTCATACCAAAACTAAATAAGGAATTTACCGCAAGTGACTTCGAAATAACGTTAAATTCTTCTATAGAATCCATAATGACCTGGTTAGAAACCAATAATCTGCGTGCAAATGTTTCAAAAAACAAAATTCATAACGTTTTACAATTACAGTACACCAAATGAAAAACTAAATATTTCATATAATAATGAATATTTGAAAGAGGTTTCAGAAATACAATTTTTAGGTCTACATGTTGATAACCATTGCAACTGGAAGTCGCATGTGAAAAATGTCTGCACCAAATTAAATAAATTTGTGTATGCACTGCGTAGACTACAGTGCGTCGCTGGGAAAGGAGCTGCGCTTACTGCATACTACGGATACATTGAATCTGTGTTGAGGTATGGTCTGTTGGTATGGGGAAACTCGACCGATATAAACAAGGCATTTATCAGTCAAAAGAAATGTATACGAGCTTTATGTAACGTCGGGCCCCTTGAATCATGTAGATTTTTATTTAAAAATAACAATTTGCTAACGCTGACTGGACTGTATATATTAGAGGTGTGTATATTTATCAAAAAAATCAGTGTTTATTTCATAGCGCTCGCGACAATTCTATTATAGGTAAAAGGGACCCAACTAGATTGTTAATGCCTGCCTGCAGGACAGCTTTGTTTCATAAAAATTGTTACGTAATGTGTATAAAAGTTTTAATAAGATACCTAAAGCGATTAGAGAGTTACCAACAATGCGAATGAAAACTCACCTAAAAAAATGGCACATCCAGAAATCTTTTTACTCAATTAAAGACTTCTTTGCAGATAAGTAGACGATACATTTTAGAATTTGACACAATGTTTAAATTATGTCATTCTTATAAATTAAAAATTTTATTTATTTAATTAATAAATTTGATATAAATTTTGAAATAAATTAATGACAATTCGATATGTAACATTTATAATTGACTCTATATTTACTGACATAAGAACATTAATATTTGACATTGAGCTATAATCCTATACTATTAAACGAGCAATTCTTGTATATATAATCGGGATCTCGGAAACGGCTCCAACGATTTTCGTAAAATTTAGTGTCCAGGGAGTTTCGGGGATAATAAATCGATCTAGCTAGGATTTATTTTTAGAAAATGTCTTTTTGTCCGTGTTTTTAGGCAATGAAAAACTGCTACAATATCGTTAGAATAAGAAGGTAAATTTTGACAGATTGTCAATGATTATAAATAGCTTAATTGGTATAATGGTCGGTCACAGAATCGTAAAACCCCGGTTCGAGCCCAGACCGACCGACCAACTTTTTTTAATTTTTTTTTTCAAGTTCCTTTCTCTTTTGAGAAAATCTATTTTTTCGAGCCCTTTTTTTAGTATTTTTTAAAAACACGAAAATTTAAATTAAACTAATTGCAAACATGATTTTTTTATTCAAATAACCAGTTCAGTTTTTTCTATTATGTCGCTAAGATCAAAAAATATTATTCATATTTCATCAGTATGTGATTTGTATCTAAATATAATTTCCAAAACACACGAATTAAAAAAAAACCGAGCGAAAAATACCGAGCAAAGCTCGGTCAACCGGGTACTAATACTTATACATCTTATTGGCAATTTATTTTTCTGACACTGTTGCATATTTAATTAATCATCAAATCAACTGAGTAATGTTAAAAAAAATTGTGTTGTTAAAAAATCGATAAGTATTGTTGTTTATGTTACGGTACTTGACTTAATTGACTAATATTTGCACACCACTGAGGTAGAATATGTAGAACAAATTATACTCGAACACCATTGTACAACCATATTCTTGCAAATAAAGATTATTATTATTATTGTGGTATCTATACAATTTTCTCATCTGGTTGGGTTCTATAAATATATAATTATAAATTAAAATGAAAAGATAAATGTACATAAATATCAATAAAATAAAATAAATACAAAAACTACATAAATAAATAAGATCCAACCAGATGGGAGCCCTCGGCAGGGGAGACCAGACGGCCGAGGGTTAGGGGGAAAGGGAAAGAAACCGGCGGACGATGCGGGCGGTATCGAGGAGCACCGCCTTCTGCATTTGAGCCCGGAGCGATCCGTCACGGAGTCCCAGTCGCCTCAGATGACCCGAGAGGCTGACTGGGATTAGCCCATTCGCAGAGACGACTACAGGAATAATTTCGGTCGACACACCACCCCACATGTCGGTCACCTCGTGAGCCAGGTCCAGATATTTTGTTTGTTTATCTGTTTCGGATTTCACGAGGTTCTCGTCATACGGAATGGTAATGTCGATCCGATGCATCCTTGCCCGATACGCAAAACCTCCAGTTTCTCCCCCCTTCGCCCTAAAATACGCCCGCAATGCGTTGCTATTCATCTGGGTTGTCCAACGCATGCGGCGTACTCCACCAGTGGCGGGTGCCGATTGCTGGGCCCGCGAAGACCCTGCCGACACCAAACCAGCTGGTGGGGATGATGGATGCGAGGGGCTGCTGGGTGGTCGTGCAGCACCTATGTGTATTTATTGTTTATTGTTTGTAAAAGATATTGTTTCAAGTTGTTTTTTATATTTTTAGATGTTATTTTTTCTTTAATAGCATTAGGTATAAGGTTAATTAGGTAAGGTTATGTAATTTAATCGTCTTTTAAGGTAGTTGTAGTTTGATGTTATCTTGCCTACGGATTGAATAATTTTTGTGTGGTTTTTGTAGATTTTCAGTAAAATAATATTGTGATAAAAGAATTAGTTCTACTTTTTCATGAATTGGTAATATTTCACAAAATTCAAAGAGCTTACGGTAATCTTTAAAGGTGTTTTTTATTTTTATAGGAACTATTCTTTTTAGTATACGTAACTGGAGTGAAAAAATATTGTCTAGGTTTGTTTTAAAGGTTCTTCTATAACTGGACAACCCGTAGGATATTATAGACTCAGCCAGGGACTTATAGAGTAGTAGAAGTGTTTTATAAGGAATTTTAGGTTTAATAATTGAGAATTTGGCTAATATTACCCTTAGTTTGTCGCTCACGTGGTTAATATGCTCCTTCCAGTTTAGCCGATCGTCAATTACGAGTCCAAGATATGTATATTTACTTACTTGTTCTATAGCATCACAGGTACATTGCAGAGTATTATTTGATTGTTTTAGATGTAGACATTGATGGCTGTGTGCTATAAGTTTTAATCTAAAAGTGCTTCTGTTTTTACTAGAGCTGATGTAAATTAGTTTGGTTTTGTTTGAATTAAGTACAAGTCCAACATCATGAGACCATTTCACTAATATGTCAAAATCGCTTTGAAGTCGAGTAAGGGCATCTTCGATGTCTCTTCCTGTGGCAACTAAGCATGTGTCGTCCGCAAACTGGTACAGCTCACACTGTTTGATTGCGTTTGAGAGATTATTTACGTAGGTAAGGTAATGCAAGGGTCCTAAGACGGAGCCTTGGGCAGTACCTTCTGTTGCTAAAACTGAGAAACTATCTGCATTACTGACCCTAACTTAATAGCTTCTATCATGTAAGTAGTTTTCGCACCAAGTTAATAGATTACCTCTGACCCCACTGTCGTTCAAGCTTTGTAGAAGCTTCTCGTGTCTGAGAGTATCAAATGCCCTGCTATAGTCAAAAAAAGCTACAAACATTAACCTGAAATTGGACAATCATGCAAAACATAAATACAACACGTTACACAGCTTAGGTATTTTGTGCGGGATCACAGCACACACAATGATCGAACTAAATAATGGAAAACTAAGTAGAACCTGCATAGATCACATTTACGCACGATCCCGTACACAAGACCTATACACAGCGGCAATTGGTACGACACTGGCCAACCATCGGGCGGTTATAATAGTCTGCGTCGGACCACGAACACACCCTGTGTTCCAACATATAAAATATGTTTAAATAATAATAAATTGAACTCATTGTTAGAACAGATAGATTCGACGCCCACTTACGACATGACCTGCCCTCTAAATACTTTCAACTATATTTATACAAAATTTACAGAATGCTATAAAAAATCAGAATATTCAATCAAAATTAATATTAAAAGTACGCGAAGTAATAACGACTGGATAAATAATAAAATCATCAAAGCCTGTGAGTATAGGGATAATTTATTTGTATTTATACATCAGAATATATAAATACAAATAATATGATTCTAAAACTAAAATACAATAAAGCTAGAAACAATGCCAATGTATTGATTCAAAAAACTAAAAACCTAAACACTAAGTCAGAAATAATATCCAACAAAAGCAACATTAAAAGTTTGTGGTCTATCTTAAACAGATTAACAGGTAGAATAAAATCGTTTATAGATGAAGGCTTAGAACGCTTTTTGGCAGTAATAAGAAATCATCGAAAGACTTTGCAAATAAATTCGCTGTCACATTCAATAATAGTGTCAAACAAATAATATCAAAATGTCCCGAACCATTGCTCGACAAAAAAACCTATGCAGTATCAGCAAACTTGAGTATGAGATTTAGATCTGCAGAACCCAAATCAGTAACAAAAATAATAAAATCCCTTAATAGTAACAAAGCTCCTGGAATAGATAGGATAAGAGCCATCGATATAAAAAAGATATGTGACAAAATTTCGTTAACCATTGCTAAACTAATAAACGCATGCATTCTCACTGGAAAATACCCAAAATTACTAAAGACCGGCAGTGTGAGACCAATTCATAAAAAAGGTAGCCAGGCGGACTACCTCAACTATAGACCAATAACCATATTGCCTACGATCAATAAAGTAGTAGAAAAATATATAGGAACTCAAATACAACACTTTTATGCCAATAACAGTATACTAACTTGCAACCAATATGGATTTCAACCACATAAAAGTACGACACAACTGCTATCCACTTTCACTGACAGCATTTGTAACCATTTAGATAAAAAAGAGCATATATTGGTAGTTTTTGTTGACTATAACAGGGCATTCGATACTCTCAGACACGAGAAGCTTCTACAAAGCTTGAACGACAGTGGGGTCAGAGGTAATCTATTAACTTGGTGCGAAAACTACTTACATGATAGAAGCTATTAAGTTAGGGTCACTAATGCAGATAGTTTCTCAATTTTAGCAACAGAAGGTACTGCCCAAGGCTCCGTCTTAGGACCCTTGCATTACCTTACCTACGTAAATAATCTCTCAAAAGCAATCAAACAGTGTGAGCTGTACCAGTTTGCGGACGACACATGCTTAGTTGCCACAGGAAGAGACATCGAAGATGCCCTTACTCAACTTCAAAGCGATTTTGACATATTAGTGAAATGGTCTCATGATGTTGGACTTGTACTTAATTCAAACAAAACCAAACTAATAATCACAAATCACACTTTATACCATACCTGTTATAAACGTTCTGCTAAAAGAAACACCTGTAGAATAAAAAGTAGTAAAAAATGAAGATATTGCTGCATAGGAACGTCCACAAAAGGTTTTTTACATAACCTTATCTATATATACCCTCATTGTGTTTACAAAATGTGTAGCTGTCTTGTGATTGTTATTTAAGTATGGATGTATGAAGTTTGTAGCAATATGTTATAAATAGTCTTAATCTTTATTAATGTATAACGACGGCTTAGGGTGCACGGTAAAACTCAAAAGAGTTTATGTTTACACCTTATGAATTGTTATACTTCTAACTGTATGTGAAAACAAAAAAAAAAGAAAAAAAAATGAATCAAAGTTCCATGTTCGCAGATTTACGAATGGTCATATGACTGAATGCAACGATCGAGATGTTATCTCACTTAATGGATCTTTATTTACCAGTTAGGCAAATACTATACTGTTTTTGGGGTTCCGTAGTCAACTAGGTACCCTTATAGTTTCGTCATGTCTGTCTGTCCGTCTGTCCGTCCTCGCTTAATCTCTGTGACCGTTAGCACTAGAAAGCTGAAATTTGGTACCAATATGTGTATCAATCACGCCGACAAAGTGGTAAAATAAAAATTGGAAAAAAATGTTTTATTAGGGTAGCCCCCCTATATGTAAAGTGGGAAGTGATTTTTTTAATTTCAACCCTAACGTGTGATATATTGTTAGAAAGGTATTTAAAAATGAATAGGGGTTTACCAAAATCATTTTTTGATAATGTCAATAATTTCGGAAATAATCGCTTCAAAAGTAAAAAACAATGTGTCCCCCCCCCCCTCTAACTTTTGAACCATAAGTTTAGAAAATATGAAAAAAATCTGAAAAGTAGAACTTTATAAGGACTTTCTAGGAAAATCATTTTGAACTTGGATGGAAACAACAGTACCCACTACCGGGAGCAGTTGCAGGAGCGCGAACATAATGGATACCCACCTTTAAACTCATAAGTGGGAACACTTATTGTGACGGACGGGAAACTACGGAACCCTACACTGAGCGTGGCCCGAAACGCTCTTGGCCGGTTTTTTTTATTACCTCTAGGTATTGTTTGTACCTCTATCATAAAATGTTTATTTTTTGTTCTAGTACTTATAAATAAAAATAATATTATTATAAATAAGTTGTATTTCTTTAGTGAAATTCTGTTAAACGACTGGTACAACTGTTGAGCAACGGGGCATTGCACTGTAATTACCTACACACACAATAGATTTTTTTTTGAATAAGGATGACAAACGAGCACACAGTCTACCTGAAGGTAAGTGGATGCTGTGGCCAATTTATGCTGGTAGATATTCTGTTAGAGCATGGTCGTTCCCTGGTCGAGTCGACTCATTTGTGCTACAACCATAATATAGCTGCAGCGTGGCTCTATTACGTATAAAATATTACGATTTTGGCGTATAAATACTCGTAGATATGTGTTCTGATAAACTGCGTGGGGCTTCCAGAACAATGGGCAGAACTCGTGGATAATTTGTATACTTACGCCTGATTTCACATGCTTAGAGTGCGCAGTACACAGAGTATTTAAAATGGGTGTGACTTGAACCACTACAAACTTCCTAGGAAGTGACAAAAATAGAAAACCTGAAAATATGAAATAGGAATATCATTAAACTTTTACATATTAAAAGCTACTACTCGAAATGTAAGCATGCTCTCGGTACGCTGTAGAGGGACTAGACCGCAGAGTATAGCAGAGCGTATCGCTGTAAACCGAATCCTACCGCACCGAACACATGCTAGCATCTGAAACCAGCCTGTAACAAAGTGGTTTCTGACGCCCATTGATATCTGCATTCAACGAAATAGATACGAGGGTGGTTCCTATTTAGACCAACTGCTTGGTAGAGAGGAGTCTAAATTTTACGGATTTAGATATGTTATGATTCCTGATTGCCCCTGATCTCTGTCATTGTTTGTAAACAATGACAGAGATCAGGCCGCGTAACCACGCGGCAGCTTTGCTGTTGCACGTATAGGCTGGCTCAAACCGAGGTGGTACCACGACCTTACAGAATACCGGCGTGAAGTGGAAGCTCTGCTTCCGCGTTTCGTCTGGTGATTGCAGGTGGCCGGAGGCCCAAATCCCCCCCATCAACATGGTAGCGGAATTAAATAATGATAGACTACCCCAGGAGGGTACCAGCACCCCTAGAGAATCCCTCGCTGAGCATCCACGACCATGTTTCTCCACTTCTGAGGGTGGGTGCTCAGGCTGCCCCGCGTATTCTGTGGGGGGGGGGGGGGCAAAATTCCGCTCAAGACTACAACTGCTCGGGGCAAACGGAGCAACAAGACCAAGGCGACCCCTGCCACGCTGTCCGTGAATTTCTGCAATATCAGGGGACTTCACTCTAACCTAAACGCCGTCCACTACCATCTCGAGACGGCGAGGCCGGCTCTGCTCTTTCTGACCGAGAAGCAGGTGTCCTCTCCGGCTGATGTCTCGTATCTCTCCTACCCGAGGTACAAACTGGAACACTCCTTTGTGCCTCGGGCTGGAGTTTGCGTTTACGTCGGAGAGGACATCTGTTCTCGACGCCTCGGCAGACTTGAAGGTTCGGACCTGTCCATCCTTTGGCTACGCGTAGACAGCGACGACCATCCGCGCGTCTACGGGTGCCTCTATAGCGGTAATGCCGAAACAGACCGACTCTTCGACCACGTCCAAATGGCTGCAGATTCGTTGCGACAGCAGATCTCCTCCGCAGAGATCGTGATCCTCGGCGACTTTAACGCCCATCACGCCGAATGGATTGGTTCACGTTTAACCGATCATGCGGGGAGATCTGTTCATGATTTTGCCTTGGCATATGGTCTGACACAACTGGTTACTTCGCCTACGCGGATTCCAGATGTGAAGGATCATGCACCTTCCCTGTTGGACCTTCTGCTGACCTCTCACCCGGACGGATATCAGATTTCCGTCGACGCCCCTTTAGGCTCCTCGGACCATTGTCTGGTCCGGAGTGTTGTGCCACTCACGCTGAAATCGCGGTTGCATTCTGCAGGCTGCCGCCGTGTTTGGCACTATAGGTCAGCCGATTGGGATGGGATGCGGTCTTTCTTTGCATCCTACCCTTGGGGGCGGGTTTGCTTCTCGCCGGATGAACCCAGCGTTGTTGCGGATTCTGTTGCCGATTTGGTACTTCAGGGTATGGAACTTTTTATTACTTCCTCTGTGGTGCCCATTGGAGGCAAATCTCAGCCATGGTTTGGTCGCTCCTGTAAAAGCCTGGGCTGATGCATCAGCATCCCGGGATGTAAACACCAGCGCTCTAAAAAAGAGAAGTATAATTCCGCCTCTAGGTCTATCAAAAGAGTCATTGCCAAGGCAAAGTCAGAGCACATAGGCAGAATTTGCGAGAAACTAGTTCGCCTTACTTCTGGAACCCGTGCATTCTGGTCTCTCGCCAAGGCTGTCCAGGGGAATTTCTGTCAGCCATCTCTTCCATTTCTGCACAGGGAGGATGACTCACTGGCCCATACCGCAAAGGAGAAAGCCGATCTTCTAGGCTCTTTCTTTGCGTCTAACTCGACTCTGGATGACGGGGGGAGTACGCCGCCGACCATCCCGCGGTGTGAGTGCTCCATGCCGGAAGTACACTTCACACAGCGCTCGGTTCGCAAAGCACTCCTCTCCCTGGACATCCACAAGTCGAGTGAGCCTGACGGAATCCCCCCAATTGTGCTGAGGACGTGTGCTCCAGAGTTGGCACCGGTGTTAACGCGTCTTTTCCGGTACTCCTACTCCCTAGGCGTAGTCCCAAAATCATGGAAAACGGCTTACGTCCACCCGATCCCTAAAATAGGCGACCGCTCTGACCCGTCCAACTACCGGCCAATCGCCATCACCTCCTTGTTCTCCAAAACAATGGAGTCCATTGTAAACTGCCAGCTCATGAGGTACCTTGAAGATCACCAGTAGATTAGTGACCGCCAATACGGTTTTCGCCGTGGTCGGTCAGCTGGCGATCTTCTGGTCTACCTAACTCACAGATGGGCGGAGGCAGTAGAGTTCAAGGGGGAGGCATTGGCCGTTAGTTTGGACATTGCGAAGGCCTTCGATCGGGTTTGGCACAAAGCGCTTCTTTCGAAGCTCCCTTCCTATGGGCTTCCCGAGAAATTGTGCGATTGGATCACCAGCTTTCTTGCAGATCGGAGCATCAAGGTCGTTGTAGACGGTGCAAGCTCCGATTTTTTTTTTTTTTATAGGATAGGGTGACAAACGAGCACACAGTTCACCTGATGGTAAGTGGTTGCTGTGGCCCATAGACATCCACATCTATCCTCGATTACGAATCAAAATGCAGATGCGTTGTCACCCGTGAGGACTAAGATGGAATGCCTCGTTTCCAGTAAAAAGGGTCTCCGGTTCTCTACACTCACCATACGAAATACAGCAGCATTAAGCTACTATTTCACGCTGGTATTCTGTGAGAGCGTGGTCCCTCCCCGGTCGAGCCGACCCATCCGTGCCACAACTATACTTCTAATATAACTGCAGCATGGCTCTACCACGTATAGATACGATTGCAAGCCAATTAATGCTGATGTTCCACAGGGCTGCGTGCTATCGCCAACGCTGTTTCTTATCAATGATACATACCCGTAACATTCATTGCTATGCAGATGACAGCACCAGTGATGCTCTTTACACCGGCCGAGCCAATATTTCTCGGGAAAACGTCTCCGAGTGCCGGGACAAACTTGTGTCTGAAGTCGAGTCTTTGCTGAACAGAGTCTCGGATTGGGGACGACTAAATCTAGTCCAGTTTAACCCCCAGAAGACACAAGTTTGCGCGTTAACCGGTAAAAAGAACCCCTTTGTCGTATCCCCTCAGTTTCAAGGCACTCCCCTTGTTGCCTCAGCCAGTACCGGAATCCTCGGCGTCGACATATCGAGTGACGTGCAGTTTCGTGGTCACTTGGAAGGGAAGGCCAAATTGGCCTCTAAAAAGCTTGGCGTGCTCAGCAGAGCGAGACAGTATTTCATGCCGGCACACCGCCTGCAACTTTACAAGGCGCAGGTTCGGCCGCACATGGAATACTGTTCCCATCTCTGGGCTGGGGCTCCCCAGTACCAGCTCCTTCCAGTTGACCGCATCTAGCGCAGAGCGGCTCGAATCGTCGACGACCGAGTGCTTTCCGATCGGCTCGGTTCACTGGCGCTGCGAAGAGATGTTGCATCTCTTTGCGTATTTTATCGCATCTATCACGGGGAGTGCTCTGAGGAATTGTTCAGATTAATCCCAGCCGCCAAATTTCGTGAACGCACTGCACGGCAAACGTCCCAATACCATCCACACCATCTGGATGCTTGGGGCCAACCACTGTACGTTTCACAAGGAGTTTTCTTCCACGTACAACCTCTCCGTGGAATAGTTTACCACCGGTGATTTTTCCGTACCGACACGACCTGGGGACCTTCAAGAAAAGAGCTTACTCCTTTCTAAAGGGCCGGCAACGCACCCGCAATTCTCCTGGTGTTGCGGTTGATCATGGGCGGCGGTAGTCACTTAACATCAGGTGAGCCGCATGCTCGTTTGCCCCTTATTCTATAAAAAAAAAGATGTGAGTACATCCGTTGCATAACATTTTGCAGCACTTTAGTATGTTTTGTCCAGTTCAAGCATTGATATAGATAAGTTTATGAGTTCAAGTATGAAAATTTGTTTAGTTTGACATATTGTGCACAGAGTTTGCAGGTACGATCACAGTACTTACAATTTAGCACCTTATAACCTTTTTGATTCCTTTTCCTTTTTTTAAAAGTTACCATAAACACTAGAATTTTCTTCAGTTTTATGGATGCGTTTTACATATATAAATTGCATATGGAAGAACATGCAGACCCGAAACCATTATTTGTAAAAATACAAATATTCCTTGTTACGATCGGGATTTGAAACTGAACCCACGGATCCTATCATATTATTAACTATATAGAATGGGTGTAGGTTTGGACAAGCAAGTGCCTGATGCGCTTCAATATTTGCAGTACGTTGGTCCTTCATAGTGGACAAGTTCGAAATTAGGAAAACCTAAAGATCAATTTTTTTCTTTTTTTTCTTACGACGTAGAACAAACAATTTTTTGTTGGAGTACACGTGAGTAAAATGTAAATGAAAGTAATCATGTTCAGGCTTTAGTATCAATTCAGTCACCTTGACCTTTTTATGTTTTCGTTTCTATTTCCATAACGATTTACATTTTGTAGTTACGTATCTATGGCAACGACAGCAAAACATTACTTAAGGCTTCGGTCATCGGCCTGAAAAAAATAGTGTTATTGTTTCTAAATAACTAATATCAAGCCACCACGGCTCCAACCTGACGCCACAAGAACGTTGATAGTCTTAACTGCAATGTTATAGAAAGAGATAATCACAAAACATCCACTTGTTGGCTCTGAATAAGCCACGTGGTTGGTAATATTTTACGAGGGCGACTCTGAAAGTTCATTGAAAATCAAAATCTGATCAAACTAGCAAGTTAAAACTAATAACTTGCTAGTTTGATTCAGATTTTGATTACATCTTTTCAAAATAGTGTCCACGTTTACTCAATACACAGTTACATCAATACATCGCTGCATCCGACGGAACCACTGAGAAAAGCACTTTGCCCACTCGTCCTTAGCGGTCTCTTCGACGGCATTTTGAAACGCAGCCACTGCTTTCTTGTCGCCTATAAAACGTTTTCCTCGAAGCTTTTCTTTTATTTTAAATAAATAAAAATCGCAAGGTCCATGTCTGACTTAGGACTCCCTGACCGTCTTGTCCGTCTCGTAGCCTCCTACTTCAAGGATCGTACCTTTCGTTTTAGACACGAAAGCACGCTATCCTCTCCTCGTCTTATCAAAGCCGGTGTCCCTCAAGGCTCTGTGCTTGCCCTACTCTTATACATACTATTCACCAACGATATTCCCATCCCATCCTGAACAAGATCGAAAAGTCAGTGACTTAGGACCTTAGTTCCAGAAATGGCGTATCGATGTGAACCCGGAGAAGGCTTCCGCCGCTTGCTTCGAACATAAACGACGTCTCCCCACTGCCATTCCGTCAATCCTGATGTTAGGAACCCCTGTCCACTGGCAAATGATCACCAAATACACGTCACCCTTGATATGAGGCATACTATCGAGCCAAATTGTCAAGAAAATAACTCCCACCGCGCCATTTTACATGGGTAGGCTCAACAGCATGTTGGGCAGACATAGTAAAATGTCCCTGCGCAACAAGCGAACCCTGTATAAGGTCTATATATGATCTGTTATGACCTAAGCGGCCCCCATTTTTGTTCGTGCTAAAGCAAGAATTTTAAACGAACTTCAAATAGTTCAAAACCTCTTCTGTCGTCGGGCTACGAACGCACCCTATTATGTCCGTAACGCCGACCTCCACTGAGACTTAGCGCTCCCGACAATTCAACAATTTTTAAAATCAGTCTGAGAAATTCTTCGAAGCCTCAGAGTCCCACTCAAATCACCTAATACGCGAGGCAGCTGCCTATGCAGCCTTACTTTCCTCTCGCTATAGCATACGCAGGCTGAGAAACTCTCACTCGGACCCGCCCAACAGGCTTTCAGCCGACCTGAACTGCCTCCTGGCGGCTCAGGCCCAGCCTCTCATCTCATCTCGTAATCTGCCTTAGTTAAGCACACTTCTCAGCGGCTACTCTCCGCCTGCGCCCCTCTTTCACCAAAGAAGGGGCAAAAACTAAGTATGTTATTAAAAAGGTTTGAACAACAACGGCTATTTTTTATGATGGCATAAACACAACATTTCCTTATTATTATTTTTTTTGGTTTCTTAAACTTAAATATGCTTACAATGTTTTTCAGATGATGAAGTTGCTTAAAAATTATTTTGTTTGAGTAACTACACATTACATAAATAAAAATAGTATATATAATACATAAATAAATTAAAAATAATAACATAACAACTGTTACTGGACACCATTAGCAATTAATTGAAAAAAATGGGTGTTATTAACTTCTTCTAAACCAAGTTAAGCTTAATATGTTATATATGTAAATGTGTTAAGGTATCATTCCCTTCAGGCTTTGCAACCATCTTCCAAACAGCCTGTATATTTAGTGACAAGACAATAATGTGTTATATATCTACAACGTGTTCTTCTTTAGCACGTAAAAGTCTTTAGTAAAGTAAAGACTTAAGCGATAAGCGAACGAAGTACGGGACGTCTCGAACCTTTGACGCTGCTTCCGTCGCTGGTCTTACATCTGGCGTTTTGGAGATGGATCTATCTGATAGATTCATCTATAGCCATAACCCATAAGATTCTTCTCACATTTCCTATAGTCGCCTCGTATGACAGGGGCCAAAATGGCGATGGATATTCTTTCACCCACATAACTCGCTATTGAATAAAACTATATCATGGACCTAGAAAAAGGGCGGACAGAGTCTCGCTACGAAACAATTGACGCATCGCAATGGCGGTCGTTTAACTATGTGTAATTAACTACTATATTTACGGATTTTATCGCGTTTAATTAACTAATTTAACTTATTTTTAATTTCCGACGTTTCGGGTGATTTACAGCACCCATGGTCACGGGGGGACTAAGATGTTTGACGTCCCAATATCATAGTTAGCCCGGCTACCTTCAGTTTTTGAATATTAGTTTTTTAGTCTGATCTACGCGGAACCAGCTTACAGTATCTTGAAGTATTGCAGTGGTATGCTTGGGTTTGGATTTAATTTTGTTAATTCTATAATTAACCCCCATCCCAAGCAGCTGGCAGCACCCATCCATCTTCTCTATTGAAATTAAGATGTTTTTTTTTTAAATTCCAATAGCCTCGCGTATCATCCTTGGTAGGAATTGGTGTTCTTTTGCGAGGATTTGTGATTTATAAAATCTGAAGTAATGGTGAGGACGATCTTGAACATGTTCACAGACTGTAGACTTCCCGGAGCGTCAGTGTTTCACGTCAGCTATATGTTCTTTCACGCTGGTTTTTATAGATCTTTTTGTTTAACCTATGTAAGGGAGACCACATTCACAATCTAGCTTGTACACTCCTGCATCTTGTAGAGGAATATATATGCTCGTTCTGCGTAGGTTGGAACAAAAATTAATATTCAAAAACTGAAGTTAGCCTATGGTATGGGCTAACTATGACATTGAGACGTCAAACATCTCAGTACCTCCCCCCCCCCCCGTGACCATGGGTACTGTAAAACATCCGAAACGTCGAGAATTAAAGATAAGTTAAAATATTTAATTAAACGCGATAAAATCCGTAAATACAGTTTTATTCAACGTGTAGTGTTCGCGTAAATTTAAGAAATTATTATAACACCGTATGTTAAATCTCAAATACAAAAAAATAAATCCGTGTGCCTAAATTATTATCTGTTTTCATTTTATAGGACAAGGGTGACAAACGAGCACACAGTCCACCTGATGGTAAGTATACGCTGTGGCCCATAGACATCTACATCTTTCGTCGATTAAGGATCAAAACGCAGATGCGTTTTCACCCCTGAGGGCTAAGATGGAATGCCTCGTTTCCTGTAAAAAACTGTCTCTGAATCTCCGCACTCACCAACAAAATACAGCAGAACTAAGCTGCTATTTTAGGCTGGTATTCTGTGAGAGTGTGGTCCCTCCCCGGTCAAGCTCACCCATTCGTGTTACAGCTACAATATAGCTGCAGCATGGCTCTACCACGTATAAAAATAGATTTCATTTACATGTTAAGTATTACATTTCGATTTATTACTGCTACCATAATTATTTGAAGTGTTTAGACTTTAAATACAGTTACCGTGTAGTAACGGCGTAAGAGAATCCACTATCCCATACCATCCCGTGGGTGTGGTATCAGCAGGCTGAGGGAAACTGAAATAGGACATGAGCATCATCATATTCCTGATAACATAAAAAAACTCCAGTTGCCAACCTGCCAACCAAGCGTGATAATTATGGCTAATATCCCCTCTATAAAACTTTCTATGGAGAAGGTCAGAAAAATTGAAGACATAGCGATAAGTTTTGTTTTCTGTGGCACTGCGGTCTACAGGTTTGATACCGATCCGGAACAAGTATTTTTGTAATCTACAATTTTTTGTAGTCACATAATTACTAGTATTACACATTATAATAAACACAAAGATATAAGACAGATTTGTAACTACGTTCAACATTAGTAGATTAACTTTTACGTAATATTTCTCACCTGAAACATTATGAAGTTAAAATGCAATTATGAAATAAAGAAATATGTTCAAGCTATAAACTAAATAACTTTTTTTATCACTAAGCCAACCAAAGGCTCACCTATGTACGGGTATACGTTGAAGGTAAACGGAGGGATTTTAGGTCAACATTACCAAACCTATATTTGCTCTGCAAAAGTTAATTGGGTGTGAAATGACGATAGACGCCATGTCATCTAAACCGTTTTCCTACTCTACAATAAATTTGTGTAAATTTTCAGTTAGGTAAATATGGCCTTAGGGATGCCTCTCGAATCCACTTTTAGAAATGTATACTTATTTTTTGAATAAATATTCTTCTGACATCTTTGCAGGTGAAATTGATCGTAGTCATAAAATAACTTTTAATAAAAGGTATGAATTCATCTAATTTCTGATTTCCGATTTCAACTAAAATAATAATAATTTGACTTTAAAATAATTAATATAAAGATACTTTTTGTCCTTTATTTAATCCTTTGATTATTAACAGATCCATTAGCGTCCATTTTTTAGCATATTATCTGGTGCTTGTTCACGGTCAGTAAAGATAAGTATAATGATAATTAAATATTCTTGCTCTTTTCATAACATTCAAGCAGTAGAATAATGGGTGCGTTTGGCAGAAAAAAGCGCTAGCAAGCGCTTGTAAGCAAAATGGCGATCGTAAGTGGTAAGCGCTGTCAAATCGTAAGTAGCTATTTTCCTCCAGGACACGATGTTAGTTTTAACCGGGGAACCTAACCTAATTTAAATATATGTTTGTAAAGTATTCATATTAAAAACTTACCAATCATGAATTTTTAATAACATGTATATGTTTATTCATGTCATTATATTAATTAAAACTAATATTGCACAAAACAACTTATAAACTCTACTTCAAAACAAACAAATTAAATAAGCAAAATGGCGGATTGTGTCAGCGCTACTAAGTAGCAATCGTGTCCTGGCCGAAAACTATTTTAGCGCTTGTAAGCGCTTGCTAGCGCTTTTTTCTGCCAGCGCTTGTAAGCAAAATGGCGATCGTAAGTGGTAAGCGCTGTCAAATCGTAAGTAGCTATTTTCCTCCAGGACACGATGTTAGTTTTAACCGGTGAACCTAACCTAATTTAAATATATGTTTGTAAAGTATTCATATTAAAAACTTACCAATCATGAATTTTTAATAACATGTATATGTTTATTCATGTCATTATATTAATTAAAACTAATATTGCACAAAACAACTTATAAACTCTACTTCAAAACAAACAAATTAAATAAGCAAAATGGCGGATTGTGTCAGCGCTACTAAGTAGCAATCGTGTCCTGGCCGAAAACTATTTTAGCGCTTGTAAGCGCTTGCTAGCGCTTTTTTCTGCCAAACGCACCCAATATATTCCCGAATAAAAAATTCGTAGCCATCTAACAAATTGTAAGTGAATGAAACGTGAAAACGGACCTTATTGATTTATGCCTACATCATCGATGTTCAATATCTTCCGTATTTCTTTTTTTATAAAACTGAGGTTGCAAAAGATTTTACCTGATGTTAAATGGCAATTGAAGCCAATGTAGGTGTACACCTGCACATAACTTCAAACAAAGAAGTCTACAGGTTTTCTTAACTAATATCCTTCGTTCGACCCATATGACCCCTGGCGAGACAAAATGAATGTGCAGAATACCCTCTTCGCTACCTCACATATATTATATATTATACCAACAGAAATAGTGATTTTTATGACTTTCTATGTCATTTAAGTCAACAAGAAAGTAATGATAGACTTTGATTGGCCTTTCACGGTGAAGCCCCATCTTGTGCCACTGTTTACAATTGTAAGGGCCTATACTACCTCAAATGGCTTAGCAAGATCCTTCTCTAGCACCATGCAATTAAAAACCATTTTTTCCGCGCAAACCATGTATGCCCGTTTTATCAGCTTACGGTGAGATATTAGAAAAAAAAATTAAATGCATTATTTTAATCCTAAAGTATTCGTAGGTACTAATTTTAAAGTTACAATAATCATTTAATAATTTTTCCCTATACCAATATGAAATCACCTCGTAAAAAACATTCTTAAAACCTTATTCTACTATCTAAGGATTTTAATTTTCAAGACTTCTTTTTTAGTGGGTTCCTACTTAATAAAAGGAAGTTTTATTATGTAATTGTTCCAATTTCACTCATCTATATCCAGCGGTTTGAGCTGTAGATTTAATACAATATTTTTCATACAAAATTGGAACCCTTGTTTTAAAACCTTAAGAGGCAAATTTTATTATTTAATTACTTTAAAGCATTAATATTTTTCTGCCTTCAAATTGAACATTATTTACCCCCTTCTCCCTCCCCCGGTCAGAGGTTGTTTTAAGAAATACTAAAATATTTTATTTTCATGTCTAGAACAGGTAAATGAAATTGTATACTTGGGGAGTGCTTTCAGCCGGGATGGAAGATGTGATTTAGATGTGGATAGGCGTGTCGCTGCCGGAAACAAAGTCAATGGTGCCCTGAATGCATTAATAAAAAGGCAAGGCGTGGTGAAGAGTGCACGCCTTGCAATACATAACGCAGTGTTGGTACCGACTTTGTTATATGGCAGCGAAACCTGGGTATGCCAGAAGAAGCATAAAAGCAAGTTGAATGCAGTGGAGATGCGATCTCTTCGTAAAATGTGTGGCGTTAGCATAGCCGACCGAAAGCGAAACGAAGAGATTCGCAATGTGGCAGGATTGAAAGATGAAGGTCATCTTTCAAATCACACACAAATCACATCACAAAAATTGATAGGGGCGTACTCCAATGGTTTGGGCACGTTGAACGAATGAGTGAAGACCGAATGGTGAAGAAAATATATAGAGCATAAGTAAATATTAAAAGGTGTCGAGGTAGACCGAGACTAACTTTCGAAGACCATGTGAGCAAATTGCTCGAAGAGGGGAGGGTCAAGAGTACTCGGATACCTAGACGTGCATGTATGAAGAAGTTAATGAACCTGAAAGAAGCGAAAGAGGTATGTAAGGATCGTGACACTTGGCGATCTGTTCTCTCTGGCTACCCCGTTAGGGATTGTGCGTGAAGATAAGTAAGTAAAAAAATTTTTATTTTCATACAAAATTGCATATCCTCTGTGTGTGTTTGCATGCCCCTGCGTCCTCTACCGTAACGGGTTATTTTGAAATCGCAAAATACGTATTTATTTATTTTTTTACATACAGTACTCTCAGTAAGTATCGAGTCAATCGCCTTAAAATATTTTTGTAATAAAATAATAGACTGTAAACACCCCTATTTCATACTCTCAGGGATCGCATTTTCCAAAATGATTTCATAGCGAATTTCCACGTCATAAAAGGTACCTAAAGCTACCTACTGTCCAAATTTTAGATTTCTACTTCAAACTGTTTAGGTTGAGCTTGTGCACTGGTATCTATTACTCAGTATGTAAAGAGTATATTATAGTAGATACACAGTAAACAGTGACTTTTTCGGTAAATGGCAAAACTAACTTTACGGCAAATAAAATTTTCTTCTGTGGTTGAGACAATCAATGGGGCGGCCTATGTTCAGCTGTGGACTTTAAATGCTGTGATGTTTATTAGATAAAAGGAAGAAACTTAGATTTCCTGGTCCAATATTAACATTGCGTTGAAAGCAGCAAGCAAAGTAATTATTTACATATTATGTATATATTCCTTCATATTCTTAATATATATAAATTACGTGTCACGTTGTTTGTCCGCGATGGACTCCTAAGCTACTTAACTAATTTTAATCAAATTTGCACACCGTGTGCATTTTGGTCCAACTTGAGAGATAGGATATTTTTTTCGCCCGTGAGTGTAAGCCACAATTTTTTTTGCGAATTTAAGGATTTTTGATAGGACATGACAAAGGGTGGTCGAAAAGGGCAGAACAAAGTCTGCCTGGCACGCTAGTCTCATTTATAATTAAACCTTATAGTGCTTGAAAATACTTGTAGCGCCATCTATATAAAATTATAGTTGTTAATTTATTATCAGAGCAAAAAATATATGATATTTAGTAAAGAACGGGTAGGAATAATATTTAAAAAAATTAAAAAAAAATCAAAATCGGGTAACGTAATTTTTCTATTTCATGACTTTTACTTTTAGAGACACTTTAAGGCCTCTGCCTCGAATCTTGCGGGCAGCGGAGCGACGGCGACGGCGGCGACATGGTTGTGTTGTCGAGATGTTTGTTTTTATTTGCGAACGAAATATCTGAACAACGGTGACAACATCTTTTTGATTCAAATTTATTTCTAACGCTCGATTTACTGTGGGCAAAAGCAGAAGTGAATCCCTACTACTTATAGGGCAAGGAAAAGAAAAGGCGAGTTTTATCGAAATTACGAAGAACAGAAACAATGTCAAAGAAACAAATTCTACGACTACACCAGAATGAGCGTAGAAACTTTTGACTATATTCTTGAAGCTATCAAGGGCGATTTAGAGTCTGTATTCAGTTCGTTTTTAATTTCTTCCCATAACTGGTTAATTACTCTTCTATTTTTATGGTTTACATCTTTGCTGTTCCATATCGGTGTTCTCTCAAAAATTGCTGAAATAATTTGCTCTTACACGTCCGAGGACATTTCGAAACGTCACAAAAATTAATTGCACAACACAGCAATGCAGACGCGCGGGCGGTCACCGCTTGACTGGAAGAGTCAGCGTTGCGACTATAAAAAATTGAGTTGCCGTATCTAAAAACGAAATTTGCCGTATTTATGAAAAAAAATCCACGAAATTGCCGTAAAGTATTTATTTCTACGAATAATTAAATAAATCACATAAAATCTGAAATTTCTTCACCATATAGGTTTCTGATTGATTGAGAACATCACTCGTTTGTCTTTGTAACTAATATTTTTGTTTGTTTTTCATTTTCTTACACATATCATTTGACATTTGAAATTTCGTACAACCTCCTTGATTTTTAACCGCTTGTCTTGCTAATAGAGCTCCGTTGACAGTGGATGTTATCAATTTATTTCTAGATTTTGTTTTCATATTGATTACTTCACTGAAAACTCTTTCAATTTTTTTGCAATCTGCATTGCTATGTTGTAGATATATGAGATGAACGGTCCACTATTAACAGACTCCGAGTGGTTTCAAGGTGGAGAAATGAAACGACTGTTTATATAAGTCCGACTGGAGTACGAATATAGAATGGACTGTGGACTGGAATGAATATATTTTCATCTTGCCTATATTTATATGGCTGGCTCACAATAGATTTGCCAATGGTAATTATTTTTATTGTACATAGCCAATTATACTGCTTACATTATGACCAATGAAAATGAATCAAAATGTATTACTATTATGTACGTTTCGTTTCCCGGCGTGAGACTTGTGTGTTGTTCACGAAGCTACGTCGCTGGATCGGGCTATATAAGACATGCAGGTCGGTGCGCGCGCGCGTAGTCGGCGAGCGGCCGCGGCGTGGGATTTAGTCTATGCGTGAAATACAGCTCCGGAACAGCAAGGAGAAGCGAGCTGCGGTGTTGAAGAAACGGCTCGCCATTGGTCGACGGATACGTGACGATAGCGGCGTGTGAAGTCGATGTGGCGCTGAATAATATTTGCGACTGCTTCTTGTTTCTTTATAAGAACGTCAAATTATCTATATGCAGTCCGTAGTATCTCAGTAGCCAGGGATAGTTAGAAAATAAATGTTTTTTATCTTCACCTTCCGCGTTATGGTAGCAGCAGAGTATATATTATTTATTCCCGTTTAGGGCTGATTATTCTGGCTGCTACATCACTCTCCCCCTAGCGAAAGCGTACCGGAGGCTTGACGACTCGCCCGTATTTAGTAGTTTTTAAAATAGGTCTCAACTGGGTTGATGTAGATGATGGAGTTTCAAGCTTCCTCGCTGGTGGTTTTGATGATGATGATGAATCCTCTAAAGTATCCTCGTTAATAATATAGGCAGGCTTTAGTCGGTCGATCGAAATAATCGTAGATTTCCTTCCGGGCATTTGTAGTTTAAAAGTCTTGCTATTTCTCTCTAATACTTTATACGGTCCGTCGTAGGTAGGTTGAAATTGTTTTTTCATTGCGTCGTTTCTTACAAAAACTTGCTTGCATGTTTTCAAATCTTGGTGAATGAATACTGATTTATTATTTCTGTGTGATTGCATTTCGGTGCATTTCGACGATAAGGCTTTGTTGATTGATTCTCGAAGTTGAGTTACGAAATCGTAATCCATTTCTTGTTTGTTTGACGCTGCTGAACTGAAGAAGTCACACGGCAGTCTTATGCTGCAGCCGTAGGTTAGCTGAGCGGCACTAAGACTAGTGTCTGCACGCGGTGTTGCTCGTAGTCCGAGTAGCACTGTAGGTAGCTCATCAATCCACTTTGTATGTTGAGATAAACGAGTTTTGAGTGCGGTCTTTAATGTACGATGCCATCGTTCGATTATTCCGTTTGACTGAGGATGGTATGCTGTTGTACGTGTCTTCTGTATTCCCATAGTTTGAAGAAGTTTGAGGAATAGGTTGCTTTCGAAATTTCTTCCTTGATCCGTTGTGATGGTTTTAGGTGATCCGAAACGAGTAATCCAATTTTCATAAATTATCTTCGCGACGGATTCGGCTGAAGTATCATCGGTAGGTATTGCTTCTGGCCATCTTGTTGCTCTGTCGATCATTGTTACGAGGTAACGATATCCTTGCGGTGAAGTAGGTAATGGTCTGACGATGTCAACGTGCAGGTGTTCGAACCTCTCCGTGGGTGGAAATGTAGCTAGATTACTTGATGTATGCCTTTGTACTTTGCATTTCTGGCATTGAATGCATTGCTTCGCCCAGTTGCCAACATCCACTTGCATTGAAGGCCAAAAGAATTTTTCAGTGATGAGTTTTCTTGTTGTTCTAACACTTGGATGACTGATGTTGTGCAGTGCATTGAAGACTTCGCGGCGACATTCTTCTGGTAGGTATGGTCGCATAGTTGTCGTTGAGGCTTCACAGTATATAGGTAGATGCGTCATTGGCATTGCAACTTGCTTGATGGACAGGTTACCTTGCTTCGATAGATGTTTTATGTTGTCACTATCTCTGTCTTGTGCTGCGGCGATCTTATGATAGTCGATTGATGTAGGGCACGTTACACTGTCGATTGGTACGCGACTGAGTGCGTCGGCGACTATGTTGTCCTTTCCACTGATGTGACGTACGTCGGTCGTGAATTCACTTATGAAAATAAGTTGTCTTGCTCTTCGTGGTGTTTCCGATAGTGATGGTTTCTTTGAAAGTACATATGTTAATGGCTTGTGGTCGGTAAAAACGATCAGGTTTCGACCCTCGAACGTTTTTCTGAAGTGCTTGATAGCCATGTAAGTAGCGAGTAGCTCTCGGTCGAATGTACTGTAGTTACGTTGAGTATCGGAGAACTTCTTCGAAAAATAGCCAAGTGGTTGCCATTTCCCATTGCTGTATTGTTGTAAAACGGCTCCTGCTGAGAGATCGGATGCGTCGCTGAAGATAGCAAGGGTTGCTTCGTGTGATGGGTGAGCGAGTAAAGCTGTATTTTGGATCGCAACTTTACAAGCTTCAAATGCCTTCATGGCTTCATCGTTCCATTCGATTGACGTTTTATCTTTTTTCTTCGTGTTGTGAAGGTATGCGTGAAGTGGTGATTGGATTTCAGCCGCTTTAGGTATGTGTTCCCTGTAAAAATTTATCATCCCAAGAAAACGCCTTAGCTCTTCGATAGTTTTAGGTTTCGCATAATCGATGATTGCTCTGACTTTTTCGGCAGGCGGTTTGATTCCTTCCTTGCTGACGGTGAAACCAAGAAATTGAACTTCTTGCTGTCCGAATATGCATTTCGAAGGGTTGATTGTGATTCCGTTGTCTTCTAATCGCTGTAGCACGGTGCGTAGATGGGTTTCATGCGTTTCTTTATCAGGGCTTGCAACAAGGAGATCATCAATAAATGCGAAAACGAAATCCAGTCCATGAAGTACTTCGTGTATGAATCTTTGGAAAGTTTGACCTCCGTTCTTTAATCCTGGGATCATTCTTGGGAATTCGAATAATCCCATTGGGGTAATTATTGCTGTCTTCTCTATGTCTTCATCGCGTACTCTTATTTGTTGGTAAGCTCGGTTGAGATCGATGGTGGAGAATATAGTCTTGTCTGATAGTTGATGAGTGAAATCCCTGACTCGCGGTATTGGGTAGCGGTCAGGAGTGGTAATAGAATTCAGTCTTCTGTAATCTCCACAAACTCGTAATTCTCCGTTCTTCTTCGGTACAATGTGAAGTGGTGATGACCAAGGGCTTTTGCTTGGACGGCATATTCCTTGCTCAATCATGTTTTCGAATTCCTTTCGAACTTGCTCGTATAGGTGTGGTGCAATTGGACGTGCACGGCAATGAAGTGGTGGTCCATTGGTTTCGATGAAATGCTCAACGTCGTTCTTCGGTGTTAATTTCATTGAAGTTATTCTTGTGATACCAGGGTATTCTTCGAGGATCTTGTGATACGGTTGTTGAACATCTATGCTTCTTATTGTAGGCTGATTGGTTGCTTGGACAAAAGACTGAGATGCAAGATTGGTTTTCCCGTCGATAATTCTTCTATTTTTGATGTCGACGATCAACTGGTGATATTGAAGAAAATCAGCACCGATGATTGGTTTGCTAACTTTAGCGACGATAAATCTCCATTTGAATGGTCGGCGTAGATTTAAATCAAGTTCCATTGTTTTTTCTCCATATGTAGGAATCACCGTATTATTTGCTGCATAGAGTTGAAAATCCAGTGGCTTCAACTTCTGTCCTTGCTTCGGCGGTAACACTGAGATATTTGCTCCGGTGTCGATAAGGAAAGTAAGCTTGCTTTTTTTTATCGGTGACGAAAAGACGGTAGGACTTTGCTGTTACGCTGGATCCCATCGCATTGAGCGTATTAGTTAGTTCGAGCGCCTTCGTATTTTCATTTTTGAATGTACACGGTTCTGTGCATTTTCTTGCGTCGAACCCGAAACGTCGATGATAGTGGCAGTAAGGGGATCTTGATGTTGAGCTTATTCGACTTCTACTTGCAGAGCGGTTTCGACGAAAAAGCGGTCTTCGTTGATGCTGATTGCGCTGGTTGTACTGTTGCTGGTAACTGGTGTGATGCTGGGAAGCTTTGAGTGCAGCGATTTCGTGTGATAGCTTCCGAATTTCCTCGACAATTGATGTATATGTGTTCGCCTCTTGCTCCATAATGACGGCTTAACTGATTTTATAAATACTGAAGTCTTCCTTCTCGGTGTTCCTTCTTGGTGCTCGTACGGGATCTTCCCTCTCGGTGTTCGTACGGTGTCTTCCCTCTCGGTGTTCGTACGGGGTCACCACTGTAATAGTGGAGATGAACGGTCCACTATTAACAGACTCCGAGTGGTTTCAAGGTGGAGAAATGAAACGACTGTTTATATAAGTCCGACTGGAGTACGAATATAGAATGGACTGTGGACTGGAATGAATATATTTTCATCTTGCCTATATTTATATGGCTGGCTCACAATAGATTTGCCAATGGTAATTATTTTTATTGTACATAGCCAATTATACTGCTTACATTATGACCAATGAAAATGAATCAAAATGTATTACTATTATGTACGTTTCGTTTCCCGGCGTGAGACTTGTGTGTTGGTCACGAAGCTACGTCGCTGGATCGGGCTATATAAGACATGCAGGTCGGTGCGCGCGCGCTGCGCCCTCCTTTCTGCCAAGGAGGGTCGCGTTCGTATACGGCTTAGAGATCTCTAGTCAGATCGTTAAGCCAATTCCTAAAAGGTTGGGTTTAGTGGGCAAAAGTCGCCACATAACCACGCAGCCGGCTGCGTGGTATGCTATGAGCATTCCCAACCTCCCTCCCCCGCTTTCCGGAGGGTTGCCCATATTTGCTTCGGGCGCAAAAAAAAAAAAAAAAAAAAAAAATGCGCGCGCGCGTAGTCGGCGAGCGGCCGCGGCGTGGGATACAGCTCCGGAACAGCAAGGAGAAGCGAGCTGCGGTGTTGAAGAAACGGCTCCCCATTGGTCGACGGATACGTGACGATAGCGGCGTGTGAAGTCGATGTGGCGCTGAATAATATTTGCGACTGCTTCTTGTTTCTTTATAAGAACGTCAAATTATCTATATGCAGTCCGTAGTATCTCAGTAGCCAGGGATAGTTAGAAAATAAATGTTTTTTATCTTCACCTTCCGCGTTATGGTAGCAGCAGAGTATATATTATTTATTCCCGTTTAGGGCTGATTATTCTGGCTGCTACACATAATACGTCTAAAGCAAAATTTGCTAATATTTTGCAGTCTGTAGTATCTTAGACATTTGCCCAAAATTCATGTTTTTATTTCTAATTCTGAAATTTTGTTTACATTTGGTAGCAACCTCCACTCGTCATCAATTCGTTGCTTATCCGATCTCACAATTCGTGGCAATTGCTGGGCCAGTGGCGACAATGACGGAAAACAACTATGACGCCTTTGTCCTTTTCGCGTGTTTTGAAGTAAGAGTTTAAGCTTTTTGTAGAAAGTGCAGCCATTCCAACAAAGCCAAATTGGATCCAAGTTTAATTTACTGCCAGAGTAAATACTACAAAAGTACCGTACACATCTTATAGTTCATAATGTTGTACATTCATTCAATAATATAAACAAAGTAAATATGTGTATCTCTTACATTAATTACTTCTATCAATGTCTACCATGTGTCATGTTCATGCCATCTTTGTTAGTCTCATAAAATAAAAGATGGAACGGTAATTTCCCGTCATCGACAACCACACTCTTTATTATCACTTAAGGGATGACGAAATTGAAAAAAATATAGATACAATACAGGTATTTATATTTTTTGTTCATAGTTTGCCATCGTGGTTTATCGCAAAGCTGAATTGCTTGATACGGCAATGAAAAGCCTGCCGTATGCCGTATAATCTTTAAAAAAATCGTGGAATGCCGTATATTACGGCAATTGCCGTATCGATCGCAACGCTGAGTACAGTACACCGCTCGTTGCCCGCCCCGCGCCGCTGCCAAGCCCCTGTTTTCGAGAGTCGGTCCATTTGATTTTACGCATAAGATCCTGCCGCTCCCGCGCCGCCGCCGCTGCCGTCCCGCTGCCCGCAAGATTCGAGGCAGAGGCCTTAGAGATACTTTTAGAGATAATGTCTTATAAAGTAACGTCACACATAATACTATTACAGTAGGGATGTCAGTTTTCTAGTAAATCAGAACAAACGAGTGTAGTTACTCTCATATTTGGCGTAGTCAAAAGAGACCAAAGATGACCACTTGACATTTCTATTTCCACTCTTAAATTATACGCCACATCTTTGAAAAGCGGTTGACTGGGACTGAATGCCTAATGGCCCTTTGTAATCCTTTCATTAAGGTGCAATTAAGTGTAAATAAATAAATAAAAATAAATAGGTATGTCTATTCTTGCCTTGTTCGAAAATTAAATAAGAAAAAACGAGACAAGTATATTGACTCAACTTATGTTGAATTGTATTACTCCTTACTTCTACACTCCATAGTCTGTATGTCATAGCACAGAATAAATAATAGTACTCATAGTCAACTTAGGCTACATTCAGCTTTTAAATTTTACATTTTAATTTGCTCCGTTTGCAAAATTATTTAACTATTATTATATAATGATTAATGACATTAGGATCGTTTTTGTTTCAATAGTCTCACAAATCATTGTGGGTATAAATCGATGGTCTTTTGCAAGGATTAGGGATTTATTAAATCTGATATAGCGGGGACAATCGTAAACACGTTCACGTACTACACACTTTCTGGAGCGTCGGTGTTTCACGTTAGCCGTTTTTTCTTTTAGTAAAGGTACCTACGTTGGCCGAACGCGCTCGCCGAGTGCGTTCGGCCAACGTGTACAACGTGACAAGCCAAATAGTGTCGGTTTTCCGTGCACAAATCAAAGAAATTTGGCACAAGCTGCAATCAGGGATCACACGTTGGCCGAGTGTTCAGTTCATAGTTACACATCTGAGTAGACTGTAGTATCGGCTTAGTAAAATTGTTTCACAAACATGGCGACATGAACTAATGAGGAAATACTTAGGTTCATTGATTATTATCTCAATGAATCAGTTATATGGAACCCCAAACATGAGCAACATAAAAATAAAACCAGAGTTAGTAACTTGCCTAACTGCATTAAATAATACATGTTTAGTTGCTATTTCAGAGTACCTATCTAATGATAATAATTATTATAAATTATCTCCGAGTTTATGTTGCTCAGGGATAATGTAGTTTAGAGGCTTCTTTTAGGCTATCTTTTATTTTTAAAAACGCCCAGCGGAGCGGGCACGGGTCAGATAGTAGATCCTATAAGGGTTTTTTTTGAGGTCGGAATTCTAAATAGGACAAACTGGGATTATTATTGTATGTGTAGTTATTTTTCAATCGCCTTAATATCCATCTTCATCTAGCTCTAGCTAGCAACACGAAAATCTGCCGAGCGCGCTCGGCGATAGCGCTCGGCCAACGTGTACTGCAGCCTTAAGAGAGACCACATTCACAATGACGAAAGCTAAAGATGCACTTATGCATCATGTAAGTATAGGGAACTGTGATAGATAGTTGTGAGATTTACCGTTTAGTTATCGGTTAGTACTGCGATTAGTTTTTTTCCTATATACATTAAAAATTATGGTAGGTATGGTAATCTACCTTTAATAAAATAATAAAAATCGGAAATTTTATATCTTTTCCTGTTGTATTTGTAGCCTTACAAGAAAAACAATGTTCATTTCTACGCATATATAAAAATCAATTGCCGTCTGTTAGTTTCGCTAAAACTCGAAAGCGGCTCGAACGTTTTTGATGAAATTTTTTAAGTTCGTTTAAGTAGGTCTCTGGAAGGGTTAGATTCACTATTAATCGAAGCGAAGCCGGAGCGGATCGCTAATATCTAATGCAATTTCTTCTGATTTAGTGCGAAGATTTACATTTTTAGAGAGGATACATTTTAAAATACATTTTAGTGCAGACTAATCAAACTCTAGACACAGTTGAGTTTCAACAATTTATCGGTCTGTAGTCAATACGAGTAGCTGTATTTTCAATGATTAGTAATATATAGAGCGGTGGTAGCTCAGATGGTTAGCGCTCTCTGTAAATTTCACAGTACGCGAGCAAACCGGGTTCAATCCCCGCCGGCACCAATGAAATTGTTAATTGCAATTTTAAGTGCTGATTTACCACGTGCTCGGGGGTGAAGGAAAACATCGTGAGGAAACCTGCATGTCTGAGAAATAAGAAAAAAAATATATTTCGAAGACATGTGAAGTTCGCCAACACGAATTGGGGCAGCGCGGCGGACTATTCCTTGCCCTAAGAACCTCTCAGAAATGAGAGGAGGCCTGTGCCCAGCAGTGGGACGTATATAGGATGTAACTTTACTTTACTTTACTTTAGTAATATATAAGTCAATGTGTATTTTACACCCCCATACTGTCGCCTATTATCAGATTCAATGCGTAAAATATCGATTTATCCAACCATATCATTTTACGATAAGTATTTTTTTATGCAATTTGTATAAATTTTAGAACGTCTATCAATAATAAAACTGTCGACCAAAACCAATGTTTTTTAAATTTAGTGTTTGTTAAATAAAATAAATTGTTGCGAATTACATTCGAATTTCGACCGGAATCCGTTATTTTTTCATATACAAACCAAAAAACTAAGTTTTGGCGATGTTATACATATATAAATATACCTTACAATTTTTTTTATCAAAATTACCACTTTTCTTTCAGAGCCAATAATTTATCACTCAATAAGGTTATTATTCAATAATTTACCATATGGTTCAAATTGATACATTCCATATTACCGAAAATGTTAACCATCATATACATGAAAAAAGGAAGTGGCCCGATTTACTTGCTCCCAACATTTAAAAATTCCTTGTTGACAAACTATACCCTGTGCGACTATTTGACCACAGTCTATTCAGTGTTTGACATTTGCTTTTACGTACTATGTACGTAATTACTCTAAGACTTACTTTGAGACATTTGCAGTATGAACGCAGTGATTATAATATACGTTCATTTATGAACGTTATATAATAATGTCTAAGTGATGCCTTGAGATGTCCATTACGGATCCATTTCTGAAAGGGTAACGGAACAATTTTTCCGCCGCTATGATCCATTGACATTTTGTGGATTTCACATCAGGTCAAGACGAGCGCATAGACCCGTGCCGTGGTGGAGGTCTCACTGGCCGTGATAACTCAGAAGTTAAGCGCTCGCTCTAAATTACTTAGTATACGAACAACCCGGGTTTGATACCCACCGGTATCAATGAAATTAGTATTACAAATTTAAGTGCTGAGTTGCTACGTGAGGGAAACACTGTGAGGAAATCTGCATGTCTGAGAAATTAAATATTTCACAGGCATGTGAAGTCCGCCAACTCGTATTGGGTTAGGGCAGCGCGGTGGACATTTTCCTTGCTCTAAAACCCTCTTGGAAATGAGATGAGGCTGTAACTTTTTGTTTAGTCTTTGAGATACTACGACTTTTTGTAATCGATATTAACTTCCACTTGAAAAAGTTATAATTAAAAGGTGGCCTAAATAGGGTTCCTAAAATATATGAATTCAGATTTTGTTTTCTCCGAAATCTTAGATGAGAGCCCTGCAAGTATTTTGTTTATCTCTAGTTTAGATATTCCCTTTACAATTTCAACCAAACGTGCTTCCTGTACTTACACTTTGTTAAGAATAACGTTTATACATTTTATTTTTATAATAATATGTCGTGACTATGTATGACATTAATAACAGAACGTTAATCAGTATTAAAACTTCCGCCACGTTATACTGGTGAAGTGATGTTGACTTCTAACGCAAATTTTAATAATCCTGTATTAATTTGCATCTACATTGCCTAACGCATCCAGAGTAGGTCTTTGTTTGATAGGCACACAATAATTATGTTTGTATAGGACTACGCGACTGTGAGTACGCGATAACTTCATTGTTTCCAAGTTTAAGTCAACAACATCGTTAGAACTATCGAATGTGTCGAGTTGGCTTATTATAACATTATTTTTGAGATCACTTTTAAGTAGACTGAACGAACATATAAGTTCATTCGTTCATATACGATGTAACCACAGATATCTAAATAATACTGCCTTATTATTTAGATTTCTGTGGTTGTACATAAATAATATGTTGAAATAGTAAGTTTGATAATATAACGTGTATTTTATGTATACTCTTAATAAAAGTAATTAATCCCGGTTATATTTCGTTTCACCGTTTCAAATTTAATCATTTTCTTATATATTACTGGTTGATACCCGCTCGCTTCGCTGGGCGCACGATAATAGACGTTAATAACGAGGATATAAAACATCAATATTTTTTTAATTTCTTTATGAGTCAGTCAGTGGTACTGCGCTTATACAGGGTTACTTTTTTAAGAGTAGCCAAATTTTAAACTTAATTTGAAATATATAAATAATGATATTCCGTTATTGCAGTTTTTAAAATACATGTCAATAGGGCTACTATTTTTATTTTATATTATCTCAAATTGAATGTGATTTATGGGCAATAACGTTTGTGCCTACCGATCGACCTTTATCCCTTACGAATGTGTGCGTGCGCAGTAAAATTAGTTAAAATAATGCATTATCACGCATTTTGAATTTAAAAGTTAAAAAGAACAGAATGTTTGAGATTTTTTTAATTAATTTTCCTTCAACATTTGCCTATACTTATTACTTATTACGAACCATCTCTGCAAATTTGGCCGGTTATTGCAAAATAACCCTGTGTATCTTTAGTAATAAACAATACTTTAAATATATTATATAGTATTAAAAGGCATTTTGTACGTAAATTATGATAACAATTCATATCGCACTACTCTTAACCTTTCCTAATTCCACCTGTAACTAATAATTTCGGTAAGCGCTCGGCTTACATCATTTGCAGAGCGGTAACCATACGAAGCACATTTAGCGGGCTTTCTTCTATTATAGAAGTGCAAATTGATACTTATTATAGTAGCCGAGATGTAGCCGAATACGTAGCGGCCGACTAGTGCGGTACACATAGTATATGTAACCTCGTATTATAGATGTAATTATAGCCAACGTTCAGTTTTCAGTTAAATTTTAGCATAGTGGTTAGCACGCTTTGCCATATAGTATCTATGTATATATTTTAATTAAATCGCACTGTACACTTAAAATTTTGCGCAAATTCAGCATTGTTATCGAGTTTCGAAATGGGTCACCTCTTGAGAAGCGCCTACATCATCGGTGTTGGAGGGAAGGAAGACGAAGGTAAGGTTTATTGCTTTATTCAGCAATTTTTAGCTCCTCAGCTTATTTTTTTAAAAGCCTTTTTAAACAACTAATTTATGTCAATATTTTACGGAAATAGTTCGTTTTTGCGGAAAAAGTAGACTACATTCGTTCTAGTACCAGTTTGAATTTATGTTAATTCAGAATAGTTAAAGACACTGCGGTAAATTAATCCAGCGTTTATATTTACAAATAAACTGCATATTTTCTGGAAATTTGTTGTAAAAGCGTGTATATTGATTAACTGATACTATATATTATATATAGTACCAGTTAATCGATATATACGCTTATATGTAACGGAATGCACATCCCTGTATAAATAAATAAATAATTTTTTGATGAAAATTTTGAGTGCGTTTGAGTGATTATAACTACATTATATATAGTTATAATAATATAGTTATAATCACTCAAATGCACATTATAGTCGAATCTGGGGCGGAAAGCTAGTTTTCAATAAAATATTTTTCGCTTTTGTGTACATACGTTTGTAAATATGCTGAGAAGCCAAACTTAATATTATGTAATGATTTCTTATATTTACGCGAACACTACACATGGATTACTACTTTTACGGATTTTATCGCGTTTAATTATTTTATTTTTAATACCCGACGTTTTGGGTGCTTTCCAGCACCCATGGTCACGGGGGACTGACATGACTGACGTCCCGATATCATTGTTAAGCCCGGAGTACCTTCAGCGTTGTTAATTGTTGTTTATTGATATGAAGTATTTGTGAAAAATTCTAATCGAGTGCTTTTCTACGAATTCACATGGTAAGTGGTGAAGCAGTCTTGGATGGTAATCGTACTGGCTTAGAAAAAACCTATTCATTGTTTTTTTAAGCACCCATAGTATATGAATCAAAAGATAGAATCATTTTAATCTTTCCATTCTAAATTGGAATGCTTGATATTAATATCTTCTTTACTATCGTCATTATAACCTTTCACAAGCCACCTCCCTCAAAGAAAGCTACGAAGCATGCTCCTGAGCCACCTGGCTCAGGAGCATGCTTTGTAGCTTTCTTGTAGGTACATCCATCGACTTTCTGCATCCCTTACCACATCGTCCCTCCACCTAGTGGGTGGCCGCCCTACAGCTCCCTTATCGGTACGAGATACATATTATGTATTTACAAAATCTTTACCATCGCAGTTTCTGGTACGTAGCGTGCTGGATTGATATTGCTTACTTGCCTAATTTATCTGGTATTTTCTAGGCCATGCTTATTATCCACTTAATTATCAATAGATAAAGTGGAAGTTTGATCAATGGTTGAATTATTAGGAAAAGAATAATAATTTTAATGTACATATTGGTGTCTTTTAATTATATGTTTTCTAAAATAAACCGTGGTAGGGCCATGCTGCAGCTATATTAGTAGTGTAGCTGCAGCACGAATGGGTCGGCTCAACTGGGGAAGGACCACGCTCTCACAGAATACCAGCGTGAAATAGCAGCTTAACGCTGCTGTGTTTCGTATGGTGAGTGTAGAGAACCGGAGACCATTTTTTTAGGAAACGTGTCATTTTAATATTATTCCTCACGGGTGACAACGCATCTGCATTTTGATTCATAATCAAGGATAGATGTAGATGTCTATGGGCCACAGCAACCACTTACCATCAAGTGGTTTGTGTGCTCGTTTGTCACCCTTATCCTATAAAAAACCTAAATGCTGAACTACAAAATTGCGCAATGTATTTTAACAATTATGAATTAATCATGATTGTGACTTTACAAGTGCTTCCTTAAACGTGAAATCACATGCATGTGGTGCAATCTGATAAGTAACGAACGAGGCGACTAGCAAAGGCGAAAATATTAATTCTATAATGCAGAAATATTATCACGTTTGAAGAAAACTTTATGATTGCGAAGGTAGCCTTTGATCAGCTGCCAAGTATTGGTGAAGTAGTCTTGAATAAAATTATATTGAGAAAAAAAATTACCAAATTTTTAAAAAAACGGGAAATATATTGTACATGTACCTATAATATGTATTATTCCTTCGCATTTGATGTAGCAATTATGGAGCTGTATTTAAAAATTATTTGTCTTAAATAAACACTTTCTGTTAATGTCTTGATAACTTTAACGTTGGTAGCAATTTGTTTTATCTCGGAAGGTTGTTCTTTAATATACAGATAATGTCATTGTGAATGTTATTTTAATCACTTATGATTAATTAGCAGACGATCAGTGACATCTTTATTGGTGGCATGATAATTATATTTTCATAAGGCTTTTTGTCATATTAATTAAATCTTTTTATAATTATTACTTCGAAAATATATACTTATAAAATAAAAGAGATTTGAGACGTTCCCATGCAGTCCAGCTAGCAGAACATTTCATTTAATGCAAAATATCAATGGAAAATGGCTTTTTTTTCTCATGAACGGCTAGTGGAATTATCTTGAAATTATTATAAATATAGTAAGGTTTACAGTTCCTTTTAGGTGTATTAAATTCAAGCTTTTAAGTTAATATAATTAAAGATGCGGCCATTTGTGTCACTCATTTGGATACTTCTAAACGCACCTTCCTTGCACTAGAATCATTTTATTGACTATTAAAACATACCAAGTAATAAATTCCATAAAGAAGAACCTAACGGTTTGTTTTTATTTCAGCTGTAGAGAGTTGTACATTCTTATAGCTATGATTTAAGGAACAGCAATTGAGCTTGGTATCGGCTCAGATCCCAACTCTTTTATCGGCGAAGTTGAAGATATCGATCGTAGTTTGTATCAAACTTGACAATACAACCAATCCGTAGACTAGCGTTTCGTTTTTGTATCGTATAGAAAAAGCCAAAATTTATCACCTCTAATTATGTCTTTATTTCGATTCCTCTTTATTGAAAACGGGCCAAATTAGGAGTACCCTTAACCGACGAGCATGTATGCGTAGGTGTATGGATGTGAAGGAGGCAAGAGAGGTGTGTCAGGATCGTGCCAAATGGAAGTCTGTAGTCTCTGCCTACCCCTCTGGGTGACAGGCGTGAGTGTTTATGTATATGTAATTATGTCATAAATACATCGGGACAAGCCTTCTTCAAATTTAGTAATCATATGACGGCCCCATTCCTTGCAGGCCTACTTTTAAGCATTTGAGAGATTATGCGGCACCCAAAGCGAAACTATGCTATTCATGCGAAGGTTCGTGTAAAATCCTGTCAACGCTTTTTGATATATAAAGAAATATGTGCTGAATCTCTTTATAAGTTATTAGCCGCCTACCCTCTTCAATTATTTCATTTACTACTAGCACGTTTTCTTCCGTAACAGCACTAAAAGGGCGATTATTACTTTTCTCATGTCTCAAAGTTAGTCGATAGGGTCGTTTATAACAACAGGGGGCTGCCTTAGGAGCGCCTCTATCCATATCCAAATATATCAAATGATTAGTCCGTGGTTATAACCTCAGGTCAGAAAATAAATTAAGACGGAGCACTGCTATCTTTTTTTGTTGTGCTGAGACGATTTTTACTTGTATACTGGTATTCGCCTAGTGGTCGAAATTCAACAGTTATTCATAAAATTTTATTTTAAAGAAAACTTTTACTTTCAACTGCATGCAGATATCACAGGTACAAAAAAATAAACGCATTTTTGCCTTGACGTATACTTAACCTTTCCTTCCTTCTTCCTTTAAGGGTAAAAGTTCACTGCTGAACATAGGTCTCACCCATTGATTGCCTTATATGGATTTTGCCACAGATGCCACGCTTGGCAGGTGGGTTGGAAAGCGCAGATTTTTATTGTTTTAGATTGTTATCAGGAAGATGCTGATGCCCATTTCCTGTTTCAGTTTCCCTCTGGACCCACAGTTTCAGTTTCCGGACACCCACGGGACAATATGGGGTAAGGAATATTATTAAACCGCAACTACGGACAGTTAACATTGAAAGGGAACATTTGAAATCACACAAAATTATGAAGAATTTTGTGTTGACAACATTTTAATATTTGTGAAAAGAGCAAGTTTCCCGTCGTGACTCCCATAAAATTAGCTTTGGAACTCTTTTTGGCTTTTTCGTCTGATTCATTATGTATTTACATACTGTAGTTGATTCTTTTCTTCTATTTATTTGTGTATTCGTAATACTACGCTACCATATTAAATTGTTGATTAGTCATTTGAATCGCCTGCTTAACTCAAGCTTTGTCACCCACAATATTCGCGATCCGTAATCACCTATCTCACTTATGATATACCGGATGACCATTTTGATCATCTAGAAAAAAATAGGGTGTAAAATGTGAACAAAGTAGCACTATGCCTATGGCACTGATATTTTACAAAAAAAAAATATTGAATTAAAATCTAATTAAATTCAAATCACATGCATTCTACTTATCGAACGGCAATAAATAGGCATCTTTGATCGTGTCACACACACACACACACACACGCAGGGTCACAGGCTAGGGTGGATGTATTCGATCCACGTTCGCTTGTAACGCTGCCATCTCGCCACAGTAGCGTAAACAGATTGAACAACAACTAAAGCCTTAATCAACATATAGGAAAAGCTCCGTATTTCCATACGGGTCGTTGGCACTCTTCGGGGTGAACATATTAAGCGTCTTGAGATCTCAGAGAAAAATAAAATAGGAAGTAGGCAGCAGTATCTTCTTGATAACTCAAAATAACAATAAAACTTCAGTTACCCCCCAGCAAGCCTGCCAAATATCCCCCTATAAAACAATCTATGGATGAGGCCCATTTTGTCTCACAGTCTTTTAAAAGAGACGAGTTTTGAGGGACTATAGGTTTATAAGTAGAAGTATATAATATGTACATTCTTCATGTTTACATCATAATTTTTATCAAGATGTTGACTTTCATATGAAAATTCCAATAAGTTAATAACAATTTAACAAAAATGCGAAAAATATGTGACAGCTTCATTGCCACTTTAAATCGTAATCGAATGCATTTTTATAATGTAAAATTTTTAATTTAATATTTTTATTTTGCAAACTAAGTTTATCGTTTCTTGTGGGCTGGTACTCATGCATATTTATAAGTTTTTTATTTCGTGTGCTCTAGTGCACTTATATCAATTGACCAAAGTGTACATCGTAGCGGAATACGGTCGATCCGTAGGTATCCTTCACTAAAGTGGTGGCGGTGGGATAAAGGCGCAATTAAACGCTGGGAAGAACTGAACGTCTAGAGACGTGGCACATCCTGCTCCGTTATGTGCATAAACGCGTTATTCAAATCCTGGATGCAGCGTAAGGATGGAAAATTATTTTTTATTTATGATTTATGTAAAAAATTACTTTTGACGCCTCTTGACGCTTCAAACACGTAAAGAGCGAACAACTAAACTGCGTTACACCTACAAACAAACAATTCTGCGGGCCAGTTATGTACATTTCCATACGCGTGAACTAGTATTATATAGGGTTATATGCGATTAATAAAAAGGTTATTGCAATAACCGGCCAAATGTGCAGAGAAGGTCAGAGTAAGTAATATAAAAAATAGTTAAAATACATTATTTTATACTAATTTTACTGCGCATGCACACATTCCTAAAGGTGATATCAGACAGTTCATTTTTCGTTCATTTTTATCTTTCATTCGTCACCTTTCACTCAAAGTGAATCGTTTGAACACAAAATGAAACAAAAGTGCCGAATGAATTCATTAATGAACCGATCCAACAATGTTGGATATTGGCACTCGGCATCTTTCACTTCCAATCCGAATGAACGAAAAATGAACGGTCTGAACACAGAGTGAACGTTCACTCGTATACGGCCATGGTGTTTAAATTGAATGACCAAAACACGCTGCTGTTTTTGGACAACTTTTAAAATTATCAATGCCTTTGAAACCACAAAATTGATGAATATAAAAACAAAACAATACGGGCAAACGCTATACAATCTTTAATTTTGCCGATTTAAACTTAGATCTTACTGAGGAAGACATTAAACAAAATAAAGACGGAGAGTACCCCCTATACACGCCGTTTTCTTTGTTTCTTTTATGTCAATTCCTTAATTAAGCTATCGCAAATTAAATTAATTCCAATACGCACAACTGTATCTGACCACATCTTGAGAGAAAAGAGCGGGTGAATGTTTTTATTTATTTATTTATTTAAGCTTTATTTGCACACATAAAAGAAATGTACAAAACGGCGGACTTAATGCCTAAAGGCATTCTCTACCAGTCTACCTTTGGTTTGTGCAGAATGTTCATTTTTTATTCACTCTATCTAGGCTGTGTGAACATGGAATGAAAGAAAAATGAAGCAGTCACTCCAGTGAATATTCATTCGAGTGAGCTGTCTGATATCACCTTAAGGGTCGATCGATAGGACTAAGGAAAACACGTTGCTGCTCATAAATCACATTCAAATTTGGATAATTTCAAATAAAATTAGAAGCCTTATTTACTCGTATTTTCAAAAACTGCATTAACGGTATATCATCATTTACATATTTGAACTTAAGATTAAAATTTGGCTACTCTTTGAAAAATGATCCTGCATACACTCAGCTTACTCTCAGAAACGTTTTCGCCCTATTGGCCAAAACCTAAATAAAGCTTTTTGTTTTCAAATAAAAAGCAACTTAAAAGAATCAACAATATAATCGGCTGATATATGGAAGTTTCTCAATCCGCTTGGATATGGAAAATCACAATTTGGCTATAATAGCATCACCTTTTCTCTCCTGACGATTTTGATCGTCATTTTCGGTCTTATCAAAAAGTTTCTGATAATTCTAGAGCTAATCATATATATCTTCCTTGTCTATTTATTCTATATATATATATATATATATATATATATATATATATATATATATATATATATATATATATATATATATATATATATATATATATATATATTTATGCCGATGACCTGCAGTTAAATATGCAAATGGAAGTCTCAAAAATCTAGTGCTATCTCATTATTAAATGATGGCTTGATATACATCTCCGAATGGTCCACTGTGTATGGCATGGAGTAAACATGAAGCCGTCTAAATGGCAAACGATAATCTTAGGTACCCCAAGATTATTATCTAAATTAGATATTCCCACTAACCACACCACTTAAAGATATTCCCACCCTACCAATAATTATGTTTAAAAATAATTTCACCATTCTCTCCCCATGTAAAGAACCTTGGTCTGTATGTTGACGGTTGCTTAAATGAAAAAATCATATACAGGGGGTGAGTTGCAAAACTACAGGTAATTTGCGATCTCTATATCGATTAAAAAACTTTCTTCCCACCCAGATACTAAGAAATTATTTGTCCAGTCAATTATTTTACCAATTATTGTTTATGTCGATGTGTGTTGCTCAGACCTGTCTCAACATCATCTTAATACATTGGATCGTCTGATTAACAACTGCATCCTATACATTTATGGTCTTCGTAAATACGACTATGTATCTCCTTTTCGTACTCAGCTAAATTTGCATAGCTAAACATGTTAGAATACTTGCTTTTCACTATTCTAAAAGATCCATGTGCTCCTGACTATCTGAAATCCAAATTTCAATACCTGGGAGAGTCTCATAAGTGTTCTCTCCGTCCTTCGGCTAATCTTAAGTTGCTCATTCCTTTACACCGTACTGGTTACGTATCTCACTCATTGCCCCTCACCGCCATCAGAATCTAGAACAACATCCCTTTTGACATTAAAAAAGCTCCCAACAAGTTAGTTTTTAAGAATCTAGTCCGTAAGCATTTAAAGAAATCTTTGCTTTGGACTAACATGGCAATGGAACGTAGTTGGAGTTAAAAATCCGAACTATTTTATCCTATACTATTAAACGAGCAATTCTTGTATATATGTATATCCTATACTATTAAACGAGCAATTCTTGTATATATGTATATATATATATAATCGGGATCTCGGAAACGGCTCCAACGATTTTCATAAAATTTAGTGTCCAGGGAGTTTCGGGGATAATAAATCGATCTAGCTAAGATTTATTTTTAGAAAATGTCTTTTTGTCCGTGTTTTTAGGCAATTAAAAACTGCTACAATATAGTTAGAATAAGAAGGTAAATTTTGACAGTTTGGTAATGATTATAAATAGCTTATTGGTATAATGGGCGGTCACAAAATCGTAAAACCCCGGTTCGAGCCCAGACCGACCGACCGACTTTTTTATTTTTTTTTCAAGTTTCTTTCTTTTTTGAGAAAATATATTTTTTTCGAGCCCTTTTTTTAGTATTTTTTAAAAACACGAAAATTTAAATAAAAATAATTGCACTCATGATTTTATATTCAAATAACCAGTTCAGTTTTTTCTGTTATGTCGCTAAGATCAAAAAATATTATTTATAATTCATCAGTATGTAATTTGTATCTAAATATAATTTCCAAAACACACGAATTAAAAAAATCGAGCGAAAAATACCGAGCAAAGCTCGGTCAACCGGGTACTTTTAAATTAATGCGAATTAGGACGTGATAAGATCACGAGTGCACTTGTCCTATTTTATGCCTTTACTGTTATTTTCCGTGTGTACAATTTCCATATCGCTGTACGTGTACATATATAGACAGTAACGCTATTTGTACTCGTATTTGTAGAAGCTTACGTGTGAGTGTGACTGACGCAAAAAATAATTCCACGAGATCTTTGCATGTTCTTTTAAAGCCTAGAATAAATAGTGCAATCTCCCTATTGTCTGAGATATCTTAAAGCTATTTATGCATGATAAGTATCGGGTTGAATTATAAACACAGGAATGTAATAACCAAATCATTTCAACGTTTTCCACTCCGATATAAAGCATTTATCAAGATTTATAAGCATGTACATAATAATTTTGCAATTTATTATATTTCTTAGTATTTTTCTCAAAGGCATTTAAGTATGTAGTAGTAATAGACCGGACATCAGCAACAAAATTGTCGTCTGTAACTATTGTCCTGTAGGATATATCTCCGATTTTTGTCAATTAGTCTAAATGACATCACCTGTCAAGACGTATTCGTTTCATAAATTTAAATTTTTTTTAAATAAAATATGCACGGTTGTGCATTAAGTAAGTCACGATATTGAGCAAAAAGTGAACATGATGTCGGTTTATTATCTGAAGAATAATGTACATTTACCAAATAATATTTAAATTTTATTATTTCTGGGAGATTATTCTAGAAGAAAGACAAATTATTGTAATAAGTATTGTAATAACTGTTATCCAGTAACGTCACTATTTATTTACAAATGTTAGTAATGGTCGACGTGCCTAAAAACCGATTTTTACCTTATATTTAGAAGCGTCACCTAATGGGAAATAGCTAAAATGTTTTCCAAATAAATATTCAGCGTAGTATTGCTATCTTTAGCTAGAGGGCTTAACACACGCGTGTGCTCACAGTTTTTGTATGCAAATGTTCCCAATGTCCGCTCTATAGTATATATTATATATATTTAAATCTCAATTCAAATTTCTTTCATTTTTCTTTATTTACAATTTGACACATACGGTATAATAAAGAGGATTTATATAGTTTTAACTACTTTCAAGAAAACTTGGCATTAGATATTGTGAAGCAGTTCTTTGCTCTGCCCACTCTTTAAATTTAGTGGCAACTGCGACTGGTGAATGTTGCACAGAAGCGTGTCGATTTTTCATGTTGCTTCAATAAATCTATGTTTTTTTTTGTAAGTTTGACACAACGCTGGCAAAATATAATGACTGAAATCGAGGAAGGGAAAACGCTAAAGAAAATAAATCTGACACGTTGGTCAGTTAAAGACGATACAATGTGGAAGTTTTAGAGTTTCTTGGCACAAGTCCTTAAAACTTTGCAGTCAATCAAGGACGATTGTACCGAATAGCCTGTAATGCGAAACGAAGTGACGGGAATACTTTTGAATTTAGAAAAACTGAAAATGGCGGTAATGGTTGTTATGTGAAATGAATTTTTGGAAAGAATAAACACGAAGTGCATGTTCAAGTTCAGGTTTGTACTGTAGATTTTATTACTGTTGTCGATCTTTATGAATCCCCTGGCGAGTTTTTCGTAGTTAATTAAGAAAATTTTAAGGATTTTGAATAAAAAGGCGATGGAATTAAGCGTATAGAAGGAGTACCTATACACAAACATGAGAAAAAGACAACCAACAATGAAAAAAAATTCAAGTACTCTATGAAGAAATGAGAATGAGAACTAGCAGTGATATTTTTGGGGTTAACATATTCGTATTTCTCTTCCTCATTGATAGACTTATCGGATTTAGAAAAATGGCAAGAGGTCTACGGCAGATTCAATGAAGTTTATATTTTTGAGCAAAATGAATGAACTGTTATCATCAGGTTTAAAAAAGCCCTTTTCTTAGAAGAAATGTATTCTTTTGATTTCAAGACTGATTCTAAAACAAGAATATTGAAAATTATATCTTTGTTCCTGCGAAAACAGAATTTGCAAAAAGTTTATCCAAAAATTTATATAGCAGTTCGCATGGCTTTATGTACACCAGCGACATGTTGTTTAGTTTAGTTTAGTTTAGTTTGCAACGGGCTGTTTTCCGCAACTCCACGTCTCTGCGCGTATTTTGCGTGTGGGCAGGAATAATGTGATTATTCGAGCCATGAGATCTCCCCGAAGAAGCTCAACAGTCCCTTGATGTTGCATGCAACTTCGGGGAGTGATCCCGGCGTGCCGAGATGTTTAGCCCTGTACGTAGCGACCTCCGGACATTTCAGTAGCACGTGGGCCGCCGTTTCTTCCTCCCCCATACATGCCCTGCACAGGGGACTATCTGTAACACCTATAGTAAATAAATGTTTGTTAAAGGTGCCATGTCCTGTGATAGCACTAGTTACTATCCTTATCTGCGGCTTGTTCAGTCTCATTAGAACTTTGGTTAAGCGACTGTTTATTACAGGTAGGGCCTCCCTAGCTTGTCTACAGTCTGTTAGATTTTTCCAAAGCTGAGCGTGTTGATTAGTGAAGTGTCTACGTACCATTGAACGAACGTTACCAAAGGGGATTGGTATGATTGGTTCCGGCCCTATAGTGGCCAGAGCCGATCCTCTTCTGGCCAGTTCGTCCGCTGCATCGTTGCCTCTGGATCCACTGTGTCCCTTTATCCATTGTAGAGTCACATTGTTGTTTTTACATACCTCATTTAATCGTTGATGGCATTCATATATTAGTCCCGAGTTCACCCCATTGCAACTCAGAGCTTGTAGTACCGCCCTACTGTCGGTCAGTATTCTGATGGGGAAGTCATTAACCTTCCTAGCATCTATTGCTATGGCCGCTTGAATGATACCCATACATTCCGCCTGAAAGACCGTGTTATAGGTACTCAGCGGTGTGCATATGTGAATATTGAGGTCTTCAGAGAAAGCTCCAGAACCTACACCTTCCTTTGTTTTAGAACCATCGGTGAAAATTCTAAGCTCTTTTGGGCTTAATCCTTCCGGCTGGTTGTTTTCATTTAATTGTATCTTGTATTTCTTATCGAAAACAAATTGTTTAGGAATCCTATCGTATTTGGCTTGTAGGATAGGAATTGCTGAGTAGATTCTATCAATTATGCCTTGCAACTTGCAAAAAGTTTATCCAAAAATTTATATAGCAGTTCGCATGGCTTTATGTACACCAGCGACATGTTGTTAAAAGGAGAGAAGCTAAATTATCTACGAAATGCCATAATTCTAAAAAGCTACACACTTATTTCAGATCAGAAATCTCAAAAATAAAAATTTTGAAAAACTGTTTTTTTGGAATAACTTTTAAACATCTTTACCGATCTATTTCAAAAACTACAATGATAAACAAAAAATGACGTCGAATGCTTTTGGAGAATAAAAATTGATTCATTCGTTCGTGAGATATCGAAGAAGAAAAAATTTGAAAAAAAGTTTTTTTAACATAACTTCGAGATTTCTGTATAGATTTAATTATGTTAGACTGCTACGCAGCGGAGTCTTTTTATGATACCTCAAATCTTGATTTAGATAAAATCCTTGCATCGGACGTATATTAATGTCACTTTATTTATTGAAAACAATAGTGCTAATGTCACTTTATTTATTGAAAACAATAGTGCCTACAACCTATTTGAAGAAATTGACTATTTACTAAATGTACTTATCTAAACAGCAGCATGTAAGTCAGATACTGTAATGCTTACTAGTAAAATAATGAAATATCTAATAAGTTAAAAAGTGATCGTCGAATTAATGACGTCGCGAAGTGGCGGGTGGCATCAGGTAGTGAACGAGAAAAAAAAGCGAGTCAATACGATTGCTATTTGTATCTCGCCAACACATTACGCGCAAAGTTTATACTTTGATGTTGTTGAAGTTTTTTAGTTAAAACTTTGATGTTGCCTATTTAGTACGAGTTTGGTGAGAAAATATGAAATTGTCAAAGCAAAAATATTTGAATGTAGTAACAGCCACAATAACAGCATAAAGATATATTCAATTTTGCTGTCAAAATGATCGATCGAAATGCTCGACTAAGGAGGTTAGTGAAAATTCGGGACATTTGGCGTCTGAAAATAGGGTCGTCCCGCGCAAATCGGGACACCTGGCAACACTAGTTAACGTGCTCATTGCGATGTTTTTGACGGCAGATAGTCGACGATGACAGCATTGTAAACTATTATTTCCTAAGGTGCCTAAGTTGAATGTCCAACTTGAGATTAATGTCACCATCGTAGCACTTGCTGCATAGTTTTTTCGAAAATTCACATGCGTAGACAGTGACAGTTAAAACACAAAATAGCACCACTTTTACGTATCGAAGTTGATCGAAGTTGTACGAATCATAATGTGTTGCTGCAACAGAGTACTATTTGCTGCAAAAGCAAAGCGGTACCATGTTGTTATAAGGTTATAAGTAAATGAACAGAATTTGAATATGGAACACGAAATATGAATCATCATCATCATCATTACAGCCCTTCACAAGTCCACTGCTGAACATAGGCCTCCCCCAAGTAACGCCACAAAGCACAGTCCTGAGCCACCACTCCATCTAGTGGGGGGTCGCCCTACACTACGCCTACCGGTACGAGGCTGCCACTCGAGAACCTTTCTTCCCCATCGGTTATCGGTTCTTCGAGCTATATGGCCGGCCCGTTGCCACTTCAGCTTAATAATCCGTTGGGCTATGTCGGTCACTCTGGTTTTACGCGGATATCCTCATTTCTGAGTCATCACGCAGAGAAACTCCGAGCATAGCCCTCTCCATAGCTCGCTGAGCGACCTTGAGCGTCCTCATACGGCCAGCAGTGAAGGACCACGTCTCTGATCCGTAAGTCATCATCATATATATTATGATAAAATATGAATATTTTATCATAATATAATTCTTTATAAGTACAGGCTTTAAAAAATCATTAACATTAACGTACTCGTATTTACATTAGTGACATTTTTAACAGCGTAGTAATGATATGTGCGTTTGCTAAGAGAATTATAATAAATGGGTCATGCTCATATCGTTACGGATCTCGAACAATTTATCATTAAAGAATTAGCATTCCGCGTACTACGTCTTCGGACACAGTGAAATTTTATCAGACTTGGCTGGTTGTTTGTAGAAGGCTTCCGCGGACGTAAGATTCGACCACGTTTTAAATGTAAGTCACTAAGTTACGTTCAGTGTTTCGGGAACGTTCAAACTATCAGGGTCGCTTCGATCAATGTAATATTTCGTCTTTCTTGTGTAATTTCATAATTTAAACGACTTGAAGATAACAATATGTACGGATGGTTTAATAATACCGGTGTAAGTACAATGTGTTTATTTCTTGTAAACGGACATTTTTTCTACAGGCTTCCTTCGAGGTCCATAAATTATAACTTATGTTATTAGCATCATTATTTACTTTTGAATGGCGGTGTTTATATTAGAAATTGTTTATTTTTGTTGTCAAGGTGAAAATGCCGGCTAACTTCTCTCTGCGGAAACAAAAATCTGAAAGTAAATATTTGTGACAGCTCCTTTAACTTAAATAGCTACGTTGTAGTTTCTTCATAAATATAAAAACCGATAGCATTGAAAAATAGGTATTGTTTTAAACTATATGGCACCAGAAACACTTTTCGGCTTGGGAAACGTATGATCTCACAATTGTTATTAACGTCATATTTTGTCAGTGTACTTAAAAAAAGTTAAAATATTATTTGTAATTATTACTAATATTAATAAAATATAATTGATAGAATCAGACGTTACTTTGCGGAAATCAATTATAGTAAAGATACCAATAGTTAATCTGCAACAATCCGCTTGATTAAATGATGTGTCTTATATGGATTGAATGGCACCTCCCGCCCTCCTTGAATTGCGTGCACTAATCCCGTCACCACGAATCCCAGTACCACTACTCCCGGCACCACTACTCCTAACACCATTATTACAGGAAAGACACACCATCGACGACAATACGACACGTGTTTCACCTCTACACGAGGCATCTTCAGGTGATGTAGACTCTACGGCGACTGACCGCTAAGTGCTCTTCAATCCTGGTAAGTCACGATAACACATCATTGTATTTAATCAAGCGGATTGTTGCAGATTAACTTTCGGTATCTTTATTAATAAAACATTTCAGCTAAATAAATGAGTACATAATGGTATATGAACTTATGAAATTAATCTTCTTTAGATGCGACTTCTTAGACCTTTTTTGTATGGAAGTAACGTACATATCATTCATGCAGTTTTATAAAGGCAAAGACATTAAACATTTCTCTTCCATTATTATATACTCAATGCTAATTATAATAGTTTTGTTGAAAAACTAGCTAGCTTGATTATAGTACATAAAATATTTTATTATTGAATTTTATAAATAAATGAAAAAATAGATACATAAATAATATTGATGAAATAACATTGTTATTAATGAACATGAGTATGCACATAATTTTTCCCCAGTGTTAGGTTTTTTTCATAAAACTGAATTGATAAACGAATGTACAGTCCACCTGATGGTAAGTGGTTAACTAACGTCAACTAATAGCATCCTTTATCTTTGACCTTAATTTTACCTGAAGTAGGTAAATTTTGGAAGCTACGTCCGCAATTGCATACGTTGTTGTGTATAATGTATAATAAATATAATTGTTACCCTTATCCTATAAAAAATAATTGGTATACCCTGCAGGCCATCTCTGGAACTTCCCGCTAATTTAAAATGCAAAGCGCTCCAAATTTAACCAAATTATGTTGCGAAATCTCGAAGTTATGTTAAACAAAACGTTTTTTTTTTAAATTAATTCTCCTTCGATTTCTCACGAACGAATGAATCGATTTTTATTTTCCCGGTTTTTATAAATATTTGGAAACATAGACCTCCTTGGATTTGGTTCAAACTTTTTATGGAGTTTCTATACGTCAAATCTTACACAGAAATTTATTATTTCTAAATTTGCAGCATTCGTTTTTGAAATATTAACAAAATAAGAGTCATGTATTGCATGAACACACTCTATACCTTAGAAATGTTTTAACCTATTTCCTAATCATAATATAAGACTAATAAATGTACTTTATCTTTATTATTGTAAAATTATCGTTTTAAGTGTTTTGGTAAAATTAATAAATTTTAAGGTCAATATTAACCCTTTCATCATCATCATCATCATTATAGCCCTTTATAAGCAGGGCCTGATTTACCTACAGGCCAACTAGGCTCGAAACCTAGTTAGCTCGACCTTTGAGCTCGAGTTACAAAACAGTTTTTAGTGCCTCGAAAACTGCAATGTAGTGGACAATATGAATGATAAGCTCGTGGAAACTGTCCATGCGGTCGGAGCTAAGTTTTGCAAGACCCGCCGCAGAAGAACACAAAAACTATCCGATCACACTCTTAATCTCATGGCTATTAGACGGGAAATGAAACTGCAGTCTTTAATAGAATAAACACCATATAGGCAACTGAACAGACAGATCTCCAAATGTATGCGGCGGGACTTACGCAACTTTAATACAGCTCGTATTGAAGAAGCGATCGAGCGGAACCAGGGCTCCAAAGTCTTTGCCTAAGCTAAATATTAAAGCTGAAGAATGAGTATGGCAGCATCGTTTTCGGGACAAATGAGATATTAAGTGAGATTGAGAAGTTCTATGGGCAGCTGAACACATCATCGTTGGAGCCACATGCAAGTGTGAGTAACAATCCAAGAGCAAATCTTATCCGATACTATTCCGATGATAACCCGGACTTCAGTCTGAGTGACATTAGAATGGCTCTCCAGCACCTTAAAAACAGCAAGGCCCAAGGCGAGGATCGAATTACAGCTAAGCTTCTGTAAGCGGGTGGAAAACCAGTACCTAAAGTCCTTCAGAAGCTTTTCAATTCCGTCCTTCATGGTAGCACTACTCCCGAGGCGTGGAGCAGAAGAACGTCTTGTTCTTCAAGAAAGGCGACAACGCTTTCTTGAAGAACTACAGACCGATTTCCCTTCTGAGCCGCGTCTACATGCTGTTTTCGAGAGTTATTACGAATCGTCTCGCACTCGGACACAACGACTTCCAGCCTCCCGAACAAGCCGGTTTCCGAAAAGGCTTCAGTACCATAGACCACATACATACCCTGCGGTAGATTGTACAGAAAACCGAAGAGTACAAACCGCCACTTTGCCTTGCGCGTGTGGACTATGAGAAAGGCTTTGATTCCGTCAAAATTTGGGCGGTGCTACATACAGTCCCTTCAGCGGTGCCAATTGGCAACGATGGCTATCCGAGTACAGAACCAAAGTACGAAACCTATCCAACTGCAGAGAGGTGTAACACCCTGTCAGTAGTTAGGTTGTACCAGTTCTGGCGCACTGAGTCAGAAGGGTACAAGTGCGACGTTCGTCGACTCATGATCCTAAAAAAAAAAAAAAAAAAGGTTTTGGCATGCTCTGATCACGAATCTGCGGTCCATTTTTGCGTAGGATGCACGGTTCCGGAGATGTGCAGATCAATTAACTCTTATCTAATTGATATCCGGTGTAGCCTCAACCGTTATTAGCGCTCCATTGTCCTTATCTACTTATCTATTGTTGATTGACTACCGTCATTATCTATTATTCGTCAGCGTGTGGGTCGGCTTATGCTATTGTATTATACTCCTTTGTTCCTATCTACACTAATCTGACTCAATAATAAAACACATTACCCAATTTTGTTAAAATTTTTATTTATAAAATACAAAATCTTATTACTTATTATCTATAATATAGGAGCGAAACATCTCATCCACTAAAATATCGTTGTACAATGTGTTCCCTGTAAATATACTCGTAAAACTATGCATTGAACATCCCTGAAACTTATATAGCAAATACATTAAGCAATATTCGCCACAAACTGAAGTCCACTCATTCTGAATCCTATCAACATTCCAGTTCCATCTTTTACAATTTCTTTTAAAAAACTCTAGATGATATCGTACAGGTACCCGTCCGAATGAATCAAAATATTGACCGACGTCATTCGTATCGATATATAAAGCTACCCAATGTGACCCTGGTTTATCATCTGTATCCAAATTGCATATTATATACGTTGGTACGTGGGTGTACATGGGTAGTTTATTGGCAGCATAAACATTATTTTCTAGAGTGGGGTGAATCTTTTTCAGATGTTGTTGTACATCTAGTGTATCCATAATATTACTGCTATTAGTAGATTATTACAGTACCAATCTACTCAATGACTAATATAGGAGTGATCAATTATAGTGATTTCTAAATATTAAATTGCATTCTTTGTGTTATACAAATCGTATTTGAGTCACCAATACACTGAACAAGACACGACAGGAAGGACGTAGGAATGTAGAGATAAGCAACAGAATGTAAGGTAAGCTTGTTGACGCATAAAGATACTATCAATTCTACTGCAGAAATTCTTTAGATTAGAATTATTACTCACTGGTACTATATAAGACCAAGCAACTGCAGTCATGGAGTTAGTGTATGGTCGTTTGACCGCAGTGGATCTATCAATACTACGTTTGTGTTACTTCAACGCATCAAAGGCCATGGATGTAAGTGTTTATCTATTGACAAACTTACTTTTCTTTCTGTTATTTTCTTACGTGTGTATGATTTAGTGTTAACAAATTATATTTAAATATTATGTGTGTGTATATGGTTAAGCCGTGGTAGCTCAGATGGTTAGCGCAAAATGTAAAATTCACAGTACGCGACCCGGGTTCGATCCCCTCCGGCACCAATTAAATTGTTAATTACAATTTTAAGTGCTGATTTACCACGTGCTCAGCGGTGAAGGAAAACATCGTGAGGAATGCATGTCTGAGAAAATTTCGAAGGCATGTGAAGTTTGCAACACGCATTGAGGTATCGCAGCGAACATTTCCTAGCCCTAAAACCCTCTCAGAAATGAGAGGAGGCCTATGTTCAGCATTGGACTTTAATAGGTTGTAACTTTAGCTTTTTTGACTTTTATGATTAAGTGTTAACAAACTGATATTAACATGATAACTGTGTTGTTGCAGAAATCATTGAGCTTCGATGAAAATACCTATAAACAGTATTACTACTCGCCACTCTCCCCTCAAGAAGAGAGTGAGATGATGTTATTGATGTATTTAGTAAATATGCTTTTGCAAGACCAATGAAAAAGAAAAACTCAGAAACAACTAAAGAATGTTTTGAAAGTATATTTACTGAAAGTAATTTAACACCTACTCACATACAATCTGATAAAGGTACAGAATTTGTTTCAAAAGATGTACAAAAATACTTTAAGTCCAAAAAGATTAATTACTATACCACTAACAATCCTGACATTAAGGCCAGTATTGTTGAACGATTTCAAAGAACACTAAAAATGAAAATGTGGCGTTATTTCACTCATAATAATACTTATAGATATATAGATGTTTTACAAGATTTAATATACTCTTACAATCACAGCTTTCACTCTAGTATTAAGATGTGCCCATGTGATGTAAATTCCAACAATATTAGGACAGTTTGGACTAATCTTTATGATAGACGGTCAAACAAACTTTCTTTAGCAAATCCTAAACCAAATTTCAATGTGGGTGATTATGTTCGAATAACTAAATATAAACATGCTTTCCAAAAAGGATATGAATCAAATTGGAGTGATGAAATATTTATTATATCTTCAATAATTGATAGATCTCCATGGGTTGTTTATACAATAACAGATTTACAAAATGAACCAATAGTTGGTACTTTTTATGAAAGAGAATTACAGAAAATAACTTACAACCCCACCTCACAATATAAAATAGATAAAATAATTGACACTCGTTACTCAGGTAACAGAAAAGAAATATTAGTGAAGTGGAAAGGTTATCCAGATAAATTTAACAGTTGGATTTTAGCTTCTAGTTTAAAAGAAATATGAATAAAGAAAGTTTTTATTTAACTGTGCTCAGCAATAGTTCAATGGAATACTTTCCTGATAACAAGACCACAAATTTTTCAACGAAATTACCGAAAGCTATTAAATTAGAAGGTGAATGGTCGGTTGGAGTTGTCGAGTTTCAATATCCATGTACCATGTTTACTGTTCAAGATCATGAAAATGTTATATACATTACAAAATCTGTGTTAATGCCTAATGAAGATAAACCATCCACAGTGTACTACAAAAAACATATTCCAGCTACCAACTATGATAACGTTGAGCATATTTTAAGAGTGTTAAATGGTATCGGAGAGAACTTGAAATTTCGCTATGATGAAATAACAAAATTTGTGTCTATTTCTGTTTTGGATAAAAATTAACATCCGTAACATTATCACCCAAATTAAGTTTACAACTAGGTTATGAACCAAATAAAAATCTCCTAGAGAGAAATTTTGAAAAGTGTCCTGCTAATTTACACTTAGGGTTACCATCTCAACTCTTTCTATATTGTGACATTATCGATCCTCAGATTGTGGGTGATGTTATGACTCCTTTACTAAGAGTCATTTCATTAGATCCTACAAAATACATTTATGGTGCAAATAAAATGCACGTTTTCTCTCAACCTCACTACTTACCTGTTATGCGAAGAGAGTTCGATACGCTGGAAATAGTTATAAGATCGAGCACAGGACAAAAAATACCATTCCAGTTTGGAACCGTGTGTATTAAACTACATTTCCGAAAATTATAATTTATAAGGGTGCACCATACCAACGCGGTCATGGTATTGGGAGCTTCTTAGGGGGGTTATTTAGATCAGTTTTACCTTTACTTTCAAGTGGTGCTCGAGTGATTGGTAAGGAGGCATTAAGCGCTGCAGTAGGACTTTTATCGGATATGGTTCAAGCGCGTCCTATGGAAGCCTCAATAAAAGATCGTCTAAAGCAAGTTAGTACGAATTTAAAACGAAAGGCTGATGAGAAAATTGATCAATTTAACATGACAGGATCTGGGTATAAAACTAAAAAAAAACGATTGACCTCGTTCATTCCACATTAACTACTAAAGTGAAAGCTGCGAAAAAACTTGGTCCAAAATCAAAGATATATTTTCAAATTAAATATGTCTTTCCTTCATAATCATTCTTGCGAGTGCGTTAAGTCAGAATTGGATTTGTTTGCACTACCGTCTACACAAACTAGCATTGAAAATGGATTGTGGATTCATTATAAACCAATTTCATCTCTTGGTGATGATGGACCTATCGAGTTTCAAGTTCCTGGGACAGGCGATGACTACATAGATTTGTCTCATACATTACTCCACATAAAGGCAAAAGTATTAAATCAAGATTCAACTAACTTGATATCTACTACAATAGTAGCACCTGTAAATAATTGGCTGCATTCACTTTTTAGTCAACTTGATGTTTATTTAAACCAAAAACTTGTATCACCACCTAATAATACCTATGCATATCGAGCATACATGGAAACCCTTTTAAACTATGCTCCTGCTGCTAAACAATCTCATCTTACTTGTAGTCTTTGGTATGATGATACAGCAGGAAAAATGGATTCTACGGATGGTAAAAACATAGGATTTGTTAAAAGACATTAATTGATTAGTGAAAGTAAGGAAATAGAAATGATTGGTCATCTTCACGGTGACATTTTCAACCAAGATAAATTTTTAATTAATGGTGTTGAAATGAGTGTTAAATTGGTTCGATCGAGAGAGAGCTTTAATTTAATTGCTGGGTCAAACGATGTAAAGTTTAAAGTTTGCATTACGGACGCAACTCTTATTGTTCGACGAGCAAGAATTAATCCAAGTGTATTACTCGCACATCAAAAAGTTTTAGCTTCTACCACTGCTAAATATCCTATTACTCGAGCTGAAGTAAAAGTTTTAACAATTCCATCGGGTGTTCAAGGAAAAACTCTTGATAATATATTTTTAGGGCAGGTACCCAAAAGATGTATAATTGGATTTGTGAACAATTCTGCATTTAATGGTTCCCTTACTAAAAATCCATTTAACTTTGAAAACTATGGTATTAATTCTTTCAGCTTATATATTGATGGTCAACAAATACCTTCAAAAGCTTTGCAACCATCTTTTAATAATAGCATATTTACATCAGCATATCATACTCTATTCTCGGGAACTGGTATTCACTTTCTTAATGAAGGAAATGGAATCTCTTGTGAACAGTATGCCAAAGGTTACTGTCTATTAGCATTTGACTTAACTCCTGATTTATCAGCCTCTTTTAATAATAGTATTTACATCAGCATATCATACTAATAAAAAAAAACTCATCAGCTCATTGGAATCTCATAAAGCATGGTAGTGTAAGATTAGAAGTACGATTTGAATCCTCACTAATACAAACAATTAACTGTACATTTTATGCTGAGTTTGATAATATTATTGAGATAGATAAAAACAGGAATGTTACTGTAGACTATAGTAGTTAAGGTTATAATATGTGTTGTGTGTTAGATTTTATGAGTTATGTGCAATGCATTTTGTGTGTATGTAACTATGTGAAACATTATAAAATTAAATAAAACAAATTGTATGCAATATATTATTTTTTATTTCTTTATAAATATTCTATTTAATCTAATACAAAACTCTGTTCGAGTTTAAATTTTACATAAGCACACTGACTAAACCACTGAACATGCTGCTGCCAAGGATCATCATCATCTTCCCAATATTTTAAGCCACCACCACAATGGAAACACTTGGTCCTGTCTGCATGGCCAGTATGAAAGAAACCGGCTTCTGCAAGATCTTCAGGTTTCTGTCGCATAACGAGAGGCCAGTTTTCGAAACTGAGCAACCGGCTAGATTTTGAACTGAAGAATGGATATTCAGCTCTTGAGTACTGCATATTCTTCTCGTTTTCATCTCCACTCAGTGTTGTAGTTTTGTTCTTCAATGATGTGTTCTGTACACGTATGCCACACTCATCTCTTTCTTCTGCTCTTGTCTTCCTGTAATTTAAGTAAACAGAATCACATTCACTAATGATCAGCTAATGACTGTCATTGTTAAAAAAGTATTTTTTAACTTTTTCACTTTCTGCTATTGTCTTTGTAATATTGTATACGAGGGCGTTTGTGTTGTCGTAGATGCTATCCTTATTAGTCTTTACGTAATATTTAATGCTCGTGGAAGCATGTTTCCAATGATCAGTAGTTGGAATCTTGGATAGCTTCTTCATATCGTACATTTCAATTTTGATGAGATGCGTCGCTTGGTCTCCGTCGTCAGAATTAGTAGAAATGTATGATACACCATCTCTAGCGGCTCGTGCTACGGTTGATGATAACAGCTTCCTCTTTTTTATTTTTGATTCAGCTTCAAAAAAATGATCAATCGATTGCGATTTTCTTTTTCCACCATCGCATGTGTGATTATTAATGACGATGTCATCACTCTCTTCTTGAGGGGAGAGTGGCGAGTAGTAATACTGTTTATAGGTATTTTCATCGAAGCTCAATGATTTCTGCAACAACACAGTTATCATGTTAATATCAATTTGTTAACACTTAATCATAAAAGTTAAAAAAGCTAAAGTTACAACCTATTAAAGTCCACTGCTGAACATAGGCCTCCTCTCATTTCTAAGAGGGTTTTAGGGCTAGGAAATGTTCGCTGCGATACCTCAATGCGTGTTGGCAAACTTCACATGCCTTCGAAATTTTCTCAGACATGCATTCCTCACGATGTTTTCCTTCACCGCTGAGCACGTGGTAAATCAGCACTTAAAATTGTAATTCACAATTTAATTGGTGCCGGCGGGGATCGAACCCGGGTCGCGTACTGTGAATTTTACATTTTGCGCTAACCATCTGAGCTACCACGGCTTAACCATATGCACACACATAATATTTAAATATAATTTGTTAACACTAAATCATACACACGTAAGAAAATAACAGAAAGAAAAGTAAGTTTGTCAATAGATAAACACTTACATCCATGGCCTTTGATGCGTTGAAGTAACACAAACGTAGTATTGATAGATCCACTGCGGTCAAACGACCATACACTAACTCCATGACTGCAGTTGCTTGGTCTTATATAGTACCAGTGAGTAATAATTCTAATCTAAAGAATTTCTGCAGTAGAATTGATAGTATCTTTATGCGTCAACAAGCTTACCTTACATTCTGTTGCTTATCTCTACATTCCTACGTCCTTCCTGTCGTGTCTTGTTCAGTGTATTGGTGACTCAAATACGATTTGTATAACACAAAGAATGCAATTTAATATTTAGAAATCACTATAATTGATCACTCCTATATTAGTCATTGAGTAGATTGGTACTGTAATAATCTACTAATAGCAGTAATATTATGGATACACTAGATGTACAACAACATCTGAAAAAGATTCACCCCACTCTAGAAAATAATGTTTATGCTGCCAATAAACTACCCATGTACACCCACGTACCAACGTATATAATATGCAATTTGGATACAGATGATAAACCAGGGTCACATTGGGTAGCTTTATATATCGATACGAATGACGTCGGTCAATATTTTGATTCATTCGGACGGGCACCTGTACGATATCATCTAGAGTTTTTTAAAAGAAATTGTAAAAGATGGAACTGGAATGTTGATAGGATTCAGAATGAGTGGACTTCAGTTTGTGGCGAATATTGCTTAATGTATTTGCTATATAAGTTTCAGGGATGTTCAATGCATAGTTTTACGAGTATATTTACAGGGAACACATTGTACAACGATATTTTAGTGGATGAGATGTTTCGCTCCTATTTTATAGATAATAAGTAATAAGATTTTGTATTTTATAAATAAAAATTTTAACAAAATTGGGTAATGTGTTTTATTATTGAGTCAGATTAGTGTAGATAGGAACAAAGGAGTATAATACAATAGCATAAGCCGACCCACACGCTGACGAATAATGGATAATGACGGTAGTCAATCAACAATAGATAAGTAGATAAGGACAATGGAGCGCTAATGACGGTTGAGGCTACACCGGATATCAATTAGACTATAAGAGTTAATTGATCTGCACATCTCCGGATTCGTGCATCCTACGCAAAAATGGACCGCAGATTCGTGATCAGAGCATGCCAAAACCTTTTTTTTTTTTTTTTAGGTTCGTGAGTCGACGAACGTCGCACTTGTACCCTTCTGACTCAGTGCGCCAGAACTGGTACAACCTAACTACTCCTGTCTTCAGATGTTATATCTCCGAAACTCTTCACCGCTGCATTGGAAGATGTTTTCAAGCTACTGAACTGGAAAGGATACAGTATTAACATCAATGGCGAGTACATCACTCACCTTCGATTTGTCGATGATATAGTCCTTATGGCAGAATCGCTGGAGGACCCAACGTATAGGTCTTAAGATGAACATGGACAAAACAAAGATCATGTGTAATGTCTACGTCACATTTATGCCGGTAGTTGTTGGGAGCACTAAGCTCGAAGTTGTTGACGAGTACGTTTACTTGGGACAAACAGTCCGACTAGGTAAGTCCAACTTCGACTGAGAGGTCAGTCGACGGATTCAACTCGGCTGGACAGCGTTCGGGAAATTTAGACAAATCTTCTCGTCAAAACCTGAAAACTAGATTGTACAACCAGTGCGTGTTGCGAGTGATGACTTACGAATCTGAGACGTGGTCGTTCACTACTGGCCGTATGAGAACGATCTAGGTCGCTCAGCGAGCCATGGAGAGGGCTATACTTGGGGTTTCTCTGCCTTATAAACTTAGAAATGAGGATATCCGCAGTAGAACCAGAGTAACTGACATAGCTCAACGGATTAATTAGCTGAAGTGGCATTGGGAAGGTTATATAGCTAGAAAAACCGGCAACCGATGGGGAAAAAAGGTTCTCCAGTGGCAGCCTTGTACCGGTGTGTGTAGTGTAGGGCGACCCCCACTAGATGGAGTGACGACCTGGTAAGACATGCAAGAAGTCGATGGATGCAGGTGGCTCAGGACCGTGCTTTGTGGCATTCTTTGGGGGAGGCCTATGTTCTGCAGTGGACTTGTGAAGGGCTGTAATGATGATGATGATGATGATGATGATGACGATGATGATAATGTTTAAAAATAATGACTTTTTAACTTTATGCTTATTATTGCATTTTAATAGTAAAAAATATTACTTCTATGATATTTTTAGACGACTTTATATAGAAATTAATTACTATTTATTATAAATATTACGCTGTCACACTACGATAAATAATAAAAAAATCCATGCAGATTTTTAGTCCCACTACATTTTTACATTATCTATCTGTACAACTAATATAAGGTATTTTGGGCTCTAAATTTTTACATTTTGTCTATTTATAGTTACAACAGTTCAGGCTATGCGCTCGCTGTAAATTTCACAGTACACGAGAAACCCGTGTTTGTTCCCCGCCGCACCGATGAAAATTGTTAATTGCAATTTTAAGTGCTGATTTACTCCGTGCTCGGCAGTGAAGGAAACTTGCATATCTGAGAAATAAAAAAAATATTTTCAAGACATGTGAAGTTCGCCAACACGTATTGAGATAGCGTGGCGGACATTTCTTTGCCCTAAAACCTTATCAGAAATGAGACGGAGGCCTATATATAGACTGCAACTTGAACTTTGGACGTTTCTAGGTAAAAATAGGTATAGTAGTTGATTACGTCAACTAAAATACTTTTATGAGCTATACTTCACAGAAATTGTACGAGCGTAAACTTTTAATCTACATTATTATAAAAATCTAATTTAACTTAACTCGGAAAATGGAACAATTTTTGTGTCATTAAATTAGTTTAATACTACATATGTCCGACAGCTAGGTACGGCTTCTTTTCATCTCTGCGGGGGGTTTTATGGCAATGAAGTGTCTACCTCACTGCCCCAATGTGTCAAAATTACGAAGTGTGTTCGCGGACTTCATATCACATCTTACAATTTTTCTTTTTCAGACATGTAGTTTTCCTCACCATGTTTTCCCTCATCACCGGACATGTAGGGTAAATCAGCACTTAAAATTGCAATTAACACTTTCATTGGCGCTGGCGGGGATCGAATCCGGTTTACTCGCGTACTGTGAAATTCAAGACAAGCGCTTAGACCCTAAGCATCCACGGCTCTTTATCACGATTATGAGAAATAAAATAGAACGAAAATAAAGCAGCAATTGGGAAATATTATCACAAAGTTAAAGTTGATTTGAAATTTTTAATTATCTATAATTAGCAAATACATTTAACAGTGGTAGAGCCACGCGGCAGCTTTGCTGTTGCACGTATGGGCCGGCTCAAACCGGGGTGGTACCACGACCTCACAGAATACCGGCGTGAAGTAGAAGCTCTGCTTCCGCGTTTCGTCTGGTGAGTGCAGGTGGCCGGAGGCCCAAATCCCCCCCCCCCCCCATCAACATGGTAGCGGAATTAAATAATGATAGACTACCCCAGGAGGGTACCAGCACCCCTGGAGAATCCCTCCCTGAGCATCATCCACGACCATGTTTCTACACTTCTGAGCGTGGGTGCTCAGGCTGCCCCGCGTATTCTGGGGGGGGGGGGCAAAATTCCGCTCAAGACTACAACTGCTCGGGGCAAACGGAGCAAAAAAACCAAGGCGACCCCTGCCACGCTGTCCGTGAATTTCCGCAATATCAGGGGACTTCACTCTAACCTAAACGCCGTCCACTACCATCTCGAGACGGCGAGGCCGGCTCTGCTCTTTCTGACCGAGACGCAGGTGTCCTCTCCGGCTGATGTCTCGTATCTCTCCTGCCCGGGGTACAAACTGGAACACTCCTTTGTGCCTCGGGCTGGAGTTTGCGTTTACGTCAGAGGGGACATCTGTTCTCGACGCCTCGGCAGACTTGAAGGTTCGGACCTGCCCATCCTTTGGCTACGCGTAGACAGCGACGACCATCCGCGCGTCTACGGGTGCCTCTATAGGTCCCATAGCGGTAATGCCGAAACAGACCGACTCTTCGACCACGTCCAAATGGCTGCAGATTCGTTGCTACAGCAGATCCCCTCCGCAGAGATCGTGATCCTCGGCGACTTTAACGCCTATCACGCCGAATGGCTTGGTTCACGTTTAACCGATCATGCGGGGAGATCTGTTCATGATTTTGCCTTGGCATATGGTCTGACACAACTGGTTACTTCGCCTACGCGGATTCCAGATGTGGAGGATCATGCACCTTCCCTGTTGGACCTTCTGCTGACCTCTCACCCGGACGGATATCAGATTTCCGTCGACGCCCCTTTAGGCTCCTCGGACCATTGTCTGGTCCGGAGTGTTGTGCCACTCACGCTGAAATCGCGGTTGCATTCTGCAGGCTGCCGCCGTGTTTGGCACTATAGGTCAGCCGATTGGGATGGGATGCGGTCTTTCTTTGCATCCTACCCTTGGGGGCGGGTTTGCTTCTCGCCGGATGATCCCAACGTTGTTGCGGATTCTGTTACTGATGTGGTACTTCAGGGTATGGAACTTTTTATTCCTTCCTCTGTGGTGCCCATTGGAGGCAAATCTCAGCCATGGTTTGGTCGCTCCTGTAAAATAGCATCATGCTATAAGCAGGAGTGCTACCAAGCCTGGGTTGATGCATCAGCGTCCCGGGATGTAAACACCAGCGCTCTAAAAAAGAAGTATAATTCCGCCTCTAGGTCCTTCAAAAGAGTCATTGCCAAGGCAAAGTCAGAGCACATAGGCAGAATTGGCGAGAAACTAGTTCGCCTTCCTTCTGGAACCCGTGCATTCTGGTCTCTCGCCAAGGCTGTCCAGGGGAATTTCTGTCAGCCATCTCTTCCATCTCTGCACAGGGAGGACGACTCACTGGCCCATACTGCAAAGGAGAAAGCCGATCTTCTAGGCTCTTTCTTTGCGTCTAACTCGACTCTCGATGACGGGGGGAGTACGCCGCCGACCATCCCGCGGTGTGAGTGCTCCATGCCGGAAGTGCAGTTCACACAGCGCTCGGTTCGAAAAGCACTCCTCTCCCTGGACATCCACAAGTCGAGTGGGCCTGACGGAATCCCCCCAATTGTGCTGGAGACGTGTGCTCCAGAGTTGGCACCGGTTTTAACGCGTCTTTTCCGGTACTCCTACTCCCTAGGCGTAGTCCCAAAATCATGGAAGACGGCTTTCGTCCACCCGATCCCTAAAAAAGGCGACCGCTCAGACCCGTCCAACTACCGGCCAATCGCCATCACCTCCTTGTTCTCCAAAACAATGGAGTCCATTGTAAACTGCCAGCTCATTAGGTACCTTGAGGATCACCAGCTGATTAGTGACCGCCAATACGGTTTTCGCCGTGGTCGGTCAGCTGGTGATCTTCTGGTCTACCTCACTCACAGATGGGCGGAGGCAGTAGAGTTCAAGGAGGAGGCATTGGCCGTTAGTTTGGACATTGCGAAGGCCTTCGATCGGGTTTGGCACAAAGCGCTTCTTTCGAAGCTCCCTTCCTATGGGCTTCCCGAGAAATTGTGCGATTGGATCACCAGCTTTCTTGCAGATCGGAGCATCAAGGTCGTTGTAGACGGTGCAAGCTCCGATTGCAAGCCTATTAATGCTGGTGTTCCACAGGGCTGCGTGCTATCGCCAACGCTGTTTCTTCTGCATATCAATGATATGTTACATACCCGTAACATTCATTGCTATGCGGATGACAGCACTGGTGATGCTCTTTACACCGGCCGAGCCAATATTTCTCGGGAAAACGTCTCCGAGTGCCGGGACAAACTTGTGTCTGAAGTCGAGTCTTTGTTGAACAGAGTCTCGGATTGGGGACGACTAAATCTAGTCCAGTTTAACCCCCAAAAGACACAAGTTTGCGCGTTAACCGCTTAAAAGAACCCCTTTGTCGTATCCCCTCAGTTTCAAGGCACTCCCCTTGTTGCCTCAGCCAGTATCGGAATCCTAGGCGTCGACGTATCGAGTGACGTGCAGTATCGCGGTCACTTGGAAGGGAAGGCCAAATTGGCCTCTAAAAAGCTTGGCGTGCTCAGCAGAGCGGGACAGTATTTCATGCCGGCACACCGCCTGCAACTTTACAAGGCGCAGGTTCGGCCGCACATGGAATACTGTTCACATCTCTGGGCTGGGGCTCCCCAGTACCAGCTCCTTCCACTTGACCGCATCCAGCGCAGAGCGGCTCGAATCGTCGACGACCGAGTGCTTTCCGATCGGCTCGATTCACGGGCGCTGCGAAGAGATGTTGCATCTCTTTGCGTATTTTATCGCATCTATCACGGGGAGTGCTCTGAGGAATTGTTCGGATTAATCCCAGCCGCCAAATTTCGTGAACGCACTACACGGCAAACGTCCCGATACCATCCACACCATCTGGATGCTTGGCGGTCCACCACTGTACGTTTCACAAGGAGTTTTCTTCCACGTACAACCTCTCTGTGGAATAATTTACCACCGGCGATTTTTCCGGACCGATACGACCTGGGGGCCTTCAAGAAAAGAGCTTACTCCTTTCTAAAGGGCCGGCAACGCACACGCAATTCTCCTGGTGTTGCGGTTGATCATGGGCGGCGGTAGTCACTTAACATCAGGTGAGCCGCATGCTCGTTTGCCCCCTCTTCTATATAAAAAAAAACACTCATAATTTTATGTTTATTAACGATTTATCTCACAAACTACAATATGATCTGTTTCTCACAAAGAGCAATAACAGTTTTAGCTCTTGATAAAAAAATTATAACGGGATTATAACGAAATTTTTATTTTTTGTATAAAAAGACGTAGTATTTGTTAGTTATTTTTGCGTTGATAACCTTAACCTTAACACGAGAGTTAAAAGTTAAACCCTTATTAACGCAGTAATAAACGTACATATTATAGATCTGGAGTTATTTGATTTTTCGTATACTACCTCAAAATTAGTAGGTTAGTTTTTTTGTACGATTAGGTTGACAAACGAGCACACAGTCCATCTGACGGCAAGTGGATGCTGTGGCTGTGTGTGCTGTAGGTAAATACTAACTTATTAATTTTACCAACTTTGAAAATGACATTGTATATGTGTTTAACTGAAAGGCATTAAGACCAGGCATCATTATCTACAATGTAGTCATTGACTGTGTAATATGCTTTACTATGACTAACTCTTTTACGTATTTTTTAAAAATATTTAAAGGTAACTTTACGTTCTTTTGGGTATCTTATTGAAGAGGCGTACATACATTGTCCTGCAAAGGACTTATTTTCTTCAGTCTTAAGGAAGGAACCACTAATTTATGCTTATTATATTATAATTATTCATTATATTGATTGTGATATCAATTCAATTTTTTCTATAAACTCTATTTATTCTAGACCTATTAATGTGGTGTTATTTAGATATAAAATAATCAAAGACTATTGTTACCAATTTTCACATTATTCAAAGAATAATCTTCTTTTAATAAAAATAGTTTAGATCCTTCCTGACATTGCTCTTCTCTGTGTGAAGATTAGCCCGGACAGGCGACAAACAGACGGAATAAATTATGTCTTAATAGCAATTCAATCTTACAAACAGACACTTCAATTATATATATATATATATATATATATATATATATATATATATATATATATATATATATATATATATATATATATATATATATATATATATATATATATATATATATATATATACATATTCTACACGATGCACTACAGTCAACGTTTGGCATGCAGTTTAATGAACCCCATTTGATAAACATACTAAGGTAATCTCTAGTACCAACGATGAAATGTATTTTCATCAGCCATCGTCCCCTCCTATATCAGATAAGTACGAAAATATTGCAACAGTCTGCATTTAATTGTTATTGATGAAATTGTTGTTATTTTATTCCAATTTATTATAATTCATTTATTTCAGAAAATATTCCATAATATGCTGATAAATTACTTTTAACTATGTTAAAAAATAAATTTAGCGTTCAAAATTAAACTACAATAAATAAACAAACAAAAATGAAATATGACATATGGGTTTGCCCATTTAAAATGGCCCAAATGATAAGCAGTCTCAGTAGCAGATCATATAAGCAATTCTCTTCAAAATTAACTTGTGACCGCTTCGATCTCTGGTACATAGGGTTGCCACTTTTTTGTGTCTGATGGCGTAAAAATCATCAGTGTGCTCCACAGTAAACATCCCTGAAGCACTATAAAGGTCGAAGTGAACAATGAACCAACGCCTTCTTTGTTTGTGTGGGCTGCACGTGTTAATAAGCTTCAGTATCCATTCACAATCAGTAGGACTGTGAGCACAAAATATGTAAATAACTGAGAGCTCAATGACCGCTCTTATGGAAAAAATACTTCGTATAAATGATCATTATTTGTAGACTTTCCCTCATTTTTCTATTACAGCCTATAAAAGTCCAATGCTGAACATAGCCCTCCCCTCCCTCATAGATTGCCTCTTGGCCATTTAGCCATAGTTGCTACGCGTGGCAAGCGGGTTGGCAACTGCAGTTTTTTATTATTTTGAGTTCTTATCGGGAAGGTGCTGCTGCTCAACTCCTGTTTAATTTTCCCTCCGTCGCCCTCACGACACCCTCGGGACAGAATGGGGTAGTGGATATTCTCACACCGCACCGCCACTACACGGTTAACGGTTCCCTCGTTCTCAGATTTTTTAATTCTCGAATATCCAGTTAAGATGTTAAGATGTTTTTCTTTGCCGTAGAACAGCTGTGAGCATTTAAAAAAGCAAATAAATTATTATAGAAGCAAAAAAAGCATATAAAAAGCAAATAAATTATTATAGCAAAAGAATATTGGACGTAGATTTAATTATTTTTTAGCTTCACTAATATCATTAGTTTGATTCAGAACGATTTTATAGTTGTAGTACATAAGTTGCTGTATCACCTTCACTAAAGAATATGGCAGTAAGGTTTTTAAACCAAGTATCTGTTACTATATAATTTAGCAAAATTTATTGTATCAATATCAGACGACTTCGATATAGCACGTATGCTCATTAGCATAGTCCTGTAAATATAATACTAGAAGTGCGAAATGGACACAGTTACGTAGTAAATACTAAATACTATTATTTATTCTGCGAAGCAGTGTAAGTCCACTGTTTGTCTGTTTTGTCATATTGTTAGTCGCTTTTGTTATGAATAATAACATACTATATCAAGTTGAAAAAATATTTAGTCGAACTCAAAACGAATGACGACAAGGCAACAATAGAAACTTGTACAGAAGTAATGTATTCAATGTTGATTTTTTATACTTACACGAATGCTACACATAATACTAATTTTATACCTACACGAATGCTACACCTAAAACTAATTTTATACCTACTTACACTAATGCTACACATAAAAATAATTTTATACTTACACGAATGCTACACCTAAAACTAATTTTATACCTACTTACACTAATGCTACACATAAAAATAATTTTATACCTACACGAATGCTACACCTAAAACTAATTTTATACCTACTTACACTAATGCTACACATAAAAATAATTTTATACTTACACGAATGCTACACCTAAAACTAATTTTATACCTACTTACACTAATGCTACACATAAAAATAATTTTATACTTACACGAATGCTACACCTAAAACTAATTTTATACCTACTTACACTAATGCTACACATAAAAATAATTTTATACCTACACGAATGCTACACCTAAAACTAATTTTATACCTACTTACACTAATGCTACACATAAAAATAATTTTATACTTACACGAATGCTACACCTAAAACTAATTTTATACCTACTTACACTAATGCTACACATAATACTAATTTTATACCTACACGAATGCTACACCTAAAACTAATTTTATACCTACTTACACTAATGCTACACATAATACTAATTTTATACCTACACGAATGCTACACCTAAAACTAATTTTATACCTACTTACACTAATGCTACACATAATACTAATTTTATACCTACACGAATGCTACACCTAAAACTAATTTTATACCTACTTACACTAATGCTACACATAATACTAATTTTATACCTACACGAATGCTACACCTAAAACTAATTTTATACCTACTTACACTAATGCTACACATAATACTAATTTTATACCTACACGAATGCTACACCTAAAACTAATTTTATACCTACTTACACTAATGCTACACATAATACTAATTTTATACCTACACGAATGCTACACCTAAAACTAATTTTATACCTACTTACACTAATGCTACACATAATACTAATTTTATACCTACACGAATGCTACACCTAAAACTAATTTTATACCTACTTACACTAATGCTACACATAATACTAATTTTATACCTACACGAATGCTACACCTAAAACTAATTTTATACCTACTTACACTAATGCTACACATAATACTAATTTTATACCTACACGAATGCTACACCTAAAACTAATTTTATACCTACTTACACTAATGCTACACATAATACTAATTTTATACCTACACGAATGCTACACCTAAAACTAATTTTATACCTACTTACACTAATGCTACACATAATACTAATTTTATACCTACACGAATGCTACACCTAAAACTAATTTTATACCTACTTACACTAATGCTACACATAATACTAATTTTATACCTACACGAATGCTACACCTAAAACTAATTTTATACCTACTTACACTAATGCTACACATAATACTAATTTTATACCTACACGAATGCTACACCTAAAACTAATTTTATACCTACTTACACTAATGCTACACATAATACTAATTTTATACCTACACGAATGCTACACCTAAAACTAATTTTATACCTACTTACACTAATGCTACACATAAAAATAATTTTATACTTACACGAATGCTACACCTAAAACTAATTTTATACCTACTTACACTAATGCTACACATAATACTAATTTTATACCTACACGAATGCTACACCTAAAACTAATTTTATACCTACTTACACTAATGCTACACATAATACTAATTTTATACCTACACGAATGCTACACCTAAAACTAATTTTATACCTACTTACACTAATGCTACACATAATACTAATTTTATACCTACACGAATGCTACACCTAAAACTAATTTTATACCTACTTACACTAATGCTACACATAAAAATAATTTTATACTTACACGAATGCTACACCTAAAACTAATTTTATACCTACTTACACTAATGCTACACATAATACTAATTTTATACCTACACGAATGCTACACCTAAAACTAATTTTATACCTACTTACACTAATGCTACACATAAAAATAATTTTATACTTACACGAATGCTACACCTAAAACTAATTTTATACCTACTTACACTAATGCTACACATAAAAATAATTTTATACTTACACGAATGCTACACCTAAAACTAATTTTATACCTACTTACACTAATGCTACACATAAAAATAATTTTATACCTACACGAATGCTACACCTAAAACTAATTTTATACCTACTTACACTAATGCTACACATAATACTAATTTTATACCTACACGAATGCTACACCTAAAACTAATTTTATACCTACTTACACTAATGCTACACATAATACTAATTTTATACCTACACGAATGCTACACCTAAAACTAATTTTATACCTACTTACACTAATGCTACACATAATACTAATTTTATACCTACACGAATGCTACACCTAAAACTAATTTTATACCTACTTACACTAATGCTACACATAAAAATAATTTTATACTTACACGAATGCTACACCTAAAACTAATTTTATACCTACTTACACTAATGCTACACATAATACTAATTTTATACCTACACGAATGCTACACCTAAAACTAATTTTATACCTACTTACACTAATGCTACACATAATACTAATTTTATACCTACACGAATGCTACACCTAAAACTAATTTTATACCTACTTACACTAATGCTACACATAAAAATAATTTTATACTTACACGAATGCTACACCTAAAACTAATTTTATACCTACTTACACTAATGCTACACATAATACTAATTTTATACCTACACGAATGCTACACCTAAAACTAATTTTATACCTACTTACACTAATGCTACACATAATACTAATTTTATACCTACACGAATGCTACACCTAAAACTAATTTTATACCTACTTACACTAATGCTACACATAAAAATAATTTTATACTTACACGAATGCTACACCTAAAACTAATTTTATACCTACTTACACTAATGCTACACATAAAAATAATTTTATACTTACACGAATGCTACACCTAAAACTAATTTTATACCTACTTACACTAATGCTACACATAAAAATAATTTTATACTTACACGAATGCTACACCTAAAACTAATTTTATACTTACACGAATGCTACACCTAAAACTAATTTTATACCTACTTACACTAATGCTACACATAAAAATAATTTTATACTTACACGAATGCTACACCTAAAACTAATTTTATACTTACACGAATGCTACACCTAAAACTAATTCTACGGATTTTATCACGCTTAATTTGTCTTGTTATTGCTTATTTTTATTCTCGCCGTTTCGGGTGCTTGACAGCACCTATGGTGACGGGGCGTACTACATAATATGTATTATGTATCTAATTACTCTAAGGGGAGGACTGAAGTGTCCGGGTTACTTTCATCTTCAGTAGAACGAGCTTACAGTATCTTGAAATGTTGCAGTAGTATTAAAATAAGTTTAAATTAACCGCCATAAATTCAGTAAAATTAGATGTTTGCGACATTTTATATTGTTATCTAAAAATAAATAGCACAGTTTGGAGACAATTTATTAGAATTCATTATTCCATCTTCTACAACATTATACCACTGGTACTAACTGTCAGCCATATGACGAGACTGGCCACTACAGTAATTACGTTTGGTGCAATCCAAATACTAATATCATGCGTATATTCTGCAACAACGCTCGCCACACATAGGTGCATCGGAGCTTCTTATGTAAGACCGCGATACGTTTCCAAAAAATGCCTAAACAAAATCTTCAAAATGCCTTCCTGTTCGGTTAGATGGTATAAAAAATCAAATAAAACATCTAGCTATAAAAAAGTAGTAAAATAACTTTTCATCGGTCTAAACTTATATGACAAGTATAAGATAAATATGCAGCCATATTGTCCAGTCCGCCCGCATTCATAGATATTAAGCAGCGTGCCGCGGCCCGAAATAGAGTGTACATAAAAATGTACATAAAAATAGCTCATCGACTCTTAAGTGTCTATAGTTTTGGTTCAATACTATTATGAATTGTAAGCTCTCTTTGTAAAGAATATGCATATATCTAAACACTCGTTTACACAAACTCACACTATCAAATAAACTCTCACGCATACACTCCCTTTCACCCAGAGGGGTACACAGAATTTGCGGACTTCCATCCTGCACGATCCTGATATATTTCTCTAGATTCTGTTACATACATATAATTAATAATTACACACCCTAACATTCGGAGACACCCTTAATATTTCTTAATGACCACATACATCATCGATTTTACTCATTGACATACCTACACAACTTTTACTCTTATTCTTTTTCTGCTACATCTAACTTTTACTACCACACATTAAGGTAGGGTCTAACACAGTATTGTGAATACGTGTCTTTTTTGGCACATTCTGACATCCCACAATAAAGTTGAGAGCCACATTTACTTAATATTCTGTAGTTACTCTTTGTTCTATATGTTATGTATACCTACTTATTATGTTTACCGTCCATGCTAAACACACATTCAACATATACAAAAAATACTTATAATTTACGAATGGATTTTTAAGTGCTGTAAGGAGTTAAAGGTCACTTCAATCGAATAATAATAAATATTTATGCGACAGTAGCCTATGGTTGATGGTGCGGAATGTAAACTCGGAAAGTGGAGTCGTGGAGTCGAATCCACCATTCGACTACTGTGGTGAACCACTCCTAACAGAAGCATTTAAGCTTACTTGGAGTGATTAATGAAAGTATTAGTAATGTAACTTAAGGTGCCAGTATTCAAAAAATAATAGACTCCTTGACTCTCTGATGTCACTTTTTTGAGCTGTTTCTTTTATAACGATATCGATCTATTTCTTTAATAATTTTATGATGCAAATGAAGCCATAATTTCATTTATTCAAAATAACATCTTTTTGTATAATATGTTTGAATAAAAAAGTGATGCATTTTTTGTATAGTATACGACTACAGTATATTAATTTCATTTACATTTTAAATAATAATGATGCTAATAATTTTAATGTGGATCTTACTTGGTTTGCGACATATGTATAGCAACCGGTTTTATTAAATGTTGATTTTGAGCACGATATTCTTCCCGACCGTATTTGTACAACACCTGATAGTGTTTGTTGGCGGCTGTTCACAAGAGCTAAGTAAACTTATAGCAGGAACTAGGCTCCAGGTAAGTTCATAGGTTGTTAGATGTGACAGCAAACGGTTTAATATTGAGAGAACGTTGAAAGTAAATCAAAACGTAAACTTATACCTTGCGAAACAACAAACAACAGCACGTAGGATTGCAATATTAAGTACATAAAGTGACAGATTTATCTTAATTATGTCCAGCACAGAATTTAATAACAAATCAGTAATCGCGTTGACGCTAACGGAGTAGGTACACGTATCTGGGACAGTATTTTTGAGAAATATTAGTGAATAATATACGAGTATATATCGCGTGATTTTATTTTTTATATGAAACGTGCTTTGTGTGTGATATAAAAATAAGTAATGATTGTAAGGTGCCGGTGATGGAGTTTCAGTACTATGGTAACTTTGACCGTCCGCCGATACGGAGGATACAAGAACAGCCGTGGTGGGATGAAGAGGATACGCTCACAGATCGACGTATCAATGGTAAGAGAAACTCGACTTACCAGAGCTTTGAAATAGATGCGCTTTTATACGCAGTTTTTTTTATAGTTATGTGCAGTTTTGTGTGTATAAACCGCTTTACCGGTCTTAATTATGTTATTTTGTAATTTTGTTTAATTTACTTCCCCTTTTTATAATATTAACGAAAACAATCGTGATGTTTTGCTTTTTAACATTTATCGAAAAGCTTGGAACGCATTCCTGCATTAATTTACGAAACGTTTAGCAAAAAATCATTTATTGCATAGAAACTGTGGTTTAAAGGAACTGTCATAAGTGTTGCTCAGGTTACAATTAAGTGAACTTGTGCCTACGTATGTATCTTTACTTCAAATTTGAGCTTAACCGAACTAACTTATTCGACAATGTGTTTTTCATCTGTAAATTTACTTTGGCTACACAAAAGTTACGCGAAATTAAAAAAACGTTCCATGGATTTAAGTTAGTTGCAACCTTTTATAGTGAAATCTTTTTAAAAAAATTCCATTTTTGCATAGTTTCATGCATTTGAACCACACTTTTTCCAGTCCACCTTCGATACCTCCTTTCCAATTATTATAAACCAGTGTTTGACTATTATTTCACCCGATGGTAAGTGGTGATGCAGACTGAATAATGATGAAGATTGTAAAGCGAAGTGTTTATTTTGGGCTGTAAAGAGGGTGACCCATAAGCTTCATCGGTGTGCTATCTAGGAAATCCTTCGTTTTGAGCGATTTGTTCGTGCAGACTTTTTCCTTAGAAAATAGTTCATTTTTATTTAAAATATAAGTAAAACTGCACTGGTAAAATTTTCAGTCAATTGTCAAAGCCTGTAATCAAATCGATCCAAACGTAAATTCCATAGTACGCGGCCACTATATGAAGAACACATTTCCACTTGCGTTCATGAATGTAGTTCTTCTCAGGTTCAAAATGAATAGAACTACATTAATAAAATTTTGAAAACCGTTTGAACGTTAATAAAATAGCAAATGCCGTCAATCAAATATCATTCAAATGTAACGAAATATCGAAAATAAGCACTATGCCGTAAATTAATGGATGACCATGAAATTCAACCGTATTTTGTTAAAATTAAATTAACTTTAGTTATGAATAAACATAAAGAAAAAAAGGTAAAGTACCTACGTAATTATGATACCAAGACAATTTACTCTTAATACTCCTTACTAATAACTTTTTATAGGATAGGGTGACAAACGAGCACACAATTCACCTGATGGTAAGTGGTTGCTGTGGCCCATAGACATCTACATGTATCCTCGATTATGAATCAAATTGGAGATGCGTTGTCACCCGTGAGGACTTAGATGGAATGCATCGTTTCTAGTAAAAAGGGTCCCCGGTTCTATACACACACCATACAAAACACAGCAGCAATAAGCTACTATTTGATGCTAGTATTCTGTGAGAGCGTGGTCCTTCCCCGGTCGAGCCGACCCATTCGTGCTACTACTAATATTACTGCAGCATGGCTCTGCCAAGTAAAAATGGGTGATAACTGTTAGACGTATGATATGCGATTCAATAATAGAATTCTGAACAACTCACTTTTGTGTTCTTACTCCTTATATCCAATAGTCTCTGAGAGCTCATTAAAAATCCTGTGACACCGAACTGACTCTCCAAGTGATCCAAATTTGCTAATTTTGACACGGAGCGATATTAATGATGTTCCCAAATTATATTATGTTATATTATGTATTTCTTAATTACTAAATAAAAAATTAAACTTAGTTATATTATGTATTTCTTAATTTCTCGTAGTATAAACATTAATTATAAATCGTTGTTTTATAGTATTTTTTAGGCAGTTTTAGATTTAAAATTTTTGATTTACCTTAAATTTCATGTAGGTATGTACGACTGTTTCTAATATATAAATACATATAAATGTTAGAAATATTATTCATTATTATCAATAATAAATAATATTTCTAACATTTATATGTATTTATCTTAACATTTATATGTAATTATCAAATATATACAAATAATACATAAAAGTATTTTTTTCTCTCTTTATTTATTAGATATGTTTTAGTTTTTTTGAAATCGATTTTCACTTTTTGAGTTTATTTTTTCGTCTTTTTGAATGGTCTAAGCTCTTAGCAATGGTAAAGCTCAACGTAACAACTGGAACGTTATCTAAATAGCTACATTGAAACTTCATCCCCTATTTTCCACCCATAGGTATGGAATTTATTCTTCAAATTTAAGTACAACACCATCGAGGTGTATCCTAATAAAAAACATTAGTTCACCATTGATGAAAATCCTACTCGACAGTAAGATATAAGATTAAACGAAAAACGGTTCTCATATGACATCATCGCACAGGCAAGCAAAGTGTAGAACTCCACTAGATGAAGTGAAGACCTTGTAAGAGATGCAGGAAGTTTATGGATGACGGTGGCAGGACCGTGCTTTGTGTCATTCCGTGGGTGCGGCCTATGTTCAGCTTTGGACTTGTAATGATGATAATTATATAAACAAAATCAGGATGTATATTTTGAAAATCTCCACCTTTCCTGAAGTCGGCGCATGATATTGATCTATTCTAGATAATAAAATACTTTTTAACCAACTTCAAAAAAGGAGGTACTTATTTCGACTATATCTTTTACGTGTGTTAAGCTTTTCATGTGGTTCCGTATAAATTTCATCTAGATCTGACCGGTAGTTTTTGAGTTATCCTTTATAATGCTTATTTAATTGGCTTCAACTACAATGATGATGTTCTCATTGTATTTATGTTGAAGTCAGTTGTATAATTTTTTTAATTTTACCACATGATTCAGTTACAGAATTTAAAAAGTATCTCATTACCTCATGCGTGCTACTAAATCTAAATGTATATAATAACATTCTGGGTGTAAGTACGTATATGGCTGTCTAGACGGTACGGAAGAGTAGGAAGAATCGATTGGGAAGCATAATTTTAGAAATTTATAAATATTTTATTATATATATGCGCAACCAGCCTCGTACTTATTTTAGAGTAAAATTTAATCTTACCATAATGTTGAGGTTATTCGACTTTTAAGGATGTAAAATTTTTATTTTAAAATTGAATTATTGGGAAAAGAAAACTTTTCGAACATGCTTAACATACATATTAAATCTTACTGTATTTACCATAGGCCATAGAGGCTGTAATGCAGTCACCCTAAATTTCATATCGAGTAATTTTGAGTTACATTTTGGTCCCTAGCGTTTGAAGATAGAAAAAGCTCACAGCTGCTACTGCAACTACACTTTACATATTTATTGGTCTGGTAGTGTTTTGGGGGTTTTTGTGATTCTACCTTGCGTCTAGACTACCTCTAATCGTTGTATACGTATTAAAGTATATAAATGCAAACAGAAATTAAAAAAAGGGATTTGTAAGAATAATTGCATGCCTACATGCTAGCGATTTATAATATGTATATAATGTCTACTACTGAACATAAGCCTCCCCAATAGATTGCCTAATGGGAGGGGGGGGGGTGTTCCATAGTTGCCACGCCTGACGTGCGTGTTGGTAACCACAGTTTTTTTCAAAATTATTTCTGTTGCCTAACTCCTCTTCCAATTTCACAAATGCACGGTGTACATATATATATATATATATATATATATATATATATATATATATATATATATATATATATATATATATATCTTTTATTTTAAGTAACGTTACCCCCACACTAGGATTTTCTCCTGTATCGTGGAGGCAGTTTACAAACATAAATAACACAAGGACAAACATCTAGATCCGGAACCATTATTTGTAGGCCATACAAATACTTGTTTCGTGCGGGATTCGAACCCGCGGCCCCCAGCGCAGCTACTCAACACTAAGCCACTGCGCCACGGAGCCGTCTTATATGTAATTATTTATATATACGATGTATTATTATATATAATTATTCTGTCCGTGTGTATTTAACTGAACTACTCCTAAACGCTTTTACTGACTTTAATGAAATTTTGTGTGTGTATGAAGCTGATTCGAGTATGGCTTAGATTCACAATTGGACTTAGTACGTGGGTCTGTTGTCTAGACCCAGAATACCCCGTGTGAAGCCGTGGCCGATCGCTAGTAAATATATAAATTTATTTGCTTGTGCGACAATGCTCTGGTTAAAACAAACGTATCACGGTTGCGCAGTCCTTTTAATTGAATCGTCTACTCAAACAGAGGATTCAATTTCAATCAGATTTGTATAGAGTGAACTCGTCTATATTCTAACACGAATGTAACATTTTCTTATTAAAACCGACTATTCTCTTAGCTTACTTTCATTGTAATTGAAGGATCAAGAGTGGTTAATAATATTTCAACGGTATTTCTACTGAAGTTAGGAGAACAATAAAATAAAATCAGCAAACGATGTTCTTTTCTTGTATATCACATTTTAATCTTTTTTGGTATATCTTTCAACGTAATGATATTTACGATCTCCAATAATTTGGTGAAGATAGTCCGGTTTTAAATATAATGACACCTTGTTCTATGACATAGAATCTATGTCTAGGTATGTATAAAATATGACAGAATCTATGTCATATTTTCTTTTTATATCAATCTATCGAAAGATATATCTTGATAGTATAACTTAATGTTGAAATTTAATACTAATGTATACACAAATTTTGTTATTAGAGCTCTTATTAAATTTACCATATTTTATTCTCTTCATCTATGTCTTTCATACAAACTGTTTTGAAAGATATATCTTGATAGTATAACTTAATGTTGAAATTTAATACTAATGTATACACAAATTTTGTTATTAGAGCTCTTATTAAATTTACCATATTTTATTCTCTTCATCTATGTCTTTCATACAAACTGTTTTGTTTTTTTTATCTTTGGACGGTCCATCTGTATTCAGATAAAGGAAACAGATACAAATTTAAAACTACTGTAAAACTATCCATTGAGTATCCGATGGAAAAATGCACTAACAAAAGGATATTCGTACATTATGTAGCATTTTTCTAAGCATCAATAGCAGTAAAATATGGACTACTTATATTTAAAACATATATTAGGTACGTTTTCATGTTTTTTTTTATAAAAACATAAAAATAACAGCAAAGGTTTTATAAATATGTATATTATATTATAATATGCTAAGGTTGAATCTGAATGACAGGGTGAGAAATTGCATGATAAGAGATAAATGTGGTATGCAAGATGATGTTGTGACCAGGATTAAGAAAGGAATGCTTCGGTGGTTTGGTCATGTGGAAAGAATGAATGAGGAAAGAGTGACAAAGCAAATTTATATGGCAGATGTGAACGGCCGAGTCGGGAAGGGACGCCCTAGGAAAAAGTTTATCGACCAAATTGGCGATATTTTGAAAATGGGCCACGTTAGAAGTACCCTTAACCGACGAGCATGTATGCGTAGATATATGGATGTAAAGGAGGCGAAAGAGGTATGTCAGGATCGTGCTAAATGGAAGTCCGTCTCTGCCTACCCCTCTGGGTGACAGGCGTGAGTGATTGTTATGTTATGTTATTATATTATGTTTACCTTTTTATTTAAATTGTTGATTATGTTATGTAAAAATTTGCATTTTGAGAGAGCGTTGGTGGCAAACTTTTTGGCAACTTGTCTACCTCTTCTTCCAGCTCCAGTATCTTCTCGTCAGTCCTCAGGGTGCGTGCGTTAAACGTTGCCAGGTCGAGTCGTCGTAGGTGGCAACCGAACCTCCACCGGAGATTCTTAGCACCCCCTGCCCCGCCGTTACCATGGTCGCCACCGTAGCCAGGAATAGCGGGGCTGCCGGGGACTGGGGGCCGTTTATTTGCGTCGTTGCTCATGGGGGGATATTTGCCATAGTTGCCACGCTTGGCGAGCGGGTTGGCAACCGCAGTTTTTTATTATGTTATTGTTGTTGTTAGGAAGATGCTGCTGCCCATCTCCTTTCTGTCTCCCTCTGTCGCCTCTTACGACACCCACGGGAAGACATGGGGTAGTGGATATTCTCAACCGCCACTACACGGCATGGCACGGCACGGCAAATTAGATAAAAACGTACAAATAGAGCCCTATTGGCGATCGAAAGAATGGTATACACGTATACAGTACCTAAACCAAAATACAAGTTCTCTCTCTCTCATCTCTACTCACTCATCCATAATATACTTTTTAAACAGATTGATCCTTGCCGACAGCAATGAAATAATCGATTTAACACATGTTGAGCGATGAAGGATAAAATCGTAAAGTGAACACGCAAAGACTTTAGTCGTTTCCTTGTCCAATAAACTCTCTTAGAAATAATAAGTGGTTGCTGTGGCCCATAGATATCTACATCTTTCCTCGATTACGAATCACTTAGGTGGGATGCCTCGTTTCCAGTAAAAAGGGTCTCCGGTTCTCTACATTCACCATACGAAACACAGCAGCATTAAGTTACTATTTGACGCCGGTATTCTGTGAGAGCGTGGTCCTTCCCCGGTCGAGCCGACCCGTTCGTGCTACAACTATACTACTAATATAACTGCAGCATGGCTCTACCAAGTAAAATTATATCTTAGTAAAATCTATAATATAAAAAAATAATAGGTACTTATCGCATTCAGATATTATTATATTATTAAACACAGGTAAATAAACACAGGTAAGTGGAATCTCGGAACATGTTTAGACTTTTGAGGAGAACTCGTATTGCCGACTCCGAAAGTGAAGACAACTCTGTGCGTACTTACTATAAATTAGTGTTTTCTCATCGCGAGATACTCTATTAAGAATCTTAACACAAAATCATCGTCACCATAGTATACCTCGTTACCAGTATAAAGTCTCTGGTTTTCTACGCTTCACCATATCTATTTATCATTTACGCTGGCATTTCTTGAGAACGTCATACTGCAATCATAATATAGCTGCAACGGGGCTCGACCGCGTTTAAATTCCAAAGACACTTAACATTTAACTGCTAAACGTTTAACCGATTAAGGTCATATTCACAAATAATATTTTATATTGTCGAGACGATGGTTCATAGCTGTCCTAGGAACCAATAGTCGGCACATTTGTCAAGTTATGAACAATTTCTGTATTAATGGACTAAAATGTCTCATATTGGCCATATGTTAGTGTCAAAAAAAAATTACAAACTCTGGACTCGTTAGATGGCACTGTGATTCAGTTATTAATACATTTTATAAGTAGGTATTTACGCCGTATGTAGTGAACGTAGGTATTATTATCACGTCTCTGAGAAGAAAATGTGTGGGAGTTTTAGCTTGAAACAATAATGATATTGGTGAAGTAAGTTCCGCGAGAGCAAAACCAAAGGAAAAATAGAGTTATAACCTATAATATACAAGGTCTGTTAAAAAGTATCGCGAATTTTGAATTTTCGCGGGCTACGTATATTTGATTTTTGATTTTTTTTTTCTAGTCTTATGTTGGTACTTATGTCCCTTACTTATGCTGACAAGGTCGGCCATTTTGAATGTTTAGTTAATTTTTTACAGCTGTTTTGCTTGGATGCTTTGGCTCGTCTTCGATTTTTGCTTATTCCAAAAAATGGATCAAACAATCTGTATTAAATTTTGTGTAAAAAAGAAAACAATGTGCGCGGACGCATTCCCAATGTTGACTGTGGGATATGGTGAAGCTAACTTGGACCAAAGCAACGTTTATCGGTGAGACAAAATGTTCTCAGAGGGTCGAGAAGATGTGAACGACGAACGGCGTGCCGGACGCCCGAGCACGTAAACAACAGACGATAATATTGATAAAGTGAGGCAAATATTATAGGTCAATCGTTGAATTACCGTTAGAGAAGTTGCTGAGAACCTAAACATATCGATTGGCTCGTACCATTCGAATGTAAGTAATGATTTGGGCATGAGTCGGGTCGCCGCGAAATTCGTGCCAAAATTGCTCAATTTCGATCAAAAACAGCATCGCGTTAACATTGCTCAGGAGATGTTGGACTCGGTCCGTGACGACCCAAATGTGCTCCAGAGGGTCATAACTGGTGACGAATCATGGGTTTATGGTTATGACGTGGAAACCAAATCTCAATCATCCCAATGGAAGCTGTCGCATGAGCCAAGACTGAAAAAAGCGCGCCAAGTTCGGTCGAACGTGAAGGTTTTGCGCACAGTTTTCTTCGATTGCAGGGGAGTAAAAAGGATAACGCCCCTACTCACACATCGTTGCTTGTGCGCGAATATTTATCCAAAAACAACACAGTAATGGTCCCACAGCCACCGTATTCCCCAGACCTGGCCCCCTGTGACTTTTTCCTGTTCCCAAAACTGAAGAGGCTCATGAAAGGACGACGCTACGCCAAAATTGAGGCGATAAAGACGGCATCGAAGGAGGAGCTGAAGAAGATCACGATAAATGATTTTTTTAAGTGCTTCGAGGATTGGAAAAAACGTTGGCACAAGTGCATTATATCCGAGGGGGATTACTTTAAAGAAGACAAAATAGATAGTTCATGATAGTTCATGATAAGAATAGTTCATGAATAAATAAATACTTTTTGAAAAAATACAAAATTCGCTATACTTTTTTAAACAAACTGTGTAATGCTACAAAAGGTAATTTTTATGAAGGATTTTAAACGAAATCTTAACCGCAAATATAATCCGCAATAATTCCCTTCACTTTTCTTACGTTTATTTATTGTTTTTATAAACAAAAAGAAAGCATATTTTTGAACTGAAAACCGCATAATGTTTATAACTACTATACTATACTTTAACAATATATGAAATAGATACAGAAGATAACATTTTATTCAATTTGCATATCAATTCTTATCAGTGTACGTTACACATTAATAATCATATCAGAAAATAATTTTCTAATCAATGAACGTAAGGCAAAGGTCAAGTTGTAATGTTATTTCCTCGTTCAGTGCAGACGTCTCTTTTATTATATTAATAATGTAGACCCTTTTGCTCCCCGTTGAAGGAACATCCATCTTTTCATTACGAATAGGAATGGAAGCCGGTACCTATACCTTTTCAAAGCCGTAAAATTTTTACTTTATGTGTTAATAACAAGAGTGTGTATATTTGTATATTATCTATATGATAAAAACGTTTAAAAGTAAATATTTTGAACATAAAACGTACATAGACAAACAAGATAAAAATAATTATTCTTAAGTGTTGATCAGTAACAATCACAAAATAATATGTGACGAATACGAATTGTACGAATGCAAAGTAAGCAGAACATGTTTTCTTATCAATATAAGAAATGGATAAAAATGTTTTATGCGTTTTGTAGTATTTTACAGTTAAACTCAATATTTTTTTACCAGACATATTTAATATTATATTAAATGCTAATTATATATTCTTTTTTAGATAGGTTTCACTTCTGAGAAAATTATATTTTGGAAAATAAAACATTATCCAAATACAAAATTTCATACAATTCATTAGAGCCGTTTCCAAAAATTCAATTACATACAAGCATATGTGAACATATAAGACCACTGTTAAAGATAGGCCTCTCCCACCCCACAGATTTCCTAATATGGGGGATATTTTTGTTATAGGTGTCACGCTTGGCAGGGGGCAGGGGGGTCCGCTACCTTCATTTTTTATTGTTTTGAGTTGTTATCACGCAAATGCTGCGACCCATTTCCTGTTTCTGAAGTCGTCGGCTCTATCATATCTTGATGTGAAGTTTCCTGAGACGTATCTGTATTTCCACCATTCTTTACTGATACTTCATGCAAGGTAGAGCCATGCTGCAGTTATATTGGTAGTATAGTTGTAGCACGAATGGGTCGGCTCGACCGGTGAAGGACCACGCTCTCATAGAATACCAGCGTTAAATAGCAACTTAATATTGGTGTGTTTCGTGGTAAGTGTAGAGATCCGGAGACCCGTTTTTACTGGAAACGAGGCATTCCACCTGTGCAAAATGCAGATGCGTTATCACCCCTGAAGGGTGACAACGCATCTGCATTTTGATTCTTAATCGAGGATAAATGTAGGTGGAATGTGTGCTCGTTTGTTACCCTTATTCTATTAAAAAAAACTGTACACTTCCCTGATTGCTCATCAAGGGCGCCTCTTAATCTAATAATGCCTCAGAGCAATAGTTGGGGTAAGTCGTTCCGACCGACCCCTATTCACTTTAATATGGACACATATTCTGACAAATATATTAAATGATTTCTTATATTTACGCGAACACTACACATGATTAAAACTACTTTTACGGATTTTATCGCGTTTATTTTTACTTTTTATTTTTAATTCCCGACGTTTCGGGCGCTTTCCAGCACCCATGGTCACGGGGGACTGAGATGACTGACGTCCCAATGTCATTGTTAAACCCGGAGTACCTTCAGCTTTTTTAATTATTGTTTATGGTCCGATCTATGCAAAATGAACTAACTCTGTCTGTGTACTGCAAGACCTCAAGACAGAGTTAGTTACATTGGGACAATAATTTTAATACAAATATATTAAAATTATTAATATATTAAAAATAAATAAAATAAGAAAATACGAACGCGATAATTACGTGCATTTCTTTAAAAAATACTCACACTTAATAGGAGGGTCTGAGCGCAGATTCGATAACTTCCTGGCTCGCCACGACCAGTTTGAGAAGTTTGAGTTCATTGTTTTGCTTTATTTCTCTGATATCTGATCTGGACGCCTATTTTTTGCTACTTTTAAAAACATAATCAATAATTATATGTAGAGATTAGAGCAACCATAGTTAATACAATTTCAATTCATAAAGCACTTCCGTCGTTTTATCTACCGTCATATTCAATAACAAAGGCGGCAAATAGCATTACAAGTTTGTATAAATCGTTATTCTCCAGATAAAATTGTAAACAATTCACTTTTCTCCCATTTACAATCTACGCCAGCTATAACATCAAAATTATTAATTTACCAATAAACAATATTGTACAGACGTGACTACAATGAACTCTATATCAATAGGTTATCAGCACCGCGACTTGAGGTGTTCTCTCGTATCGAGCAAGTTTTTCACAATACTAAAACTGAAAGCCGAACCGTGGTAGCTCAGTGGTTAACGCTCGCTGTAAATATAACAGAACGCGAGTAACCCGCGAAATTGTTAATTGCAATTTTAAGTGCTGATTTACCACGTGCTCGGCGGTGAAGGAAAACATCGTGAGGAAACCTGCATGTCTGAGGAATAAGAGAAAAAAAAATATTTCGAAGACATGTGAAGTTCGTCAACACGCATTTGGGCAGCGCGGCGGACACTTCCTTGCCCTAAACCCTCTCAGAAATAAGGGGAGGCCTGAGCCCAGCAGTGGGACGTATATAGGCTGTAACTTTACTTTACTTTACTTTTAAAACTGAAAGGACTATTTTCGATCGCATTCGAATAATGTGACCTCGATGTGACTGTTTTTCGATAATAAATTAAAGTTTGAATGTTTTCATATTCATCAGTTTAGTAATGGGCCGTCCTATACTTTGATTACCGGTACGAGGCTGTCGATAACTTTTCTTTGACATCGGTTGTCGGTTCTTCGAGCTACATGGTCGATCCATTGTCACTTTTTTTATAGGATAGGGTGACAAACGAGCACACAGTCCACGTGATAGTAGTGGTTGCTGCGGCCCATAGACATCTACATCTATCCTCGATTACAAATCAAAATGCAGATGCGTTGTCACCCGTGAGGACTAAGATGGAATGCCTCTTTTCCAGTAAAAAGGGTTTCTGGTTCTCTACACTCACCATACGAAACACAGCAGCATTAAGCTACTATTTCACGCTGGTATTCTGTGAGAGCGTGGTCCTTCCCCACAGGGATTGAATAACCGAAAAAATTATGGTACAGGCGGTAAGCGGTATGACGTCATACCTTTAAATTTCGATACCTTAAAATAAAGGTACCTTTAAATTGCTATACCCTAAAGTAACTGTACCATTACTTTTTGAAGTATCTAAATTATAAAATAAAGGTATAAACAAAGAAATTGTAGGTACGCCGCCGCTTGCGCCGAGGCGTCACGCAACGTGTGGGCCGCATTGGTAAGAGAGTAGGTACTTGATCGAAAATTTACGGATATATATTTGTGCCTCGGCAGCTCAACAAAGTAGCAGATTGTTTTGCCATTTTGCCGCCATTCATGTTTCCGCGTCTACTTTGATTGTCAACTTAATCACAAGTGTACTATGTTAAAACTCTACAATTAGATTGATTAAAACTACTTTTACGGATTTTATCGCGTTTTATTTATATTAACTTTAACACTTTATCACGGGGGACTGATGTGGGGTGACCATGGGTGCTGGAAAGCATCCGAAACGTCGGGTATTAAAATTAATATAAATAAAACGCGATAAAATCCGTAAAAGTAGTTTTAATCAATGTATAGTGTTCGCGTAAATATAAGAAATCATTTTCAATTAGATTGTCATAAAAATGGATAAAAGTAAGTACAAACTCATTAAGCATGTCTTAAGGGGAAATATAACGTCAAATGGCTTAACAAGATCCTCCGTTATGCCGAAAGTATTGCAGCATTAATTTTGAAATAAATATATGGTAAAGTTGAGGATTAATGTTAAGGATTATGTTAGACGAAAACACGATTCCGTAAAATTTTCTCGATAGAAAAAAAATCTAAAGTTACCTCCAAACTGAACAATAAACCGCTGTTATTCGTAAAATACTTTAAATAAGATCATGAAACTTTGCATACTAACTGAACTAACTATAAAGCAGTGCTTATGTTATTTACTTTTCTTAAAACATCATTATTTTTACTGTAAAAAGAAATTACCTAAACTATCGGCGCGTAAGCTTGATTCCTGTCGCCCCGTTAGTATCGCTCCGGCTTTTGAAGGGAGAAGTTGTGTCGCTTACGATCAGAATACACATTACGCAATAGGACGACGTAAATTTAAAATGGGAAATAACCGTTATAAAAATAAGAAGCGACTGGGTTGGCGTTAAGAAACATGCATAAATATGATAAAACTAATGAAATAAGTATCTAACGACCTATCTGCTTACAGTATTAGTGATTACAAACATGTCAGTATATAGCATACGACGCGCGGGGAAGTGGGGGCGAAATTAGAATTTGAGCTGACTTACTCCATCCTCTTAACGATATTATACAACTTTGTATTTATTTATACTTTTTTAGAGTGAGGCCGAACGCACGTAATTTTTCGAGTTGTGAGTGATGATATGATTGAATATGATTTATTTCAGAACCAGTCATCGTGTGTCAGAATAAGCACCATCATTCCCCAGATATTTTTGTGGATTCGGAACGACCAAGGTCTCCTTCTGCTCTACGCCCTAAAGTAGAAAAACACGCGGAGAAAGAAAAACATCGCCCTGAATGTTTCCACTGCATGGCTATCCAACGAGAAGAAAAGGATCAAAGAAATGACATTTTAAGCTTAGTCCACTGATGAACATAGGCCTCCCCCAAGGAATGCCACAAAGCACGGTCCTGAGCCATCTGCATCCATCGACTTCCTGCATGTCTTACCAGGTTATCATTGCGTCTAATGGTCCTACACTACGCCTACCGGTACGAGACTGCCACTCGAGAACCTATTTTCCCCATCAGTTATCGGTTCTTCGGGCCATACGGCCGGTCCATTGCCACTTCAGCTTACTAATATGTTGGGCTATGTCGATTACCCTGATTCTACTGCGGATATTCTCATTTCGAAGTTTATCACGCAGAGGAACCCCGAGCAAAGCCCTCTCCATAGCTCGCTGAGTGACCATGATCGTCCTCATACGGCCAGCAGTTAAAGGACCGTGTCTCAGATTCGTAAGTAATCAGTGGCAACATGCACCGCTTGTACAATCTAGTTTTTAGGTTTTGAGGTATACCTCACGAGAAGATGTGTCGTAATTTCCCGAACGCTGCCCAGTCGAGTTGAATCTGTCGATTGACCTCTCGATTTAAGTTAGACTTACCTGGTCGGACTATTTGTCCCAGGCAAACGTACTCGTCAACAACTTCGAGCATAGTGCTCCCAACAACTACCAGCGTAGGCGTGACGTGGACATTACACATGATCTTTGTTTTGTACATGTTCATCTTAAAACCTATACGTTGGGATACACTATTGAGGTCATTAAGCATATTGCTTAGATCCTCCAGCGATTCCACCATAAATACTATATCGTCGGCAAATCGAAGGTGAGTGATGTACTCGCCATTGATGTCAATACCTTTCCACTTCAGTAGCTTGACAACATCTTCCAATGCAGCGGTGAAGAGTATGGGTGATATAACGTCAACCTGTCTTACACCTCTCTGCAGTTGAATATGTTTCGTTACGACTCGAAAACAGCACTTAGCATCGTAGCCCTACTGTACAAACACTTCAGCACTTCGATATACCGATAGTCAACTTGGCACCGCTGAAGGGACTGTAGCACCGCCCAAATTTCGACGGAATCAAAGGCTTTCTCATAGTCCACATACGCCAGGTAAAGTGGCAGATTGTGCTCTTTGGTTTTCCGTACAATCTACCGCAGGGTATGTATGTGGTCCATGGTACTGAAGCCCTTTCCGAAACCGGCTTTTTCGGGAGGCTGGAAGTCGTCGAGTCTGCTTGCGAGACGATTCGTAATGACTCTCGAAAATGGCACGTAGACGCGGCTCAGAAGGGAGATATGTCTGTAGTTCTTCTAGAGAGCAGTCGCCTTTCTTGAAAAACAAGACCACTGCACTTCTGCACCAAGCCTCCGGAGTAGTGCCACCATGAAGGACGAAATTCAAGAGATTCTGAAAGACTTTAAGTATCGGTTTCCCGCCCGCTTTCAAAAACTCCGCTGTAATTCCATCTTCACCTGGGGCCTTGCCATTTTTAACGTGACAGAGAGCCTTCTTTTCTTGCTCAGACTGACTTCCGGGATATCATCGGAACAGTGTCGCATTAGACTTGCTCTCGGATCGTTACTCTCACTTGTGTGTGGCTCCAACGATAATGTGTTCAGCTGCTCATAGAAACTCTCAATCTCACTCAAAATCTCAGGTGTCCCGGAAACGATACTGCCACACTCATTCTTCAGCTTTGACAATTGGCTCTCTCTGGCAGACAAGATCTCTGGCAAAGAATTTTGGAGCCCTGGTTCCGTTCGATCGCTTCTTCAATACGAGCAGTATTAAATTTGCATAAGTCCCAGCGCATGCGTTTGGAGATCTGTCTGCTCAGTTGCCTTTATGTTATCAAATCTGTTGAAGACTGCAGTTTCATTTTCCGTCTAACTGCCATGTGATTAAGAGTGTGATCGGAGAGTTTTTGTATTCTTCTGCGAAGAGTATTGCAAAACTTAACTCCGACCGCATGGACAGTTTCCATGAGCATATAATTCATATCGTCCACTACATTGCAGTCTTTTAGGCACTGAAAATGGTTTTGTGACTCGAGCTGAAAGGTTTCGGGACTTTGGATTATAGCACGAGGGGGAGGGAGCGTTGACTTCTTTAGACGAGATCTCTCCAACTTAACGATTATTATTATTATTATTATTACTGAACAGTTGCCGTCTCGTCGTCATAATAAAGTAAATCTCATTTTTCATGACCGGGGCTTGACCAGGTTCACTTTCTGTGGAGCCGCTTCTGAAAAAAAAAGTTCATCATAAACAGTCCCTCTTTCTCCATGAAGTCGGCCAGCTGCTGGCCCCTTCTGTTCCGTTGCCCTATCCCAAATTTACCTACCGTCAGCTCACCTTTCTTCCTTTTGCCTAGTTTTGCGTTGAAGTCTCCCATTAGGGGGAAATATAACGTCAAATGGCTTAGCAAGATCCTCCGTTATGCCGAAAGTATTGCAGCATTAATTTTGAAATAAATATATGGTAAAGTTGAGGATTAATGTTAAGGATTATGTTAGACGAAAACACGATTCCGTAAAATTTTCTCGATAGAAAAAAAATCTAAAATTACCTCCAAACTGAACAATAAACCGCTGTTGTTCATAAAATACTTTAAATAAGATCATGAAACTTTGCATACTAACTGAACTAACTATAAAGCAGTGCTTATGTTATTTACTTTTCTTAAAACACCATTATTTTTACTGTAAAAAGAAATTACCTAAACCATCGGCGCGTAAACTTGATTCCTGTCGCCCCGTTACCCGTTAGTATCGCTCCGGCTTTTGAAGGGAGAAGTTGTGTCGCTTACGATCAGAATACACATTACGCAATAGGACGACGTAAAATTAAAATGGGAAATAACCGTTATAAAAATAAGAAGCGACTGGGTTGACGTTAAGAAACAGGCATAAATATGATAAAACTAATGAAATAAGTATCTAACGACCTATCTACTAACAGTATTAGTGATTACAAACATGTCAGTACATAGCATACGACGCGCGGGGAAGTGGGGGCGAAATTAGAATTTTAGCTGACTTACTCTATCCTGTTAACACCATGTAGTGGCTTTTATAAGAATGCATGGCTCTAGGATCTTCTTGTTAGTCCTAAGGGTGCGTCCGTTGTTTGTTGCCAAGTCGAATCGTCTTCGGTGGCAACCGGCCTTCCACCGGAGATTCTTATCACCCCTATCCCGCCCACGGTCGCCACCTAGACAGGAATAGCGCGGCCGCCGTGGGACTGGGGGCGTTTACTTGTGTCATTGCTCATGGGGGGTATTTCCATAGTTGCCACGCTTTACGAGTAGTACAATTGATATTATCAGGAAGATGCTGCTGCCCATCTCCTGCCGCTTTCCCTCTGTCGCCTCTTACGCCACCCACGGGGATTCTCAACCGCCACTACACGGCAGTAATTTTTAGCTTACTTATAAAAAAGGGATGCAAAATATAAAAACTTGTATGCGAGCCCGTGTGTACTCAAAAATATTAGTATTCCTACATCCCTTGGAAGGGAAGCACTTTAAAGATGTTCCTTTAACTGAGTCTGAAGAGCTAGGTTAAGAATTAGTACCCACATGTTAAACATAATATTACGTTTTTAATTAAACACTTGACTGATAATAAATAACAATACAAATATGATAAAGATATTTTATTTTCTCCGAACATGAAATACAGTAACATGGGAAATCCAAATCGAATGAAAGTCTCATAACGTTAAGCAAGGTCCGAGACACAATACATATAAATAAGCCTAAAATACTCATTTTTTCGGTACCGAAATTATTTCGGTAAAGGTATTAGTAAAATATAGGTATAACGATATCGTAAAAAATTTAGGTATAATTCTTTTTTTAACGGTACCACAACCGTAATTCTCAACTGTTTTGGTTCTACCTTTAAATCGAAGCTGTATCGTAATTCTATACCGGTACCATACCCTTATACCTTTACCGCTTTCAACCCCTGCTTCCCCAGTCAAACCGACCCAATCGTTCTACAAGTATACTACTAATATAACTGCAGCATGGCTCTACCATGTATAACTTCAGCCTACGTTCTATTTAGCGATTTATTCTTCCGTTAAGGTTTTATGGTTCTACTGCGGATATCTTCAGTATCTTTAGTTTGCGTGTAAGCGATATTTACTAACACATATAACAATTATTGTTTGCTTTGCGTAGTTAGAGTTTTACTCATTTATCAAGATGTGTAGAGTCATAAATCAGTCTGTAGAGTTTATATCCGTAATGAAGACTTAGATTTTTATACGTGGTAGGGTCATGCTGCAGCTATATTGTGGTTGCAGCACGAATGGGTCGGCTCGACCGGGGAAGGAAAAAGCTCTCACAGAATACTAAATAATAAGCTTAAATGGCTATCTATTCGTCAAAGGCGTAGCTCCCGAACTTTGCAAGTACTACATTCAATTTTAAATGACCCCAATTCTCCCTCTTATCTTAAGGATAACTTTCAATATCTGTATTCCACTAACGATAGAGTTCCCCGTTCCCAAAATTGTCTTAAAATTCGTATTCCACCACATAGGAGTGGTTTCTATAATTCCTCTTTTACTGTGCAGTCTATACTGCTCTGGAATGCCTTGCCTGTTGATATCAAGAAAATTAATAACAAGAATTATTTTAAAAGACTAGTTCGAGAATTCTGTCGTAAGAATAATACCACCTGAGTATCCGACTATTGTTTTTGTGTTTTTTTTTTCTCTTTGACTTTATAAGTAATATTTTGTATAATGTATTTTAATATGTATTGTGTTATTTTATTTTTTGTCTCATAATATTTTATGTACTTATAGTTTTGTATAGAAGTACCCGTTTATATATTTATTATTTATCCTATATTATATATTAAGTAAGTATGTATATTTTACTAACTATATATTTATTCTATTCATTTGCATTTTATTTTGTTTTATATCATTATTATTTATTTATGAAGTGATTTATTACACCTGCCACAGTCTCTCAAATCATCCAGGGTTGACTGGCAGAGAATGCCATAAGGCATTAAGTCCGCCCTTTATATCCCTTAGTATATAAGGTGTATAATGAAGATTAAATAAATAAATAAATAAATAAATACCAGCGTAAAATAGCAGCGTAATACTGCTGTGTTTCGCTTGGGGAGTGTAGAGATCCGGAGACTCTTTTTACTGGAAACGAGACATTCCATCTTAGTCCTTGGAGGTGACAACGCGTCTGCGTTTTGACTCTTGATCAAGAATAGACTGATGTAGATGTTTATGGGCCACAGCATCCACTTTCCATCAAGTGGACTGTGTGCTCGTTTTTCACCCTTATTCTATAAAAAAAAGAATCCTAGACATCGTTTCTTAAGCCTACCTTAAGGTATGTATCCGCGTATTTGCGCCAGGAAACCCAACACATTGAAGGGTTGCAAAGGTCTCTATCTTACAGAAATCAGGTCAAGTTCATCTGTTCATGATGTATCTAGCTGAATAATAACGAACGATTCCCTAGCGTTCGTCTATTGTTATATTAGATTTCAGGGTACGATGGCAGACAATCTCAAAAGTAAAGATAAAATTATTGTACTGTGTGCCTTTAGGTAGCGCGTCGCTTAAAACAACGCACATAGACATTGCTCATCGCTTTCTGTAAGTGATAAAGTGCTACCGTGGCAAGTACGGGAATATTGTTAATAGTAGTAACGAATGGCTGTAGGATGTAAGCATGTATCGTTTACGTTGTTTTTATTTACCGCGTCGTTAGAAAAACATTGTAGTGCCGTTGCCGTCTAAGGAAATATTTTTTTTTTAAGAAAAATAAGTTATATGTTCGTCTTATTTCTTCGGAATAACGCAACGGACTTTTTCTTAATTATTAATCTTTGTTTTATGACTATCAGGAGACTGCTGCACACAGGCAACACAGATATAGCCTCATAGGGGGGATATTTGCCATAGTTGCCAGGTTGCGACCTGGCATGCGGGTTTGCTACCGCAGGTTAATTTTTAGTTGTTATTCAATAGACGCTGCTGCCCGTGTCCTGATTTGTTTCCCTCTTTCTATATATATATTATATATATAATTGCTAACGCCAATATTTAATTAAGTGCCGGTTACGATATAACAATAATTTCTTATATTTACACGAATACTGCACATGGAATAAAACTAATTTTACGGATTTAATCGCGTTTAATTTCAACATAAAACGATTTTTATAGATTTTATTGCAGTTAATGTTAAAATTATTCGCGATGAAATCGGTAAAATAGTTTCATTAAACATCTGTATATTTTTGTAAATTACACTTTAATTTTAATTTGTTCAACATTATAATTATAAGATTACTATTTACAGTATTAGCAAACAATTAATAATAATATTAACATGCAAAACGAACTTGACGAATACTTAATTATAAGAAGGTCGTTTGGTCAAAGATATAATAAGAACGTAGAGCCTATTATAGAGACCGGGAAGCATGTTCTGCATGACACTACTACAAACAGGTTGTAGAAAAAACAGACCAAACGTGTTTGAATTTTACTGGATATTTTGTGTTAATATATTTAAAAATAATATAACTTGTCTTTTAAATACGTTAAATTTCTATTCAATATGAAAGTCAGCGGTATATTTATTTATTTAGTCTTTATTGAACTTTCATAATATAATACAATGAACGAACTTCATGACTATAGGCATTCCTGCCGCCAACAAAATTATGGTTGTGACATAAAAGAAACCATCAATTCATTAATCACATCCCTTGGTTGACATGGGAGAATTTCCAGAAGATATTATAGCCTCCGATATGTGATGACGGTTTATCCAGTAGTTACCTTCTAATTAGAAAAAATGTACCAGATTTATAAAGTAAAAACTTCAAACAACATGAAAGTGATTTCTGGCACTACGATTGCCGATCTGAATGCTAAAAAAAAGCACTGGAAAGGCTAAGTTTACCAATTCTATCACCTGTTGTAAAACTTGAGGAGTTTTTTTTGTCAAATATTGGCCTGTCTACTCGCTGATAATGTAATTTAAATTACTATGTTAAATTTTAAAGTTAAAACAACTCTCTCCCTACCCTCGCGAATTTGAAAAGGCGTTGTGCCTTTTTATAGACTTGACCCAGTTAAATAAAATGGAATAAAAGCTGTTGATGGTTGATGTTGATGAGCTAACAGAAATCAAGCAATTTTTGTCAGATATATATAGATAGAAAATATACAGATGTTTAATGAAACTAATTTACGGATTTCATCGCGAATAATTTTAACATTAACTGCAATAAAATCTATAAAAATCGTTTTATGTTGAAATTAAACGCGAGTAAATCCGTAAAATTAGTTTTATTCCATGTGCAGTATTCGCGTAAATATAAGAAATCATTGTGATATCGTAACCGGCACTTAATTAAATATTGGCGTTAGCAATTATATATATATATATATATATATATATATATATATATATATATATATATATATATATATATATATATATATATATATATATATATATATATATATGTATTATAAAGTATATACTAGCTGGTCAGGCAGACGTTGTGCTGCCCTAAATTCGTAAAAAAAAGTGTGGGTCGCTCATGGACAAAAAAACTATCCTATCTCTTGGTAGGTTGGAAAAAACTGCACACAGTGTGCAAATTTGATGAAAATCGGTTAAGTAGTTTAGGAGTCTATCGCGGACAAACTACTAGCTTGCCAGGCAGACGTTGTTCTGCCCATTTCGACACCCTTTTGTCATGTCCTATTAAAAATCCTAAATTGTGATTTGTTGATTGAGGTACCGAAATAATTAGCTTTTTGCAACAAATCACATTACGTTATATGTAAGTACAGAAGGGTATTATTTTACTTCTAAAATACACCTAATAGGAAACTCTTCTTGCTCCATTATTTTCTTATCAGTCTCTATAGAATCCACTGTTGTTTATGGCTTTTCTTAGTATGGGCCGAATGATGTACTTCTTGTTGCAGTTATGCTCATTTTACTAGGTAGATGCCCTGCGTCATATCTCTAACGCTAAATATTTAAAGCTTTGAAATATTGAGATATATTCATAAATATACGCAAAATAATATTTGACCCATTTTATCATCATTATGTAAAATTTAGTGCACTATTTGAGAAGATTCGTGAGATGGGTCGTCCACTTCAATTTAATATGGTCGAACAGGGTAAATGGCTGCCAAATGCGTCATATTTGTGAATAGTTGCTGCTTGTGAAAACTGGTCTGGTTAGGTTTAGGAGACACTTATTAGCTTTAATTTGTTTTATTGTTAACGTATAATTTATATTTTATAAAAATCACTTTGGTTAGCCGTATGATGGTTTTTTTGGCGGCGTAAGATAAGACACAACTTCATATCATCCCGTTAGTGCAGTAAGCGTAGTAGGTTGAGGCGGCAGAAGAATATGAAAGAGTAGATGGGCATTTTCCTGAAAACAATTCAAAATAATTAATAAAACTGTGGCTACGAGCCCGCCTGCCAAGCGTGGCAACTATAGCAATATCCCCTATATGAAGCGGTCTATAGGGATCCCCGTAGTAGGTTGGTGGCCTATGTACAAAAGTGAATTTACGATTACGTTGACGATTACAATCGAGAGATGCAATGTTTTTGATTGATGGGACAACTTAAACAGCAAATAATCTATACACACATATAAACAATCTATTTTTTTATAGGATAGGGTAACAAACGAGCACACAGTCCACCTGATGGTAAGTGGTTGCTGCGGCCCATAGAAATCTACATCTATCCTCGATTACAAATCAAAATGCAGATGCGTTGTCACCCGTGAGGACTAAGATGGAATGCCTCGTTTCCAGTAAAAAGGGTCTCCGGTTATCTACACTCACCAGACGAAACACAGCAACATTATGCTGGTATTTCACCCTGGTATTCTGTGAGAGCGTGGTCCTTCCCTGGTTGAGCCAATCCATTCGTGTCACAACTATACTACTAATATAACTGCAGCATGGCTCTACCACGCTGAAAATCTATACACACATATACATAATCTATACACATATATACATAATATCTACACACATACACATAATCTGTACACACATATACATAATCTATACACACATATACATAATCTATACACACATATAAATAAAATTGAAGTGTCTGTCTGTAATATTGTAATTACTGCCTTTTATCAAAGGGTTATTTTCATACCACTAAGACATAAATAACCATTTTCTAAAATGTTGTCTGTCTGTTTGTCCGGGCTAACCTTCGGAATAGTCGTACCGATTGTACCCGAGTGAGTGAGAGAGAGTGACCCAGGCCGTATTTTATCTGCAAAACTAGGATAATTAAAAAAACGATCTTCGATTATCTTAAGTCTAAATAACGCCACATTGTTAGATCCTACCCCGGCGAAGCCAGAAAAGGTCACTAGTTAATTATAAAATGTTTTTACTTGCTATTTTATTGTACCTATTTCAAATGTTGCTTACATGTTATTATATGTATAGATAACGTTTTGCGTTTTTAATGACTTCCGACAGACAATCGCAAATGTTCGTAAATGTGGCTGTAAATAAATCTAGGCCACCATAACATTGTTTTATAAAGTAACTTGGCAATATTGTAATTATTTCATAGAGTTTGTAATTTTATATTTTCATTCATAAAAATTCATAGAAAAGAATTCAAGAAAATAACGAACGCTTTATGCTGTTTGCTTTTTAATACCGAATCTATTTGCGTAGATTTTATGAAGAAATTATCCAATTCCATAGTTAGTTAAATATTTCTTTATTAAATTTAGTGGACTTAATTTTTTATCAATGAAACCTGTTTGAGTACATTTTTTATATTTTTTTATTAATAAAATCAATTTACTAAAAAGCTAACGTAAAATTACTTTGTAATGTGAAGAAACACAAAATCACAGATATTCTATTATTGAAATGAGTTTGTATCTTAACGACTAATTGTCTTAACTTGTAAATAAGGTGTTTGGAAGTTAAGCACATGAAGCGTATTATAAATAATTTACTTATTTAAGAAAACTAAAGTAACAGCCCTTATGCTGGGTACATTGTGAGAAGAGTAATAATTCCAATATTATACGCTCTTTTTTAATTCGTTGAACTCTTTTGTATGAATGTTCACCCCGATCACTTTTGGGACTAACGTTATCGGTACCTAAGTACAACAAATAATGCACATCGTAAATTACGAGGTAATTTGAATATATTTTAATTCATACCATGCAACTGGTGCCTAACACTAAAAGAAGTTATTCTTGACATAAGAAACTTTTAATTTCACGCGTGTTAAATATTCGATTAAATGTATCTCGAAGTCGTGTCGTCAATCTCAGCGTCAGTAATCTCATCAGAGTGAATTAAATTTTTGTTAGAATTGAATGATTGAGTCGTAGTTTGCGCGGTTGGGTGCGAACGTTCGTGCGGTGTGCGCATCGTACGTACAACAGTCGTCGGAAGGCGCCCGTATCGGTAGCACGTAGCGTCTACTGCGATCAGCGAACTGAAAGTACACGCATCGCTCTGATACGAAAACATCTCGTCCGTGCCGTCCGCTATGATGACGATCACCAGCCTCCCGTGGACACGCTTTCTATGCCATTACGGTACTGAGACGGACGCAAACTGAGCCGTTATTTTGACATGTTTACATCGGAACTGTTTACTGGTGGTCGTCGCTATTTAACCCTGAACATCGGCATCAACTGAATCGTGCAAATGCGTACCGGCTGAAAAAATTTCGAAACAATACGAGTGAAGTAAATATATTTGCGTAAGTGCGAAGTGACGTTCCTACAAGATGTGCTCGTGCAGTAAGTTCTACGACTTTTGGAAGAACTCATGCGGGGCAGGTGAGAGATCCTGAAGTTCGACGCGATCACTTATCCGTCGTTATTAGTAACTTAAAAAAACTCCGTCCGATATCGAAACTCCTTTTTTATTTTTATAAACCATCTCGCAACTAAATAGTAGTTGCAAGATTGTTGAGCAATTGTTTTCAACTAAATATATTCAAATACAATGAATATCCCGGCAACGGTTCGCGAAGAGTTTCAAAATGAACACGAACGAATATTAAATTATCATTTCAAATGTATACGACGATTTGTAGGAAATTTAAATTTTAAAGTCACAGAGTTTGTTCAAATTTTAATGTGGCAGCTACCTGTTGTACTAAGTAGCGCAATTTTTTTACATATAAATACAAAAATGGAATACCTTGACGTTTTATATGCGCAATATTATCGTGCATTTTGAACAAAGATGTCAAGGCAGAAACAAAAAAACGAATGATGTTAACTGCTGTTTACTAGTAACTGATAACCGATTATCTACGTGTATTTAATGTTTATTATAAAATTTCCATGGTTTAATTTATGCCTATGGATTTGCATTTACAAAAGTGATTGTTGTTCCGCGTCACCAACATTCATGGCCACCAACTTCATGAATGGAAATTAGTCTTATATCCTGTTTCTGCTCACGTTCATATCTATATTAGACTGTGAAAGTCGAGATAGATCCATTAAATCTGATACGATTCATATTTGCTCTTTGATATTCTTGACACATATTTCTTCTTTATTCGCTTTTTAGAGAAGATTTGTCTTGATCGCCACACTTGACATACTGGTTAGCCAACGCAGTTCCCGGTTACTTACTGTAGTAACATTGTGGGGCGTTAATTCAGATATTTTACTTAAAAGAGCAATGAAGGGACTAATTGAATTCATGTTCGGAGGGGCAAAGATGCAAAAAGTCACTGTCCTTCCGACTGTTAGTCAGTTATGTGATATGAAGTGGATTACATCCCTGACTGTTGGACCGATGAGCTTTTTTATTACTAAAGTCATTTACTGCATCATTAATCCCTTCTTTTCTATTTGGATAAGTACGAATCTCGTAAATATATGTCGGCAATAAACCGGAAACGATGCTTAAAATAAAAACAATAAAAGAAAAGTGAGTAAAGTAAAGTAACGTTTATAAAGGAGCAAGGCTTTTAGAAAAGAGCTTACTCCTTACTAAAAGGCTGGCAACGCACCTACAATTCCCCTGGTGTTGCAGTTGATCATGGGCGGCGGTAGTCACTTAACATCAGTTGAGCCGCATGCTTGTTTGACTCCTCTTCTATAAAAGAAATTTTTCGATCGATTTTATTTACATAAAACTAAAATATACATAGTTTAAAATATAGGCATAAGACAACATAGGTTACCTAATTACTGATAACTCTTACGTCCCCTTACCTCCACGATAGAGGAGAAATTCTAGTGGTAACGTTTCTAAATAAAAAAGAAGAAATAAACGTATACGGTACACGGTACGGTATACGGTAATGAATACAATGAGTATAATTGGATTGATATTAATATATCTTAACCTTCTTAGGGCTTTCTTCTTTACTCGTTTTATGCCTAGGAACTCGTCTGGGTAGATATAACCCTTTTAACTATTTTTCCGCCGAACAGCAGTGCAGCATACACTGTCCTGTGTTAGTCCCCCTTTGCTTCAAGTTGGCTGCAGGTGTCCAAGGACTGGAACAGCCACTTAACATCAGACGGATTGCAAGTTCATTTGTCACATCACTTTAATAAAAAAGGTCTAACTTTTGTTGACGTACATGAAATGTTTTAAATGTATTCGCCATGAAAACCCAAAGAAAGTGAAACTACGTTGACGTTACTACATTATCGAGCTGGCAGTCAGTTTAAAAATGAATACGCATTGAAATCGTGACCAACCTCTTATTTTGATCTTCCGCGCCTTCGTCTGGATGTCAGAGAGATTTATTTAAAGTGGGATATTACTAAAATATGAATCATATGTTTTAAGGTATATACATATTTAGCTGTTCATGTTTATTGCTTGTAAGCCTTTGATCACGTACTTTTGTCGGAATGCATTGTTTGGTTTAAGCATCTGCTGACTTTAAAAATGTTGGCTGGACGTGGCTTATAGCTGTTCCGTCTTTTCACTTCGCGCCTTATTATTAAACAACAAACTTTAAACGCCATACTTTGCAAAGAAATAATTGACGAAGTTTAATATTTTAACGAATTATACTTTGATACCCCGTATGGGGTAATTATTTCATTTGGTGTAAATCGGGTGTCCGGGTGAATTTCCCCCTTAAAACTAAATTGGATTTATACCGTGCCATACTATTATATATAGTACTGAACGTACAGTATAAGGAGTACTCATACATTTTGGGTATTTTATAATTAATCTTGTATTTTTTTATCATTAAAGAGTCAAAACGTCACTACCATGTGTGTCCCATATAACATTTTCGTCATTATTTCAGCAAAAATGTCATCTTAAACGTATGTTTATACGCCAAAGTCATTATTTAATATAAAGCTTAATAATCATTAATAATATCTTAGATTTAACAAATGAAATCAAATTGAAAGTGATAGAATAACAACATCGTAAATACTGTCCTAAGCGAAAACAGTCATTCCCGTGTCAGTTCTTGTCACGACGTGTAGTACATCACTCAACAGCTGTATAAAATATCTGCAACTGCCCCGCGCACCTCCCAGCCACCACGCAGCCGTCAACGAAAACGCACGTCGCACATCCTGACTGATTTAAAAAAAGTGAAGAAAAAGGGTGTTACCGTGGTTTTTGTCAGAAAAAATTGTCTTTATTGTGGGTCTACTTCCTCGGTAAGTACACAGAATATTAGAATATGTTTTATTTTCCCTAATTATTTAACCATTTTGTTATGTCATAAGCAACAGAACATATTCCGGAACATTAACCCTGCAATGTTATGCGAATAATATTTGATTTTGTCATTACCGTGTTTGTCATTAACATGTATTACCGTGGTTGTTTTAAGCCACGGTAATGACGACAATAACACGATAATGACTTACATATAATACATAAGTAAATATTAACAGTTTTTTTAGACTAGTACCGATTGTAATTGGTATGTAAATAAGCATTGTGCATTATATACGCCAATTTTGCTTGTTCTAGACAAAAAAATAGACATGCCACGACGTAAAATGGCCAGTAAATAGAGAAGAAATGTTAAAAAGAAATGATTAGCGGAACAAAAAAGGCGCAACAAAATAAAGTCTAACCCTGAGCTATACAAAGAATACTTAGAAAAAGAAAAAGCTCGCTATATTAAAAGAAAGGATACTAAAAAAATTGTACAAATTAAAGAATTAAAGCCAAGGGAACAGAGGGCACAGAGAAAAAAAATGGAAGATAAACCAACAGAATTTAATAAGAAAGAATAAAAGAACTTAAAATGTTACAGGAAAAAGATACGCCACCTGAATCAGATTCTGAAGATCCCACAGAAGAGTCGAATCAGCCAAACTCTTTTAAAGAACTTGTGATTGTTTCCAATGTTGTACTCGTGCCGAGTCGTGAAGAAAGATCTCGCAATAATTTCCAAAACCAGTTTGAAGAGCATTTGCTCCAAAATCAAAAAAGTGATGAGGAAGATGAAGGAGAACGGGCGTCGTGCTCGTCACTTGAAGTTGCTAAAATTCAAAGATCGCAAGCATTTTAGCTCGTACGAACGCAGAGTTACCAAGAGAGTTACAGGACATCAAAACTGCGAAATTTGAAGAACAAACGTTCTGTTTGTCTCAAGATGATTATAGAAACGTCGGCAGTTAATGATATTAATCAGATTTAGATATTACGCTAGAACCATCCGAAATTGTTATGTTTGAGACGTCAACCCCATTTGAGGCTGCTCCAATTTATGCCGAAGCATTAATCGCTTTGCCGGGTGCTTCTACAGCAGATAATGAAGCTATCTCCAATTCAACGAATGTGTCAATGTGTGTAGTGAATTTGACGAAGCATCTTCCAATATAACAGGATTAGAAAAGGCAAAGCTAAGGGATCCATATGAGAATATACAAATAGGCTCGTGGGTTGTTACATCGTACCAATGTCAGTTAAAGAAGAATACTGCCATAAAGTATTTTGTTGGACAAGTGATAAATATTAATCATGATGACAAAACTTTTACAGTAAAATCTCTCAGAAGGATAAAAAACACGGTAAATGTTTTTTCTTGGCCGAACAAAGATGATGAAGACTGTGTCACTAAAAATGTTATTGTTAAAGTATTAAAAGAACCCAATATAAATCGCAGAGGTCAGCTTATATTTGATGATGTCGAAAATTTACTACCTGAGTAAAAATATTAAAATACCTAAATGTTTGCTAATTTTGATTATTTTTTTTACATTTCGGGTTTGTAGTTACAACAATGTTAAAGTTTTTGATAATTTCACATATATTTTTAGTTGTCATTTTTAATTAAGCTATTATATTATAAATTATAATTTAGTATATTATTGTTCTCTGAAAAGTTAATTGATCTCAATAACTAACCTATGAAAAATTATTAATATATCATTTGTTTTTATTTGCACCTAGTCAATGACCAATTACACTAAAAAAAATAGTGGATCTCAGTAAACATATAAAAGTTGAATAGAAGTTTAAGTTTTATTTTCCATTTTTGTACGTATGTGATAAAAGGTAATAAATGTATCTAGTTTAAGTTATAATTATTACAGAACTGAGAAAGTTATTTTGTGAGATTATATTTTTACCAAAGAAGTTTTAAATAAACTTTTATTTCATTAACAATCTGTTTTATTTTAAAATTTTAGTATATGTTTCAATGGGAAAAGAACAGTACGAAGTATCATTTATTATTGCCGTGTTCAAACGTCATTACCGTGTGCACGAAGTGTCATTACCGTGAACAATCGTCACTACCGTACCCACATAATGTCATCACCGTGACTCCTAAAACTTTAGGGGCCCATATCTCTACTAATTGAGGCCCTAGGAGAGGGCCTTCATTTTTTTAATAATTCACACATTAGAAACTTTCAATTTAAACTCATTTTGCGGTTAAAAATACATTTGTATTTTATTTTTTCCCAATCTGCCCAATTTACATCAAATGAAATAATTACCCTATGATTGATTTCGACTTATCGATTTTTACATCTAAGCACAAGATTTATTTTGTTTTTTATTTATATAATAAAATTTAATGTAATATTATAATAAAAATAATTTACAATACCCATGTAATGTTAATATTTAATTTAAAATATTTTTCTTTTAAATGCCAGAAATTCTAAAATCCTTAATGAATGTAACAATTTGTACGGGCTAACAGCTGCTATGAACATGAAATTATAAAAAATAAATTTCAGACTTGTGACTTATAAGAACGGGCTATAATTTGGGTTGGGATTGTGCGATGTATTGTTATTAATAATTAGTTAATAATGAACTTCATCACGATTCTAGTTGTACAACAATGACGACTGCTATTAATGATGATTGATGACAGAGATAATTTCTGAGTCCGTTAATTATTAAGAAAACTATAAATCTATTTTAAAACCTTACCTGCATGTACACAATATTTATTATAAGACTACTGCAGTCTCAGAGCCGTAGTAGCTCAAATGGTTAGCGTTCGCTGTAAATTTCACAGTACGCGAGCATCCCGGATTCGATCCTCGCCGGCACCAATGAAATTGTTAATTGCAATTTTAAGTGCTGATTTACCACGTGATCAGCAGTGAAGGAAAACATTGCGAGGAAACCTACATGTCTGAGAAATAAGAACAAAATATTTCGCAGATATGTAAAGTTCGCTAAAACTCATTGGGGTAACGCGGTGGACACTTCCTTGCCCTAAAACCCTCTTAGAAATGATATGATGCCTGTGCCCAGCTGTGGGACGTGTATAGATTGTATGTTTAACATAACTTTACTGCAGTCTAAAGGCTACAGCATCTAAAGGCGCTATTTCACGCATACAGCTTTTGTCTCTCTAACTAAAAAACAATCCAAACTACTTTGTAGCACTGTCTTTGCTCTCAGATTCCTATATTAACGAACAGTGCTTTTAGGCCTATTCACTGACCGAACTAATTAATCTTGGACAGATAAGTAAAAGGCAGTAATTAACTGTACCGATATTTGCTTAAGAAAGATTATCTATATTAAAATATAAGTAGTTAGTAATACGTTGTAAGTCAATGAAAGTAGATAATCTATTTGCGTATATTTGATAACGTTACATGCTATAACTTAACTCATTCAATATGTCTTGTAATATGTATCATCTTTTAGTGTTTGAAAATCGATAGAAATAGTGTTGATAATTGAAAAGAAAACGACTTTATTATTCAAACCTTGAACAATCTAACAATTGAAAAATAACTTTTTCTTAAAATTGTTATTGTTAAAACGAAGGATGAGGTAAATGACACGTTGTTTAGTGTTCGATTAAGTGATAAATATGATCCTCTTACATTTTATTATCGTCTTGCTATTTGCGTCGCAGTATAATTTGCATTGTTTGTCTTTGCTGATAATTTTATGGCGATGTTTTCATTTAAATAATGTCAGTGTTATCACTTAATACCTGGCTTATTTCTACCGAAATAGGAAATATTCCAGAAAAAACAAACACTCCATTTAAACATTTACGCACAAACCTTATGTACCTATACCGTTCTACGGCATAAAAATTGTTTTAAGAAACCGTTTAGTCCTACGGCTTCTGTTAATTGGAAAAGCAAAAACAAATCGACGCTTATTCTATGGCAAACCGCCAAAAATCTTTGGCCTTTGCCGCTTTCTTCTAAACATTTTTATTTGCAACGCATTTTTAATGATGATAATCATTCTTCACCCGCTCATAAACAGTCTTCTACTAAACACTTATCTCCTTTAGATTACGTAGGATTTGCCATATTTACCACGCTTGGAAAACAAAATAAAACGATATTATCAGGTTTGCTACGTCTTATTTGGGTTTTTACATGCATTTTAATTTAAATCATCATTAACAGTACTCTATATCTCTTAATGATGGTTTACATTAAGTCAATGTTTACGAATTATTTTATGTAGGTAATTTATGACGTGACGTTTTTAACGTTGTAGAGCCATGCTGCAGTTATATTAGAAGTATAGTTGTATCACGAATGGGTCGGCTCGACCGGGGAAGGACCACGCTCTCACAGAATACCGGCGTGAAATAGTAGCTTAATGCTGCTGTATTTCGTATGATGAGTGTAGAGAACCGGTGACCCTTTTATCTGGAAATGAGGCATTCCATCTTAGTCCTCACGGGTGACAACGCATTTGCATTTTGATTAGGATAGATGTACTCGTAGATGTATATAGGCCACAGCGACCACTTACCATCAGGTGGACTGTGTGCTCGTTTATCACCCTATCCTATAAAAAAAATAAGTATTTTGGCTTTGAATAATTTTATAAACTTAGAAAATATGGCGTGGTGACAATAATTACTTGAGAAAGTCTTGTTAAGTCGCTGACCTGCACATGTGTGACAATAATCGATAAAGTGAAGCCAGACACTAATAACAAAGAAAAGGTGTTCCTACTTATAGTTGTTGTTTATCATTTCTATTAGGACTCACACACACACACACACATATATATATATATATATATATATATATATATATATATATATATATATATATATATATATAAGATATTATATCTTGCCCCAAGTGGTCTTATTAATTGACTTTCTAGTTGGGTAAATCGTATATTTTTATACCATCATATAACATACGTTTCCCCCACAGATCGCCTCATAGATGAGATTTTGCCATATTTGCCACGCTTGGCATATTTGGGTTGGCAACCGCAGCTTTGCATTATTTTTAGTTGTTACCAAGAAGATGCTGCACACCTTCAGTTTCAGTTCCCGTCCAACGTCTCTTACGACAGCCACCCAATAGTATAACAGTCTTTTGTCAATTTGATAATCATTATTTACTAGCTTTGACCTGTAGCCACATTTGCGTTTTTTTAGTTTAACAAAAACTGAGGAGCTCTTTAGCCTTTTTAACTTTATCGCACAAATCGAACTTAACGCCTGAAGTAAGGCTTTCTTATTTCTACCAGCCTACCTGTACGTTAGAAGTGAACACTGATACTATATTATACAATAAACACTCGGAATACATTAACATTCATAATATTACTAGGAGTCAGTAAACGTAATATTGGTTTATACTATGAGTAAAAATCGTTGCCATCAAAGCTATAATTACTGTTAGAGAGTTAGCGGGTTACAGTTACAGTCGACCGATTCATTCGACATCGTCGCCAGGAAAATCTATTCGCTTGGCTGCCTTTGTGCACTTGACAACTCATAACTTTCGTTTACAGGAAAATTGACTGATTAGATACATTAAATACAAATCGATGAACATTAATGGTGTTTACAATTAATTTTAACGTCAAATATAATCAAATACATTAAATACAAATCGATGAACATTAATGGTGTTTACAATTAATTTTAACGTCAAATATAATCAAATACATTTAATATTATAACTAACGATTGCACAATATTGTCTGCGCATTATACGAAATGATCTCTCCAAAATTTATCTTTTACGCGAATGTACTTTTTTATCCCAAAATACTAAAACTACTTTCCCGTATTTGTTAAAACTATTACAACTTTCCTGTTAACTATAGTAACAAAGCCTAAAAAGTTTGTGCTGCTAGGAATGATACAGTAGTCCATTAAGTAGCTGTCGCTTAGATGTGTGATAGTCTAATGATATTAATTTGGTCCAAGAGTAATGTAGTTTCTTAGTAGAACTCGGTAGAAACATTCATTGCCGATAGGTTTTTTTAAATAATACCATGAGGTCTTGATCTTATTTAAAAAAAACCTATATATAACAATTTTTCTAACCTTTAAAAAATTGTTAGCGAGCTGTATCCTATCCTATCTTATATAATACAAGTTAAATTTTTCATTTCTTCCAAGTTAGGGGTATATACCGTACTAAAATCTGTTTTGCCTTAAAATCTTATCCCCGTTCAACATATTTTTAACACCTGGAATTTTATGATTGAATATTAAATCTAGATTATGGGCAGCAGTGTAAACTGAATAAAAATACATTACTTTACTTAAAATAAGTAAATTACTTACCATTTATATTATTTATTTACTATTTATCTTCTCATATTCTACCTTGGAGTCCAAAGAAAAAAAGTTGGTTGAAATTCAGTAGCTACTTACAATTTGGAGATAGAAATTGTAAAATTGTAAAATTTGTAAAATTGTTACTGAATAGATAATTGTAAGTAGATACTGGATCAGTTTGCGACTTTATAAAAAATTGCACTTTGATTTGAGCAAAACCCCTTTAATAGGGTACGGAAGGCTCCCGCGAAGCATTGTGGACCATATAGAGTATAGACACAGCACCTGCGCTAGCCCTAAATAAGGGTAGAGCGAGATTGTCTTTCGGCACCCATTTGTCGACGCTTTCACATCACATAAATTGTATTTCCGCTTATTTAAATAAATGAATAATAACTACCAACTTGACATTTTTGTGCCCCTTACCAACTGGCGCCTGAGTGACCGCGTCTTCCACTCTACCCCAGAACCGACACTGGATAGACAAATTAAAAAAAAAAATTGAGTCATAAGGTTTTAGATGTGTTACATTTTTACTATTACGTTATTCTCATAATAACTATTAACGCTGGAACTTTAATCGACTCCAATAATTGTTACTAGACAGTAAATAGACAAATATAATATACATATGCGAAAGCCACGTGGACAGTACGTAGCGGTAACTAATTGAGCTATGATACAGCCACGTACCAGTCATGTGCACCAATCAACAGCCAAATTGATTTAATAAATGAAAACGTTATTGAGCGATGATTTTCAAACGCTTCGTTAAAACTTATATTCGTATGTTAGTCAGGGCTCGTTAAATGAGATCACATTCAAAGCGATATAGACGAATCCGTTCAAGAAATATAATATAATACGTATTTAGCACTTGATATATTTATTGAATTTAGAAAATTTCCTTCGTTTAATGAAATTTTTAAAATCAACATTTCAAAATCACATTGAAATATAACTGTCTCGTAGATGTCACTATTTCAAATGATTTTTGTGGCGACACATTCAAAAGCATGGTTCAAGATCGTGATTTGTAACATTCCTATGTTCAGCAGTAGATGATCATGAAATTAAAGTGGGCTATACATAGATATTTTTCACGGTTGGACAACAAAAAGCAAAGTTGTGAAACAAACATCGGAACTAAATAATTTATAAGCAAAATTTATTACTATTACTATATTTTATAGCTTTTACTTTTAACTTAAATCAGTTTATGCAATGAAATAAAGAACAAATACAAAAAAGGATACACGCATGACTGCTCATTTGAACTGTTCCGTCTCAACTATGCACTTGACCCAAGACCCAATTAAAACAATTACTGACAAGTCGTATGGATTGAAATTTAGCTTTTTTAAATGAACTACACATATCTGAAAGGCGAAAAGGACTTATTTGGATCATAATATATAATATATAACCTAAAATATTTTAAGATTTTCGGTATAATGTATATTTATTTCAGGTCGAAATGGCTATAGAAATAAATTTGAAAAATTGTCTTAAAATGCATGTAACGGACAGTTTTAATTTTAACATGTAATTATATAAATCTATATCATTTAATTTATCATAATATCATTGCTTATTTATCTTTTGAATGCGTGTAGCCTAGTAGGCACTGCGGCCGTCAATCTGTCTTTAAAGTAAAAAAAGCAAATCCTGTCTCACTGTGGAAGACCTTGTTTAAAGGCACTCTAATCGCGTTGTAAGGGTGACTATTATAAGTTATAATTATATTATGAAAATATGAGCATTACTTGTAAATATGAAATTAATTAAAAAATTAATTGCGTGTACTCGTAATTATTCATTCTTCTTATTCATTATTCATTCTTGTAATTATCAATTTATATTTCATAAGAAATAAGTGAGAACTTTTGTTTCATAAAATTATTGAACATCACCTTATCAGCCCTATGAATCCACTATGACATAGCCTTACTTATCATTCCTGTATTATCAATATAAACGGATAATACCATTATTGATCAGTCGTCACCGTTACCTCGAAAGTCGACAAACTCCCCCTTTTACAAATTACTTAGAATACCTCTGTTTGATTATACTGTCAATAGTTACAAATTACTTTACTTAAATCACATACAAAAGTTAAAATATATACTTATTAATTATTTTAAGTAATAATATTTTCATGCTTTTCTCACACTGAGCCAAGTGGCAACGTCATGTTTTAATAAAACTCGATTGTTTCTTTTATAGTCAAAAAAATTTAACCAAGGACGAACTAGCGCTGTTGCGAATTGAAAAATTAAAATGGCGATTACTAAATAATATGTATTTTATATTTCGCATTGTTTTGTACAACTGAAGCCTACTTCGAGGGTATACGTTCACATCTCATGGTCGCTAGTGAACACTATCTCCGCTCTCCGGTGAGTTTAATGTTAAAATTGTTGTTATGCGATGAGGAGTTTAAAACTTTTGTTATTTATTTTATTACATTGTATAATGTACTAATAAAGAAATAACGCTACATCTGCCTGGTATAGTGGTTAGAATACTTGCCTATTAAGTCATCAGTGTTATATTCGAAGTCAATCTATCCAAAGAAATGAAATATTTATCATTCGATTCTGGGCCTTCTTGTCGCCAATGCATTGCACTAAGTTAAGTGAGATCTTTTTAATCAACTTTAAAAAAATAGTAGTTTAAAAACATGAGCAAATGACAATGCTTACCAAAAAGAGAAAAGTTACCCAGTATACCCAGTGTCAAATCCACAGCCACAACGAATCTAACGACAGCACTATTGTTAAAATCAGTTTAGGCTACAGAGCGAACATACATACATACATATGTACATACAATTATACATAAATACCATACATACATACTCACATACTACATACATATACTCGAAAAAGATGACCCTCCTTCTGAGGCAGTCGGGTAAATAAGAGGAGAAAATATCATGTAAACATACATACATTCGATTGTATGTATGTTTACATGATATTTTGGTCAAAATGTGAATAAATTTTGATGATTTTCTTTTTATGAAGTAGCTTCAGGGGTGATCCCATATAATTTTGGAGAAAAATTCCACCACTAAGGATAGCAAAATAGGGATTAGGTTCTTAATGTATATAGTCGACAACAACTATACAACAACTATAAAGTCGACATTGAGATTGTGATATTCGTTAGTCCGATTAAAAAGTAAAGAAACTTACTGCATCTCTTACCAGGTTATATCTATATCTCCATGTAATATCCATAAGAGCCGTGATAGCTCAGAGCTGTGGTAGCTCAGATGGTTAGCGCTCGCTGTAAAGTTCACGCGAGCAAATCGTGTTCGATCCCCGCCGGCACCAATGAAATTGTTAATTGCAATTTTAAGTGCTGATTTACCATGTGCTTGGTGGTGAAGGAAAACATCGTGAGGAAACCTGCATGTCTGAGTAATAAGAAAAAAATATTTTCGAAGACGTGTGAAGTTCGCCAACATGCCCTCTCAGAAATGAGCGGAGGAGGCCTGTGCCCAGCAGTGGGACGTATATAGGCTGTAACTTTTAACTTACTTTACTTTACTCCATGTAATAGGAGGCTGCCCTCGATTCGCTTACCGGTATACGATGCTCCCATCCGAGGACCTTTCTTCCCTACCAGTGGTCAATTCTTTGAGGTAAATGACCAGCCCTTTGTCACTTCAACTTACTGATCCATTTGGCTATCTCGGTTACTTTGGTTCTACTGCGGATATCCTCATATAATAAAATCCACCCCTCAGAGAAAAACTCCGAGCATAGCCTTCTCTATTATAGCTTGCTGAACGACCTCGAGCTTCCTCATGTGGCCTGTAATATAGACCACCTCTCAGCTGCAAATGTCACCAATGGAAACGCACCAGATATACACTCATGTTTTCAAGTTTTGAAGTAATATGACTTAATCTCCTTAATGTTATTCAATGACCTCGATACTGTCTCATGTTTAACATCCATGTATAACCAAGTACTCCAGCAACTACCGACATAGGGGTATAGTAGTTGCTGCGAGCACTGTTTTTAATATAGGAGAGGGGCAAACGAGCATACGGTTCACCTGATGCTGAGTGACTACCGCCGCCCATGAACTACTGCAACACCAGGGGAATTGCAGGTGCATTGCCGGTCTTTAAGAAAGGAATAAGCTCATTTCTTGAAGGTCTCTAGATCGTATCGGTCCGGAAAAATCGCCTAGAAGTTATTGACGAGTATGCTTACCTAAGACAAATTCTCCGACTAGATAAGTCTACTTCGTCCGCTAGGTCAATCAATGGATGCAAATTGGCTGGGCAGCATTCGTGAGGTGAACTTCTCGCCATTCCCTCAGTTTCTCAACACCTGATGAGCCTAATATACTCATGGACAAATTTATACGAACGCAAAAAATGTCTTGGATATTTGTTACAATTAAGTTTATTAATTTGTATGTATTTTGCTTATTATTAGTTAATATAAATCGCACACATCGAAAAAACAAACGTTCTAATATAAATGTATAAATTCAAATGACTAAAATGAAAGAAATTACAAGAAACATTTTTGTAGTTATCATTTTTTTTCCATAAATACTTAGGAAAGGCTATAATGTGAGCTCTAATCAGTACTTAGTGTTGACCCTCTCTAGTTCTTCAAACTACTTCCAACTTCCTTGGCATACTCCTAATCTAGTTATCAATAAAATCTTGAGAGATTGTGTTTCATTCTACCCGTTTAAGATCTCTCAAATTGCGGGGCAGGATTTCGTATTTAAATTTGTCTTCAAACCTACCTAATTTGTCTACCTATTCTTGGGATAACCATACATGTTCTATGTGGTTTAAGTCGGACGCCGACTACCCAATAGCATTTACTTCAACATCTCGAAGGTATTCAACAAATATGGCCGCAGTATGAAATCTGGCATTATCATGCATAAAAAGAAGTGTTTCTCCTATAAAATGGGCAAATGGCGCTACAATTTCTTCCAAAATCTCAATTACATATCGTGCCACTGTTAGTGACCCATTCTTAATGACACCATAACTGACACCCCACCATATGCTTCTTTTCCAATGATGTTGCATTGAGCTGTACCTCTCTTCCGGGAATTTTACACACTTTAATCCTTTCATTATCTGGTTTTATCTGGTTCAGACAAAACCTGGACTCATTTATGAATAATACTTAACTCCAAGCTTCGTCATTCCAATTTTTGTGATTACGAGCAAAACTACATCTAGCTATTCCATGGCACGTGTTGGCAATAAGTGGCCTCTGGCAGCAAGCGTGAATTTATTCCCGCCGATTTCAGTATTTTTCTCACAGTTTTTTTGGTTAATGCTAACCTCTTCGAACTTTTGGAGGTTTTTAAGCACGCTGGTGACGATGAACCGACCACCTCTGGACACAGTTTTCGATTTACGTCCCTGTCCTGCGAGTCTCGTATACTGTCCGGTCTGCCGATACCTCTTTATAAGTAATTGTACCTATCACAGTTATTTACACTTATAATTCACCCTTAACCCGATAAACAAGGCAGTCAAGGCAAACATTAAACGAAAGAAAAACCTTAATCTGGTATTTTAAAAATAGTAATAATTTAAAATTTTCCTCGAATGTTGGTGTACTGCAATATGTAACTAAATAATCGAAATTCCCCAACGACGGACTTTTTAGCGAGAAAATAATTGCATATAATTAGTGATCGATGCATATAATATAATCACTTGCGATGTAAATTTCCTTAATCTTGAAACACTACACTGTATAATATATTACAACATGTTAACTAGTTTTAATTATCAAGGTCATATTAAATACGCGAACTTTTATTCAATGTTGCAAATGATGTTCATTAAAATGAACGCCTAAAATACCTACTAATTATACGTATTTTTTGTTGGAACAAATTATTATATAGACAGGCCTGTTGGTCTAGTGGTTAGTGACCCTGACTGCTATGCCGGAGGTCGTGGGTTCGATTCCCACCCAGGACAAATGTTTGTGTGATGAGCACCATCAGTTGTTCTGTGTCTGGGTGTAATTTATCTATAATATTTATGTATTTAGAAATATATATGTATGTTTATCAGTTGTCTAGTACCCATAACACAAGCTCTGCTTAGCTTGGGACTAGATGGCGCTGTGTGATAGTTGTGGAATATTATTATTATTATTATTATTATTATATTACAAACTAGCTTGCCAGGCAGACTTTGTTCTGCCCTTTTCGACGACCCTTTGTCATGTCCTATTAAAAATCATTAAATTCGCAAAAAATTTGTGGGTTATTCATGGGCAAAACAACTATCAAGTTGGACCAAACTGCACACGATGTACAAATTTGATTAAAATCGGTTAAGTAGTTTAGGAGTCCATCGCGGACAAGCAACGTGACACGTAATTTATATATATTAAGATTTGTCGTCGCCGATGGGAAGAAATTGTAGGTATTCGTCCGCTTGTTTTTTTGTAATCAATTAACTGGTTTACAAATCAATACCAATTAAAGTATTGATTTAATATAAATTACGTCTAGCAACTTTTATATTTTTAAATAAAATCAAAAATAAAAATTAAACAAAATTAGTAACAAATTCGTTTACTTGACGACTGTACCCGTTTTCTACGAGAATACATATTTTTATGCAACTGCTATTTTCCGATGATAGATGATTTACTACTGCTGGGTAAGAGTAACAAGCGAGCGCATAGTCCACCTGATGGTAAGATGTTGTGGCCTATAGACATCTACATCTAACCTTCATTAAGAATCAAAATTCAGATGCGTTTGTCACTCCTGAGGCGAAATGCCTCGTTTCCAGTAAAGAAGTAATGCCCACCATCGTCATTTTATACTGGTATTCTATAAAATTTTGATCCTTCTCCGATTGAGATGACCCTTCGTGCTACTACTATCATAATATAGCTGCATATTTTACCGTGTATATTTTTTTATTTATTATAAAACTTTAAAAAATTACGTGGACAAGTTTCATTTTTAAAATCTTGCGCAGATACAACGCATGGCTAAAATAAATTTAAGGTCCAGTCTAATGTTATTGCTGGCACGTTTTAAGTGGCATGGCCCCTGGGGTCAAATACACATGTAGGTGTCCGTCCGGGCAGATATCACCCACTCACATAATTCTAACACTAAGTAGCAGTGCATTCACTACTGTGTTTCGTTTTAACAGTAAGAAAGAGAGCCAGTATTATTACGAACTGTAGAGCTTTTAAAAATATTTCTCAGGCCTAAAAACGTATTGAGGTTCGCTTGAAACGTTAAGCCCGGTTTACATTTTGAGAAGTGACAAGTGCGAGCGGCAATGACAAGTGACAAATGACAAGTGACAAGTAGCAAGTTGGTGTTCACACATGTGGCAATTGGATGTCATTATTATGTGAAATCTTCAAATGTGAAATTGGGTTGGTAATTGTCAAAGAGGCGCTAGCACAGCTTTAAAGTTTAAAACTGGTATCTCATCATACAATTTTACCTTTTTATGATTAAAAAGATGTGTGAAGTGCCTTATTGCAAAGATATTGGTGCACACCAATTTCCTAAAATAGCTTAAGTGAGAAAAATGTGTCTTAAAGCTATAACTAGGAAAAAATTTAAGCCTGAAAATAATATGGCTCCAACTTTGACCTACAGGAGTCTTTAATTTTCTTCTTTTCTTGGTAAGATGTAAACTTAATGCTTCTTAACTTTGCATATACCTACTTCTTTTGCACCGAAACCGGCCATTCCCATTGATTGAGATATTGAGGGCATAGCAGCGTCTCGCATCATTTTATTTTTTTAATTCAGCGATTTAATATTGTATAAACATTCGTGTTTCAATAATTCCTTGACAAATTTAATGTTATTGCTATCTGACCACTTCGTAATAAAACAAAAATATTATAAATACGAGTATGTATACAATATACCTACATAACAAAAATATTTTATTTAATAACTATTACAACCAACACGTGTATGTTCTGACGTCGCCGCTAGAACGTGGGCGGCGGTGGGTGACTGAGGGGAAAGCAAGGTTAGCGCGGGGCAGAGATACTTGTCAGAAAATAGAGCAGGCCGCTATTCACTTGTTACTTTTCATTTCGCACTTGTCACTTGTCACTCGCACTTGTCACTGCCTGTTCACACGCACTAAGCACTTGTCATTTGTCACTTGTCATTGTCACTCGCACTTGTCACTTCTCAAAATGTAAACCGGGCTTTAGTTGCCTACAGTAGACACTCATCGCGTACCATGAACTCGCCCGTTTAAGCCCGGTTTACATTTTGAGAAATGACAAGTGCGAGCGGCAATGACAAGTGACAAATGACAAGTGACAAGTAGCAAGTTGTTGTTCACACATGTGGCAATTGGATGTCATTATTATGTGAAATCTGCGAGTGTGAAATTGGGTTGGTAATTGTCAAAGAGGCGCTAGCACAGCTTTAAAGTTTAAAACTGGTATCTCATCATACAATTTTACCTTTTTTGATTAAAAAGATGTGTGAAGTGCCTTATTGCAAAGATATTGGTGCACACCAATTTCCTAAAAACGCTTAAGTGAGAAAAATGTGTCTTAAAGTTATAACAAGAAAAAAATTTAAGCTTGAAAATAATATGACTCCAGCTCCTGACCTACAGGAGTCTTTAATTTTCTTTTTTTCTTGGTAATATGTAGACTTAAAGCTTCTTAACTTCGCATATACCCACTTCTTTTGCGCCGAAACCGGCCATTCCCATTGCCTGAGATATTGAGGGCATAGCAGCGTCTCGCATAATTTTTTTTTAATTCAGCGATTTAATATTGTATAAACATTCGTGTTTCAATAATTCCTTGACAAATTTAATATTATTGCTATCTGACCACTTCGTAATAAAACAAAATTACTATAAATACGAGTATGTATACAATATATGTAACAAATATATTTTATTTAATAACTATTATAACCAACACGTGTATGTTCTGACGTCGCCGCTAGAACGGGGGCGGCGGTGGGTGACTGAGGGGAAAGCAAGGTTAGCGCGGGGCAGAGATACTTGTCAGAGAATAGAGCAGGCCGCTATTCACTTGTTACTTTTCATTTCGCACTTATTACTTGTCACTCGCACTTGTCACTGCCTGTTCACACGCACTAAGCACTTGTCATTTGTCACTTGTCATTGTCACTCGCACTTGTCACTTCTCAAAATGTAAACCGGGCTTTAGTTGCCTACAGTAGACACTCATCGCGTACCATGAACTCGCCCGTTTAAGCCCGGTTTACATTTTGAGAAATGACAAGTGCGAGCGGCAATGACAAGTGACAAATGACAAGTGACAAGTAGCAAGTTGTTGTTCACACATGTGGCAATTGGATGTCATTATTATGTGAAATCTGCGAGTGTGAAATTGGGTTGGTAATTGTCAAAGAGGCGCTAGCACAGCTTTAAAGTTTAAAACTGGTATCTCATCATACAATTTTACCTTTTTTGATTAAAAAGATGTGTGAAGTGCCTTATTGCAAAGATATTGGTGCACACCAATTTCCTAAAAACGCTTAAGTGAGAAAAATGTGTCTTAAAGTTATAACAAGAAAAAAATTTAAGCTTGAAAATAATATGACTCCAGCTCCTGACCTACAGGAGTCTTTAATTTTCTTTTTTTCTTGGTAATATGTAGACTTAAAGCTTCTTAACTTCGCATATACCCACTTCTTTTGCGCCGAAACCGGCCATTCCCATTGCCTGAGATATTGAGGGCATAGCAGCGTCTCGCATAATTTTTTTTTAATTCAGCGATTTAATATTGTATAAACATTCGTGTTTCAATAATTCCTTGACAAATTTAATATTATTGCTATCTGACCACTTCGTAATAAAACAAAATTACTATAAATACGAGTATGTATACAATATATGTAACAAATATATTTTATTTAATAACTATTATAACCAACACGTGTATGTTCTGACGTCGCCGCTAGAACGGGGGCGGCGGTGGGTGACTGAGGGGAAAGCAAGGTTAGCGCGGGGCAGAGATACTTGTCAGAGAATAGAGCAGGCCGCTATTCACTTGTTACTTTTCATTTCGCACTTATTACTTGTCACTCGCACTTGTCACTGCCTGTTCACACGCACTAAGCACTTGTCATTTGTCACTTGTCATTGTCACTCGCACTTGTCACTTCTCAAAATGTAAACCGGGCTTTAAGCCCGCTTTAAGCCCGGTTTACATTTTGAGAAGTGACAAGTGCGAGTGACAATGGCAAGTGACAAGTTGGTGTTCACACGTGTGGCAAGTGGATGTCATTATTATGTGAAATCTTCGAGTGTGAAATTGGGTTGGTAATTAGTAATCCTATTAATTAACATTACTAATATTCCCGTTAACCACTCCTGGTAAGCTGAAAATGCTTGTGTTAGGAGTGGTTCACGACAGTAGTCTAATGGTGGATTCGAACCCGCGACCTTTTATGTTCGCGGTCCGCGCCCTGCCACTAGGCTACTGTCGCTTCAATATAATTAAGATAATAATCAAAATAATTAAGGTAAATGTCAAAGTGGCGCTAGCATAGCCTTAAAGTTTAAAATAGTTTAAAACTTTAATCAAAAAAAGTTAAAATTGTATGATGAGATACCAAAGATGTGTGAAGTGCCTTATTGCAAAGATAATGGTGCACACCAATTTCCTAAAAACGCTAAAGTGAGAAAAATGTGTCTTAAAGCTATAAGAGGGAAAAAATTTCTCGTCATGGGAAAGCCCAGAAAGACCTCAAGGCCTCCGATAGAGGGCTATATCAACTGTTATTATACCGGATGTAAAATAGAAGCATACTGGTTAAATGAAATGAAACGAAGTATACGACGTAACAAGTATATAACTTGACAAAAGAAAATTACTTACGTACTAGAACAGCTATCTCAAACAGAAAACGTGCGCTACTCTGTGTTCGCGCGTTTGGTTTTTTTATCATAGAATAAACATAGGTAGAATGATCCGTAGGTAATAGTAGATTGTATTGTTAAATAGCTAAATTATATCGAGAACAATATTTAAATTTTGTCATTTATTTTGTATATTATATTTGTTTATTTAATATAATATTACATAATATTATATCACAATTACATTTAAATGATATTTTTATCTGAATATTTTAAATGGTATCTGTGTCAAATATAAAAAAACATACTAAATGTATGTTTAACAAAACTTATTAAAATAAAATCTAAATTACAAATATATTTATTTAAATTAGAATCATAAATGCTGTAAATAATCGTTCATAAATGCTGGGCACGCGAGAGTTAAAAATGGACGAATTTTATCCACTTTGACTTTGAAGTGGAAACCTAAAAATAAAATAAAGGAATAATAAGCAGATTTAAACATGAAAAATTTATCCTAATTGCAATAACTTATATATGTTTCTACAAAAAAAATGTGTATAATAATATGTTCGTCCTATACTTAAGTACCCACAGAAATGTCGCATCTGAACATATTAATTTCATAATCTATATTCCATGATACGAGATAGCGTCTTAGGAATATTTTTTTTTATTATTAATTTATAATACTTTTTTATTGATTAAGTATCTTATTAACCGATGAAAAGTTATTCCTTGGTTTTTACTGACATTTCTTGAATTATTTGTGCAATATTTAAGTACACAAGACGGCATATTTTTAACAAGAGTTTTTTTTTAAAAATCAGCACAACACGTGACAACTTTACAAGCGCCTAGCGAGTGACTGATTAAAGTGCGGTGCATGCACCGCAGTTAAGTGGAACAGAGTAGTTGAATGCAGTGTCTCCTCTAGTACGTAGTACATAATAGCTCAATGTTTGTCAAGTTAAATTTTTCTTGGATTTACTCCTACCGTTTCTAGATGAGGTTCCTTTGACCGGAGTTGACACGGCGATAAAAATTCCGCATATATCACCTTTTTCTCATTTTTAAAAATTACTAAAACATAAAAGTTACTTTTAATATCACATAGTATAATATATGTATATATTATACGAATGGAAAACAACGATAACAGTACTATCGGTAACTGAAGTATGTTTTATGATATACCTACTTAAAAAAGGACAATTTACCGGGGGATGAACACGCACGGTTATATGTAACACTATGCAACACTTATTAACGAGTGAAGTTTTCCCATTTAATTTTCATTAACAGCTAACTTCACATAACACACACATTTCACACAACCACACACAACATTCACGTCGTATTTTCGCTGCGCCATGCGCGTGTAACTTCCGATGTTGCACGTAAAAAATTTGTTACAAATCTGAATATAATTTTAGTTTTCACAAAAAATATTATTATTGAATTACTTATATTATTACGATCTAAAAACGAAATATAAAATATGTCGAATATGAAATACAAAGAAAACTTAAATAATACCAAAAACTTCGAAAAATTGGGCTATAAATAATACGTATAAAACTTTTTCATTATTTCATGCCCCTCCGTGTGTACTGAAAGGTTATTGAGGGCCAATTAAACCCCGACGAAAGGTTCTCCTAGAAATTAGGAATTTGTTAATGTCATCCATTATATATTAAATAAAGGTTATAACGGTGGTATATTCTATTGGTATGAGAATGAGCGCATTGAACTTTGAGAGTACAATTAGATTATAACTAATGATATATTTGTATATCCTACATCTTATCATATTTTATCTTGAAATAATATAACAATCAAAAAATAGGACCTCCAATACATGTAGGTACCTGCCGAATTTGTTTTTAATCTTACGTTTTAAGTTTTGAATGAAAAATTAAGATATGAAAACAATTTCATTTATTAATTATTGAGATTTTTTCTTAAAGTAAGGTTTAATAATAACAATAATAATATTGATAATCTATATTATTTTATTAAGGCTTAAATTAATAAAACCGGACAAGTGCGAATGGGACTCGCGCTCCAAGAGGCCCGTATAAACTTATTTATACATAATATGCAATGAAATTAATGAATCATAATTGGTATTAAATTAAATACTGTATATTTGAATGTAAGCAAATAATAAAAATATTTTTATATGTTTATACATAATTTTATATAAACAATTAATGTTTTGATTTAAATTAAATATGTTTTCATTACAATATCCGGTTTTATCCGTCAAAATTTGAATTATAGGCACTTTATTGAATGGGTAACAAAATGAAGTATAATAAGACTTAATTCAAGGAATTATGTTAAACCCATTAAAAAGTGTAGCCACAAATTGGACGATTGACAACTTTTGACAACTTGATTTAGGGATAAAGTAGTATCATCCTTCCAAACAATAATAAGTTTCGTTTAATAGCTACAGAATTTAGGAATGCATTTTAGATCATAATACAAAAACGAAGTCAGCTCTTAGCAAAACTATAAAATAAACACAAGCTTTAACTAGCCGTGGTTTTAACGAGCCGCAGCAGTTCTGGGGTCAGGCACCCGCTGTAAATTTCACAGTGCGCGAGCAACCTGGGTTTGAAACCCGCCAGCACCAATGAAATTGTTAAGTGAAGGAAAACATCGTAACCTGCATGTCTAAGGAATAAAAATAGGGCAGCGCGGCGGACTTTTCCTTGCCCTAAAACTCTCTCAGAAATTAAAAGAGGCCTGTGCCTAGCAATAGGACGTATATAGATTGTAACTTTTGTAAATTTATTTTCATATCGATATTTTAGAAGTTCAAACCTATAAGTTTTCATTATTTGGGATTTGAAAATAGTTTTTCCAAATGGGAAATTGATAGTATGGGCAGTCCAAATCGCACCTGCGCTTTTATATTATTTTGATTTCACCACAGCAATGTTGTATTTTCATGCACTAGTAATTTTTAGCCTCAAATTTTTTCTGTATCAAGGAGGCGTTTTACGTACATGATACGAGTATATTTATTACACATGGTCGTTAGATATCGTAGAATGGGGCAAGCGACAATAATTAATAGTACAGGTCGATGTTAATGATTGAAAATAATTAAGTATGCAGGAAGGAGGAAGGAATATGTCGTAATCACTACCCGTTCACAATTTGCGTATTTTATTTATGTTAGGTGTGGCTGTGACGCATTAGCAATGATATATTTAAATCATGTCAACACATGGCAGAGATATTTATGTTACATTTATATCTTATCTTATCATTAATAAATTAAATATAAATATAATATTAGTTTATTATATAAGGAGTTATGTTGTTATTTTAAAATTTACTTAAATAATTACTTCTACGTTTATTTTTACGTTTAGTCATAATTTCCTAAAGCAGTTTTATCTCGAATGTCATTAATAAACTTCATCGCCGTTGTAAAAATATAAGAAGATTATTTATTTTCAGTTCAGTTGTAAAAATATAAGATTAGTTTTAATAAAAAATAAGTTTAATGATTCTCGTCTTACAAACGATAGAATATTTCTAAATAAATTACTTTATTTTATAAATAAAAACATAAAAGATTTTTACGTGTAAGTAACATGTTGCGGGTATTTATTGTGTAAATTATAAAACAAAAATAAATTTATGTTTGTTTATACTTACTAGGTTTGCTGTAATTCTCTTAGTTACGTTTCATGTAGATATTTTAAGGAGAATACTAATTTGATATTTTATTGCTGTTTTCTGGTATGTTTTTTTTGCTATGTTTTTTTTTTCACCGATTGATTGCTTTAAGTTTATTAAATTAAGATATATGAGATGATTTAGACTAAGATTATTAAGTTCAATATTAAAAAATTAATGAGTTAAGTTTCACTAAAAAATGTTACACACACAATATCATTTTCACACGATACATAGCAAATTTTTTACTCATACTTAATATAATGAATTTCCATAAAATTGCACATTATTTTATTGATTATCTTAAAATAATAAAACATTTTTCGTAAGCGATATTTACACGCAACATTAAGTCTTCCTTAAGTATAAAATGGTATAAATAAACACACAGGATTACTTATTACACTAAGAATAAAAATATCAAGCGACGCAATGTAACGCTGCTGTGTTTCGTATGAATTATAGAGGTAAGTATAGTGAGGGTAAAGAACCGAGTAATAAACATGGGAGTGCATAGAAAACTAATCCGCCATCTTGAAAGATCCGCCATATTGGATTTGGAAGAAATAGTTCTAAAACAACAAATGAACAAACATTGTTCAAAATAAGTACATGTATGCAAAAATTCAGCTCGATTGGTTGAGGACAACTGCTTTCAATTTTATTTGCAAGATTTCACCCTAACAAACAAACATTGCAAGTTGAATAAAAGCTTTTAAAACTGGTTTCATTTTTATTGGAAACAAGGCTTTTCAGCTTAATCCATAAGGGTGACAATGCATTCGCATTTTGATTCTTAATAAAGGTTCGGTGTAAATATCTATAGACCACAATCCACAGCATCTACACTACCATCAGGTGGACTATGTGCTCGTTTGGCACCCTTATTTAGCAGAAGGACTGATTTTTACCATAGTTAATCATCTATATATTTATGTATGTAAAGATCTATACAATCAAAATATTCAATTCAATTTTAATTTTAATTATTTTATTTTTATTTTTAATTCAAAAATATCATATTCAATTAAAATAAGTTTGACGCGTGCATCATTTTCATTCCGCGAAAGATACGGTGGTCCATCTGAATCCGATCCGAACGACACACATGCAGTTTTTTCGTCCTGTTTCGCGCTGTTTCGCCAATGACTGAATGTTGATTGGCAATCAGTCACAAAGACTTCACTGGTACGAGGGCTTTGTACCCGCTCCTTTCGATACTATGTGATGCATTAAAGTTCTCATGTGTAGGCAAATAAAACATTTAAAAAACTTTTTATAGTCGTTGAATTACAACGTATTTTCAGATTATATAATACATTTGTTAAGAATTTTAACATAGAAAGAAAAATACAGTAGAACCTCGATAAGATAAAGACCAAGGGAAACGTTAAAAAATTTGAGGTTATTGAGGTTTTTACTTACAAAGGGTTTAAGTTAAGGAGTTTTGTTGGTTAATAATTGTACTTACAGAGGTACGTTTATGAGCTTTGTTTAGAAATTATATACATATATTAAACACAGTAGATATTAAAAAAAATTATTTCAGTACTCCGAGACAAATTTTATACATTTTCACTTAACCACGCTGCAGACGCGACTATCTGCGTCATCTCACGAGGGGAAGGACCCTCTTAGGGTGAGTTATACAACAACACTACCTTGAACGGAGTTGAATTCGATTTATACAAAAAAAAGCAAACATTAGCGACTGTTTATAAAATTAACATGACAATTCGTATTTTGTTTCTTTTTTTATTATTGTATATACAGTCCGTTATTGTATATACAGTCCGTTATTGTATATACAGTCCGTTATTGTATATACAATCCGTTATTGTATATACAGTCCGTTATTGTATATACAGTCCGCGGTTAATAAGATATAATAGTAATTTCCTCCAGACCGAATTTCGGCGCCAAGTATCAACGGAGACTAACCATTTGCGCGGGACAGGATTATAGTGCCCAAATGAATGCATTAGCACAGGTACACTCTATTCTCTAACTCCCACAGTCCGATGGGAAGGTAGTTTGTCACGACTAGAGAGAGATTGGGCGCAGGCCCAACACGGGGTCTAAACGGATTAAGGACCGAAAAATTAGACATACTAGACATAATAGAGACGAGAGAAGAGCTTTGTTATTTCTTTACTTTTATAGATGTTAAGGATATCCTATAATCACCCCTCACGGCACTAAAAGGTTTTTTTATAAGATAAGGTGACAAACGAGCACACAGTCCACTTGATGATAAGTGGTTGCTGTGGCCCATAGACACCTACATGTATCCTCGATTACTAATCAAAATGCAGATGCGTTGTCACCCGTGAGGACTAAGATGGAATGCCTCATTTACAGTAAAAAGAGTCTCTGGTTCTCTACACTCACCATACGAAACACAGCAGCATTTACCTACTATTTTACGCTGGTATTCTGTGAGAGCTCCTCGGTCGAACCGACCTATTCGTACTACAACTATACTACTAATATAACTCCAGCATGTTTATACCACGTTTAAAAAATGGTTAATAAAATGGGATGATTTGATAAACGATTCCTCTCATTTTGTTAATGTTAACGTAGCAGCAGCTAGCTAGCAGCGGCAGGCGCAGATAGTTCCACAGTTCCTCAGTAAAAATAATGCGCATTGGGTATGGAGAGTGCATTATGTACCATGGAACGGCAATGTTCACGTTAAATGATTCAAACAGATATTTAGACATAGTTCAAAGACGCCATTTAATTTTGCTTCCTCTGATACCCGATTTGTATGCACTTTAGGTCTAAAGTGTTTAAATAATAGAATCAGGCGTTACATTGCGGAAATCTATAATAAAATAAAATGACGTGTATATCTAGTTTTGTTATTATAGTTAGAAGAGTTAGAGAGGGCGGGAGGTGCTACTTTAATCTAAAATGTTTATTCCCTCTTGTTTTGTTCAGTAACATATTGCACTGATCTGGAAAGTCAACTGCCGACAGAGATCTTCCTTCCTTTTCTTTGTACACCGAAACGTAGACTGAAACGGTTTTGTACGTGTCCGGGATACGCAAAGAACAAAAACAAAATCTAACCATGTGTAGAGTCGATCGATAGCAATATGAGAATGTAGCAATAAGAGAAAGTAATTTTTATGATATTTTTCCAAAATGATATAACATGTGCTATTAAAATTCTCATCCTCAATAATATTTAATTTTTAATAGTTCTTATTAATTATACCAATTTTTATTAACACTAGTGTTACAAATATCTCACGGGGAATTTGATACTGATTCCCTTCCAGCATGCCAGTCATTATTAATCTAAATGTAACATCTAAATAACCCGTAATATCTCTAAAACTGTAATCGACACTCGCCGTACTTTTTATGGTGTGTGCATAAACTTTATAGCAAGTAATTTAGGATAGAACGAATACTCGTGTACATAAACCTCATGAGACTTTATACGAAAGAATAGAGTTTTATGTCTTCATACAATCAAACTTAGATAAAAATGAGATCTTTGTAACATAACGCAAACATTTAATTACCAAAAGAATAACTAATCTTACTGCCAAATATTTCAATCCGGAAAAAAGTATTACTTAGCATTTAATTGATATCAGGGACTCTAAAATATGTAGATCAATACTATTTTTAAAACTTTCAATGATTCCTTCTACAATAAATAAATTCGTCAATAAATTCTTCAAATGCTTGACCTTTGATAATCAAAGTGCTTGACTTACGCTATAAGCGTTGTATCCCTATACATATTTCTTTATTTCTAGAAAACCTTCACATAAACGTAAATTGGTCTAGATCTTTTCTCCACTCTCTTTTTTATATTTTTGCGTAATTTACATTTTTGCGATTACAAACTTAAATACTTATTAGGTACTAGAATAAATGTATTATACTAGATGTATAACGTAACTTATTTTTATAAATAATTATAATTAATAAATTTATTAAAATACATAAAATATAAGTACAATATTTATTATAATTATAAAAAAACCTAAAACGAAGAACTAAAATTACCTTAGTCTTACTCTCCGCGTTAGAGTGCCAAGAACGCGGGCGAACGCTGGCTGCATTTCCTTGCTGACTGGCTATACTTAGTCTTTGAGCGAAAAGACAACCAGCCCATTTATTTTGACTACAAGTCATGAATACAGGTAATTAAGGAACTTTGCCGCACGTGGACTCCAAGGACCAGTAGTCTCGACAGCTAATGGCATATGTAACTATCTCTTAGAGACATATTTGCGCCACTTACTCTGTTTAGCCACTTCTGATGCCGCCCCGGCTCTAAACTAGGTACCCCTGTGAGGTTGGACATACTAGAGCTTTATATTTTCGAAGGGACCAAATTTATACCATCGGGTCTTCTACCATCAAAAATATTCCAAAATGCTCTAACACCGAGCGAGTATTTATGGAGAAAAGAACACTTCTATTAACATTATACTGGATATCTATATCAGCTATATCATTCAGATCATTACACAGCAGTGAAAGCACTGCTATTTAATAACAGCCATAAAAAGGGGTTCCATTACCTTTTAGTAAATATTATTTTCAAGACAGAAAACTAAATTGAATTAGAATATTAAGCATTTATCAAGATAAGCATACATAGGTCACTAGTTTACAAATATTAAACTAAGTGTGCCTATTCAAGCCGCATTGTATAAACATTCCTCGGCTGTTTGTTTATGGCCGTGCATCTAAAGCAAATCTATTCCCGTCAGTGTGTTAAGGTTAAAAACTTATAATAAAATTAACTCTGTCCTTGAACGTATCTTAAACCACAGAATAAATAAGTCGATCAATTTGTTTTTGAAATTCGTAAAAGATTTTTAAATATGTGTATGTATTAATGTAAATACTAGACCAAGCTTTGATTATATACCTGAGACCAAGTATACTATAATTATAATAAGTAAGGTTGTATAATATAGTAGAATATATAAACTAACTTTTATACGTGCCACGCTGCATCTATATTATGGTTGTAGCATGAATGGGTCGGCTCAACCGGGGAAGAGCCACGCTCTCACACAATACCAGCGTAAAATAGCAGCTTAATGCTACTATGTTCGTATGGTAAGTGTAGAGAACCGGATACCTGTTTTACTGGAATCGAGGCATTCCAGTCCTCAGGGGTGACAACGCATCTGCATTTTGATTCTTAATCGAGGTTAAATGTAAATGTCTATGGGCCACCGCATCCACTTACCAACAGGGGGACTATGTGTTCGTTTGTCACCCTTATCCTATAAAAATTATATGTCTTCTTACCTATCTCTGTCATCTATCACTGCTGTATTCCAATATGAAAGGTACCTAGTCGGTAGCCGGTAAAAACAGGTTGGGGGGGCAATCTTGGACTTATAGTGGAAATTGAATAACTTTGATTCTATCACTACAGAGAAGAATCCTACTCCTTAGTATTGACAGTGGACTGCAGTAGCCACTTACCAACAGGTGGACTGTTAGTTCGCTTGTCAGTTTAATTTTAATAAAACCGATGAATTTTACTTTTACACAAAACTTAGTTTTGAAGTTCAAAAGAAGTCATTTTAATTGAAATGGGAACTAATTACTACGTTTTTTTCATTCACTTTTACAGCCCAAACATTGACCCCTCTTATTGATTGGCTCATATGGGAGATATTTACCGTAGCTGCCACACCTGGCAGGCAGGGTGGCAACCATAGTTTTTATTAAGTTGTTATCAGGAAGATGCTGTTACGATCATTATTTCAGTTTCCTTCTGTCACCTATTACGACACCAGAAACAGAAACTTTTTAATTAATATAGATTATAAATAGTATTTATTGAAAGTCAATCTTTTGTTTAATTACTACTGGTTCGGAAAAATCCTCTGTCCTGGGAAGAACCAGCAGGAAACCCAACGGGACTTCTTTTTTTTAAGAATAACATCTTGCAATAATGTAGGTATGTTACACAATTAATCTACACAAAACAAATTAGTAATAGCCCCCCAAGGGTTATTACTTATTATCATCCATAAATTTCTAAATATTAAAATATCCCTTTTGATACAAATTTAGTTTGATAAAGTTTTTTAACTTAGAGTAGGTCAAATTTTGTATATTTTCTGGGATTTATCCATGGATGATACAGGGTAGCGGAGTCTGTTATGCGGCTCCCTGCCACACGGCAAATATTTGCCACTGCATGGTGGTAATACTACATGAAAAATATATACATATACCTATAGAATGGCGAAAAGATGTTCACAACTCTGTGATATTTGAAACAAGCTTAGAATAGGAGATATAAGTTCGCTTAAATATAACATACTGTACAGTCTTAAAGCAAGGGTTTGTAGAATTCATTAGTCAATTAATAAAACATACAAAGAACAAATCCGCTATCGTTTTTGAGTATGCATTTTCGATACAATACGCTATTGATTGACCTGACCCCATGTCCCGGGTTAAAGCTATTATACACAAACAATTGTGAAAACGAACTTTGTTTCTATGCTTCACTACACTAGCACATTACGTATTATAAATTGGTGTAATAAGCATAGTTCATGATTGATGTGTAAGATATGTAGGTACATATGATGGCGGCGTTAGTTCTTTATCGCTTATTTTATGAAAAATTCTAGAATACCACGGACTCTACCGTATTTATTATATCTACATACGATCAGATTAGTGACCGCAGGACCAGACATACGTTTTATACGTGATAGAGCCACGCTACAGCTATAGTATATTATAGTTGTAGCACGAATGGGTAAAATAGCTCATCACTGCTGTGTTTAGTATGGTAAGTGTAGAGATCACGAGACCCTTTCTTACTCGAAACGAGGCATTTCATCTTAGTCCGCAGGGGTGATAACGCATCTGCGTTTTGATTCTTGATCGGGGGTAAATGCAGAGTGTCTGTGGGCTACAACATCCACTTACCATAAGCTGGACTGTGTGGGTTGTTTATGATGATACAGTACAAATCCTTTACAATAAAATCATATGGATTCAGCATTACGTACGTCTTTACGATTGAGTACGTCACAGGCCGTAATAGAATGACCTAAATGTCAACTAACTATATAGGTATCAGAGTTTATCTGCGTGAAGTCATTAATACCGGTCAGAAATAGCGCGAGCTCTAGCGAGCAATCTGAAGGTGTGTATCGCATATTAGCACTTGTTTATTCACGATTACGTATCTTCTATTTCCAACCACGCGGAAGTGTACGTTTAATAATAATCATTAGCTGTGTTTATAGAATATAGACTAATTCGACAAAGAATTTTTAACGTGTACAACAACGCAAATTCACTGACCACGTACAAAAATACGTGCCCGCGTGCGCCGCATAAAATCGTTATCTAAATTTATTTTTAAAATTCTATACGTCGCTGTTCACAAGGAACGGACGTTCAGGGGCAAGCGCATTTACAAGTAACGCGAAAGTGCCAAATTAAATTTTTGCCCTATGAGAATAAAACTGGTGAGATGTATGTTTTGATTTTGCTTTAATCCACAAAAAAACATGTGTTATAATTGTAGTATAATAGAATAATATGTATTATAGTAAAATAAAGTTAATCAAAGAGGCAGTTTAAGATTTTGTTCCATAAATATATACCTACTAAACTTCAATTTTTACTTGAGATTAAGTAGGCACCTAAATTGGTTGGTTAATACTTGACATGCTCGTTTATCTACATCTACATATATAGTAGGTACATATATAAATAAAAAAATTAATTGCCGCATGTATGAAATTATTTTTGTATGTGGTTGAGTGGATCCCTATATAGTTTAAATTCACAATAATTGGACCCGGTAGGTGGCGCTGTTATCGAGATTCAGAAATCACCCGTGCGAAGCCGGGGCTTATGGCTAGTTAATATATAAATTTAAAGAAAATTGGACTCTATGCAATAAATAAAGTTAATAATACTACCTGTACTATTATATATTCTGTGGTAATATTCGAAGTATTTCATTTGACTGGAAGGTATTGAATGTAGGCTTGTAAAGGTTAATGTCTTAAATTTTTTTTAATACAGTGTCAATAAATAATTAGACAATAATAAAATCAAAGCCAGGAAAATAGAAGGAAACTCTTTCCCGACGAAATACCTTGAACTATTACTGAACCTCCACTCTAAGCTCCAGGGTCGTGTACCCTTATAATAAATATATTGTGATGTAGAAGCATGAATTAGATGATTCTCCGGACAAACACCTGATACGCAACAACAACAAAGCTATCCCACTTATCGTCAAAATAATAATAGGGATTAAATATAGTGTTTATTGCTTATTGTTAAATGCAATATAAACAAAAATGCGGTAGAACGACTTGCTTTGATCCTCATACTAAGTAATAAGTAAAAATTAAAGAATATTAAGAACAATTGTATACATAAGGTTTCGTACAAATGATTTATATCTATTTTTGAATCTAAGCCATCCAGGGTTCCACTCAAACACACACAAAAAATTTCATCAAAATCGGTCCATCCGTTTAGGAGGAGTTTATTAACAAACACTCGTACAGGAGAATTATACAGGTGATCTTTTTTACCGTCTGGTAAAAAAATAAGGTATAACTTGTGGTTGGAGTAGAAGCACTGATATTTTACAAAAAATAAAAACAACAGTTTTGAATTAAAGTTTGAATTTTTTTTGAACAATTACTTTGCTCTTTGCCCTTGAGCCTGTGACCCTGTGACGTGACAAGGTCAAATATGACTACTAAATTTATTGTTTTATTGCCGTTCGTAAAGTAGCGGGGATACGATTTGTATTTCGGTAGATTTTAATTATTTATTTATTTTATCTCAAAATGTTTGTTTTTTATTTTTTGTAATATATCAGTGCCGTAGGCGTCTACTCCGTTCACATGTTACACCTTATTTTTTTCCAGACAGAAAAAAATCCATCGAAAATTAAAATCCTTTTTATTGTATATTATATTAAGTTTATATTATACCATTTAAAAGATACTGTGCCATAGATATGCGTTAAAAATAAAATTATTTGTTGCCGTTAACAGGTTAAATAAAGTGAATGTAGGTATCAAGTAAACATGATTTTTCCGTATAACATATGACTTCCATGCGTGAGAAAATACGCGCTGTTTCAACACAATTGGTCTAATTTCGTCCACAAAAGATACTATAGCTGTTATAGTAAACACAGTTGCAAAGTAAATGATATTACTCCTAACACTGGGACAAACGAACACACGTGCGATAAATTACAACGTGGGCATACAATAGAACGCGGGTTATTATGCTGATAAGAAAAATATTGTAGTACAGCTACAAGTCTACAAATGACGGAATTAAAAATAGTTTTAAACATTAGTCATAAACATTACAACTGTGTGGAATATAGGTTACAGTACCCGGCTATGAGGTTTTTCCCCAGCTGGAGCCAACTTAATGCAAAAGCAAAACTGAGGGCGAATAACCTTCCGCTCACCAGTTGTCGCTAGTTAGCACTGAGGTGAAGTTTTTGTTTCACAATTTTATTTAATTGAGAAGTTAGTTTAAAAAAAGTTTATCAGTTTCTAGAGTATTATATATGGGATATGTTCCGAAATATAACCCAGTACACTGGCAAATGCAAATGACGTCATCAATTGACACTATATTGCACTGGCGTGCCGCCGCCATAACATTGCGTCGGATATCCGGCCACAATAAAACAATTTTTAATTGTGTGGGCGCTGAAGCATGCCAGAATTTGTTTTTATTTATTCAAATACAAAAAATCTATCTTCATTAGGAAGATATAATGATTTTTGGAGCACAAAATTACAAAATAATCGCCAACACTTTTCCAATATGGCGTAAATGTATGACGTCATATACTGCCCTATGTTTTGGAACGAATCCCCAGTATAGCGTCGATACATGACGTCATTTGCATTGGACAGTACACTGGGTTCTATTTTGGAACATACCCATGGAGTGTAGAAGTAAGTAGTACCAACTCCCATAGTAGAATAGTTGAAAAAGTGGCCATCTGTAAGCAGTAAATAACAGTTCAAAAACTCTCCACTACAGCGCTGGAGTAGCTACTGGGATGAAATGAACTTAGCAGTTGTTGACAGTTTAAGTGTGCTGCTAAACTGCTCAGTAGCTCTAAAATCTAAAATAATTTTATTTAGTAAATATAACCCTGAAAAAGTCGTCTATCCCACTAATATTTTCGATGCGTTCTTTAAAATTAAGCCCGTAGCTATAGTGGCGCCACCCTTATTTAATGGTTTCCTATGGACACTTTTTAATACACAGTCTGTAGTCTGTACTCCTTACTTCTACACTCCATAGTATTATAATACACAAAACAATACCTCGGTGGTTATTTTTAATCTAATTAATATAAAATATAACCAATAGTACAAAAAGAAACATCAACCTTTACATTTTTAAGCAAATTAACCGCTATAAAATCTATCACATATTATACGTCATTTTGAAGTGGCGCTGCCTGGTGGCAGAAAAAATCGTGGATGTCCTCATTTTTGTGATTGTATCGACTGTTAGCCTAGAACACCTTCGATCTTATTGCAGAAATTTACGTTGGGTAGAGGAATAATTTAGGATTGATAATATTACCGTGGTTTAAGCTATAATTGACACGTTTAACAGTGGTATTGTCAATCGCAGTATCAGATATCTCACATATTTAATGCTTTTCCCTGTCGCCAAAAAGTTTTTTTGTTGTCACATGTGCTGCGAAAAAGTTAAGAACATCTTAATTGCAACAATGTTTATTAGAATTTTAAGAAATTAAAGAAAAGTTATCTTGATGATTTGGCTAACGTACAAGAAATAAATGATTGACTGTCGCCGTTGAATATTTAAAACAATCCGAGCGGAACAATCACAGAAATTATGACGTAATTATTATAGTGGAAGGTTACTGTTACTGTTGAGATGTACTTGGCGTCAATCAAACATGGAGGTTTCATAGCAGGACACTCAAGTATGGTGATAAAATTAACACTCGTTATTTGATACAGCGCTGATAATACGTGACTCGGTGCACGATAGCACAGCAATTTGCAGCGACTCCAGCCGACAAATTAAATTCCTACGCATGGGTTAAATTTATTCAAGCACATTACACGACTGGATTTTCAATATGCAATTACTACGATGAAGATTTTGATGTTTTTCCACGTTGTCAACATTTAGTTACTTTACCTGTATGTTTTCGGACTCTCTTTTCGGGCTCGCACGGAGTTTAACCACATTTCTTCATACACAAAGCAGCTCAAGTGGCTTCCAATCTGATTACGCAGAAACACTTTTTTTCTTTTTGGTTCTTTTTTGATATCCTACACAATCTAAATTTTCCTCCACAACCTAATTTTTTTAAATAAAAAATGGGCTCACTCTTGACCTCCATGTAGCATTATTATTTATTTACTTTTTTATGAGCCCAGGAGCAGCTTGTAGATGTCCTCTTAAAACCACCTTAACAATCTCAGTCTTTAAATATAATTCGTTCAAGTATAAGTCATATTCCCGTTCATCGTCTGCATAGTAAGACTCGGGAATTCACTTCCTCCTCCCATTCGCGAAATCAAAACTCACTTTGTAAAAAAATAAGCAAGAGACCATCATTATCTCTCGTTTTGTCTTCTGTGAAGTTTTATTTATAAAACTGAAGTGACAACTTCAAAAAGGCTTCAGATGCGTTGTCACCTCTGAAGGACTAAGATGAAAAGACTCACAGCCTTTAATTATACTGACTCTCTGTGCTCTTTAAACTGGAACACAGGTGTCAAGTGGAACACAACAAATTTCTCACGGAGGGATGTTTTCTACAGTTTCCACGCTTGGCAGGCAGTTGGCAAACGTAGTTTTTATTATTAAGTTATTATTTGGAAGATATGCGGCAGCAGCCTTTTGTTAACACTTCTGACTTTCTTTCCCTCTTTCTTCTCTTACGGTAGTGAATATCCTTTAGAGCACTAGAAGAAAGTATACTACTAAACTACTCCATGTTATTATTAAATGGTTCCAAATATATATATTAGGTATTAGTGACATTAAATCCTAATTATAATGACGAGGCTTTGTAACAAAATGACTATCGAATCTTCAAGAGTGACTAATACAACTTCGTGTCTATACGGATGTCACTAGTTGTACTAGATGTTGTGTAAGTTGTACGTGAACACGGTGAACACTTCTTTAAATTAGAAGATAAACTAAAACGTAGTGATTATATACTCTTCGGATCGAACGCGTTCAAGTCATACGTATAATATATGCCTCTACAGCCAGACGTCTGTTCCCTAGTGCCTTATCAAAACAAAATTACTGATTAAGTGCGTGATTTTGACGTCATATTCAAACTAGTTAAAGCTTTTTTCGCTCAGTGCAATCAAAATCGTGTTTTGTGTCAGCTTCATTGGATTTATTGCTGTGATTATACACAGGTAAAATGTTATCATCTGTTCTAATATAAAATTTTCTTCTGATTTTAGATACCTAATAATATTTTGAGTCGAATCGGAACCTTTCAAAATGAGTAACAATTAGGTACCTTTTAAATAAAACTGAAATCGAACGGCCTCGTGGTTATACTAAACTAACAACTTTTAACATGCGTTTTTCTTATTTTATAGGTGTGGGATGTATCATTTTTTCTTTGTTTTGTTTTTATGCATGTTTGTGAGATGTTTTTACGCAGCATTTCCCACCTACCTTGATTATCTGTTTAAAGTTCATTAAAATGTAACAGATAATTTTAACTTGTTACTTCTGTTGTAACATTAATCGTAATTTTAGTTGAGACAAGCGCAATTGCTCTAAAGGGGATTAACCCTACCTCTAATATGGGCTCTGATATGGGCCTTTGAATTTATGATTCCTGAATATATATTAAGATAAATAAGATGTACATGAATATTAGAGAGAGAGAGAGAGAGAGAGAGAGAGAGGGAGAAAGAGATAGTTGACATACATCATGTTTATACTCATCTCAAGGTAAATTCTTCATAATGAAATAGGAATGCCAGACACAACAAGAGAAAAGTCGCACAACCTACTACCTCTTGAGTTGCATGATGGTTGGCACAATACCTAACTAGCTCTAACATTGTAAATTGAATGGCACATCTTAATACTGTTGCAGTCGTAAGGTAAATCCCTCCACTCTGCGACCCCACCTCAGTCACGGTGAATAGCGGCATCTTGCAAGTTGCAACACCTTCAGGTCACCATCACTCATCTTAGCTTTACGGTGAGTGACTGAGACTCAAAGAAGACAAGTCGTGGCTCAGATGGAAAGTAGATGAGAAAATGCTGAAAAGAGAAGGTGAGGCAGGCATTTTAAAATTTTGAATACAGCATTGCACGCACTGCTGTTTGGTAACTATTTACGAAGGTGGTAAGAAGTCCTATCAACTATTCTAAGTTGATAATTATCAATACTTTAAACCAGACTATATTATAAACCAGCTCTATATAAATATTTGCCCTATGTCTGTCTGTAACATTAAAACAACTGGCTTCTATTAAGCTCAGGGGTTAATTTGAATGCTGCTTAGACATAAATGACCATTTTAAAATCTGTCTCTGATCTATGTTATATTTCATCTGGATAAACTAGAAGATTTTTTTTAATAAAAACGGAAAATTCATAAAATTAATGGTCTTTGATTACCTTAAATCTAAAAAACGGTACTGTATTAGATCCTATTCAGGCGAAGCCTTATAAAAGACGGTATCGCTAGTCGTAAATAAATTTATCTACAAGATGTTCTTTCCTTTCTCGTTTTATACTTCGAATTTCGTCATCCTCAAAAAACCCGTTATTTGCAAAAAAAAAACGTAACGTTATGATTCATGTGATGTATACGCATCATAAACGAGTTAAGTATAATCCAGGGAGGATACTCTTTTCAGAAAACCAGTAACACTATTTATTTTTTGTATATAATATCATTGCTTTCAACCATGCATTGCAAAATATTGTGTAACATACTACGCCACAAAGACAACTTCTTGTGATACTTGTATCTTGTGATACAGCATAGATACAATCACGATTGATTTATATTATATATTCCTTTCAGTAGTTTAAGCCGTTACCGTTACAGTATATCAAAAGTTTACTGGGCATTACATAGGCCTCCGCCATACACTGCCTCATACGGACCATACTTTCCACTGTTGCAAAGACGTTTCTGTCCATCTCCTTATGTGTTTACCTCTGTGACCATTTACACCACCCACGGGATGATATGGGTAAGAGATATTCTTGTATATGTGTGTATATATACATGCACGTATGTACATGTATATATACACGGTAGTTTTTACGTTCAAATCAAATCTATCGAAGGATCGCGAAACTCAAAAGTTATCCGCCATTTGACTACGCTTAACGCTTATGCTTACGCTTTTAAAGCATAGTTTGTGTGGTTGGAGGGAGTATTGGTGACAGCACTGCTAGTATTCTTAAAAAGAAATGCTATAAAGACCATATATTAAAACAAATTTGCAAACTATATAGATTATAATGATTTCTTATAACTACGCGCAAATCACACATTGGATTAGCGTTTAATTTTAATTATTTTTCCGACTATTCGAAAGCTATTAATGACTCATTAAAATTCTAAGTACATTCCGAATATATTTATAATATAAGCAAATATAATATCGTAAATGGTTTCAATCGTCTGGCAAAACCGAGACAGATTCTTGGCTTTGTCTTTTCTGTATATAGGTATTATCGCAGCGAAATCGTATATATCGTATAATATTAATAAAAATGATGTCATTTTGTCATTACGCGGATGAGTCACTTCAATTAAGTCAAAGATAACGGTAAAACCCTAGTGTTGCATTACTTAAAAAAGCCCATTTCGAAAACAGTACCTACACTTTGATTATATATCTGTATAATCGAAGTACCTACCATATGTTTTAAGGCATCTTCGGATACTAAGAAGACATGACATATTTTAATAGATTAAGCATTTATAAAAATCATAATAACGCAATCAAACACATTTAGTTCGAAACAAAAATACGATTCTGCTGTTTAAAAAAAACGATCTTCTAATAGGAAGTTGATGTTAAGGACTTATAGTTTTATTATTTACCACGTAAGGACCCGTGTACTAAACAAAAGGTCTTATATTTACGCAACAAAACACAAGACGTTAATAGTTAGTAGATAGAGCACGGTAGAGTAAGAAAGTACCAAGTGTTTATCTTTATTATGTTTACGACGTGAATTTATAGATAAATATATATCTTGGCTGTAGAATCCAAGGGGAAGGCATTGGCCGTTAGTTTGGACATGGCGAAGGCCATAGAGTACGAAAGCCTTCGATCGGGCCTTCACAGAGCGCTTCTTTCGAAGCTCCCTTCTCTATGGGCACTCTATGGGCTTCCCGAGAAATTGTGCAATTGGATCACCAGTTTCCTTGCTGATCAGAACATCAAGGTCGTAGTAGACGTTTCATGCCTTGATTACAAGCCTATTAACTCTGGTGTTCCACAAGGTTGCGTGCTATCACCAACGCTGTTTCTTCTGCATATCAATGTTGCAAACTGGTAACATTCATTGCTATGCGGACGACAGAAGTGGTGATCTCTTATACACCGGCTGTACCTACCAATATGTTTCATGAAAATGTCGCGTCGCAGAGTACCGGGACAAATTTATGTCTGAAGTCGAGTCTTTGCTGAACAAAGTCTCGGATTGAGGGTGACTAAATCTTGTCCAGTTTAATCCACAGAAGACACAAGTTTGCGCCTTTACCGCTAAAATGAACCCCTTAGCCATATCTCCTCAGTTTCAGGGCACTCTCCTTACTCCCTCAGCTAGCATTGTAATCTTCAGGGTAGACATATCGAATGGTGTGCAGTTCCGTGGTCACTTGGAAAGGAAGGCCAAATTGGTCACCTATAAACTTCGCGTGCTCAGCAGAGCGAGACAGTATTTCATGCCGGCACGTCGCTTGCATCCTTACAAAGCGCAAGTTCGGCCTCACGTGAATACTGTTCTCATCTCTGGGCTGGGACACTCTAGTTGGGAATTTCCATTTTACCGCATCCAGCGCAGAGCGGTTCGAATCATCGACGGCCGAATTCTTTCTAAGTGGCTCGATTCACTGGCGCTGCGTAGGGATGTTGCATCCCTTTGCATTTTCTATCGCATCTACCACGGAAAGTGTTTTGAGGAATTATTTGGGTTAATTCCAGCCGCCAAATTTCACGAACATGTGAGTTCGTGAAATTCACGATACCATCCTCACTATCTGGATGGTTGGCGGTCCACCACTGTGCTTTTACTTGGAGTTTTCTTCCTCGTACAACTTCTCTGTGGAATTGTTTACCACCGGCGATTTTTCCGGACCGATACGACTTAGGGACTCTCAAGACAAAAGCTTACTCCTTTCTAAAAGATCGGTAACGCACCTGCAATTCCTCTGGTGTTGCGGTTGTACATGTGCGGCGGTAGTCACTTACCATCAGGTGAGTCGCGTGCTCGTTTGCCCCGTCTTCTAAAAACCAAAAACAAAATAAAATAATATACATTTATTTATAGTCAATACCTAATCACATTTTTACTAGCGTAAGGACCGGGCCGACTGAACAACTAAAACGGACCAGTACGTTTCGTTTTTGACGATTTTAATTTTATTTGTTTTATTTTTGTCTAAAAAACTTAGAATATGTTTAATTTTGCATATTGTTACCTAATATATTTTATATTCAATAGGGGTAAATGAAAGGAGTATAAACGAAACCATATTTGCTTAATTGAATCTGAAAATCTGATTCATAAAATATTTTAAAATTCTGTTTTTAAACCGATTGCTTCTGGAGCATAGAGTTTTTATCGTGGTAGCCCTCATTATAGTTGTATCAAGGATGCAACATAAATGCATCGATCGAGCACCGATTGACCAGAAAGGGAGCTAATTCTAATTTTATTTAAAAAACGTGATACTCATGTACAATACTTACAAAAATTCTCGATATCGTAGGGTTAATATTAAAAAGTAAAAGGACCCAATAATAATACAAGTCGATCTTTAGGTAAAATGATGATATTTGCGCTTAGTATTATTACGATACTATATACTACAAACTATGAAATAATGGTACAGTTAGGATAATTGTACTTCGAAATCCGACCCTGGTTACGTCGTGTTATGATATGACGTGTATTATGACAGTTGCACTACTTTTTCTTGTATGAAAAAGTTATGAGTAAAATATTTAGATGGGCCTATCCTTCCTTTTGAAATCATTGGATGAGGATTAGTTTCCTTTTTCTTGTTTTTATAATATAGACGTTAATTAATTCTCTGCATCTTTAAAAATGAAAGCGCTCCCTTATAATAAGGCATCTAAACAGCAAAATCAGATTTATAAACGAACACCCCCAACGGTTTCGAAATCAGAACGGTTTATCAGTTCAATTTGCGTTGGGTTATTTTTTTATAGCAAAGTATAAGGCGGTCCTCCGCTACACGGAGCAATGATCTCGTAGCCGAGCCGTTTCTCTTCTCTTTTCGTTTGTCACTCTTATACTATAAAAAAGGCTATAATGATTATGATGATCAATCTGGAAATAATGAATAACATGAGTTGATAATGTTCTTACACTCAGTTAATCTTTCTAATATCTCAAACGTGAAATTGTGTTTTTTAATGTCATTCAATCACCCTTGAATGGCTAGACCGATTCTAATTCTAATTGGATTTGGCACCGAAGTCGATTATGTCGCGGAATAAGACGTATAACACTTTTTATAACTATTATTACTTAATTTTAATTTACGTCAAGTGAAGTAGTGTGCAACACTAATAGGTACGAATCTGTCTGTTTAAATTCATCATGTCTTTTCACTTTTCCTTCACGCGCCGTTTTTAGGGCCACTTACCGCTCGTACACGTGCCCGTTATACAAGCTCTTTTTTTAAAGTAGAGGTATCAAGTTGAAGTTAGTACCAAATCATAAGGTCTACGGTTTCTTGGAGGTGTAAAAACTTACGTTGACCTTCAATCATGAAATTTGGCAAGAAGCAAGGTACTGTACAAGTAAAAGAAAAAATAGGATAACCGTAAATAAATTAGTGGGTATATACATTAAGCTATATTATATTATGGTACGTCAGGGTAATATTCCCTATAAAACCAAGACTGGAAGGAGAACGGACAAAATTACACAAAGTCGTATACTATAACTAACATATTAAGAGAGAAATAGCTAACAAGCACTGGTAATAATTAGGAAAACTTCGGATATTCAACTAAAATAAAAACAGTTAATTTTGACTATAATGTCAACTGTCAAAATGGCTTTTATTATTTCGATTATTATGATGTAGGTACCGATGTATGGGAGAAGGCCTTACATTAGACCTTTGATAATCCGGCCCCTGGCTAATCCGCACCACCTTGTAATCCAACATGTCTTAAATGAATCCGTTATGGGGGGGGGGGGGTGTTCTTCGCGAATACGTGGACCAACAGGTTGCATTTATTTCAGGCCATTGTCTCAGTTTAAGTGTGACTGTGGGGTTGCAGCCTAACGGACATCCATCATTTACTGAATTTCACATGACTTTTTTATTGTTTAATATTTGATATGTAATTTTTCGGAATACAAGGTACTCTTTTTCAAAAAGTTCCGGACTACCAGGGGCTGTGGCAGTACTCTATAGTCCGACAAATTTGATAATCCGACACCGCCTTGCAAAGCGTTTGTCGGATTACCGCGGATCTACTGTATTTTGCTGCTAAGTTACGTTTGTCCCTCAAACTGACTTACGTTTTCGTTAGAGCAATGTTTAGTATATACCTTGCCTATTATTCTCGGGACGGATGAACTGTCTACATTATACCTATATAACTATAGTTAACACGGAACCCTCACCTCAGGGCGTGCCTGAGAGTTCCGTAGCGTGTCAAGTTTTCTTTACTTTTGTACACTTATGATTGTGGTGTACGTTTTATGGGCGGCATTTTGTTTACGTATTATGATTGTAAAATGTAACAACACACTTTTAAGTTAAAGTTGGTCGCTCAGGATTAACTTTAAATATAAGCCGCGCTTACGACTACCAGACAAAAAAAGTGGTCTTTATATCAAGGAGTGGTCTAGTTAGTGGTAGGCGCGGTCTGATCATGTAGTCCGGGATTCGAATCCCTAGTTTTTTTATTTATTTATAGAAGACGGGACAAACGAGCATGCAGCGCACCTGATGTCAAGTGACCACCGCTGATCATGAACAAATGCAACACCAAAAGAGTTGTAGGTGCGTTGCCGGCTTTTTAAAAAGGAGTAGCTCGTTTTTCGAAGGTCCCTAAGTCGGATCGGTCCGGAAGAATCGTGAATGGTAAGTGATTCCACAAAGAAGTCGTGCGAGGAAAAAAACTCCTAATGATTTCTTATATTTATGTCAACACCACATGGATAAAAGTTTACGGATTTTATCGCGTAAATTTTAACTTTTTTAATTCCCGATATATATAGCACGGAGAGGGACTGTGGTGTTTGACGTTCTGATGTCATAGTTAACGGAGGCTACCCTCAACTTTTAAGTTTTAATTAATGACATTTGGTCCGATATACGCAGTACGAGCTTACAGTATCTGGAAATATTGCAGTAGCGTGCTTGGGTTTGGTTTTAATTTTATTAATTATGGGATCTACAGCAGACGGTAGCACCCAGCCATCTTCTTTATTGAAATTAGCATATTTTTTAATTTCAATATTCTCGCGAATCATCCTTAAAGGATCGGTGTTCTTTTGTGCGTATTTGTGGTCTATAAAATTTGATATAATGGGACGATCCTGAACCGTTGACATACTGCAGACTTCGAACACAGGACACAGGACGTCAAATACCTCTGTCCATCACGTGACTGTGGGTTCAGTGTCCGAAACGTCGGGAATTAAAAACGTTAAAATTAATCGCGATGAAATATGTAAAATTACTTTTATTTCAAGAAAACTCCTAGTAAATCGCACAGTGGTGGACAGCCAAGTATCCGGATGGCCTGGATGTTACCGCGATGTGCGTTGGTAAAATTTGGTGGCTGGAATTAATGGTAAATGCATATAAATTATACAAAATGGGAAAATGCAAAAGGGAAGCAACATCTCTTCGCAACGGCAGTGAATCAAGCCGATCAGAAAGAACTCAGTCGTCGAAGATTTGAACCGCTCTGCGCTAGATGCGATCAAGTGGAAGGACTGGAATAATTGGGCCAAAAATCGGTTATAGGGTTTTTCTGTTCAGAAATTCTCAGTAACAGAAAAAGTAAACTCCCATCGTGCGGAAAAAACAGCACACATGTGCTTTCGCACTCACTTGTGCACTGTAGTTCTTTCCTGCGCAGATTATTAGTCTGCATTCAGACGTATTATTTAAAATAATTGAAACTCTATTTTTAATATTGATTATGGATATGTAAACGATTGAAATTTCAACCTCACTGTCTCGTGGTATTTCGTGTTTATGAAAAAGAAACGACACCTTGACGCTCGAAAATTACTGCAGTCTATCCGTTCGAAATTGCTGAACCAAAATTCAGCGACTTTAAAAGTGTAGGCAGTTTGCTCGACAACCAGCCTGTTTAGTGTAGTGTGTATGGGGAAATCTTTTAAGGTTATAATATGTCAGATGTGCATTCTTTAAAGCATGAATTGAACAGTAAATTGATAAAATTGGTAACATTATGTGTATTGGATTCCTCGTTTTACTTTTGGCTTGGTAACTTGGTAAAAATACTAAGTACAATGTAGTTGTTATTGCGTTGTTATAAATATATTAGGTTGCCTTTAATTAACTAGAATTTAAGAATCATCTTGAAATATTTATGTTAAGACGTAATGCCTCGTTTCCAGTAAAATGGGTCTCCGGTTCTCTACACTCACCCTATGAAACACAGCAACTTCGAGTTGCTATTTTACGCTGGTACTATGTGAGAGCGTGGTCCTTCCCCAGTCGAGCCGACCCATTCGTGCTACAACTATACTACTAATATACTAAAGCTGCTACATGGCTCTACCAGGTGAAACCGAAATCGAGAATACAACATAGCTTGCGTTTCACCTATGTTTTAGTTACCTAATAAAATTATATGTATGAACGTTTTCGATAATTAACTTTAATTATATGTTACCTATATAAATGATCATGATTGGTTTTGGTTGGTTATTATAAATTGACAACATACTTAAATATAAAACGAGTTTAAGAGTGCCAGTATGCTATGAATTTGATAATGTGTTGTTGCGAGGTGAAACACGTTTTCCAATTTAGTGGCGTATATGACCCTTTTTACTGGAAACAAGGCATTCCATCTAAGTCCTCACGGATGACAACGCATCTGCATTTTGATTCGTAATCGAGGATAGATGTAGATGTCTATGGGCCACAGCAACCACTTACCATCAGGTGGACTGCATGCTCGTTTGTCACCTTATCCTATAAAAAACCTGTTGGTGCCGTGAGAGGTGATTATTGGAAATCCTTATCATCTATAAAAGTAGAGAAATAACAAAGTTCTTCTCTCGTCTCCGTTACATATGTCTAGTATGTCCAACTTTTCGGTCCTTGGTCCGTTTAGACCCCGTGCCTCGGAAAACACGTAAAGCAGATGGGCCTGCGCCTCATCTCTCTCCAGTCCTGACGGATTACCTTCCCATCGGACTCTGAGAGTAAGGGAATAGAGAGTGTACCTGTGCTAGCGCATTCATTTGGGCACAATAATTCTGTCCAGCGCAAATGGCTAGTCTCCGTTGATACTGGCTGCCGAAATTCGGTCTGGAGGAAATTACTATTACTCATGTCTTATTAACCACGGACTGTTGATACCGCAAAAAACGAAATATTCTTTTAGAATGTAATAATAATAGAAATAAAATATGAATGTTAGTTTTATAAATAGTCCCTAATGTTTGCTTCTTTTTGTATAAATCAAATTCAACTCCATCCAAGGTAGTGTTGTTGTATAAACACAGCAACCATTTACCATCAGGTGGACTGTGTGCTCGTTTGTCATCCTATCTTATATAAAAAAGTATAGGTTAGTACTTTTAGAGACAGCGGCGGTACGTAGTAGGGGAAGTGGGGGAATTGGGAACACTTAACTTCTAACACTCAATAATAATAGAAAAAATTCGCAGACATAATCAACTTTTACTGCAACATAAAGTTTGCTTATCTATCTACTTACTAGTGACATAATCAAAAACAAAATCTTAAAAATAACGTTTTATTAGAAATATGAACGAAAAATAAGAAATATTGCCATTCCTGTTTACCCCATACCCTACGTGGTAATTGAGATCATCCTGTGGGGGAAATGGGAACAGTATGGTTACTCCAGATAGGTTAAGAACGACATAATTAAATCTTTAAAATAAAATACAATTATCAACTTGGCACATATCACACACGTAACCTTTACTAATATCGTCGTTAGTACATTTTTCGTGAGCCCAGAGTTAACAAATGGTGTACATGATCCAATATTATATCGGTGGGGATTCATGCCTTTTGTTGCATATTACGCAGTGAAATTCCTCTTCGCTTTCATTTCCTTGTAAATCCTTGTTCAAATTTTTGACTCCTTTACCATCGACTCGTGACTTCTTTTGTGTAGTTTTAATGTTTTTTTTTCTGTTTTTTTAGTAGAAACTTTTTCTCACTTTTTTCATTTTTTCTCTAGTTGAATATTTATTCAACTAGAGGAAAATGGATAAAATCTGGGAATGCTTCTTATTCTGTCGCTTAGAAGTGGTTTCTGTTTTAGCAATAACAGGCTCATTGATAATTTCGGCAAGAGGCACAGGAGTGGAAGGATAAGGAGTATTAATGGAACGCTCAAATCGTTGTCATTTTCTGGAATAGAAGTGGCATCCTGTTTTGGTGTTTGACTATGGCTGCCAGTTTTAACGGACTCATTCAAACTTTACTCAGCTGCAGTTTCATGAACATCGCACCCTTGAATCTGACTGGTGTGAGATTGGTCAATTACCGTATTTTCAAAGCTGTGTTTAAATTTGTTAGAATCAATATGATGAATTCCAGCGGCTCTAAATCCATTGAGAGCTTTGCTTATGTTGTACAATTTTGTAAAAGTTCTCCAACCTCATACCCGCTTATTCGTTTGACAGGGTTGTTAATCATGTATAGCTCACATTCTTTTTTTTATGCCATCTTCAGTGAATTGAAGATTGTAGGATCCAGTATCAGCTGCATTTTGTGGGATACATTGGGTGGCCTATGTAATTTCGAGATTTCTAAAGTAATGTGTACCATTAAAACATTTTTACACAATCACCCAGAAGCATTAGGGATAATAAGAACGCAAGAGGTAATTGGGAACGTTCTCAATTACCCGCCTAACGCGGTTCCCAATTACCCGCAGTAGTCAATATAAACAAAGTGGCTGCCACCTTCAACAGTATTTTTTGTGAACTTCAAATCACGTGGTGTTTGAAAACAGATAGTATGTTGCCTGACAGTACCGAAATATGGAGTCTTTGAACTTAAAATTTTGATATTTACATTTGTTATAATACACGACAAAACATATAACAGAAAAGCAAAAAAAAATTCGGCTCTCTGTCTCAGCTCGAGTGCGATCTTTCACTATCACTATTGCGTACACACAGAGGGGCGCTGGATGCGTCTGTAAAACAGTTGCAGGACGAGGTAGTATTACCTATCTAGTGGTTCCCAATTACCCACCGTTCTGAATTTCCCCACTCTCCCCTACTATTATTTATTCTGTGACGGTAGCGCCAGTGACTACTGTACGCTGTAGCGTCACAGAGTAAATAATAGTAGGTAGGTACATAGCGAGCACTACTTGTGGTAGAGAGTTAGGTGCTCTTAAAAACAGGTTGTACACCATTTTGTCTCTTTATGAGAATCTTAGCAAATAAACATAATCATTTCAAATGAATATGTATATGTTATATGTGTTAGTATCCCCTACCAACATTCCCCATGGTAAAATACTCTAATGCCGGCTGTACACGCTCGTCGAGACACCACGAGACATGCCTAGAGGTGAGCATTATTTAACATAATCGGTTTCAGAAACTGCTTACTGCTTTCGCGGGTCAGGCAAAAATGTAACGATTATTTTACGTACGCAGTTGACACACACAACGTCCGGCACTCGCGTAGGTAAGCGTTTTGTTTCGAACAGATATGGCTTACACGCAAGATAAAAAGAGACGGTTTTATAGTAACGGTGCGTTTTTTTAAAATGCAAATGTCAATGCGAATTTATATGCAATTGGGAAGACTAAAAGTTCATTATGATAATGTTTTTTTAAAGAAATTGCGACCTTGTCCAGTTGACTTTGCTACTACTTTCTAATAGAATTTTAGACAGTTAACAAATGCAAGGGATGTTTGACGAATTTTACTGTCTCGTGTCTGTGAACTATGTTCTTAAAAACATTTAAAGTGTAAAAAAATATTTAGTGTACATAAATAGACATATAATTAATGTAAATAAATAATTAATAATTTTTTTTGTATTAAATTAATTTTTGTGTATTATGTGGATCACAAAATTATGGGATTTGATGGACAATAATACTTAGGACAATATTACTTTCAAATTTTGTGACTGTATAAAATTGTACAAAGGTACTAATATTGACAATGTCGCGCGCATATTGTAATACCTATAACCGTATAAAATTGTACAAAGGTAGTAATATTGACAATGTCGCGCGCATATTACAATACCTATAACATGTTATATATTCGTAATCATAACATAACACAGTTAAAATAATATTACAATACCTATAACCTGTTAATATTTTCGTAATCATAACATAACATAAACGCGAAACTAACCTACGTTATACTGTATACAGAATAAACTAATTACAAAAATAAGCAGTTTTAAAACTAGTTATTCAAATCAACGAAACTACGTACAACCGATTACGTCCAAAAGTCGTTACGACCATCAACCATCAAGACAGGTCGAGTACGAGTGTGTACAGGGATGCTCTCGTCGCGTCGCGTCGCGTCTCGTGACATTCGTGCGCTCTCGGGAGCTTGTCGGTTTTTTGCGCTCGAGTCAAAGGGTCTCGTGGGTCTTGCGATGAAAACGAGAGCGCGCCTGTACACACTCGTTAGTTTAGTTGCCTGCCAACTGCGTTCGAGTGAAGTTGTGCGTGCTGTATGCGACAATGATGTGGTCTAACGCACGTGAGTTAAAGTTTCTGGAAGCCTACCAAAGGGAGTCACATTTATGGAATCCAAGGGATGTCAGGTACAAGGATAAGCAGTGATACAACGAGTGTGTACTTGTTGTGTTCTCGTGTTGAGCCTTTACGCGACGAGAAGCACACGAGCGACGAGACAAGCGTGTACGAGTACAGCCGCAATGAGCTACATACCTCTACATACGTATACAGTATAGCGTATGTTAGTTTTGCGTTTGTGTTATGATTACGAAAATATTAACAGGTTATAGGCATTATAATATTAGTTTAACTGTGTTATGTTATGATTACGAATATATAATAGTTTATAGGTATTATAGTATGCGCGCAATATTGTACAACTTTATACAGTCACAAAATATGAAAGTAATATTGTCGTAAGTATTATTGTCCATCACATCACATACTTTTTATGATCCACATAATACACAAAAATCAACTTAATACAATTACAATTATTAATACACTAATTATATGTCTATTTATGTACACTTAATCTTTATTTACACAGCGTGTAAGCCATACCTATCCCGAAGGGACTCTTTACTCTCGTTGTGCGAGTCGTATATCGTGTTACGTACCTATAATCATCTTTACCTGTTAGAAACAAAACGCTTACGCGAGTGCTGGTCGTTGTGTGTGTCAACTGCGTACGTAAAATAATAAAGTATCGTTACATTTTTGCCCACGAAACTGGGTATACGATTGTCAGGCTCGTAAGCAGTTTCTGAAACCGATTATGTTAAATAATGCTCACCTCTAGGCATGTCTCGTGATGTCTCGACGAGCGTGTACAGCCGGCATAAGACATAATGCTATAAAAACAACTAAAACACACTAGGCGAGCTATTCTAAAACACTCGCCTAATTTTTAGGGCAGACAGAACAGACAGTTACAGTCAGTTACAGCCTTTACAACTCCCACCGCTGGCAGGAGCCTCTTCTCATTTCTAACAGGGTTTTTAGGACAAGAAAAAAAATAAAAAAATAAAGTCCGCCGTGCCGACTCAATAATGCACTTTACTAAATTTCACTGGTCAACAAAATGTTTTTTATTTTTTAAATATGCAAGTTTCCTCGCGCACTTTACGTGTACAGCACATAAAATTGCAATCTGTGCCTTCGGGAATCGAACGCGGACTATTCGCGTACTTTGAAATCGCGCGCGCGCTTAGCCCTTGAGCTACTAAGCGCATGGGCTTAGCGTGGCAGATCTTAGCTAAGCCCAAAAATGTATTATTATACACCACTTGACTAAACTTGTATAAACTTGTCTTAAAAGGTGTTTACTAACTTATTTGTATTTATAAGAGCTCTACAATTTCGAATAAATTAATCTTTGGAAACTTTTAAACTTTTTTCTAACTGATAGCCACTATATCTTATTTAGGATATCTAATCCTATACCTTTAAACGAGCAATTCTTGTATATATACATATATATATATATATATATATATATATATATATATATATATATATATATATATATATATATATATATATAGATATATATATATACAACCATATTTTTTTATAACTTGTTTTCCTAGAGTATTATACCATTTTGGAATGTTGGTAAGTTGCGTCAATTTTTAAAAAAACTTGCCATACTAGTGTTCATACTTTTTTTTTACACCACGATAAGTTAAATTTGGTTAAAAGTAATAGTCTTCAAAAAATTTTGGGAATAAAATAAGTTTCATTAATTTTCGTGATAAAACAAGACTTATTCTGGAGTTTTTAAGAATTGTGGTAGATAGCAGTACTATTCAGGTTGCCTATAAAAAAAAGAAAAAAATATTAAAAAAAATTGTGGTCATGGTAGTGAAAAATATCATAAACGGTCTCAATTTCTGAAGAATTTCATTTTTTTTTCATATAACTTAAAATATAATTGGGATATATTTTTTTTCTTTTTTTCCCCGATTAGTCCGGGGCAGGTCTATCCTCCGGTGTTGGCTTATCGTTGAATTTTGGGACACGTTGTATATATATATAATCGGAATCTCGGAAACGGCTCCAACGATTTTCATAAAATTTTGTGTGCAGGGAGTTTCGGGGGCAATATATCGATCTTGCTAGGATTTATTTTTATAAAATGTCTTTTTGCCCGTGTTTTTAGGCAATGAAAAACTGCTACAATATCGTTAGAATACGAAGGTAAATTATGACAGTTAATTAATGATTACAAATACCTTAATTGGTATATTGGACGGCCACAAAATCGTAATAACATGGTACCAGACCGACCGACCGACTTTTGTTAATTTTTTTTCAAGTTCCTTTCTTTTTTTGAGAAAATCTAATTTTTCGAGCCCTTTTGTTAGTATTTTTTAAAAACACGAAAATTTAAATTAAACAAATTGCACTCATGATTTTTTATTCAAATAACCAGTTCAGTTTTTTGTCGTTGCTAAGATCAAAAAATATTATTCGTATTTCATCAGTATGTAATTTGTATCTAAATATAATTTCCAAAACACACAAATTAAAAAAAACGAGCGAAAAATACCGAGCAAAGCTCGGTCAACCGGGTACTGATACTATATTTGTTATAATATAAACGGAAAGAAACATTCACAATTTTAATTTGCTAAATACTCGTATGTACAAACATTTATATTAGAGTTGAAAGACCGTATGAATCTCTTTAATATGCATTATTAAATGCAACACCCCAAAACATATTTAAATAAAGTTTCATTCTAATTGAACTATCTACAATTTTAATCTCTTTTGCGGTGCTATATTGCTAGCTTTCAAAAATATAGCATAATTCACCGGGAATTTGAATTTTACGGTCTTACCCCATCACCGATCTTACCCCAATGCATTATACTATATAATATGGTATTATCTATCTGATTTGACCACTCAAATAATAAACAATAGAATATTTTTTACAATAATGCTTTAAACATGTTGAATAGTCTTATTATTATATTAAAACTGATAGCAAGCGATATTCAGAATCAATCTATGTCAGTCAGATGGGCTGTTATAAAACTTGCTTTGACTGCGTCGTTAACGTCTTGTACGCTTAACCGTTTTTTGTCTTTTCACGTTTTGTATTACAAATAAAATTTAATTTAATTGTTAGAAGATTTGAATCAATCTTTATTTTAATACATGACTTTGTTATAATTTAAACGCCCAATGTTCCTATTTGCCAAATAGCAACATACTGTTTTTCACCCTAAATAAATTGAATTATTATCATATTTTTAAAATATTTTTTATTATTTTCCCCTTATTTTATGACCCCAAATCTGTAACATATTAGATATGTTACAGATATGTTACAGATATTTATTTCAGATTAAATAAAAAAATCGTGTATTTAAGGGTTAAAGCCATTCATCATCATCATCATCATGATGATGATGATGAATGGCTTGATTGGTTGGTTGGCATGGGTTAAATACACGATTTTTTTATTTAATCTGAAATAAATAAAAAAATCGTGTATTTAAGGGTTAAAGCCATTCATCATCATGATGATGATGATGATGAATGGCTTTAACCCTTAAATCCATTATTTATTTCAGATTAAATAAAAAAATCGTGTATTTAAGGGTTAAAGCCATTACCTCAAATATAATGCCTAACATTATAGTAGAACTGAATTTACAGTGTCGAACATGACGATCTTATATAAATGGGCGATGGTCACGGAGCGTGGATGCAGCACCGGTACCTCTTCCGGTGGTAGGAAGCCCTACGTCGGCGCATCTAACTATGCTCCGCTTTAGCAACCTCGAATAATTGCCATTATTCTATTGTTAAAATTTAGAACCCGTATCAGACAACACAATGTCTTAAACATACTTAAGAAGCATTTAATAGGTAGGTACTGCATTTAAATATATTAGTTTATTTCACAATCATTCGTCAGACTTTTTCACATAGATAATGATCATAACATATTTTTGACTGCGGAACTAATAATTTCCAAGGTTGTAAACTAATATTTAATATTAGTTTAAAACCTTGAAAATATCAATAAAAATATTTTTTAAGTGGTAGAGGTTCCAATATGACCTAGGAATCGCCTGAATAGATACCACAATCTTACCTCTTCGATCGCGTTTAGGCGTCGGGTACACTATTGAATTTGTAAATCTATTTTTAAAGATTCTTTTATTAATAAATATAATTAATAAATAGGTAACACCTCACTGGTGATCCCATATAAATGTACACATAAAGTTATATCCATAAGGATGGGGAAAATAAGGGTAGAAATTTTTAATGTATTTAGACGACACATTAGTTGTAACCTCGACCTTGTGATATTCCTTATTCCAGTGAAAAGCTAAAAACTTGAACTTTTCATTAAAAAGCCGACGTCAAAGAACTAATGAGAATAAAATAATTTCCACATAAAAGTCTTTGTGAACTATGCTAAGACTTAGTTTAACGAAAGATTAAAAATCTAAATGCAGATGGAATTGAGCATAATTTAATTTACATCTAAATGTAGCTGGAATAGAGGGAGGGAGGGAGGAGAATACTTTTTTACTTGAAAAATAACGAAAATGCTTAAGGTGATAATTATAATAAATCGATGACAGTCATTATACGTCTAATTAATTTCTATAAAACAAAAACAGTTGCCTCATATGCCACGCGGTGCTTAACGTTTTAAAGTCAAATCTTACTACAGTGTGCCTAGTGTGAGTTTTTTTAAGCGTTCGATAGCGATAAAGTTAACTACGATTTGTATGGAATAAAAAAGCGCCAACTAGTGACAATAATTTGAAACACAATTCCTGAGTGCGAGTTTACTACGTGGTCGATATCGATCATCGAACATTGACTAACATTCGACAGTGAGAACCTTAACGCTCGTGATTGGTTGTTTGAAGTATATTGCGAGTGCGAGCGACAATTTTGATCGTTCGAGACGTAACTTATGTAAACTTTACGGCGTCGCTGTCGAAAATGTTTTCACTTGGATTTTTACAGTGAGATGGAAGAGTGGGAATAATTGTTGAAGAGTTAATTTTATTTCGTTTTATGTGAGCGATGTACGAGTATACTTAATTATGGCAGGACGTTTCTTTTCGCTTGGAAGATGTTTGCAGCCGCTAAGGCATAAATAAGTAATAATTATAGATGACTACTATTCTTTGATTATATAGGCAATCCCATCATAATCAAAGCTGCTGTTATAACGCCAGTGTTGAAGCAAGAGCTTGTGCATATTTCCGTCCGTTGTTACATCCCGACGACAGGCAATTTAAGGATAGATATAGCAGTTTCCACTAAAGTATTCAAGTTTTGTGTAAATAGCGTTTGATAAATCTAAGATCTACTATCTCTATTCAATAATTAAATCAATTACTTCTAAATTTTTTATACAGATAATTTGATCGCTTGCATTAGACGATGCTTTGCCGAGGCCTCCATGCCGAAAATCCAATAAATTCTAGTCCGCGTAACCTAGTTACAAAACACACGTATCAAACTTCAATTTACATCTAAATAACTTAAATTTCATTTACTGCTCCAAAAATTCACTATAAAAGCATATTAAAACGAACACATCTTTATGTTTTTTGCTTTTAATTTAAACGTTATATTATTAACAATCACGGACAAGTTACTCGTCCATATCTAATTCATAGTCTCATTAAACTAACACAAACTGTCGAGTGTCGAAACGCTGATCAAATTACGAAACATAAACAAAAAGGTTAATAAAGATATAATAACCACAAATATGAAAGACAGATGCTAATATTAAGACCACTAAATAAAAATGTCATTCTGAATTTGTTTAGTTTATCTCACGGAACGAACATGCTACCAACATAAGATAAGGAATAACCGCCATTCACAGTGAGCAAACGCAAATCGAAAGGTTAGCTTCGATTGTAACTTACACTCGCTCGTCTTCGCTTGTCGATACCGACGACGTTAACTCGGTTAGCGCGATGGTGAAGTCATTCGATTAATTTTATGGAACTCGCACTAGGCACACTGTATGGCATTAACATGTATAAGCTCACTGTTTTTATAAAAACAACCTCTTGCTAAAGAGAGGAGCTCTATGTGAAACAAAGTTGTGTACATGAATCAAGTAAGTCTGTGTAAACATAGTTTATTTTATTTTATTTCAAGGCTACCAGTAATGCTGTAAATGTTCTCATAATCCTGTTAGTTAATCCAGCTCGCACTAGGTATTGGATCTCTATTTGTAGTTTGATTTCGATTTACAATCATATGCCGACTCGCTAGCGCATAATTTTTATACACCTAATTACTAATAATACTTATTACAAAACATTTTTAGTATTACATTATTATTAGTATTGGGTGCATACGTATCTATTACAAAGATCAATCAAAACAACTTACAGTTAAGATTTTACATGATTAGTAATTTCATCATGAATGAATAATATGAAAGTTTATGAATCTTCATGTTACAGTGTAAACATGACTATTCTTTAATTCATTACAGCCCATAATAAGTCCACCATAGGCCTGCCACTTAGATTGCTCGTAGGGACCATTTGTCGTAGTTGCCAACAAAAATAAGTTGGCAACGGCAGTTTTTTATTGCTTTCAGCTGTGATCGAGAAGATGCTGCTGCCCTTAGATAAGGTGACTCAAACGACCGGTGCTTGGTAGAAAAGTATCGTACAAATTAGAGATACAAAATATAACTTCAGGGTTTTTATTTAAAAAGGATAAAAAAATTGCATTGATGTTTATAAACGCTTGTGTGTTGCATGTGACGCATGTCGAGCCTGCGCGTTATTTTTTTTTTAACACCATGGCATAAATTTATTGTAAAATGGAAGTCATGTTTGGGATTCTCAAATATGGGTTTCATAAACATGGTCAATATTGATTATTCTCCGCTGTACTGTCAGCGATAACTCGATAAGTAAATGAACAGTTTACGCTTGTCCTTGACGCAATTAATCGATTGGATCGAACGAAGCAAAAAGGGTCAACGTGGACTCACTCCATAAATTTATATAAATCACATTTAGACGATGATAAAGTAGTTTCGCAACTAACTTGAGGTAGTATCACCTGACACCTAATTTAAGAATAAAACGTTGAAATACAATAGAAGTTGCTTTTTGTGCTCTGTTTAAGGATGTAGGTATAAAGCCTACTATCAGCACTACGCCGCTTTTTTACGTTACGTTACGTTTTATATATATATATATATATATATATATATATATATATATATATATATATATATATATATATAGAGTATTTCGGGTATAACGACGATGAAGGGACCACTCAATTTTCGCCGTTATATCCGGAAGTCGTTACAGGCAAAGGTAAAAAGATACAGTCACGTACACATGTATAGTTTATATTCATTTATTATTCATAGTTATTCACTGGTACATTTCAAAATGCTACTCAGAATATCATTTTATAACTGAACCATAAATTTAACTCCGAAACGTACAAACGCTCTCCTACCTACTTAGCTGATATCTATAAACAAAAGGTGAGAATCTCCATTCTCCAAACTTGATGATCATCTGTGTGGATGTAAACAAAACATAAGAAATTTTTGTGAAAAAAGAAATCTTTATGTCTTTGGTGGCCGACTCCGGTCGCAATATCTGCATGGGATTTCTAAGAATTTGTTACAAATTATTCATCAAAAACAGTCGCTATACCCGAACTCGGCGTTACATCCAAAGTCCCTATAGCCACATGAATTTTGTACTAAAGTATGCTTCAAATTCAAGGGACTTAGATCTAACGTCGCTATAGGTCAATGGTCGCTATAACCAAGGTCGTAATAAATTAAATCCACTGTATATATATATATATTTCAAGTTGTTGACGGATTTTTTTGAGTTTAGATTTTATTACTTGAAAAACTTTAATGACAGCATTTTAAACGTCTTCTTCATAAGCCTATGAACAGACAACTGCAGGACATGAGCCTCCTAGAGTACGGATTTGCGTTACGGCTACTCCTGCTCAGTGGAATGGCATTTACAGTACCTGACGTTTCACACAATTGATGCTGCTTTATCTGAGTTACTGAGTTATTCTAATTTCTACCTGTGACATATATATGAGATGTTTGCACCACAAACAACCGAAATGCCAGTAAGATTTTCACAGTATATCTCATAGCAGACTTACACCATCTATGCAAGTAGTATTTACTTACTGTAGAAGCTTTTGGTATAATGTCGTTCAAATAAAATACACAAGTAATGTGAACCAAAATTATGACCTCGAAACGTAAGTTTTAAACGAATTAAACTTAATATTTTGAGTCGTTTAAATTAACATTTTATACGTGTTAGAGCCATGCTGCAGTTACATTAGTAGTATACTTGTAGCACGAATGGGTCGGCACGACCGGGGAAGGACCACGATCTCACAGAATACCAGCGTAAAATAATAGCTTAACGTTGCTGTGTTTCGTATGGTGAGTGCAGAGAACCGGAAACCTTTTTTAACTGGAAACGAGGCATTCCATCTTAGTCCTCACGGATGACAACGCATCTGAATTTTGATTCGTTATCGAGGATAGATGTAGACGTCTATGGACCACAGCAACCATCTACCATCAGGTGGACTGTGTACTCGTTTGTCACGATATCGTATAAAAAAATCAATTTCAAGGCTAGATAAAATTAATACCAATATTGTCGTTGAATCGGTATTTGATTACGATATTTATTTTACTCTTGATGGATTATTTATTAACATTTTAAGCGCTATAGCTTTTTAAGTAGTTTTGTTAAAAGTTAGACTGTAAATGAAATTACAACATTAATAAGTCCCACTTTGTAGGGGGATTGAAACTGTTGTTCACCGATCTCTTCCAATGTTTGCTGGCCAACTTCACTAGAGTCTCGGAAACATCATTTTTGGACATAAAGATATTTTCCTTTGCCACTATATATAATACAAATTCAAGTCATTTTCTCTATTTTGTTCGATAACTTGTTGCTAATCTTATAGGTAGTGATATAAAACCGTTGTTGTAGAACAAGATTTCTACAGCAACGTGTTTATATTTTTGATCTGCGACTAGTAGTTTTGACAGTCCTTTCTTGATGTTAACCAACACTACCCAAAAATGTCTGAAGAGACGGAAACAGGTGAAAATCTGAGGGTACAAGGTCAGGACTATATGGTGGATGTATTAACGCTTCCCAACCAAGCTCTCTCAGTTTTTGCTGAGTTGCCAAAGACGTGTGTGGTCTGGCGTTATTATGATGAAAGACCACTTCTTTTATATTGATCAATTCCGGTCGTTTTTTCTCAATTTTTGCTTGGGTCTCATTATTTGCTGGCAGTAGAGATCCGAATCGATGGTTTTGCCCGGCGGTAAAAGCTCATAATAAACGATGCCCTTCTAATCCCACCATACACACAGCATCACCTTATTACGTGTTAATCCGGGTTTCAATACTGTCTGTGGAGCATGAGTACCCTTTGAGCATGATCCTTTTGCACATTCTTGTGATCCACTTTTCATCAACAGTGATAAATCTTTTCAAAAATGATTCGGTTTCATTTATATTCATTAGGTTTTTGCAGTAAGCTCGTGTGGTACCGAAATATCGAGCAAAAGCTCGATATTTGGGTACCACACGAGCTTAAAAAGTCTGGCTTTACAAAAAATTGTAAAGCCAGACTTTTTCAAATAAGTTAAAACTGTTTTTTGGTCAATCCTTAATTCTTCGAATATGTCGTAACTACTAATATGCCGATCTTGCTCCACTTTTTCAAAAATAACATCGACTTTATCCGTATGAGGACGACCAGAGTGAGCTGCATCATTGACATTAAACTTTCCGGAATGAAAACACTTGAACCAACTTTGTACTACTCATGGAGGTTAGAGACCAGGAGAACGATCACTACGTACTAAAGGATAGCCCGCCTGTCCTTGAAAATTTGTAGAATTTATAGCGGCGCTGCCGTCGGTGAGTAGTGGCTGCGAAGTTAGCTGTTTCTACAATTTTATACAAACAAAATATAAAAAAAACTTTTTCCCCGGCCTATAATATTTAAAATATTTCTTTTAACTACTTATTTTGTATTTTGTGCTATTCATTCATGACACCCTTTAAAAAGTCGCCTCGTAGTTTTTATTAAGATGTTGCTGTCCATCAACTGTTTCATTGTCTCTGCCGCCACTTACCATAGCCACGAGATGATATGAGGTAGTGAATTCTCTTATGCCACCACTACATGGCACCATACTATAATCCATAGAATATTATAATACACAATGGAATGGCTGTCAGCCTTATTTTGTACAGAGGTTGGGCGTCGCCGGGAGAAATTACGTCGTATTATCAGTTAATCACTACTACAAACCCGATTCGCTGTGTTGACAGATGGATTTTAATACATATTTATTTGTAAATAGCGTGCAATTTGGCATTTTCTAAATAATTTGCATGCGAAATTTGGAAACGATTGTAACGTCAAAACACATCTCGTGTTGACATTTATACGTGTGAATTGACGTGTGAGTGACATTTTAGTGGCTACACGGGCTCCGCCCACTCCCCCGTTCTATTATGTATGTATTATAGTATTCTATGCCATAATCCGTATCGCTTAAGAATTATCTAATCCAACAGTTAGTTCACCGTCACAACAGTCTCTTTACCTACATTGACAACGACTATATAAACTACGTTTAATACATAATTTAGACAATTAATTTAACCTCTTAAATGCCCCATTGTGGCGGTGTAAGAATATCAACTACCCCACATATTATCCCGTAGGTGTTATAAGAGATGACAGTGGGAAAAAATCAGGAAATGAGAAGCAATGTCTCCCTGATCACAACTGAAAAATAATAAAACCGCGGTTGCCAACGCAGTCTATGAGAATTGACTTCGATAGGTTTTAACGGTAATACCTAGAAAGTTTTATACCTCTCGAAAAATCCTGTTTTTGCGCATAATAGTTAATTAAGTCAAAAAATATTGCTTAGCTGTCTACAAAGTCTGCAAAGATGTTAACGTAACATTTACATTTTTATCAATAGACTGTCGTATTGAAGGCCAAAACGTGACATTGAAAATTATGGTTTAAATTATTGTTATTATATTATATTACATACATAAATTAAAAGTAAATTTTTAGCATTTAAAATATATCTAACATTTTCTTTTAAGTTGATAAGGATTTTTGCTTATTGCGAGGGCGACACAACGACAATTTTTTCAGAACTGGCCACTTATAAAAGATATAATAAAAAAGTAAGTGCAAATTTTGAAAATGGAACTCTTTGCCAATATTATTGTGTATGTATTTTATTAATTTGTCATTTGTTTACCACTTGGCGGCAAATTGAAAATTGTCTGTGTCACGTCTTCATGAATTTTACGCGAGAAAATTTTCGTACAATGATTTTTTATGACTTTCGATGTTATTTAAGTCAACACGAAAGTTATGATAGACTTCGATTGGCCTTTCACAATATATCCCCATCTTGTGCCACTGTTTAAAACTGGTTTAATGAGTTTAAACATGGTTGCACCAATCTCACCCGATGATCTGCGTGAGGGACGGCCTTCTACGGCGATGACTGAAGAAAACATCAGTGTTGTGCGCCGTATGATAGAGACTGACAAAAGAGTGACTTTCAGCATATTCGGACACGCTTAGGCATCGGTATAAGCTAAGTGCACAAAATCCTCCATGAACATTTAGCGGTCAGGAAGCATTGTACCTAATAATTTGACAGAGGCCCAAAAACTCCGTCGTGTTGATTGGTGTCGTGAAATGGTATAAAGATTTAACGGAAGTGACTCAAATGCTGTGTCGACATACTTACGGGTGACGAAAGCTGGATTTATTGTTATGATCCTGAAACTAAAAGACAGTCTGCTGCCTTGGTGTTTCCTTCCGAGGAGTAGCCAACTAAAGTGAGGAGAGGTCGAAGCGCGGGAAGAAAGATGGTGGACTCGTTCTTCGGAAGGACAGGTCATTACGCAACAATTGTTTTAGAGTATCGAAAAACAGTTACTGCAGAGTGGTACACCAACAATTGTTTGACACTTGTCTTGAAAAAACTTCGCGAGAAACGAGCTCGCAGTAGGATTCTCCTTCACCACGACGTAGTACTATTATTTATTCTGTGACAACGCCTCGTCGCACACTGCCTAGCAAACAATAGACCACTTGGCGACGTCAGACGTGGAATTTTTGTGAATCGGACTGGGTCACCCGCCCTATAGCCCCGACCTCGCACCTTGCGTTTTTTATTTATTTCCCAAAATAAAAGAAAAACTTCGAGCATTCTGCATTTCAAAATGCCATCGAAGAGACTCCTAAGGACGAGTGGGCAAAGTGCTTTTCTCAATGGTTCCATCGGATGCAGCGATGATAAATGGACACTATTTTGAAAAGATTGATTTTCTAAGAACTTTCAGTGTCACCCTCGTAATGACAAACATTTTTCATCAAGTATAAACAATCACATTATGCAGTTTGCACTTATCAGTAAGTATTAAATTTTTAGACAACATTTGAAATCCCGATAACTAATAGATTACTAAATATTTAAAGCTAGAAATGTATTTTCGACATCACAAGAAGAAGAAAATAAGATTAAATTTGGTGGACTTTGCGAGAACTCGCATTTGATTGTTACATACATACATAAACACTCACCTGTCACCCAGAGGGGTAGGCAGAGACTACAGACTTCCATTTGGCACGATCCTGACACACCTCTCTCGCTTCCTTCACATCCATACACCTACGCATTTTTTTTTTTTTTTTTTTTTTATAGAAGAGGGGGCAAACGAGCATGCGGCTCACCTGATGTTAAGTGACTACCGCCGCCCATGATCAACCGCAACACCAGGAGAATTGCGGGTGCGTTGCCGGCCCTTTAGAAAGGAGTAAGCTCTTTTCTTGAAGGTCCCCAGGTCGTATCGGTCCGGAAAAATCGCCGATGATAAACTATTCCACAGAGAGGTTGTACGTGGAAGAAAACTCCTTGTGAAACGTACAGTGGTGGACCGCCAAGCATCCAGATGGTGTGGATGGTATCGGGACGTTTGCCGTGTCGTGCGTTCACGAAATTTGGCGGCTGGGATTAATCCGAACAATTCCTCAGAGCACTCCCCGTGATAGATGCGATAAAATACGCAAAGAGATGCAACATCTCTTCGCAACGCCAGTGAATCGAGCCGATCGGAAAGCACTCCGTCGTCGACGATTCGAGCCGCTCTGCGCTGGATGCGGTCAAGTGGAAGGAGCTGGTACTGGGGAGCCCCAGCCCAGAGATGGGAACAGTATTCCATGTGCGGCCGAACCTGCGCCTTGTAAAGTTGCAGGCGGTGTGCCGGCATGAAATACTGTCCCGCTCTGCTGAGCACGCCAAGCTTTTTAGAGGCCAATTTGGCCTTCCCTTCCAAGTGACCACGAAACTGCACGTCACTCGATATGTCGACGCCGAGGATTCCGATACTGGCTGAGGCAACAAGGGGAGTGCCTTGAAACTGAGGGGATACGACAAAGGGGTTCTTTTTAGCGGTTAACGCGCAAACTTGTGTCTTCTGGGGGTTAAACTGGACTAGATTTAGTCGTCCCCAATCCGAGACTCTGTTCAGCAAAGACTCGACTTCAGACACAAGTTTGTCCCGGCACTCGGAGACGTTTTCCCGAGAAATATTGGCTCGGCCGGTGTAAAGAGCATCACCAGTGCTGTCATCTGCATAGCAATGAATGTTACGGGTATGCAACATATCATTGATATGCAGAAGAAACAGCGTTGGCGATAGCACGCAGCCCTGTGGAACACCAGCATTAATAGGCTTGCAATCGGAGCTTGCACCGTCTACAACGACCTTGATGCTCCGATCTGCAAGAAAGCTGGTGATCCAATTGCACAATTTCTCGGGAAGCCCATAGGAAGGGAGCTTCGAAAGAAGCGCTTTGTGTCAAACCCGATCGAAGGCCTTCGCAATGTCCAAACTAACGGCCAATGCCTCCCCCTTGAACTCTACTGCCTCCGCCCATCTGTGAGTGAGGTAGACCAGAAGATCACCAGCTGACCGACCACGGCGAAAACCGTATTGGCGGTCACTAATCAGCTGGTGATCCTCAAGGTACCTCATGAGCTGGCAGTTTACAATGGACTCCATTGTTTTGGAGAACAAGGAGGTGATGGCGATTGGCCGGTAGTTGGACGGGTCTGAGCGGTCGCCTTTTTTAGGGATCGGGTGGACGAAAGCCGTCTTCCACGATTTTGGGACTACGCCTAGGGAGTAGGAGTACCGGAAAAGACGCGTTAAAAAAAACCGGTGCCAACTCTGGAGCACACGTCCTCAGCACAATTGGGGGGATTCCGTCAGGCCCACTCGACTTGTGGATGTCCAGGGAGAGGAGTGCTTTGCGAACCGAGCGCTGTGTGAACTGCACTTCCGGCATGGAGCACTCACACCGCGGGATGGTCGGCGGCGTACTCCCCCCGTCATCGAGAGTCGAGTTAGACGCAAAGAAGGAGCCTAGAAGATCGGCTTTCTCCTTTGCAGTATGGGCCAGTGAGTCGTCCTCCCTGTGCAGAGATGGAAGAGATGGCTGACAGAAATTCCCCTGGACAGCCTTGGCGAGAGACCAGAATGCACGGGTTCCAGAAGGAAGGCGAACTAGTTTCTCGCCAATTCTGCCTATGTGCTCTGACTTTGCCTTGGCAATGACTCTTTTGAAGGACCTAGAGGCGGAATTATACTTCTTTTTTAGAGCGCTGGTGTTTACATCCCGGGACGCTGATGCATCAACCCAGGCTTGGTAGCACTCCTGCTTATAGCATGATGCTATTTTACAGGAGCGACCAAACCATGGCTGAGATTTGCCTCCAATGGGCACCACAGAGGAAGGAATAAAAAGTTCCATACCCTGAAGTACCACATCAGTAACAGAATCCGCAACAACGTTGGGATCATCCGGCGAGAAGCAAACCCGCCCCCAAGGGTAGGATGCAAAGAAAGACCGCATCCCATCCCAATCGGCTGACCTATAGTGCCAAACACGGCGGCAGCCTGCAGAATGCAACCGCGATTTCAGCGTGAGTGGCACAACACTCCGGATCAGACAATGGTCCGAGGAGCCTAAAGGGGCGTCGACGGAAATCTGATATCCGTCCGGGTGAGAGGTCAGCAGAAGGTCCAACAGGGAAGGTGCATGATCCTCCACATCTGGAATCCGCGTAGGCGAAGTAACCAGTTGTGTCAGACCATATGCCAAGGCAAAATCATGAACAGATCTCCCCGCATGATCGGTTAAACGTGAACCGAGCCATTCGGCGTGATGGGCGTTAAAGTCGCCGAGGATCACGATCTCTGCGGAGGGGATCTGCTGTAGCAACGAATCTGCAGCCATTTGGACGTGGTCGAAGAGTCGGTCTGTTTCGGCATTACCGCTGTGGGACCTATAGAGGCACCCGTAGACGCGCGGATGGTCGTCGCTGTCTACGCGTAGCCAAAGGATGGACAGGTCCGAACCTTCAAGTCTGCCGAGGCGTCGAGAACAGATGTCCTCTCTGACGTAAACGCAAACTCCAGCCCGAGGCACAAAGGAGTGTTCCAGTTTGTACCCCGGGTAGGAGAGATACGAAACATCAGCCGGAGAGGACACCTGCGTCTCGGTCAGAAAGAGCAGAGCCGGCCTCGCCGTCTCGAGATGGTAGTGGACGGCGTTTAGGTTGGAGTGAAGTCCCCTGATATTGCAGAAATTCACGGACAGCGTGGCAGGGGTCGCCTTGGTCTTGTTGCTCCGTTTGCCCCGAGCAGTTTTAGTCTTGAGCGGAATTTCGCCCCCCCCAGAATACGCGGGGCAGCCTGAGCACCCACGCTCAGAAGTGGAGAAACATGGTCGTGGATGCTCAGCGAGGGATTCTCCAGGGGTGCTGGTACCCTCCTGGGGTAGTCTATCTTTATTTAATTCCGCTACCATGTTGATGGGGGGGGGGGGGGGGGGATTTGGGCCTCCGGCCACCTGCACTCACCAGACGAAACGCGGAAGCAGAACTTCCACTTCACGCCGGTATTCTGTGAGGTCGTGGTACCACCCCGGTTTGAGCCGGCCCATACGTGCAACAGCAAAGCTGCCGCATGGCTCTACCACTGTAAATAGCATACATGCTCGTCGGTTAAGGGTACTCCTAATTTGGCCCGTTTTCAATAAATAACATGATTGTTACTGGAGCCATAATTCTAATACCAAGCCGAATGTTGAACAATACGTAATTTTTATTCTTTTTAAATAAAATGTATACAATAGACAATGGTATAGGTAAATAGCGAGGGCGGATTTAATCCTGTTACCCAATACATCACGTTAGGAAAATGGACGCGAGGACGGTCGGGACGGGGAGGAGGAAGCCATTCATCGGCGACGTGTGGGCGCAGACCGCATAGACTGCTTACAACTGCGTGTCATCTAACTGAACACAACGCTACTAGTGCCTATGCTAATGTCTGCTTTTATAATATTATTGAATGTCCTTTTTTAATATTAAGGACTGATAGGATAGGGTGACAATATATGTTTATCTCTGCAATATTATAAGATATACTGGTAGAGAGTACTCGAGGCTGAGGCATTAAGTCTTCGTTATTGAAGTAAATTAATATGTTTTTCGGCTCTACATCGTGCGTCCAAAGCAAGCGTGCAAAGGTACATAATATGTATGTTTTCATTGGTTGTGTTACTAACGCATTTAGCGTCATGAGTATACGGTTATTTGAGGTCATTTCGGTAAGTAGTGACTATTATTTTAGAGTTAGGTTACCGAAATAGTTATGAAAAAGTGGGTAAATTATACCCATTCTTGCAAATACCGTTTTCTATTTTTTGAAGTAAATGCATTTCATTATTACTTCTTTTTGTTGAATAAAATTATAGTCAAAACTTATCTTGTACCGATTATATAATGTCCTCCTGACCGACTTATGGTCATCGTGGCCAGCCTCAACATAGACTAGTAGCCCCTCTATTCCCACACTCTAAAAGTCCGATGGGACGGCATTCTGACGTGACCGGAGAGAGTGAAACATGACCAACTTTCTGACTCCGGATTGCTACGAATAATATCCCGACAGAACAATCTGATATCTTAATTTGGCCCGACCCGGAATTCGCACCTGGGACTACAGGACCCACCATTAAATATTAGAGCAACGAGGCCACCTAGACTGTTTCTACCTATTTTATAAGTAAATGTTGGGACACATTAAAATTAACATATGAAACCAAACTGTTACTTATAGAATACTTAGAGCCGTGGTAGCTCAGATGGTTAACGTTCGCTGTAAATATAACATAACGCGAGTAACCCGGGTTCGATCCCCGCCAGCACAAAATTGTTAATTGCAATTTTAAGTGCTGATTTACCACGTGCTCGGCGGTGAAGGAAAACATCGTGAGGAAACCTGCATGTCTGAGTAATAAGGAAAAAAATTTTTCGAAGATATGTGAAGTTCGCCAACACGCATTGGGGCAGCGCGGCGGACACTTCCTTGCCCTAAAACTCCTGAGGGGAGGTCTGTGCCCAGTTGCGGGACGTATATGTTTGGCTGTAACTTTACTTTTTTACTTATAGATATGGTTTATAGTCAAAGTCAGATAATACAGGTTACTCAGAGCCGTGCTTTGTGGCATTTCTTAGGGGACCTTACCTATGTTCAGCGGTGGACTTGTGAAGAACTGTAATGTTCATGATGATAATGAAAGCATTTTTTTAATGTAAGCAGCGAAATTTACTTCTTAATAATATTTAAATAAGTAGATGTTTATTACTATAGTATTTGAGGGTAATATGGTCACTTTCTTATAACCCAAAATCTCCAGTCTTGTTTACACAGAAGGCTCCATGATAGTAGAGTAGAGCTATCGCTCTTCATCGTTCATTCAAATATTAAGTTGAGCTTTTGAAGTATTCCTGGTTATTGCCACAGCTTGTTTGTTTTTTTTTTTCTTAATATATTAGTTATAGTAGTACCCGGTTGACCGAGCTTTGCTCGGTATTTTTCGCTCGGTTTTTTTTTAATTCGTGTGTTTTGGAAATTATATATTTAGATACAAATTACATACTGATGAAATACGAATAATATTTTTTGATCTTAGCGACATAATAGAGAAAACTGAACTGGTTATTTGAATAAAAAATCATGAGTGCAATTAGTTTAATTTAAATTTTCGTGTTTTTAAAAAATACTAAAAAAGGGCTCGAAAAAATAGATTTTCTCAAAAAAGAAAGAAACTTGAAAGAGGTTATCTATATTTCGTTACAGCGTGTATAGTTTTTTATCACTAATTTAAATTTGAATTTTTCAAATAAAGCAATATGTGAAAAAATAACTAGCATTAACTTTTTTAACTTGACGTCGTTTCAATGACACGTCGCTATGTATATTACCGTAGTGTTTGGATGACTAAAATTCATAATAATTAATATAAACAACGACATCCCTACAAGTTCTACTGAAAGTGATTGAAAAACTCCCTGCACGCAAAATTTTATGAAAATCGTTGGAGCCGTTTCAGAGATTCCGATTATATATATATATATATATATATATATATATATATATATATATATATATATATATATATATATATATATATATATATATATGTATATATATGTATATATATATATATATATATATATACAAGAATTGCTTTAAATCGTTTAAAGGTATAGGATACGTGTTTTTGTCTATGTCTTCCTCCTAGTTTTGGTTTTACAGAGCGGCAAAGCTTAAGGTGACCACATTACCCTCACGTACCTTATACTAACGTCTCCTCCTTTTTGGGGCGGTATATATTATTTACATGTTCTGAGTTGCCTTTGATGCACAATGAATTATTTTTTATTAACACTTGCAAGAATATTAGGTATCACAGTTAATTAAAAATTTTATGTATTTTCTTCTGAAATTAGCCCACGAAAAGTACCTAGGAATAATAGTATATAAAATTCCACTGTAATACAAGATACTCTTTGTTTGAGGTTTTTCTTATTCGGAAACAATTGCACCCCTGGGTAGGTGATTTTGAACATAAATTAAAACAAAGAAAGAAAGTTATATATGTTTATATATATATATATATATATATATATATATATATATATATATATATATATATATATATATATTGCCATGCAAAAACCTAATTAAACCTAATTTTATAGCAATATAGGAGAATTTATCACAGTGGCTTAGCAATGAGTTACGACGCTGAGGGCCGCACGGAACAAGTATTTGTGTGGCCTAAAAGTAGTTGTTCCGGGTCTGAATGTTTGTCCCTGTGCAGTTTATGTATGTAAACTGTATCCACGATACAGAAGTAAATCCTAGTTTGGAGGTTACGTTTTTAAAACAAACAAACAAAACAAATATATTCTACTATACAATACTTAATTCAAAAACATTTTATACGCTACAAGACAAATAGTTATAAACATGGAAGTAATATGTAGACCAGACTTGTTTGTTCGCAACCATTGTTAAGGCCTCTCCACATTTTTATTGATATAAGTAGATATATTTACATCAGAGCCGAGGTAGCTCAAGGGCTAAGCGCTCGGTGTAAATTTCACAGTACTCGAGAGCAACCCGGGCTTGTTTCCCGACGATACCAATGAAATTGTTAATTGCAATTTTACGTGCTGATTTACAACGTGTTCGACGGTGAAGGAAAACATCGTGAGGAAAAATACAGTTCTGAGAAATAAAAAAAATATTTCGAAGACATGTAAAGTTCACCAACACGTATTGGGGCGGCGCGGCGGACATATCTTGTTCTGTTTCGGTGGATGGTTAACATCCAATGTCTTCGTTTTCTCCACTTCTTTTTCTTTTTTCTTTTTTTTATAGGAAAAGGGTGACAAGCGAGCACACAGTCCACCTGATGGTAAGTGGTTGCTGTGGCCCATAGACATCTACATCTATCCTCGTTTGCGAATCAAAATGAAGATGCGTTGTCAGTCTTGAGGACTAAGATGGAATGCCTCTTTTCCAGTAAAAAGGGTCTCCGGTTCTCTGCACTCACCATACGAAACACAGCAGCATTAAGCTGCTATTTGACGCTGGTATTCTGTGAAAGCGTGGTCCCTCCCCAGTCGAGCCGACCCATTCGTGCTACAACTATACAATTAATATAGCTGCAGTATGGCTCTACCACGTGAAGAGAATTTATTAAACTGTAATTCTTAATCGCTAATGGGCAAAGTAGCCCAGCACCCAAAGTAGCGACTTCGACGTCCATCTTTATCAAGCGCGTGAACTACACTGTGAACCTAACGACCTAATGCGTACTTTTAAAGTGGAGCCAAGAACAGTTCTTTCCACCATTCACGCCGTGAATCACGGTGTGATTTGTGCCGCGATTCGAGTGGGAATGTGGAGATGCAATTAGAGTCTACGGGCTCTAACGCAATTAGTCTGAGCCTGAACCAGACGCTTGCCGCGATGTGACACATTTGAAAACAAACATAAGCCTTATAAAAACGCCTTCATGTTCATGTGCAATGAGTTCTTGCATCATCCACTCGTGAAAAAAAGTTAAGGTTAAGAAGTGACTTTTTGCACTTAACGGGGAGCTTAAGTGCAAAAAATTAGATACCAATAAGACACGAAATTTAATTATATTTATCAATTGTCATACTTCGCCGTACTCACGGCCATGTTTTGGTAAAATGTAGACTAACTTCTTCTCAGATACAGATGTGACTTGACGTTGCAATCAGAAATCAATATAACAATAAATTTGAGTAAAAGTTGTAATTAAAAATCGGACCAAATACAGTCATATAAAATATTTTATACCATTGGAATGCTTACTTTATTTTATGTTAAACGTTAAAATATTGTATTGCAGTTTGATTTTTTTTTATTGTTCCCTATATTTATACGCGTTAGAGCCATGTTATGAGCCATTATGGTTGTAGCACGTATAGCAGTATTAAGCCAATACAGAGTCGAACCATTTTACGCATACTAGCGTAAAATAGCAGCGTTAATACTGCTGTGTTTCGTATGGTGAGCGTAGAGATTCGGGGACCCTTTTTTACTGGAAACTAGGCATTCCATTTTGGGTGACAACGCATCTGTATTTTGATTCTTAATCGAGGATAAATGTCTATGTAGATGGACTATATACTCGTTAGTCACCCTTATTCTATTAAAAAAAACAGCAAAAAGTGAAATTAATATTATCGTTAAAACAACATATTATTTTACATTTTTTTTCGTGGTTTTCTTACAGTAATTTGTTAGGCACAATATTAAACACAGTGTCACCTTTGTATTGCACTGCCAATGACTCTTATTCTATTGTAATCAGTCTCTTATTATAATCTAATATATATGAATAAAACGTAATATTAATGATCTTTGATAATACATTGTATACTGATCATTCAACCAACGTATAATCTATGATGACAAAAATTTACCGCGCATGCGCGACACTGTAACTATCACCCGCGCATGCGCGGAGACTAGGTTATAAATAAAACATTATTTACTGTTTTTCACACAAGCGATCCGGCCCCGATTCGTCATCAAAGACTACAAGTATGTTGTTTACTACTACATTAATACTAGACCGGCAATTCAAAACAAACACTATGTCACAGATGTGGATAGCGCGAGCACGGGGGCGGTGGCTGGGTGGGTAGATGGCATGGTGAATATGCCACGCAAGTATATACGAAATAAAGATATGTATATACATAATTATTCTAAAATAACATTCAAATCAATTTTTTTATGGAATTTACGGAGAATAGATTGTAACTTAGTGCTCAATGTATTAGTACCGTAGTACCCGTCCAGTAGTATACATAGAAGTTTTTGGTCCGTTTAATTTTGTGTTTTGTTTGTGATAAGCACTTCCAGACTTAATTCATTAATAATGTCGTTAGTGCTTAGTTCCTGAAAAATCTAGGGCAATATTTAATATACACTACATTTTCTGAAGAGATGGGGATCATATCAGTGAAAACCGGATGCAAATTCGTTCACTTCAGTGGTTCTCGAGATCAGCAAGGTCCTTCTGGACAGACGAGTGCCATGGAATTTGTACCTATACCTACAGTTAAGATTCATTATTATACACGACTTGTCATTGTTGGATGCAGGGAACATAAATAAGTTATAAATATTAAGTTATTAAAAATATACACGTTACTTGTAATCGAATTGATTACTTAGATTATAGCCTTCCCGTAGAAGCTCATCTCAAACCAGTTCAGTAGTTCAATGATCAAACGAAAGGCAGTTTATTTGATTAACTTACTGCATTCTTATTATAGATAATCATAAATATAATAACAATGTTACAGTAGTAAAAGCGTCTCCGACATTGACTACTGATGGATTTTAATGTTGATGAACTACCCGCTACAGCTGCAAACTACGAATTATACTTGCGTAATATCCTTTATTATATTGTCTTATGAGAAAACTTGTCAATAATAAGAACTGTCATTTGCATATAGATATTATGATTGAATGGGAAAGCCATATCTCAACAATTTTACACTATATTAAGGTCTGTCCCTTCCCTTATCATTGAGTTCATACTAGAATTTATCTAACCGGATAAGATATCTGTTTTGTTTTTATAACTTGCTGCCGTTTTTATAACTTAGTGTTTTGATATTGCATAAAACGACATACCTTCTATTTACTTTAGAATAAATACTCAAATAGTTTGCACAAGTGTAGCCTTAAAGTGACGGAACAATATCACGTATTTCTGGAGACCTTATTTACATCGAAGATTCTGGTAAAGTACACACGTTTGTAATGCAGATTCATCGATAACGATGATGGTTTGGACAATATATCCTGTGATATTCGGCTCTCATAATGAAAGAGGTAATGTAAGTTTTAACAAAACGAAAGATTTCCGAAAAAACATGTGAAAACGTCTATTATCTAGAATTGTATTTCAGAAGTTTTATGAAAAACTAGCGATCTGCCCGGGCTTCTCATGGGTGATTTCTGGATCTCCGTACCGACCGACCTACCGTGTCTAATTGTGAATCTAAGCCATAGAATACTATAATACACAATAGAATGGCTGTCAACCCTATTTTGCACGAGGATCGGTGTCGTCGGGAGCACACATATAAGCAATTACGTCGTATTATCACTACTACAAACCCGATTCGCTGTATTGACAGACATAGTAAATTTACACATTTTAGACTTTTGATTAATGTTCAAGATCGTCATTAAAAAAAATCGTTTAAATTTTAATACATATTTATTTCTAAATAGTGTGCAATTTGGCATTTTCTAAATAATTTGCATGCAAAATTTGGAAACGATTGTAACGTCAAAACACATCTCGTGGACAGTTATACGTGTGAATTGACGTGTTAGTGACATTTTCGTGGCTACACGGGCTCCGCCCACTCCCCCGTTCTATTGTGTATGTATTATAGTATTCTATGATCTAAGCAATCTAAACCCACACAAACACACAAAAAAAATCATGAAAAACGGTCCAACCGTTTAAGAGGAGTTAGGTGACAAACACACATACAGAAATATTATAACATTATCTTATTTAAATCTTACTCTAGATGTAACTGGTTCGTCAGACGTTTTTTCGTTTCCATAGGTAGTGTGAGGAGTTTTACTCCGGAGTTTTTATGATGTACAAATATAATATAGCTAAATAAAACTACATTTTATAATTTTCTTTTGTGACATTCAACATATCTTGAGTAAGAGTCATTTGGAACATAAATATAGGATTTGTTAATATTTTAGAGCAAAATATGTATATCCAACAAAGTTGGGCATATTCCTTAAGTTTAATAACTTGACTACAACACTATCTATCGGAGCTTAGTATAGCAAGGAACTATCGTTTAGACAAAACAAATATATTGTGTAAATATCTAGACCAACGAAGATAGATAGACGGAGCACTACGTACATTTGAAATGTCGCCATAACAAGCCAAAATCATGCTCAACCTATTGTAAGAACACGCACGTACGTACACATTATGCATCTAAAATAATTTGAAACCTACGTTCATTGAGATCAATGCCTACGTTATGATTTTAGACTGAATATGTGTGCATCCAAAGAAAGAAAAATGTGGGCGTGAGTCAAGTCAGTCAAGTCAAGAAGTTGAGCATGGTTTCAGCGTCACCCAAAATGTGTACGGAGCGCTCCGTCTAACTTTTTGTTAGTCCAAGGTGAATTTGACCTCAGTCGGTTGTCGTTCAGAAGTTGCACGATCATTGATTGCCGCACCAATCACCAACGATTATATGAATTTAGAAAGAACAATAATGGCTGATGAGAAAAATAAAAAAATACACAAGCTTTACAGTTCTGTTTTTTTTAAATAATTATAATTATATAAGAGATTATGCGCTGTGTAGTAGTGGCATAAGAGCATCGACTACCCCATATCATCCAGTGGGTGTCTTTCCATTACTTACTTTTTTTTTCTTTTTGATCATTAACTAGTTTTTAAAGTCCATAGCAGTTACTCGATTATAATCACATTTATGGAAGTCGTCAGTGCGTGACTAAGCCAGCGGCGGTCGACCGTACGTTTCAAACTTGACCCACATCTCTTAAGACTGCATTGTCTCTGCCTGTGCCTGGCCTCGATCACACAGCCGCCCTGATGTCTTATACCTTATGTCTTACGACCTTTCCTCATTAATCCTTCCAAAATAATCAAACATATTTCCTCATACTAATTAGTCGCCTCCAGTTCCTTGCAACATGAACAACTCTGGTATAAAATTAGTCATTTTCATTCAATTGTGACTTTGCCAACTTTCTTTTTAAACTTACCGGTTTATGAATAGTGTAGTCCCGTTATTGAAGCGCCATTGCCCCAGTGAGCCAAATGACCAACTCTTTCCGTGTCTTTGATTTGAAGTTTGTTATATAGTTAGCGGGCTATTTACTTTTACTTTTATATTCATATTGCTTATTGACATTAACTTTTTGTTCATTCAAAGATGTACTACGACTTCTTCCTGGATAACAAACGTTAACTAAAACTGACTGAATTGACGTTAAAATTAAAATCACTACATTTTTTTTTCAGGGATGTCGCTCGACGAAGGCAGACAGTCCCAGCGGCCATACCGCTACGGCATGGTGCTGCTGTGCGCGGGCGCACTTATCAACTGGCTGGGGCTGGCTGAGGACTACGCGGAGCCGGTGCGCTATGTGGGTGTGGCTTGCATCGTTGCCGGCGCATTGCTTATTTGTGCTGCCATGTGCTGCTGGCTGCAGTCGCCCGCGCGTCAACCACAGAATGATCGCGCTTCGCCTGACACTCACCAGGTTCGTAAATTCACCATTAACGTTTATTAATCTTTTTCTTTTTCTTTAAACCGTAAAATCTCACTATTAAACATAGGTCTCTTTTATTGTAAGATGCCTTAATTGTCCCGTTTGTTAAGAATGTAAATGGATGGAATAACGATCGCAGTCGCAGTACTAGATGAGTCGCACTCGCATATCTATGTATTTTACGTCTAACGTAAACGGGATATCTATTGAAGGACGTAACTTTTTTCTGCTGTTTCCGATAGTCCCCTCTAATGGAGAGCATACATGGTAGAGCTACGCTGCAGCTAAATATATCATAGTAATAGTTGTAGCACGAATGGGTTGACTTGACCGGGGAAGGACCACGCTCTCACAGAATACCAGCGTAAAATAGCAGCGTTTCGTATGGTGAGCGTAGAGATCCGGAGACCCTTTTGTAATGGAAACGAGGCATTCCATCTTAGTCCTCAGGGGTGAAAACTGACAACGCATCTGCCTTTTGATTTTTAATCGGGGATGAAAGTAGATGTCTTAGGCTACAGAATCCACTTACCACCAGGTGGACTGTGTGCTCGTTTGTCACCCTTATTCTATAAAAAAAAAACGAAATACTCGTACAGTGATGGATTCTCTCGCGTCGCCACCACACGGTAGGACGCTTATTAAGTACACGTAATATCGATAAACTTTTTTGGCACATCATTTTATCAACATTCCACTCCTAGAATCCTAGATATGTATGCCTTTTCAAGAATGTACCAACCGCCAACCATGCATGGTGCATACTAGAAATATTCGCCCATATTTATGGTGGTGGTGGTAAATGCTGCTTCCTAGCCGATTGCTAAAATTTAGGTTCAGCATTTGCAAATAGATTTCAACTCTTTTATCCACCAAGACAGCAACCCTTTCACATTAATGTTTTTGGTGGGATAGAGTAATCTGAACCTAAAAACTAACTATTTATTTATTATATCATCATCATCATCATCATCATTACAGCCCTTCACAAGTCCACTGCTGAACATAGGCCTCCTTCCAATTTTAAAAAAATTTATTATATACTGACCTTAATTGATCCTCGTCGTCGATCACTAGAACTATTAGAGGCAAAGGCTTTCATTACCTTAAAAATTAACACAAACATTAAATTCCTTTTCGCCAAAAAAAAGTATTTTTCGTTATTGCAGATTGACGATCCCGTCCACGTGATCTCGATGCCGGACGAAGAAACAATGCAGCAAAAACCCCCCGATTACGAAACAGTGGCGGGAGCGCCGCCAACTTATGACGATGCTATTAAGCTAAATCCGGCGAGGTTGCTTCCCGCCACAAGCAGCACGCGTCTAGAACCCTCCACAGCGTCATCCGAAACACCCATTATCCCTGGACAATTGGATGAAGCCTCCGTTCATACAACGAATATCCCTTCCGTACATATCCCACAGAATAATCCTCAAGCCCAAGTGCCGAAAACCCCACCTCCACCATATAGGCCAACGCACGCCATCAGGTGAAAGCTAGGCTCAACAACTATGTTAGTAGTACTTTGAATCGACTGCTGTTTCATGTGGTGAGACTTGTAAATAATCATTAAGCATATTTTTGTATCCAGTCTCAACGAGTGCACACATATCCATTGTTGTAATGTTGCGGTATTATTATTTGTACGTGAACGTCAAGCATATCAACACATGAAACTTTAAATATTAATGTAGGCTGCAAACTTTGCAGCGACGCGTACTTATGTGATATTAAATTGTTATAACTTAATATTACGTTACTTAATATAGTTTTACTGTATATAATATTGAAAAAAGTTTTTAAATGCAACATGAAAAATTTTAAAGTTAGATCTTTCAGTTACAGGAACATATGTGTAGGTAAAGCAATTATTTATAAGCAAGTTTGTAAAGAATTGAAGAAACCTTTGCCCTTTACTTCAATTACTAATAAACCGCTGTATGTGCCATTAATAGGAACATATAAAATAATTCGAACAAAATATGGCTAACAACCCCATATCATGGATGGCATTTATTAGAAAACATTATGTTGCTTGAGTATTCATTATAAGTAATAATTACTATGAATATAAATTATTGAGCTATCTGTCGTAATGTTGGTCACAAGCTACACCTTGCTTCGTAAAATTCCTATTTTCTGTTAAGTTTCTTTACTTTCGTAATGGGTAACGATTGGATATGATTTAATATGATAACGCAAATTAACTGTATTTTAACTACTCATGCAATGTCCAACTATTACTTCTGTTAGCTCTATTTAATTCACCTTGTATTTAAGTACATATAGAGATGTAATAATTAGTAGATATGAATATATTGACCCGTTACAAAGTTATTCTAGTCCTAGAACTCAAGTTATTGAGTACAATTCTTTACATTTAGTCACCAAAATCCATAGATATATTCTTGCAAAACATATATGAAGAATGATGCTTTAAAAATCCAGGGTCTTAACATATACCACACTACTATATCATTCTAATCTTATTATAAAGAGGACAAATGTGATGGCTAAAACTAAAGGTGTAGGTACCTAGGGAAAGATTGAAAAATATTCTAAACAAAGTTTTCATACAGTTCGCAATTTTTTATCTCATCTTTTAACTATCACTTACGATAATATATTTCCACTTTAACGAAAATTATAAAAGTACGTTAACATAAATTTATAATGATGCATAGTTTGGCTTTTTAGTTTTTTACACTTGAAAGAATTTAGTTGAACATAACAAAATTTACAATAAAAGTAATATTATATTATTATTATGTGACTACTTAAAAACAACATGCAAATTGCAGTTGGTCTGAAGTAACTAAAACCTGGAGCGTACAGTTGCACAGGGGTAACAAGTATTCATCATGTGATTTGTTTTGCCAATTATTTCTAATTATTTCTTACCTATTTTTAAGAATATACGTAGGTATAGCATTCGCATACCCATACCAAAGTTAAACAACTATGAATGTTCTAAATTTCTACACTTCAACTTCAGCCGTTTTGTTTTTTCATAGTTTTTGGCTTTAATACATTGCAATGAAAATCAAAGGTGGATTTGCAATATTTTCATTTTATTGTTATATTTAATGTCATTTTCAGTGAGATTATAATAAACTGGGACCAATTTCTAAGGTTTTACACTAATTTAACTGTGACAGAAATTTCAAAACTTGTGGTTTTGATGAATACCTCGACCTCGTACTTTCGAGTTTGAGTTAAATTTTACAATGCTGAAGTTGTGCATTTATTATTCGTATATTCTGCAAGTTGCGAAACTTAAGTGTACATACAAAATAAATGTTGTTAAAAGGATACGATGTTTTATTTCTTAATCCATACCTACCTATAAAACGTTTATAACGCTTTTCTCCCAGTAGGCAGGATTAAATATCTTACGGTGATAAGGATTATTTGTAATATTTCATTGGTGAAACTACGAGTAATTCCGAGAAAGTACACCATGTATGTCAGAAACAATTGACAGTGAGAATAATTCAATACCGGAAGCTTAATTCTTGTTTGAATTTAAGCAGAAATTAAGCAGTGCCGATTTCTCTGGTATAATAACGCATAATAATTATTTTAACATAGATTTCTCTTTACGAACCCACTATTTTTTGAATCTATTCAATCCATCTTGTATTTAAGTACATAGAAAGATGTAAATTAATAGGTATTAGCATACCGTAGCACCGCTCAAATTTCGACTCAATCAAAGACTTTCTAACGGTCCAACTACATAAACTTCTAATGTATGTGGACTATGAAAAACAAGTTCTACATACTTTTAATTCATTTCTCCGGAGTATCATCACCAGGGAGGATGGAACTGAACAGCTGCTAAAGGATTCAAATATTGGTTTTTCATCCAACATCCATGAACATGGACAAAACAAAGATAATGTAGTAGTTACGTTGTACCAGTTCTGGCGCACTGAGTCGGAAGTGGTACCAGTTCTGGCGCACTGAGTCAGAAGTGGTAAAAGTACCACGTTCGTCGACTCACAAAGAGAGCAAAGACTTGCAAAGAGACGATTTTATGCTGTAACAGTATTGTGCTTTTTAGCTACTGGCTAATGTTGTTTTTTTTTTTGAGTAATATAATATATATGATAGAATTAATAGACAAATACAAAGCATGTTCGTGACCTAATGTTCGTGTGTTAATTATTGCAGTCGTTAACTCGACGACTAGAATAACTTTGAAATGAGTCAGTATGCTCATCAATATATTTGTTATTTTTATTTATTTTTATTCCCTATAGCATTCCCTATTACAAAAGAATACATACATATATCAACTCTCCTACCCTCAAGGAATGCCACAAAACATGATTGAGCCACATGGACTTTCTGCATCTCTTACCGGGTAAACCAGGTTGTCCAGTGATTTATATATTAACTCAATGAGGTTATCACTTCATTAATGGGGTTCGCCCGAAGCTGCCATTCAAGAACGTTTCTTTCCCTTCAGTTGTCGATTCTACGAACTTTAGAGCCGGCATTTGCTACTTCAGCTTACTGATTTATTGGATTGTCGGTTACATAGGTTGTAGTAGGTACGGGATGTCTGCTTACTTCTGGTTAATTTTATCACGCAGTGAAATTCTGGGCATAGCTCTCTCCATAGCTGGCTGAGCGATTTAGAGCTTCTTCATACGGCCAGCAGTGAAGGAACGTGTCAGATCCATATTATATCATCAATGGCAACTTTCACTGGTTGTAGACTCTTGTTTTCAGGGTTTTAGAAATACTTGACGGGAAGATGTGTTGTTATCTCCCGAACGCTGCTCAGCCAAGTTGGATCCGTCCATTAACCTCTGGGTCAAACTTGACATAGTCGGACAATTTATCTTAGGTAAGCAAACTTGTCAACAACTTCAAGCGTAGTCCTTCCAACCACTAACGGCATAGGTGTAACATGGACACATTAGGTTAATTATTATTATTATTAAAGGTTATTAAAGGTTTTGGCATGCTCTGATCACGAATCTGCGGATGTGCAGATCAATTAACTCTTATCTAATTGATATCCGGTGAAGGCCTCCACCGTCATTAGCGCTCCATTGTTCTTATCTACTTATCTATTGTTCATTGAATACCGTCATTATCTATTCTTCCTCAGCGTGGTGCTATTGTTCTTTTTGTTCCTATCTACACTAATCTGACTCATCAATAAAACACATTACCTAATTTTGTTAAAATTTTTATTTACAAAATACAAAATCTTATTACTTATTATCTATAAAATAGGAGCGAAACATCTCATCCACTAAAATATCGTTGTACAATGTGTTCCCTGTAAATATACTCGTAAAACTATGCATTGAACATCCCTGAAACTTATATAGCAAATACATTAAGCAATATTCGCCACAAACTGAAGTCCACACATTCTGAATCCTATCAACATTCCAGTTCCATCTTTTACAATTTCTTTTAAAAAATTCTAGATGATATCGTACAGGTGCCCGTCTGAATGAATCAAAATATTGACCGACGTCATTCGTATCGATATATAAAGCTACCCAATGTGACCCTGGTTTATCATCTGTATCCAATTTGCATATTATATACGTTGGTACGTGGGTGTACATGGGCAGTTTATTGGCAGCATAAACATTATTTTCTAGAGTGGGGTGAATCTTTTTCAGATGTTGTTGTACATCTAGTGTATCCATAATATTACTGCTATTAGTAGATTATTACAGTACCAATCTACTCAATGACTAATATAGGAATGATCAATTATAGTGATTTCTAAATATTAAATTGCATTCTTTGTGTTATACAAAACGTATTTGAGTCATCAATACACTGCACAAGACACGACAGGAAGGACGAAGGAATGTTGAAATAAGCAACAGAATGTGAGATAAGCTTGTTGACGCATAAAGTTACTATCAATTCTACTGCAGAAATTCTTTAGATTAGAATTATTACTCACTGGTACTATATAAGACCAAGCAACTGCAGTCATGGAGTTAGTGTATGGTCGTTTGACTGCAGTGGATCTATCAGTACTACATTTGTGTTACTTCAACGCATCAAAGGCCATGGATGTAAGTGTTTATTCTATTGACAAACTTACTTTTCTTTCTGTTATTTTCTTACGTGTGTATGATTTAGTGTTAACAAATTATATTTAAATATTATGTGTGTGTATATGATTAAGCCGTGGTAGCTCAGATGGTTAGCGCAAAATGTAAAATTCACAGTACGCGACCCGGGTTCGATCCCCGCCGGCACCAATTAAATTGTTAATTGCAGTTTTAAGTGCTGATTTACCACGTGCTCAGCGGTGAAGGAAAACATCGTGATGAATGCATGTCTGAGAAAATTTCGAAGGCATGTGAAGTTTGCCAACACGCATTGAGGCAGCGCAGCGAACATTTCCTAGCCCTAAAACCCTCTCAGAAATGAGAGGAGGCCTATATTCAGCAGTGGACTTTAATAGGTTGTAACTTTAACTTTTTTAACTTTTATGATTAAGTGTTAACAAATTGATATTAACATGATAACTGTGTTGTTGCAGAAATCTATGAGCTTCGATGAAAATACCTATAAACAGTATTACTACTCGCCACTCTCCCCTCAAGAAGAGAGTGATGACATCGTCATTAATAATAACACATGTGATGGTGGAAAAAGAAAATCGCAATCGATTGATCATTTTTTTTGAAGCTGAATCAAAAATAAAAAAGAGGAAGCTGTTATCATCAACCGTAGCACGAGCCGCTAGAGATGGTGTATCATACATTTCTACTAATTCTGACGACGGAGACCAAGCGACGCATCTCATCAAAATTGAAATGTACGATATGAAGAAGCTATCCAAGATTCCAACTACTGATCATTGGAAACATGCTTCCACGAGGATTAAATATTACATAAAGACTAATGAGGATAGCATCTACGACAACACAAACGCCCTCGTATACAATATTACAAAGACAATAGCAGAAAGTGAAAAAGTTAAAAAATACTTTTTTAACAATGACAGTCGTTAGCTGATCATTAGTGAATGTGATTCTGTTTACTTAAATTACAGGAAGACAAGAGCAGAAGGAAGAGATGAGTGTGGCATACGTGTACAGAACACATCATTGAATAACAAAACTACAACACTGAGTGGAGAAGAAAACGAGAAGAATATGCAGTACTCAAGAGCTGAATATACATTCTTCAGTTCAAAATCTAGCCGGTTGCTCAGTTTCGAAAACTAGCCTCTCGGTATGCGACAGAAACCTGAAGATCTTGCAGAAGCCGGTTTCTTTTATACTGGCCATGCAGACAGGACCAAGTGTTTCCATTGTGGTGGTGGTTTAAAAGATTGGGAAGATGATGATGATCCTTGGCAGCAGCATGTTCAGTGGTTTAGTCAGTGCGCTTATGTAAAATTTAAACTGGAACAGAGTTTTGTATTAGATTTAATAGAATATTTATAAAGAAATAAAAAATAATATATTGCATACAATTTGTTTTATTTAATTTTATAACGTTTCACTTAGTTACATACACACAAAATGCATTACACATAACTCATAAAATCTAACACACAACACATATTATAACCTTAACTACTATAGTCTACAGTAACATTTCTGTTTTTATCTATCTCAATAATATTATCAAACTCAGCATAAACTATAAAGTTAATTGTTTGTATTAGTGAGGATTCAAATCGTACTTCTAATCTTACACTACCATGCTTTATGAGATTCCAATGAGCTGATGAGTTGGCTGATAAATCAGGAGTTAAGTCAAATGCTAATAGACAGTAACCTTTGGCATACTGTTCACAAGAGATTCCATTTCCTTCATTAAGAAAGTGAATACCAGCTCCCGAGAATAGAGTATGATATGCTGATGTAAATATACTATTATTAAAAGATGGTTGCAAAGCTTTTGAAGGTATTTGTTGACCATCAATATATAAGCTGAAAGAATTAATACCATAGTTTTCAAAGTTAAATGGATTTTTAGTAAGGGAACCATTAAATGCAGAATTGTTCACAAATCCAATTATACATCTTTTGGGTACCTGCCCTAAAAATATATTATCAAGAGTTTTTCCTTGAACACCCGATGGAATTGTTAAAACTTTTACTTCAGCTCGAGTAATAGGATATTTAGCAGTGGTAGAAGCTAAAACTTTTTGATGTGCGAGTAATAAATACACTTGGATTAATTCGTGCTCGTCGAACAATAAGAGTTGCATCCGTAATGCAAACTTTAAACTTGACATCGTTTGACCCAGCAATTAAATTAAAGCTCTCTCTTGATCGAACCAATTTAACACTCATTTCAACACCATTTATTAAAAATTTATCTTGGTTGAAAATGTCACCGTGAAGATGACCAATCATTTCTATTTCCTTACTTTCACTAATCAATTCCTGTCTTTTTAACAAATCCTGTGTTTTTACCATCCGTAGAATCCATTTTTCCTGCTGTATCATCATACCAAAGACTACAAGTAAGATGAGATTGTTTAGCAGCAGGAGCATAGTTTAAAAGGGTTTCCATGTATGCTCGATATGCATAGGTATTATTAGGTGGTGATACAAGTTTTTGGTTTAAATAAACATCAAGTTGACTAAAAAGTGAATGCAGCCAATTATTTACAGGTGCTACTATTGTAGTAGATATCAAGTTAGTTGAATCTTGATTTAATACTTTTGCCTTTATGTGGAGTAATGTATGAGACAAATCTATGTAGTCATCGCCTGTCCCAGGAACTTGAAACTCGATAGGTCCATCATCACCAAGAGATGAAATTGGTTTATAATGAATCCACAATCCATTTTCAATGCTAGTTTGTGTAGACGGTAGTGCAAACAAATCCAATTCTGACTTAACGCACTCGCAAGAATGATTATGAAGGAAAGACATATTTAATTTGAAAATATATCTTTGTTATTTTTTGGTTTTAGACCAAGTTTTTTCGCAGCTTTCACTTTAGCAGTTAATGGTGGAATGAACGAGGTCAATCGTTTTTTTTTTAGTTTTATACCCAGATCCTGTCATGTTAAATTGATCAATTTTCTCATCAGCCTTTCGTTTTAAATTCGTACTAACTTGCTTTAGACGATCTTTTATTGAGGCTTCCATAGCACGCGCTTGAACCATATCCAATAAAAGTCCTACTCCAGCGCTTAATGCCTCCTTACCAATCACTCGAGCACCACTTGAAAGTAAGGGTAAAACTGATCTAAATAACCCCCCTAAGAAGCTCCCAATACCATAACCGCGTTGGTATGGTGCACCCTTATAAATTACTCCAACTCCTGACCCAGCTTGATGTGTATAATAATTTTTCATATTGACATTTATGATGATCACGAAGAGAATTCATTATTATAATTTTCGGAAATGTAGTTTAATACACACGGTTCCAAACTGGAATGGTATTTTTTGTCCTGTGCTCGATCTTATAACTATTTCCAGCGTATCGAACTCTCTTCGCATAACAGGTAAGTAGTGAGGTTGAGAGAAAACGTGCATTTTATTTGCACCATAAATGTATTTTGTAGGATCTAATGAAATGACTCTTAGTAAAGGAGTCATAACATCACCCACAATCTGAGGATTGATAATGTCGCAATATAGAAAGAGATGAGATGGTAACCCTAAGTGTAAATTAGCATGACACTTTTCAAAATTTCTCTCTAGGAGATTTTTATTTGGTTCATAACCTAGTTGTAAACTTAATTTGGGTGATAATGTTACGGATGTTATATTTTTATCCAAAACAGAAATAGACACAAATTTTGTTATTTCATCGTAGCGAAATTTCAAGTTCTCTCCGATACCATTTAACACTCTTAAAATATGCTCAACGTTATCATAGTTGGTAGCTGGAATATGTTTTTCGTAGTACACTGTGGATGGTTTATCTTCATTAGGCATTAACATAGATTTTGTAATGTATATAACATTTTCATGATCTTGAACAGTAAACATGGTACATGGATATTGAAACTCGACAACTCCAACCGACCATTCACCTTCTAATTAAATAGCTTTCGGTAATTTCGTTGAAAAATTTGTGGTCTTGTTATCAGGAAAGTATTCCATTGAACTATTGCTGAGCAAAGTTAAATAAAAACTTTCTTTATTCATATTTCTTTTAAACTAGAAGCTAAAATCCAACTGTTAAAATTATCTGGATAACCTTTCCACTTCACTAATACTTCTTTTTTGTTACATGAGTAACGTGTGTCAATTATTTTTGTGTGATTTTTTTTTGTGTCAAGTGATTTTCTGTAATTCTCTTTCATAAAAAGTACCAACTATTGGTTCATTTTGTAAATCTGTTATTGTATAAACAACCCATGGAGATCTATCAATTAATGAAGATATAATAAATATTTCATCACTCCAATTTGATTCATATCCTTTTTGGAAAACATGTTTATATTTAGTTATTCGAACATAATCACCCACATTGAAATTTGGTTTTGGATTTTCTAAAGAAAGTTTGTTTGACCGTCTATCATAAAGATTAGTCCAAACTGTCATAATATTGTTGGAATTTACATCACATGGACACATCTTAATACTAGAGTGAAAGCTGTGATTATAAGAGTATATTAAATCTTGTAAAACATCTATATATCTATAAGTATTATTATGAGTGAAATAACGCCACATTTTCATTTTTAGTGTTCTTTGAAATCGTTCAACAATACTGGCCTTAATGTCAGGATTGTTAGTGGTATAGTAATTGTCTTTAATCTTTTTGGATTTAAAGTATTTTTGTATATCTTTTGAAACAAATTCTGTACCTTTATCAGATTGTATGTGAGTAGGTGTTAAATTACTTTCAGTAAATATACTTTCAAAACATTCTTTAGTTGTTTCTGAGTTTTTCTTTTTCATTGGTCTTGCAAAAGCATATTTACTAAATACATCAATAACACAAAGTATATACTTGAAACCATCATTATATTGAGAATAAGTTCGCATATCACTTGAATCAGCTTGCCACAGTTCATTAATATTTGATAGAATGTACCTATTAAGCGGGAATTTTTTTCTAATGGGTTTATGTAATGTGTATGTTTCTTGTGATTTTAACCATTCCTTTACTTGCTTTTTATTCATTTTACCCTTCATGGCTTTTGATAATTTATCAATACTACCAAAACCAGCGGGATTAGATGGATCATAATAAATCCTATTAATTTCTTCTAGTACGGGGTCCATTTTTCCCACTCAAGCCTTTTACGTATTTTAGTTGTAGACTTTTTATCTCTACTGCTCGGTGTAGAAAACTCTTGAAATTCAATCTCAGAGGGTTTGTTCAGATCTTTTGCTTGAAGTTGGTTAATAAACTCACATCTCTTTGGATTTCCAATATAAGTAAGTGGTACTTTAATATCTTTTAATGCTTCAGCAAATATATCCCACCACGTGCTAAATATCTTATTTGAGTTTTATCTCGAGGGTTTTTAAAAGATATTATATAACTTGAGTTTAAGGATATGTCTCTTGGCCCTTTACCCTGATGAAATAAATTTTGTGTTAAATAAAATACACTAAGATTCCTGTGATGACTACCTTTTGTAAATATATCCACAATTCTTCCATCGGACTCTCTCATTAGATCATCAATAATAACAAGATGTGGGTTTTCACCATCAAACATATTAACATTTGGAATTTCTTGATGGTAGTTAACATTTGGTAAATTATATAAAGGTTGCATTTCATCAAAGCACAATGTGATCTGATTAAAATCACAATTACATATTTCTGTAACAGATTTTATGAAATTTGTTACAAAATTTGACTTCCCACATCCACTTGGCCCCGCCACAATAGCAGTAAACGGATGGATAAATTGAAACATTACACACGTCTAAAGTCCTAAGGGGTGAAATAAAAAATGAAAGTGTTGGTGTCAACAATTAATATATATTGCGAACATTATATAAAACAGAATGATCTGTAAACTATTTCTAACACAATTAGTACATCATAATTTTACAATCAACTCAACCTCAAATAAATGCACACACACACGCAAATATAAACAACAATTAAATATGTAATAAACTCTACGTCATATTATACTATTATCATTATTTTACAATCAATACAAATTTTATTTACATGCAGATATAAAATTAAAAACTATCAACACCAGTTTATAATGACCCCAAGCTAATGTTTCAATATTATTATCTAAAATATGCCTCTTTGTGTCATTATATGATAAACCAATCTTATTTAATTTTTGTGTAAAAATTGTCTGTTTAATTGATTTAAATCTAAGCATACTATAATATTGCACTTTTTTATTAAATAGAGAAGACTTATAATTATCCATGGTCATCTTTTTAGTGATACATTTATTTACCCCTTTTGCCTTGGCTATAGTCTTATTCTCTAAGTTAAAAGCGTACATTTTGGATCGTAAACCCACAAATTCTTTCATGATTTTACCATTATTTTCATCTTTAAAAAAACCTAATTTCTTTTTATTTAATTTTGGATATTCAAAAATATTATTTGCATCATAAGCTGAGGTATCAAAGTATGATGAAAGGTCAGGTTTTATATCAGAGTAAAAATCATCTGTAAATATATGATATATTAAACTATCCGTATCTGTATACAATAATTTGATTTTACTAAACTTTTTAACCATATAGTTATAATGAAAACCATACATTAATGTTTTTGAAATATCTAAAATGCAAAACCCTAAATAAATTGGTTTGTTATATATTAACTTTGTTTTTCGCAACTGAACCGCAACTAGGTTTTCCGAAAATACTGAAAGACTATGAAATTGTGGTTTAGCGATTAGATCTTGAGCACCTAAAGCTTTGCCCTGGTTCTCCCAGTGTGTAACTAATTTTATGTTAACCCTTTTTTCAATATTCTCCATAGTCTTTCCGAAGACTGAATTATTCATTAATTTATAAAAATCTTTTTCGAAATCTGATTTTGCTAACGTTCTTAATTTTGTGTTTAGATCTATGTACATCTTCAACCAGCGAGACTGTTTAAATTTTAAAACTCTATGAATTTTAGTTAATTTAACCCCCATTTCTATGCACTGCTTTAAATTTCTGTAACGAATTACATATTTATCTTTATTATTTACATTTGGGACTAGTTTATTTTCATTAATATTGCCTGCACAAATGTTTTCGGGGCATAAAGGAAAGTCCGAATGTAAATAATGAAGTTCATCTGGATATTCCAAATCAACTTCTAAAATAAAACCGAAGTTCGATGTCTCAGACACATTAAATTCTGTATTCGGATTTACCCATTCGAATCCACCAGTAGGAAGACATTGAGACATAGCCCAACCATATAAATTGTTGGCATCAAAATGTGTGATATATGAATTTGGTTTCCCTGCATCATAATCCCCCATATATTTGTTATTAGCTCTAGCATAACGATTATTACATTGAGATACACCACCCCTGATACCTGATCTAATAAATGCAATTTTCTCATAATCTGTTAAAAGTTCTAATTCTATTTTTGTATATTTTAACATTGCATCCCAACTTAAACCGGGTGCTGTGTAATAATGGGCAGGGTCTAAATCATAATTATTAATACATAACTTTCTAAAGTTTTCAAATACATAGGTTAAAAAGTAAAACGTCTGTTTTTAAATACAGGTTTGAATAATCTAGCATATTACAACACCCAAAGTGTTCCCAAACATCTTTAGCATGATTGTAATCATCATTTGAAATATGGGAATCTGTAAGCGAGCTATAAAAACATTTTTGTTCTGGGAGCGATGTTATGCTTAAACTATCATAATTAGTCATAAGTTCATATGGATAAACGCCTTTCCGTTTTAAACGAAAGAAATCTTCATCATTAGGAAAATTTCTACGTAATTCTTGAAATTGATCATTACTGAGATTTTTGGCCAATTCTTCTAATTTACATGATAAAAACTTAAATTAATCTTAATATAATTTCGTGGTTATTCATTTTTAATTTTTTGGAAAAGGATATATATTTTTCTTTATTTTGAGGGATAACTTCGACTTCACCATCACAAAAGTAAAACGCGTGAACAATAAAATGAGCATCATAGTGACTAAGGTTGTGTAAAAATATTGGTATATAACGAGGTTTTCTGAACTTCGAGCTACATGATTCGTGAGCAACACCTATAAAACTACCGGTGTACCAATCAAAATCATAAAAATGTTCTGCTAACTCTGTTTCACAAATATGACAAATGGTTGCATTTGAAATTTGGTTTTTGTCTTCATTTGTTAGCGGAAGTGGAGGATATTTTTGAAGTCTATTTATTTCTTTGAGATTGTTAGATAAACCTTCCATAAACACTTGTGCACAGTTGGGTCCGCAATATGTTACATATTTTGATAATTTATCATCATATGAACATTTTATACAATAACCAAAACCATGTACTTCATGTTTCTGAGTATTGTGTGTGAAAGGTTTGGAAGGATCGTTAGAACATGATTCTATTGGTTTTAAAAATGCTTCAAAATCAGCATAAACTACGAATGGTATCTTTAACTTTTTTTCATAACTATCAAATTTAATTTTATCATTTGAAATAGGTTGACCAAACCAATACTTTTTTTTTAAAGTTTCACTGTTTGGTAATTCTGTACAAATGTGGGCACAATCGTATTGTTCATGGTTATTTAAACTTTCCTGAGATGGAAAGTGAAGTAGACATGCTTCGCAAATGTACATGATGTGACCGTCTTTTGAAATTTGTTTACTAACTAACCGCGATAAATTTTTTATGTAACAATAATGATTTTTTGTATCCTTGGAAAAAAATAATAAATTGATATGTCTATCTTTACGACACTTTGTTAAAAATAATGGACCTACTATAGAATTACGTCGTTTTTCTTTATTATATTCTAACCCAAAAACATTAATACTAATATCATTTAATTTCTCTACTTTTTCTATGTCAGAAATTTTAACTGGAAAGGAAATACCATCAAATTTAAGTTTATCTGCATGTTTAACGTACGATGATACACGATAAGCGTTTTTGTTTACGGGATATAACGCCGAAAGTAACGCCCATTTAAAACAAAAATAATCCTTGCTTTTTACATTTATAACAGCCTTTTTTAATTTTATGTCACGAGGAAGATCTATGTATGAAGTACCGCGTAGGGGGTTAAATTTATTAACATTCATGTCTATAGATTTTATGTTTTTTAGACTCCATTCACTATCTTTTTTTTTTCAAATTCACTAATTTTAGTAGTAATTGTATCATTCAAAGATGAAAAAAAATATTTAAGTCATCTCCTTGACAAATAATATGGTTAAGCGTTTGAAAATCGAACGTATTATGAATATCTTTAGTTTGTTGAACAAAATCAGCATGCAATATGAAGTTTACTTTAAAAATTATGTGTTGATGAATACGCTCGTGTATTAAAAATAAAATATCATCTTTAATAGAATTTAAAAATAGTTCAGGAGTTTCAAAATTTACCAATGTCGAACTATCTACTCTACTCTTGATTTTATAAGTTAAAATCCTATTTCCAAAAGCAGATTCAATAACACTAACGTTTGATAAAGAATTATGTGAATTTAAAAGATTATTTTTGTGAACATTACTTTTAAAATGATTAGCTAAATACCGTTTCTTTATAAATATATGACACGTTAGACATTCCACTTGATCATCGTTACTGATACTGTTCCCTGCAGAGGTAGGCGCTTCTGCTTCCGTTGTTGGTTTTTTGATGATCTTGGGTTCTTTGCTGCTCGTTCGCTTCGTTCCTCTTCCAAGTTGTAGTGGTTGACTACTAAAATGTTTAAATTTATTAAAAACTGTACAAGACATTGTGTAAATTATGATCGAAATGACTGTTTATTTTACTTACTTAAACTGTGTTTCAACCATCGCACAGTGATTATACAACTCATCATCATACGATCAATCGAACAGTTGATCCTTCTCCATTTCATCACAAACTTTAGACAACTCCTGATTTAATTCGCTGTTGAATCGTTCCGTATTCTCTTTTATGGTTGTGGAGAAGAAAGCTTTGGTGCACACTTCACTGAAGTTTGCCATCCTTATAGTAAAGAAGAAAATAGGTAGCAGAGTAAGTAACAGTTCAGTGTTGGTAGACCAACTGATACCCAAATTTCAAATAATGTCCGATATTTAAGTCTAACAAAGGATTAGAAATAGAATAAAATGAGTACACAGAAGTAATTTAAGTAAACAGAATCACATTCACTAATGATCAGCTAATGACTGTCATTGTTAAAAAAGTATTTTTTAACTTTTTCACTTTCTGCTATTGTCTTTGTAATATTGTATACGAGGGCGTTTTTGCTGTCGTAGATGCTATCCTTATTAGTCTTTATGTAATTTTTAATCCTCGTGGAAGCATGTTTCCAATGATCAGTAGTTGGAATCTTGGATAGCTTCTTCATATCGTACATTTCAATTTTGATGAGATGCGTCGCTTGGTCTCCGTCGTCAGAATTAGTAGAAATGTATGATACACCATCTCTAGCGGCTCGTGCTACGGTTGATGATAACAGCTTCCTCTTTTTTATTTTTGATTCAGCTTCAAAAAAATGATCAATCGATTGCGATTTTCTTTTTCCACCATCGCATGTGTTATTATTAATGACGATGTCATCACTCTCTTCTTGAGGGGAGAGTGGCGAGTAGTAATACTGTTTATAGGTATTTTCATCGAAGCTCAATGATTTCTGCAACAACACATTTATCATGTTAATATCAATTTGTTAACACTTAATCATAAAAGTTAAAAAAGTTAAAGTTACAACCTATTAAAGTCCACAGCTGAACATAGGCCTCCTCTCATTTCTGAGAGGGTTTTAGGGCTAGGAAATGTTCGCTGCGCTGCCTCAATGCGTGTTGGCAAACTACACATGCCTTCGAAATTTTCTCAGACATGCATTCATCACGATGTTTTCCTTCACCGCTGAGTACGTGGTAAATCAGCACTTAAAATTGCAATTAACATTTAATTGGTGCCGGCGGGGATCAAACCCGGGTCGCGTACTGTGAATTTTACATTTTGCGCTAACCATCTGAGCTACCACGGCTTAATCATATACACACACATAATATTTAAATATAATTTGTTAACACTAAATCATACACACGTAAGAAAATAACAGAAAGAAAAGTAAGTTTGTCAATAGAATAAACACTTACATCCATGGCCTTTGATGCGTTGAAGTAACACAAATGTAGTATTGATAGATCCACTGCGGTCAAACGACCATACACTAACTCCATGACTGCAGTTGCTTGGTCTTATATAGTACCAGTGAGTAATAATTCTAATCTAAAGAATTTCTGCAGTAGAATTGATAGTAACTTTATGCGTCAACAAGCTTATCTCACATTCTGTTGCTTATCTCAACATTCCTTCGTCCTTCCTGTCGTGTCTTGTTCAGTGTATTGATGACTCAAATACGTTTTGTATAACACAAAGAATGCAATTTAATATTTAGAAATCACTATAATTGATCATTCCTATATTAGTCATTGAGTAGATTGGTACTGTAATAATCTACTAATAGCAGTAATATTATGGATACACTAGATGTACAACAACATCTGAAAAAGATTCACCCCACTCTAGAAAATAATGTTTATGCTGCCAATAAACTGCCCATGTACACCCACGTACCAACGTATATAATATGCAATTTGGATACAGATGATAAACCAGGGTCACATTGGGTAGCTTTATATATCGATACGAATGACGTCGGTCAATATTTTGATTCATTCGGACGGGCACCTGTACGATATCATCTAGATTTTTTTAAAAGAAATTGTAAAAGATGGAACTGGAATGTTGATAGGATTCAGAATGAGTGGACTTCAGTTTGTGGCGAATATTGCTTAATGTATTTGCTATATAAGTTTCAGGGATGTTCAGTGCATAGTTTTACGAGTATATTTACAGGGAACACATTGTACAACGATATTTTAGTGGATGAGATGTTTCGCTCCTATTTTATAGATAATAAGTAATAAGATTTTGTATTTTGTAAATAAAAATTTTAACAAAATTAGGTAATGTGTTTTATTGATGAGTCAGATTAGTGTAGATAGGAACAAAGGAGAACAATAGCACCACGCTGAGGAAGAATAGATAATGACGGTATTCAATGAACAATAGATAAGTAGATGAGAACAATGGAGCGCTAATGACGGTGGAGGCCTTCACCGGATATCAATTAGATAAGAGTTAATTGATCTGCACATCCGCAGATTCGTGATCAGAGCATGCCAAAACCTTTAATAACCTTTAATAATAATAATAATTAACCTAATGTGTCCATGTTACACCTATGCCGTTAGTGGTTGGAAGGACTACGCTTGAAGTTGTTGACAAGTTTGCTTACCTAAGATAAATTGTCCGACTATGTCAAGTTTGACCCAGAGGTTAATGGACGGATCCAACTTGGCTGAGCAGCGTTCGGGAGATAACAACACATCTTCCCGTCAAGTATTTCTAAAACCCTGAAAACAAGAGTCTACAACCAGTGAAAGTTGCCATTGATGATATAATACGGATCTGACACATGTTCCTTCACTGCTGGCCGTATGAAGAAGCTCTAAATCGCTCAGCCAGCTATGAAAAGAGCTACGCCCAGAATTTCACTGCGTGATAAAATTAACCAGAAGTAAGCAGACATCCCGTACCTGCTACAACCTATGTAACCGACAATCCAATAAATCAGTAGGCTGAAGTAGCAAATGCCGGCTATATAGTTCGTAGAATCGACAACTGAAGGGAAAGAAACGTTCTTGAATGGCAGCTTCGGGCGAACCCCATTAATGAAGTGATAACCTCATTGAGTTAATATATAAATCACTGGACAACCTGGTTTACCCGGTAAGAGATGCAGAAAGTCCATGTGGCTCAATCACGCTTTGTGGCATTCCTTGAGGGTAGGAGAGTTGATATATGTATGTATTCTTTTGTAATAGGGAATGCTATAGGGAATAAAAATAAATAAAAATAACAAAGATATTGATGAGCATACTGACTCATTTCAAAGTTATTCTAGTCGTCGAGTTAACGACTGCAATAATTAACACACGAACATTAGGTCACGAACATGCTTTGTATTTGCCTATTAATTCTATCATATATATTATATTACTCAAAAAAAAAACAACATTAGCATTAGCTAAAAAGCACAATACTGTTACAGCATAAAATCGTCTCTTTGCAATCCATAATGACGTAATCAGGGGTGCCAAAATGGTTGAAATAAAGGATTGATGGGCAAGAATATGCATAGAATTCACTGACGTAATTTATTCGACTAGGCCAAATGAAAATGATAACTTTCACGTTATCATTACGTTCTATTACAGACAAACGAGCACGCAATCTACTTGATGGTGCTCAGACCTTAATCTGAGTGATTGTGGCGGTAAGTTGAAGCTGTGAGCTAAAGACACCTAAATCTATTCTCGATAAAGAATCAAAATGTAGATGCGTTGTTACCCCTGAAGGCAATAGTGGAATAATGTCCAGACCGAATTTCATTCACAGCTTTGATCATCTGCGCAGGCAAGATTAAATCGCACGAGTGTGTTCCCTCACTGTTATCGTCCGATGGGGAGGAAATCAGAAATGACCAGAGAGAGGTCAAGCACATGACCAACGACTCATGCTTTCTGAGGGGGTAAATACCGCCAACTTCCTGACTCCCGAACCAGGATTCGAACCAGGGACAACTTAATCAGCAGTAGCACCAATGACCTCTAGACCAAGGAGGCAGGCAACGATGGAATGCCCTATTACCAGTAAATCGTGACTCCGGTTCTCGTCACCACATAAATCAATTACCGACTCTTTGGAGTCAAATATCTGGTCTACATTGTCTGTTTCTAGCATTAACAGAAAAAATATCACTTATTATAAATAAAAATGAGGAAGAATGAATAATTATCTAATCTTAAAACTGTTTCATCATTTTCTATCGGAGCCAATATCGCATCTTTGTAATTTAAGCTTCTTTTAGGTATTTGTGTAATATTTAAGAAAGCCACTGTGACTTATAGCTTTGTTATGTACCGCACTCAAAGTGGTACTAGTTAATAAAAGGCTTATTGGTTATCTATAGTCGAATGAGCTACTCTCTCTCTTAATTAATTTGGCTTTAGGAGCGATAAATCGACGGAAGTGTGTATAGATACTAAATGTGACATCACAAATAAATAAGTATGTTTGATGAGGGTGACAAATGTGTAGGTATTTTTAATGATTTACAAAATGCATTTCACACAGTGTCATAATCGATTCTTTTGCGAAGATTAGATCGGAACTGTAAATAAGAGGTATTACTCTACCTTGGTACCAAAATTATATGTGTAATAGAACACAATACATCAGAGTTAATGGCTAGATGGATGCTCCAGTGATGATATGAAATGTCCATACGGAGTCCCACTGGGAAGCACTCTAAATGACATGAATAAAATTGAAATAAACCCCGCTACTATAACTATATGATTTGTCCGCGTCCGGGGGCCACGGAATCAGTGGATTTATGTGAAAGGTTTTTTTAAATCAAATTAAGTATAAAGAATAAATTGTAATGATTAAATGTTCTTTCGTTTAAGATTTTTGGCTTAATCTTTGAACCGGTGGCCTATTGTTCCCATATTATCGTTTAAATAATAGTTTCAAGTGGATTTTATGAAATATACTTCTGCGCATGTGAATTATTAACGAAAACGATTTGTAAGTGCTTCGATGGTTAAGTTTCTAGTTCTACATTTGCTTAAGTGGGTTGAGATAATATTATGATCAGCTGTCCTATGGATTAAGCTGTCGATCAAATCTAAAAACATTGCAATGTGGCGAATCACCATATTGTGAAGAATTTTGTGAACGAAATACAAATTAAATGAGACTGTACGATCTTAGACTTTTGCCCGCCTTAATTGGCAAATCCTTGGCAAATCCCCCAGAATGGAGGGTAGCTGCCCTCCATACCTCAGAGCAATAACTTTAGTTATGTATCGATAGAAATTTAGAATTGGGATCCACTTCGTTTGTATGTGGTAAAATTCTGATTCTGATGCGAATCCTTTCGGTTAGCGCGGTGATGCATAATACATAATTATGAATAATTATGTATGATACTACTCTAACCAAGAAGCTTTTATTACGCTTGTTGACTCTGACAGTAAGAGACTAGAGATTTGAGAGCAAAGAGTATTTAAACACTACGCTTTACTCGAGAGCAAAGAAATAATAGAGAGTTAAAGTTGTTACATATAGTATCTATTAGTTAATCTGTGGTAATAATGTTCCTTCTGTATTCTGTGTTCCGCTTAATGTTGCCAACTTAGTAGATTTTCCACTAAAACTAGTGGTTTCGTCGCACTTTCTAGTAGAGAATCATTGATTTAAGTGGCCGGTGTCTTTTTTCTTTCGGTGTCTTTTAATCACTTAACCAATTAGTCACTAATATGTTCTTTGTTTATCATGGCATACTTCTCAATAAACTCGAAAGATACGAAATACGTGGGAAAGCAAATGAATAGTTTAAAAGTTACCTGGGTCAAAGACAGCAATGCACTGAAATAACAATGGTCCAAAACCTTAAAAAGGTGCACATTTGGTCGGAATATCGGTTGAACAAATATGGTGCACCACAAGGAAGTATTCTGGGTCCTATACTCTTCCTAATATATACTAATGAGCTACCAACAATAACTCCTCATAAAACGATTCTTTTCGCTGATGATGCAACAATCATTCTTAAATGTACGAATAAAAAGATTTTTGAATTTGATATCAATAGTACACTAAAACATATAATTGATTGGTTAAATTGTAACAATAAGACTGTAAATATAAATAAAACTAAAATAATGTAATTTCATACAACTAGAAGTAAGCAAATTAATTTAAATATAATGTACAATGAAAAAGTGTTACAAGAAGTTGATTATTATAAATTTCTTGGTATCACTATTGACAATAATTGTAATTGGAAAATGCATTTTCAATCCATATGTGACAAATTAAACAGATTTGTATTTGCACTTCGCCAACTTCGAGAAATAGCATCTGCCAAAGCAGCGTTAAACGCCTATCATGGCTATGTTTCATCGATATTGCAGTACGAACTTCTTATATGGGGCAACTGTTCTGAAATAGAACGCGTATTTAAAATCCAAAAAAAAAATGCATTCGAGCAATCTGTGGAGCACATTCCATGACATCGTGCAAACCATTATTTAAAGAAATGAAAGTGCTGCCACTCGCATGCATGTATATAAAACAAGCGGCGATTTTTGTCAAACAATTCCCTAAATACTTCCCAAGTAATAACTTTTTAAGAGATAGAAGTTTAAGAGAAAAATCTAATAACAGAATATACTTTCCAAAATGTAAATTGATGCTCTTCCAAAAAAATTCATATATAATGGCGATTAAAATCTTTAACTCTTTACCCAACGAGTTTAAAAATTTTCCAATGACAAAGTTAAAAAACCAACTTCATGAATGGCTTTTACTTATTATATATTATATATTTATACTGCTAATGAGTATCTTGATCACAAAAATCAAAACAAATTACATATTTAAAAAACTGTATCCAAAAATGCTTGAATTTTTTGCTTTGGACTTTGATAGTTATAGAATAATTATTAGTTAGTTAATTTTACTGTTTTTACATATGAACATTTTGATATTTGTAAATAAGTTAAATTCATCAAAAAAAATTGTTATATCTAATTAGTCAAAATTTGCACGCCTCGACAAGGCAGAATGTATAGGAATTTTCATGTTTTAATAATACTATTGTAATATCTACCTACATTCTATGCAAATAAATAATTATGAATTATGAAATATCTTTCCATTTGTTTGTGATCAAGAGTACTTACTTTTTCTGTGTAGACAATACTGAATCATCAGACATGACCTGACGTCAGACAATCAATTCAGGTGGCTACATTATCTGGTCGTATTCCTCGTGCAATATATTATAGTAAACTAATAGACGTACTCTTTTCGCGAGTTCATGCATCACTATGTTGAAACTGCAGTATACGTAAAAGTATCGGATTCTTGGCTTCGAGCCCACATTTAAAGCGTTAGCGAAATGCAAATTTATTACTACAATTGTGTGGATCGTGATGGAAACGGATGATGATGGTGCCAACAAAGATAATTCATTTTAATGAGACGATTAAATTTATAGTAGCAGTTGATAAAATTTTACATATTTTCTTTTCAAATAACGTTACCTGCCCACATGGATTTTCTCCTGTATTGTGGGGAAGTTTACATACATAAATTTCACAAGGACAAACATACAGAGAGCAATTATTTGTTGGCCATACAAATATTTGTTCCGTGCGGGAGATCAAATCCGCGGCCCTCAGCGCTGGAACTCAATGTTAGGTCACTGCGCCACAGACAGATTTTATAGTATTGGTGTTAACTTGTATATCATACTGTATGGTATGTTGATTGTATTGATTATTTACATAAAAATTTAATATTTTGTAACAGAGTATGTAATATTAAAGGTAGGTAACCAATTACCAAAAATTTGTTTAGTGGAAAATTTAGGGATTAAGAGGGTAGGATCGCTTTTATGATAGTGGTTTTTGGTGGTTTTAGAAGTTGAATGTAGTGGAGAGCTAGTTTAACTCTTGGCAACACGGGTTCTGCTAATAGGTAATCTGTGTGGGAATTGGCGGGAACTCCAAACGTGGCGGTCGATTTAATAATTTTTACTGTTTTTCGTTAAAAATATCCTGTGTAAATATTGCCAAAACTTATTTTAGTCTGTGTAAATAATTGTACATTGTGTGAATTATCAAAATGAATGAACCGGAGGACCCAGGTGGAACTCCGAAACGATCCAAAATTGTTCGTAAAAGAGGTACGAAGGAATGTGGACCTGAAGTAGGCGGCGGTGAGGATGACTTTATTCCGTCTTTTAAGCCAGGTTATCTGAGACTTTATCCTGAACATTGTACAAATACGGACTTCAAAGTTTTTGTTGAAAGCCAGGACCAACAGGTTAAAATTGGAAATAAAAGCCCAGTTAACTTAAATCATATTTTTACTTCGTAGGTGAAAGGTGTGGTAGCTTTGCACAGAGTCAATGCCGATAAAATTGCGGTTGTTTTTATACAATACAACACTGCAAATAATTTCATCACAAATACAGACTTTTTAACAAAGCACAACTTGAAAGCACATATTCCTGCAGCGCAGATAGAAAATACTGGAATAATCAGATATGTGCCTACCAGCATTTCGAACAAGGATTTATATACGAAACTGTCTTCGATCTATGAAATTATTTCAGTGAGAATATTCACGAAAAAAGTCGGTCAAAGTACTGTAGGTCTCGAGACTGTCAGTATAACTTTCTTATCTAATGTTCTGCCCGATAATGTCCAATATGACCTATTTTCGTTTAGGGTGTTTGAATATGTCCCGCCGTTACATCAATGCTTCCGGTGCTTTAAGTTCAACCACCCTGCGAAAATTTGTGATGGTAAACAACGTTGCTCGATAAGTGCTGGGGAGCATAATTTCAGAGACTGCGATAAAAGATAGAACCTGTGTTGTGTCAATTGCAGTGACCCTCACCTGGCCATTTCCAAATCTTGCCCAATAAAAATTAAAAAAAAAATACTAGAAAAAAAGGGTAAAATTACTTATGACTCTGTGGCTAATACAATTACGTGATATGATTTTCCATCTTTACCGGCACAGTCGAGCAGCATTATTAAGACCCTACCATCAATAAGCCGGCATAGGTGTGACATGGACATTGAACATGATCTTTGTTTTGTCCATGTTCATCTTAAGACCTATCCGTTGGGAGGCACTATTGAGGTCATTGAGCATAGTGCTTAAGTCCTCCAGCGATTCTGCCATAAGGACTATATCGTCGGCAAATCGAAGGTGAGTGATGTACTCGCCATTGATGTCAATACCGTATCCTTTCCAGTCCAGTAGCTTGAAAACGTCTTCCAATGCAGCGGTGAAGAGTTTCGGGGATATAACGTCACCCTGTCTTACACCTCTCTGCAGTTGGATAGGTTTCGAGCTCTGGTTCTGTACTCGGATAGCCATCGTAGCCCTACTGTACAAACACTTCAGCACTTCGATATACCGACAGTCAACTTGGCACCGCTGAAGGGACTGTAGCACCGCCCAAATTTCGACGGAATCAAAGGCTTTCTCATAGTCCACATACGCCAGGCAAAGTGGCAGATTGTACTCTTCAGTCTTCTGTACAATCTGCCGCAGGGTATGTATGTGGTCTATGGTACTGAAGCCTTTTCGGAAACCGGCTTGTTCGGGAGGCTGGAAGTCGTCAAGTCTGCGTGCGAGACGATTCGTAATGACTCTCGAAAACAGCACGTAGACGCGGCTCAGAAGGGAAATCGGTCTGTAGTTCTTTAAGAGAGCGTTGTCGCCTTTCTTAAAGAACAAGACCACCGCACTTCTGCTCCACGCCTCTGGAGTAGTGCCACCATGGAGGACGGAATTGAAGAGCTTCTGAAGGACTACAAGTACCGGTGTTCCACCCGCTTTCAGAAGCTCCGCTGTAATTCCATCCTCGCCTGGGGCCCTGCCGTTTTTAAGGTGCTGGAGAGCCATTCTAATCTCGCTTAGACTGACGTCCGGGATATCATCGGAATAGTGTCGGATAAGACTTGCTCTTGGATCGTTACTCACACTTGCGTGTGGCTCCAACGATGATGTGTACAGCTGCCCATAGAACCTCTCAATCTCACTCAAAATCTCAGGTGTCCCGGAAACGATGTTGCCACACTCAGTCTTCAGCTTTGACAGTTGGCTCTTTCTGGTAGACAGATCTCTGGCAAAGACTTTGGAGCCCTGGTTCCGCTCGATCGCTTCTTTAATACGAGAAGTATTAAAGATGCGTAAGTCTCGCCGCATGCATTTGGAGATCTGTCTGTTCAGTTGCCTGTATGCTGTCAAATCTGTTGACGATTGCAGCCTCATCTCCCGTCTAACAGCCATGAGATTAAGAGTGTGATCGGAGAGTTTTTGTGTTCTTCTGCGGCGGGTCTTGCAGAACTTAGCTCCGACCGCATGGACAGTTTCCACGAGCTTGTCGTTCATATCGTCCACTGCATTGCAATCTTCTAGGCACTGGAAGCGGTTACGTAACTCGAGCTGAAAGGTTTCGGGATTCTGGATTAGAGCACGAGGGGGACGGAGCGTTGACTTCATTAGACGAGACCTCTCCAACTTAACGTTTAGGTTCAGTGTGCCTCTAACCATTCGGTGATCGCTGCCAGTTTTCACCCTTGCGATCACTGAGACATCACTGAACAGTTGGCGTCTGGTCGTCATAATGAAGTCAATCTCATTTTTTGTCGAACCGTCGGGGCTCGACCAGGTCCACTTCCTGTGGGGCCGCTTCTGGAAGAAAGAGTTCATCATAAAGAGTCCCTCTTTCTCCATAAAGTCGGCCAGCTGCTGGCCCCTTCGGTTCCGTTGCCCTACTCCAAATTTCCCTACCTTCAGCTCACCGCTTTCTCTTGTGCCTAGTTTTGCGTTGAAGTCTCCCATCAACACCGTGTAGTGAGTTTTGGAGGAATGTATGGCTCTGGAAATATCCTCATACATTTCCTCCACCTCCTCATCGGGGTGTGCCGAGGTTGGTGCGTAAACCTGAATGACCTTCAGCGAATACCGTTTGGTGATTCTGAGTATCAGGTACGCGACCCTTGTCGACACACTCCCAATCTTTACAACGTTGTTGACGAGAGACTTGTGGACGATAAATCCGACACCTCCTTGGGACAGATGGTCGCCCTCCCGGTGATAGAACAAGTTGCCGGACTCGAGGATTGCCGTGTCCTCCCCCTCTCTTCGGACCTCGGATAATCCAATAATATGCCAGCGCAACTTGTCTACCTCTTCTTCCAGCTCCAGTATCTTCTCGTCAGTCCTCAGGGTGCGTGCGTTATATGTTGCCAGGTCGAGTCGTCGTAGGTGGCAACCGAACCTCCACCGGAGATTCTTAGCACCCCCTGCCCCGCCGTTACCATGGTCGCCACCGTAGCCAGGAATAGCGGGGCCGCCGGGGACTGGGGGCCGTCTTTTTGTGTATTTGTTCATTGGGGGGTATTTGCCGTAGTTGCCACGCTTGGCGAGCGGGTTGGCAACCGCAGTTTTTTTATTACGTCACAGTTGTCATCAGGAAGATGCTGCTGCCCATCTCCTGCCTGTCTCCCTCTGTCGCCTCTTACGACACCCACGGGAAGATATGGGGTAGTGGATATTCTTAACCGCCACTACACGGCATTTCAATGTCCATGTCACACCTATGCCGGTAGTTGTTGGGAGCACTATGCTCGAAGTTGTTGACGAGTACGTTTACCTGGGACAAATAGTCCGACTAGGTAAGTCCAACTTCGACCGAGAGGTCAATCGACGGATTCAACTCGGCTGGGCAGCGTTCGGGAAATTACGACATATCTTTTCGTCAGGTATACCTCAATCTCTAAAAACTAGATTGTACAACCAGTGCGTGTTGCCAGTGATGACTTATGGATCTGAGACGTGGTCCTTCACTGCTGGCCGTATGAGGACGCTTAAGGTCGCTCAGCGAGCTATGGAGAGGGCTATGCTCGGAGTTTCTCTGCGTGATAGACTCAGAAATGAGGATATCCGCAGTAAAACCAGAGTGACCGACATAGCCCAACGGATTAGTAAGCTGAAGTGGCAATGGGCCGGCCATATAGCTCGAAGAACCGATAACCGATGGGGAAGAAAGGTTCTCGAGTGGCAGCCTCGTACCGGTAGGCGTAGTGTAGGGCGACCCCCCACTAGATGGAGTGACGACCTGGTAAGACATGCAGGAAGTCGATGGATGCAGGTGGCTCAGGACCGTGCTTTGTGGCATTACTTGGGGGAGGCCTATGTTCAGCAGTGGACTTGTGAAAGGCTGTAATGATGATGATGATCAATAAGCCAAAATGTACATAAATTAAATCAAATGTAAAAATTGTAAATAATGTAAATAAAACAGTGCCTGAACCCAACTTGAACCAAACTCAACTTAAGGCTCAAATTGCAAACAATAAGAATATTCTGATGGCAATGGTTCAAACTTTAGTTGAATTGAGTAATAAAACAGATAATGAACCTGTGACTACACTGTTCATTAAAGACTTACTTTTAAAAAATATGTCACATTAATGGGCAGTACAGTACAGAACATACAGCAGTTATGTATAGCTCAGAACAATATTCAAAGTATAGATAGGAAAAAACCCTTATTGTCTAAATTTTTAGCTAAGCAAAATGTTGATATATGTCTACTCAATGAAACTTGGCTTAAAGACACTCAGCAATTTAAAATTTCGGGATATAATTCCAACTATCAAATGCCCAAAATGAGCACGGTGGAGTTGCAATTTTGATCAAACCGTATTTTCAATATAATATTATTCAAACCAGATTTTACCAAGACATTCAGACTACAGCATTATCATTATATGTAAGTGGTAAACACTTAACGATTTTATGTGTATACTGCCCTCCCTCGAATGGTAACTTCAGAATAAGTAAACTGCGTGATATAATTAGAAATTTGCCTAAGCCAATATATGTGGCTGGAGATTTCAACGCTCACCATGTGGCATTTGGGTGTATGACCACGAAAAGTCGGGGTCATCAATTATACGATTTAATTGATGAATTTGATCTGTGTGTCCTTAACAATGGAAGCTTCACTACTATTAATTATTCTAACCGAAATCCATCGGCTATTGATATCAGCTTTTGTAGTGCTCCAATCACTCCACTATGCGAATGGTGGGTGCAGGATGATTGTAAGGGGAGCTATCATTTTCCTACGCTTACTCGTGTTTTATTGTCTGTTGATAGATATCGAATTAATCCTCCCATTGAAAAATTCTTATACAACAAGACAGACTGGACGAAATACAATGAGCTGTCTATAACTGCTTTTCTAATTTTTAAGTTAATATGAGAATCCATGACAGTCATATGACGAATTTATCGAAAGGCTTGATACACTTAAGAGGGATACTGTACCAAAGTTTGTCAAAGCAAATAACTATCGTTGCAAACCTCCAGCACCTTGGTGGAATGACACATATGAACAGTGTTATTAAAACTTATGAAGCTTTAAAACTGTACAAAAGGAATCCAACCATTGATAATTATATTAATTACAAAAGACTTAATGGTGTTAAAAAAAGACTATTTCAGAACATAACCGCAATGGTTGGGATCTGTAATACTTTTAACAAAACTACACCTGTTAATATTATTTGAAAATACATCAAGTTATTAAAACGAAAAAAATGTAACAATAGAACATATAAAGATGAATTTGTTGTCCCTCTCTTAGAGAAATTATCTTAAAATGGATGTAGGGTTATTGATAATCTAGAAAGTTATTTTCAAATTAATAATAGCCTTCAGAAGTCCAGTTTCCTCATAGAACCCTTTACTTGGAGTGAGTTTTGTTTACAATCCAGACGAAACACAACCCCTGGTTTAGATGATTGTCCATACATTTTGATTAAGAACCTAAATCAGTTCGTTCTCAAAATCAAAAAAAGCTAAGCTAATCTTAATGCTCTTTGGCACTTTAAAAAATTCCTGAATCTTGAGAAAAACAGTGTGTAATCCGCTACTTAAGCCTGACAAGCCACCTGAAGATCCTCACTCATATCGTCCCATATCATTGTCATCTTGTGTTGGAAAGCTTAATGAAAACATGATAAAGATGCGTCTTGAGTATTATGTAGAGGCGAACAACATCATTCCACATGTTCAATATGGCTTCCGGAGAGGGCGAAGTGGTGCTGACAGCTTCATCTCTCTCTTGTCAGATACGAAATATGCCAATAATAATAATAAGTCCAGTGTTTGTGTTTTTCTGGATGTTCAAGGTGCGTTTGATAATGTTGACCCCGGCATTTTAGTTCAAGTTCTTTCTGACATTGGTATACCAGGCATGCTTTGTCATTGGTTATTTAATTTTTTTAACAGATAGAACTTTGTATATAAGACAATAATATTCTCCATGGTCCCAGAAAGGTCTCCAAAGGTACAATGCAGGGGGCTACATTATCTCCATTGCTGTACAATACATATACTAGTAAAATTCTTAATTTTGTAAATATAGAAGGTGTAAATATTCTACAATTTGCGGATAATCTTGTAATATATTGTACAAATAATGCTTTAGACTAATTGTACATATATTATTATGACAGGTTGGCTCTACAGATTAACCCCAACAAAAGCAAGGCCATGATTTTTAGTAAAGATTTCCCCTCTAATGGAATACTCTACAATAATCATCCAATTCACTGACCTCTACATATACAGCGAACTTGTATATATAGAGGGCAGTGATCCAATTTCAGTTGTACCTAACCATAACGTCTTGGGTGTTGTCATTGATAACAAACTATGTTTTGATTTACACATCAATCACGATATAACTAACTCTCTTAAGGGTTTAAATATCATAAGATGTTTAGCTGGTGTGACTTGGGGTGCAGACCCCAAAGTTTTAAGTATGCTATATAAATCTATAGTCAGAAGCCACTTCGACTACAGTTGTTTAGCCTACACAAATAGTAGTTGTGTAAAAAAACTAGACATAATTCAAAACAAAGCTTTGCGAATTATTACTGGGGCTATGTGTTAAACTCCCATACTTACGAGCTATGGAAGTTGAAACCAAAATAATGCCACTGTGTCTCAGAAGACTTCTACTAATAGAGAGATACTTAGTAAAACTGTTATCTGGTAATGATAATGTTCTCAAAAAAATAGCACCTTTTCCTGTACAATCCTCGGCCCAGCAGACTTAGGGAGGTGAGCTTTTATGAGGTTATTTCCCAGTTTTGCCTCTCATTGTACTACAAATGAATGAAGATTTTATAAATGTAATTAAACAATCAAAGTGGAGATGCTACTCATACCCATATTCCTGTATTATATTTGAGACCAATATTGTTACTAAAAAAAATTAATAACTGTGAATTATTAAGTTTTCTTTCCGATAATATCTACTATACTTTGTATACAGATGGTAGCAAAAGTGAGCTCTTTGTGCGCAGTGCTGTTTATGATCCCCAATCCAAGATAGGTCAGTTTTCTTTTGGATCCTTAATGCAGTGTTTTCACTGCAGAGGTATATGCGGCCCTCGAGGCCCTCAAGACGATCGCACATATAAATAGTTTTAATAATTTTTAATTTTAACACACAGTTTAAGTAAGGTCCAAAATTTTACCAATCTCAGATTTGACTTTTAAAAAAAAAACTATATTTTGTATAATATTAAAAAATTGTTATTTAGTTATGCACAAAAGGGTATACAGGTCTCTTTCATGTGGATTCCATCACATAGGGGCATAACAGGAATTGAGATAGTAGATAAAATCGCACGTGATGCAACCAACATGTTGGATGTTAGCTTTATAGTAAAAGTACCTTTGACCGACTGTTATCAATCTATTGACAACCAGGTCAATAGCGTATGGGTCGAATTTTGGAAACAAGACCAAGAACAGAAGCATAAATGGTATGGAAATTTTCAAGCAAATCTACCTGTAACACCATGATATAACAAAATGAAAATGGCCAGTCGGGACTTCATTACGACCATTAACAGACTGCGTTTTGGTCACTCCACCGTCCCGGCCCACCTGGCTCGGTTGGGCATAGTGGAAAGCAGCTACTGCACCTTCAGTTTATACAAAGGTGCTCTGTGACCATGGTCCTATAGCTTCGAACTACTAAGATTGAGTATTATCCGATTTTTTAAATACGCTGGTTGTCTTGGTACACGCATTTGGTTATAAAAAGATACTCTATGTCTGTGACTGCACCTACTGCAATAATTCTGTTGGTGATTTCTTTTTGCGCCCGAAGCAGATATGGGCAACCCTCCGGAAAGTGGGGGAGGGAGGTGGGGAATGCTCATAGCACACCACGCAGCCGGCTGCGTGGTTATGTGGAGACTTTTACCCACTAAACTCCACCTTTTAGGGACTGGCTTAACGGTCTAACCAGAAATCTCTAAGCCGTATACGGACGCGACCCTCCTTGGCAGAAAGAAGGGCGATAGAACATTTCATATTTATATGTGAGTGCCATAGTGAGTATTTTTCATTTGACAGATTGATTCTTGTCAGTGAAATTAGTGACATAGTGCAAAATCAAGTGACAGTGCAAGATCCCTCCCGCCGTCTGAGTGATATGTTAAAAAATAGATCCTATTACGTGCCTCTATATAAATTTATCAAAAGTACAGTGGAGAAATTATAATAAACCGAATAAAAATACTCAAGACTTGCCCTAAAAGTCTAGATACCAGGCCATAAACTCCAAAAAAAATACAGGTAATCTGTCATTCTAGGTTCTGGGCGAATCGCATGGAGGTTAGAGAACCTCCACTCCTCTTGCTGTCTAGTGTCTACTCTATGCGTAGTATCCTCTTAGTAGTCTGTGACTCTATGTTTGACATCTCTAGTATATACGCAGTAATCTATGGTTTGACAGCTTGATAACAACAAGCAATAACATTGGGTATGTTCCGAAATACAACACAGTACACTGTTAAACGCTAATGACGTCATCATTTGACACTAATATTGTACTGGCGTGCCGCCGCCATATTGCGTCGGATATCCGGCCACAATAAAACAATTTTTAATTGTGTGTGCGCTGAATGAAGCATGCCAGAATTTGTTTCTATTTATTAAAATACAAAAAATTAATGAATAATTGCTGGTATATCCATTCGGAGGATATAATGATTTATGGATCACAAAATGACAAAATAATCGCCAACACTTTTCTTAATGGCGCAAAAGTATGACGTCATATACTGTCCAATGTTTTGTAACGAATCACCAGTATAGCGTCGATTTATGACGTCATTTGTATTGGACAGTACACTGCGTTGTATTTCGGAACATACCCATTGCTGTACTTTAGGCTATGTTCCGAAATACAACACAGTGTACTGTCCAATGCAAATGACGTCATAAGTCAACGCTATACTGGTGATTCGTTCCAAAACATTGGACAGTATATGACGTCATACTTTTGCGCCATTTAGATAAGTGTTGGCGATTATTTTGTCATTTTGTGATCCCAAAAATCATTATATCCTCCTAATGGATATACCAGCAATTATTCTATAATTTTTTGTATTTGAATAAATAGAAACAAATTCTGGCATGCTTCATTCAGCGCACACACAATTAAAAATTATTTTATTGTGGCCGGATATCCGACGCAATATGGCGACGGCACGCCAGTACAATATAGTGTCAATTGATGACGTCATTAGCATTTAACATTAACAGTGTACTGTGTTGTATTTCGGAACATACCCATAGTTTTATTCTATTAAGAATCACTGATGTATTAAAACTAAATTAATACAAGCAACTATTTGCATAACAAATATTGCTGTAGTGGGAACAACTATATTTATGAAAAATATGCCGGTTGAGTTAAACAGTCTAACAGAAGGTTGGCTGGAATTAGAAAGTGATCCCGGTTTGTTTACTTTGCTATTGGAAGATTTTGGAGTAAAAGGTGTCCAAGTAGAAGAAATATATGATTTGCATAAGTCGTTGGAGAGCCCAGTATATGGGTTTATTTTTTTATTTCGATGGATAGAAGAAAGACGCTCTCGTCGTAAATTTGTTGAACAAATAGAAAGTTTTGTACGTGATGAAGAAACTATCAATAATATATTTTTTGCACAGCAAATGGTGCCTAACAGTTGCGCCACTCATGCACTTCTTTCAATTTTATTAAACTGCCCCAATTTGCACTTAGGAGAAACACTCAGCAGGTTAAAGGTGTGTGCAAACATCATTTGTAATAATCAATTGTGTTCAATTTTCTTTTACCTATACATAAAAATATATATAATAACCATAAATTATATATTCATGATACTGCTAAGAATAATATATTAAAAATAGATAAGAAAGGTGATAGCATATATCTTTTGTAATATTTATTTATATTATTTTAATTATAATTTCATTTTAGCATCATACTCTTGGCATGAATCCAGAAAACAAAGGATGGGCCATAGGAAATACACCAGAGTTGGCTTGTGCACACAATTCTCATGCAATCCCACAAGCTCGTAAAAAGACTGATAAAAATGCTGGTGTTCCAACTGGACGATTTACAGGTAAAACTAAAAAGTTAGAGATGATGAAAGATAACAGATATGGTAGCATTTATTGAGATTTAGAAAGGCATTGGGTTAGCTACATACATTCAGTACTTGATTTTAATAATATTTAGTTTAGGAGGCTTGTTGTAGAGTTGAGCTTGAACATATTACACTGTTTTTAGATGTTGAAAATGTGTTTTGAATTAATAACAATAAAAATTAATTTCACAAAAAATTGCTTATAATGAAATGCAAATAGGTTAATATTTCCAATATGGACCATCGATTTCAAAGCCCATATTTTTTTTGTAGATAGTACTCACTAAAAGAAAGCGTTTTGCAAAGTTTTAGGTTGCGGAAACTTACGGTTCATGAGATATATTTCTTTAAACTTTTCATACAAATTGGCAAATAACACGCAATTACACCAATTACAAAATGAATTTGACAAATCATTGATGTCAAACGTCAATTAGTGTAGGGTTCCGAATATTTTGAAAGTATCGATACATACTCGATACCAAGTATCGTATCGAAAGTATCAATACTACTTGGTATCGAGTACATTTCGTTAATTTTGGAGACTAGAGGGGTAAGAAGCTGGGAAGTTGTGCTCCGGCGCTCCGTGGCAGCTCCGGCGCTGCGGGATGAGCAGTGCCTCCGCCCTAGCGTTGGGAAGCACAGGCACCTGGGCTCGCCTTCGCAGCTTCGGCTTTTTGGTCGCCTTCGGTGACCAGCCTCAGCCGCTACGGCGATCTCGGTGCCTGCACTTCCCTACGCCGTTCGGGCACTGCTCTCCCTCCGCGCCTCCGGACTCTTATATACACTCTAGGGGTAGGGCAGACAAGACCACGTGGATAGTGGGGTGCTCTGATTCGGTTTTGGGTACTTTTTGAATATTAAATAAGTAAGTCAATAAGTAAGTAAACACTTTATTGTAGTAAGAATTAGATAATACAGAAAGTTGCAAACAATAAAATAAAAGTACAGAAGCTGTACTAATTAAGAAATACAAACAAGTTGCAAACAATGAAATACTCGTACAAGTACTAAGGTGGAACTTAAATAGAGTAAACTTTATTCTACTTTATATACATATATAATTGCACTTATCAGCTCTTCCTATGCATCTAATTGTTTTGTCATAATTTTTCGTCTCCAAAATTAACGAAATGTACTCGATACCAAGTAGTATTGATACTTTTGATACGATACTTGGTATAGAGTAGGTATCGATACTTTCAAAATATTCGGAACCTTCACTAACTGACGTTTAACATCAATCATTTGTCAAATTTATTTTGTAATTGCGTGTTATTTACCAATTTGTATGAAAAGTTTAAAAAAATATATCTCATGAACCGTAAGTTTCCGCAACCTAAAACTTTCCAAAACGCTTTCTTTTAGTGAGTACTATCTACAAAAAAAATATGGGCTTTGAAATCGATGGTCCATATTGGAAATATTAGCCTGCAAATATGTCAATTTGGTCTAGTATTATGAAGTAGACATCCGGTACTTGGTTTTTTAACATTGTTTTCAGTTTAGGAGGTTTATCATGGTTAAGCAAACAAACATTCAATGTTTTACACTGGTTTTGGATTTCAGTAATGCCTTTAAAATTAATTAAGATAAAAATAAATTTCATTAAGAATTACATATATAATAAAAAGCAAATATGTTAACTTGTTTTTGGGTAAACTATAAACGTCCGGTACTCGCGTAGGGCGTTGGCTTGGAGAGGGGAGGGGGGGTCATGGGAAGCCCCCTAGCTTTCCCCCGTTGCGGAAATGTATAGTTTTTGAGTAATAATTTTTTTTGTAAAATTATAACCTCACTTTTTTATACAGGAATATGGACACAAAGTTACTTCTGCAATGGCCGTATGGTGTTGGGGGGGGGAGGGGAGGGGTCGTGGGTAGCCCCTCCAACCCTTCCCCCATTGCGAAAATGTATAGTTTATGAGTAATAATTTTTTTTTGTAAAATCATAACCTCACTTTTTTATACAGGAATATTGACGCAAAGTTACTTCTGCAGCGGCTTCTGCGGGAAGTGCAGCCCCTTCGCTCTTGTGTAGCAAATCACGGGCACCCATGCTCGCCTCCAAAGCTTCGACTTATTGGTGGCCTTCGGCGACCAGCCTCAGCCGCTACGGTTCACTTAGGTGCCTGTGATTTACTACAGCGGGCGGGGGATGCACTCCCTCCGTGCATACGGCTTCACAAAAACACTAGGAGTAGGGCAGACAAGACTATGTGGAGTCAGAGTGTGCTAATTCGGTTTTAGAACCAATTCGACCAATCTTATCTATAAAGTCTGGTTGCCCTGCTATGATAGTAGGTAAATAAAATAATGTAATGTAAGTTGTTATAATTTTGTTTTCTGAAAAACCTCTTGACTGCTCTCCACTGTGACTCAATTTGTATGTATATAAGTCCCGTCTCCAGCCACAAATGGATCATCTGGGTCAGAGTGATTAACTTTTTTATGTGTGTTAAAAAAACAAATTTACATATTTGCATTTCGCTATATGCAATTTTTAGTGAAATTTATTTTTATCATAATTAATTCAAAAGGCATTTCCGAAATACAAAAACAGTGTAAATGGTTCGAGCTTAATCCTGACAATACTCCTAACATGAAAACAAAATTAAAATCAAGTACCGGACATCTACTTCATAATACGAGAACAAATTGACATATTTGCGTTTCGTTATTACACAATTTTTAGTGAAATTTGTTTTTATCGTAATTAATTCAAAATGCATTTCCAACATCTAAAAACAGTGTAATAGGTTCAAGGTTGACCCTAACAAGCCTCCTAGACTAAAAACATTATCAAAATCAAGTACCGGATGGCTGTAGCCACCCCTTGTTTTTTTAACACAGATGAACCCATAAAATAGTTAATCACCCAGACCTAGACAATCCATTTGTGGCTAAAGGCGGAACTCATATACAATAAATTGAGTCACAGTGAACAGCAGTCAAGAGGTTTTCCAAAAAAGAAAATTATAACAATTTACATTAAATCTTTCATTTACCGCTATCATAGCAGAATTTAGGGCAGCCTCACTTTATTGATAAGATTGGTTGAATGTGTTCTAAAACTGAATCGGCACGCCTCGATTCCATGTAGTCTTATCTGCCCTTCCCCAAGGGTGTTTTTGTAAAACCGTAGGCACAGAGGGAGTGCAGCCCCTGCTTGTCAGTCCAGCTGTCAAAATATAGCGCAGCTTTGGCTCATTGGTCGCCACCAATAAGCCAAAGCTGCGGAGGTGAGCGTGGGTTCCTGAGATTTGCTACGCAAAGTCGTAGGCGCTGTACTTCCCGCAGTGTCGAAGCAACTGGGTAAGTATTCCTGTGTAAAAAGTGAGGTTATGATTTTACAAAAAAAAAGTCATTACTCATAAACTATACAGTTCCGCAAGGGGGAGGAGCTTCTTCAGCACCCACTATTGCTGCTTATAATACCTACAAAAAATTGACGAAATTATCACCTATACATAATTACATTTTTTTTTTTTTTGAAAAAAAAAATGAGAAGGATTGTAGCTGAACCAGTTTTATTTTAAAGAACATTTTAAGAAAGATTGTGGCTATGACTGTATGATTTTCTTTTATTTTTTTTGTTGGATGTCTAATAAAAGCAACTTTCTCTAATGATGTCTAAAATAGGAAACTGGGTAGTTTTGCACGTTATTTCAGAAGGTTCCTAGATTTTAAATAATCAATTTATGAAAAAAATACATAAGAATACGGTAATTGTAGATATAGACTTTGTCTTTAACATAAAATTATTTTGGGGCATTATCCAGGGAGAAAGCAGACCGATATATCTGTATGGATTAAACACAGCTGGGATATCTTATTACAACTGCTACCTATTACCAAAGAGGGCATGTAAGACTGCTTGTACCTCGTGCTCTATTCTCTTTCATTATCCTTCTCCCAATTAATAAAATTCAAATTTCAATTTATATAATCTTGACTGGCCTGTTGGTCTAGTGGTTAGTGACCCTGACTGCTATGCCGGAGGTCGTGGGTTCGATTCCCACCCAGGACAAATGTTTGTGTGATGAGCACGATCATTTGTTCTGTGTCTGGGTGTAATTTATCTATAATATTTATGTATTTAGAAATATATAAGTATGTTTCATCAGTTGTCTAGTACCCATAACACAAGCTCTGCTTAGCTTGGGACTAGATGACGTTGTGTGATAGTTGTGGAATATTATTATTATTATATTATATTATATAATTCACACAATCTTCAACATTAGACATGTAATGTATTCTCTCCTATTTCTTTTCATCATTCAAAACTTATGTCCAACTTTTTGCTACAAAGCTTTGTATAAAGGCCCGCGTCTACTAGGCTCGCCGAGCCGAGTCGAATCGTATCGTAGAAAGTCGCCTCCTATATATTTACTATGAAGTGAGTATGACTGAGGCGCGCCAGTTTCTCTATCTAGTCTGTGCGCGTCTCAGTCATCGCGGAGAAGTGGATGCTCATAAAAATCTTTTTGTTTAAATAAAAATGAATGAAGAACTTTTTCATAGGATAAACGAAAGTATTGAAAAAAATTTAACAGGATGCCTTTTCAAATCCGGATATAAATGATAAAATTCGCCATAGTTATTTCTTTTCATATAAATGTGTATCCAGTATTTGGGAGCACGCAGTTTTCTTTTTCTATCCTCCTCTGCTTCATCAAAAAGTATTTGAAATAAAAACGTCTCTTCATCCGAGCTGTTCATGATGCAAAAAGGACCTAATTTGATGAAAAGTTTACGATGAATTAGCGATTCAATTCAATTCTTCAGAAATTGAAGAACTGGAAATAAATGCGACTCGCTTCCATTCGACGCGTTTCTACTGTAGTCGATGCCAGACTTAAACACTTGCTGATAAAATAAGGTACCTTTTTATTAGAGTGATTTAAATACAGGCTTTATTATTTTGGTATATCATACACTTATTTTGTTAACCTGAACCATGATTTGACATGATCATATTTTTATGAAGCCATCAATATAAATTTGTTCATTTATATTTATACATATCGCCCTGAGGACCTTACCATCACTAGAAGAAAGTCGACAGTTTCCAGTAGAACCCCATCTATGCTTCTGTTAGTTTTTTTTTACATCTAATATAAAGCAATGTAATTTTTGAGTTAACATAGGCCACTAGATGGCTTTAGAAATAAGATATTGGGTTGGCTACATACATCCAGTACTCGATTTTAATATTGATCACTAAAAATTGCTTATAATGAAATGCAAATAAGTCAATTTGGTCTAGTATTATGAAGTAGACGTCCGGTACTTGGTTTTTTAACATTGTTTTCAGTTTAGGCGGTTTATCAGGGTTAAGCTTGAATGTTTTACACTCGTTTTGGATTTCGGTAATGCCTTTTGAATTAAAAAGCAATGTAATTTTTGAGTTAACATAGGCCACTATAAGTTGCCTTTGTGACGATACATACTTTCAAGGAAGTCTAAAGTATTGTTACCAGAATTCTATAATTTTTCCTTTTGCACCAATGGTGTAGACAAAAATTGCGTTTATCACCCGACCAATATGGTCACTTTTTGTTTAGAAACACAACAATCACTTAACAGGAAAAACCTAAAGAGATAACTGATCAAAATGATGGTAATGAAAATCAAAAGGTATTTTCCTTAGTTGTATTGTCACAAAGAAAACAAAATTTACCCAAACCTGCACATATGAACGTCTAAAACCCACAAAACAACAAACCCCAGAGAAAGGAAGTTCAGAGCTTAGTAGCGAAAAAAATATTTCTATGAATCAATACAAAGACTTGTTAAAAGGAATTCTTTATTCAGAAAACATCGCACACTTAACTTATTGGTTATCCTTTATATTTATTTAAGTGATAGTTCTACCGAAAAACCTTTTCCTTTTGCATGTTTTTGATTTGTGTTATCTGCATTATCACATGATTATAATCAGCGTTGGCCACTTATTTCTTCCAGAACAGAAAACAGTAGTTTTGTCATTACCTATACTTTCAACACAAATAATTCAAATGAAGGCGAATTTGTTACTGTAGTTGTACACGCTTAGAAATGACCCACCATTTTGCGAAATCATAATGATGTATTTTCTTGTAAAAAAAATGAAACGAAAGGGACTTAGTTACTGTAATTGTAATAGTTGAAGATATTTCTCCAGAACAACTGAACTTGAAATGATTTAAATATTTAAAAAAAAAAGAGTATTATTAGAGTAGTACCGGCCGTGTCCCAGTATCGTATCAGTTCTAACATAATCATAAGTTTTAGGTGGTCATAGGTTTTAAGGAAGTCGTGTAAAAAGTAAAAGTTAAAAGTAAGTAGCTCGCTCATACATTTCAGAGAGGGCTATGGGGTTATACTCGTACATTAATAGGTCGGCGCGCCACTCCATTGTTATTGTTACGAGCTTGAGGTTCGTGACAATAAAAATTGCCGATAGAATTACCTAAATTAACACTTTAATTCACTTTACACTAATTAAAGTTAAAAACACTAATAATTAATCACACTGATTTACTTTATTCCGCTCCGAAGCTTCGCTTGTCTCGCCAATTTCAATACTTCCCCGACCGCATCTTGCAGCGCCTATAAATATAAATTAGCAGCGAAATATCTAGAATATTCAAGTAAACACGCGCAAGGTACCGAGAGTTCGAGTTTCAACTTCAAGAAGTTTAGTTCTTCAGTTCGAGACTAGATGGCGCTAGTGCCGTCGACTTAAGCGCGTAACACTGCCCCCTCCTAAGACATGCTCGTCCCGAGCATTTTCGGCCCCATAATAACGCGCCAGGCGATCCACATGGACGATCTTAGGAGTCCCTCTTGCGCCTTTCTGTAACGGCTCCGCAATGTCAAGGGCTGTCCTATCCCGTGGTGCACCAACATTGTACAATTTCGATGCTCCTCTGCTACGTGTCTGAGGTCCCCTCACAGCCGCACAACTTGTACATGTACGACACCAATCCTCGACATCGTCACGATAATGGACCCAGTAAAACTGTTCTCGGACCTTCAGTAGAGTTCGTTTAACTCCCAGATGGACTTTTGGACGACCATTATGGCACAGCTGTTAGAACATTCGGCACTTTAGCCTTAAGGACAACCATTTTCAAACGACAGCTGTCTCCTCGACCATTGTCCCATATACGGCACAGGACTCTATCCTGAATCAGCAAGCTGTCCCATTGGGCCCAATAGCTTTTCGTGGTTGAACTTATCGCTGAGACGTCCCTCCACTTAGGCTTGGTAGCACGGGCCTTCATCCATTCCAGAATCGGCTTGATGTCCGGATCTTCCTGCTGTGCATGTCGTAGGCTGTCCTTCCACTCGTTGTTGAGGTGGTCTGTCCTGAGCATCCTCACGGATACCACTTCCTTACTCCCTTGCCTAGTGCAATGTTTGCAATCTTCAGAACAAGGTCTTCTTGACAATGCATCTGCGTTGCCATGAGATTTCCCGCTGCGATATCTGATAGTTAAGTCGTATTCCTTCTGCTGCTGGGCGGTGTTAGCCGCCCTTCCCTTCTGAGATCGTTCATCTTCCCTTTCTAGGGTTCGCTTAGAGCAGCTGGATTGAAGATGGCCCCTTTCCCCACAGCCATAGCACCTAGGGCTGTATCCTTTGTTGCGGTCGCGAACTGTAGCTGCTGCAACCTTCGTGACGCGATGGGAACGATGATCCTGCCGCACGGCTTCCACCTCCAGTGCATGGGCCAAGGCGTCCTTAAGCGTCTCGTGGTGCCTGAGCCTCACAGCAGCTCTGACTTCCAGGTCGCGGATGCCGTCGATGAATGTCTGCACCAGGTTCCCTTCTATGAGCGCAGGTACAGACCGGTATGCTTTTCGCACCAGCTTCTCCACCTCTAGAGCCCACTGCTGCAAGTTTTCGTTGATACGCTGCACGCGATCTTTAAGCTGCGCACGAAAGACGTGTTCCAGGTGAGCGTCGCCATATCTCGCCTCCAATGCCTCAAGGAGTTGCTCATAAGTCACTTCCTCACCGAGAGCTTCCAGAACTGTTAAGGCCTGGTCGCGCAGGCCTAGTGTGAGAGCAGTCATGGCCTGACTTTTATTCCAGCCGTTCGCCTTCATAACAGCCTCGAACTGGATTTTGTAGGCTGACCAGGAAGAACCTTGAACCCATGTAGCGAAGGTGTTGTAGCTACTACGGGAGCCGTAGCTCCATCTCCAAGTTTGAGTTCGTCTAGTGATTTCTTCATGTCAGCCATTACGTTGTCAACCCGATGGTTTACTTGGTCGATTTGGGTTTCAGCTTTCTCGATTCGGTTTTCAGCTTTCGCGATTTAGGTTTCAGCTTCCGACAGGCGGTTGTCATGCAGAGCAACCCTATCCTTCACCTCCTTTATCTCCTTCCCGAAGGTAGCGTGAAGGTCCTTCATGAGGAGTATCTGCTCTTTCAACCGACGGGCCTGGTCTTCCTGTCGACGGGCCTGTTCCTCCTGTCCGCCCCGCAGATGCTCTTCCAATCGGCGTGCCTGTTCCGCCTGCTGGCGAGCCTGTTTCGCCTGCTAGCGAGCCTGTTCCTCCTGTCGGCGATTCTGTTCCTCCTGCTGCTCTTTCAACCAACGGGCCTGTTCCTCCTGTCGGCAAGCCTGCTCCTCCTGTCGGCGAGCCTGCTCCTGCAGCATCAGCATCAGAGCACCTAAGTCAGGTGCTGCAGATGTAGGGGCTACTGACGGGCCTGCAGCCGGTGGCTGGCCCTCCGACGTCTGCGGCGTTGCACCACCAAATCTTCTTTGGTCCGTCTCCTGCTGGCGTTGACTTCGGGTACGGACACCCTCCGTTTCCTCCTTAGGTAAAATCGGCATGATTTTATCCCATTTCTGACACCAATTGTTACGAGCTTGAGGTTCGTGACAATAAAAATTGCCGATAGAATTACCTAAATTAACACTTTAATTCACTTTACACTAATTAAAGTTAAAAACACTAATAATTAATCACACTGATTCACTTTATTCCGCTCCGAAGCTTCGCTTGTCTCGCCAACTTCAATACTTCCCCGACCGCATCTTGCAGCGTCTATAAATATAAATTAGCAGCGAAATATCCAGAATATTCAAGTAAACACGCGCAAGGTACCGAGAGTTCGAGTTTCAACTTCAAGAACTTTAGTTCTTCGGTTCGAGACTAGATGGCGCTAGTGCCGTCGACTTAAGCGCGTAACATTATTATTATAGAGTATACAAAATATTATTACTAATAAATATAAATACACATACGTAGTTGTGTAAGAGACATAGATATGTAGATATGCTCGTGGATTGCATGGTTCAAGAACTCTTTCAAAACACTTGCACGCCATATTAATGTAACAATCACAGAAATATTTTGATTTCTGTGGTAACAATTGACACGAAATGCAAATATTGAAATAATTTATTTTAAAAGTCCGTATAACATATATCCCATAAGCACTTCTAATATTGATTCTTGTGTCCTCATTCAATGACGTAGAACCTTAATACAAATTTGTAGCTATGTTTGAGAAAGATGTTGTAATACTCTTCTGCGTCGTATCCAAAGAGGTCATAGGCAAATCGCAAAGGCAATTAAGATATATGCGACGAACTCCTTTTGCTAATTGTGATTGGCACCCATCGGAAGAGGAAGAATCTGAGATGGAACTACTAGTGTCACCCAATTCACTGTTTCATTTGTTAGCTTCGGTTTTAGAACTATCTGTTTCAGTAGCGGCACTAGCAGGGGATTTATTCTGATTGCCCAACTCACAATTAATATTACTTGATTTGCCACACCCAGTATTGTTCAAACATTGTTGGATTTTCTCTTTTGATCGAGGTTTGTATTTTGGAAAGATTCGGGTGAAATGCTTGACAATTCAGAAAGACGTACAGGTTCAACAATAAAATATTTACAACTGAAAGTGTGTTAATAATTATAAAAATTACAGAATTTTGTAAAAAAAATAATTATATAGTGTCATTACTACATCATATCTAAATTAAATGTTGAATATTTGTAGGAATAGTGACACTAAAATTATTATTTTTAAAATATTTCTATTATAATTTGATGATTGTACATGTTCTTATTACAAATAGCCATTACATCGCAAACAGAAAGTCATATGAAAAATTTTAAATTTCAAAAGCATTATGGATATGTTCCGAAATACAACACAGTACACTGTCGAATGCGAATGACGTCATAAATCGACGCCATATTGGTGATTCGTTGTATCGAATATGGTGGAATACGACGTCAATTAATAACGTCATTCGCATTCGACAGTGTACTGTGTTGTATTTCGGAACATACCCTATATGTATGTGCAGTTTTGCATTTTATTTATTTTTCAAAATATAAATGCAATTTACTTAAAAACTCCATATTAATTTTTTAAAATGCCAAACAGTATGGTTTTCAGGGTGCGACATATATCAATTATAATCATGTATAATATGTATAGTAATGTCTTTATAACTGGATGATTTTGGTAAAAAAGATCATCAGTATATATTCTGAATGACCTTTTTTACCATCTAGAAAAAATAGGGTGTAACATGTGAACGGAGAGTAGAAGCCAATGGCACTGATATTTTACAAAAAATAAAACAAAAAAATTTGAATCAAACGTTTAAAAAAATTTTATTTGAACAATTACTTTGCCTGCGAAATGACAAGGTCAAAAATGCCTACTAAATTTATTGTTTTATTGCCGTTCGTAAATTAGGGTGAACATGATTTGAATTTCGATAGATTTTAATTAATTTATTTATTTAATAGAAAATTTTGGTTTTTATTTTTGTACCATATCAGTGCCATAGACTTCTACTCCGTCCACAAGTTACACCCTATTTTTTTCCAGACGGTAAAAAGGTCGTTCAGTATATTTATACTACCACCACTACTACCACTATGTATTCGCTGTGCTTAATCCATTTTTCCTTAAAACAATTACTTGGCTCTCTATTATTTCCCATCATACTTCCTAATCCTTACTTCTGTTTCTATCCTACCTGTCCTAAGCTGTCATTAACTTGTTTTAATTTTCTTTTAACTTAATTGTGTAATTTATGTAACATTCAAAGGATTTTTCACCCAGTCTTTCAGTAAATTTCGAGTCAAGAGTCAATCGTCCAGTAAAATAAAAAGTTTCATAGAAACTGTTATACCCTATTTCACCCTCTACGGCAATTTTTCGAAAGCCTTTCTTAATTTTCTACGTCTAGTAGTTTGGACTGTGATATAATATTTTTCATACAAACTCAAAATCTAACTTATTATTTTTATTAAAAACTAGCTTTTTACCCACGGTTTCGCTCGCGTGGGCTTCCGTTGAGGAACATCATTAATACTGCTCTGTACCAAAATCGGCAAAGTTGGGTCACTTATAGATAGAGTCGCCTCGTTGTCACGTTTGTTAGTCACGTGATATCTTTTGAATTCTTAAATTATTAGACGTAGATTTTTGTAGAATTGCATTAATATCATACGTCTACCAACCCCTGTCACGTTTTATATCAGTCATACTTCCCATGTATATTTAAGAAGGGACTTCCCATGTATATTTAAGAAGGGTTAATTATCATTGGTTTAAAGTTGTTTTATTTACTTTTTACTATTTACATTTATTCATAAATTAAGGTAATTTAATTTTGACCAAATAATGTTGAATTACGTAGTCTTCTGTACGGCATAGTATTTATTAGCGATATTTGTTTTATATCATTGGCACATTAATTATTGATTGGCACCATAAAATAGTTGTTGATATTCTTTATTATTCCATCAAATAGAGATAAAAATCTCACAGTGCACTTAATTTTCAACTATTTACATGGGATAACTTATTATCAAAGGAAGTTAGTGAAATTATTGCTATACCCAATAAGTATATTTATAAAAGAGTTTTTCATTTAATCACATTTTTGTATACACAGTATCACAATTTAGTTAGTTATTTTGCTAAACGTGGCAATTACGTTAAATCATCCCGATAGTATCTGGATATTTTAAGTTTTAGATCTTGCAATAATAGGTATTCAGTAGCATTATATTTAATCATATCTTAGTTATATTATAGTTAGTTATTATTAGTTTATTTACTAGTTAGATGGCGCTACTATTAGATTAAAACTATGAAAGCCAAAACTCTCAAATTATGTAAATGTGGCCAGATCGGAGAAGTGATCATATTATCGTGAAGTTCTGGACCACTTCAAATATCGTAATCATTTCATGATGGCCTATTATTACTTACCATCTCTCCTTAGTATAAAACAAAGTCGCTTCCCACCGTATGTACGTAAACTACGCAACGGATTTTGATGTTGTTTTTATCAATAGTTAGAATAATTCACGAGGAAGGTTTATATATATATATATATATATATATATATATATATATATATATATATATATATATACAATACATGCATATTATTAGATTAGTAATCTATAAATATAAAAATCAATTGCTGTCCAATAGTCTCGCTAAAACTCACCGATTTTGATGAAATTTTTTATGTATATTTAAATAGGTTCCTGGATGGTTTAGATTTACAATTGGACCCGGTAGGTATAGGTATAGGTAGGTAGGATATCCGTAAATCATCCGAAGCCGGGGTAGAACGCTAGTATCGTATAAATGCCAATGTTTATCAATGTATCCTCTATCTACAATTGAATCTACGAAGTCAATTCTCGTTTCGCCGTAATATCATACGAAAGCATCATCTAGTAATATCAGCGACAGTAGATTGAGATGCGGATTGGGTGATCCTTAGTTCACCTCAAAGCCGCGAACATTTGTATATTATATTATTTAAATGTTCAAACGAGGCATAAAGTTATGTGGATTCTATTAAAAAATCTGTTTCTGTTAAAGAATGCGCTATCAGCGCCGCTAACAGTGAATAGTGAATCTATTATTAGAATATTATGAAATATCAATGTTGGGTTTAGTTGTTAATTTCGTCAAACAATGTTTATTCATCGATTTGGTCAAGCCTTATCACGATATAGTCAACAGACAATGTTAAATTTCAATAAATGCTACCATTTCAGGTAGTGATCGAATATTCATGATAAATCAATTTTACGGTCTGGCCACGACGTATATAAAAATATCTTTAAAGAAAGTTGTAATGAAAATTTTGCAATAATGGTAGGCGAACCAATTTTAATCAGTTCATTTTTATATATTAGTAATTAAACTAAAAACCATCTGAATATTCATAGATTTCACTATTAGGTGTCTATTTACATTATTACTGTTAAAACAGATAAAACTCAAAATAAATCTTAGAACTTTCAAATAGTTTAATAAATATAATTATTTAAACATATAAATGTATGTTATTTGTATTATTTAATTTATTAGTAAGTAACTGAAGGAAAAATATACTACTTGTACTTTTTTTATGATAGATGGCGCTGTTTCGGAAACGTACAATGTAGATCGTTGGCGTAGTTTCAAATTATTACATAACTGTTAAAACACATTTTAAACTTCAATTATAAATATTGTATTCATTTAAAAAGTAAATACTACGTTATCCCGCTTATAACTACAACACGTACGAATTAACTTGAAACTCCGCTGGAATGCGACCCCCTTCCCGACTCCCCGCACCGCGTAACGCGCTGGCCGTGCGCGCTCAGTACCGATAGCATTTTTGTTACGGATACAGGTCTCGACACTAGTTCGATATTTTTGATAATTGTTTGTTGTTTGGTTTGGACTTTTGTTTGTTTTTGTTATACTTGAACGTTATTTTATCTGTTTGTCGTTAATTGCGTTGTTTTATTGTTAAGTTTGGACGTTGTGTTGTGCCGTTTTCTTGTGACGCCTAGGAGTTACTCCGCCTTTTTTATTTTTAAAAAAAGATGGGAGGAAAGACAATACATAGTCAAGCACGGACACTTGCTCTAAAAGTTTTAAAAATTTTCGAAGATGAAAAATTAAATAAAAAGTTTCTTATTCCTGTGGACCAAGCTTTAAAGAGGGCTTGTAAAAACTTTAAAAAGTGGTTGACAGAAAAACTAATCCCAAACTTACCTCAAAACAGTCTCGTCGTTATAGACAATGCTCCCTACCACTCAACGCAGTCTGAAAAACCACCCGTGAGCTCGTCGCTGAAAGGTGGCTTCGGAAAAACAACATTCCTTTTGATGAAAAAATGACGAAACCGGAACTGTACCATATAATACTGCTCAATAAACCACCGAAAAAATATATAGTGGACGAACTCATGAGGGAGCATGGACACGAGGTATTACGGCTGCCACCCTACCATTGTGATTTGAACCCTATCGAATATATATGGAACTTAATAAAACAAAGGGTGGCAGCTAAAAATGTTAACCAGTTTGAAAGGGAAATAGAGGGTTTGACAAGAGACGCAATACAGTCTATAACGGCTTCCGATTGGAAGAAAGAAATTAACCATATCGAAAGATTAGAAAATGAATACTGGGAGAGTGATAGACTTGGAGAAATCCAACAGAGAGAATTAATTATATCCCTCGGAGGGGAAGAATCCAGCTCAGAGAGTGAAAGTGAGGACGATCTAATGGACGGAATAGAACCGATCGTATACAGTGACAATGAATAATAAATATTATAATAAATCCTTGTTAATATTCCTTACTTCTATTCCTTGATTTTACATAGTTTGTGCTGTTCCGCTTATCCAAGATTGATTCACTTTCACCCTAAGGTTGCCTGGAAGAGATTGCTTTTTAGCAATAAGGTCGCCTGTTATGCTTTGTATTTTTATTGTGTACGAATCTGTAACACTTTTTATAGTGCAATAAAGTGTATAATAAATAAATTAATAATATTATAAATGAGAAAGTGTGTATGTTTATTTCTTTGTCCTTCCTTGACGCGTTAACTAAAAATATTATTATATATATTATAAAAAATAAATATTTAAAATATATAAAAATGGCAACAGTATATCACTTATTACTTCACCCCTTGCCAGAACATTTTATTTTGTTTTTATTAATAATCTCATGCAAATCTCAAAAATGTCAAATAAAAAAATATTACGACGCATTATTTTGCACACCGTACATTGACAATTACGTCATCGGCCCAGGTCTCAAGTTAATTCGTACGAGTTATAAGAGAATCATATGTAATAAAAAATTCTAAAAAAAGGAAAATATTTACCCCCGTTTTTTAAGTTCCGTGATCGGATAAAAAGTAGCCTATAAGTTGCCCAGGGTCACTCACTATCTACATATGAACACAAGGAGATCTGTCCAGTAGTTCTTGCGTGAATCGTGAATACACACACAGACAGACAGAAAGATGAGATAGACAGACAAAAATTCTAGTCGTGTTTTTTCCGGGAAGTTTTAGAATTACAGACACGTATTTAATTAATGTTATTAAATCCGTAATTTTTTTTAAAGTATGTTTGTAAAGATAAGAAATCATTTGGTTGCTCATGTCATTATTGTACCACTTTAAAGGGAATCTCAAAGATTGCTTGATGCTTATACCATTTAGTTCACATCTGGCACCTGTTGTTTCCTTCTGTGGTCAACGAAGTATAGATAAAAGTAATTTACAGAATATTGAATTGGAGACCAGTGCTAATTTAAATTTTTTTTAAGGTCCTCTCTTTGTAAGAAAGTATTTGCTATCTTTCCTAAAATGAGGAAGTATGTGTGTGATATAAATTAAACTAATAAAAATATTAATTACTTCGCAACCTTCCGCCAATTAAATACAATGATGTGTCTTACCTGGATTGAAGAGCACCTCCGGCCCTCCCTCAATTGCATGCACTAACTCCGTCACCACTAGTCCCAGCACCACTACTCCCAACACCACTACTCCCGGCACCACTACTTCCAACACCACTATTCCAGGTAAGACACACCATCGACGATAATACGACACGTGTTTTGTAATGGTCAGCCTGACCGAACGGTCAGCCGCCGTAGAGTCTATCTACATCACCTGAGGATGCCTCGTGTAGAGGCGAAACGTTGTATTTAGTTAGCGGAAGGTTGCGAAGTAATTAATATTTTTATTATAATGGATTTCCGCAAAGTAACGCCTGATTCTATTACTTTAGCCATAGCGTTTTTGGTGTCTTTTTAGGGGAAGCGTACCATTTTGTAAGTTTTGTGCCTATCAATGGGCACCTCTTTGAATTGGATGGCTTAAAGCCTTATCCTACAGATCATGGTCCATGGGCTACTGATGAGGACTGGACTGACAAATTCAGGAGAATGATGGCTGAGAGGCTTGGCAGAGATGCAGGTGAACAAGTGCATGATATCAGGTGTGCAACGAATTTTAAAATTTATCAAATTAATAAAATATTCAGTATCATTTTTATCTTATCTGGCAAGAACCCAATGGGCTGATGGATTAATAAGGCCATTCATTATTACAAACAACCAAAGTTAACTGTAAACCCAGAGATATTAATCGTACATTAGTACGATTAATATACCAATGGGTTTACAGTTCATTGGAATTATATTTTGTTAGACTAGCTCCTGAGCAGAGTTTGAAATAACTTGAATATGGTAACATTATCAACGCCAAATAAAGATAATGTTATTACTACGTGTAAAGATATATGACTTAACAATAATTAGAGCTATTTTTGAAATTAAATGGTTCATATTCTTTCAAAAAGCATTTTTGAAAAGGTCTTTTTTGGAAGAAATAATCCTCATGGATACCTAATAATGTAATGTCTAATGTGAGGTAGCAAAGAGGTTGTGCTGAGCTACTACTAACTAAAATTTCTAAACTATGTCTGGGTTATATTAATGGGGATCTCTGCCTGTATGGGTAAGAAAAGAGAGAAAAGAAGGCCTGATATGCTCTCTTCCGACGCTAAATCTTCAGTTGCAGTATGGCATATCTGCTGTTCTCCTTCTTTCCTGTCCACTGATCCTATTACATCACCTGCTTGCAGAAGGCAATAATTTTTAAAAAGACATCATTGACAAGTAGTGGACTTCAAAGGCTTTCAAAAACCCTTTTCAGTAACAGCCCGGAGTCAGGAATTTGGCATTGTTTCACTTCACGTGTCTCATGAAAGTACGTAAAGCCGTTGCTCGGTCCGGATCTCTCTCTGGTCGTAATGAATTACCGTCTCATCGGACTATGAGAGTGAAGGAATAGAAAGTGTACCTGTGTCTACGCATACTCGAGCACTATAACGTTGTCCTGTACAGATGGCTAGTCTCCCTTTAAGACGAGCCGCCGTGACCAAAATTCGGTCAGACTCGGAGGACATTGTAATATGATTCATTTAAGTGGTATATTATATATTGCACAAAACTTCATTAATTTCAACATATTTTTTTTCAGATTTAATTTAATGGCTGTTGTTCCTGACAGAAGAATAGCTCTTACACAAAAGTTGCAAGCACTCGAGATGAACCAGAAAAGAGTAAAGGAAGCAATATCAAAAATCAGCAAACATATGCGTCATTTATTAAGTAAGAACAGGGAATTTAATGGTACGTTATTTTCAATTAACTATCTATCATTCCCAAGTTACCTTGTCAGAAAATTAAACTTCGGGCATATTGCTTTCATTATCCTAAAACCTGTCTGTTGTGAGAGACAATTGAAGGTCAAAAACCCAAGTCTACAGTGATTATTATTATGTAGTTATAGACAAGCAGCTTATAGCTGATATGGCTATATCTGTATTGGTGTTTTATAATATTCCAAGTCCCCTAACAAAGAATACACTAAGTTGGATTGCTATTGCACAATTTGTGCAGTCTGTTTTTAAAACTAATCACAGAAGGAGCATCAACCACATCTTGAGGCATCTTGTTCCATGTGTTTATGACTCGGTTGCTTAGTGTGTGTGTGGTATTACAAATTAGTGTATGAGCCAATCTCATATAGTTAGGATCTCATCAAACTCGACGGATATTGCTGATGTTAAAAATATGTAACAGTTTGGTGCAATTGTACTTGTTGGTAATTTATAGGTCTCAATATGGTTAGATAGCCAGTACAATAACGGACTGTGAGGCATTTTATTTAGTCTATTTATTATTTTATCTATTTAATTACTGCCATAAGCTTATAAGATATTGAATAAATACAGGTAAGATGATAGTATGATAAAAATAAACATCCTGATCTTTTATTGTAAGTATAATATCTTTTTTTCTTTTTTGTAGAAGATACCATGTCTCAAATGAACAATGAGAGTTCTATACTTGATACTATTCAGATAACTGAGGAAGCTATTCTGAATGCAATAGAATCATCACAAACACAAACATATGATATTGATTACACTGATCCCATCACAATTGAAATAGGTGCTTCAGACAGGCCGCAACAGGATAACAGCTTAGCTCTAGGTAAAACTACTTTTCTCAGTTTTTACAAACTTACTACATTCAAATTTTCTTTAGTTTTAAAAAAAGTATGTGCATTTGGAAAAATAAATATCCATAGACAAATCAAAATAAAAAGGAAATACAAAAAATGTATACCATATTTTGAACCGTAGACAGAGAAACCTATAGACTAATGATTAGCGTGGCCTCGAGTGAGAAAGGAAGATAACGTAGTTTTAGGTTACACAATGATCGTTATGACATTTAAACATATTTTGATAAAAATTTTAATTGTTCTAGGAACTGAACTGAACAAGATTCACCAATCTTAAGCTCACAAAACACTTTTTTCTCACTTAAACCAACTTGTAAACTCCTTAGATCGTTACGAACTGTCAAAGTTGTTTGGCAAAGTGTAGTTTGCTAAACAAAAAAACCGGCACGGAGAAAGGGACAAACAATCACACCGCTCTGTCTCATTTCTATGCAAGACGTGTGCATAAATTATTTCGTGTGCGAATGCGAAAGAAGGCGTCAATTTGTCTACAGGTTTCTCTGTCTACGTTTTGAACACTATGTAGCAGTAGAGTTGACTTCTGATACGTTTGGATCGCAGGGGTAAGAGATTTCCTTAATATAGTTGATTAGAATATTACATATAGTTATTAGTAATAACTTATTACATACAGATGATTACATCACTTCATGCAATTAAAACCAGGCTTATGCAATCCATTCTTATTTTGGGGCATAATATGTCGCTTTGATTAATATCTATATATTAATCTGAATAAACATCATCAACATTTTATTACAGATAGTATTTACTAAATTATATTATTAGTTGCTTATTTCCTTTCAGTGGATCCAGTAGAACAAGGCGATACAGTAAAGTTTGTAACCTTAAATAGGGACTGCCAGATCTTGGATGATGTAAGTTTTGTTTATCAATACTAAAGATCTAATAGAATCCCACTTTTATCAATAGCTGAGGTAGTTCAGAAATGAGCGCTTGACATAAGTTTCACAGAATACAAACTTCTAAGTATGATCTTAGATCTTGGTTGGTTTGGTTGGCACCACTGACATTTTTACTTGCTGGTTTACCGGTTACTCGGCGGATAAAGAGAACATTGTGGAGATACCCACATAGCTATGAAACAGAATTATTCATGCACATGTGTATCCTAAAATCCTTTTTACTGGAAGCAAGACATTTCATCTCAGTCGTCAGGGTTTTTTTTATAGAATATGGGTGACAAACGAGTACATAGTCCATCTGATGGTAATTGGGTGATGTGGCCCATAGATATATACATTTATCCTCGATTAAGAATCAAAACCCATTACTTTGTCACCCCTGAGGACTAAGATGGAATGCCTCGTTTCCAGTAAAAAAGGGTCTCCAGATCTCTAAAACTCACCATACGAAACACAGCAGTAATAATCTACTATTTTGCCCGTATATATATATATATATATATATATATATATATATATATATATATATATATATATATATATATGTGTAGTTCTTCCCCGGTTGAGCAGTTTTTCTTCTTTATTTTATATATGTATTATGAATTTTCCTTACATATTATGAAAAATTACTGCATCGTTGGTCCATCGTGAGCCCGGTTGCTGACCATGAGGTCATGGGTTCGAATCCCGAGTCAGAGCGAAATAAATCATTGACATTTCTGTCAAGAAATACTCAGTAGCAGCCCAGAGTCAGAAAGTTAGCAGAGTTCTTATCCCGTAGGACCTGCACTTGATCTCTCTTTGGTCATGTATAGTTGCTACAGGACTATGAGAGTGAGAGAATAAAGATTGCACCTATGCTTTCGTATACACTTGGGCACTATAATACCGTTTTGGGCAGATGGCTAGTCTCCGATGAGGCTGGCCGCCGCGTCGTTACCACACTAATCGGTCTGGAGGACATTACTTATTACGAACAATTAACTTTCTTTAAAACTAAATATTCAATTGAGTAATAATTTTATTTGTCTTGGTTCTGTAAGTACTACCGTGCAACCAAAAATACTTATTAGCTGTTAGTTTGTTTTTGTCACAGCTTAAAGACAACTTTTTAAATCTTTATTATAGTATTTGTGAAGAAAATGATGAAAATGATACGTAATAAGTAAACAGAAATTTCAAATTCTTTTACTCAATGAGCACCAGGCAAATGGCACCGCATCTTCACAGCGCATTCTTTTTGAACCTTACGAAAAAGGCGTTTGTCATGCTTATTTTATAAAAAAAAAAACCATCAATGGCAAAGGCATGATTCCATATATAAAAGTAAATATCTCTATAATAGTAATAATTGTTCTCAGATATATCCGACGTCAACATCTGCTTTAGTAAAAAGCAATGAGATGCCTGTACTAGTATACTGTGAGGCTGCGCCCGAGCAGCCGTTCAAGTTGAAAAAACTATTACTAACACACCCAGAATTAAATATGCTAATGACGAATATTGTCAATGCAGTGCAATCGTGTCAGCAGGCTCTGAACGATGAGAATGATAAAAGAGATATGTATAAGGTGAGACTTCAAAACATTCTGAAATGCATATGGTAGCAGGCTAGGTTTAGACCTACTGAAATTTAATTAATAATACCAATAAAACTATTTTTTGTAAAAGAATATTAACAATGCTATAAACATTACTAATATTCCCCTTAACCACTCGTGGTAAGCTTATATTGCTTGTATTACGAGTGGTTCACGCCAGTAATCGAATGACGGATTCGAACCCACGACCTTTTTGAGTTCGCGGTCCGCGCCCTTTCATTAGGCTACTGTCGCTTCTCAAATAGTATTCTAATAGTAATTTGTAATAGTAGTTTTAGTAGCAATCATGTTCAATTTCCAAATAGTAGAACAGAGTTACATTTTATACGTACGAATTATTGGTTTTTGATCTGGTTGGATATTGACAGTTGACACTGTAGTCAATTGAAATACTTTTAAAGAGTTGTCGTGTGGCGCTAATTTGTCATTCTCACAGTGGCTTTCCCTTCCCCTTCACTTTTCACCTTGGTAATATACCATGGAGGTTACTAAAACATAGCCCGCCTGTCCTTGAAAATTGTAGAATTTATAGCGGCGCTGACCTCGGTGAGTAGGGACTGCGAAGTTAGCTGTTTATGTTAGTTGTTGGTTGCGTGTTCAGATCACGTCGGGGTCACCACTGTGGCCGTGGTAGGAAAAGGGGAGATCTCCCGCTGGGCAAGGTGTTCTGCCTGGGGAACGGCCATCACTCCGTGTGATAGTTCGGAGATGTTCTATATATACTGTTTATGATTCGGAATGTTGATAGCGTGATTTAGGCTTCGGTGTATTTCACTTGTGGCGCGACGACAGCGCCGCTTCTTCCGCCGGGCATGTTTTTCTGCCCGGGGAGCAGCCAACACTCCGTGTGATAGTTCGGAGATGTTCTATATATACTGTTTATGATTCGGAATGTTTATAGCGTGATTTAGGCTTCGGTGTATTTTACTTGTGGCGCGACGACGGCGCCGCTACAAGTACAAGTAGATGAATTTAGTTGAATAATGTACAAATTTTCTTCGCGCCATTGGTGAGAAAATTTTTATGCTCCCTAATTTTGTAATTTTTGACAAAAAGAAACATTAAAAAATGGAGAAATATTTTATTGTTCGTGGATGTGCAAGTGGTTGAGAATCTGATCGGAAAAATAGACTGAATGACTTTTATTGAGCGAACTTAGCGATCGCAGCGCCTCACTTATGGTGTCCGTATTTCTGGGACACTATTTTCTACGGCGATCGTTCTCCTGTTCCCTAACCTCCATGTGATATACACTAGTCGCGCTGCGCTCCTTTCGCTTCCATGTCACGACACGACGTTTGTTGTGACCACTTTTATTTTAAGTGACTTATTTCATTCATCAATAAGTACATATAAAGAAACAATAAAGGGAGAGAGTATGTATGCCACCCCATAGATTACCTCGTTAGGTGAATATTACTCGTAAATTTGACTGCCTTGTTGATTTAGTGTTCGCAAAGGCGTTTGCTAGTCCTGATGTCCCAGGTTTGAATCCCGGGTCGGGCCAAAATCAATTATTACGTTTTTCTATTAAGAAATTCTCAGTAGCTGCCCGGAATCAAGGAATTGGCGGTGTCTCACCCGTGCCTCGGAAAGCACGTAAAGCCGTTGGTCCTGCGCCTGACCTCTATCCGGTCGTGTCGGATGCCGTCCCATCGAACTGTAATAGGGAGGGAATTGAGAGTGGATTTGTGCCTGCGCATACACTCGGTCACTATATCCCTGTCTTGCGCCGATGGCTATAATTAAATAGCAATCGTTTGTTTGTTTTTTGTTGAATATATTTACTTAAACTTGAAATAAGAAGCACAAAAATCGCTTATCATATCGCATGATTTTTTTCTTTATCTGCGCAAGTAGTAAGTACATTATTGTAATCCATCGTGTACTAATCGCGCAAATAAATAATGGGATTATTAATGGCGTCGCCTCTGTTCACCTCTAGCTTGCATACTGTCGCTGTCTATACTCACTGATCGATAACACCACAAAAATAATATCATTAATGCGTTGCGATAAGCGTGTCTCTTATTTAATTGTTTTCATGTATCAAAGCATAAATGTTCAATTTTAAGTATTAATTTGTTTTACGAAGTATCAAAGTCTTTGCCAGAGATCTGTCTGCCAGTAAGAGCCAGCTGTCAAAGCTGAATACTGCGTGTGGCAGCATCGTTTCCGGGACACCTGAGATTTAGAGAGATTGAGAGGTTCTATGGGCAGCTGTACACATCATCGTTGGAGCCACAAGCAAGTGTGAGTAATGATCCAAGAGCAAGTCTTATCCGACACTGTTCCGATGATATCCCGGACGTCAGTCTGAGCGAGATTAGAATGGCTCTCCAGCACCTTAAAAACGGCAAGTCCCCGGGCGAGGATGGAATTACAGCGGAGCTTCTGAAAGCGGGTGGAAAACCGTTACTTGAAGTGCTTCAGAGGCTCTTTAATTCCGTCCTCCATGGTGGCACTACTCCGGAGGCGTGAAGCAGAAGTGCGGTGGTCTTGTTCTGCAAGAAAGGTGACAACGTTCTCTTGAAGAACTACAGACCGATATCCCTTCTGAGCCGCGTCTACGTGCTGTTTTTGAGAGTCATTACGAATCGTCTCGCACGCAGACTCGACGACTTCCAGCCTCCCGAACAAGCCGGTTTCCGAAAAGGCTTTAGTACCATAGACCACATACATACTCTTCGGCAAATTGTACAGAAATCCGAAGAGTACAATCTGCCACTTTGCCTAGCGTATGTGGACTATGAAAAAGCCTTTGATTCCGTCGAAGTTTGGGCTGTGCTACAGTCTCTTCAGCGGTGCCAAGTTGACTTCCGGTATATCGAAGTGCTGAAGTGTTTGTACAGTAGAACTACGATGGCTATCCGAGTACAGAACCAGAGTACGAAACCTATCCAACTGCAGGGAGATGTAACACATGGTGACGTTATTTCCCCGAAACTCTTCACCGCTGCATTATAGGACGTTTTCAAGCTACTGGACTGGAAAAGATACGGTATTAACATCAATGGCGAGTACATCACTCACCTTCGATTTGCCGACGATATATGTAGTCCTTATGGCAGAATCGCTGGAGGACTTAATCACTATGCTCAATGACCTCAATAGTGCCTCCCAACGGATAGGTCTTAAGATGAACATGGACAAAACAAAGATCATGTTTAATGTCCATGTCACACCTTTGGGGACACTCCCGAAAAGGCGAATTAGTCTTTAAAGCTCAAAAGAGATATTTACGAGCAGTATGTCAGTTGCAGGTTACCGATAGTTGCAAATCGCATTTCATTGATCTTAAGAGGGCCCTTCCCGGCCCGTCTATCGTCAACACGAGTATGGTTGAAAAGCTTGTTGTTTCATCCAGCTCAATGTTAGAAAAAGAAGCAAAGCGAAAAGAGAGAGATAGCGCCTGAGCGCTCGGTTAGCATTCGGTAACTTTTGCCGCTCACTCACGGGCGGTAGACCGCTAGTGAGCCATTCGGTTTAAAGAACTTTATTTCTCATTAAGACAATAAGTCACTTACATGAGAACAATAACATCTATATTATAATTCTAGTGCGTGTGGGTAGTAAAAAATAAATAAAAATTATACCGGTCGATCGTTAACCAAGAAGCGAGTTCATTGTGTTCTTATCAGCTATAAGGCGGTGGTCCTAGTATAATTTTAATGCATAGTTTCATCATTATAAATATATTCAAATAATCTTGTTTTAAAAATATTGATTGAAGTCGCTTCTTTCACATGTTTTGGAAGTTGATTGTATAACTGTGCTCCCCCAAATGTTATGTTATTTTTTCCATAGTTTGTTCTTACGCCAGGTAACACAAAATTGCTGGCTCGGCGGGTTATATATTTGTTTATTTGACTTTTTGTTGTGAATGTTATGTGTGAGTGAATAAGCTTGTGAGTTATCTTGTAGATAAGTAGACGTGTATTATACGTAAAAAGTTGTTTAATATTTAAAATTTTTGTGTTTTTGTAAATCGTTCATAGTTCATAGTCATAGTTGTGTAAGATTTTAATTATTTTATTTTGTAATATTTGTATTGGTTTTAAATTACTTTTAGCTGCAGTGCCCCATATTTCGATTTGATACAGTAAGTGAGGCTTCACCAACGTATTGTATATTAAAAGTCGAGCATTTTTCGGTATACATCGAACTATTTTATGCAGTGCGCCCACAAGTGAGGAGAGTTTGTTGTGAATATATTGCAAGTGAGCTTTCCATGTAATGTTTTTGTCCAGTGTTAAGCCTAGGTATTTTTCTTGGTTAACTTGTTGTAATACCTCACCGTTAATGCTAAGTTTAGGTCGATCAGGTATTTTTCTATTTTTGGAACTAAATATTATGTATGAAGTTTTAGAAATATTAATTGTTAATAGATTGTATTGGAGCCAACAGTGAAGTATGTTTAGATCCTCTTGTGCGCGCATCGTTATTTCTTTGATATTGCTCCCGAAATAAAATAAGCTTGTATCATCTGCGTAGAGAGCAAGGCGACCCTGTAGTCCCGCTTGGTGAATGTTGTTTACGTAGATCAGAAACAGCAATGGGCCAAGAATTGAGCCTTGTGGTACGCCACGTGTTAGAGGCTTGCGACTACTCTGATAGTCTCCAATTTTTACAATCTGATACCGATCATCCAAATAAGACTTTAGCATTTTGTACACGTTTCCAGTAATGCCAATACGTTCCAATTTTTTTAGTAGTATGGAATGGCTGACCGTGTCGAAAGCCTTTTTTAAATCAACAAAAACACCTAAAGCAAACTGTTTTTGATCAATTTTGGTTTTAATAGTGGTTACTAAATCTATAGTTGCGCCAAGGGTGTTAGATTTGGGCCGAAAGTCATATTGTTGGTTATACAAAAAGTTAATTTTAGTAAGGTAGTCGTCCAATCTCATGTAAATAATTTTTTCAAGAATTTTAGAGAGTATTGGCAGAACTGAAACTGGTCGATAGTTTCCGGGATTTGTTTTTGTACCGGACTTGTGCACTGGTGTGACTTTAGCAATTTTTAAGCTTTCTGGGAAGACTCCTTCATTTAAAAGTTTGTTAAGGCAATCAGTCAGATTATGAATTATATAATTTTTTATACACTTTACGACTTTAGTACTTATACCATCAATACCTGTGCTCGTATTTGAATCCAAGTCATCTATGATTTTAGATACTTCATTAGCTGTGCATGAGGAAAATCGGGATAGCTCATGATGAGCAGTTGTTTGGTGTAGCTTAGGTAACGTGTGTGTATCATTGTTATGAAACTTGTCTGGTATTTCATTTGCTAGTTGTATACCTATGTTAGCGAAGAAACGATTAAAGGTTTCACATACCTCTATGGGGTCCGTGGTCACTATTCCGTTTTCATCTGTAAGGTTTGGGGGAACACAATTACTTAAAATTTTGTTATTTGCTAGATTATTAATTAATTTCCACATTTTCTTGGGTTTTTTTGTACATTTCATGAATTCTCCGTAGAAATACTTCTGTTTTGTATTCTTAATCGTTGGTGCCAGCGTGTCTCTCTTAAATTTAAAATCTAGCTCGAGGTTATTATTTTTAGGATTTTGTTTAAATTTATTCCATGATATATTCCTTTCATTAATCTGAGCTATTATGTTGCTATTAATCCATTCTTTTTGAGGTTGGTTCAATATTTTATATTTTTTTGTTTTACTTTCGGCAGTTATTTTTATGATATGTTCTTCTAGAATATTAAAATTACAGGAAATATTTTGAAATTTTGATAATTCTATAATTTTATTTAATTTATTATAATCAGTCGCTTCATACACTATTTTTTGTTTTGGTGGAGGCATTACTCTTAGGCCATTCATGGGAATAATATTGAATCGCACGCGCGCGTCTCGCAACTATGTCCTCGCGTGCGCATAGCTGTAGTTTTGTAAATTTCTCTGCATACAGGACAGGTGTATACCATTTACACCTGTCCTTTAATTTTAGTACCGTATTACTTTATTATATTACATGCTTTGTCTAGTACGGACGTAACGCTTGGCCTCGGAGATTTATTTGTGTTGTATTTTTACCTATCTATGTAATGTCGTTCATAGTATACCTAAATACAGCACTAAAAAGTAAAGGTAAATGATTTATTCTGCTTAGGACTAGTAGTAGGAGCAGAATAAATTCTTTATCTATCCAGTTTGTCTGTATTAGTATTGTATTAGAGGATGCGGAAATTAGGTAACGTACCTAATTATTTAACATGTACGTACCGTATTTGAACGACTACAAATTAATGTATGTTTGTATAGGCACTAATTTGTACCGTAGTACAGGCGGTTGGTCAAATAAAGTAGTCTGAATACAGTTGGGTAAATATCAATTTTTATTCGAAAAAACTTTGTCACATTTTATAAACAATATATAAAACAACCCAGTTGTCGAGAAGATTCCGTTTTCCAAACACAAACAGTTTTTAAACTGTCAGAAGTGATTGAAGTATTTAGAAAAAATTTAATTATTATCATCTAATACAGTCAATCATCGAGTCTATCTCTCATTGGCAGTTTACGTGGGAAACGTGAGTTAATAATTTCTGTTGTTCACAACACTAAACCTTTCGCAAGCCAAAGCAGTGTCCGATATAAAAAAAACAAGACCGTTGTAGTAGTTAAAACAGAATTCACTAAAATTAAAATACAACAGCACATTCGCGTATGCGCAGTCAACAAATTCTATACCTGCTAACAACTCCGAGAGGCCCGACCCGAGAACCGAGCGTCATTCAACTCCCCCGTCTCACCCCGCCCTAACCCCGCATGACTCGTCCCCCGCATACCTTACCGCCACTTGACTAACAAGCAAGTGAGAACGCGATAACATTGAACGAAAAATAGTGTGCGGAAATTTCATAAAACTTGTTCCAGGAAATACGTGTTTTTCAGTAAGCCTTGAAAGTATGTGAAACAAATGTTTGTCATTTAGAAACTCGATTACATTTGCGAGGATTCTATCAAAATATTTTCGTTGGGTTTACTATTTATGAGTACATTACGAACGGCCAAAATTCAGGTAATTTTGTGCAAAAAAGCAGATTCTTGGAGGCTTATACTGAATTTGTTTCTCCAAATTTTGATTCTTTGTTTTGATAGAAACCTAGCTATAGTGCACAAGATACCTATTAGTTCAAAAATTTCAAAGAAAGATCTATTACAACGCCATAATCACGTACGAGCGTTTGTATGAAAAGTAAGACAGGTTGACCGCTCTTAACATACTGACCTTACCATCTTTATACATATATTTGAAATAACTATGTTTGTTAGGAAACATTTTAACATATTTGAAAAAACTAATAATAAACGACATAGAAACACACTTAAAACCTCATAAACTAGCCCTGTATTCAAAAAGTTTCATGGGTATGGCTCCTAAATTTAATAATAAATTCCCAAAAAACATCAAAGAGACTGATAATATAGGCAAATTTAAGAAATAGTTTTCGGGTTTTTTTTTTAATAAATAAAGCATACTACTCTATCAACGAATATATAGAAGATAAAATGAATGGTTTTTAGTATCTCGGACATTTAATGTCCGATTTATTTATTATATTTTTATATTTATGTTATTAAGAATTATGTAATTGATAATTAAGATAATGTAATAAATATAATAAAATAAATATAATAAATTTATGTAATTTCTAAACATACTAATTATAATTGAAATTATTATGTTATTGAATATTAACATTTATAATGCCAGGTGATGATGATAGCTAAATATTTGTATGCCTTTTAAGTCGAAACGTAGTGTTACTCATCGTACCTTTTCCACCAAGTTTGTAACTTTTCACCTATGTTTTACGAACAAATTATTTTGATTTGATTTAAATTAATGAAAACAAATATTATTTATTAATTGCTGTACACTCTTTTTGATATTTAGTTAATAATTTAAGTACATAATTCGATTGATTGTAACATACAAAAATTAAATAACTATAATAAAAACATCTAAATATTTCAAAACAATATACTAGCACAACGTTCTAATTAAATATATTATTGTTATTTGTAATAAAACGACATAACGTTATAAGAACCGCTTTCGCTTTTGTAAGCTGCCAGTACTATTTCTAATCACATTGTTTATCCGTCCGAGTAGTAGAAGTATGTAAATTGTGTGTGTGTGTGGCAGGTGGACGACTGCCGGCGCACGCATAACTACGAAGAGTTCATCTGCACGTTTCTGTCGATGCTGGCGGAGCGCGGCGCGCTGGCGGAACTGGTGGCGGCGCAGTTGGAGCGGGGGCGCGCGCCGCGCGTGCGCCGCCGCCGCCCGCGACCCCGCGCCCGCGCCCGCGCCCGTCCTCGCCCGCGCGCCTCCGCGCCGCGCCACCGCAACTGAACACCACACTCGCTGCATTGCATTGTAATACGCGGTGTACCGCCAAATTTATTTATTTATAAGGTACACCAACAACAAAGCACATGAAACATTAATAATAATAAATAAATAACGTCTTGGACACGGTCGTGTTTTACATGAATAAACGTGTACATACGGTATTACCTCAAAATGTCAGCGTTCCTTCCCCTAAATATTTCGTAATTTCTTTATGTATGTTGTGAAACATCACTAAGTATTTGGCAGGAACCAACCATAAACGAATGCTACTGTGTTATCGTTCAACATTTCGAAGATACGGCAACGAAGCAACTTTCTCGTGCCCTCGGCGCCATTATCACCGTCATTAAAAGTTAAACATTGTAGATATCTTAATAATATCAATAAACTTGATTAAAACCTCTGGTTTCTTTTAATATGTAATAAAATACTGTCTAAAGCCCAAATTTTTTTTCAAGTCACTAGTGCTGTGGGCACTTTGTATGAAGTCAACTAACTTCTACAAAAACCTTAACATCAGGTGAGATGTATGCTCGTTTGCCCCCTCTTCTATATTAAAAAAAAAAGTGTTTGAGTATATTTATGGTTGATAAAGATGTGATAGATGTTGTTGGTATAATTTCTAACCACTGCAAGCACGCAATAGGTTATATATATTAAATTCAACTTTGACGCTATATTTGGAATAAACTGTTGATATAATTATAATTTTTCATCCCCAAACAAGGTACGTAAAGACAATACATCAGTAGACCGTGGACTATTTTTGATATCGTTAATTTTATCTTGAGTAGGATCTAATCCATTTTTATTAATATTATGCCTCAGGAAGGTTACTGACTTATGGAGAAATTTCTTTTTACTTAACTATTGTAATTCTTTGTAACAATTGAATGTATATACTTCACTGTCCCCTGACTATATAATAAAAACAGGCTATACTACCTCGTAGCGTTTGACCCATATACCACTTGGCACTTGGCAAACATTTGGCACCTTATCACCAAACCTTAATGTTTTCACTTTATATGCAATAATCAAGTACATATGCTTGATTAATATCAAGTGTGCAGAAATACTAACTGTACGACAGATGTCGTCCGCGTCACTTTCGCAATGGCGAACATGTGACATTTTCGAGAATGTTGCTTTTCCCAGTCTATCATTACAGCTTCTACTTGATCTTTCAATGCAAAATTTACAGGTCGTTGTTTCAAAAATATTGGCACTGCTTGAAATTGATAATTTTTTCCAATTTCTTATATTCTTCTTACTTAATAATATTTGTAGATTTACTCTAAATTCTTGTTCTGTTATATCACTTTCTTCTTTATTAATAGAGTAAAGGTTAAATGGTAACTTAGATTTCCGAGCCATTCTCTTCCAACTACTTTCCTGTCTATGATAAATATTTTTCCCAAAATGTCTCTATTATTGTATAATTTTTTTTGTTGAGGTCCCAAGAGGTATTATAATTTCTCCGGTGTATGTTCTTACCTTTACTGCAGTACATGTGAATTTTGGATTCAGGAAATTATTGTAAAAATATTCAACAGAACATGTACTAAGAGGCTCCCCCGTGTCCATTTCTAATTTATGTAATTTCTAATTCAGTGTTAAGATATGTAGAATAATCACTTCGTACATGTATGTTCTGTAATATACAGGATATTAGTGTAAACACCGTCATCCTTGAAATCAGTCGTTTGGTTTCACTCATAGAACGAAAATTCAATGAAAAATAACATTTTTTTTAGTAAAATCTCAGTTTTTCCTTAATTCCTCAATTTTTGCCTGTCCTAAAAGCCAGGATGAAAGTACGAAGGAAAAGTTACATCACAGGTTATGTGTACATATTGTGTTTTTATTAGAATGTTGTGTAGGTAGCTAGCGCGAGTGGTGATCTTTACAGTCATTAGGCCACTCGGGCGCATAGGGTATCCATGAATTTACGGACGGTGTCGGACAGAAACTTTTTAAATTTTATGAAAGAAAATTGAGTTTTCTTTTTTTAAATTCATTGAATTTACGTTCTATAAGTGAAACCAAACCACTGATTTCAAGGATAACGTTGTTTACACTAACAGCCTTTATGTATTTCATAGACTTCCTCCTCAAAGTTACTCTCTAGCTCTATTTGAATCTGTTTTTGATATTTGAAACAAACTGTATATGCCCTTTCATTTTACATTTTCTGCGGTAGTATATTTTTCCCACGTCTAAAATAATTATTTTTACGTGGTAGAGCTGCACACTGCAGTTATATTACTGGTATAGTTGTAACACGAATGGGTAGACTCTCACAGATTACCAGCATCAAATAGCAACTCAACGCTGGTGTGTTTCGTTTGGTGTGTAGAGAATCGGAGCTCTTTTTACTGGAAACGAAGCATTCCATCTTAGTCCTCACGGGTGACAACGCATCTGCATTTTGATTCGTTATCGAGGAGAGATTTCGATATCTATGGGTCACAGCAACCACTTACCATCAGGTGTACTGTGTGCTCGTATGCCACCCTTATACTTTAAAAAATCTGGTCTATTTTTTTGTACTAATTTACTAAAATTTGATGTATATTTGACTTTTTTTTCAGTTTCCATTTCTTTAGTTTTAGATTTAGATGTTCAATAGCCAATGCAATTTTCGTAATATCATCCAATTTTGTAGTTGATAGTTCTTGGAGTTGTTTTTCTTAATTGCATTACGCAGCCGTCGGATAAATTGTACCCGGAGGTGTCTCAAGAGTAGACTGCTTTCGGTTGTTGCAGATAAAATTGCATTTTCCTCAGATCTCTTTCAGCCCTACCACGTAGTTTGCAGTTGATTCATACTCATTCTGTGTTCTAAGTCAGAACTTGTTGCTGTGCCACTTCCCCCGACTCCGGGCTACATGATTCCCCGGGATTTTCACTAATTTATCGTAGGATTTTAATTCAGATGTACTTGGTGCCGAGATATTTTTTAAAGCTTGATAGTATTTGGGATCAATGAAAAAAATTTTGCATTCTATATGAATTTCTTTTTCTTTATATATCGGTTTAAATTATTTGTAATACGAAATAATAATTAAATAGTTACATTTTAAGCTTGTTCATCACATTAAACGTAATGTGTTGACAATTTTGGATCTTGAAACCTTCTATAAATGGTAGTATAATCATATTAATACCAGTTGTAAAAAAAAGAGCCTGGCGAATGAGTATGGAAACCGAATCAAAGCACGAGCCCTGTAAACTACAAACATTGAAAAATACCAATATCCATTACCTCGTCAAATGTAGAAATAGTAAATAGCATAATATGTAGTAATTTTGAATAAATACCAAACACATCGGTTTTGCATTTATTCTAGATAAGCCTTTTATCAAAATTTCTGACGGCCCTTCAAAAGTTTTCAAAAGTATTTTTAGTGATATGTAAATCTAAATGATAAAATCTAGTAGTAATTTTAACAATTTTTAAATAAAGACAATATTTAACAACTTCATTCTTGCATGTGTGAAGTGTACTTACAGACTACCGACTCGGGGACCTGTATCATTGCGACAACTGATACAGCGAGAATTGTTCGTTCGTTATGCAATAAATAAAATTGAAGCGTTTATTAGTACTGTTAAAATAACAGATTTTTACCAATTGTATATGAATTTAGTAAAAATCAAGGTAATTTTATGCTATCGCGGCCTCCTCGTTTTTTTGGCTCTAGAAAATTGAAAAATCATCTGGTTTCGATGAATTCAGATGTCTGAGTCGGGATGCCCTAAGTTCCGAGCTCGTATCGCACGATCTTACACCAAAATATTAACTTTTATAATTATTTCAATTTTCTAGAGCGTTTATGATAACATTTAAAGTCATAAAACTATATGAAATCTTCAGGTGATATATTTTCCATTTTTTTTCATAAATCCGCCGTAAAAACGAAGATTTTAAAAAATTTCATCGACATCGGATGAGTTTTCGATTTTTTAGAGCCAAAAAACGAGGGGACCGCGATAGCATGAAATTACCAAATTCGGTTATAAAAGTATATATGGTACTTATAACAAAAAACAATTTTTAAAGTTTTGTCTGTCTGTCCATTTGTTTCGGCTAACCTCCGAAATGGCTGGACCCATTTTGGGATTTTCACTGGCAGATAGCTAATGTTGTAAGGAGTAACTTAGGCTTTCATTTTAGAAAAAGTATTAGGGTTCCGCGCAAAAAAAATCCATGAAATCCAATAGTAATTACTTTCACGCGGATGAAGTGGCGGAGAACAGCAGCTTGTATTCTATTTCATGCTTTAAACATAAGTAAAAATATGTAAAAATGAATAAAACAAAATATAAAAACGAATTTTTTATTAGTATACTACGAACAGCGCCGTATTTACATGGTCTTTATATTGTTAAAGAAATGTAACAACAACTTCACTATTTCTTTAGGCACATACTTCATCAAATAACATCCACAAATTTAACAGTATTGCTTGAACCACTAAGTGGCTATAATAACATAAACTCTGCGGCTCATCCTTTTCACTTCATACTACATATCATAAAAATTACGACATTAATTGTGAGAATCGTAACTGTCCACAAGTTTAATGAAATAGGTAACCAAAATTAACCCTTTTTAAGGCAGCGGGAATATATTTCCCACCACTAATTTTCACATTATTAGTTAAGCAAATTTTTGGGAAAGATTTTTTCCTATTGGCAACATTTTTATGGATATCCGGTCAACATTTTTCATCTATGGTAATGACACGTCGCCATTTTAGATTTTACACTGTGACGTTTGGAAGACTGAAATCGGGTGTGTTTCGGTACGACTTCTAAAATCTTTATAAATCTTTTATATCTGCGACTCATGAACGGTAAGTTGTTATTATTTCTAAAGCTTATTGTATATTTCATTGATATTCAAGCATATTTTCAATTCTACATTTTGCAGATTTTGTTAGTAGGGGCTTTTTGTGGTGGTAAAAATGTTCCCTTTGCCCGTGGAGCTGACAGTATGTATTGGTTGTTACAGATTTATATTTTGAAAATGAATGAAAAGGCACTGAATGACTTGGAAATAGCTTGTGCATTAGAAGAGATTTTTGGTTTACCTGATGATCCCGATGTGTCAGATGATAATTTGGAATCCGATGAAGAAGATGTGCAGTACAGTACAGTGAAACTTCAAAGAATTTTAGAGAGCCTTGATGAGCCTCATGATGGAATTCTAGCACCCACACCTGATCCACCTGATAGTCTTATTAGTAATATAAGTAATGCGTCTGTTGAAAACCAACCTAGTCCATCACCTCAACCAACCAACAGTGACCGACTTAGGCGGGCAAGAATAATCCAAAATGCACCCAGTACTTCTGGCACTCAACAGACCTTACGGCGACAACCACAATCACTAGTAGCAAATACTAACTCAGATTCGGAAACAGATGATTCAGACGGCGAAGAGGAAACATGGAAAAAAACTATGTGGACAACTGAAATGCCAAGTCCTAGCGTTTACGATGAAATTCCGATGGAACCGGCAATTATGTTTAGCAGCCGTACTAGACCTGTAACTGTATTTGAAAAATTCTTCACTGATGAAGTCTACGATTTGATAATATATCAAACAAACTTATATGCAGAGCAAAGGAAAGATGAAGGATGGACACAATTAGATAAAAAAGAACTGAAGGCCTTTGTAGGGATTTTTATAATAATGGGATACAATATTCTGCCTTCTATTGACCTTTATTGGTCTTCCGACCCTGGTTTCAGGGTAGATGAAATAGCATAGACTATGACCGTAAAGCGATTCAAGAAGATATTGCGAAATCTGCACGTGAATGATAATACACAGATACCAGATAAGACAAGCGAGAACTATGACAAACTACAAAATACGCCCATTATTGGATCTTATCACTCAGGCATGTCAGAAAAATGCCAAAGACTCCTCATCCCAAAGTATTGATGAATCGATGATTCTCTTCAAAGGCCGGTCTTCCATGAAACAGTATATGCCTCTAAAGCCCATAAAAAGAGGTTACAAGGTATGGTGTCGCTGTGACAGTAAAACTGGGTATCTCTATGAATTCTACATATACACTGGAAAATCAAAAACCGGAACAGAGGAAGGACTAGGATCCAAAGTTGTGAAGATGTTGACTGAAAAGCTGATAAATAAAGCACTGGAGGAATATCATATTATTATTACATTTGACAATTTCTTCTGTGACTACACTCTAATGCAATATCTATATGAAAATGGCATTTATGCTACAGGAACTGTACGAAGACACAGAAAACATCTGCCTGTACTTGTAAAAACGAATCAGAAGCTTGCAAAAGGACAATATAAATGGAGAGTCAAGGGAAATGTATCTTTCTTAGTTTGGCAAGATACCAAAGAGGTTCTCCTATTGAGTAATGCATTCCATCCAAAAGTTGGCAAAACCACTGTCTTACGGACTCAGAAAGACGGCACAAAACAAGAAATCAACTGCCCGTTAGCAATAAAGGAGTATACTAAAAGGATGGGAGGCGTTGATCACTTTGATCAGATAAAAAGTACCTATTCAGTAGGCAGAAGAAGTAGGAGATGGTGGGTCCGAATATTCTTTTTCCTTTTAGATACAAGTATAACAAATGCATACTTGTTATATTGCCAAAATAAGAATGCGACAAAACTAAGCAATCTTGAATTTCGAGTCTCTGTCGCTAGAGGACTGATCAGTGGGTTTTCCAGTAGAAAACGACGATCTGGTAGTTTAGTCAACTATATCTGCAGAAAAAAAATTGCTTCTGAGAATCGCCAAAAGGCAGTGCATGTTGTCGCAGAGGAAGTTCGTTTCACCAACGTTGGAGACCATATGCCCGTTGAATCGCCTTCATATAAACGTTGCAGAATGTGTAGCACAAAAGAAAAAGACAAAAGATCGAAAGTTATATGTGAAAAATGCAAAGTTCCGCTCTGCATAACACCATGTTTTACTGCATTTCATAGGAAAGGCTAGTTAAGGCGTCACGGGCAGCGGGAAAATATTTACCACCGTGTTTTTTTAAATTTTTGAATTTCTTATTTGCATTTTGTGAAAAACCATAATAAAAATAGTCTAAAACCATCAACAGTTTTACTTATCCACCCCTAGATGCTTATGCCTTATAAAGGGTTAAAAACATAGGCAAGAAGTGAAGATTGAAAAAGTATTTTTGTTTTAAATGAAATAATTAACAATATAGAAGAATAAGAAAACAAAATGGTACCTAAAATCGATACGATGAAGATTTTCAAATACTACCTACCTAAACTTTATATTTTCGTAAATTGTCTATGTTTATAGAAGACAAGTTGCAGTTAATTATTAAAAATTTAAAGAACATTAAGAGGATTATGGATGGAACTGCAAGAAATTTGAAGAATAAGGTTTTGCTGTCGCGCTATGCTCGATGGAACGAGCTAGACAATCAAGAGAGAAAACTGCAATTCAGACTGATTTTAACTGCGAAAAATTGATTTCATCTGTTTCCTTCTTTAATTTTTTTATCCATTATTTAAATTTTTTAGAAACAAAAGAATATCTTGATGGGATTGTGGCTATGTCTGTAGGTTTATCATTAAAACAAAAATTAGGAACATATGGCAGTGTTAGATGATATAGATTGTATCGTAAAAATATTCGATATAGTATCACTCACTCAGGAAGAAAACAAATGAATAACGTGCGTATGGACTAAACGACTTCCAATACCCTCTTAAGTTCTTTACTTACACTGAAAACAGATGTTATGGTTTGATCTGAGATGATGCAAAAAGCATCGTATTGTCACATGTAAGCGTACAATTATGTTCAAAACAATCCAATAACCTCTTCCGAGAATACATATAAAATTACTGACAGTAGTTTTTTTATTGGCACAATTTAGCCGTTTAACGTTAACAACAGTGGATAAGCCCGCGCAAACGTAAGGTTTCCTGATTAGTAAATACATTACGTTTTTAGTATTTGAGCAACTGAATGAAAGAATTTTGTACAAATGTGGCGCACACGTTTTAGATAAACATTTTATTTTCCATTCGGTAACAAATCTTGACGTTATACATTACGTTTTTAGTATTTGAGCAATGAATGAAAGAATTTTGTACAAATGTGGCGCACACGTTTTAGATAAACATTTTATTTTCCATTCGGTAACAAATGTCTACGTTAGATTCTGGAAGCAAGCCAGACATTTGAAATGAAAAAGGGTAAAACCGAAAGACGTCATCCCAAATCTACTAAATGCAGCTCTAGCGCAAATTTTTGGCGTGCCGCCGCCCATTAACGGACGTCCGTTATATAATAGGTTTTTTTTTTTCTAACGTAAAAGCATAATAATAAACTACACCAAAATGTGTGCTCTAAGTTGATGGTATGCCGAATCTGAATTCGTAATATGAAAACCTTAGCAGGAAACCTGACATTCGCAACCTTCCATAAGGTTTATCGTTATAAGACAAGCACAATGTGAGTAATAAATATTGCATTATAAAATTGATATTAGATTATTAAATTGAAAATTGTGATTTCATTACAACACTTAAACAGTTAAAGCATTTTTATTATATTAAATTACCTTTAAGTCCTATTGCATCAAGAAGGCAAGTGACTCGATGACAAACACATCATATCACAGACTAACGGAAACTACGCCAGGGAACTTACATACACTACATAATATGGCACTAACACACTGAATAACAAATCATTTAACGAAATTTCAATTACGAGGGGACTTGCACATCACTGATACGTATAATATTGAATAAAGGTAATAATAACAGCGGACTCGAAATATAGCATACCTGTTACATTTCAATCACAATATAATCTCATATAATCTTTATGGGCTTTTCAACAATATAACCCCGCAAAATGAAAAATATTGAAATAATACTCGATAATAACAATAATAATAATAAAACCATTATATATTTGAAAAGGACAATGTGGCAGTAGCACCAGTGGCATGGCAGAAACATACGCGGGCCCCGGGTTCACAACCGAAACTTATCGCTATTATCACTACGTAAACGTTTCACTACTCTGGGTGTACGTAAATTTGCGAGTCCAAACTGAGACACATCCTTATAAACCCCCTCAAACATTTTGGATTTTTTAAAGAAAATAAAATTCCCCTGCATTAAAAACTTATTGCACATGCGTGATATTAATTTCATAAAATAACGCTTAATTAAATTTGATCAAAATAAAATAATAAAAAATTTGACTAACAAAATCTACATCAAACCTTAGCACACTATTCACTACGGCATACATTCATAGATAAGGAACAATAGCATCAATTGATAATTTAACGTCCGCTGTAATGCACCGCGCCACAAATCGCTTACTGACGCTAACTGTAGTCTAAAAACGAACACATTACCCAGTCAACTGCCATTTCAACTCTCGTTTTTCAACTTCACTGTATCCTTTTGTTGCGAACCCGGACCCTCGTCGTTTGCTTTTTCCTCAGGTTTTTCTGCAGTTTTACTGCTAACTTGGTTCACCACGCCCGGGATCGGCAAGTCCTTTAATTGTCTTTTTTCTATCTCGGCTTTGAATTGCTCAATATCTTGAGGACTGCAAAAATATATATTTGATTAAAATACTATTTACTACAGAACATAATAAAACGGTACATTTATGTATACTGAATCATGTAGATTATTAAATTGACAGTGTTTAGGCATTTTTGGTACAATTAAAATAGTTAAGTCAAGGAAATGGAATACATATTACTAAACTAGGACTGTAAAAATGTACTTATGTAAAATAATCGAATTCCCTAATATCTTCATCTAGTTAAATTTGCAAGCCATCTCAAAGTGGTTATATAAGTTTTAATTCCATATCCAGAAGCGGAATTTACCAGGCTGATGAAAAGAAGTGTAAGGTCAATAGTGTATGAGTACGTGTTCGTGTTCGTGCGTGCTGCTGACCTGATCTGCACGAAGAGGATGCCGTTGATGAGGTTGAGCATGTCGATGACGGAGGCCATGGCGGGCGGCTGGATGTGCAGCGGCGGGACGGGCGGGGGCGCGGGTTGCGCGTGCGGTGCGCCGTGCGCGGGCTGCGCGCGCGCGTACGCTTCGGCCAGCCGCTTCTGCAGCACCACCGCCTGCTGCGTCAGGTGCCGCAGACACTCCGACGACTCGCGCGTCTTTTCGTGCTTCTCACCCAGCTGCCGACCACACTAACCCTTAACTCTCGTGCTCTTCAACACGTCCGGTTTAGGCCGTGACTACTCGACTCATTTACGCAAAAAGGATCCACAAGTAACGAAAAGATACTTTTATAGTATTGCACGTTTGAAGTTTAGGTCTGGCTACAAACTCTGCTGATATTATTTTTCAAACGAAAGAAGAAACTTTGCCACCTGTGGGTACAGCTTCTCCGTACGTTCTTTTATACAAGGTGTCCAGTAAATAGTACGACATGGTGCAGAGGGCGATAGCTTGGGTCAATACAACCAACCAAAACAACACAATATATTATGTTCGGATTTAACCAGATTTATTAGCATCTCGTAATGAAAAATTCCTTTTCCACTATTTTTTTTTACATCGAATTATTTATGAATAGTCACTCTACTCAACGATAAGTTTTTTTTTCTATCAAAAACAAGAATGTGTTCAAGAAATAAATATTTTTCACTAGCCGACCCGAGCGAAGCGAGTCGTAGCAGCTTAACAAAATATCATCTCGTTTTGTCTCGTGGGTCACCACAGCCCATTAACCTTTTGAGCGCCAAAGTCGCCTATACTTGACCAGCACCTGCGGGCCCTGAGCGCCAACGACGTCTACAGTTGACAAAAACCCGGCCCACAAAAATATGAAATATAGATATTGGAAAAATATTACTGGTATTTTAATTCTACACTCATCAAAAAAGAATAACCCAGCAACATGTGAGTATAAAAAACAAGTCTCCTAGAGCAACAAGTACTAAGAAACATTGAACAAAAAAAATAGATTTTTATTTAAGCAAATACTATGCCCAGCACGCTAAAATCATCTATGTTTGACTGCTAGTGTTGTAATGCGTTAGGCATAGATTTATTGAAAACTATTTAAAATTAAACGCAAACGTGTTATTTTTTAAATTATTATTTATATTTGAATGAAACAAAAGGTAAGAAACATAAAACTACCATCACGTGATGAACTATCGTGACAGTGACGTCATCACGATGAAAAGTAGTGCTGTGGTTTACTACTATTTTATTGTTATTAGGTATTTGTTTTTTATTTATATTAAAACATACCAGATTACAAAGAGTCATTTATTGCATAAAAATCCAACAAAATCATGTTATTTTTATTATAGATATATCAACCCTTGGCAACACTATTTTTTTCGTAGGTATTTTTGTTTACTTTTCGCTTTGGCGTACAAGACACGTTAATGCGTTTTTGGCGTGGCGCTCAAAAGGTTAATATCGGTATAACCATCAGTATTCGTACGTAGTCTAAATTACTTAGGTCAATGTGTGCTGATAAACACCTGTGCTGTTTTTGCCAACCTGAGTGCTAAACATGGAGGTTACTGCAAATCTTTCTTACAATTGGAGAAACTCATATCTAGCAGTGGACTGTTACAGGCAAATAAAAAAGAAAAATGCTAACAATATGTTCTACAATTTCTGGGTAACAAAATGTACCGGCAGATTAACAGCACAATCTTTACAAATAAATGAAATTGAAGTGTCTGTTTATATCAAAATAACAGCTTTTTACTAAATGCATATGAAAGCATATAACAGTACATATTACAAAAAACAACATTATTTATTTAATCCAGCTAATCTCCGAAACCGCTGGATCGATTTTGTCGAACTTTCACTGGCAGATAATAGCGTTCGTGACAGTTCCGCACAAAAAAATTAAAACAGATGAACGCGGTTTAAGTCACGGGGAACAACTAGTAGTCAATAAAGTGGCAACAATAAGCAGCATCATGTTAAGTCTGATATTTTTCAATGTGGTAGAGCCACGCTGCAGGCATATTATAGTTGTAGCACTAATGGGTCGGCTTGACCGGGGAAGGCCCACGCTCTCACAGAATACAAATACAACAAAATAGCAGCTTAATGCTGCTGTGTTTCGTATGATGAGTGCAGAGATCCGGAGACCCTTTTTTACTTGAAACGAGGCATTCCATCTTAGTCCTCAGGGATGACAACGCATCTGCGTTTTGATTCTTTATCGGATAAATGTCTATGGGCTACAGCATCAACTTACCATTATGTGGACTGTGTGCTCGTTTGTCTCACTCAATGTGTATAATATTATTTTGTTTCGTCTTTTTTGTGTCATGTTTTATTGTGTGACAAATAAATCATTGATTTATTCAATTTAGTAGGTATTTCTAGTAGGTATGTTCAACCCTATTTAGGCAAGTGTTAACTCGATTATTTGTTAAGTATAAAAGCGTAGTTTTAGATGTAATCGAGGCTATGGGTGGCACCCATATTTAATGCAGTGCAACCTATATTAAGTTTTGTACATTTCTTGTATAATTTTAATATTGAGGAAATAAATAAAACTTTCGGGATTGGGTGTACAGGTTTAAAAAAAACACTTTCACAGCGGCTCTCTTAAGCATAGCATATTACGTACCAGCTGCTTATATATGGAGTAGGTCTCCTTCTCGTGCTGCAGCGCGGCGCGGAAGTCGCCGAGGCAGGAGAGCGTGCGCGCGAGCAGGTGGCGCGCCACGGCCGCCTTCAGCGAGCGCGCGCCGTGCGACGCGCTCGTCACGCTCAGCGCGCGCTCCGCGAACCGCAGCGACAGCTCGTACTCGCCCACCGCGTGCAGAATCAGCGCGATGTTGCTCTGCGAACCGCGCACACGTCAAGCACCTCACACACAACTTGTGCTCGTCCACTGCTCCAAATACGACCGTATAGCGAGTCACATACTACGCAGATACGATTATACAATTCACTAGACCTGTTTTTTGGTGCGAATTGTTTATACTGAGTGTTATCTGCATTGATTTGGCGGATATTGCTTCTAGATTTGCTAGACAGCTCGTCAGGAGAGAATTTAGATTTTGAATTTGATGCATGTGTTACATTAATAAGAGGCTGGAATTTGGATACGTCATATATATATATATATATATATATATATATATATATATATATATATATATATATATATATATATATATATATATATATATATATATATATATATATATATATATATATATATATATATATAGCTTTAAAAGGACCGAGGCGAATTTAATCTTTACGAGGATATGCCATATAACAAATTTACAATCAATTTCCGAAATGTGATGTGTGTGTGTGTGTGTGTGCGTGTGTGTGTGTGTGTGTGTGTGTGTGTGTGTGTTTGTGTGTGATATTGTGGATGCGTGTGTGGAAGGATTCAAAAATACAAGAATGTGCCGGGTTCCACACTAACTATATAATAAAGAAATAATTATTATTTGTGACATACGGGTAAGGCGAACAAAAAGTATTTATACAATTAACTTACGTTTAATATTCTCATAAACTCTACAAAAAAAAAACTAACGAACATACTGAATCTTCCAAATTGGACACAATGAAAGGTCTAATGAATGAAAACTAGCCTGTAAAAAAGAATTATAGTTTGGTGTATATTCATTCACTAAATCTTGCGGTTTTTAGTTTTAGTTCTGGCCATGTTCGATGTCATCACGCTGAATACCAATATGCGGCGGTAATGTAACTACGACCTCTGAATTCTATACCTTTAAACGAGCAATTCTTATATATATATACATATATATATATATATATATATATATATATATATATATATATATATATATATATATATATATATGTCCTTTTTATTAATGTCCTTTTGTCCGACTTTTCAGGCAATAAAAAAACTGCTACAATATAAGAAGGTAAATTTTGACAGATCACTAACGATCGTAATAGCTCAGGTGGGATGTCGGTCAGGCGTGATATCGGAGTTCCGTGGTTCGCGTCCTGTCTCTGGTCCTTTTTCCCTTCTATTGTGAGAAAATCTATTATTTCAAACCCTTTTTTTAGTATTTTTTAAAAATACGAAAATTTTAATAAAACTAATTGCACTCATGATTTTTTATTCAAATAACCAGTTCAGTTTTTTCTATTCTGTCAATAAGATCAAAAAAATATTATTTATGTTTCATCAGTATGTAATTTATAAATGTAATTTCAAAAAAGCAAAGCTCGATCATCCGGGTACTAGTTCGATGATGTAGAAATCGGGCAAGGTGAAGTGTGGAGTGCTTCTCAGTTGGAACGGCTAACGGCCTCTAAATTGATGGAAAATATTGATAGCTAGACTGCTTGTTGATTATGGGCCTGTGATGCACTCGAGCTACGGGTAGCTATATATTCTTCCTTTGCTTCCATCACGATATTAAACACTTGTCGTTGTACTCTTACTTGAAGTATTTCTGGAAGATTGTATGTAGTTAGCAGCATACTCATAAAAAACTTTTCTAGTGCAGTATTACTCGGCGTGATACTTTCAGAAGTACCACTACTCCTACTAAGTATTTGCCTTCTCAATGAGTCTCCTTCGGCGGATCTTCTCTCTCGCCTTTTTTGTTCTTTTTCAGTGGGTGATGTTAAATTAGGCTTTTTATTAGGAGGAACAAAGTCATCAACCCTCTGATGCTGTCCGCTTTCAGATGAGTCTTCATTATGTTTTGCTACAGCGCTGTCTTGTTGGTTTAAATCTTGCTTGTCTACATTTCTTGATCTTGTACGATTTTGCATTGTCGGTAGCAAAAACTCCATATTTTTTTCATATTTCCACAGATTTCTTGGATTGGTGGCCTGTCCAGTTGATGCTTTTTTCCTAGATACTGCTTGCCGATGTCCATCTCGGAGCTTTCGCCACAAATTTTTGGCTTCTTTAACTGCAACAAATAAACTATTTTTTATTTTGTTAGGTAATTTATGGTGTCTATGTTTTCTAAGTCTGTGGTAGAATATGAATGATTTGTTTAATTTCTATTTGCACTATATTGTATTAAGGCCATGCAGATAAACATGCTACTAAGTAGCACGAAAGCATGCTATATTATTGAGAAAATGCCACCAGTACTAGTACCATGTGTGTCGAATTCGTTGCGAGTAACTAAAACTCGAGCATGCTACCTTAGGCTGCGGTGGAAGGGGAAGTGGTAAGAAGTATTTGTCTGGGTGTGTGTGTGTGTGTTTCAAGCAAGTGTATCCATTGACAGAGTTATCTGTACTTTAAGTATTAAAGTAAATACATATTTTTGTTGCAGGTTTTAGCAACTGGTTAATCTTTAGAAACCATAGCTTTCAGTTCCAGGATTGGTGAATCAACTGCCTTAAATATGATAGAAGAGGTGTGCGACGCATTGTGGAAACAATTACAACCGCTCGTATTAATGAAACACAACACAACAAGAATGATGAAGAATGGAATAATATAGCCGCCGAATTTAAAAATCTCTACCAGTTCGACCATTGCTGTGGGGCAATCGATGAAAAACATGTTTCAATCAAATGTCCATCCAACTCTGGATCAAATTTTGTCAACTATAAACATAATATTTCAAGTGTCTTACTAGTTGTATCTGTTGCACGACGGAAGGTTGTGATGGTAGGTATTGAATTTAAGCAATTTATAGCGAATTTGGAATCAAACTAAAAAATAATAATTAACCATGGCCAACACCATTAATTCCTGGTGGCATATGTCTTGTGTTTTCGTTGGTGATGATAGCAGTGTAGTGTAGACCCCACGATAGTATATATTATTGTCAAGGTACAATAAGTTTAAAAGCGGTATAGTAATGTCACAACGAGAGTAACACGCCTCTCTTCTCATTGACACCTTTCCAACATTACATGGCGACCCTGCCAGGCGGCCTAGTTAAAATGTGGGAAGTAAAATATAAATATTACTAAATTAAATAATGATTACATTAGTGAAACGATGGACCAAAAAAAATCATATTATAACGGAGTAAACGCAATATCGGAAGTAACGAAAAAGAAATAAATATGAATACAAGAAGAGCCCACAATATAGCAGTTGATAGAAAAATTAAAAAAAAAACCAAAATTCAAGAAACGGCTGAATAATTTAAAAAGGACAGAAGCGTTTGTACTCTTGCGAGATTCGTCCGGAAGAATATGAAAATTGAGCCCAAAAGAACAAAGAACAAATTAAGAGGTAACTTCGCATTTTAATTATATTTAAAATTTGTTTATATTATTATATATTAAGGCACAAGGTCATTTTTGTATTCAGTTATTGTTTTATATTATTTTTATTACTCTGGCCTGCAAAAGGTATGAACGAAATAATATGGTAGATAACATTCTTACGTACTTGAATTTACCATGTTTTATTATTAATTAATTTCATATTTTGTAGTTAAGTCTTGTACTAATATTTTTGTTCTGTGGTTAAAGTAACACTGATGATAGATTCAGTTGTTTTTTTATGAAGTAAATTTTGTTTAAAATACTTATTTTTTTTTTATATTTTGTATATTTTTTGTCGGTGGGGATCGGGGTGCAGTGTAGCCCCCACGACAGTATATGTTAGTGTTAAGGTAGAAATAAGTTTAGAAGCAATATTATTAAAGTCATAACAAGAGTAACATGCCTCCCTTCTCACTGAGACCTTTTCAACATTACAAAAGGCATGGGGCATTCCCGTACTAATAAAAATTTAATGCAAGCATATCCGAAGATCAGATTAACTGAGTGCCGAAAAATATTTAATTAGAGACTGTGCAGGGTACGCAGAGTAGTTAAAAATGCAATTGGGATCTTGACAGCTTACGCAGGGTGTACAAAATGCCTACTTAAAAACCTTAGGCAGTGTATCGCGGCGACGAAATCGAATTCATTTTTTTTTCCATCGAATTCATTCATTCAAAACAAAAAATTATTGTAATTTTGCACTTGTAAATAAATGAAAAATACTCACCATCCGGCAAATCACACTCTTTTACTATTTCCCTCCAGGCAGCTTCTTTTACGTCACTTAATTTGTACTCTTCTATATCTATTTTCCATAAACACGGATATTTTCGAACGCTTTCGATTAGACGCTCCATAGCACCATGCGTACGTCATCCAGACGTTAACAACATTAATGAATGAGCGAGCGGCGGGCGGCTGCCCCTCCCCTCCGCATGGTTTCCCGTCTCACCGCGCCTCCACGCGACCATCCTCTACTTATCTGCAGATAAAATTCTATAGGATATTTATATCTACAGATGTTATCTGCAGGTATATTTGTAAAAGCAGATAATATGGACACTATCTTTCGATATAGGTCGGTGCCTACAGATACTCGACGATAAAATATAAACTATCTACGCTGTGTGTGTTAGTTTTATATAATCACATAGATAGCGATATTAAAAAATAAACGCTCAGATCCTATCGTATCTGCGTAGTGTGTGACTCGATTTATTTATTAAATTTTAATAAGCAAGCGGTATTTTACATTCAACTTTCAGGATTAATGTATTAGTTATGCTTTCAACATTTATATCTCAAACACATATATCTAATATTAAAGTGTATATACATACAGAATATAAAATAAACGCTTTTTGCCACACTCATTCACACACAACACTAGAATCCTTTGGCCACAATTACTGCTCTGTGCAACTGTTCGACTTGCTATAATTAACCTATATGAACAATGCCAAATCTCACACTCCCGTACACATATTGTGCTTAAAAAAGGGTACAAAATTTTCTCTTTGTGTATTAATATATAGATATTTTATTCAAATAAGTCATCTATTGACACATAGAGACACAAAGTAGCTCAGGGAATGTAAGTGCTTGCCTTAAGATATCGTAGTGTATTTTTTTTTAAGAAGTGTGACAAACAAGTATAGTCCATTTTAGTAAAATACGAAACTCGACAGCATACCATGTTATGCCACACTCGCAAAGAATTCCAAAGTCTTATGTACGGGTTGGTCTAGACTATTCATAGTCGAGCCGATAGCAATAATACAATAGCTATTTCACGTAACTATGACTGCCTCGTTGGTCTAGTGGTCGTGCATGTGGTCCCGGGTGCGAAACCATATCAGGCTTAAACTAATTATTGGATTTTTCAAGTCAAGAAATACTCATTAGCAGCTCGGAATCAGAAGGTGGGTGGTGTTTCACCCCCGTACCTCAACAAGGACCTGTGTTCCTGTGCCTGATCTCTCACCCGTTGCTCTAAATTGCTGTCCCATCAGACTACGGAAGTAAGGGCATAGAGAATACACCTATGCTTCTGCATACACTATTACATTTTAATCCTGTTCCGCGCAGATGTCTCCGTTGAGACTGTCCGCCGTGACCGAAATTCGGTCCGGAGGATATTATTCGTATATCACGTAAATTAGTGAGCGACCAAACCAAATTCGATCACATGAGAGCAGAGCAGCTTTCTTTTACTACCTTTTTACATTAGGCACATTTTAAAGCTTTTATAAACGTTAGAATGAAAACCAAGAACCATTGAAGTTAAAACGAGGAAAAATTTATAAGAAGGTTTGGTCTTTTCTACTTTAAAATCAAAACTCTGTTTCAGGTCATTATATATTTAAATTGCAGTCAATTTGTACTCTTATCTAAAAGCCTGTAAACGAGTAAACTTTCATTTTTAAACTACATAACCTTAGCTGGTAAGTTTTTTTATTAATTTTGGAAGTAGTCACAGTGTAACCGACGTCGCTGAAATGCTGATCTTATATCATCAAAATTGCCAGCATCGCAAATTTTAGTAAAAATATTTGTATAGTTCAGAATTTTAAGAATGATGCTGTTTATATCTATTGCCACCTGAAATACTTACATCAAGCAGTGCCATCTCCGGATGATTTTCCCCGCAGACTATGAGCGCGAGATAGCGCGCTCGGTACAGTAACTTTAGAGCTGTGCTCACTTGCCCGTTCGCGAAGCAGTATAATGCCAAGTGCGACTGAAATAAGATGAAAATTTTATAGATTATGATAAGTAATAATATATAGGAAGCAAAATATTTAAAAACTGTTTTCTTTTAAACTAATGTTTAGAGAGTATATCGCTAGATAGAGAATTTCTTTTATAAACGTCTAATAATAGACATATATTATCTAATTTTTCATCCTCACATGGCCAGCGGTTAATGATTACGTCTCAAATCCATATTATATCTTACATAATATTCACTGGTTTTGTTACACTTGGTTTTAAGCTTGACGGTAAACATGACACGAGAAGATGTATTATAATCTCCTCGAATGCCACTTAACCGAGTTGAATCCATTGATTGACGTCTTAGCTGAACTTGGAGTTGCATAGTGGGATAATGATTTGCTTTAGGTACAATATTCGTTGACAATTATCGGCAGCCATGTGATATTGACATTACAGTGACGTGATTTTTGTCTCGATCACTGATACTGACAGCGGAAATGAACGTCCACGGAATTAATAATAGAAAAAAGGCAGTGTGATAAAATATATCGATCGAAATTTTATACACAGGCCTACCCGTAACGTCAATTCTATTTAAGTATGTCTTGCACAGTCCTTAGACGCAAATCTTATACCTAAAAATTAATTAAACGCGATTACTCTCATATAACTTAATTTGCGTTTTTCCAACACAAGTGTGTACAATATGATGATACTCTAGAGTTTGTGAATCAATAACAAAAGAAACATTTGATAGTTATCTGTTGCCAACGATTTTAGTTGCTAACAGATATGGTTAGAAAAGAACATCGATAAGTATTTTAGACAAGGAATTCGACAACCCTATTCAATTTTATTGTTAATCAATATTCAGTAATATAAACTCAAACATGTTGGTAATTACGATGCTAAGATTAGTTATAAACTTTTATGTACTTATATAATCAAATAGTTTTTTTTTATATTAGCTGTAAATTCACTTGTGGAATGTTATCCCACTTTCCTTTTGGTAACAAGTTTTACAAATTATCTACACTCATTATTACAAAAAAAATAATTCTAATTAATAAAATAAAATCAAACATATTCAAACTACACAAAATACTTTCATTTTCATTAAAAGATATACGATTTGAACAACACAACAGACTTTGGCGTATTATGTATATTTTAGTCCCGGCACGAACAATGGCGGCGCTTCAAACTGGCACAAACATTTTGTAGTGTATAGCCAGTCCAGCGTACTTGTATACAACATGTAACGTAATTAACGCACACCCTCAGACACCCCAATTAGTATATTATGTTATAATCATAATACATACACTGAATTTTTAGTTAAACATTTTTATGCACTGATTATTTATCAAATTAGTTATACTAATTCCAGAAGAATGTTGTGGTCACAGTACAAATCCACGAACGCAAAGACTTTAATGTTCTTGAAATAAAGTTAATTTTTCTTCAGTTTTATTGAATGACAGAATTAGTAATAATACAAATAAAACTGCACTCTTAAAAGTCTTATAGCCTTAAGTTACGGTCCAATTCAGTTTTGACTGTACAGATTAAGAGTGACTGTAATTTACGTGGTTTTAATTATTTTAGGGATAAAAAAATTACCTATATTAAATAAAAATGATAGAAATCGATTCAGTAAACGATTCTGAACAAACTACTTTCTCAAAATGCGTTAATTATGTTACGTGTTGTATATACAGGTCAGTGGTCTCGATTTATTTTCATTTTAAAACCTATTCGTTGGGAGATACTATGGTGTTATTGAGTATAGCGATTTTCCTATAAACGACTAACTAGTCAGCAAATCGAAAGTGAATGATGTACACGCCATTGATTTTGATACCAGTCCAGTAAGTTGAAAACGTCTTCCAACGCAGCGGTTATTCCCCATTTAATAAGAAAATACTTGCATGTAGGCAGAATAATAAGAATCGCAGCTCACGTATTCGGTGATTGTGTAGGGGTGGTCGATGCCGTTGACGCGCTCGGACATGAGCACGGCCTTCTGCTGGTAGGCCATGGCGTCGCGGTGGTCGCCGGTGACGTAGCACAGGCGCGCCACCATGCGCAGGCACTGCGCGATCTCGCCGTGCATGGCGCCGTACACGTTGTTGAGCAAGTTCAGCGCCTCCGCGATCAGCTCGTGCCCCTCCGACACCGCGCCGCTCTGGATCTTGCTCTGCCCCGTCGTGTAGAAGTTGTACGCGTCTGACGCCTGCTGGCAAAATTACATTTTATAAACCATGTTTTTTTAAGCGCTGAAAAACTTTAAATAGTAATACAAGACAGAAATATTGTTTCGTGCATCCTGCAATGCAGGAAATAAAGTAAATGCGGCTCTACACTCTATTGTGAAAAGTCAGAATGCGTCAAAAAAGTACGTATGACAATTCACAATGTTGTATTAGTCCCTATTTTAACGTATGGTAGTGAAAGTTGGGTGTGGCAGAAGAAGAACGATCGTGCTATATGGAAGTCTGTAGTCTCTACCTACCCCTCTGGGTGACAGCCGTGAGTGTTTACGTTTAGAAATATTGATGGAATGAATTTTCTATTACTATAATCCGGTAGATAATTTCCATATCATTTATTTTTTAAATATGATTACGGGCATATGTCCATCGCGGCTACGAGTTACATAGTCCGTTTGATAAGTCCAATTTTTCACAACTTTTTCCTACAAATTTGACTGTATGGAGTCAATGGCGGCTTGAATATTAGCTTCCAATGCTTCAAGCGTTACTGGTTTATCGGCACAAATCAATGACTTAACATAGTCCTATAAAAAGTAATCGAGAGGCGTTAAATCACACGAACGAGGGGTTAACGCCAGTTAACGAGACCACTTCTAGAAATAAAGTTGTCACCAAATTGATTTTGCAATAAATAGATGGTTAAGCGCGCTGTGTGGCAAGTGGCGCCGTTATGTTGGAACCAAATGTCGTCGGTGTTTAGCTGATTATTTTTTGGAAACAAAAATAATAGCGCTCGCCATTTACCGTAATGGTAGCTCCTTTTTCATTTCGAAAGAAATATGGACTGATGATGCCGCCAGCATGTAAACTGCAACAAACAGTTAATTCGGTGCTGTTTGCACGCTGTCATTCGTTAACGGCATGAGGATTGTCTTCGTTCCATATACGACAATTTTGCTTATACCGAATCCATTTAACAAAAAATGAGCTTCATCACTAAATACAACTCTTCGATAACATGCTCATCTTAGGCCACTCTCAAATTAGCTCAATCATCAAAACTGCGACGTAAACGGTGGTCATTTGGCTTTAATCCTTGTACGAGTTGTATTTTATAGGCACGTAAGCCAAGATCCTTACGTAAAATTTTCCACGTAGTCGAAGGACAAAGGCCAACAAGTTGAGAACGGCGACAAATCGATATTTCAGCGTCTTCTTCAACACTCCGTGCTACAGCAGCAATATTCCCTTCGGTACGCAAATTTCTGTCTTGATGACTTTATATCAAGAAAAGCAAAATTAGTGCGAAAACGATCAATAATTGCACAATTTGCTAGCTCACTAGGCCGTTTATATTGAACGTAAAATGGACGAAGTGCTCTATGAACTTCGCAAACAGATTTTTTTTCAAAGTAAATTTCCACAATTTAAGTGTTGTTCTGGTGTTAATCGATTCATGATGAATTGTCAAACTTTACTGGACAGAAATTTCAACGCACTTTGACATTCTCAACCGTCAAACCATAGACAACAACTATCAAACTTCTAATGCAGATAAAAAAACACCCAATACCATGAAGGTTAAAGAACAGGAGAACGATCACTACGTACTAAAGCATAGCCCGCCTGTCCTTGCAAATTGTAGAATACATAGCGGCGCTGACGTCGGTGAGTATTCACTGCGAAGTTAGCTGTTTATGAGTACAAGTAGATGAAGTTAGTTGAATAATGCACTAATTTTCATTTCCGTGATTCCGAGAAAATTTTCAAGCTCCGTAATTTTGTAATTTTTGACAAAAAGAAAAATTAAAAAATGGAGAAATATTTTATTGTGCGTGGATGTGCAAGTGAATTTGATTGGATAAATAGACTGAAAATGACTTTTATTGACCGAACTTAGCGATCGCAGCGCCTCACTGATGGTGTCCATATTTCTGGGACACTATTTTTTACGGCGATCGTTCTCCTTTTCTCGAACCTCCACGCCCAATACTATTAAACTGATAAACCATATCCCCTCTATGAGGCAATCTATTGGGGAGATATTATATGTTCAGCAGTGGACTTCAGTAGGCTGTAACAGTAACTAATTGATTTAGTTTGTACTAACAAAAAAAATTAAACAATATTACAAATTAATCACATATCATGTATGCATGTGCATGGGGCAAATTGAATATATGTTATAATAGATATTATAAATCATTCTTTTTTCTCATGGAACTCCCCCACTCACTCACCCTTGGATTGATATGTTTGACAACAGGAAATATGTTCATAATGTCCGATGGCGTGAAGGCCGCTTTGTTCTTATTGTCGAAGTCGTACTCCCGCAGTAAAATCTGCAAACCCACTTTGAGCGCGAAAGACCTATAAAAATGTTTTAGTTAAAACTAGATTATACAACAAAAATTATACAGATTTACATTGGCAGATTATATTAAAAATTAAATATTTGTTAGTCGCTAAAATGTACAATTTCGCTACTATTGATATAAATTATATTAAAAATAAATTATTCTTTAAACATTACCTCAATAAAGAAATCTTCTGTAGACCATGTTTTTCTATGACAACATCCATATTTTCAGCGTTTAGTTCGTATCCCCAGTACGACTGAAACATTATAAAGGAATTATAAATGTTGCTAATAATAACCTTGTAATTTAAATAATTTGAACCTATTCCATATGTAAGAGAAGAATTGTACCCATTATAGTTAAAGAATATTGGCAACGGTTGTATAAAATGTGTACTAACTATTTTGTACCGATGCATCATAGTATGGAAAATTATAGACAGTTGTGTGATGTTTAAGTCTTATAAAACCGTTAGGGCTAGAGTAAGAGCGTAGTGAATGGGTTAATAATAAATAACATTAGTATTCAATCTAAAAATCGTATCTATCCATTATAAACAACGACGCCTAAGTGTGACTCAATTCTGAGAGGGTTTTAGAGCAAGGAAGTGTCCGCCGCGTTGCCCAATGCGTTTTGATGAACTTCACACATTTTTTTCTTCTTTCACAGACATGTAGGTTTTTTTTTTTTGATATCTTCCTTCACCGCCGAGCACGTGGTAAATCAGTACTTAAAATTGTAATTAACAATTTCGTAGGTGCCGGCGAGCATCGAACCCATGTTTGTGTGTTAAGTGTTTTCTGCTTAGATTAGTAGTAGTAGTAGGTCAGTAGTTCTTAATTTTATAGTGATGTGGGGGACCATTTGATCAATTTTTGTCTTACCATGACCACCAACTTTTTGACATAATATACAATTTGGAAAGTTGGTTTTTATGTTCGTTCTTTAAATAAAACACGCTAAAATAAACGTGCGACGCCATAGTGTGCCCCTTATTTAACGTACGAAACAAACCACATCTGAAGTATTCCCAAAACAATCATCAGTTTAAAAATATCATACACTCTTTATTTTTTGCCTTAATGGACCACTGTCTTCAAGCATCACGGGTTAAAAACCGTTGGGTAAGAATAAGATAGCATACTCTTACCTAAGATGCTGCCAAACAAGAGTATGTACTGTCCTTTGCTATGTTCCTTTGAGGGGTAGAAGTTAACAGTGTTTACCCCCGTGCCTCGTAAAACATGTTAAGTTGTCAGTCCTGTATCTGACACTGTCCGAACGTGTCGAATTTCCGTGTCATTGGACAATGAGATTAAAGGAATAGAGAGTGCACTTGTGCTTGTAAGCCCGACTCGTAACTACTCGTTGGTAACATTTTAAAATTCTTTAGCGACAATCTCTACTCAGTGGGATTGTTGACATTAGCTTTAGACTAATAAATAAAATACATATGCCTATATATACTTTGAGACATTGGCAGTATGAACAAACGACATAATTTTTCATATAAATTTTAATTATGCGAATTTCTACAATCTTCCTAGAGCACAATTTGCTTAAGCAAGGGTACAAAGTTGACTCCTCAGGTTATAATACAGAGATATCAACGATCCGGGCCGATTTCACAGGAGTGGTTTCTGGATCTGAACAACATCACTACTTGCCGGGTTCAATTGGAAATTTAATCTATAACTCGTACGAATTAACTTGAGACCTGGGCCGATGACGTAATTGTCAATGTACGGTGTGCAAAATAATGCGTCGTAATATTTTTTTATTTGAAATTTTTGAGATTTGCATGAGATTATTAATAAAAACAAAATAAAATGTTCTGGCAAGGGGTGAAGTAATAAGTGATATACTGTTGCCATTTTCATATATTTTAAATATTTATTTTTTATAATATATATATAATATTATATAATATATTTTTAGTTAACGCGTCAAGGAAGGACAAAGAAATAAACATACACACTTTCTCATTTATAATATTATTAATTTATTTATTATACACTTTATTGCACTATAAAAAGTGCCATCTTTTTTTCAAAATAAAAAGGCGGAGTACCTCCTAAGCGTCACAAGAAAACGGCACAACACAACGTCCAAACTTAACAATAAAACAACGCAATTAACAACAAACAGATAAAATAACGTTCAAGTATAACAAAAACAAACAAAAGTCCAAACCAAACAACAAACAATTATCAAAAATATCGAACCAGAGTCGAGACGCGTATCCGTAACAAAAATGCTATCGGTACTGCGCGCACGGCCAGCGCGGGACGCGGTGCGGGGAGTCGGGAGGGGGGTCGCATTCCAGCGGAATCTCAAATTAATTCGTACGTGTTGTATTTTGGGATTAACTTAATCACATACATTAAATTTCATTGAATTCGTTCTAACCATTTACCAGGAGTTCATACATACACACGGACAGAAGAATTGTACATCACATATAACAAAAACCCTGCGGGTCCCGTTAAGTGCGTTATCAGAATCTTAATACTTAACTTTTAAGAAAACTTGACTATTAATTTACAATTGTATGTGCTTTTATTACCTTTGCATTGTCCGGGGGAAGTAAGAGGATTGTCAAAGACCTCATTTTATCAATGCTCGTGTCAGTTAGAGGCAATAAAGGCACATTCAATATGTAAATAAAAAATTATATTTTAATTAAATAATTTTTTAATGGTCGTGTTCTGAAAAAAAAATATTTCTATACGATTGAATAGTGATTCTTATAACGTAATTTGTTTACTCGCTTCACTAGTTGACCTGTAGTCCTCCTGATACACTAGAAGGTATGTCATAAACATACTTAAGGCCCCAGTCCTGTAAAAATTCGTGTTCTCGCAAAATTTACAACAAAACAAATATTTTTATAGTATTTAATAAAAAAAAAGTGAAACATATTTTACATATATTTAAAGTGTAGGATTTGATATTTTCGAAACTGTTTTTTAATTTTATTTTGGTGTTTAAATTAATAGCTATATTAGGCGTTAAACATGCCTATGTTTAGGTTACATGCGTAAAAGGTCTTATTAAAGCCTCTGCTATGTACAAACTATAACAATATCAAGAAAAGTATTCAGATCACATTTATTTACATATTGTCTACAATAATCTGATCTGGTCACTTTTTTATAAATACTTTAATCTTATTTGAAGGGCTTAAAAAGTTCTAATTTCATGATTTTTTTTTACTGCAAATATCTATTTTTTTCTATTAGAAGTTTAAACGTAGCAAAGTCGTACTTAAAACCACATAAAATAGAACTATTTTCAAGTGAGTTAGAAATAATTACAATTAAAAAAAAAGTATATATTTTCGTACTTTTTACCTATATGCAATTTATAAACCAGAAACGCCTGAAAATTCTCTCAGTTTCGCTGGGATTTCTCGGCGTTCAGACGTGTGCAGTGTTGCTCAACGCATATCGTGAAAGTTGCTCTACTTAAATATATATTATTTTTATTTAATGGTCATATTAGTTCTAGTTTTTAGAGTTTATATTAGTAGTAGATTAATATATAATATAGTTAAGATTAGATTTATATTAATAATAATATAGTTTATATTAGTATTAGATAATTGACTTGGATTTTATATTTGGTATGTTTTATATATTTTAAGTTTTATATATAATTTATTACCAAAAAAATAATCGGATAAAGATTGATAGAAAAAAGAAGAAATATCCTTGTGTCAGTACAAATAGTATTAAAAGTAGTAGTAAAGTACCAAATGTACAAGGTAGAGGCGAAATTTGTATGAAGAGGCAGTTTTTATTTTCAGTTGTATATATATCCTTTTTAAACCTACACCTCGTATAAACATTACTAAAAACGACATTTATGAAATATAAAAGGGTAAAAAATTATACTACCACTACAGAACTAAAATTAGGATTTTTGGAAAAAAAATTTTAAGTTATATATTTAATGAAGTAGAGCCACCTTCACCTGAGATCTCGAACGTATTTACGCACGGGGGAGAGCGCCCCCTCCAATGGTTGGGAATGTAAAACAGCAAAGCTAGACGGAAGCCTTAAGGGGAACCACAGGGTTTTTGTTCCATGTTGTATAGTAAGATATCAAAAGTATATATATACCTTGAGCTCGTGCTTGATCTGCGTGAAGAGCGCCTTGGGCGTGAGGAGGTGCCAGTCGGCGGCGGGCGCGGAGGTGTGCGCGGGCGTGGGAGAGGCGGCGCGCGCGTGGCGGCGGTGGCGGCGGCCGCGCGGGCGCGTGGCGCGCGCCGGGCACTCGCCCGCCGCCGCCCCCGGCGCCGCGCACGCGCCCAGCAGGCAGCTCAGGAAGTGCGCCGCCGCCGCACCCGTGCACATCGCCTCGCACCCCTATACCACCACCACAATTATACGGTATGTTCCGAAACGTTTTCACTATACTGCCGAATACAAATAACGTCATCAATTGACACCGGATATCCGGCCACAATAAAACAATTTTTAATTATGTGTACGCTGAATGATGAATGCCAGAATTTATTTTTATTTATAAAAATACAAAAAAAAATATAGAATAATTGCTGGTATCTCCATTAGGAGGATATAATGTTTTTGGAGCACAAAATGACAAAATAAACGCCAACACTTTTCCAATATGGCGCAAATGTATGACATCATATACTGTCCTATGTTTTGGAACGAATCACCGGTATAGCGTCGATTCATGACGTCATTTGCATTGGACAGTACACTGGGTTCTATTTTGGAACATACACATAATCATACGCTCATTACCTGTCCGCTACTTGACACTGTGGTGATTCTTTTAATACGGATATGATCATACAGTGTCATTAACATCACAAAGTTACGTTAAGAGGATTGTGAAGTGCCGATACGCGGCGTAAGTAGGTAGATTCAAAAATCTATCTGTTTCATACCGCTCGCTCTGCCTTCCTCCTAGCGTAATAGACACAGTGGTAAGTCTTGGAGGCAATTGAGTACATTTCCTTTTTGAACTATTGTTTCGGGCTACAAAGTTTTCAACCCCCTAAAACTTTACTAAATGAGACAATTTTGATCTCATTAGATTCAACACACCTGTATCTAGGCATATAAGTTTCTCATTTATAGTAATTCAGTTCAGTTTAAATTAAAAAAAATTCCAAGAAGTTTTTAGCTTGACATTTAAAAATGAAATATTGAATAAGATATATATGCAACTTGATATCTTATGCAATATTTCATTACATATTACATATAATTTTCATTATATCTATGAATTTCCAAAAATTATAAAAAATAAACAACGTATAAGAAAGCAAACGTTATCACTTTTTGTATGGAAATTTTTGCAGCTTCATAATCCTCTTAAAATAAATTTTTTTGGGTCTAAGTTAAGTGCACATAAAACAATGTGTTAGTGTTGTAATCTTAATGTTTTCACACATTTTGACTTTTTGTTATTAGGAATATTTGTATTTGGTTTATCAATTTCTCATCTAATTAATATAAAATAAATTTAATATTTCAGAAAAAAAAATATTATACTTTTTTAACAAATAACTTCCTTTGTTATGAGATCCGTCAAATTTACAACACCTCATTCCAAAGTAGCACAGTGGCAACATAAATTTTGACTATGGCATTATTTTAAATACAATCATTGATATTACTACACGAGACTAGGCGGACCGCACATTAAAATAATGCCTATTAATAATCGTTCCCCAACTCAAATGCACAGACTCGGGAACAATCAATTAAGGTCATCTGAAGTTTAGGTTTACGTTATCAGCAGAATGACGCATTGTTTAATAAACGAAACTTCTTTCTTTGACTATAATATATTACAATATGAAACATTGGCAACTCAAGCAATACATATGTGATTGCTACTTTGTGATACCACTCGCTTGTAAAGTATCCATTAATTTAACTGTCGCAGTTTGAACTTAAAAAAAGTAACTATTTATTTCTATATTACAGACAGAAACTTTAATTTTATTTATTGTATTACAGTTCGAAACTTTTATTTCATTTATAAGTATAAATATAAATACGTTAGGTTGTAGTTTTAATAATTTCTACTTCATGATTTTAGCTAGTTAAATAAACATAACTAGGATAGGCACAGACAATATGTAGCAATCGCCTAATATTTTATAAAGAAATTAATAATTAGAAAAAACTACCGAAGCCCACTGCACCGTGTTAGAATTTTTCCTACTAGGTACCAAAGAGTCCAGAAAAGGTTGCGAACCTCTGATTTTAAAACAGTTATTTACATAACATTTAAAGGACAAAATATGTTATTAATTTTGATTTTTCAATATATTTACGATAATGTTACGTGCACAACAAGTGAACTAGATACTTTACTCCACAGAGTCAGTAATGGACTTAGTATATATTTTATTCATTTTTTCGGTTATTATAATATGGAATATATGGATAATAATTACGCTTGGGAAGGAGGCAATCACTCTATAGGTTTCCAGATCTAGATCTATTATAATTAATTGCATAATTATTTTTCCGAACCAGTAATAAATTCAATTTAAAGTGATTTTCGATAATGTATTTGTGCGCTAGGGTGTGGTTGTGTGGTATATGACGGTGTGTGTGCGCGCCTACGCACCTGCAGGTAGGCGGTGTAGACGTGCTTGGCGGCGCGCAGCAGCAGCTCGGCGACGGCGATGGCGTGCAGGTAGGCGAGCGAGGCGTGCGGGCGCAGCGCCAGCGCCACGCGGCCCAGGTAGCGCACGTTGATGCCGCGCGCGTGCAGCGCCTCCGTCAGCCCCGCGCCGTCCATCGGCGCCGCGCTGTGCTCCAGGCACTCCCGCACCTGCACAATCATCGCTCACTTACATCACTTACGACCACGACACACGCCCAACTACTCAAACGCTGCGCAATTTTCAGATGCCGTTAAAGCGCTTTATTCACGGTCGACGTACGTAATTATTGAAATACATCAAGCCTACTCATTGTCGTTTTGACGGGACGTACAACAAGATGGACCGTGAATAAGACGCTTTAGTCTCGTGCTATCTCTTTCACTAAGTCAAAATGATTTTTACACCAACAAACTCAAGGACATCTTAAAATGTAATAGCGTTTGAGTATTTGGTAGTGATGCAACGGAAGTGTCATACCGGAAGTAGAAACGGAAACAGATGCTAAAAATATTTTTGCAGAAACGGATACAGAAACGGATGCGGAAATACTATAAAAAATTAGAAAATTAAGTAGCGGTAAGTTATATTTTATGAAAGGTAGTTCGTCCGCTTTTACATCTAACAATCTGTTCCGGTGTTCTTCATATATAAGTCCAGCTCCGCTAAATAATTGCTCACTGGTGATGCTGCGTATACAACAAACCTAAATTGGCAATGAAATATGATCATACCCTTTAAAGAGCCACATTTAGGTTTAGTGAGTAGGTAATTTAGTATAGCCTTAGTACGAAAGTACCTACGACGTAAACGAACTTTGAATCCAAAATACTCAAAGTGTCTTTAAAAATAATTAATATAAACTTCACGTAAAAAGCAATTAATATAAACTTCACGTAAACATAAATGCTGCCTTAATTAATTTTACAAGTTGTAACAAAGGAATTTAGTAAAAACTAGTTTTAACTAGAGAAAACATGTTTTAACTAAAAACGGGTTTTAACTATAACAGGAATACATTTTATAAATAAATAGGAATGCAATTCCTTGACTGATCATTTGTTTTTTAGTTCACAATGAAAGTTTTACAGTTTCAACCATTAATATACGAGTATATCAACGGTTTCTACTAATTTCACAAACTCTTCGGCGTGTATCGCTTTAAGATAGCTCTTTATAGCGGTAGTTTTGCGGCCTTTTCACGAGTATATTTTGTCAGATAATTTACATATGGCTGCTAAATCATCAATCTCAACATAATAGTTTTAACAGGACTTGGTTTTTGGCATCATGATTGCACTTAAGTTACACACACGACTCAAATTCTATATATATTCTCTATTATATATATATATATATATATATATATATATATATATATATATATATATATATATATATATATATATATATATATATATATATATATATATTCTATAAAATCTTACATGCCGTATCATATTTTTTTGATAATATAAAAGGCATGCCATTGAATTAGGTTCATCATCAGCTACATTTTTATTTAAACCCTACCTGATAATATACAAAAATATGAACATATCAATTGTTTTACTATTGTGTCTATTTCGAGACAGGAAAACTGTTAATAATATATTCACAACCACAGTTTTAAAATATATAAGTTATTAGGGCTTTAAAACTAAATACAACTTACAAATGCTGGTATCTGCGTAGTGAGAAGGAAGGCGGCGGCCTCCTTTACGAGATGTCGCTGTCGTGCCAGCTGTTCGGGCGTGGCGGCGTGCCGGATGCCGGCCGAGTACACGTCCGGGTTGAAGCGCACGTCGAACTCGGACTCCTTCAGCGACTCCACGGCGCGCGCCGCTGACGCTACCACGGCGCGGGAACGGTCATTCGCTATAATACAATATTGTGTTAAAAAATATCATTATTATAGCACATAACAAATCCTTATAATATAAAATTCTCTTTTCTACAGCCCCCCAAGCTTGAGTTATTTATCGTATCGAGTTCGTATCGCCACCGAATGACTTTGTATTACAAAATAGAACCATTTACGTCCGCCAAGGGTGTTGTTCATATTTCCTTATATACTTACCCCCTTTTCCCCCAAAGGTTAAAATATATACGGTTTTTGGATATATATTATTGTGGCTATTAGAATATATGTTACTATTAGAATTACAATGATATTACACAAATGATTTCTTTATTTCAAAATTTAATTATCTGAATCTATTTATACAGTATACGACACCGCATGCTCTAGTGGTCAAAGTATTAAAAAATAGTAACCCACCAACCGAAGAGGCAAACAAAACTTTGTGAAAAACAAATTGTTATTTTGGACATTGCATGTACAATATGTATTATATAATATAGCAAATGAATTCTATTAAGACAGCAATACTCGTCAATACTCTAAGCTGATGTTTCAAATCGAATGTACTTTTACTCAGTGGACGGCTCGGACGACGTAATGGTTGGTGCTCCTGAATTTTGAAGAAACTTACGCGCGCGCTTGAACCCGTGGACGTGTCCCGCTTAACGAAGCGGACGCCCTAATTAAGCCCCTGTTTGCGCGTACACTACCAGTACTCTCTATCTATCTATTTAGGAAGATAGTTTCCGATTGTCAAAAACATACATTATAATCCTTAATTATCATGGTGTTGCTATTAAAAAACGAAACCAAAAACATTATTTATCATAACTATCGATATATATGTACTACGCACTAGATTTGGCATTTCGAACACTCACTATGTTCAACTGAACTGTACTGCAATCCGTACACCTAATCTATGATGACAATTCTCGCGCGTTTATATCAACTGCGCATGCGCGACTCTAGTCTCTCCCGCGTATGCGCGAAGACACAGTAGTGCACCTTTTTTGTTTGGAAATAGCTTCTCTAGTACGTAGTACTTGTAACTCAATGTCTTAAACAAAAGCTATGAGCTTTTATTATTTTGTAATAGCGGATATCGCTGATCCCGAAAATTCGACTAAGAAAAAAAATACAATAAATAACTAATAAATATTACCATAAAAAAATATCCTAGGAGTAAATACCAAATGATTACTGATAAGTTTTAGTGATGATATAGAAATATTAAGGAATTTCTAAAATTATACAAAGCAAGAAACTAGTTTAAAGATTAAACTACTAAATAATTTGTATAATCATAATTACTCACTGTCGTCAGCTTCATGTTTGTCACCGCTGCAAATAGAGTCCGTTATGCTCTCAACAATTTTCTTAGCAACATCAGTGTCAATATCTGAGTAATTTTCATTCAACAACAACTCTTCCTCTTTTTCTTTATCGCATTCATTTGATATGTTTGATTCAACTTTAGTATCCTTTTTCTCAGCCACTTTTTTATTACTATCTTCCTTTTTGGCCTCAGTTTTTTCTACTTTTTCTTCTTTCTTTTTCATCTCCTTCTTTTGTTTTTTATCTGTAATTTCTTTCTCTTGACTCTTCGAGTCTCTTTTTTTGTCTTTTGTTTCAGTCTCTTTGGCAAATTCCTTTTTGTCACTATCCTTACTAGATTCAATCGACTTTTGTTCGGAAGTCTCACGCTGTCGTTTCACACTTAACTGTTGTAAATGGAACGCAGCGTATCGTATAAACATGAAATAACGTGCTCTAAAATTGAAAAATTATAAAATTAAACACCTAATATAATAAACAATCCATTGCAGTGTCACTTTACGGTATAAATATTACTTACTCTACAAAACTATCAACTAACTCTTGTCTAAGGCAACAAAGTTTGTGTTTGTGTATTATAGGGAAGCCCATGGATTTAATATCTTCTCGAAGCTCATCGTCTTCCACTGAAAAGGCGAAAAATCGTCAAACGCTAATTTCAAGGTCTTTAAATATTTTTATCACAATTATACACTATTTCCACATAGATTTATTATTTTTGATCTCTACTTACAACAAAGTCAATTATATTTAAAAAATGTAAAATAAATAATTTTCTTATAATTTTTAAACCTGCACTAAACACGATTAGTATATAACTAGAGTTATACATTTCTGATCGTCATAATGCATTTAAGCTGAAAAGAACAGATATTTTTTATCGAAATGGAGGGACCAAAAGAGGGTGTCAAAACGGATATAATCCCGTAATTTTTGCTCGTAATTATATTGTATTTAAATTTTGTTTGCTTTAATGAACAACAGCTCCTAGTAATATAATCATGTTTGTCCTTAATTAAGAATTAATAAATAATTTAATTGATGAAATTTGATCTTAGCCAAAAGGCCGAGAAGCGATGCCGTGTAGCCGTTGGCCGTGGTAGCTCAGATGGTTAACGGTCGCTGTAAATATAACAGAACGCGAGTAACCCGGGTTCGATCCCCGCCGGCACCAATGAAATTGTTAATTGCAATTTTAAGTGCTGATTTACCACGTGCTCGGCGGTGAAGGAAAACATCGTGAGGAAACCTGCATGTCTCAGAAATAAAAGAAAATTTTCGAAGACATGTGAAGTTCGCCAACATGCATTGGGGCAGCGCGGCGGACACTTCCTTGCCCTAAAACCCGCTCAGAAATGAGGTGAGGCCTGTGCCCAGCAGTGGGTCGTTTAGGTTAATATAGGCTGTAACTTTACTTTTACTTTTTATAATGCATTTGTCATAATGATAGGACACTGCCCAAAATAGGTTAAAAATTAGGGATTCGGTGGCTATTTCCATTACTGGTTCCTTTCTATTGAGCTGTTTTTTTAGTATATTATTTTGACACTTACACTGTAAAAAGTTGACATCAGGCGGGAAAGTGCGTAGAAGGTCCAAGATGTAATGGCGGCCGTCATTGCCGATAATTCCTTTGCACTCCACACTTGAACATAATTCTACAGTTTCCCCATTTGCGCTGATAACTGAATGTGGCATTATTTTAAGTTGCTGGCCGGCTTTACTTAGCTGTGGAGGCAAATATTTTTTTTGTTTAAATACAACATATAAATTGAAAACAAGTTGGCTGTAGTTATACTGGCAAAATGATTGTGTGACCCAATCAGCATCATGGTAGAGCCAAGCGTGTACGGGTCGGCTTGACTAAAAGACCCCGAACCTACAGAATACACCAGGATAATGCTATTAATTCGTTATTTCGTATGGTTGAGTAATGAGAACCGAAGCCACTTTTAACAGGCATTCCAACTTATTTCTTAAAGATGACAACGCATCTGCATTTTTATTCTTATTCGAGAATAGGTGTAGATGTCTACAGGCCACATAGCATCCACTTACCATCAGGTGCTCATTTCTGATTGAATTGTCTAAAAAAAAGTTCCAACATTGAAAACAAGATTTCATAAGTTTTAATGTTAGTTTCCCAGTGCCATTTTAATGTGGTGGAAAACCTACCAGCTCCATGTATTTGGGGTGGGAGAGCACGGTGGTGCCGAAGTCGATGCTGCCGTAGACAACGCTCTGCTCCTGCTCCTTCTCGAGGATGCCGGGGATGATGGACTGCGCGGTGACACGGTAGCCGCGGTAGTCCACCACCACAGTGCCCAGCGTGTGCAGCCCCGGCGTGTCCACCGCGCTGTACACGCGCACGCCTTGCAGGTCGTTACGCTACAACAAACAAATTCACCCATATCAACCTGCATTTCGTCAGTAATCTAGCAAAGTTCGATATTTGTACTTTTCACTGTTCTAATGTTATAAAACGAACAGTTGTAATTTTATTCTAGGATCAACATAAGATGCTAAAAATTGTTTCGTTTCTTATCTACTTTAATTTTACTTCTTGGCAAAATAAAAAACACATCTAACAGGGCAGCGTTTGGGAGATTATGGCACATCTTCTCGCCATGTATTCCTCAAACTTTAGTACAGAAAGTACAACCAAGGCAGTAATGTCAGTGATGACTTATAGACCTGAGATGTAACCTTTTACTGCTAGCCGTGTTAAAGCTTAGTCACATGAGCCAAAGAAAGTGCTTGGAGTCTTAATAACAATAACATAGGTAATAGACTTTTTCCGAGAATACGTAAACTGAAGTGGTAATGGGCGGCCACATAGCTCGAAGAAACGACAACCAATCGAGTTCTTCTCCATTTGATTGTTGGTTCTCGAGTGGTGGTAAGCGAAGTGTAAAAGGATCCCCCCCCCCCTATGGGGCAGTTGATGAATCCAGGTGGCTTAGTATTGTCATTCACAAGCTCGAAGACCTCGATGCATTTCAACTACCTCATGGAAGGGGATGACACCAATCGCGTTGACTGTGTAGGTACGTGATCGCGGCGTCTTACGAGTATATACGGAGAACGTAACGTTTCGTACTCATATTGTATAGGTGTGTAAAAAGACCTTTAAAAACCTGGGCTTCATATTGCTTGAAATGCATGACTTCCATAACACTGCCGCCGTAGTCATTATATAATTCTTTAGTAAGAAGCAATCTATGTAGAAACCCGTGTTATCTATATAATCTGGAATCCTTATGAAACCAAGTGAGCCGTGATAGCTCAGATGGTTAACGCTTGCTGTAAATATAACAGAACGCAAGTAACCCGGGTTCGATCCCCGCCGGCACCAATGAAATTGTTAATTGCAATTTTAAGTGCTGATTTACCACGTGCTCGACGGTGAAGGAAAACATCGTGAGGAAACCCGCATGTCTGAGGAATAAGAGAAAAAAATATATTTGGAAGACATGTGATGTGATGACAAGTTCGCCAACACGTATTGGGGCAGCGCGGCGGACACTTCCTTGCCCTAAAACCCTATCAGAAATGAGGGAAGGCCTGTGCCCAGCAGTGGGACGTATATAGGCTGTAACTTTTTTTGAAACCAATTTAAGAAAGTGCTGGAGAAAAAATGCAAAATAAGTTTACCCGGTAGCAATACAGAGTTTACCCTTTTTATCCTCTTATGTATCCAACATTTTTTGTAATATGAATGGTTGGATATTATAAGTTGGATGTTACACGGAACCATTTAGTACATATTCTTGACCCTACGTGGTAGATTTAACAATCCGGAAATTCTGGAATCACTGCGGTTCCTCGTGCCTAATGTTAGGCAGCGAAGGACCTGGACCTACCAGTTGCTCGTACGAATCTGTTAAAGTACGCACCGGTTGTTCGCGCAGCTAGAACGCTTAACATCGTAGTACAACGACTGGACATATTTACTTGTAAATTGGCGGAATCCGAAAAGGTGACATTAAACTATTTGTCATTTTTACATTAGTGACCACATTGTTGCAATAGGCTCCACTCCTGTAATAACAATTGTGTTAGTAATTAAATAAATAAATATTTTGTGTCATTTCTTGGTGGAAGCCAGTGGACTTGTGAAGGGTTGTAATGATGATAATAATGATGATGAAAAATAGATATTAAGAAGAATATTTAAGGGTTTATACGGATTTATAATTTTATAGCTTTGCTAATATTTACTTACCGGTGCAACGAAGGCAGCTGCATCACCGCCCAAATCCTTGTAATGGTCGCGAACATCGAAACCGAGCGAGAAGAAGATGTTGTTCCAGATGAACATCTGCATTTTGGGCTCCTCTCCGGGATTGATGGCCATCACGTTGCCATCCACAACCGCCATGGCGCCGCGCGTCGCCGCTGCCACGAAATCGCTGTGTACCTGAAGATTGATCGCCAAACTCAACATTACACTATTTCTTTAATTAAGTGCTGGAAGTTGATGGATGAAAAAGTTAAAAATAACACATTTTCAAAACTAAATTTCGTTATATATGTTGTTACGTCTTCAGATCAAATTTATGTAGAACTTTATAAAAATATGTGCCAAATGTAATGTTTATATGTTAATAATTGTTGTTGTGTCTATTCTTCTTTTGACTGATTACTGTCTATCGAAAGTGCACTGCTGAACAAAAGCGCTTTCTCATAGAATCACAGATTGTCTTATGGGGGAAGCATATTTACCTTAATATTGCCACGCGTGGCAGGCAGGTTAGCAAACACAGTTTTATATTATTTTGGGTTGAAATTACATGAAGATGCTGCTGCCCCTGTCCTATTTCACTTCCCCCTGTCTACTCTTACCGACACTCTTAAATTCTCTAACGCCGCCATTACATGGCGAATGATCATTAGGAATGAATGATAGATATGTTTTACCAAGATATGATCCAAAAGGTGGCGCTGTAGTTAAGTTATTAAAAAATCTATATTTATGAAACAAAATGACTCTTTGATATATTCGTTTCTTGCCAGTAAAGAAAATCACAAAATTGTGTCCCCATAAGTGCCGCTAGGGTTGAGTTATTTACAAATTTATTATTTTGCTCTGTAAGAAAGTCCAAAATTAATTTCGAATAAATGTCATCAAGCCATCTATCGAAAAGGGCAGGATATCGTCTATCATCAGCTAATGAATGTTTGAAATCCTATGAAAGAAATAAAAGTCAAGATAAAAAATAACAATACGTATATTACCACCAGACAGCAGACATAAAAAAACTCGCACCAATTCCAGAAATCATGAATCAATTATTTTTTGTTGATTATGTACAATTTAGGCTTAGTTAGATAGGCCTAGAGTCGAGGCAAAACATTTGAAAAACAAAAATCCTTTGTCGAAAAAAAAACTATTAGTACACAGACAGACAGTAGAATCTAACTTTAGGGATCCTAAAACATGAAGGTATGTTAAAGGTTGGACCATTAAAACTGAAACAGCAAACCTTGAATATGGCGCGCTCCCTCAACAGTCGCTCGGGCAGCGTGGCGCGCGGCAGCTCGCGCGTCGTCTGCAGCTCCTCGTTCCAGTCGCGCGTCTGCCCCGGGATGTGCTCCTCGTAGCCCAGCTTCGACGAGAACGCTGCACACACCCACCCATATCATCATCAACTAAACTATCGTCAATCACAAAGGCTCCTAGGAAAGCCAAAGTAGTAGCACTGACAGTCATCATCATTATCGCGTTAGCCTTTTTAAGTCCACTAGACATAGGCTCTTTCAAAATGCGCCCTTTTTGTGAAATATCTACAATCCACCACGCAAAATAATACAGATTTGTGTGCTCAGGACCGATGCACAAATATTGGTAAGGCTGCTCTCAATCATTCATTTATGCGGTTTAAGATCGATATATACAGGGTTATTTTTCAAAGGGTATCTAAATTTTATATTTAAGTTCAAATATATAAATAATGATATACCGTTATTTCAATTTTTGAAAGTACGAATAAATAAGGCTTCTACTTTTATTTAAAGTGATTTACAACAAACTTTTGACTTAAAACATTCACGAGTACGCTGTCTCCTCTGAGTGGGATTCAATTCACAACGTTTTTGCCAAGCGAGCGACCCTTACGAATGCGTGCGTACGTAGTAAAATAGTAGATTACTACGCATTCTGATAAAAATGATAGACTGTTTGGGATTATTTAAATTAATTTTTCTTCACCATTCGCCTATATTACTTATTCTGAACCTTCTCTGCAAATTTAGGTGTATATTGCAAAATAACCCCGAATATACTGATGGATTTTTCGCCATTTATCGGTCGACAGAGCCGTGTGCAACGTTTACAGGTAAGGTTAACGTTTGGAAAAACTACATTTTGCTGAATGGCCTACACTGAATTCAAGAACCCTAATTAGGATTGAGTCGTGTAGTGGTGATGTGAGAGAATCTAATTCTCCATTATCATACCGTGGCGCTCAACAGGCGGAGCATCTTCGTCATAACAAATGAAAATAATAAGGTACTGCAGTTGGCAGCCCGCCTGCCAAATGTGGCAACTGTGGCAAATTGGGGAACCCCTATAAGGCTATCCCCATGTTCAGTAGGACTTTAGATACGCTGTAATGAAACAATGAAACAAAAATGATTTAGGAAAGAAAACTAACCAGGAGCTCCTGATTACACTGCATAGACTTCAGGATCTTAACTCGGACCGAGAGCAAACGTCTACACGGATACAATGATTTTACATGGCTTTTAGAATGGCGCCTACTTTGTCCAAGCATCAAACAATTGGGCTTGATCTAACGATAACTAGCTAGCTAAAAAAACTAGCAAACGCAAGAAGAAGATGGGTGTCAGAATATTTCTTATGAGAGACTATTAACTGTCGAGTATTAACATCTATTATTTTATAGGATAGGGTGACAAACGAGCACACAGTCCACCTGATGGTAAGTGGTTGCTGCGGCCCAGACATCTACATCTATCCTCGATCACAAATCTAAATGCAGATGCGTTCTCACCCGTGAGGACTAAGATGGAATGCCTCCTTTCCAAGTAAAAAGAGTAAAAAGAGAAAAAGAGTCCCGGTTCTCTACACTCACCATACGAAACACAGCAGCGTTAAGCTGCTATTTTACGCTGGTATTCTCTGACCGACCCATTCGTGCTACAATTAACTACTGATATCGCTGCAGTAAGGCTCTACCACGTAATCAATGTCAGAGAATCTTTACACAAATAATTATGATGGTTTTTATCCCAAATGTCGTGTTTTATTTTAACATCTCTAGTTTATTTAACACCACTCATTCACTCTTGAGAACACGCCACTTCTCCTTGTCTTGCGCAAGCTCTCATCAGTTGGCATGCGCTTGAAGCGCGCGCAGATCAGCCTCCACCCGTTTGTCCATTAATATTTGGTATTTTATAATAATCTCTCCTTAATCATTTAAATTTTTCTTTGTTTATTTTTTCTTTGTTTTTACAGCTAAATCCGCTTATTAGCGCTTTGTATCACATGGTCTTATGAGTCTATTTTTATAAATTTTTGTTAAATATTGTACACAGAGTTCATTACTTACTGTCCTCAGCTCGTATTGCATCCACGGTGTGATCGAGCATTGGCGAAGCCCACTGGTACACTTGGTATGGGGTTGCTACTCTCTCGAACGGATGTTTCTGCATGCGTCTCTTTTGAACTAACGCAAAATTTCTTTTAAAGGCCGGAGATACAATGCTTAGTAGCTCTATTAAAGAATGACATAAGAGTGACGGGTTCGATGGACGTGGGTTGAAAACTTCTTCGGTAGACCTGTAAAATAATTATAAATTGTTTTAGCAACATTGTCAAATTCAATCTAATTCATGTTTTACATACGTATAAGCACCAGTTTTAAGTAAGTATTATCGGATCTATGTGAAGTGCGACCTTTTAACAGGATTAGAGGAGAGACAGACTGGTCCCACGTACGCAATGTAGGCATTATGACTCTTGATTTTGTATGACAAACTATGCATTAGAAACACACTTATCGTATGCAACGCGATCACACGCGTTCGACGCAACGTCGTACTACATATTCATGTATTTGTTTGCTTTATATATCATACAGTTTAACAAAATTACTACCTAGACGTCCAAAACTTTAGAAAGTTTGGTAGAAATACTGTTAAAAGTTATGATTTAAAAAGAAAACGGATCCATCAATATGTGAAATGTAAATATTTAAAATATAACGTTTTATACCCGCAAAATATCAAAACTCTGCCAATGTTATTGTGTATGTATTTTATAAATTTGTCATTTGTTTATGATTTAGCGGCAACTTGAAAATTAGCTGTGTCGCGTTACTTACTTGAAAATTAGCTGTGTACGTTAATTAACGCACCAAGTGGGCGACGACCTACGCGAGCGACACTTATTTCATATCTATTCACTCGCTCGCACTATGATACGAGGGTGGATTGAAAAGTACTCGGCCTAACCAAGAAAATAGACACATACTAAATCAGTTATATTTTTATTTTTCTACATAATCACCATCAAGTCCAATACACTTTAGCCACCTCCCCTTCCAAGCATTTAGACCGTTGAAAAAAAATGATTCTTCCTTAGAGTCAAAATATGCGTCTACAGCTGCTTTGACCTCGTCGTTTGTCGAAAATCTTTGACCTCCCAAGTGCTTTTTTAGGTTAGGGAACAGAAAGAAGTCTGATGGTGCCAGATCAGGTGAATACGGCGGATGCGGTAACAGTTCAAAGCCACAGTTGTGAATTTCAGCCATTGACTATACTAACGTGTGAACACGGGCGTTATCTTGATGAAACAGGACTTTTCTTCTGAGCATTCCTCGACGTTTTTCTTTTATTTCCTCTCGTAAACGACGTAGTAAGGTGCAGTAGTAATCAGAGTTTATAGTCTGACCCCTTTCAAGATAATCAATCATAATCACACCTTTCGAGTCTCAGAATACTGAATCCATCACCTTATTTGCCGACAAAATCGACTTAGCCTTTTTAGGGGGTGGTGAACCAGGTCTTCTCCACTGTTTTGATTGTTGTTTTGTTTCCGGTATACGTCCATAGTAACAAAACGATTCAAAAAATCATCTGCATCGGCTTCAAATAACTCCAAACAGTCGCGTGAAATAGTCAATCGCGTCCTTTTTTGTTCAACTGAAAGCAGTCGCGGAACCCAACTCGCAGACACCTTGTGGAAACCCAACTCGTTGACAATGATGTTTTGAGTTCGTTCATAAGAGATGCCTATAATCTCGGCTATCTCTCTAATTTTTAATCTGTGGTCTCCCATTATTAAATCAAGTACTTTTTTAATATTTTCGTCAGTAGTTGACGTCGAAGGCCTTCCAGAGCGGGGTAGATCTTTCACACTCTCTCTACCACGCTTAAATTCTGTTATCCATTTTTTGACGGATGAATATGACAGAGCACAATCGCCTAATGTACTGACCATGTCATCATGGATGGCTTTTGATGATAGCCCCTTCTTATGGAGGTACTTAATGACGGCACGCTGCTCGATTTGCTCCATTCGCGGAAATTATGTCCGATTACTTTGTTAATAAATTTATAAAATCACAACTAATTATCGTACACGTTTCGAACTTCACACAATGAACTAGTCTGAACTGAACTAAATAATGTGGATAGATTTGATTTTTAGAATTGAATGGATCTGTGTTAGGCCGAGTACTTTTCAATCCACCCTCGTACTGTGAGTATAGCGACTAAACGATCTTGATCTTCCATTACACAAGTTTTCTTAGGATGGAGTTTAGTGGATGGAAAATTTTTGGTGTGTCATTTTCATGTTCCCTAATTAATTTATTATAATCAACTTGATATAATCGATTGTTACCGATGTTGGTCAATAATCGATTATATCTACTAACGGTAGCATAGTGGTATAAATAAATAAACGGCATGGTTGCAACCTGTTTTAATAAATAAAGTAAGCAACTGTAACTAATATTTTTTAAATCGGTACAGTCAATTACCATATTTTTTTATTATAAAAATATTTGCCGCAACGGCATTGACCGAGCTTATCTCGAGTCAATAATTTCAGGCAGTACACACTTTTTGTAAAACGCTTGTAACTTGGGTAACATATTCAATATCTAAAATTTGTCGTCTTTGTAGATTTTTAGTACATTTACTGCATAATCTGGGCCAGTCCATATGGCAAGCATGCAGACATTTTTAATGTATTGATGCAAAGATATTAGGTTCTTAAATCTTTTTCTCTATGGAGTGGATATTTGAAATGAAACGGATATCCAGTAACTATACGGTATTCGGCCTATCCGGCCTAAATTAATATCCGACGGCCGTATATCTTATAACAAACGGCTATCCGGCCGGATACCGCATTTAACAAAAATACAAAATATCAAATTTATATTCTATTCCAATTACGAAGTCCCTTTTGACACTTCTTAGAACGTAACTCTTCACGTTTCGCATAATTTGAAATAATAATCATTTTTTGTCCGTGGTCGTAAATCATCATTTAAAAATACACAATCAATTTAAATCATTATACAATTAATTCACACACACAATCAACATATTGTTTTTAGACATCGTTCTCAAAATAATTAAAACCTTAAGGCTACAGTCTTTTAAAGTTGACTCACATCGAATCATTAGCGCCACTTTGATTTCTTTTTTTACAGCAAATTATTGTTTCAGAGTAAAATATTTTGATAACACATAAATACCCAGATTATAAGTAATGGCTAAATTTTTTTTTTTGGTTCATCTTTGTGGTCTATGTTAGATAAATCAAACGGTAAATAGAGCTCTCTCGCACCCAACGCAATTTCGAGCTTTGTTCGTGTACCATTATAAGGTAATCGATAATAAAAAGGCGAAATCTATTCAGCGCGTTAATAGCTAAACATCTTCATCTCCAAAATGCGCTGTTTCTTTTTTTCTAAATATCTTTCATTGTCTTAAATAAGAGGTCTCAATTTCGTTAAATTTCGCTGTTTTCGCCTCATAAAAAACTATTTGTTTCATAGCAATAGCTGAAAATATTTATGCTATAATTATTTTTTTCTCAAGGGCAGGTGTTTAATTAGACAAATATTAAAAAATAATAATTTAAACCACTTTATTTCAAAATTAATAATTATTTCGATCGACCTATAAAATATTGACTTTATAAACAATAATTGCGGGCAATATTCCTTTTTCCTTAGTAGCCGCTGAGCGGCTGTAGCGTTCAGACGTCTTGTCTGTGCCAAATTTTTGCACTTCCTCTCGCTCTAACATTCCTCTTTCTATCTCTTTCCCTAATCTTGGTTGCGTATTGTTACGAATTGAAAGTTTCTCTACTTTATTATTTTTTGCATATAATTCTTTAAGGGTTTATAAATCATTTTGTATTTGTTTTATAACTTTTAATTTCGATATGGACCATAAACGTAAAAAATATGCTTGTACCAGAAAACCTACCTACCTACCTACATATTATGTAAGTTCTTCAAGGAAATATAGAAGTATTATACATTTTTGGATTGCACATGATGTTTTGTTTACAAGCGACAGTAGTCTAATGGCAGGAAGCGGACCGCGAACTCAAAAAGGTCGTGGGTTCGAATCCACCATTCGACTACTGGCGTGAACCACTCGTAACACAAGCAATTTAAGCTTACCACGAGTGGTTAATGTCCTTTTTTTTAAAGAAAAGTACATTATGTTTTTATAGAAATACTTTTTTAATTTAATTTTTAAGTGTCATAAGGAAAATTTCGTCTTTTTGATTTTCAACTAGAGATTTCCTTGTTACCGGTAGCTGCTGATGTCGAGTTAATGACATTTTTAGATACGAAAACTATTCAGTAATACACGTAGACTACAAGTAAACTATTAAGTAATATCCTCAGCATCCCGTAATTTATTGTACGCCCACTATGGCCAATTTTGGATATAATGTGGCGTCAAACTGCTTACGACGTCCAATATACGGACGTCAAATAGGAGACTTAGCGCAATGTTCGCAAATTGTCATGCTGATCACAGAAACGTCAAAATCTAAAAAAAATTGGACGTCATTTTTCTTCCTCTTTAGCTTCCTGAGCTAATTGATTCTCGCATGGAACTGTTACGAGCTTGAGGTTCGTGACAATAAAAATTGCCGATAAAATTACCTAAATTAACACTTTAATTTACTTTATACAAATTAAAGTAAAAAAACACTAATAATTAAACGCACTAATTCACTTAATTTCACTCCGAAGCTTCGCTTGTGTCGCCGAGTTAAACTCTGTCTCGATCACATCCCGCGCCATCTATTTATTCAAATCAGCAAAACATCCGGAATGTTCAAGTAAACACGCGTAAGATGCCGAGAGCTCGAGTATAGATTTTCTAGAAACTTAGTTCCTCGGGCGGCGCTGTTGGTCGAGAGATCGGCGATGTCATTCTCCGCAAAGCCCCCCCCCCCGCTCTCGCTCGATGCCAATCAAAGACCCTCCATACATCATTCAAGCCATTGCGAATAAATTAAAAAAAAGCGCTAAGTCGTCCGTCGATGCTGCTGTACAAGAATAGTAATTCATGCATATAGGTAAATGCTATACAAAGTTACATTATACTTTAATGAGAAACTATAAATATGTGTGATAGTGGACTGTTTGTACTTATATAGAAATTATTTTGAGTTTTTTTTTAATCTATTTTAGTATTTAGAACTACTTGACGTACTTGACGGATTTTCGATAGTGTCATCGACTTATTACGAAACCCTCAGTGCACGACTCATTCTAGCACTTGCCAGATTCATTTGAATAATCAATAATACGAGTACATGTTATACAGGTTCTAGATGATTATCTTTTAGAAACCTTTTCAACAAAACAACAAAAATTATACAAACTTAAAATATATTTTTTTTGTGTAACGAATTTTGTAATAAAAGCATGGAACAAAAATAGATACGAGGTAGAAAATCTGTATGTGAAAATTTGTTAGCTAATTATCAATAATCCTGTATATTAGATAAATTGATACTGGAAAATCTTAGTAGAGCTACTTTCCACGCTACGGCCAGAAAGATAACTGCGGTGGCGGTACATGAAGTGGCGGGGCAGGGAGGGTGTAGATGTGTCACCAGAACGCAATTTTTCTGTTTTGCTCTGAAAGACTGGGCTCTTAAAAGATAATAATATTTTACTGCCGTTTCGTGTTTATGTTCTATAGTTTTATTTTTACTTTTTTACATAGTGACGTGACTAAAAGAATCGTATAAAATCGATTATAGACAGATTCTTTTCGCGAGTGAAAATCTGTCTACACTGCGTCCACCTCGTGATCACGACCGCCATTTTGTTTGTCTCTTCAGTACGAGTGCAGAAGCCTTGTATAGGATACGCGTGTTCAGTTTAGTAGATTTCGTATTGTGTTTTTATTTCTTTCTTGTTATTGTAGTTATAACTGTTTGATAATTCTTTCGTTGTTATTAAGTTTTGACTGTTATTTGATTTGTTTTTTTTTGTATTTATAAACACTATGGCCGAAATTGAGACCACTAAAAGAACAGTGATGCGCAGTCAAGCGCGAGAGTTTGGTAGTACGCCTACAAGATTACTTTGAAAGGGAGTATCAGTCCATTGTTGTCACTTTCACAAGTGACTAACCGAGTAAGTGCAGCTCTTGGTATTAGTCGAAAAACTGTTTTCCGAATAATTAAGGAAAAACATGGTAAAGATTTAATGGAAGATAACAAATTAAAATCACCACTTAAGAAAAAGTTAGAAGATCGATAGTTACACATATCGACAATTTTGATAACGACGCCATTAGAAACCATATCTATGGCTACTATAGTAGGAATGAATTACCGACTCTCGATAAATTTCAAATACTTTACGAGAATCTGGACTGTTTCACGGCAGTAGAACTTGTTTCTGGGGGGTTTTAAAAAATGTTGGCTTTTCTTATAAAAAATGTGATAAAGGCGGATTTTGATGGAACGTAGAGACTTTAGCCAGATTTAATTTTCTAAGATCAGCAAAGTCCATTGCCGTTTGGAATAATGTTATATTTCTAGATGAGACGTGGCTAAACGCTAATCATACAGTTGGCAAGATATGGACAAACGACACTCCTCACTCCTCCACAAAAGTACCTAGTGGCAAAGGCGAACGCTTAATTATTTGTCATGCGGGTTCCATGAAGGGATTTGTTCCGAACTGCCTCTTGGCGTTTAAATCTAAGAAAACGGTGGAATACCACGACGAGATGAATTTTGTTAAATTTAAGGAATGGTTTTGTACCTTATTGACCAACTTGAATGAGCCATCGACGATCATTATAGATAATGCACCGTATCATTCAGTACAAATAAGTAAGCCTCCAACTTCTAGCAGCAAAAAGCCGATATTGTGAAATGGCTGAATGACAATAATATTGTTGCTGACATGTCCATGTTAAAAGTTGAGCTGCTGCATTTGGTTGCTATAAATAAGCCAGCTAGACCAAAATACGTATTGGACGAAATGGCTAAGGAAGCCGGACACAATGTAATGCGCCTTCCACCCTACCATTGTCAATACAATGCCATAGAATTGATTTGGGCGCAAATTAAAGGCAAGAATTTAAACAAATCTTTTTTATAATTTATTTTTACCTATTTTAACATTAATTTTATCTGTTGCCATATTAACACGCAAACCTTTATTTTAGGTTATGCGGCTCGTAAAAATACCAGCCCACCGTTTACTGCAAACAAAATGCTGTCACTGTTGCAAGAAGCTTGTGATAGTGTTACTGCCGCGAATTGGGAAAGTGTGGTTTTAAGAACGAAAAATTTGATTTTCGCTGATTGGGATGGAGACATACATATCGATGCCAAATTATAATAAATACAGGGGATTCTACAGACGATGATGAGTGTGATGACGACGATGCCGACCATGAAATATCGATTTCGGCTAGTGATGATGAATATGTTCCATCTTGATAAAAATATCATGTAATATTATCTAATTAAAATTAAAAAACAGTTTTATAAATTTTAATTTGATGCTAATCCTTTTTCTGCCAATGCGATTTTAATTTGTTCGTTATAGTAATCGAAGATCAATATCGTCAAGTATCGACAATAGCGGTACTTTACTAGTACTTGATTATTGACATCTGTCAAATGGGACTTCGTAATTGGAATAGAGTATAGTTAAGTACTTTATGTCACTTAACAAATATAATCAGTAATCATAAAATTTTCATTAAGCGCAAATTGTAGTGAATAAATACTAATTTCGTTGCTATGAAATGTATCAAGCGGTTCCGCCTGTATTCATAAACAAGACCAACTTTAGAAAAAAATCATTCGCTGTACACATTGCTGCAGGGTGCTAAAAGATTTTGGCAAATTTTGATAAATTAGGGTATAGTGTAGCATTAGCTGCCCACCAAATATAAGGGTCACGAACGCGAACAATTCGCACTGACTTTACTTATCGCTTTTTGCGACGCACCAAACGGCAATGTTCGGCAGAATATCCGGACGCCGGATATCCTGCTATTCGGCGATGAGACTGGTCGGATATCCGGTATCCGGCCAAACAACTATTTGTTTCATCTCTAGTGGATATATTCCTATATGAACATCGGACTAAGTAAATCATTCTCAAACTCACTCTCAGAATTAGAAAACATGTTATAAATTTGTACTTATGCGTCTGCTAAGTGACAAGTATCTGATGCCAAACCTACGTTGCCTACGTAGGTCAAGAGTGCACACCAACGTAGGAGCGTTTCATCGTATACGTGGGACCAGTCTGTCTCTACCTTAACTGTTATAGTATAATCCTACGATAAATAAATTTGTTGTCTAGCTACGATTAAGTACGATAAGACAAAACTGCCTAAGTTATTTTAATGCCTAGACGAGTAGTTACTTTTATTATTCCCAAATTGTAATTAATTTTTTTGTTTATTTCCTTTATTTTACGACATCCACATATTGCGTTCGTTAAAATAATTAACTACATACTTAGTAGGCTTTTACACCTGTCATCCATATGGGTAGGCAGAAAATACGGACTTCCGTTTGACGCGATCTTAACACACCACTTTCGCTTGTTTTACATCCATACTATCTACGCATACATCGTATAAGAACTGTCAATTTGGATATTTTTTAATAAAATAAGAGTTACTAACGAGCTCACAGTCTAACTGTAAGTGGATGTTACGGTCCGTAGACATCTACATTTATGATCACGTAATACAGCGGCATAATTCTGCTGTATTTCTGTATTTTGTGACAATTTGGTCCTCTCCCTGCGAGCCGAGCCATTTATGAGTATGGCACACACAAATAAAATCACTTTCAATTTATCATTATTATATATATTAATATAGTTGAGCCGTCTAAAAAATATTCAGGACCTCCACTTATCAAATATATCACGGGTTACGTCCTAAAATAGCATATTAAGATGTCTCATCTTTCTTCCAGGTGAGACTGCACCTGAAGATAGATAAAGTTTCAATTTAGCCGAATTCACAGAGCTTATCTCTATAATGATCAAATTACAAATAGAACATTACTGGTTAAGGTAGAATCCTCGTGGGCACGCTGTGATGTGGAAATGACGGTCTTCTAGTGTGACGACGTACAAGTAGAGTAGATCGCCACACATCTTACGAGGCCCGGGTGGAGGGTTCCAGCCTGACGTCGTTAGAACCTGACATTAAAAACAGTATTGTAGTTAAAATTATTAGTTAAGATCTTGTGCGGTAGGTACAGTGCGTACGGATAAAGAATGAGATTAAAAATGGCGGCTCATCGAGCCAGTACCAAAAGCATAAACCGGTAATAACGATATATCGTTATAACGTTATATTACTCGGTTAATTGAATTTTTTTATTAATAGGAAAATATTTGAAAAGATTTGTATACTCTAGTAGGTAAATTAATTTTAAAATAACTTTTATAAAAAATTACCCTATTTAAGGCTGTAATACAGCCAGAGTCTGTATACGAGCAATCTACGGGTCAATTACACTAAAAGGTCGCTGGATGTCCTGCGTGTTCAACACAATAACGCTTTGTTGGGACTGCCTCGGTACTGTAGTGCGTCGGAGATGTTTGCGCTAGCTCGCACGGACGGCTTTCATGCGATAATACGCAAGAAAACAGCTTCGAACGGAAAACAACTTCGAAACAGAAGGGTGAGAGATCAGTCACAACAGCATTTTAAAAACAGCAGCGGAGAACTAAAATTCTCCGATTTTGTAAAAGTTTGTCAACACATTAATGTTTACTAACACTAGTTTATAAGTCATTTTGGTCCGAAATAAAGATTATTATTATTATAACAAGCTATAATACTTGCTTTGGCTTCGCCTGGATGGCATCTATTAATGTGGCGACTTAAGATAAAAGTCAAGGCGACTTAAGGTAAAAATCATTGGACTATATATTTTATCTTATCAATATTTCAATTTTAAAATAATTTCTAAATTTTTCTGCTAAACTTAGTTTATATCACTCCTGGTATTACACTCCATTTGTTCGTTAAGTTATATTGCATACGGTTCAGCCATTCCGAAGATTGTCTCGAACTGACAGACAAACGAAAATATTAAAAACGGTTACTCATGTTTTAATCATTACAGCCCTTCACAAGTCCACTGCTGAACATAGGCCTCCCCCAAGAAATGCCACAAAGCACGGCCCTGAGCCACCAGCATCCATCGACTTCCTGCATGTCTTACCAGGTCGTCACTCCATCTAGTGCGGGGTCACCCTACACTTCGCCTACCGGTACGAGGCTGCCACTCGAGAACCTTTTTTCCCCAACGGTTGACGGTTCTTCGAGCTATATGGCCGGCCCATTGCCACTTCAGCTTACTAATCCGTTGGGCTATGTCGGTCACTCCGGTTCTACTGCGGATATCCTCATTTCTAAGTCTATCACGCAGAGAAAAAAAATAGCTCGCTGAGCGACTTTGAGCGTCCTCATACGGCTAGTAGTGAAGGACCACGTCTCGGTTCCGTAGGTCATCACTGGCAACACGCACTGGTTGTACAACTTAGTTTTCAGGTTATGAGGTATACCTGACGAGAAGATGCGTTGTAATTTCCCGAACGCTGCCCAGCCGAGTTGAATCCGTCGATTGACCTCTCGGTCGAAGTTGGACTTACCTAGTCGGACTATTTGTCCCAGGTAAACATACTCGTCAACAACTTCGAGCTTAGTGCTCTCCACAACTACCGGCATAGGTGTGACATGGACATTAAACATGATCTTTGTTTTGTCCATGTTCATCTTAAGACCTATCCGTTGGGAGGCATTATTGAGGTCATTGAGCATAGTGCTTAGGTTCTCCAGCGATTCAGCCATAAGGACTATATCGTCGGCAAATCGAAGGTGAGTGATGTACTCGCCATTTATGTTGATACCGTATCCTTTCCAGTCCAGTATCTTTAAAACGTCTTCCAATGCAGCGGTGAAGAGTTTTAATAGCATTCAAATATTATGAACAAAAATATTTATAAACGAAATTACAGAAAATACATTTTTTTTGGGTAGTTTATGGCATTTTGATAACATTGATTCCAATGACAAGTAGTACTGAAGTTATAGAACGTACAAAAAACGCATACCGCAACGTAGTTTTTAGCTTTTTAGCTATCTTTACCGGATGGTATGAGTACAGATAGTAACAGTGTGCGAGCGAGAAGTGAAGAGAGGCAACGCCACTTTCATTCCTATTCTTTAACCGCGCGGGTAGTACATTAATTTGTAGTAAATTAATAAATAATATTATAGGTAAAGTTTGGAGTTCGAGAACGTTAGTTCGCAACGTTTATAAACAAATCGCGCTGTGCCCGATAAACCTACGCGTTACACTCTGTCGGTTGTTTCAATTCAAGGTTGTTGTTTCAACTCAAGGGTTGTTGTTTCAATTCAAGGGTTGTTGTTTCAATTCAAGGGTTGTTTAGTCAATAAACAGGAAAGATTAAAGTAATTGTTACCGAGGAAAAAGGGCAACAAATTTGAATACAACCGACATGAAATTTGCGGGAGATTTGCAGGTTTAGCAGTTGCTAGTAATGTTACTGATGTAAAATTATAAAATACTACATTCAATTTAAGATAAAAACACAGAAATTGTATTTTAGTTATATAGTACATAGTGCCTAGGTTACCTTAAGACACTGAGGTGCCTTATTTTCCTTAGTGAGACCTGGATGAAGAGGCAATAAAGGTCGCTCTGTGCTGCCCGGCATTATGTAGTCAGGAGGTGTGCAGTCTACACTTTCTGGGCGTGATTTCTTCTTTTCTATAAAAACAGAAACAATAAAAAATTACTTAAAAAGTACGACATAATTTTTATGTCAAGACAGAGCTAACTACGCATCTAAGTAGTAGGAGTCTTTATACGCCTGTTACCTTCTGCTATCTACTGCTGTATTGCAGTGCTTGCACTGCTGTGTAAAAGGAAAAGAGGGCCAGAATAATTTCAGACTATAAGGTATTCCATATTAGTCCTCAGTGATATGAATGCAACTGCAACCTTCTTAATTTGCAAATAGTTTCATGTGCTACAGTAGCCAATTTACCGTCGAGTGGATTGTAAGTTCGTTTATCATTTTAAGCAAATTAAAAAAAAACGCACCAAGTATATCGCCTTGGGTGATTATGTTTAGAAAAGCCAAAGAGCTGCATTCTTGACCAGCATAGGCATCAACATAGTCAATGGATTTGAGCAGATCACGCACATGACGAACATGTATGCGTGCCTCACGCATTGTGTAGGGTTCCTCAACCACCTAAAACAGATAAAAGAAAATGTATAAAAAACTGATTTCTTTTATTTACGCGAACACTACACATTGATAAAAACTACTTTTACGGATTTTATCGCGTTTTATTTATTTTTATTTTTAATACCCGATTTTTTATGTTTCGGGTGCTTTCCAGCACCCATGGTCACGGAGTACTGAGGTGACTAACATCCTGATGTCAATGTTAACCCGGAGTACCTTCAGCTTTTTAATTATTGTTTATGGTATGGCATTCTGCATAGATTGGACCATAAAAAATAATTAAAAAGCTGAAGGTACTCCGGGTTAACATTGACATCGGGACGTCAGTCACCTCAGTCCCCCGTGACCATGGGTACTGAAGAGCACCCAAAACGTCGGGAATTAAAAATCAAACGCGATAAAATCCGTAAAAGTAGTTTTAATCAAGATATAAAAAAAAGATAAGATCCAGTACAATTAAATTCAATAAAATTAAAAATACTCACTTTAATAACTGATCCTTCTTTGAGACCTTCTATATTTTTTAGTTCAGCAAAATTGTCTAGTGTAACACCGTCTAACTGTAATGAAAAGCATGTTCTATGGCATGTATCTTCACGATCCATTAGCACCTGATGAATTTCTTGAACCAACTCCATACTGGAAACCTGAACAGTGATAAAACGCATAATTATTATTATCATATATCATCACCATCATTACAGCCTTTTACAAGTCCACTGCTGAACATAGGCCTCCCCCAAGGAATGCCACAAAGTACGGTCCTAAGCTACCTGCTTCCATCGACTTCCTGCATATCTTACCAGGTCGTCACTCCACCTAGTGGGGACCGCCCTACACTTCGCTTACCGGAACGAGGTTGCGAAAACCTTTCTTCCCCATCGGTTGTCGGTTCTTCTTATAATATTAGTTAATCCTTTAATTATTATAAAAAAACTGAAAATATAGTGTATAAAATAATTACTTTATGTATAATATACTAAGTTTTCGATTAGATCAATACCTGAATATCCAATGGTTCCGCTCCCGGACTAACTATCTTAACGGTAAAACCCATGTCTTGAATAAAAACAACTTCTGCATCTCTCTTTTTGTCGTCACCATCCTCGCTGGGTGAAGACTCTCTGTCCTTGTCTCCATTAACGATTTCATTGCTCTCACCATTAACCTTTTCGCAATCACTTTTAGTGATTTTAGTTTTATTTCCCCCTTCTACATTTTCAGAGCTTTGGTTACTAACAGATTTTTTTTTCTCATCAGAGTCCACAATTTTTGCTGTAGCAGCAATTTTACTGCTCTTTTTCTTCTTTTCATTTGCGTGTTTTTCTTCAGCTACTTTCACAGGAGTAGATTTCAGTAAAATTACACCACTCCCCTCATCTGACTTGTTAGATTTTGAATCGTCGGAATCACTATTGATCCCGTTAGTAATTATTTTAGCACTATCACTACTACTAATATCACAATCTGAATCTTTTTTTGGATCACCATTTACAATATTTTCACTAGGTGTTGCGGTTCCATTTAAAATCGGTTCTTTGGTACATGTTTTATCTTGCTTTATATCATCTGCTTTAGGCATCGTCTTTTCTCCGTTTATTTTTGCCACAGCTCCGTTAGGTTTAACTTGGTGCCTTTTTTCGGTATTCATTTTAGGTTTCTGGGTTTCTGAAAAAAATATACAGGATTTAGTAAATTGTTAAAATGAAATGGTTTGTACCAATAAGGGTATAAGAATGAATCTAGAATGAATTATGTACCGGCATTTGGTGTAAAATGCGGTGGCGTGTTATTAGTTTGTGGCGAAGGAGCCTTGCGTGCGGCAGCCGCATATGATACGCGCGGTGGCGACGGCGCACTGATGACGCCGCCGCCGCCTTCGTCATCAGCTCGCCCGTTAGGCGTACTTGTGTGACCGTTGCTACAATCCGTGGCTTTAACACCTATCTCCTTTTTCATTTTTGACAGTTGCTTGTTCTCCGTTTTATCAACTAAACAGGCAATGGACAAATAAACAAATTAATATTTGATTATTTGACAAGATAGAAATCACAGCTCGATGTTGGGTGGCCATTACATTTTTATTGGAAAAATATCAGAAATATCCTTATTAAATAATTTTTATGTTATAATAATGTTAGTGAATGTATTTTTATTCATTACCAAAAAATTAACTAAGAAAAATAAGCTCCATCCACTTTATTACAAAGATTCCTGTTGAATTTCTCAGAAGTAACACTCATAATAAATTATAAGCATTGAAAACTTCTACCAATGTATTTAAAAAACGTGTACATTAATGAACGAATCAGTTGCTGGGAGCGAGCAGTAGACATAGAATCTTTTAAATATTTATGGCCCGTATATAGAACATTGATTCTTAATAGACTATATTGGTTTCCGCGTAATGTTCCGTAAACGGGAGGCGTCAGAGGCCGAGAGCGCATGTGCCATCTCGTGACTGGTGAACACGTGGTCTGCGCTGGCGCTCCGCCAACTATCTCCAGCGGAGAGTCAATAATAGACGGCAACGGGATGCCGCCAACAATAGACGCGATCGACGATACCTACACTTCCAAGCTATCTACAGTTTTCTAACCAGTTAACAATCACTCGAAACTTCGAAGAAATAACATCAATTTATGTTGTAAACATTAATGTATCGAAGAGATTTTATCACAAAATATATTAATCTACTGTGCCATGTACGCAATTCACATAAATTATTAATAGAACGTGATAATTTTACGTAATGATCTCTGCCTAACAAATTGTTTATTTAAAAAATACCAATACAATCGCTTTTACGACTACGTATAAATTATTATGTCTTACGTATAAAAGATAAGAGAGAAGCAACTACTGCGATCATTATAATGATAATAAGAGCGTCCTTTTACACATTATAGTAGAGTCGAGGAAATACTAGTTTGGGGGGAAGATATGCCGTATCACTTGAAATATTTGATTTTATCATTGTCACCACAAGATAGCAAACGTAAGGAACCTCTTAACTAGATACTGAACCAAAACTGATAACCAGACGTTGACACGATTTTTTGTCGCGATCAATCACCGTCTCACGAATTTTTCATCATGCAGCCTTTTACAGTTATAACATTTTTATTATACGCAAATCCTTAATCGCTATTGTTTAAATACCTTTTCCACATAAACCGCAGAGAAATTTCAATTCAAACAATTTTTGTCAGCTTGTTGCATTAATACAAATTTTACGAGTAAAATTGCAATTCTATTTTAAAATACTTTAAAAAGAGGGATAACCTCAAATGGCTTAGCAAGATCCTCCGTTACGCCGAAAATATTATAGCATTAATTTTGAAATAAATATATGGTTGGAACCGGGCGGCAGGAAACAAGCTTCAAGACGCCGATAGTTTAGATAATTTCTTTTTACAGTGAAAATAATGACAATTTAAAAATATAAAAAACGTAAGCCCTGCTTTATAGTTAGTTCAGTTAGTATGGCAAGTTTCATGATCTTATTTAAAGTATTTTATGAATAACAGCGGTTTATTGTTCGGTTTGGAGGTAACTTTGGATTTTTTTCAGACGAGAAAATTTTACGGAATCATGTTTTCGTCTAGCATAGTACCTCTTTTTTATAGAAGAGGGGGTAAACGAGCATGCGGCTCACCTGATGTTAAGTGACTACCACCGCCCATGATCAACCGCAACACCAGGGGAATTGCAGGTGCGTTGCCGGCCCTTTAGAAAGGAGTAAGCTCTTTTCTTGAAGGTCCCCAGGTCGTATCGGTCCGGAATCGCTGGTGGTAAACTATTCCACAGAGAGGTTGTATGCGGAAGAAAACTCCTTTTGAAACGTACAGTGGTGGATCGCCAAGCATCCAGATGGTGTGGATGGTATCGGGACGGTTTGCCGCGTAGTGCGTTCATGAAATTTGGCAGCTGGGATTTATGCGAACAATTTCTGAGAGCACTACCCATGGTATATGCGAAAGAAAATACAAAGAGATGCAACATCTCTTCGCAGCGCCAGTGAATCGAGCCGATCGGAAAGCACTCGGTCATCGACGATTCGAGCCGCTCTGCGCTGGATGCGGTCAAGTGGAAGGAGCTGGTACTGGGGAGCCCCAGCCCAGAGATGGGAACAGTATTCCATGTGCGGCCATACCTGCGCCTTATAAAGTTGCAGGCGGTGTGCCGGCATGAAATACTGTCCCGCTCTACTGAGCACGCCAAGCTTTTTAGAGGCCGATTTGGTCTTCTCTTCCAAGTGACCACGAAACTGCACGTCACTCGACATGTCGACGCCGAGGATTCCGATACTGGCTGAGGCAACAAGGGGATTGCCTTGAAACTGAGGGGATACGACAAACGGGTTCTTTTTAGCGGTTATCGCGCAATCTTGTGTATTTTGGGGGTTAAACTGGACTAGATTTAGTCGCCCCCCATCCGAGACTCTGTTCAGCAAAGACTCGACTTCAGACACAAGTTTGTCCCGGCACTCGGAGACGTTTTCCCGTGAAATATTGGCTCGGCCGGTGTAAAGAGCATCACCAGTGCTGTCATCTGCATAGCAATGAATGTTACGGGTATGCAACATATCATTGATATGCAGAAGAAACAGCGTTGGCTATGGCCAACGCTGTTTGTGCAGCAGCCTTGTGGAACACCAGCATTAATAGGCTTGTAATCGGAGCTTGCACCGTCTACAACGACCTTGATGCTCCGATCTGCAAGAAAGCTGGTGATCCAATCGCACAATTTCTCGGGAAGCCCATAGGAAGGGAGCTTCGAAAGAAGCGCTTTGTGCCAAACACTTATTTCACATTAATCCTTAACTTTACCATATATTTATTTCAAAATTAATGCTGCAATATTTTCGGCATAACGGAGGATCTTGCTAAGCCATTTGAGGTTATATTTCCCCTTAATTCGACTGTATGTTTGTTACACGATATCTTTGCAGAGTGGTCCCAATTAAATTTGATGAAACCTTCAATCAAAAAAGGAAAATTAAACATGAAGTTTAATGTAATTATACAGACGACAATTAATTGTTAAAGGGTTAAATACATAAACTTTAAAAAAAGTTAAAAAAAAAAAAACGAATACTACATAGAACTAAAAATAATAAAAAAATCAAAAATTTTAGAGCTTCTAAATCAGAGGTTTCAAAGTTTGGATCTTAGCATCGACTACAGAAACTAAGATGTAATTTATTGATTTTAGTTTTTTTATGTCGGTTTTTACTTTTTTAATTTTAAATTATCAGTTTCTACAATTTCTGAAATCCTTATGATAAAATACAATCACTATTTTATGCGTCTCATAGATTATTATTTTTACACGTAATATGAAACACGGCCACTTATTCTAGTTGGAGATTAGTAACACATACAGAGGGTTTCAATGTAAGAAATCTGATAAGTGTAGAGTTAACGAAATATTCCAGTGAAAAGGGAACAGGCTATTTAATAAAGTGTTATAAGATGGCTGTTTGAGCCAGACGTACGAATCTTCCTAGACCGACAACTGTGAGAGCGTCTGGCGTGGGGCACAGCGATTGCCAATCGGCTCGCCAAGCGCTCTTATTATGGCAAATCCTTCCTACAGTAAAAGAAGTCCACGTCCAGCAGCAACCTTTATGGGAAGAAGTATAAGTCAAAAGCTACATGGAATCTCATAAATAAGAATAAAGTAAGACTCCTAAAGAAAGATATTGATAAAATAATGCTGACGGAAATGCTATAACAGATCCAAAATTAATTCTTCAGGTATTTAATAGCTTTTACATTGATAATGCACAACCGATTACTAAAGACTTTGGAAAAAGAAAGAAGTTACCTGATTTTTACTAGTACGGGATATGATGACATAAACGCAAAGATCATGAAACTTGTCTCACATCTAATTGCTCCAATATTAAGTCGTATCATAATATGTTTACTGAACCAGATATCTTTCCAAGTTAGTTAAAAATTACAATTTTTATGCTGTTACATAAAAAAGATGACAAACACCATATAACCAATTATAGAGCTATAGCTCTTTTTACTATTTTTTTTTTCCAAAATTTTTGTAAAACACTTTTATAATCACTTAGAAAATAACAATTTAATTATTGACCAACAAAAGAGATTTCGTAAAAATAAAAATATAAATATAGCTATATGTTATATATTTAAAAATGGACAACAAGAAACCAGTTTAGGTATTATTCCTTAATATGACCAAGGCTTTTGACTTTGTTGACCACAATCCACAATATTTTATTGGGAAAAATGGAGACATATGGCATAAGAGGAAATACACTAAAACTAATGAGTTCTTCTTATCTAATAAAATGCAAAAATCACGAATAAGTGAAATTTCATTTAATCATAAAACGAAAAGGTTTACTCATCTAAAAGTAAGCTAGTTCGATACGGTGTATCAAAAGGCAGTGTTTTTGGGCCCTTATTATTTTTGGCCTAAATTTTTACGCAATAATACGAGGCAGTCCCTTCGATTACTTTTATAAATTTGTTTTAGCTTATTCTACTTCACATAAAGGCAGTACCATGGAGCAGACTCCAATATTTTAACAATACATATAGCAATGAAACATCGACGCTGTCATAAATACCAACACCACAAAATTGTGTTTGGCATCGCCACGAAGTATTTTATAGGAACAGCGAGTAATCTTGAGTTAGCTTGCGATACATACATTTTTATAAATTTATAATCGGGAAACGTGAAAGTGTCTCTTTTCTTTAATAATGCACGCCTCATAAGCGAAGCGTTAAGTTGTGCTCTCACCTAATGAAAATCCAGTAATTTTTTGAGCTAAAAGTGTTTATTTTTTCACTATTACACTTTTAGAATAATAAAAATATACATATATCGAGAATAATCACTCGCTTTTATGTTTCTATTATTTTTAAAAGTAATTTTCTGTATTTATTGTAAAAACAAACTGATTGAAAAAAAATTGGAGGGTTTCTGGATGTATGTATGTGTGGATGGCGCACGATTACGGTCATTACAATTAATGTATCAAAATAATTCTTTTTTTATTATGTTTAGAATCTCAACGCACAGGTTCCTTTTAAAAATCACTGAGTAATTTGGTCTCGTTTAATTCTAATTAATGAAAATGTAAAAAACAACTGGTACTTTTCTACAAAAAATATTCTCACGGATCTCTTCTTTCGTCACAAATATGGAAAAAGAGATATTTTTCTTTTTATATAATGAAATGAGATTATGATGCACTTTTGGATTTTTCCAAACTTTTGGAAACATTGCCAGCAAAGATCTTCACTAAGCAAGAGTAAATAACTTGCATGTTGACTATTCAAAGTCCAAGCTTCAAGTACCAATAATATTGTAACATTTTATATTTTTAGATTTGTAACACATTTTTTAGTATTGTCATGACACTTAACATGTTCTAATGTCTAATAGAAAGTCTACATCACATTTACTTTTACAGTTTGTAACATCGAAATATACTTAATTGAAACAGGCGTTACTTTTCGGAACTCAGTTCAAAATGTTAAAATTAATAAGCTAAGAGCCACGTGGAAAAACAATGAAGAGTTTTACCTTAAATTACTAAAACCAACACCATTCAATAGCGAGTACAAAACTCACCTTCGATTTGCCAACTTTATAACATGTGCTGCATACGCTCAATGACCTCAATAAGCGTCTCCCAACAGAGATCTTAAGATAAACACAGATAAGACAAAAATCAAGTGTCGTGTCCATGTGACATCTATACCGATGTTGAGAGCACTACGGAAGTTTATGATGAGAAGATCACGAAACGCAAGTACTTATTGTCCGACTTGGTAAGTCCAATTTCAACCCAGAGGCAGATTGACAGATCCAAATCGTCTGTGCAGCGTTTGGGAGATTACGATACGTCTTGTAGTCACGTATTCCGCAAAACATGAAGCGTTTAGAACCAGTGCGTATATGGATCTGAGACGTGGTTCTTCACTGCTGGCTGAGTAAGCTCAAGGAGAAGAGAGGTCTGCTCGGAGTTTCTCTGGGTGATAGAATTCACAATGAAAATATCCGCAACAGAAACTGAGTATACGACATAGGCCAACGGATTAGTAAGCTGAAGTGGCAATGGGCTGGCCATATAGTTCGAAGAACCGACAACCGATGGCAAAGAAAGACCCTGGAGTAGCAGCGTCGTACTGGTTAGCTTACCATTTAGGGAAATTTTCAACTTTCGAAACAAACATATTTAATTATCTTTGATGATCTAGTATATATCATTCTCTTTAAAAAGAAATATGAAATACTGATTTACTAAATTTGCTTTTAAGCCCGCTGGAATTCTCATCCTTATTTCGTGTTTTTAAGTGTTTTTCTGTATCGTGCAGGCGTTTTATATACAGTAACACACATGGACAAACAGAAAGATTGGAATATTTCTGATTTTAACCACTTAGAAAAACGTCTGCGACCGATAGACAAAACTTGCACGCCAACTTACCTTACGACAGGCCTGACATTTATGTAATGCTTTGAGCATGCACTGTGCACCATTCTTAATCGCCAGCATAGCCCATACGTTTTAAAATTATCTCCTTCGATCAACAATACCAACTAGATGTCGGGTCGGCGCAAGAAATCCATCTCAGTAAATAAGAGCGCACATGAGATGTGAGCTCTTGCACGTGAGAGTGTAGCTCGCAAGGCAATAACGGTAAAAAGAACTTTATTTTTTATAACTTAAGGTTGATTTCACACTAAATGTTATTTAATATATATCTTTTCATAGTTTATATCCCTTAATTGATCTGTTAGGTCCCAGGGACTCCACGCGATTTTCAAAGTGTTGTGATTTCTTTGTTTTGGCACTCAAAGGCTTGTGCGTCACAGTACCTTCATACAGTAGCGTGCGACACGCAGGGGAGAGAGGACGTGCGTCTGCGCTTCATCCATCGGTGAGTTTTTAAGCTAGTAGAGTCCGCCGGACTCCACCAGGGCATTTGTGTAACTTTTTTTTCAATATCACCTATTATTATTTTTGTTTTTTTTTTTTTGTTTTAGACCGGAAAATGGCTTCGAATAGACAAGTAGTTAGCGTAGATCAACCAAATGCTGAATCTATTCTACTCGACTGGCTAAATGACGAAGATTGTAGCGACGATGAATCTCAATCACTTGAACCATCTCGAGCTGTGATACCTGAAGAACTATTATCCGACTCTGAAGATGACTGTATACCTTCTGATCACGACTCGGACTCAGAGTGTTCAGTTGACTCAGGCGTCCTCAGGTGAGAGCGCTAAATATTATTACGGAAAAAACCGATTCAAATGGTCAAGCGAACCCCCGTCAAGAAACATCCGCACACAGTCTCACAATATTCTTCGTTTACCTTCAAACCAAAATGATTTAGTTACAGAGAATGGTCCGATTTCTCCTTTGGATGCATTTCAGCTTATTTTTGATAATCAAATGATAGAAACGATTTTAGAGTGGACTAATAAAAAATTGGAAATAGTTCGTGAGACCATTTCACCAAAGGAGCAATACGCTTTCAAGGAGACGAGCCAAATAGAACTGAAAGGTTTTCTCTCTCTGCTACTATATAGTGCAGCATTTAAGTCCAATCATGAAAGTGTATTGTCGTTGTTTGCAACTGACGGAACAGGGAGACCTATATTTCGGGTTTCTATGTCTAAAAAACGTTTCCTTATACTACTTCTAGTTCTCCTATTTGACAATTTCACTGATAGAGAAGCTCGAAAAATAATCGATCCAGGCTGTGCTGTTACTGAATTTACAATACAATGAAAGACTTCCTCGTCAGCTACGCGAGTTGATATCTGACATCACAAAGGTACCTCTTGTAGAAGAACAACAAGTTTTAGATGACAAATTGCCTAGAAACCAAAGAAAATACTGCCATATATGTCCTAAACGCCTGAAAAGAAAGACTTCATTTTTATGCCATACCTGTATGAAGCCAGTATGTTTGGCATGTACGAAGAAGATTGGCACTCATTGTGTTGCGACAGCTAAAGATTAAGTGTTGCACGTTTTTTATTTTTATATGGAACAGTATTCTTTTTTAGTCTATTTTCATAAGTTCATTAGATTGTTTAAGTATTTTCTAAGTAAAAAAATTAATATTCCTTATATTCAAATTGTTATAGCAGCTAGAAGTTGAAGCAAATTTTTGTTAATTTAATTTCAAGGGTAGTTTATTTTTCGAATGCTAAAATGTTCAAATGATAATTAATACCAAAGTTTTATATAAAAGTAAGAGAAGGTAATGTTTTTTAGTTAAATAAATGATTTTCAACATAAAATGTCGTTTCACTTTAAATTTATTAACAATTTCTTAAATTGAAGTCCCTCGGACTCCACCAGATAAATTAAAGTATATTTAGGCACCAGGTTAACTGAGGGATATTCATGCGGACAGTATTTAGCTATGATTTTGTACGTAACCCGTTATCTAGTGGGTATTGTTGATTGAAGATTATCTCAATGCAGTAGTTGTAACAGATTCAGATACCGAGTTAAATTTTGTTTGACGTCAAAACACAAAATTATTTAAAATAAATGTTTTGAATTAGTAAATAGCGCTTGTTAAGAACGACATGAGCAGCCAAGGGATCGATCAATGAATTATGTAGAGAGGCGAGCGCCGACGACGACCGCTTTTGAATAAACTTTGACTTACGGATTATTATAATATGTATTGTGTTTCCCTTGAACAGTGTTGTATTACATTATATTATGCCTTTCAGTGTATCACAAAAAGATGTAAATGACGTGTAAGTCATACCATAGATTATTTAAGCTTGACACTATTATATAAAACAGTGTAATAATATTTATAAATATTGCATGATACAATACAAATATGCCTTTTGTGGAAAGCTATTCATGTAAGTGGAGGCCTATTTTCTCAGATTCACGCCACAAGCAAAACACGAAACAAAGTACTCCGACATATTTATTAGATATATTTGATTTATTCATATATTTAACTAAAAATAACATATTTATCGATAAAATAATAATAACCAGCACGCAGACAGCCGAGCCGACAGAGCCGACAGAGCCGTGGTAGCTCAGATGGTTAACGCTCGCCATACATATTACAGAACGCGAGTAACCCGGATTCGATCCCCGCCAGCACCAATGAAATTGTCAATTGCAATTTTAAGTGCTGATTTACCACGTGCTCGGCGGTGAAGGAAAACATCGTGAGGAAACCTGCATGTCTGAGGAATAAGAAAAAAAAATATTTCGAAGACATGTGAAGTTCGCCAACACGCATTGGGGCAGCGCGGCGGACACTTTCTTGCCCTAAAACCCTCTCAGAAGTGAGGGGAGGCCTGTGCCCGGCAGTGGGACGTATATAGGCTGTAACTTTAGTTTACTTTACTGTTATGCAGACATTACAATATATAAAAACAGAATATCAATAAATTTAAGAAGTCAGAAATGGATACGCGTGCATAACACTTATTATACTCATAAAATACTATAATCAGTCGCAGCCTTTGGAAATTACAGGTAGGACTACAGACTTTACTGAACGTTACTTCTGTTCACTTAAGAAAATTAAATATTATACGGCGGTTATACGTTCAGTATTTCATCAGTTCAGTCCGTCAGTTTGGTCAGAATGACCGCACAATTAACTCCTGACTCAGGAGTGATAAAAATTAAATATTTTAGATAATTTTCATCAGTCTGTTGTGAATGATGAAATACCAATACGAGACTGATCGTATAACCGCCGACTTATGATTTTTTATCTTCTCTCGTACGCTGGGTCGTTCGGCGAGTTATCAGCTTTCCATGTCATTTATGATCACATAGCATAATAATTAATACAATTTCTATTCAAACAAATTGAAATTGCTTAATATTAGAGAATCTATTGAAGAATTAAAGCCTATTATCAAAGAGTTGACTAAGGAATATCACAAGTTCAAGGTAATAATAATAATAGTAATAATAACCAGATTGGCATTAGGTCACGGGACATAAGCGCAGAATAGAGTTATAGTGCACGAATTTGTGCGCAAGCACAGGAGCAGTCTTTATTCCCTCTCTCATAGTCCCATGAGACAGTAATCCGACACGACCGGGATATATCAGGCGCAGTACCATGGGCTTTACGTGTTTTCTAAGGGATGAAGGTTAAACACCAGCAATATCCTGACTCAGAGCTCCTAAAAAGAATTACTCGACAGAAAAACTTAACAACTGATTTGGTCTCATTCGGGTTTGGAAACGGGACCACATGGTTCACGAAACCAACGAGGTAGTCAAGTGCATTCAAGGGGACTAGAATGTTGTCTAAATAGTAATATTATAAATTCATACCCCATTTTTCATCACTGAGGTGATTTTTTTTCTTTAAAGTATAAAATAATAAATAAAAGAAGAATCATTACAATCCATGATATTTTTACGTAAGATGTTATCATATATATCATGTATATAAAATCATACGCATCGAATATAGAACCCTATAACCCTATATTAATCCTGTAATTACCATATTTTTTGTAAATAAATCATTATTGTTATTATATTATTATTAACCTATTTCTCGTTTTACTCTTGTTAAACTCGCTTAATGAACAATAACAACAATCCCCATAAAAGAACTACAACTATTGTTTTCTTTCGCAGTTTTTCTCACAATATCATAAATTATTTCAACATCTTACACGAAATCTTGCAATTATTTTTGTATTAATGTCTTTTCTATTTATTTACTAAGTACCAACATTATTTTAATGTAAGAATCGTATGCCGGAAAATGGAGATGATTTACGTATTTAATTTAAATGTATTGCTTTTACAAGTCTTCATTTTTATTCTATTGTGATGTGGGAAAAGCGAGCGCCGCGCTGGGCTTCGCGATTGTCCGCGTCTTCCAGAGCTTGCTCGGCATGGTGCTTGCCCACTACACAGACAAAATCGTCGAAACTCGATTCTCGGAATGGATGAACAATCTACATGCATAACTTTTTTTATAGGATAGGATGACAAATGAGCACACAGTCCACCTGATGGTAAGTGGTTGCTGCGGCCCATAGACATTTACATCTATCCTCGATTACAAATCAAAATACAGATGCGTTGTCACACGTGAGGATTAAGATGGAATGCCTCGTTTCCAGTAAAAAGGGTCTCCGGTTCTACACTCCGGTACACTCACCATACGAAACACAGCAGCATTAAGCTACTATTTCACGCTGGTATTCTGTGAGAGCGTGGTTCTTCCTCGGTCGAGCCGACCCATTTGTGCTACAACTATACTACTAATATAACTACAGCATGGCTCTACCACGTATACAAATATACAACAATAACTAAGTTTATTTGACCCTTATTCTTAAATTGTTTGGTCACGACAAATGCACAATCCGTAATACGACACATTTCAACACCTAGCCTGAATATACATTACATATTAGCCAAAAAAATTAACAAATGGTTATAATAATTATCATCACTCCTCTATAAAATGTCGGCTCCGTTCGAATAAATTGTATAAATAAAGGAATATAAAAATAACGTTCTTTTCAGAAAAACTAACTGAAAATGTACAAAACTTTATAATTTTAACAAAATATTGTGCATTGCATATCATATTATATGTATATTTATGCTTTATCTATATAAGTAAATAAAATTCAAATGTCTGTTTGTAATCACAAAATTTTAAAATTTTTATTAAATTTTAAAATTTTGTGATTACAAACAGACAGATTTAAATTTCTATTAAAGGGATATGAAAGTATATATGGTATTTATAACAAATAAACAATTTTTTAATTTTTTGTTTGTCTGTCTGTTTGTTCCGGCTAATCTCAAAAACAGCTGGATCGATTTTGATGGGAATTTCACTGGCAGATAGCTGATGTTATGAAACTTAGGCCACTGTTATTTTAGAAAACAATTAGGGTTCGCGCAATAAATTAAAATCCAATCGAAATAAATTCCACGCGGACGAAGTCGCGGGGAACAGCTAGTTTATATTATGTAGATTGTGATAAATATGTAGATGTTCACTTGTTGTGTAATATGTAAGTATTAAAAAATGGAATGACCAGTAAAACATTCAGGTGTGTTGTCACCTCTGAGGACTGAGATGAAAGGCATCATTCTCATTACAAGGAGTCTCCGTTCTAGTCACTCACTATAGAAACACGGCAGCAGCTACAATTCAGTATCATGTGCGAGTGTGGTTCTTTTCCCCGGTCAAGTTGAACCATTCGTTCTGCAGCCATAACACAGCTCCAGGTTGGCTCTACAATGTAGTGTCATTAAAGAATATAAAAAGTCTGCTAAACATTTAAATTATAACATTAGAAGAAGATATTTCTCTTATATTTCATATGACATTCCTTCGATCACTAATTTAGTGATCAAAGTGACATATGTTTTAATGTGATTTTCAAAATATTAATCTAATGGCTGATTTAGTAGTCGTAGTCAGTGGTGCTTGAATATTTCGAAGTCAGTCCACTCCCCCCGCCACCCGCGCCAGCGGTATTAACATTGTCTATATATATATATATATATATATATATATATATATATATATATATATATATATATATATATATATATATATATATATATATATATATATATATAAGCGATGTAACGATACCGATACCGATATATCGGCCGATATAATCGGCATCGCCGATTTAAATACAGCCGATACACAGTTTGAAAAGCGCGCGAAAAAAACGACGCGCTCGCACGCGGCCACGTTGCCACTCCGTCTCAGAGGGCGGGAGGGGCGAAGGACGCGCCCGCCAGCGAAACGCCAATGCGGTTAATGGTCGTCACTCGTCAGTGTTTGCTTAGTTTTGGCACAGCGTTGTAATGTTTTTCGGCGAATTTACGTCTCGTCGCCGCTATTCATGATTTTGTCTGTTTTTGAGTGAAGTGAGGACTGTAATACAGTTACGTACGATAAATAAAATGGCGACTCCTTTGAAACATAGAAGTAGCATCTGGAATCATTTTCAAATAAAACGGGATGATGACACAATAGCGACTTGTTTATATTGCAATATCAGCGTTTCTCGTGGTAGCAAAGCAGTTTCATCGAAGGGCTTCACGACATCTAACATGTGGACACACGTGAAGCGCTATCACGAAAAGGAGTTGGAAAAAGACATCCCAGGTACCTCAAGCGCCGACGGTGGCCCGCCGCCTAAAAAACAAGCTACTTTGGAGCACATTTCGGAAAAAAGTGTCATGTATGATACCGATGACCCTAGGGCAAAAGCGATCACGCAAACAATAGCTGAACAAATGTGTGTAGACATGGAGCCGTTTGACTTAGTAAATAAACTGGGGTTTCAACGCACTATTAAGCAGTTTTGCCCGAAATGCAAAATGGTTTCCCGTCCCCATATTTCGGAAAATGTAATACCAGACATGTACTGCCGTGTAAGAACCAAAATAATGGAACTTTTGCATGAACTTCCCCACATCACTATCACGACTGACTTATGGACAAGCGATGCTTCTTCGTCCGTTAACGACTTTATAAGTGTGACTGCTCACGGACTTGATAAAAATTTTGAGTTGAAGAACTACCTGCCTAGAAGTATTTCCATTTGAAGGCGAAAATCATAGCGCTGAAAACATAGCTCAAAACTTACGTCAATTAATTCAAGATTGGCACATCAGCGAACGAGTACGTGATGTAGTGACAGATAATGCACCGAATATGGGGCTTGCTGTAACACTAGTGGGAGTTCAACGTATCAGATGTATGGCGCACTCTTTACAATTAGTGCTGAAGGATGCGTTTTTTGAAGAGAAAATAAATGCCGTGATTACAAAGGCGAGATCTATTATTGGCCACTTCAGTCATTCAACGTCAGGTCGCAAAATCCCAACAGAAATGCAAAAATCTCATAACGTTCCTTGTCACGTTTTCATTCAGGATGTCGTTACTCGCTGGGATTCGACCCTTCATGCACTTAGAAGACTTTTAGAGCAACGAGTTGCAATTCAAGCTTCTTTGCCTCATGTAAAATGTAATACTGAATTGTCTACAGAAGAATGGCTATTGATGGAACAAGTTGTTTCGATAATGATTTCTTATATTTACGCGAACACTACACATGATTAAAACTACTTTTACGGATTTTATCGCGTTTATTTTTACTTTTTATTCTTATTAAATTTTTTTTATTTTTATTTGAATTAAAGACAGTTTTATCGACATTTGATTATAAAAATTGCATGGAAACTTTAGATAAACGCGAAACAACTAAATACAATGAACGCAGAAATAAACATATTGATAAATAACATAAATTAACAACTAAATTAAATGTCCAACATACGAAATCGTTGACCACAGACACGAATCATAAACAACGCGCTGTCTACAACTTATCAAAACAAACACTGGACGACGCCACAATAAAAGTTTTAGAAAAAGGTATTAACTTCGCAATAACACCGCGAAAAATACCGTATGAGGACATTATCTGTAGTGTTGAGGACTGTCTGTATAAAAATAATATTGGTAATGAAGATTTAGAGGCCATACGTCAAGACATCTCGTCTATGTTACGTCGAAGTTCAGCGCCGAAATTAAATCTCCCCAAAAATGAATTTAACGCATTGAAAAACTTACGCAACAGACCAGAGCTTACGATTCTCCGCGCAGATAAAGGTAATGCTACGCTTATAATGGATACGTCAGATTACAATTTTAAAATACAACAACTTTTGTCGGATGAAACTACTTATCGAAAGGTCAAAACAGACCCTACAACTAATACGCTTAAAACAACTAGCGATCTAATTAAGAAATATTCCGAAAAATTGAATCTGGACGTTAATTCGATAATACCTTCATGTGCCAAACCACCGAAGTTGTATGGGTTACCAAAGATACACAAACCGAATGCTCCATTACGTCCAATAGTGAGTCAGATTGATTCGCCAACTTACAGATTGGCTCAATACTTAGCTAAAATATTATCACCACTCAGAGGACACACAAGAGCACACACTAAGGATTCATACCATTTTGTCAGTGAGATAAAAGACCTACATCTTACTGACAATGAAACCATGGTCAGTTTTGATGTTCAGTCTCTATTTACGTCCCTACCTGTTGAAGACTGCATCTCAATTATAACTAGGAAACTAGAGGAAAATAACATGCCAGCAGAATATGCAGTATTACTAAGACATTGCCTTACATCTGGCTATCTATTGTGGAAGGAAGAGTTTTACAAGCAAGTAGATGGTGTGGCGATGGGCTCACCTGTATCTCCCATTGTCGCCGATATATTCATGGAAGACTTTGAGGAGAAAGCCCTCCTTACTGCACCTGTTACACCAAGGATCTACAAGCGGTACGTAGACGATACTTTCACAATTTTACCATCAGACAAAGTAACTGCATTTTTAGAACATCTTAATTCCATAAACTCTAAAATTCAATTTACTATGGAGTTAGAGGCAAATAATTCCTTACCTTTCCTAGATGTGTTAGTCATCCGAAATCCTAATAACACCATTGGTCACACTGTGTATAGGAAAAAGACCCATACAAACCGATATTTAAACGGTGAATCTCACCACCATCCTTCACAGTTAGCTACCGTGGGCAAATCTTTGTTACAGAGAGCACGAGGGATCTGTGACAGCAAACACCTGGCCGCCGAGCTTCAGCACGTCAAGCAAGTTCTGCACGACAACAAGCTTCGGGTCCCGCGCCTACGTCACAGTGACCGAGTGAAGCCGGCCACAGTCGAGCGTGTGCCTGCTGTACTACCATACGTCAGAGGTGTCACAGACAAGATTGGCTATATCTTGAAGCGAGCTTCTATTAGAACATTCTACAAGCCGCCGAAGAAGATTAGTCAGTTCCTACCATCCGTCAAGTGTCATATTCCTCTACAAGATGCAGGAGTGTACAAGCTTGATTGTGAATGTGGTCTCTCTTATATAGGACAAACCAAAAGATCAATTAGGACCCGCGTAAAAGAACATATAGCTGATGTGAAGCATCAACGTTCCGGGAAGTCTGCAGTTTGTGATCATATCCTAGACGGCCCCAACCATTACATCAGATTTGATAGACCACAAATCCTCGCGAAAGAACACCGATTCTTACCAAGGATGATACGTGAGGCTATTGAAATTAAAAAACATCCTAATTTCAATAGAGAAGGAGGCTGGGTACTACCACCTGCTTGGGATCCTATAATCAATAAAATTAAAACTAAACCCAAGCATACCACTGCAAGACCTCAAGACATAGTCAGTTCATTTTGCATAGATCGGACCATAAACAATAATTAAAAAAGCTGAAGGTACTCCGGGTTTAACAATGACATCGGGACGTCAGTCATCTCAGTCCCCCGTGACCATGGGTGCTGGAAAGCGCCCGAAATGTCGGGAATTAGAAATAAAAAGTAAAAATAAACGCGATAAAATCCGTAAAAGTAGTTTTAATCAGTTGTTTCGACTTTGAATTATTTTGAAGAAGCTACAAAATCTATAAGTGAAGAATCTGCTTGCTTATCTGACGCTATACCTCTTATTAACGGTTTGCGAAAAGTTTTAAAACAGATCAAAAATAATCAAGAGACCGCGGACGACAGTTACAGCAGCCCAGAATATTATAATTTTGTAGAGATTTTGTTAGCTGGAATAAATGACAGATTTGATTATCTAGAGAGTGAGGAAACCTTTATTTTATCAACAACACTAGATCCGCGCTATAAATTGCGTACGTTCTTTCTACAATCCACAAGCATTGAGGCGAAAAGAATACTTATCTCCTTAATTACAAACAGTGATACACATGTTCCTGTAGAGCGTGTAGAGTCACAAAAAAAGCAAAATGAGACTTTCTCAGGTATCTGGAGTGCTTGTGATAGTTTGATTAAAGAAGCAGAAGAGGAGGAACCTTTATCAAACATGTCTAGTCATCCTGAGCAAGAAGAGGTGGAATCTTATACGAGATGTCCAAATATTCCAATGAAACAAGATCCAAAGAACTATTGGAGCAATGAAGATAAATACCCAAAATTGAAAATGCTTGCACAAAAATATTTATCTTACCCAATGAGCTCAGTTGCCTCAGAACGTCTTTTTTCAACTGCAGGCCTCATACAAAATGATTTGCGCAACAGATTATCTGCTAGTAATTTGAATAAACATTGTTTCCTAAACAAAAATCTTCCCAAAGTGAACTTTGATTATTAATATTGATTTACTTTTGATTTGATGCCTTGATAAATATTACCCAAATAAATGTTGATATGATATTTTACCTTTTTTTTTTCATTATTTTTAATTTCCATTTTTGCCACACTTTACAGAATGGAGTGTCTATTTATTCCATGTAACATAAGTAAGTTTTATGCACATAAAGTACATCATTCTTTATTTACTGGGTGTATTTACTACTAAGCCATCGATATCGGTATCGGTATCGCCGATTATTTTTCTCGATAATCGGTATCGGTATCGTATCGGCAAATTCATGTATCGTTACATCCCTAATATATATATATATATATATATATATATATATATATATATATATATATATATATATATATATATATATATATATATATATATATATATATATATATGTGTGTGTGTGTGTGTGTGTGTGTGTGTGTGTGTGTGTGCCCGACACTTCAACATTAAAGAAAACCAAATTAGGCGAAATTAGGCTACTTGCCGTCAAATTTTTGGCGACTCGGACCGGTCTAGACTTAGCAACACTGCTCGTGCTTGGTCATTCGCTAGCGTAGTATTGTACGGTGATGTCGTGTCGTAGCATAAAATTATAAAATATATTCATTAGTAAGTGAGAGTAAATGAACGCATTTTTTATACCTATTACTAAGCATGCATGATACATATCTCTTCTTCTAACATTTCCGTCAACTCTTTCAACAGCAGATAGGAACATTTTCTCAACAAATATTTCAATCGTTGTAAATTCTGCCGTTTCCGTGAATTCATTTTTTCTCACTGACTTCAACAACGTGCGTACACCATGAAGAATTTACCACGGCTACTGACTGGATGTAAACAGTGCGAGTCAGTCCTCGGCACGGTGCCAGCACTGGTGGCTGTTACTGTTCCTGTGTAAATCAGCCTTTAATCACTAAACAAAACTTTATTACTCAACCACATTCAATATGCAGTATAAGTTTAATAATGTAAGAGCTTGGTATTTTTTATTTGTTAAAATACAAGTGGGTTAGTGCATCCAATATCAACACGAAAGAGTTACATGGGTTCTTTACAATTCTTGTATTTTAATGAGGATCTTATTGTTTTAAAATACTTTTTTTTCTCTTTTAAACTGTGCAAGAACAAGATATAGTTCCTTAATTATTGATATCAGCTTCGAAAACGATGTAGAATTCTAAAAATTTCTTAATTAGATTTTTAAGTCATCCTCAAAAAAGATATAGATACCCTAAATACATTAACAATTACTGAGTTCCCCTTGATACGTTTCAATTAAGGCAACTAAAACGTACTTTTATTAACGGTGAAGCTCCCACGCCTGTAAACTAAATATATTATGACAGTAAAACTTTGCTTTGCCATAGGAAACACTTTCATATCTTGTTATCTTTTGTGTAGAAATCACAACGTGTTATCGTTTGTGTTACCTACAAACTATCAATCAGACCTGTCAGATGTGTGCGTAAGAGAAAAAAAAATCTTGCTTTTTCTATAAATGTTTATAAAATTAAAAAATAAATTTGCAATAAGTATATAGTTTTACTTTTTCATTTTCATTCCATTATATCCAACAAAATAAAATTTGGAGGATGAAGCTGCTCGCGTCCGAAGGAATTACTTGAATCCTAATTACGCGCTGGGGGTCGCGGGTTCGAATCCCGCACGGAACAAGTATTTGTATGGCCTACAAATAGTTGTTCCGGGTCTGGATGTTTGTCCTTGTGCAATTTATGTTTGTAAACTGCCCCCACGATACAAGAGAAAATCTTAGTGTAGGGGTAACGTTTTTAAAAAAAAATCAAATAAAAAAATAAATGTATCACCTGAGTGCTAAAGGAGCAAAACCATATTCTGGAAGGTTGATCCTATTCCAAAGACCGGTCCGGAGATTACTACTCGCCTGGCAAATAACAGTAGTCGTGATCCGGTACGATGTAAGAATAAATGTTAAGCTCTCTACCAAATTATAATTTTACCTGTATTGCATAGAATAGTCTTTGTGTTTATATCATATTTTATTATCTCTTAATTTCAAAACTAATTTTAAGTTTCATGTTGAAATGTTGTGCATACCTTTAAGTTAAATACGTATATAGTATAATTTTGTTTATAACTGCAAATGTTTAATAATAATGTTTTGTATGTGTTTAGTTGGTAAGCCTAAATAAATAAATATAAACCCATTTTTGGAAAGATGGGGCTGGACAATTACTCCATTCTTGGTATCGCGTGCCTGGTTATACAGGTTAACGGGATCCGAAGCACGACAATACTGCTGGCCGACCGTAGATAGTTGAAGGCCCATTTAATAAGCCGCCACTCATGAAAGGCTACCCCGTTTTCTAGGCAAAAATCATGAAATGGGTTCATAATTGGAGGAGGGCTTGGTGGCGATTTTCAGGGGATTTTGGGCGCCCTTGAGGTCTCCAAGCTAGTTACTGCCGATACTGTGCTTCTGTTTGCTTATGTGTGTGACGTCTCGTTCAACTGCCATCCTCTTAACATATTCACTCCAAACAATGAATGAAAAGGAAAAAGAATAGCAAGTTTTACAGCGGTTGGACTCTTTTCTTAAGTGCATCCCATAAACATTCGAGATCTACACTGAAATCGAAACGTATCCACCACCACCTTGTCACTGACAAGCCGCACTTACTCTTCTTGACTAAGACACAGATTAGACATAATCATGATGTACCTTTGTCACCCTGGGTACACATTAAAACATAATTTCCACCAATTCGTCAGTGTGTGGCAATTAGATATGCTGTAAGCGTCTAAGTTACCTTGAAGATCTCACTTTCTCCACGATTTGATTATTGATAGGTACATGAATGAATAAAATTAATTATTTTTGTGATGACCAAACTAATTAAGCACCTTAGTGAGAGCTGTTATTTGGCCTTAAGTCGGTACCCTAATACAAAGCTGGTTTTTCTGGAGACGTTGATGCCTGTCATCAGGACTGGCTATGCTCATATCAAAAGATCGACCACGCTGGGAGAGAGACGTCGAATTATGCGTATTCGCTGGGGATATTTCAGCTGGTAGTATAAGCTATGTGGATGAGCACACAGCGAACCGCCACGGCCTTCTGCTGACTACAGATCCAGAAGATAGTATGTTCAGATTGAATAGCCATTGGGAGCTTCTGACCATTCTCTGGTGAAATTTTGGTATTATTTTCCCCACCTAACTAAGATTTCCGAGGTGAGCGACGAATATGGCGATACAAATCAGCAGATTGAATGAGGCATTTATTTGCATTTTGTCTATGGCGACTGGTCTAATCTCGTCTGAAGATTGGTCAGCTGCGCGGATCATTTTACCAATGTGATCAAGCGATGGAGTATTTCACCCACGTTGCTGACATACCTATTATCGGTGGTAAAGATCACCCATGGTTCAACGAAGAATGCGCCGGTTCTGAAAAGCATAAGCATATGGCGTATATACTGGGTCGACGCTTGAGACTGCTAATCTCCGGATGTTAGCCATAAGAAACCTTTAACCAAGCCGCCAAGTCCTGTAAAAAGGTATTACGACGGTGAGCTAACTTCGACCGCATTAAACATATGTATCGGCGCAAAACTTTCAGCCCAGCCATATGACAGTACAGCATTTGGTCTCACGCCAAAACAATGGAGACAAACTTCTGCCGGTCTACACTGCCTCTGCTGCTAAAACCAGATAGCTAACAAGTGCATAGGGATAAAAAAAACTTTCTATCTCGCAATTCACGTCTGGACGGTAGCAATAGCATACCACCTCAATTACCTCACAGCGGTACCTCTATTGTCCGAGGTACTAAATGGTGTACCATCTGATCTACTAACATGTTGTTCACGTTCGGACTCCTCAAAGTTTTAAGAACTACCTTGTTGGTGATGTGAAAATATTTTTTAGCTATTGAAGTCGGTTTTACCTTTTTTATATAGAATTAGGATGACAAACGAGAACATCACATCACCTGATGGTAAGTGCAGGAGCAGTGGCTCAAAGACATCTACTAAAAGTCAAAATGAAGATGCGTTGTCACCGTTGTTGTTTGGAATAAGATAGAATGTCTCTTTTCTGCAGTAAAAAGATTCTCCGGTCCTCTCCACTCACCATACGAAACACAGCACTTAGCATTAAGCTGCTAGTATTCCGTGAGGGCGTGGTCCTACACCGTTCGAGTTAGCCCACTCGTGCTACAACCATAATAATAGTAGCAGCGTGGCTTTTTTTTAAACTCGGTTAAATACGGTCCTACAGTAAGGCCGGCAATTCATACGTCAGTCGCATGAACAATCTAGGCTGCAGGGATGTTGCACTTGCACACACACAAGCCTGACGAAAAACTCCCGCGTAGGTAGCCCACCGTGACATTGTTCTCTGAAGCTGCTTGACCGAAACAACAGGAAATCGCGAGAGCTTCTCCAGAACGCCGCACAAATTAACCTCGATCCGGTAGCGGAAGCAAACTGGTTTCGGGGTACGATGGCGCAAATACCCAGTGTCGACCCAAAGAAAGTGCAGGGCGGTGTACTGGTGGTCGATAGAAATCGCACGGCTTCGTGCGATCTGCTTACGAAATCGGCACCAGCACAGGTCAGTCTGAACCATTTCAGAACATGTCTTACCAGGTCGGCATTCCATCTAGTGGGGAGTCGCCCTACACTACGCCTACCGGTACGAGGCTGCCACTCGAGAACCTTTCTTCCCCAACGGTTATCGGTTCTTCGAGCTAAATGGCCGGCCCATTGCCACTTCAGCTTACTAATCCGTTAGGCTATGTCGGTCACTCTGGTTTTACTGCGGATATCCTCATTTCTGAGTCTAAGTCACGCAGAGAAACTCCAAGCATAGCCCTCTCCATAGCTCGCTGAGCGACCTTGAGCGTATTCATACGGCCAGCAGTGAAGGACCACGTCTCAGATCCGTAAGTCATCACTGGCAACACGCACTGTTTATACAATTTAGTTTTAAGAGATTGAGGTATACCTGACGAGAAGATGTGTCGTGATTTCTCGAACGCTGCCCAGCCGAGTTGAATCCGTCGATTGACCTCTCGGTCGAAGTTGGACTTACCTAGTCGGACTATTGTCCCAGGTAAACGTACTCGTCAACAACTTCGAGCATAGTGCTCCCAACAACTACCGGCATAGGTGTGACATGTACATTAAACATGATCTTTGTTTTGTCCATGTTCATCTTAAGACCTATCCGTTGGGAGACACCATTGAGGCCATTGAGCATAGTGCTAAGGTCCTCCAGCGATTCTGCCATAAGGACTATATCGTCGGCAAATCGAAGGTGAGTGATGTACTCGCCATTGATGTTAATACCGTATCCTTTCCAGTCCAGTAGCTTGAAAACGTCTTCCAACGCAGCGGTGAAGAGTTTCGGGGATATAACATCACCCTGTCTTACACCTCTCTGCAGTTGGATAGGTTTCGAACTCTGGTTCTGTACTCGGATAGCCATCGTAGCCCTGCTGTACAAACACTTCAGCACTTCGATATACCAACAGTCAACTTGGCACCGCTGAAGGGACTTTAGCACCGCCCAAATTTCGACGGTATCAAAGGCTTTCTCATAGTCCACATATGCCAGGCAAAGTGGCAGATTGTACTCTACGGTCTTCTGTACAATCTGCCGCAGGGTATGTATGTGGTCTATGGTACTGAAGCCTTTTCGGAAACCGGCTTGTTCGGGAGGCTGGAAGTCGTCGAGTCTGCGTGCGAGACGATTCGTAATGACTCTCGAAAACAGCACGTAGATGCGGCTCAGAAGGGAAATCGGTCTGTAGTTCTTCAAGAGAGCGTTGTCTCCTTTCTTAAAGAACAAGACCACCGCGCTTCTGCTCCACGCCTCCGGAGTAGTGCCACCATGGAGGACGGAATTGAAGAGCTTCTGAAGGACTTCAAGTACCGGTGTTCCACCCGCTTTCAGAAGCGCCGCTGTAATTCCATCCTCGCCCGGGGTCTTGCCGTTTTTAAGGTGGTGGAGAGTATGACGGTCTATGCGTTCGGAATCCCGCACGGAAAAAAGTCGCTCCGAACGCAAGTCTTCCATTGATTTTGTATGAGTCGCAACACATATTCGTAAATTCCATACCAGTCCCGTCCAGTGTGGGTCGCACGACCGAAGCGAATAGGTGATCTAGTACATGGAAGATCATATTTTTCATCATGTGGAATACTTGTCGTTCTCCGCGTAGCGAAAGCAAGCGTTTTAATTTTATATTACATAGTTTTCCAAAGACTGATATAGGACTCGAGTCAAGTGCGTGAAAAATATTAAGAGATAGAAGTAGCTCAGTTCAGAAGAACTGCAGAAGTTCTTTTTAGCTAGATACAGCAACAATTCAATCGCAATATCGTCCATATTCGCTGGCTGAATATCTGTACTCATTGGCTAGCGTCTCTCAACTGAACCTTGTTTTTTCCGAACGGAAAAAAAAACGTTTGTGTGTAATGTATGTACGGAATCCCGAATCGGAATTCTGAAACGGAATCCCGAAACGGAATTTCGTATGTATGTGGCCGGCCTGAGTTAATATCATTGAGGTATAATGTACTAGAGAATGCACCTCAAAACAAAGTTTTTCGCTGCGTACTACAGTCCACTGGACCGCAATGCGCAGCTAAAATATGGCGGCAACGGTTTGCATTGGAGCTTAAAGGGATGTCGAGAGGCGAGGGGGGATGTTAGCTGTCATGTATTATTTTGCTATAACGTTTCCTATGTCCAATATTTTCTCTATGAAGATTACTGCCCGTGCACAAATACAAAAGATGCGCGTTAAAGAAAGGAATATAGCTAAAAAACAAACAACCGCTAAAACCTCACCATCTGTTTCAGCCAATCACATTAATTAGCATCTCCGCCTGTCTCGCTCTAACTCACATGAAATGGCGTCGTTGTCTTCATTCGAAAATATTTCTGTCACATTTGCACTTGAATTTTGAATTCAAAGCGTGTAAATGCAGTGCGTGGAAAGACCGTACTTTTGGCATTCTTTGTGAGAGACTATGTTCAGCTGTGGGCTTGTGATGGGCTGTAATGATGATGTTTATTTATGATAGTATGAGATGATATATTATTTTTCAGTCTTTTTATAGGTATTACGGTAGAACAAAAGCAGCAATGGTACTTGTACAATACGAAAAGTAATGAATGAGTTTGCAAAGGTAAATATCATAGTAAAGTTATATTATTTTTTTGTTGAAAGATATATTATTTTTCAATCTTTTTATAGAATTAAAAATTTAAATTAAGTTTTTTTTTTTTTGCAACAATCACATTAACTTGGGTATATATTAATAACGAATCACGCAAGAGGTGAATATCAATTTATTTGTCTTTTTCTTACGTTTTGCTTTTATCAGTGTAATTTATTCGAAAGGTTGTACCCCCACTATATCAACTAATCTTACTAATGACATTGAATGAGAGTCGCATGTGCGTATCATATGTTTTTGTCGATTAGTCTTGGGGGATAACTCGTTAACCTTTATTAAAGTTTTGAATTTTATTTCCTTTTGTGGGAGCAATGTGTGAAAGTAAAACAAGCGAATAGCAGCGCCAGATACTATGTTATAATCGCATTCGTCGCATTAACGTGCCACTAAAAGTGTAATATAAATTATTCATTACAGAACGTTTTCAGTTTTCAGTTGGTCGTAGCTTGAACATAGTATTAATGCACGCCAAAAGTAACTTTAACCCTATACCCAGAGGATGTTGGTTACGTAGTTTGTTCCAGCACTTCATATCCACAGAGACAGATTAACTGGTGATGTGGAGCGTGGTGATATCGCAACCAAAATAATATTTTTGTCCTTTCGATGTTTTATGATTATTTTAGGACATTATACTTGGATATTTCGAAATTCCTTGTTTATGTTTTAATAGTTATGTTCGAAGAAGCTAAATGTAATTACTGGTTTTAGGCTTTGGTGATAAATGTATAACGATAAAGAATATATTCAGACGAAACGTCATATTTGTAAATGTGTTATGTAAAAAAATATTAAATTATGTTACGTATTATAGCAATATTATAAATTATTTCCTTATTGAAATATTATATATATATATATATATATATATATATATATATATATATATATATATATATATATATATATATGTATATATATATATACATATATATATATATATATATATATATATATATATATATATATATATATATATATATATATATATATATGTAATCGGGATCTCGGAAACGGCTCCAACGATTTTCATATAACTATTTATGGATATTACAAGTATATTTATTATATAATTTGGTATTTTTTAGATGGCGGGCTATACAAATAACGTATGTGAAAAAACGACGGGTTGCACTCTGGGAGTGCCGGCAGAAGTGAAAACTTGAATATTAACGTTGTGCATTTTTGATATTTTGGAATGATTAGGGAATAATTTTGCACGAATTGCTTTAATTATCGCACGAACATTCGCGCAAGCGCCCTGCGCCGCCTAAACGAAACACAACAGCAGGCGCAGGCATACATTTTCGCCGCGCCGTAGAAAGAGAGGGGGATACTTCCTCTCCTACGCCGCGCCGGCTGTCTCTCTCTCTCCATCCGTCTTACGAATTTTTGATCAGGGTCACGTGTCCTGACGCAAGTTTAACATTTTTTACCCATTACAAAAAAGTGTACAACGCCGCTAAAAAAGTTTTCACTTCAAAAATGCAAAGATGGCTGCTAGAGGATAACGAAAAAGATGACTTTTGAGTGAAAGTGGGGAGGAAGGAAGATTCGCCGAACAGTGTCGAAGAACGCAAAGTATCTCCTCATTAGTTTGATACGGAACAAGAGGACGAGGAGGATGATGATGATGATGATATTCCTCTTTGGGGCTTAGCTTCCTATCAATCTCGTAATGGTACAAATGGTTAATTTCCACCGCCTATTCCAAAAACAAGATCTCATAATATTTAATTCCGTGCACCAGGTCCAATAGGTGTGGCAAAGGACGGCAAAACGACTCTCTTATATCATTCCTGCTATTTTTCGATGCTGATGTTTGGAACGTTCTCGTTGATTCGACAAACATTTATATTGATATCATAATACCATTACACGATGGCACTGTAATGATACCGGTAGCCGAACAACCTGCGCAGTATAATATATGTGTTAGAGGAAGCGTTTGCCGTTGCTTTTTTTGCAGCAGGTCTCGCGATCGCAATACGCGCAAACAATGCAGCAAATGCATGCGACGCTTATGAAGCGTTCGGATAAATCAGGCAGTCGTGTGTCCTGAATGCGTAGCAACAGTGTGATTTTATATGAAGCAATTTGACTGTTGGTTTAATCAGATGATAAGAAACAAAGAACTAATAAATATTATGTTCTAAATTTAAAATAAGCTGGGCATCCAACCTATTTAGAGCGCATGTACTCTAGTGTTACGTAGGTTTCAACGCCTAGAAAACTCATACTTTTCTTGAAAATTTAATATAAAATTTTCTTCAATTATCGTGCTCGTTTGACATGTTGCATTTTTTTTCAAGCAAGTTGTGTTAGTTTTATAAAATTTAAATAAACTTATTTTCGTTCTTTGCAATTAAAATTAGAAATATCTCCCTAAAATTGCATTAGTTATAAAATATTTATGTTAAAGTTACATATACTATTTCCAGGTCAAAACTAATTTTGACGAAAACGAAAACAGTCAAAGTATTTTGAGTGAAGAAGTTTAGGCAAAATTAGGTGTGACTGAAAAAATATTGTTAAAGAGGTCGAGTGACGTGCAGTTTCGTGGTCACTTGGAAGAGAAGGCCAAATTAGCCTCTAAAAAGCTTGGCGTACTCGGCAGAGCGGTACAGTATTTCATGCCGGCACACCGCCAGCGGCTCGAATCATCGACGACCGAGTGCTTTCCGATCGTCTCGATTCACTGGCGCTGTGAAGAGATGTTGCATCCCTTTGCGTATTTTATCGCATCTATCACGGGGAGTGCTCTGAGGAATTGTTCGGATTAATCCCAGCCGCCAAATTTCGTGAACGCACTACGCGGCAAACCTCCCGATACCATCCACACCATCTGGATGCTTGGCGGTCCACCATTGTACGTTTCACTAGGAGTTTTCTTCCGCGTACGACCTCTCTCTGGGGACCCTCAAGAAAAGAGCTCACTCCTTTCTAAAGGGCCTGCAACGCACCTGCAATTCCCCTGGTGTTGCGGTTGATCATAGGCGGCGGTAGTCACTTAACATCAGGTGAGCCGCATGCTCGTTTGCCCACACTTCTATAAAAAAAAACAATCAAAGACATTAATTCAGAAGTTAGTAATAGACCAAACAACCATAAAATGGTCATTCGTTACCTTTGTCCTATACTATAGGACACATAGGATATATTTTAGATTTAGGTCATTTAGTCTAAGAGACATCGTCAAAAGGTCAAGACGGATTAGTTTCCTAAACTTAAAAATATTTTTAAAGAAAATATGCTCGTTTGTGCATTAAGAGCCCTCTTACATTTCGGCGTTACGCAAATTTAGGTATTTTACGCTCCGAAGGGACGATGACCTACGCGAGCGACTATTTATTTCATATCTATTAATGGTGATTAATATAGCGCATAGCGCCATATTATAGCGCGCTATCTCTTCATAACGCATAGCGCGTTCTATGTAAGTAGTCGCCATGGCGCTATGACGCTATGACGCTTTGGCGCTATTCATATCAAGCGGCAATTAGTTGTTAGTTTTAGCAGCAGCGCTGTTGGGAGTAGACGTGTAAAGCAAATTTAATCTAGCAGCACGCTATTCATCGCGCGCGAACTAATTTAGTGTTAGACGTTACTTAGTTAGTGTATACTGTATATTTATAAGTGATCGAAAGACACTTGTCCGCTACAAAAGAAGCCTAACTACTGTTTACTTACTGTTTTTAAAAGTAAATAAAATATAGATACAAAAGTGTATACGTGTTTGTAAATAGTTGATTTTTATAAATACAATCAATAAACTTTTAAATACACCTTTAATTGATTTATAATTTATATTGAGTTTAAAATACCGTTTACATCAATTATAATAAAAAATGATTAATTTTATTTTGTTTTGAAAAGTACACGCCTTAAAACTATTTTGATTATAGAAAGTTAGAAAGTCGTAAGCCTGAAAAGTATGAAAGAGCGTTAATTGATTTTTCTTTACCACTTTATTTATTTTAATCTAAAATGCGACTTATTACGAAACAACCTTCTTTTATAGCACGCGGTCTATCCAATGAACAACATGTAGCGTGCTCCGAGATTTAGCGTGCAGCAAAACTTAACGCGCTTGCCGGCCTAACACACACTGTTTAATAAATAGCGCGCTATAACATAGCATATTTAATAGCGCGCTAGAAACTTCTAGTTTATAGTCTGTAGCGTGCTATTGATTTATAGTCGTTTTGAACAACTTTAATATCTATTCATAAGCTCGCACTATAATAATGTGAGTATAGCGACTAAATGATCTTGATCTTCCATTATACTAGTTTTCTTAGGATGGAGTTCAGTGGATGGAAAAATTTTGGTGTGTCAGTTTTATGTGATCCAATTAGTTTATTATAATCTATTTGATATATTTTTTCATTATTTATGAACCTTAGTTTTGAAATAAGTACACATAAATATTTTAATTGTATCACAGTAATCGACTGCTAACCGATGTTGGTTAATAATCGATTCTATCTACTAACGGTAGCGTAGTGGTATAAATAAATTAATAGTACTATTGCAACGTGTTTTAACAAATAAAATAACCAACTGTAACTTATTTTTTTTAATCGGTACTTACAGTCAATTACCATAAATTTTATTACAAAAATATTTGCCGCAACGGCATTGACCGAGCTTCTCGAGTCAATAATTTCAGGCAGTGCGCACTTTTTAGAAAACGCTTGTAACTTGGGTAACATATTCAAAATCCAAAATTTGTTGTCTTTGTAGACTTTAGTACTTTTACTGCATAATCTGAGCCAGTCCATATGGCAAGCATGCAGACATTTTTATTCTCCATTATTTTTTCTCCAGAGATAGGAATTTCTTTTTTTATGTTAAGTGACACATTGATACTTGTTATTTATTTTTTCCCATTCGGAATGGTAAGGAAGCTCAGCTACAATTAAAATAACTGTAACGAGTTAACTATCTGGTATAATAATAATTTGCGAACTTTATACTAATTGAAATATACTGTACTAAAGTAAATATTTCCAACGATTAAAATTTGCGGGCGTAGTTGACGATGCTCTAGCACAAAGTAGCAACGCCACGGCTGGGGTTTCCAGGTATTGAGACCGAAAAGCCGGACAGACCAACGAGCTTAGCCGGACATTTTGGTAAAAAGGTCGGACACCCTTAATTTTTTAGTCTTAGTATAACATGACAGTTTTTTAAAGTAAAACAACGCTTTTTATTATTTACCATACAATATTCTCAAATTCAAATGATATAACAATAAAAGTGAATAAATCAGTCTTCTTTATTATTAATCAATCATTTAATATTCATTAAAATATTAATTTAAATAATTGCAATATTATGTACGTAAGTTGATAGAGGTCCGACACAGACGAGCGCTTGCGCTGTATTGAACGCAGAGGACCGGCGCAGTGAAATATATGGTACTTTTATTTAGTTAATTAAAAAATAATAGTAACGATTTAAAAATTAAAAATCGTAGTAGAGTTTAAACAAATGTTGGTGATTATTTTGGTATAAATTTTACGTCAAAATGATGTAGAACTTTGGAGATATTGGAACTTGTATCGAAACTTTTTCGATATACATATAATAGAATTATGTCGATATTTTTCCCTTACGTGAAAGGCATATAACGAAAATGTATTTAATCATTATTAAAGTATAGGATATTTGTGAGATAAAAATTTTTTTTCGATGGTTGATATTCGATAGAATCTACAAATTAGAGCTTCCAAATCATGTCTCTCAAAGTTTTGGCCTAAACATGCATCGGGTGAATGATTATTAGTAAATAAATAAATAAGTTATCTAAAATTTGCCTTGAGCTTATTGTAGTAGAGAAAACGAACCATTTTTAACAAGTAATTACTATTTCATGCAACGAACGGAAACATATAATTTCGGCGAGGAAATCTTGTAATTTCGCGTTTTTTTGTAATACTCCTCCTTAAGGTGTTGTAAATCCTGATATGGAATAAACCTGAAGTAAGTATAATGTATATTTGAGTAATAATTTTTAATTTTTTTATTTCTAGTAGATTGTTCTAGAATATTTATCATTATGGTAATAAGCGCCGTTATCCAGTAACGTCACTATTTATTTACCACGTGAATTAGTGATTGAAGATGTTTATTGATTGGTGTTATAAATATAAAATATTATACAGGATGCCGATTTAATCACTTACAATATCAAAGGAGGTGAAACAGGTAATGATATTATACTCACATGAATAATTAAAACGGGTTGAGCTCTGTCAGGGCTATAAATGTGAAAATGGTTGACAACAATTTCAACCGAGCGGATAACAATGGTTGTTTTCGTTTTCAATGGTTGACAACCGCTTTTGATGGCTTGAAATGGATAAAAACATGTTTTTTTCTGCGCAATAAGGTTTTTCTCTTTGATAATGAATAGATCACAGAATGCCCTATAATATATTATAATAGTCCATTTTTTTGAGATATAAGTAGCACATTTTTAAAAACCGCCAATACAACTTTGTCATTTATACAAACACTATGAAAAACAAAGTAATTTGTTGCTGGCGATAATGACAGTGGTATTTTGACTAGATGTAGTATCTATGCTTGTTACTACCACTTTTTTTCAACCTTTGGTTTTATTTTAATAAATTATTTTTCGTTTAAGCGGAGATCTTTTTATTTTAGACTTATTACCTATATCTATAACAATCAGCCTGAGTAGGTAAAGTAAAAATAATAATTGGAGTTGATCATCTTATATAATAAAATGCATCCTATGTTTCGCAGTCATAATAGCATTCTAATGGTGAAAGAATTTTTTAATCTAATTTAATAATTTTTAAATCGGTCAAGTAGTTTTTAAGCACCATTGCAAAGAGTGATCCAGCTCAGACATCCGCACACACAGTAAAAACATAACCATCCTTTTTCATCTGTAGTCTGATAAACAACCAGTTGACAATGGTTGTGTATCGGCTACTTAGATAAATATCCATTGTCAACAGTTGCTTTACATCTATAGTCGGGGCACAAGACCGTTGCTTTTAACATGAAACTTCCATGTTAGCCAGTCTCATTTTGTTTTAAAGATTTAAATGAAAACAAGATTGCCTTCGTTTTAAATATCTTAATACAATACTACAACACCAGGAGAATTGCATGCGCTTTGCCAGCCTTTAAAAAAAAAAAGCACGCTCATTTCATGAGGGCACGACTTAGGAACCTTCATCATTCGAACAGTCACCTGTGGCAAACGATTCCAAAAGTATTCGCGCGAGGAAGAAAACTGCTAGTAAATCGCATGGTAGTGGAGCGGTATGCGTATGTAACATAAGTTTTGTCACAATGTGTGTTGGTGAAGTTTGACGGCTGGAATTAATCTGAACAATTCCTTAGAGTACTCCACGTGGTTAATACAATAGAAAATGCAAAGGGATGCAATTTAAGAATAAAGTAGGTTTTTCTTGCCTTAACTAGTTTTTTGCAAGCTAACATAATTAGTTCATAGATATATAGATTGATCCTATTTAGAACAGTAATATCAGCTACAGTAGGTGGGTAAAGGTGCCGGCCATGGTGGTCATTGGTCTACCCCAAAGCTGTGAACATCTGTTTCATCTTACCAGGCTTAGGAAAAACTTATTTAGCCCGGGAAGAACTTATTTGTCCTAAAATCGGATTTGGTAAGTAACACAATGCTTTTGACTGCATTACAGTAGGGAGTGCAACTTCCTGGATCTTCTTCAATTTTAAAAAGTGTACTAAAATGCTTCAAATAGCCATTCAATTACTAAATTTTCAAAAATGTGTGAAAATAATAATATATGTATCTTGGAGAATGACCCCTACCCTCCTTCATAACTCCCCTCCTATTTCAATATTAAAGAGTAGTTAATCTACATTCCTTCTTATTCTCTTAACTATAAATGCTGTCAAATGCAGTACATACTATGGACATTGCTTCCTGTCGCCGGTCTGTGGATTACTAGAGAATGCTGAGAAGAAGTCAAAGTTTAAACATCTTCATCTACATTATTTTAATAATAAAATTTAATACTACAGGTTCAAATTATTTTCTTGGTGGTGTAGGAAAATCATTGTGAGAGAACATTTTGTTTGCGAAGTTAAAAAAAATAAGGTTATGGTCATGGTGGGATAACTGCTTCATAATCCTCTCAAAATTGAGTGGAGGCCCAGTACTTGTTACATTCTGTGCATTATTTTAGAATTTTTATACATGACATATATAATCAGGCACTACTTGGTGGAGAAATTGTTCTTTAATGCATGACAATTGTTATTTTAGTGAAAATATTTCATTTTACAGTGTTCATTTTGGTATATATAGCATTAGCATATATATATATATATATATATATATATATATATATATATATATATATATATATATATATATATATATATATATATACTCCACCTGATGGTAAGTGGATGCTGTGGCCTATTGACATCTACATTTAACCTCGACTAAGAATCATAATGCAGAGGTGATTTCATCCCTGAGGACTAAGATGGAATGCCTCATATCCAATAAAAATGTTCTCTGTATCTCTACCATATGAAATACACCAGCACTAAGCACATCATTTCTAAAACATATTATTGTTTTTCTAAACATATTTTTGTTATCACACATTATTATCAGCAAGAATGAAATAAAATTGACTGTAATAAATATAAATATTATATTTTTATCATATAAATTACTCAAAAAGTCAAAGTATTAATTATTTTACAAAATATAGGTATTATTATATCAAAGATGTCTGGTCAATTTAGTATATTAAATTTAAACATTAGATTACCTATAATATTAAAAAAAAAATTAAATTATAAAAGCTGGAGGTCACTATAGGTCAGATTACTGGAGCAAGTTTTACATGGCTGGTATACTGTCTTGGTAAATTTCATTGAGAGAACCATAAAATATATTTTTATAATATGTAGTGTTTTGAATTCTCAGGCTGAACAGAGTACAGTAATATGAACGGTTAAGTGTTATTACTCTAAGTACAACGTTATTACAATGTTATTACTCTAAGTAAAGGAAACATGCACCAAACAGAAAAATTGTGTAATACTAATTACATATTCATTAACAGCAATTACTATCATCTGATAGGTAAATTAAACAAAGCGGTAATTATATTAATTACTTTAAATTATTTTTTGGTTATTAAAATATCGAGAAAATATCCCAAAAATGTAATGGTCACATGGTATAATGACAGTCACATGAGCACAATGCAATCTGTGCAAGTTTTAAAATAAATATATTTTTTCACCCCAGGTCTATTGCTCAACGTTACATAACTGAGGGCATGATCATTCAAACCTTACCTTTGTTAACATTTTCGCTGCCACTTTTTTCATTCGCATTGCTATTAGTTTGACATTTTTTCACTTTTTGAGATGTATGTTTCGATACATTATTATCATTCACTTCACTACCAGGAGCCATAACACGAAAAATTAATCCTGCATTAACCAAATTGACTGCGACAAGCACGGCACCACTCACACTCGCTCACACTCAGCTGAAAATCTGGTAATATGTGTATATGTATATCTATATATCTATAATCTATGGTTGAGAGAACACATGTGGTACACATAGCAAAGAGTTTATAATCACTACCGCTTGGGAATTAAAATTCAGTTTTCTGTAACATGCCACATCAATATATTCAGTAGAGTAAGTACAAAAACTGAATTCCACACAGATTGCAAATAAAGTGTTCTTCCTAAAGTCAACCATAAATGTTGAGGTTCTATTTTCCAGCCGCCAATTTCTAACTTACAATTTTAAACGAAGCTAATTTTACTTATTCGAAGCATGAATTTGGAGTTGAATTCAGAGAACGTAACTTTTTTCAAAAATATATTTTGTATCTTTATCATTACCAGTAATCACAAATAAAAATTAACTTTGAATTTGAATTAATTTAGAAAATAAATAAATAACATTGGAAATTAAGAAAGTAATCTAAGCAATGTCAGCTGAGTGTGAGTGTGAATTTTACCTTTTAAAATATAGGCAGTTATTTTTAATTTCCAGGTCAGACCCCCATAAACTCACAGTAAGTAAAACATAAAAGGAATGGAGAAGATAACTATTTTTTGTTTTATATGCCAAAAAATTCTACAAAAAATTATGAGAATAGCTGTGTTTTTAAATTTTTTCTATCTTCAAAACTGACCGAGATATAAAGGTGCAAAGTTAACATTTTCGATCTAAGCTGCGGGCCGAGCGAGACATCGTTGATGACGTCACAAGTTCCATCTTCGTGCGGGCGACCCGACGCGCACTTAGAAAATCAAAACATTTATTCGAATGTGCCCGTCGCATGCGGATCTATCTATTTTTAACAAGAAACATTACAGTAGAATATGACACCATCTATTAAATATTGTGCTGTACCTCAATATAAAAATACAGCCACAAAACACATGAAAAGTTGTTTTTAATGTGCCTAGAAACCCTACCATCAGAAAAAAATGGACAAATGTTATGAGAAGAGCACATCCTTTAGGACCGAACACGGTAGCATTTTGTTGTGAGGATCATTTCGATGTAAGTATTCAAATAATAATAACCTTCACATGATAGGTCTAGGTTATTGCTAGTAAATGCTTTCTATTAGGCATGTAGGTACCTACTCGAGTCGCAGTGTTTAAGTAACTAACGATTCATTGAACCTTTCCACGCTTAATGATCATTATAATTTCATGAAGAAACAATACCTAATACCTACATATTTAACTAAAACTACTTCAGTGTAAATAAACATCCAAACTTGGGTAAAGTACCTATGTAATGTAGATAAGTCAATGACCTGTCGTGAGTTCGTAAGTTTAGATACCTACCTATGTTTGCAGTAAATTTTAAAATGTTTATAATGCATATAAAGGTTAAAATATGGAATATGTTAACAAACGTTTTTATATTTTGCTCGAAAGCAAAAACTAAATACACACGCAGAGCTGTTCAACTTTCATACTTTGCGGGCTGCAAATAATGGAATAAGTTTGATTATGAAGTGGAGCACTTAAATTTTTTTTCGTGTTGTCGTATTTTTATGTATAACATAGTTGGTACATATTTTAAATATTGATGTAATACAAATTACGAGGTTCCTTATTTTTTTATAGACTAGATAAGTTTGTATTTTGTTCTAGGTCGAAAACGATATGGAAAACTACGTGAAGTACAAACTAGTTGGTGGTCGCCTCAAACTTAAAAAAGATGTTTATGTAATTCACAATTTTAAAAGCAAAATTATCACACGTTTATTCAACGAAATCAACGGAGCTTCAATGACAATAACAAGATTCTTTTTATTTTTTCTATAGACGTTACTAGTAGTAACGTATATCATACAGCCAAGTTCATAATGAACATAGTCACGGTCTTATTCCACAGAGAAAGATAAAGAAATAAACGAATTTAGCCGCGAAATGCGACCTTGTTTTAATGGCGTGTTTAAATAAATTTAATTTTAATTTTTTACTGGCTGAAATCAGCCACCTTACAGACGAGACCGAGAGGCTGAACCTATTCTTATCATTAGCAAATGAAACCCAGAAGTATTAATGTAATAATGGGTACCTAGGTTATAAAAATATTATCTTATTCTTATACCTACCTTTTCATTTTGACTCCGCGTATTTCAGCCGCGACAAAATCTTTCTTTCTTAGAAAATATTCCGCCACCATCATGTCACGGACTATTGGAAGGTTGTCAGATTGACCCTTTTGAAACCCTTCTTCCATCATTAAATACTTAAAAACACCAGAGCGCAAGAGGGCAAACAACTCACCCGCGAAACATTACTACAAACGTATGATCGGCGCGCTGGAACGGTATGGCGGCGCGGCCGCATGGAACTAATGACGTCACGCGCTACTCGCGGGCACGGGCGAGATTTTAGAAATGTACATAAACTTTCCACGCTTATAACTTCGGTGATAGTACACCGATCGATGTGAAATAAAAACTAGAATTATGTGTTTGGTCTAGACTTTTTACCTACGTACTTAAAAGTCTAATATTGTAACCTTGTTATCTTCTCCATTCTAAAATAAAATAAGAATGAGAGCAATCACGACTTTTTCTTCCACCGGAGCGCCGCCACTTTGGAATGAGGTGAAATATTTGACAGATTTCATTGCGGGCAAGATAATAATAAATATAATACGGAAAAATGGTGGGCGTGGCGTATTAAGCGCACTTACCATGCATAGTCGCGAAGTGTGCAGCCACCGTAATTACTTTCTGACGAGATCGGATGATCCATTCTATTGGGACGTCATTTGTTGTGTTAAAGGGCTTACCCCTCTATCCTTGGCCAACGAGCAATAACAAGAACCGGCAGTACAGTGCATTTCCGACCGGGAGACTGTATGGAAGGAGAAGGAGCTCCACGGGTGGTTCTATAAGGCCCTACATGAACCTTTCGTAGACACTGTCACCTCCCTCAACTGGCTACGTTTCGGTGACCTCTTCGGGGAAACCGAGGGTTTTGTCTGTGCGATACAGGATCAGGTTATTAAGACCAACAACTATCGGAGATACATCCTAAAGGCTGGCACCGTCGACATCTGTCGAGCTTGTCGCCATCCCGGTGAGTCACTTAGGCATGTCATCTTCGGTTGTTCGGCGCTTTCTAACTCTGAGTACTTGCACAGGCACAAACTAGTAGCCAGAATTCCACACCAGGAGCTCGCTCTGAAATACGGTCTCGTGGACCGGAAACTGCCGTATTACAAGTACTTGCCGGAAGCCGTGCTCGAAAATGACCGCACCAGGCTCTAATGTGACCGGGCCATCATCACAGACAGGACTATTCTTGCGAATAAGCCTGATATTGTGCTGATGGACCGGGCACAGTCAAGGATATTTTTGGTCAATTTTACCATTCCGTATGACGAGAATCTCGTGAAAGCCGAAACAGATAAGCAAACAAAATATCTGGACCTGGCTCACGAGGTAACCGACATGTGGGGTGGTCTGCCGACTGAAATTATTCCTGTAGTCGTTTCTGCAAACGGGCTAATCCCAGTCAGTCTCTTGGGTCATCTGAGGCGACTGGGACTCTGTGATTGACTGCTCCGGGCTCAAACGCAGAAGACGGTGCTCCTCGATACTGCCCGCATTGTCCGCCGTTTCTTTCCCTTTCCCCCTAACCCTCGGCCGTTTGGTCTCCCCTGCCGAGGGCTTCCATCTGGTTGGGCTATTATTTATTTATGTATTTATCATTTTCGTTCGCAGTTATATATTTAGGGAACACAACTAGATGAGAAAATTATGTAGATATACCAAAATATAATATTAAATAATAATAAGATATTATATTTTATTTTATAATAATTATATTAGAAATATATAACCAAACTAATTTGTAGTTTTTAAAAGTAGTAAAATTAAAAATATAAATATGCGTAAAAAATTAAAAACCCAACCACTGAGGCATATGAACCTTCAGTTTCTCGTTCTAGTCTGTGACTAGGAGAGAAAACGTATTAAAGTAATGGCCTAAAGGTCTGGATACCAGGCCATAAACTCCAAAAAAAAAAACGTATTATAACATAAAAAAGTAATTTTTTGTTTGTGCTTCTCTAGTATATAGCACAGAGTACATTATATATAGCTGGAATAGAGTTGCTAGTCGATTCCGTGGTACAGAGACATCTATAGTGGAGTTGTCGAACTAAACGGACGATATTCTATATATAGTACAGCCCCATCCGTGGTGTACTGATTATTTTTAATTAATTTTACAAGATCACATAATTCAGCAACTAACTAGTTTTGTGCATATAGGCACAAAACTAGTTAGTTGCAGAATTATGTAATCATAGGTAAATCATAAAAAAGAAAACTCAATTTAAAAATAATAATCATCTTTATTCAGGTAATTTACACCCATAACCAGTAAAAAAAATTAAGAACGAAGCAATCTACACAATTTCAGAAATAAATAAATAAATGTCGATCAATCAATATATTTCATCAAAGTAACATTTTTAAATTAATAAATCCAACAGTAATTATAAGTACACAGTAGACAGTAATGACAGTATACAAAGTAAATTAATCGAAATAAAATAACATAAAATTTAGTTTATTTACCTAAGATCTTGGTATTTAAAATAATAAAGCAACTTATCTACTACACAAAAGTTATAAGAAAAATAAAATAAGATGCACAAATTACAAAAAAATAGTACAATAGACAAAAAGTTGACAATTTTTATAAAAAAAAAACTTAAGTATCCAATATCTTGAAAACGGTTAGGTTTGATGTATGGTGTTTCATAGTCGTAATAGTCGGTAATGATGCAAATTACAACCCCCTAAAGGATCTAAGTCGACTTAACCAATATAATTTATATTGAAATATATATACAGGGTTACCCTGTATATTCAATTTTTTTTTATAATTGCTCTTAGATGTTGATGCGGGAGAAAATGAACTACTGGATGATGGATAAGTAAGCAGACATAAGTGTAACCTGATAAAATACCTAAAATTAAGAGTAAAGCACGAATTTTAACCAACGTGGATTAGGTTGCAAATAAAACTTTACAAATGAAACATATTAATAATTAATGTTAAATAAATATTTGTCTTTAACAACTTTGTTTTGATTTGTTTTCAAAACATTATTAATTACCCCAATGAGAGCAAAGATACTGCAGGTATGACTGACTGACTGAATTTAGTCACTTTTGCTTAATTCCTTTAATCAAAGATTTTATAAAAAGTGTCTAAAACATAATTCGGAGCATATATGCTATGAAACAAAGTTTTTCCTATTATTTTACCTATTATGTTACCCTGTATATTCAATATTTATCTACCACCATATTTCAATATTTATCTACTATGTTCCACTTGGCACTAACATTTGATGTTCCCTGGTCACATACAGTAGCAAGGATTTTAAAGCCAGACCCCTTCAATTTTCTTATATTTCTTTTAATCATTAAGGCTAATTCAGCTTTTTTTGTACTGCAAGCACAAAATGAATATGATATCGGCTGTTTATAGTTTTTAGAATACCTCTATTCTAAGTTCAGTCCTCACTACATCACCATTGTCAACTAAACCAGTAATTGAAATAATACTAGTTTTTACGGATTTTATCGCGTATATTTAACCATAAATACCCGACGATCCGGTGCTGTAAAGCGCTCGAAAGCTCGGATATTTATATAATAAATATACGCGATAAAATCCGTAAAAACTAGTATTATTTCAATGTGTAGTGTTCGCGTAAATATAAGAAATCATTGTGTAAACCAGTAATCTTGTCATTTTTCCTGTCATAACCAATATGTGGTGTTAAGGCCATTTCATCAAAAACCAGTGTACACAATTTATCACTGGCTTTCATTTAAGATAGATGCTTGTTTCTTAAGCTGGTAAAATATGTTTTCATTTATACCAGGCTTAATATTGGCCTTAGATACCATCCTGCTTAAGGTGAAAGGTGATGGCAGAACAAATATCTTTTGCAGCATTCTGTAGGCTCTTGGCCCATGTTAAAAAAATGTAATGCCATCACTTTTTCATCAGGTGTGAATTGTCTGTCCCTTTTGTGTTCACCACATTCTCGAAATTGTAGCATCGTAAAAACTGTTGCCATTGAGGTAAAACTTTTAAATGCTTAATGATTTCTTAAATTTACGCGAACACTATACATTGAATAAAACTAAATTTACGGATTCTATCGCGTTTATTTACCTGATTTTACTTATTTTTAATTCCCGACGTTTCAGTTCACGACGTTACAGTCCACCCCGTGACCATGGGTGCTGTAAAGCACCCCAAACGTCGGGAATTAAAAATAAGTAAAATCAGGTAAATAAACGCGATAGAATCTGTAAATTTAGTTTTTTAGCTTTCAAGAAAGTAGTATTTTCTAATAGATTCATTTTCTTCTTCAGTCTTTTTGTTCTTTCTTCATACTTTCTTATTTCTCATTTGCTATATTCAAGCTTTTAAGTTTCTTTTTTAACATTGTAATTCTTGTACTAATTTGAGTCCTTTTGGGCTTAGTCACTGTTGGCGCGACTACTAACGCCGCCTAGCGACGCATTGGAACACCAAACTTTTATCTACGAATCAGAGCTCGTCATTGTTGGCAAACAATCACAGCACGTCGTGCAATTAGTTATAAGATCTGTCTGTTTAAATTTTGATTATTACCTGATACACACTGTTAGCAATAAGACGACTTAAATATAACCAACAAACGTTCAATAAATCAATCATTGAAGAGCACCTGCCTCCCGTTCCTGTACAGTCACCTTCAAGCCTGAAATTAAAATGACAAAACATTATATTTATATAGACTAAGAAAATTTGTACTATAGTTTAGTAAAAATAAATTTAATTGTAGCAAGTTGATTGCATTTTGAATCATAATTTGGAACATAGTAGATAAATATTGAAATATACAATATGAAAGGGTTACAGGTTAAGTCGACTTAGATCATTTAAGGGGTTGTAGCTTGCATCATTACCGACTTTTTCGACTATGAAACACCATACACGAAACTTAACCGTTTTTAAGATATTGTATATTTTAATAATGCAATAGTGGAGTACTTGTGCAGGCGAAATATGATGAAATATAATGGCAAAAGTGATAAAATATGTTTACTTATTGAAGTAAAAAAAAACATAAACACTCACGCCTGTCACCCAGAGGGGTAGGCAGAGACTACGGACTTCCATTTGGCACGATCCTGACATACCTCTTTCGCCTCCTTTACATCCATACATCTACGCATACATGCTCGTCGGTTAAGGGTACTTCTAACGTGGCCCATTTTCAAAATATCGCCAATTTGGTCGATAAACTTTTTTCTAGGGCGTCCCTTCCCGACTCGGCCGTTCACATCTGCCATATAAATTTGCTTTGTCACTCTTTCCTCATTCATTCTTTCTACGTGACCAAACCACCGAAGCATTCCTTTCTTAATCCTGGTCACAACATCATCTTGCATACCACATTTATCTCTTATCACGCAATTTCTCACCCTGTCATTCAGATTCAACCCTAGCATATTCCTTAAAGACCGCATTTCTACAGCATTTATTCTACATTCGTGCTTCTTAAAGTAATTATTAAAGTTAACATTTTGGTGTTTTATTTGGTACAAGAGCGAGCAAAGCAAGCTCGGGACTTGGGGCCCACCAACCTAGATAGGTTTGGTTAGAAAGATTTGTGGTTATTTTTTCATAAACCACCCAGAAATAACGGGGGCTCCATCAACTTAACTTTGGTATTGCTTCGGTGAAGAGGGGTCACGCCCCCGCCCCAACTACCTATTAAGGTGATTTTTCTTATAAATTATTTTATAAAGTTTTGATCTTTAACATTTAATATAAAAATACCATGCATCTCATGGTGGGGTGACAGCTGGGGGACGAATCTATCCCTCTCCACCTCCCTTCCCCCCGCCCCACAACCCCCTATTAAAGCAACTTGATATTAAAGCTTTACCAGAACCAGCACAAAACCCAGTGGGACTTTTTTTTAAATAAAATTAATTTACAATATATTATCCTCAATTTAATTTATACAATAATTTTTATTTATAAATAATATATTATCAATTTTAACTTACTGGAAATTTGAGCAGTAGTTGTCTCTTGCACATAACTTGATGTTGAAGCAATTTCTTGCGTATAACGTGTTTTAAAAGTATTATTTTTATTTGTAACTTCAGCTAAGGGTGATATCTTAGCAACAGCACCTGTAAAATCAATATATACAATGAATGATTATATTGTACTTGAAATATATTGACAACTTAAGAATAGTACAAAGAGAAATGTGAACTGATGGCTCTAATAAAAAATCTAACCTGCTTGGGTTTATTAATTGCAAAGATTAATTCCTCTACTACCAATCAGCAAAAAATTACAGCATACACATATTAGCCATGTAGAATTTGAACGACTATGGCTGAAGGACTACCAACATCTTCCAACAGACAATATCAAACAACAAATACCACAAGTTGCATAACAAAATAAAACAAATAAAACACATTCCATTTTATTAAAATGGAAGTTTATTATTAGTATTAGTTGTACAATAGAACACCTGTGAAAAATATGCATACTATAATGTAAATTATGGATCTTACAGCAATGCCGAATTTTACAAAGACGGAGGCAAATCAAGTAACTTCTCTTGTGATTAATTAAGTTTGGTAATAAGACCAAATAAAATACTAACTTTTTTGTTCTGTTTCTTATGAATACTGTACAAATTTGGGCATCTAAACTTTAAATATGATATTCTAAGATTGAATGAAATGAAAGAATGGGATATCAAATTGAAGATCATCATAACTTTAAATAGATACTAAAGGACAATATGATTAAAATATAATTAAACATTGAACATATTGTACAATATAGTATGTTGGTGCAATATATATTCTCATTAGTACTGGAAAAGATCTTTAGATCACTATATATTTGTTATTATAACATAAACTCATGTTTCTTCCCAGTTGTACTCTGAGCAAGTTTAATATTTATAAACTGGTGTAGATTTTGATATTCATATGAGCTTTGAAAAAGCCTTAATTTATAAGCTTTTTATTATCATTTGAATCAAACTGTTAATAAGAAATAACAAACTTTCCATAAAATTGCTTTACATGTCATACATAATATTTCATCAACATGGAAGTTGAAAATTAGTATTGCAGAACATATTTTAACAATGATTCAAAATTTATACATTCAATTATTCATGTTTGATAGTAAAATTAATTATTTGAGGAACGAACTTCCATATTAACTTTAACATTCATAATATTAAGAATAGATCATTACAATGTTAATGCAAATTTTTACTAACTTCTCATATGCAATGCTGGTATTGCAATATTACTTAACATTTTACTCCGGTCCAGTACTTGGATTCAAAAGGTGTATGACAAATTCTTCGGTACTTAAACACATACATATCATCTAAGCACAGAAAGTTTCCACCAACTGCTTGAAACCGTGTACAAAAGCGTGTTGAATCTTTTGTAGAGTTTGGAAATTTGTGAAGTATATAGCCATCTTCACCTACAAAAAAAATTAATATTTTAGAAGCGTTTTTGAAAAGTGTAATGACAGTAGTATAAGTAGTAGTGTTATAAGGGTAATTCTTTAGTAATCTGCTGCACGAATTATTGGTCGCCGAGTGGACGGGTAGATGGGGGTAGGAGTAGGAACCCCCCCTAAAAGAATTAAGTGCCGGAACCCCCCCCCCATTTTTTATGTATGTAAGTATACATAGCAAGGTATAGGCTCTAAGGGTGGAAAAGTGATGCAGAACTCTTGGGCTACCTGCGTCTGCGCTAGGTATCACATTGTTGCCCAAGGTGACACTGACTTATATATAAAATAGAAAGAAGAAATAATATATTTACTCACAGCTCTTAGTATATCCTGAAACACAGCAAATTTTATCCGCCGCCATCACTAAACTATACGAACTATGTCCGAAGGAAAGATAATCGAAGTCCCTTTCACGTGCATGGGCCACTATATTAAGCAAAGATAATCGAATTCCAAGAATAGCAAAGTCGTAAGAAAATATAGGAAAAATATCAAAAATTCAAAACATTCAAAGCACAATCTTTACGTCAGAAAAACAAAACGCCAATGTCAAATTCAAAAACAAACAAAATGGTGGTAGAGGATGGTCACGTTTAGAAATTAAAACACCAATATTCCATCTTCCAATTAAACGAATAAACTAGACTTAAAGCAGCTAAATCTTAATAAAATTAGTTGTTTAACTCATTTTCTGGTGAAAATATCTAAATTCACATTATTAACACGTCGATTTAGTCAATGTGATACGATCATTTAATTTGATTTAATTATCTAAAACAATGCACTTCCGAACGTAAACTTACTCCAGCGCTGTCCTTTGGAGAGTTGTGGAACTAAATATGCAATGCCAGTTTCTATAGAACAGAAAAATGTTCTAACTACAAAGGCCCTGGTATATAGTCAGTAATCTATGGTTTGTGCAGTCAAAAAATATTCTATAAGCAAATAAACAATTTGTTTTCGGTTTTTTGCAGATATTGATATCATTTTTAAAACGTTTTCGATATTCTCAGTTTCTTTTAGTTGCAACAGTGGCGTCCGAAAATTATCCAAAGGTATTAAAGATTAAAAATGATAGATATAGCGTTCCTAATTGTGTGTATGTGTTTAATTCAATTAACAAACAATACAAATTAATAACATTTATCAGATAAAACTTCTTTATATTATGAAAATATTTTTTTAGCTGATGAAGTTTTTTTTTATTTCTTTTAGAAAATGTTGGATGGGTGGTATTGTCGTTCCATAGCAAATATGCAAGCTACTGAAGCCGCAAGCGTGAGTAACAATTCAGCGGCGGAAATATCTCGAGCTAGAGAACAAAGGAAAGAATATTCCAGTGATAGTAGCAGTGATCCCGAACCAGAACCTAATTATGAAGTTCAATATCTAACACTTAAAAAGAAACTTAAATACCTCATTTATGTGAGTTCACAAATTTGTTACACAATGTATGTGTAACACAGTTGTAAAAACAGATAAAAAAGAAAATAGGTACTCATGTTTTACAGGGTAAGGTTTACAAATCGGTCGTCTGAATTAGTGGGTGGGGGGTGGTGTGGGGTGAGGGGGAGGAGTTGTAGAGTCACCCACTTTTTCCCCTCCCTGCCGGACGTGCTTCGTTTTTTTTTTATAAATTTTTAAAAATCTCATTTTGAGATTATGTTTCGTAATTTTTATGACAATTTTAACCTGATTTATGGGGAGAGAGAGTTGGGAGACAGAAGTCCCGCGCCGCTTAACGTGGTGCAGTCGAGGGAAGTCCAGTTGACGGAGCCCCGCTTCGCAGGGCTGCTACTTCTGAGTGGTTTACAAAAAAACAACCACGAAAAGGATAACGGGGTCTATTCGCTCGCTCACTCGACACCTTCATCCCCTTCTAACCTAACCTGTCCGAGTCGGGGTGCCCCACATCCCAGGCTTGCTTTGCTCGGTTTGAAATAATAAAAATATTAACTTTTATAACTACTTTAATTTATAAACATAATTTATGGCTGCCACCATTTATAAGAAAGGATCTTTGCGATATTTAGCAGTATACCACCACCACAAATATTCCACTATTCACCAAAATTCTGATACTCAGAAGCGACAGCATGACAAAAAGCTGTCAACAAAATGGCCGGCCTAGCGATTAATTTTACACATTTTTAAATTGATTCAAATCAAAATTGGATGAATCGACTCACTAAAAATTGAAATCTTTATGATCGATTTGGTAAAAATCTCGATTCGAAGAAAAAGATTCAATCTCAATTCTCTATGGTGAAATATCGATTCACTAGATTGATTCAGTACTATATATCGATATGAAATTGATAGATGAAATGTCAAAAATGTAATTAATTAGTCATTTACCAATATTTTTAAAAAATAATTAAAAATACTTTGACACTGCTCCGGCTGCAAAAATCGAGTGGGGGTGCTTCAGATAAACCCCCTTGACCCCCGCACAGTGACAGAATCTTCAAATTCAGGCGACCGAATTGTAAACCCAACCCGTTTTACATACTACTTTTGATTTTTGGCATATACAGTTGTTTTTAAGTCTTTCTACATATAAGGTTGCAACCCTATTACCAAACAAAACATTACAAAACCTTATTACCTAACCCAAGAAACCTTAAATTTCTTGTATTTTTTTTAGGAAAATGAATGTTTTCAAGATGCATTAAGAAGCAGCCAAAAAAGACTTCTAAAAGTTTGCCGAGATAGAAGTTACCTCCTTGATAGATTATTACAATATGAGAAACATGATAGTACCACATCAGATAGTGAAGATACAGAATCTTCAGATGATATGTCGAATAACCATGTAGATGCTGCAAAAAGGTAATAATATATTGTAATTATGTAGTGTAATTGTCTTTATTACAGATCAGATCCACTTATGCACATAGGCTTCCCCAAAATATGTACTTATATGTACTCTTGCTGCAATTATTGATAGGTGATTGGCAACCACTTTTTTTTAAATTATTATAAGATATATGGCTTTAAGAGATGGTGTGTGTGTATGTGTGTGCGTGCGTGCGTGCGTGTGTGTGCACATGTGTGTGTGCGTACCCATGTATACATTTGTGCGTGAGCGTGTGTATGTATGTGCATATGTATGTTTGTGTGTGAGAGAGAGAGTTCCTATTAAAGTTCATTGCTGGTTATAGGCCAATGCTTACCAAGCAATTCTACCCGGCAAATCTACCCTCTATAAGGCAATTTATGGTAGAGGCTTATGCTCAGCGGTGGACTTTTGATTGATTGTAATGGTAATGGTGGTCCTATCTTAATACTTTCTTTATTATTAAATTTCAGAAAAAAACTGGAAGCCAGTGCAGCGCAGCAACTTACATCTACACCATCTTCTCTAAATAAAAATGTAAATGCAATTAAAAGGAAAAGGGCAGCCATACAAAAAAAGACACCAAATGCTAGTCACTCAGTAAGGGATAAATAAGTTATGAAATCTTTTTATTATTATTGTATTTAATATAATAATACTTTATATACTGTATAACATTCATGTAAATTGATTGTATGAGAATTGTGAAATGAAATAAATTAATTTGTAGCATATAATTTCTTGCAATCATAATCTTGTTAAATTCAAGAAAAAAATACTATTTCATAAATTTATTCAGGTGGCAATTTGAGCAATGTTACACAGGCAGAATTTATTTTGAAATCCAACCTCATTAAATCAAATAAAAAAAAATAGATTTACACAGTTGTAACCTCAAGTACCTATAATTTTATTGGTCTTAAACTACTTTTCTTTTACAAAACATTAGTTATGTGTACTTAAAAATGTCTTCATATTTTGCAAAAAGTGATATTATAAGAGGTCTGGATTATAGAGTTGAAACCGGTTACTGCTTTCATTCTGTGTTCTAAGAAATTATTAACCTATTTATTGTATATAAAGAAATAACAACAGTTTTTTAATCTTTTATTATTATATTACAATTCAGTTATATTTTTTTTTATACCTTTTCCCTGCAGATTAATCCTGTGATACACAGTGATAATCTCGTTTGTTAAAAGTTCAATATAACCTAGAACCCTAAAGAAGAAATTAATTTTGGAAGTAATTGTTGTCTAATGTTCTAATAAGATTTCACCTTTAAAAAAAAAGGAAGACATACCATTTCTAAATACTGAAAATCACTTGTGAGCCCGAGGTTTTGTATTTTTTTGTGAAAAAATATCACCAATGGTTTGTGCTTCTGATTTTAGCATCAAGCAAATCCATCAATGTTATCAAAAGCGTCACCTGCTCTTGGATTTGGTCTGTCTACAAGTGACGGTCATATGACACCAGAAGAAGTAGAACGACATTTGCAGTCTCGACAATCATATTTGGAGTTGTTGCCGGAGCGCGCTCCCCCCACAGTACCAACTGAGATGTTTAGTAATGATCCTTCACTTGATAGGTATGTATTTTGTAATATGCCTGGATATTGTGTGCAAAGAAGTAATTTGCAATACATTACCACAGCTACAGTATGTATTGCATCATACCCAGGTACATTCGGCAATGCTGCATTATTGGTTTAATAAATTAACTTTTGCCAGAGTTAGGAATTGTCTGGAATGCACTCAAACTGACTAACAATTTTTTAATCATATCACCACACCACCAATATAATAAAAAAAAATATATTATACATTAATTATGTGGAACATTATATAGAAAGACATCTTAAGTATATTCATACAGATTTGTCGATTTGATATTGTATTATGTTTTTTTTTAAATTCTTCAACAAGTGTTTTGATAATGAATAAAATACATCCAATTATGTAACTAATCACATAATTTAATAGTTTCAGTTGAATAAGTTAAAGCATTTGATCCTGGAATCCAATGGCTAAATAAATTTTAATAAAATCTCTTTAAATTGGGTTTGTAAATAAAATACTAAAAAGTTCAATAATTATTATTAGTATTTTATTTTTAATTTTCTACAATTGAAAACAGTTTGATTGTAATTTTTAACGCTGCTGCCCATTAAAGGTCTGCTTATTTTACTGTTTAAATATGGTAAACTTTTTATCATTATAAAATTGCTCAAGCAAACAAAATACATAATGATTTCTTATATTTACGAGAACACTACACATTAAAATAATACTAGTTTTTACGGATTTTGTCGCGTATATTTAACTATAAATACCCGACGTTTCGAGCGCTTTACAGCACCCATGGTCATGGGGGGGACTGAGATGTTCAATGTCCAGATGTCATAGTTAACAGCGGTTACCATAGATAAAAAAAATTTAATTTTATTTTACACGGACACCAGTCTTATCTCACTTTCCTTTTTCTTTTCTGAATCTTTATTATATGCCTAAGTAAAATGTATTATAATAAGCCTTTTGACACATGAATACATTCATTTTTTAGTATTCATTTTTGCCCTCAGTTTCAAGGCACTCCCCTTGTTGCCTCAGCCAGTATCGGAATCCTCGGCGTCGACTTATCGAGTGACGTGCAGTTTCGTGGTCACTTGGAAGGGAAGGCTAAATTGGCTTCTAAAAAGCTTGGCGTGCTCAGCAGAGCGGGACAGTATTTCATGCCGGCACACCGCCTGCAACTTTACAAGGCGCAGGTTCGGCCGCACATGGAGTACTGTTCCCATCTCTGGGCTGGGGCTCCCCAGTACCAGCTCCTTCCACTTGACCGCATCCAGCGCAGAGCGGCTCGAATCGTCGACGACCGAGTGCTTTCCGATCGGCTCGATTCACTGGCGCTGCGAAGAGATGTTGCATCTCTTTGCGTATTTTATCGCATCTATCACGGGGAGTGCTCTGAGGAATTGTTCGGATTAATCCCAGCCGCCAAATTTCGTGAACGCACTACACGGCAAACGTCCCGATACCATCCACACCATCTGGATGCTTGGCGGTCCACCACTGTACGTTTCACAAGGAGTTTTCTTCCACGTACAACCTCTCTGTGGAATAGTTTACCACCGGCGATTTTTCCGGACCGATACGACCTGGGGACCTTCAAGAAAAGAGCTTACTCCTTTCTAAAGGGCCGGCAACGCACCCGCAATTCTCCTGGTGTTGCGGTTGATCATGGGCGGCGGTAGTCACTTAACATCAGGTGAGCCGCATGCTCGTTTGCCCCCTCTTCTATAAAAAAAAAAAAAAATTCACGGTGAACAATTAGTAATAATATAATAAATCTATTGAATGTACGTCATACTTAGGTGAAAATAGTAAATCCAATCAAATATGTTTTTTGAAAATTTAGTTAGTTATTGGATTCTGTTAGAGCTTTTCTAACTTTGGATTTTTACACTAAATTAAAAATGTTCCATAGTAATCAAATAAAAATGGCAAAAGTTGCTATAAATTTCAAAATTTATTGAAATAAGTTAAATATCTTAAAAATAAAAATGGGCAAAAAATAAATAATTTTACCGTAAATAATAAAGATGGAAATTTCAATAATATATGTAACATATGTATCAAAGCTAGGTAATGATTAATTTTAGTTATATCAACACATCAGCGAAAAGGAGATAAGTACTAAGCTATTAACATTCTGTTGTCTCTTGTTACTTTAAGTTTAAAGCTTCTAAACGTTTGCGGCAAGTATTGGTGTTATTATTTTTTGGAATCTTCTTGTGTATAAATAAATTAAAATAATATTATAATCATCAAAAGATTCGACAAATTTTTCTGAGCGCACTCAGAACTGACGAGAAGATAATTAAAAAGATGGACAGTATCGCTGGGATATTTTAGGATTATCTGAGGTCTGAAGAGAGGTGAAGGTTATCGACAACATCGAATCCGATTACTTGTTCTATTACCAGGACGACGATCATCTGCCAGAAGAAGGCGCCGGATTGATCGACCACAAGACTCGTTCAAAACGTTTTGAAGATTGGAAATGTTTCGAGAAGATTTGCGTACCATAAACTCAAAAACACCAAGCGGTATTCGTTAAAGATCATACAGGTTTATGCACCAAGCTAACAAGGAGGTGGAGAAGATATCTAAAAATATCGCTAGAGCCATACATCACTCCAAAACTCATTATTCTGTTACGAGCAGGGTGAGTGAAAATGCTGATTAGGATGAGAAATTGGATGTATTTTTCCACACACAGGAAGTTTATAAATACGTCATCCAAAATCGCTAAGCTTCTTCGGTGAGGTCCTTAATAATCGCAGATGTCGTAGGTTGAATTCTCGTAGTCGCTTCCCGGAGTAGAGTTTACTTTCGTGTTCCCGAAATCATTAATTCTTCCGGTACACACTTTTATACTCGATAAAATAAATATAGAACTTTCTAGGCCACTCTTTCAACCTAAAAGTACTAGAACAATCAATATAACATATCTCGTGCAATGTGACGCGATAAGTAACTGGCCGTCGAAACAATACGGCATTGATGGGAACTAAACGATAAATTAGGCACAAGAAAAAACGGTGAGCTGAAGTTTGATGCTGAGAAATCCATGCGCTTAACACTTCATGGAGAAGGATAAGGATAATTTTATGATGAAGTGTCTTCCCCCAACACAGACGAAAAATGAGATTGAATTTAATATGGCAACCAGAAAGCAACAAATCAGTGATTTCTCAGTGATCGTGAAAGTGAAACTGGTAGCGATCACCAAATGATGAAAATCTAATGAAGTCAACGCTCCATCCCTTGATGCTCAAATCCAAAGTTCCGGAAACTGCCTTCATTACGATTTTGCATATTCAGTGCCTGTACTGTCCTGGGAAAATGTTCATACTGCCGGAATTAAGTGCAAGACCCACTGTAGAATAACGCAAACATTCTCTGATCACACTCTTAATCTCACAGCTAATAAATGGGAAATGACGCTGCTGTCTTCTACAGATGTGACCGTATATAGGTAGATCTCCAAACGCATACGGCGAGACTTACGCAATTTCAATACAGCTCTGTCTGCTGGCAAGAGCCAGCTTTCGAAATTGGTGATGTGGTGGTGATGGTGTGTCATTTCTAAGACACCTGATATTTTCAGTAAGATTAAGAGGTTCTACGTCTACGTACACATCGTCGTTGGAACCACGCGCAATTGTAAGTACTGATCCAAGAGCAAGACTCATCCAACAATACTCCGGTGATATCCCAGAAGTCAGTCTGGACTAGATTATAATGCCTCTTCATCACCTTAAAACTGATAAGTCTTGTGCGAGGATAGAATTTCACTGAAACTTCTGAAAGCGGGTGATAAACCATAACTTTTTTATTGCGTCCTTCATGAATTCATGATAGTATTATTTCGAGTCGTGAAACGGAAGTGCGGTAAGCTTGTTCTTCAAGAAAGACGCCAACGCTCTGTTGAAGAGTTACAAACAAACGTTTACCTTTTATACAATATGCAAGAAACAAATTATGTGTGTTAATTTTGTTACGAACAACATCAACAACATGGGATGTTTCCATAAAGGCAGAAATGGGCCCTAATGGATCCCGCTTTATAAATAGATGTGTAAATAAAATTGAAAGCAAAGTGGGCTGTACGGAATTTTACTTTTTGTTCTCGGCTCGACTATGAGGAACGTTGCGATTCTGAGAAATGAAATAAGGAATCAAAAACCTAATCTTATTAATTTATTTGCACAATTGTTTACTATTGCCTAGTGCAGGAGACTTTTTCTTGTTCTTCTTTTGCTCCTTTTCGAGCTCTTGGTACCGCGGCTGATTTGCGACGTGACGGTTCAGATGGGCGACGGGCAACCTGATTCGCATAGAGGGCCGCGCACTGCTTACTAACGCTGTTATGCTTATGCGCCATAATTGATCGTACGTGCGAGATAGTCATAGTATAATTCGGAGCTACACTCCTTACACTCCTTAGCAAAAGTTATACATTTATTTTCTTATTTTCTCGTGTATGCATGCATAATATATGCTATGTTAGTTACATATTGTGGATTTTTAATATTACATAATATATTTTTCTTGTTACAGTGAGTCAAACGACGTTTTGGAAAATTCGCCCAACGTAGAAGAATGGTTTGATTAACATTACGCCTTTTTAGTGTACAAAAATAAGATGAAAACGTGTTCAAAAAAGACTTTTAACAGAATACAACTTTTACATTTGTACCTAATAATTGTACACAAAATAAAAAATACGTGACATTTAAATTATTTCTTTGATCAAATGAGGTCGTTTCTTAATTTACATATAAAAGACAGTTAATAAGTTCTGACATGCACATATTAAAAAAAAATTAATCCTACGACTGTGTGTTTTAGTGGATACAATATTTGACCACTGAAGATCGTGGATGCGATACTAGCTGTATTCCATATTTGTGAAAAAATACAAATTGCATTATCTAACAAATCTCAACATATTGTATACATATTATATAATATTGTAAAAAAAAACTCTGTCCAAAAATGAAACATAAAGTAGATACCGTATTTTATTGTAAAAAAAAAATACCAATGAATATAAAAATTTATTGTTGTATAAAGTAAATATACAGTTTTTATAACAATTTGCTTTGATGTTCTGCAAATTTTTAAAATCTGGCAACACCTTCGTCGTCGACGGTACCTACGTGTACGCCGCTTGCATTGCCCTGATGTGGTTATCCTCATTTTATTTTATTTTGTGGGGTAATTTATTTTATTTATTATCCGAAAGGAATTTTATTAACAGAATCTTAAATCACAATATTACGTATTGGCCTCACGTATTGGATAGGCTTTTCTAATATTATGTTTAAAGAGCCTTAACTCAGGTGCTAAGCGCTGTAAATTTCACAGTACCGCGTTCGACCACCGCTGGCACCAATGAAATTATTAATTGCAATTTTTAGTGCTGATTTACCACGTGGTCAGCGATAAAGGAACACATCGTGAGGAAACCTGCATGTCTGAGAAATACAAAAAAATATTTCGAAGATATGTGGAGTCCGCCAACACGCATTGGGGTAGCGCGGCAAACATTTTCTTACCCTCAAAACCCTCTCAGAAATGAGAGGAGGCTGTATACTAATCTCTTTATTTCGAACAACAAGGATCATTCTACATAATTAGTATTATAATGTGATAACATTGTTACATTGTTAGTAATTAAACATAAACATTACATAAACACTCACGCCTGTCATCCAGAGGGGTAGGCAGATACTACAGACTTCCATTTAGCACGATCCTGACATACCCCTCTCGTCGGTTAAGGGTACTCTTAATTTAGCCCATTTTTAATATATCGCCAATTTGGTCGACAAACTTTCGCCTAGGACGTCCCTTTCCGACTCTTCCATTCACTCCTGCAACATATATTTGCTTTGTCAGTCTTTCCTCATTCACTCTTTCTACAATGACCAAACCACCGAAGTATTCCTTTCTTAATCCTGGTCACCGCATCATCTTGCGAACCACACTCTTCTTTTATCACACAGTTTCTCAACCTGTCACTTAGATTCAGCCCTAACATACTCCTTAGCGACCGCATTTTTACTGCATTTATTCTACTCTCGTGCTTCTTCTGCCACACCCAACTTTCACTACCATACGTTAAAGTAGGGACTAATACAACACTGTGATTTGGCATACGTACCTATTTTGACACATTTTTTCTTTTCACAATAGAGTGTAGAGCCCCATTTACTTTATTTCCTGCATTCACATCCTGTATCCATAGCAGTCTCGGGCTTACACATTCATACTCTTTCACACATTGACCCATTCTTTCTGAAAGGATGATACCGACTCCCAGGCATGCCCGCTCGATCTCGTCTACACCGGACCGGTACGCGGTATATATGCCCTGTGTAGTGACATCCTTTCCCTTCCGTAACACATATACATAAACATAACACATCTATTCCTCTATCATACATCATATCGCATACTTCATCCATCTTATTATTCATTGCTCCACATACATTCAGCGTAGCTAGACGGTCCTCCGCAAACCTCTTTTCGCCCTCCGGGAAACAGAACTTGACAGGTGGCGAACCTCGTCGCCGGTTTTCCTCCCGGAGATTCTTCGCACCCCTGCCCCATTAAAGGGGCGTCGGGAACTCGGGGCCATTTCCTTTTCTTTTTGCCTCATAGTGCGAAAACTAGGGAGTGGTGTATTTTACGCCGCTACCACACGGCGAGTAGCCGAGTCTGTTCTTTCGGCTTTGTCGCTCTTTTAGGTCCACCCAGGGGAAACGAGTAGGGGTGGGCCTAAGATTAGGTGGTCGAAGCCTACGGACGCGAGCGATATATCCCCCATATTAGTAATTAATTATAATAATAAAGAAAAGCTTAATAAACAAATAAATAAAAATCTATATACTTAATATAGTTATTTATTTGTTAGTACATGAACCACACAAAAATGGTCTGACAGTCAACTCAACTCAACTAGAGGTCTCACTAGTGTCGAGACAGCTAGATCAGTTCATTTCAGTTATTTCGATGTCTTCTATTTTCTGGATGTTAGCGCTGTTAGTCTATACGACTCTTACAGCTTCATCTGACTCAGGGCTAATTAAATTTCAATGTATGATGTCTTATGGGATGTTGCTATGGAGAAATGTAGCTGATTAAAAACTAACTAGCGAAAGGCCATAAAAGCTATTTACAAACTAAAACCGAGTCTGTCAGAGAAAAATTTAAACAAATATATTAACTGGCCTCTCAGTATATTTACGAAAATTTAATGTACGTTCACAAAAACAAAAGTGGTTTTAGTAAGTGTAAATATTAGGAATAAACACAAGCTAGTGATACCAGTTTCTCGACTCCACAGAGTCGGTAATTCATTCTTGGCGCAAAGTATAACAACAAACTCCCAGAACTTTTCTAAATTATAACTTTATCCGCACTCAGTGCCGAACCCAAATCCCACCGCAGACTGAATGCGAGAAGTACCATTGCTAGACCGAAAGCATCGATTCTTTCACCAAGCCTAACTTAAAGCTATTGCGAAATCTGCCAGCTAATGTTTGTTTAAAATATATAATTATATATTCTTAAAAAAATCTCTCAAACTGTAATCACGAGCTTTTGTGGATGTGATGGATGAAAGGGATGTCATCATGCCACTATTGTTCATACGCCTTTTGAAGAATGTGCACCAGCTGGCATCCATCTAATGGAAAATTTGCTTACTCGCTACTATTGGTATGTTACATAGTGTTATTAATCGGCAACCTCGCACTAGAGCAAGGTTAACATTTGAGTAAACAAATATCATCAACTTTTATCTACATGTCGACCGTGAGGTGAGGCTTAGCGATCACAGCGCAGAGCAGCGGATATTACTGGAAAAAATATTGGCTTTTAAATAAGGACAAGTTGTAAATCAGATTTTTGGAGATCATACATATACCTATCTAAATAACACAACTGTGTCATGGTGATTCATCACCAATACCTCTCCATAGATAACCATTGCCACACATCACGACGTTTGCCCTAGCATGCATCGATACGCTGCATATATGCATGTGTACCTACTATGTTTTGATTTCGCTGGAGAGACGATCTAATTTCGTCAATCCGTCGTAGTAGGTCGCCTAACACAGCGCTTGCCAGTCAGGCTCACAGGCATGGGGGGGGGGGGGCTGCTTGCTCTTCAAGCTATATGAATCTGCCACGCCGGCCCATTGCAACTGCAACCTACTAAGAATTACTCGTAATCTATAAGTATTGAATAATTTTTTTAAAGAATATTAACAATGCTATAAACATTACTAATATTCCCCTTAACCACTCGTAGTAAGCTTAAATTGCTTGTGTTACGAGTGGTTCACGCCAGTAGTCGAATGGCGAATTCGAACCCACGACCTTTTTGAGTTGGCGGTCCGCGCCCTGCCATTAGGCTACTGTCGCTTCAATAATATATTCTATTTTTACAATGCACCCTATTAATCTAGTAAAGTATTAAAACAGGAACTACTGATCCGCAAACCAGTAAGAATTTTTTTCTTATTTATTTATTATGTAACACCTTTTAACTTCGCTAAGTTTGCAGTCACCTTCAGTCTCTGACACTGGATCCTAATTTACCTTCTATCTTATCGTATATTTAAATGAACTTACATTTGTTTTCAACTTTAATGAAATTGGAAGATTAAATTTATGACTATTTCTAAAAGCTGGAGGTAGATACACATTAAGCCGCCTAATTATTCAGAACTGAACTGTAAAATTTGTATTAACTAATTGGCAAAATCAAATCAAAGACTGGTTTAATAATATCGGTTAAATATTTATTTATGATAATCAATTAGGTACAATACAAGCGCAAGAATAAACATTTTACATATTTTTAAATGACACCTAAATTTCACATGCAACATTATATACATGATGACCACACAATATCTAAGTGGAATTTTTATGTATGAAAGCATTTATATACTTGCTCCATTACAATTTCATAATATACACATACAAATGTACCATTTTATAAATATGATAAAACACTCTTGTTTGAAGCATTTTTATATATTTTATTCTTTTTCTTTTTTATAAACATATCATGCTTGAAAAGCTTCAGCATTCTACCAGTAGGTACATTAATAACATTGAATGTTGTATGCTAAATTTCATAAACTATCTTTCTAACTTTTTCATCTGTTTTTAACAAATTATCTAAATGAGATTCCCAACATAAAACACTTTAGAATGTCTTAAGAATAGTTTTCGATGATTCTAATATTTCTCATTACTAGATAAACGAAGGGACGTTAAAAGGTTTTAAATAGATTTTCATGGAATAAAAAATTACTATTTCTATATTCTGGTTATTTCCTACAATGGAAGTTGAAAAATTAAAATTTCACCCCTAAATTGGTGATTCTAATGCTGTAATCTTAATATGACACTATATTCTAACATTTCATAGAAGTATCTCTCAAAACTACAAGTCCTCAACATGTGCTGAGGAGAAAGCATATATTATTAAATAAAAACACTATAAACACGCAAACTCTTGTATATAACATTTTATATACAAAACATAAAACCATATATTAAGATTATATCACTCTATGACATGACATATTTAATCAAATAAAGGAACTTAAAAAATAACATTACATTATGATGTCTTAATCCTGCAGTAAGTAAAACTACTAAAGAAATTGTTTTAAATATTGATGATGCTTCAGATAAGTAAGTGTCTATATACTATGAGTTTAAATAAATTATTATAGCTAAATAAAAACTCTCCTGTTTCACAGATATATTACACCTTTTTAACAACATCCTAATATTTTTGCTTCTGAATACTTTTTACAAAAACTGCTGCTGATGTTAATTTACTGGCAATTAAAAAATTTTATCTAAATCAGTAAAATATTTTAGTACAAAGGACTTACGTCAGCCAGAGTAAATTTCTAAAATATTAATAATAACATTTTAAGCATTGTTAGCTGCATTTTAACTTTGGTATGTTACAAATCTATACAAATTTGTAAAGTTCATAATATATTTTAGACTGAATGTAATATATTCAACTTATATACAAATAATCTAACAATTTGGTATATTGATACCATAAAATGCAGTATGAAAAAAAAACTTCATTTATCAACATCATCATCATTAAAGCCCGTCACTATTCCACTGCAAAACATAGGTTGCCCTCAAGGAATGCCACAAAACATGGTCCTTATTGATATTTTATCAAATAGAACACAAAAGTATCAGAGTATCATATTACTTTTTTCAATGTAAAATATCATCTTAATAGTTATTGATTCTTTTATCATGTTCTATTTGTATACAATCTCAAATTAAATAAAAATTAACAAAATATCTACCATAATAACTATGCTAATAAAATATGAAACTATACACAAGAGATTTCATATGGGATCAGTACAAAATTGATAAACACAAACATTACACTCAGTGATTTTTTGTTTTTGTTAATTCATTGCTACTTAAATAGGCTAAAAGATTTATAATTATTGACATGATTTGTAAGCCTTTTTAGAACTGATCTGCAAGCAGATTACATATTTCTTGGGACACAGATTCTTTACTAGATCTAACAGTGAGCCTGAACATTTGAGCTTGTTTGTTGGGTTCTAATCTCATGAGGCATCCTACCTGCTGTATACGTGTGTGCACAATTCCAGCACAAACAAAGTTATCAGGATTAGGATCGATACCATCTAAAAGCTGCATACCAAAACCAGCAAGTTTAGTGCGTGTTGCTGCTAAATCAATAGAACCTTGAGCTTTGAATATTTTTTGTGCCCTTTGTTGTTCACCCCCTAAATTCTTCCATCTAGCAAAGAAAGATTCGCCATTCATTTCTGTTGGTTCAAAAAACTTGTTCAAAGTGAGAGGAAGTTTCATAGTTATTTTTTGTGGTACATTATTATATGAAAAAGATACTGACATTACTGGAGCATCAGTAAAATCTTCAATGCATTCAGCAGTTAACATTTGTTGAATTTGAGCACCTGCTTCTAATACTGGTTCCATAGGTTTCATTTGCACATTAAGTTTATTTAAATCTGTCCAGTGTAGCTCAGGGTGAACATTCTGTATAGGGAATTGTGTTTTATTACCATAAAACAAACCAATTCTGCCCAAATTTTGTCTGTATTCACTTTTGACTCCTATTTGGATCAGATCATTTTCAAAAAGAACACCATTGTTTTTGAAGAGAAACTTCTTAATGTTATTCTGTTGAACCGTGTTGGGACTTATTTTAGGTGTGGTGTATAAGTCACCAAGTACATCGAGTAAGCCATTACCAGTGGTGGCTATTGTACCAGGGGGAGTAGACAAACCAAGCAGGTCAGCACTTGAACTATTTGTGTTGTTTGTTGAATTTATTGGCGCTGCTGGTATTATAGAAGGTTGTGGGCTTTTAGAATCCCTTACTTCATCAGGGATACGGCCAGGTTTTTTCTTTTTCAAAACAGCAAGTATAGAAGATTCCCTTTCTGGGAAGGCAGGCATTTCTTCTAGAACAGTAGCCAAAACATCAGAACTAGCAACAATACTTAATTGTAAGTATTCTGAAGCCCTCTGTTGTAACTCAACATCAGCTGATCTCAAATTAGAGTCTGCACGAAAAACTTCTTGCACTCTATTTTTAATTTCTGGGAATAAATTCACAAGTTTAATGTATGTCGAAAGCAAAAGAGCTCGTGTTGCTGCAGAGCATAAATGATACTTGGAATGAAGTAATTCAAATTGTACTTGAGGTGATGATTTAGTGTCACCAGCAATCAAATTTCCAAATTCACCAAGTATGTAACCACCAACTTTAACCATATTCTCATGACAAGTAGGTGCTTGTAATGCTTCAAATACAGTTTTAGCAGCATAAGCCTGCACTTCTTCTCGGTTTATAACAATTTGTATAACTCTGTACCAAACCTCTTCTGAGACATAGTCTCCTGCAATTCTGATTAAGTTTAAAATAACATCAACATACCAAGTAAAATCTGTAGCATATTTTTCTGCTAAGATGGCAACTTTCAAAACCATTTCTTCCCTGATGGAATAATCTGCAGTCTCCAAGTAGGCCAACATCTCTTGAACAATTTCTTCTGCATTTGTTTTGTCACACATTGCGTAAAGCAAATCCACAGCCTGCTGCCTAACAGACACATCCTTCTCCATTTTCATAGACAAGATAACAACTTCTTGGTGTTTTTTCACTGCTTCATGTGAAAATTCAGAGGTAGCAAGATGGCACATAGACTCAAGTGCCAGATATCTCAAGTTTGTTTCTCGGTTACTAAGAAATTGACCAAGCTGATTACATGCACGAACAAGCAGATTTGCTTCACTGTCATTATGAATGATAAGACTTATTGCTTCAAATAAAACAGCATTCTTAGCATTAGAATGTTGAACCTTTTTTGATTTTGGTGGCTCTTGTGCCTTATTAAAAATTGTCTCTAAGCATTCTGTCAAACGACCTTTAACTCCAGGTTCTTCGGATGGTGGTGTGTAATTTTGTAGTAAACGTAATAACTTTACAGACAGCCATGGAGCTGGTACAAAGTAATATGTATAATCCTGTAAATCGGTGTAGCTAGCTGTAACAATCCTGCTTAATCGAGCAACAGCCAGAGTAACACACCCCTTATACTCATCTGGATTTTTCTTAACAAGTGCATCGATAAGGGATGTAGCCGCTGTCACAACACCCATATGAGGGTCGTTCAATAAATGAATAATTCTTGATGTCCACTCGCCTCCAGGAATTATTTCTGGTGATTTTCGGAATAGCCTTAAAAGACAAAGAGCAGCAGACTGTTTGACCACATCCATAGTATCTCCAGATACAAGTAGCTTGGGAATCTCTGTGCCAAAAGCTTCAGCCATATCTTTACTACCAATGTTAGCAATACATTGTAATGCGAGGTTTACATGAATCGGATTGCGAGACTGTAGATCGTTTTTAATGCTCTGAATGATGAGTTTAATGAGGTCACTGTTGGTATTTACCAAAACGGAAATAAATAGGTATCCGATCTGTTTCTCGGAATATTTATTAGAAGATAATAAATTGACTGCCTCCATATGACCGAAGTCGATGTCGTGACCTAACAGGAAGATAAACAAGAGTTTACAAACGTACTTTTTTTTCTGGTACCCATCAAGAGTTTTGTCACCCTTGAATTTACTTCTTATGTTCGCCAATTCTTTGTTAATCCTCTTTATTTCCGCTTCTTTACTCTTGCAATTTCTAATATCAGATATAAAGACTGCAAGTCCTCGCATTCCATCTCCTCTCACGGCAGGCATATTGCCAAGGGATTTATCGAACACCAGTTTTAAGCCTTCTTTGAGGTTTTTCTAAGTAAAACAGCAATAAACCAACTGTTTAAAACAAGAATGATATATTCTAAATCGGCATTAGTTAGAGACAAAAAAGCCGAATTTTATTAGAATCGAACGCTGAGCTCTCTTTCTTCTACAACGCCTTCTCCAATATAAATCCCACTCTATGGTTATAATCTATGGATTTTATACGATTTTATACGTAGACAGAGAAATTTTATATATAGATTTATAGTTGGATTTAGTATAAACTCCGTGTATCTATGGTTGTATACATACTCTTATTATAGTCAACCAAATTCTAAGAACACAAACTAATAAGACATTATTTCATTACAATGTGTATAGTTTTTTATCACTTATTTAATTTCAAACAAAGCAAAATATTAAAGAAATAATTAGTGCCTACCAACTTTTTTAATTGACGTCGTTTTAATGATATGTCGCTATGTGCCTTACCGTAGTGTTTCATCTTCATCATCATCATTACAGCCCTTCACAAGTCCACTGCTGAACATAGGCCTCCCCCAAGTAATACAAAACAAAGCACGGTCCTGAGCTATACTCGCCATTCATGTTAATACCGTATCCTTTCCAGTCCAGTAGCTTGAAAACGTTTTTCAATGCAGCGGTGAAGAGTTTCGGGGATGTAACGTCACCCTGTCTTACACCTCTCTGCAGTTAGATAGGTTTCGTACTCTGGTTCTGTACTCGGATAGCCATCGTAGCATTACTGTACAAACATCTCAGCACTTCGATATACCGACAGTCAACTTGGCACCGCTGAAGAGACTGTAGCACCGCCCAAATTTCGACGGAATCAAAGGATTTCTCATAGTCCACATACGCCAGGCAAAGTGGCTGATTGTACTCTTCGGACTTTTGTAAAATTTACCGTAAGGTATGTATGTGGTCTATGGTACTAAAGCCTTTTCGGAAACCGGCTTGTTCGGGAGGCTGGAAGTCGTCGAGTCTGCGTGCGAGACGATTCGTAATGACTCTCGAAAACAGCACGTAGACGCGGCTCAGAAGGGAAATCGGTCTGCAGTTCTTCAACAGAGCGTTGTTGCCTTTCTTAAAGAACAAGATCACTATGTACCACTATGCAATAGAAGTTAAGGTTCACTTTCGTTTGTAAGAGTGTGCTGACAGAAAGACGTGTTTACTACGTGATGATTTATTTGCAATTGCAACTGATTGTACATGTTATACTTTTAAATATTGAACCTATATACACATGCATACGTATTCACACTTACGCTCACTCTTACACTCGTATAGATCATTATATCCGAACATACCGCCCACCAAAGAGCCTACGAGCCCTTTAACAATTTTATTACACGTTACAACGTTTTAGTTACAATAGACTCCAAGATAACACAAAGAAAAAATAAAGACACAAAATCTGTACACAGTTAATTAAATTATACATATAGAATATAGACAAATACAATTTGCCTTAGTTATAAATAAAATAAATTATGATTCAATGTCTATCGGTAAGTAACACAGCTTATTTACAGATCTTTGCACGACACTAGCACTTTTTTACATTGTATACACGAGTGACGCAGTCGGCCGCCCACCCTGAGGATGTTATCATCGTCCAGGTAAGGTTTTAAAATCTTTAGTTTTTTTTTTATTATGTGCGAGCAGCTATGCAGGTCTAGGTAAAGAGACCAGTATCACTGCGACCTAGAAGATCTATTGTGATCGCTGCTATGGCTATAGTTCACTGCTAAGCCCTACGTCTTCAATGCTTAGCCGTGAGCAATTTCACTTCCTCTGGGCGGAGTAGATAGTGTCCCAGATGAGTGTTACGTTTGCGCATTAAGGGTCCGCAATCGGTTAGGATGTGTAGAGGTGTTCCTTCCGTAATGGAACAGAACCGACACATCCTTGAGTTGCTTAGTCCCAGGATGGACATGTGCTTTTTAAGACAACAGTGTCAGGTTAGGGCTCTTGCCAGAATGCGCAATTTATTTTTACTTAATCCCAGGAAGCTTCTGAAGCGAATTTACGATCAAAAGCCCGGATTAATGTTTTAGAATGTTTTAAGCCTGGTGTGTCAGACCAGATCTTAAGTGATTTATTTTGATAAAGAGTTTCAAGGGTCAATCGGGCTAGGCTTCTTGAGATTCCACAAAATGGCTCGGGTCCAAATTGTGTGCACTTTGAGCCCTCCCGTGCGAGTTTGTCGGCAAATTCGTTGCCTACAATGCCCTCGTGACCCGGAACCCATCTTAAAACGACCCTGTTGTTACAACCCAGGGCGTTTAAACGGTTCACGCAGTCTCCAACTAGCTTTGAGTTCACTAAGTTTGATCTCAGCGCTAGCAGTGCTGCTTGACTATCAGAGTTTGTGTAAATTTTATGGTTGACGTAGTGTTTTTGCAGATTGATTTCCACACACCGATGTATGGCGAAAATTTCTGCCTGGAAGATAGGGTGTATCTACCCAAATTCATATTAAATTTGAATTTGGGGCGTTCCCCGTAAATTCCAAAGCCTACTTCGAGGCCCATTTTAGACCCATCGGTATACCATATGAGGCTACTGACCTCACAGATAACCTGGCCATTCAGCCAGTCTTCTCTGGAGGTTAATTTTACTATATACTTTTTATCAAAAGTGTATAGTGGACGCATGATATCTGTGATCATGCATAAGACCGGTGATTCCTTAATTGAGTCGAGCATGGATCTCAATCTGTAGGAGAGCAAGCTCAGACCGCCCTGTGCGTTAATCCTATTCAAACTAGCCCTCGCCTCCATCTCTAGATAGAGACCTAGGGGCGTTAGGCATAGAAGTGCATTAAGAGCCGCTCCAAGCAATGATCGCATAGCTCCAGTTGCCATTAGACAGGCAGTCCTTTGTAGACTATTTAGTCTGTCCACAGTCGTCTTTTGGTTGGCCTTGTTACACCAGACAATAGAGGCGTAGGTGAGAATCGGCCTCACTATCCTGCTGTACAGCCATAGGACCATACTGGGACGCAAGCTACAGTTGTTCCCGACCAAACGACTGCACGTACCTATAGCAATTTTTGCCTTATGGCATACGTTGCTAAGGTGAGAGTTCCACGTTAGTTTTTGGTCGATTGTTACGCTCAAGTGCTTAAATTCCGTGGAAAATGGTACTTCTTTGCCATTAAGTTTTGGTTGGACTAATTTGTCCAACCGTCTCTTTTATAAACTGTTATCCAGCAGTACACACAGCACACCAGTTATTTATGGTGTTTAGGGCTCTTTGTATTATTGACGATAAAGTACTTTGGCAAAAGCCCCTTGCAATGATCACAAGGTCATCAGCATAACCCAATGTGTCAATGCGTAGGTCTGCCATTTTGTACAATAGTTGGTCAACCGCAAGAGTCCAAAGAAGGGGTGACAAAACACCTCCTTGTGGGCAGCCTCTTGTGGTTGCAACCTCAATCGAGGTTTGAAGCAGCGCTATTTTTGCCTTTCTGTTTGAGAGCATCGACTTTACCCATCTGATAGTTGTGGGGTCAACATTTTTAGATGTTAGGCCCCCAATCAGCAGTGATGTGGGGCTACTGTCGAAGGCGCCCTCAATATCTAGAAAGGCACAAAGAGCTATGTCTTTATCCTCCAGTGCTTTTTCGACCCTGTCAATGACACTGATCAGGGCTGTTTCCGTAGATTTGCCTCTGCGGTAAGCATGCTGGTTGTAATGTATGGGCCTCGTAGCTAGAGCTACATCCCTTATATATCTATCAGGGGGGGGGGGCAGGAGTCTTTTCCGCCTGTTGAGGACGAGGACGTCCTTTTCCTGCGAACTTGACTCCCGCCTTACCTTTCTTCGAACCGCTCCCACCTCCCCTCCCCCCCGGCCTGGACGACGAGACGAGACTGGACCAGCGGAGGCCGTCGGACCGAAGTGAAATCTGCGCCTTGGGTCTTCGTCACTCTCACCGGTGGCATTCCAGCCTCACCCCGAGAGGTGGAAGGCTGGGGGGATTGGGGTTGGGGTTGGGGCGGTTCGGGCTCCATTGTCGCGTCAGAGCCTCCCCTGACTTTAAAAGTTATCATTTTAAAGCCAAGGATGACTCTGCCACCTGCCTTTCGAAGAGCCTCCGCTGATGGGTCGTCCAGAGAAAACGTTACTAGGAACCCATTCTCCTCGTCCCTACGGTGGTGGATTCTCCAGAGCTCAGTATGGAGCCCTTCATTCTGTGCCCTCAACAGCACAGCTGCCTCCTATGGAGAGTCGGCTTCGCTGCGGGGCAAGTAGGTAATGCCCAGCGTAGGCTTGGGCAGTTCGCCCTCGGGTATTACCGAGAGCTCTGCCTCCGGCCAGGGCTTTAGTTTTCCGATTTCACCCACAATCCAGTCCTGGCTTGCCTTATTCAGGCACGTTACCAAAATACAACCTGGCTTGTGTGTGAAACCGGAAAATTTTGGGCCCATTCCCGGTTGCGACCCACAGGCCGTCTTAGCGATGGCCTGTGTTAGTGCCCGGTGGACCAGCCGCATCTGCTCCACACTCATAGGATTCGAATTGCGAATTCTTATACGCATGGAGCCAGCTACGGCACTGAAGCTGAGCTTCTTCTCCTCCGTTGCCAGCTTCACAGTCTTCCTGGGCTGGTCTTTGGGGGACTCTTCCTCAGACCGACTGCGTTTTTTCGCCTTCGGAACTGGGGGAGGCTTGGGCAGAGGAATTTCGTCCCATGGCTTCTGGCAGAGAGAGAGAGGGCCTCTTCGGCTCCAATCTCAGCTGCTATCAGCCTTCGGTACCTTTTCCTCGCAGCGCCACTAAGCTTATAAGGCCTAGCGAACTTTTTCTTTTCCCCTCCCTGGTTCGTTTCCGATTGTGGTTCGGCTGCAAACGTGCCCTCCACTTCACGGCTCGACCCAGGTTGGGGCGCACTGTTGCAGGGTGTTGGTGAGGCTAAAAGAGCATCTCCCAAACCTGCAGATAGTTCCATTAAAGGAGATTTAATATCTTTTTCAAAATGTCGGTTTTCGTCCATTTTGTTCCCACGAGTAGCTAGGGAAATACTTGGTCACCACCGGCAGAGCCCTGCATGCCGAGGGAAGGGCTAAAATACTACCCGAATCGCCCTGGTCTCGGGTAGGCACCGTTTGCGACTGGACTCCCTCCAGCCACGCATCCATCGGCACGGTACGTTGACACCTTGGATTGGGTTGGGATGGGAAAAGGGGGAGGGATAAAAGAAAAGAAATAGAGGATCGTCCGAGTGTTTCTGTTCTGTCTGTTTCCTATTGAACCAGACCAAATAACAGGCGGCAACCACGTGAAGGAGAACTCCTCAGACTTGCCTTGGGGATCAACACGACCTGCGCTCTCCCCCAGAGCCATATGCCAAACTGCTCGCCGGACAGGAGAGCAGAATAGGTGTTAATCTAGTCCTATTTATAAAATCAAAAAGTTAGGAGTAGACTAACCCCCGCCCTTCAGTTTACTGGGTCTTTTAATTTGTTCCTTTGATCTCAGGTGCTGTATTTCCTTTTCGAAGCTGTCCCTCTGAGTTATTTTTATGCAGGTTTTTAGCGCATCATTAAGTTTCGTCGTGGTCACAGGTAAATTTTTGTATTCCATTTTCTTTCCCTTCAAGAATCTTTTAGAGTATATAATCACCTTAAGCAATTCTTGCAACTTGTCGCAATCCTCCTACTCTCAGCCACTCTGGGCCCTTCCACCACAGTTCTTCATTTTTCAGCTCTTGCAATGATTGCCATCGTGAAGCGGAGTCAGCTGGGTTTTCTGGCGATTTAACATGCTACCAATTATGATTGCCGATTGTGTCAAGTATTTCAACAACCCTGTTTCTCACGTAAGTGCTCCATTTTTCAGGATTACCAAACAACCACGAGAGTACAATGGTTGAGTCAGTCCAAGCAAATATCCGACAGGCAGGTACGTTCATTGATTCCTTTATCTGTTTTAGACCAGCAAGTAGTACAGCGCCACTTAGTTGCAGAGGAGGTAGGGATTGTGGTTTTGTAGGTGCAACCTTGGTTTTAGCAGCGATGATTGATGTCTTCACGTCACCGCTTTCTGTTCTTACTCATGGGTAGGCTACGTAGGCAGCGTAAGCTCGAGATGATGCATCACAGAATCCGTGGATAGTAACATTGTTTAGTGTGGCTTCAGTAGTATTTAGCCATCTGTTTACTTCGATATCAGGTAGGTACATATGAAACGAATCTCGTATATTGTTTCATTCTGGAGCAATCGATTCGTCCACCTCTTCATCCCGTGCTACTCCTTGCAGCCATAATCTTTGGATTAGAAGTTTATCAGGTAAGACAGAAGGTGCCAACAAGCCCAGTGGATCAAATAATCTTTGTAGGTCACCCAGAATTGTTCTCTTTGTAATTATATTTACCGTAGCAGGTAGGTTTAAGCTGTATTGAAATAGATCTTTGCCCATGTTCCAGTGTAGTCCTAACGCTCGTGTAATCCCGTCTAATGTTATGTCCAGTTTTACATGAGAACTCCTTTCTGACTCTTCAAATTCCTTTAGGAAGTCTGCATCATTAGAACAGCATTTTTTTATTTGAAGCCTCCCTTCTCTAGTAGTCTGTCTACGTCTTTGGCTAGTCTGATAGCATCGGCGAGGTTGTCTTTCCTAGACAACATATCATCCATGAAGTAATTCCTCTTTATTATTTTTGCTGCATCGGGATGGTTTTGGCCTTCGTCATGAGCTACTTGGTGCAAGGTCCTTACCGCCAAGTAAGGAGCAGAAGCATTTCCGAACGTGACTCTGGTAAGTCGGTAGTCCTTGACAGGATCTTGATCATCATATCTCCAAAGTACTCGTTGCAGACCTCTGTCTTCTTTCGTGACCATGATTTGGAGATAATTTTTTTGTATATCCGCTACAGAGCAGATTCTTTTCATCCGCCATCTCATTATAAGACTTCTCATGTCTCCTTGTAGCTGTGGTCCCACCAACAGCTCGTCGTTGAGTGAGATGTTGTTGGTTCCTCTTTGTGATGCATCAAATACTGTTCTAATTTTTGTAGTTTCCTTTTCTTCCTTAACAACAGCATGATGCGGTAAGTAAACCGATGGATTGTTCATTTCGTGTCTGGGTACCTCTTCCATGTAATTTTTTTCGTAGTCCTTCATAACCGCAACGCCGCAGCATTATGCTACTCACACACTCCGTATTGAACGCATTCAAAAACGATTAGGCTAGAAACGCATTCAAAAGCGAAACGTACTTTATGGGAATTACACGAATTTCTTACCTCTGAATATTATAATTCGGAGTTCACTCACATCTTAGCTGAGAACCGCATCGAGTGGTTTCTGAACGTCCCCGCCGCGAGTCATTTTGGGGGGAATTGGGAGACTAATATATAATATATAAAATAAATTGGGGATCAAATTTTGTCTTTCGAAGAATTAAACACCGTACTCGCACAAATCGAGTGCGCCATGAATAGCTTTTGTCGTATGTTGTCATGTGACCCTTCGGAGCCGCTGGCTCTAACTCCAGCGCATTTTTTTCAATTTAACTCCTTTGAAGCATCTGCCCGCTATAGACATAGACGAGGACAAACTTAATGTTGTCATAACTTATTAGATCGGCTGGTGCAGGCATTTTTGAAGCGATGAAAAACGGAATATCTATATACGTTGCAGTCTCGGCAGAAATGGAACACAACATCTAAACCTTTAACGGTCAGAACGGTAGTTGTTCTCACCAAGGAAAATACGCCGCCTCTTCATTGGCCATTGGGGATCGTCGAAGTGCTTTTTCCCGGATCCCACGGGGTAACTATGGTAGCGCGCGTTAAGACCTCGGCCGGGTCATATATGCGTCCTGTTGTCCACCTATGCCCTTTGCCCAACCAATAGTTTCGAATTGCCTTTCTAGGCCAGATTTGTAGTTTAAATTAGGTTTAGTATTAGCTTTAGTTAGTTTTGAAGGGTCCCCCTTCAATCCGGTGGGGATGGTTGCGCGGAAAAAGAAACGGGTACTCTCAAATATTGTTCGGTCGGTTATTGTTTGCCAGTGTCCCTTTTCGTCCTATCCTTCCACACGCACTAAAAAGGGGGGGGGGGGTCTAGACTGTGACGTGATTGTCGGCCAATAAGAAACGCGCCCAGCCGAGATGGACGTGGTAGAAATGGCCGACCCATCAAAGGACGCCCAATGCCGTCGATCGCTCTCTTACAACTCTTTACAACAACAGGAGCGTTGCCCTTGAGGCTGCCAGCAGAAGGAACCCCATCCCGGTAAGTGCTCTTTAAATTGCATTTTATCCCTCCTAATAGCTCAGGTAGAAACCCATCTCGGAGCACTGGCAAAATAATAGATTGGGATAGCGAGTGCATTGTCCAAGATTGCCACGTGCCACATCAGCCACCTTGTAAGGTTATAGGGAACCACGCATACAGTCCACCAAGAAAATCGATCCCGCATAATGAGGTTTTGGCCTGACCCGGAAATCGAACTCGAGGCCCTATCGCCGCACCATTTTCTGGTCATTAACGTGACCATATTCTGGTTTTTTGAACCGTATTACAATCTAGGCAATCGGCTCCACCAGCCGGCCTAGCGATTCATTTTACGCATTTTGAGATGACTTTGACAGATGCATCGAAAAAACGTTATAATAGTATTTACGTTATGTTTACGTTTTAATAAATTTAATCTGTGAAAAGAAACCCTGTATATATATATATATATATATATATATATATATATATATATATATATATATATATATATATATATATATATATATATATATATATAAATTTTATAATTTTATAGTTTGTATGAATAGACACGTAAGAAATATTAAATTATCATTTTGTAACATTTTGTTTAATTAATATGTAGCTTTTCGAACATGTACAAGTAACCAAAGAGTACTTTTTATAAACTGGAACAGGTAACTTTCAATCAAATTACACTGGCAACACTTGTTTACAATGAACTTCATTTTTAATAAAAGTAATTTATTTTATCTATGAACTTCGTTGAAAACTAGGTACCCTTATCCCTTACCCTAGTCTACTTCCACTAACTAATAAGAGTGCTGAGTCTACTTCGAAGTGTTAAAAATCCGTGGGTAGTTCGTACTATTTTGATAGTTTTAGTTTGTGATTGAAAATTATATTGAAATAAGTTTATAGGTGATATTGGGATTTAATTGTTAATTTTTATTTTATGGTGATATTACATAATATTTTTGTTCATAATTCTCTGCAAGCACATGCAGTAATGATTATTTCAATACAATTAATTGTCTGGTTGTGAATGGAGCCAGAAAGCAAAGTACAGAATAATCATTGAATGATGCAGTCCATATTCTGGACAGGCAGAGTGTTATCACGTGCTCTTAGGAATGGACTCTCGAGTTTAACAAATGCTTCTGAATTAAACGTTTCGAAGAAGAAACATCCTTATTTAGTTTCGGTAGTTTGTGGTTTTCCTAAAGATATTGCTAATGGAAGAACACTCAAAGGTCAATTCGGAGATGATGCATGGTTCTCCACTCATTTTAACAATGCTGATGTCATTGGTAAGTAATATACCTATAAACAATTATTATTTTTCAATATTGTAATAAAATATAATGAAACATAAGGAAGGGTCTAGTCTGTCAGCTGCTCATTAAATAATAATAAATATCCTGCTGTTATTATGTTATGAAATAATGCTGTTCTGCCATTGTTTCTACAATCTTAGTAAATGGGGCTCTATACTCAATTGTGGGAAGTCAGAATGTTTATAGGCATTCATAGAATGTATGTGTGCCTCAGCATTAGGTGAAATATTTAAGTTTAGCAATTCAAATGACTACTGTTTGATAGATCTACTTTTTTAAAATACAAGAACAAAGTTAGAGCTTGGAAACTTAGTTTTAGTGATTTTTCTTATTTGTTTGACATTAGCATACACACTTCACATGTTGTTTTATATTTTAGATCAAGGATATTGACTTGATACTGTTAAGAAAAGTAATATCAGGTACTATAGGTTATGGTATGGCTAGAACAACTAGTTTACTCTAGGAAAAACTTTGTCCTAAAATTTTGTTTGACTGGTAACAATGCTTTTGATTGTAGATTTGCTCAAAACCATTGGTTTCAACAGAGTTTCATTAAAAAGGTGATAATTGTATGGTTAGTTAAAGATAAACCTTTGACTGGTGATGTGGGTTTTTTGTAACATAACTGGGGATGAGATGCCTGAAAGGCCAATGCTACATCTGGTCTATAATACATATATTAAATATTGTAGGTTATCTTAATGTATATTTTGTGTTAAATTATATATTAAAGTAGAAATTAAGACAACTTCATGCAGTCTAAGTATAATTTTTGTTTATATATTGGTTAGTTACAAAGTTTTTGGTCTCTATAATCGAAAAACTGGGCTCGTGGTCAACAATAACTTATAACTTATAAAATAATAAAAATCTGCACAATTATAACATATTTTTTTTACAAAGTTCAAACACTTATCAACAAATTAAACTATTATCGCACGTGTCATGTCTTAAAAATGACAACTGTCAAACTTTATTGTTTACACAAATGTTTTTCGCATGACATACCTACATTGGTAATTCGATTTACGGTTCAATTTAGGAGGACAACTAGGAACTAATTTAGGAGGTTTTCCGTGTTTTCAGTCTGTTATGAGGATTTCGTAGTTCAGGTGGCAAATTAGAACCTGGAGTAGTCACCAAGTTGATTTTTATATCATGTGGAATATGAGTATTATATAAACTCTGCGCTTAAAGTGTTGTAAAACCGTGGTTCTCGCCAAGATCTTGATGAACTGTCCCCGATCAATGGTATTGGCACAATCAGCTTGATAAGAACATAGGCATTCACTGTGCTTATGTCAACATAAAAGTTATTAAAAAAATAACTCTAAAAACATTAAAGTACCATGTGCCATCTTTGCGATCGGAGGCTGCAGGTGTAGATGGAACATTTTTTTTAAGTACCTACAAATGTCAGGCCTTGTATCTTTAGTGCATCTACCATTTAAATTGATGTAAATAATTGGTTTATTGGTATATTATTTGGTCGAATGTTACATTGCAATTACAGTTGTGAATGGGTTTCGTCAATCGAATCACTGCTTGTGACAGAACTAGAAACTTCTTTTCTTTGTTTGTCAGTTTCACCATCAGATCCTTTTTACAACAAATATAGTCATTGTAGGTTTATATTTAGTTTTAGAATCGCACATACACATCGTTTTCAAACCATATTTTGATGGTTTGTTTAGCAAGGAACAACCTCTGAATGCTATCAACATTTTATTGATTGTTGCACACTCTCCAATGTTGTACATTGTTTGAAATTTATTCACAAATATTCTGAATATGTTTGAAATTTCAGCCAGCTTATCATTCTCCGAGTCCGACCTCATCATCTCGGTTAGCCTCATTATCAAACCGTAAGCACAGTAACAGATTCAGAAACCTCTTCTGCGACATTACACATCTGAGAATATCCATTCCTGTTCCATCAGTGGCAAATAGGTACTCACAATTTTCATAGATAGACTTGAATGCAGCTGTACACATAAGAAGACCAAGAAATGCATGCAATTCGACCATATTCATGTCTTGTAACTCAGATCAATTTCTCTACTGTACTTTAATCTCAGTTCACCAATTTTCACATTTGTCCATTTCAAAATTTCTTCTAAGATATCTAAACTTATAATTTTCTTCCACAAATAAAAATCATGGTTTCATCGAGTTCATTCAATCTTGACTCGCACACAAGCTGTAATGTTATGTTGACCTGCCCTCACAGTTGTGCTTGGTGGATCTTTTGCCCATTTGAACTGACTTTTGCCATAGAAACATCTAGATATTCTTGACAAAGATTGGTCACTGTCACTTTCTGAAAGCTGATTTTTCTGATGTATTACTGGTTCTTCATCTTCAAAAGCACTTGCTTCCGTTTCCGAATTGTGGTCGTTATGCTCAGGAGCACAATTTTCGGGAATGTCTTCAGCTTCCGATCCACTTAAGTCATCCTGTGCTAACCATTCTACAATTTGGCAATCAACATTAGAATTTACGACTGATGAGACTTGTCTACTTGTGCTTGGCACTGCATTTATGTCAACAACCTCTCTACACTTTTTTCTAGGAGGTCCAGAGTTATTCATTGTAAATAATATCTGAAAAAAAATATGTGATTGGCGACATAAGATCTGAGAGACCGCTCGAGAATTTTAAATCAATCTGACTTAACTAATTTGGGCCTGACCAAGGAAACTGTAGGTAGAATAAAAATTAAAGTTTTTTATTAATTTAACAGTGATAAGCATTTATTAGTTTTCTGCTATGTAAAATGTTAAGAAAAAGAAGAGGTAGGGTGTAGAGGGCAACCCTCCAGTGATGTAGTTAAATAATATAGAGCTAGAGTTGCCCTTGGGCCGCAGTCACACATCAAACTACTGTCGCTGATATAACTTGATAATTGCTTACATATTTTTGACAAGGTTGTAGAAGTAATGTAACACTTTCTTATTTAGAGTATCCATATTTAACTTTAATAAAATACCCATAATCTCCATGTATCAATACATATATATTTTTTGAATAATAGTATAGGATATAAAGTGACATTTTTTTAAAATATTTCTTGTAACATAACATCTTGATTGTTTTTGGTTAATAGGAGTTGCAGACGGTGTTGGAGGCTGGCGTGCCTACGGAATTGATCCTGGAGAGTTCTCTTCATATCTTATGAGAACATGTGAGAGGCTAGTACGAATGGGCCACTTTAAACTATCAGAACCTGGAGACCTGTTAGCTAAATCTTATTATGAATTATTGGAACACAAGAAACCAATATTAGGTAATAATAACATTCAATTATAACAAGTCAATCTTTCTAATGATCTTTTTGTACATTAGCCATAAGAATGACCTAACCCTTCCAAGTTTTACTGTTACAATTATATGAAACATATTATATACAATATAATTAGTACAAATAATAAACTTAACAAAATTTTTCTAAACTTAAGTTTAGTTTTGAATGTAGGCTATTTGTTTTCACACTCGATTAAGTTCTGTGAGTGTCGTAAGAGATAAAAAGATCATGATCAAAGGGTACTCAAGCTCCACAGACTGTAGCAAAACCCAGATTAACATGCGCCTCTTTACAAGAACAACGTGATATTTTTTAAACCACAACTTTACAGGAGAGCAATTTTAAACATTTAAGCGTTGATAACTTCTAAAATATTGATTATTTTCCTATCGGAAAACAAAAAAATTGTTGCGGTAATTAATGTGCTTTCTGAAAATAAGCAAAAAAAGTTCAGTGCAATAAGAAATAAGTAAAAAAACTGATTTAAAAAAAACACAGGCAAACATGTCACGTTTTTGATGAAAATTTGTCACAAAATGCTTGTAACATATTGATATATCACATTGAAAATGTTAAATTTAGGTGTAACGCTGTGTGATAAGTTAAATAAAACACAGTATCAAAATAAAGATTGTGTATTTAAAAAATACAAATTTACGAAAGCAATGACTTACTTACACCATGAAATTAGTTTAAGGCACAATAATCAATAAGAGATCAATCATTCAGAGAAGTTTTAATGGTTGTTGTTAAAGAAGTTTTTAAGAATTTTCATGAGTGCAACATTTCGAGCAGATTTAATTTTACAATTTGAACTTCTACTATTATATAAATGTAGAAGTTCAAATTTTGTGTTTAAATAAACATTCGTTTGCTAAATAGTCCTGTACAAATTTATACGTGATATCTTCCATCCATCTTATTATTAAAACTCAATATAAATTGCATAAATATTCAATAAACAGTATCGTACAAACTTTGTGGCGAGTTTAATTACAAAAGTACAATTTTTTGTAATTTGTGGTTTTGGCGCGCAAACTTATGCACTGAACTAAACTCGCTCGTTTACACGAAAGGCGAGTTTAGTTACGGGTGGCGGGAGACGCGCGGGAGGATATTTAATACTAATAAAAATACTATCATTTTAAATGTAGCAATTAAATATTTCTAAAAAATACAATTCAAAAAATCTTTGTACTTAATCAGTCTTATTACAACGATTCGTAAAATGGCTTTTGGTATCTAGGAATGAGGTTTTTATTGACCAAATCCATGAGATCAGCTTTTTTTCTCTCTGCTAGTCCAGGTTTTTAGGCCTTTTGCAAATCTAAATGAATGCTTTGGCTATTACGATTTCTATTTTTTTACACCACTATAGCTTTCTTGAATAATTTGTCAGCATATGATTCTTTGAAAAATATGGCATCGGGATCAGAGCTTTGAACTTTAATCATCTTGAGTCCAGCCAGTTTCACAGTATTATTGTCTTCATCTTTCATTATCGCAAAGTTCATTTAATTGCATATACTTTTCCAATCAAAAAAATAATCGAAACACATTTCATTGACATGAAATGGCTCGCTTTTTTTCCGTGCCGCCTTTATAGCCCCGATAAAAGCGTCAGGTGTATACATTGGTTCTGATCTCAGTTGCCTTTTAACTTCTCTCTCTATTTGAGAGTGAGCTGAATCGCCCTCGTTCTGCGTATGTCCTTTAACGAGGTATTTGTGTGTAATTGATCTGAGATTTGGCAGAGTTTTGACTGCGTAAGTGTACATTGAGATCATAAACTTATTTTTTTGCTGTCCGGCACAATTGTCCGAATAAAAGACTACATCGAGGTCTTCAGCCGTTGCGGAAATTTTCTCCAGGTATTTGTAAACACAGGTAGCTATTTCGTTGACACCTCTATTTGCGTTAGACTCATCCCATACATAACTCTCAACTGAATTATTTTGTAAGTTATAAATTGTTAAATTAAGTACATTTAGTTTTGACTTGTAGTAAAAAACTGAGACGTCTCCTTTGGGGCGTTGAAACACTGCTTGAAGATCATAGACCGCTACTAAAATATTTTTGTTGTTCTTATCTTTTTCTTTTTCAATACGAGACAAATTATTTTCCTTAAGGTGTAATTCATAATCTTGTTTCTTAGATTCTTTCTCTTCATCTGTGATGTTTTTATAGGCTTCGCATATATCGCATAAATCATTTTTAGGAGTGAAAAACGAAATGTTAAAATCTTGTGTGAAAATACGATAAAATGTAATGTAGGTTCCATATGGGACGTTTTGGGATTTGCATTTTTCCACATAATCTCTATGAAGATCTGTGACAGCTTTACTACCATCAATATAATTTCGTTTTGAGTTAGCCCGGATATAATGTGATCAATCTTTGGTACAGACTCAATAAACAATTTGATGCCATTTTTAATGCTTTCGTCCACTGCATAATGGTTTGAATGAGTACCTCGGTTATCTTTCATGGAAGAAATATTAGTGTTGCTATTTTTCTTTTTTAAAGCTGTCTCTATGGGTCGATTATTAATCCCCAAAGTATTTTTGAAAAACAATTTACAAACTTGTTTTTTCACCCGAAATAGTCAAAAAGAAAGCGTTGTTGTTGTTTCTAATAGTTGCAACATTTCCATCCGAATCAACTTTAATGTAACGTTGTTTTGGGATGACTATGTCTACGTTATTAGCAATAAACGTCCATTGTTTTTCTATTGCACCTAAGCTCCAATAGTCATTTAAAATTGTCTGTCTTTGCTCCTCTGTAAATTTAAACCCACATTTAAATTTACATTTGTCTTTACAAGAGGGTTTCAATTCACGACTTGGCATGTTTCTTTTTGATTTGGTAGATTGATAAGGCTTACCACTATTTCTCAGACGTTTAGCTACATTAACTTTCCAGTTTGCTTCATTTAGTCTTCTTTTTTTACCAGTTTTAGTTGGACTAGAATTATACACTATTGGACTTGCAGCATTTTCGTTGCTTACGTTTTCAATCGCAGAAAGTTCACTGTTCTCTATGACACCGGGATCGTTGAATACCATAGCATGTTCGTTTGTAGACGAAAGTGGTTCCTCGTAGTTTTCAATGTTTATTGAAACCATATTAGATGTTACCAAATTATGATCATCCGAAATATTTGTATAGTTGGTAGTGATATTTTGTTCCTCCGCAGTATCAGAAGAATACTCAGCATGTTTTGTTGGTTGGGCTTCATAATCAGGATCCTTTACCGAGTCGTCGCTGTCTGAAACGTTATAAATGTAATCAATTTCTTGAAGTGTAGTGGTGTGGTATTGACTTTATCAATTACCCTCGAATTTTGTGAGACTAGTGGGATATAAATTAACTTACCTTGATACATAGATGGGCCACTGCTTGAAGAACTGCTAGAACTCGAAGAACTGCTAGAACTAGAGGAACCGCTGCTACTAGTCGAATTACTTCGAGGTCGGATGGAATTTAATGCGATGTCTTTGTCTACAAAGAGAATTGAAATACTTAATGAAATTATAGGAACATAACTAAAAAAAATATCAGTACAAGTAATAAAATACCTTCTTTTGATGTCTGCAATGTATTGGTCGAACTTTTGGCATTTTCATTCTCGTCTTGTGTTAAAATATCTATCTGAGAGTTTGAATTACTTAGTTGTACACTTAAATTATTTTTAACACCCGTAGCTAATTGAACTAACATCCTAGATCGTGATGCCATCTGAAAAACAAATTCGTAAAAGTTACTTTATTTTAGCATGTATAATGTAACATTTTAGCATAATATAAACCCAAACTTAAAGGTTTTCAAAAATAATGATGTAAAATAAAATAACCCATAGTATTTGAAAACGATTCATCAACAACATGGTTACATTCAAAGATATCACAAAGAAAACTTGTAACTTTTTCATCAATAATGTGTCAATATTCATTATCTCATTCTAAATACTCACGAGTTTTACAACAAAAACGAGTTAAATTAGTACTATCACGTTATTCAAGTTAAAGTAAATAACAACAAGAAACATACCTTTGCACTAAAAACGTGGTATACTCGTGATGCCACGTTTTTTGTGAAAAGCAGGAGCACTTCACTCGTTCCGCGTGCGGGGCAAACTAACACGTCGCGTTGTCGAAGTCGTGCGCCACACCGAAAGAGACAACGTGATAACGCCATTTGCCACGGTCGTGTCGTCTTTTTCACTAATAGCTCCTCGAACATTCACTTTTAAAATGCCGCGTTTTTGTAGATAATAAAATTCGACATCGCGGTTTTGAATATCAAATAATAAAAAAAATACGTTTTTATGAGATGTCACGTTATTCTTGTAAAGAGGCGATGTGATAAGGTGATGCTGTGTGGTATGCTGGGATTGGAAGGGCATTGTTTATTATGAGCTTTTACGGCCAAGCAAAACCATCAATTTGGATCTCTACTGCTAACAACTAATGAGACTCAAACAAGAAATTGTGAAATAACGGCCGGAATTGATCAACAATATCAATTGATCAAGTGATAATGCCAGACCACACACATATTTGGCCACTCGGCAAAAATTAAGAGAGCTTAGTTGGGAAGTGATACCCCTGACCTTGCACCTTCGGATTTTCGCCTGTTTCGGTTTTTTGGGATTCTTAGAATTCTTCGGATAGTGTTAGGTTAATACTAAAAGAGGACTGTCAAAACTACTTGTTGCATTCTTATGATCAAAAATCCCAAGATTTCTACAGAAATGGAATTATGTCACTACCTACAAGATGGCAACAAGTTATCGAACAGAATGGCACATCTTAATATATATAAATTATGTGTCATGTTGTTTGTCCGCGGTGAAATCCTAAACTACTTAACCGATTTTAATCAAATTTGCACACCGTGAGCAGTTTGGTCAAACTTGACAGATAGGATAGTTTTTGACTATGAGTGACCCACAATTTTTTTTTTTTGCGAATTTAAGGATTTTTAATACGACATGACAAAAGGTCATTGAAAAGGGCAGAACAACGTCTGCTTGGCAAACTAGTATATATTAAAATTAAATGTAATAAAACTTTGAAAATAAAAATGTCTTGAATTTCTATATAAAATAAGAAGAAACTTTTTTCTGACCTTATATGTTGTACATAATTTTATGACTTTATTCAGGCATTAAATTGCGGCACATTATTTAGATTTTTACTAGGTTAGCATAAATCACCTGTTAATAATGCATTGTATACCATGGTTGTGTTGTATATTTTATTCCATGTATTGTTGCTCTAACTAAAACACTCGCTACACTACCTTAGATAAGCTGGAAGAAAATTATATTGTAACATTAGTAATAATTAATTGACTGTACAAAAAGAAATGCAATAGATAATTTTCTATCTTTTGCTGCATTTATTTAATTTTTCTTAAATCTGATTGTTTTACAGGAAGTAGTACAGCATGTGTGATGATATTAGACCGTAATGAAAGTATTATGCGTGCCGCCAACATTGGTGATAGTGGTTATATGGTAGTGAGAGAGGGACGAATCGTACATCGCTCTCATGAACAACAACACTATTTCAATACTCCGTACCAGCTCAGCTTACCACCACCCGGACATGACAGGAATGTTCTCAGTGACAGGTAAATTGGTTAGTCTTATTAAAGGTTTCTTTAGGTGTACCTTTGTAATCAAAGAAATACATCATTTAAAACATACAATACGAGATAAACTAAAACTGCATAAAAATATTTCTTTCTATTATAGCGAAGCTAAAATGCTTTGTTTTTTTTTCATTAGTCATATCGCAAAACGTTAGATAGCGCCCATGTATCCCCGCTCAAGAAGATGTCCTTAAAAACATTACTGAGAAAAGTATCATCAACAATTTTTTATTATTAAAATCATGTTTTAAAAATACTTGCAACAACTGTGTTTTTAAAAGAAATAATGTCATTATAATATGCATAATATTGCACATATTTCATTCATAATTAGGTATTAGATGTTTTCGAAATTCCAATTTGTGTGTTTTAATACAAGGCGGCTATTATCAGTTACAGACACTATTAGAACCAATGCAAAAGGTTACTTCAATATAGATAACAATGTAATATCATATGTTCTTAAGGCTAACTAACTTACTAGAACTTGTACAATTGTAATTAAAAACTATTTTGTTGTATTCAACTACTATGTTACTAGCTTTTACCCACGACTTCGTCCACATAGAATTTGAACAAAAAAAAACCCTTCAGATCTATTAAAATTCTTTGGTTTGCTAGTTGGTCAGCGAAGTGAGGTGCTGAAGCGGTTTACACTGCGGGCTACAGCTAGTATAGTCTTATAGGCCGCCTGTATGGCGCCGCCTTGGCACATGCCGTACCTTGTCATAGACGCCGCCGCGACAAGGATATCCTAGGTGTGAGTTGTTTATGATTAGCAGTGATCACATACTACCACCGGTACGACATACTCCGCTGATCGTTGAGTCCGCTGATTCCGTTAGGCGTCGAGGTCACCGGCCCCTAGGTAGATTCTTGGCGCTTTAAGACGCTCGTGTCTATTGTGGCTAGTCGCGTTCTTAAAGTGCCACCACCGCACTTCCCCCAACCCTTTTGCTATAAAAGGGATAGGCAGTGCCCATAGTGTCGAATCTCTGAAGTTGTCATCACCACCATCCGCGTCGCGCAACACCAGTTGCTACCGAACGGCTAGTTATTAGATAGGGCCTAGTAAAGATTACCACTGACCCAGTTAGGTAGGGTACCAACATGTCAGGTGGAGGTGGTGGATAAGGGGGAGCCCCCCCTAAGTCAAGAAAACCACCGGACCACCCTGGCGTTTCGGAGAGGCCAATCGCCTATAGGGACATCTTCAACCCCGAAAGGACTAGAGTAGTGTCCTCCTACCCTCAAATTCCGACCCGAAAGTCTTCGTCGCCGGGTAAAGAGCCCGCACCGAGGGACGCGCTCTCGCCCATCGTACCTGAGTGTACGACTGGGCGTGAACCGTTGCTCCTTCAACAGCGGGTAAAGAAGACGCCACGAAAGCACACACCACCCAAGACCGATGCCTCCCTCCACGAGAAGAGGCAGCGCATCGGTGCTCATGACCCAACACCATCGGAATCATTATCACCACCATCATCGGATGATGAGGAGCCCCAACCTGCGACTAGGAAGAAGGTTCATACCTCACCTCCTAAATCGCCATCACCAACACAACGACCACCATCCATCTCACCGGACCGGTTTAGTCACGACTCGGCCAAATACGAGCAAGGAGGTGAGGAGTCCTACAGCTGGGGCTCCACAACCTATGCAACCCTAGCTGCATCCGCCGGAAGATCATCCCCGGTGCAGATTACCAACCCGTCCGGGTTATCACAAGATGACCACGTAGAGGCAGACCGGGCTGCCTCTACTATGCACAGCTAGAGCATCTGAGCCTGGAGCGGCTACAATACCTGTACCGGATCGACGAGCTCCTCTATATGAGTGGAGTAGTCAGCGAAGCCTGGCAGGGGAAGACGGGACCGGCACAATGCCACCGTTGCCAGGCTTTCGGCCACGCCTCCGCAAACAACTTCAGGCCAGTGAAATGCGTTCGCTGTGCCGAGAGCATATTGCTAGCCTTTGCCCAAGGGGTAGAGAGGAGGAGCCGAAGTGCGCAAATTGTGCAAAAAACCACACGGCCAACGATCGCCGCTGCCCAGTCCTGAGGAGGATTGCCAGGAAGCAGGGGATCGTTCTACCTGGCCTACTCCCGGAGAACCCTAAGAGGATCCCCCAGATACGCCCAAAGGCTGTCACCATCCAGGAGGATGGGTGGGCCACAGTCACCAGAGGTAAGGGTAGGCAACCAGCCCCCTCCACCCCCTCCTACAATACCAATGGAAACGGTGGAATTCATAGAACAAAGGGCAACCACCGAGGGGACTCTCCAACCTCCTGCCAACAACGCCACGGAGAGGCAACCTTCCCAAAGGAAGAGGCGGAGGAACAGGAGCAGGAAGACTGAACAGCCCCCTCCTCAGGCTGTGATTACCTCTACCCCTACAACAACAGGACCAATAGCCTCACAGGCGCAGGTTACTGAAAGACTACCACCAAAGAACACGACGGGTAGAGCGCCAGAAAGGGCTCTACCAGAAAGTAGAGTCCGCTCTACACAAAGAGCGCGCTCTACACAGAGGCTACATATAGAGAAAAGACCACCACAAATGCCCTGAGAACAGTGCCTTCACAACATAGACCATCAACGTCCGGCCTCGAGACAACTGATGCCATCCACAGATTGGTAGGCATAGCTATCGAGGTCGGTACACAAGTCCTGGCCGACATAAAGGTCGGGACAGACCCAGTAACCGCCGTTATGAAGGCGCTGGCATCGCTACTGGCAAGGCACTACGGAGGACAGTAACCTGCGTCTGCTTTACTGGAACCCGGACGGGATCCAATAAAGGATCCATAAACTCTGCACGGTCGCCCAGCAGCAGGACATCCAGGTGATCTTGCTGGGTGAAACCAAAATAAGACCATCAACGCATCTTAAGCTGCCAAACTATACGATCTACAGGAGGGACGAGGTCAATCCTCAAGGGATCGCTTACAGAGGGACAGCGATTCTGGTGAGGAAAGACATCGTCTACCAAGAGCTGGAATTACCAGACTTCCAGACGATGCGTTCAATCGGCATAAAAATGGAGGCGGCGGGCGAGGAACTAAGGATTTTTGCACCGTACCGCCCGTCAGGGACTCCATTCTACTCCTCAGACATCGGAACGGTTATGGAAGGTACGACACCCACCATCATCGCCGGGGACCTGAACGCCAAACATCCGGCGTGGGGATCAAGACTGATCAACCCGCCGGGTCGTGAACTATACGATGATGCAGAAAGCCAGAACTATGATGTTCTAGGTCCCGAGGAACCGACGCACACCCCTACTGACCCTAGGAAGCGTCCGAATGTATTGGACATCGTACTCACTAGGAACGTCAACTACCCGGTAGTGGTAGAGGTGCTGTACGACTTAAATACACAGCACCTACCGATTATGATCACCCTTGGCACTAAGGCAGTGACTTCGCCGACCAGAGCTGTTAAGACCAAGATCGACTGGAGGCTCTACCACCAACACCTGCAGGAGGGACCTCCAGTCCACGCACCGATCCACTCAGCGGACGACGTAGAGGCCGCTGCTACCAGAATAACCACGAGCATCCAGGAGGCCCTCAACGTGGCCTCTACGATCGTCCCTCTCTCTGGAAGAAAGGAAGAGCTGCCGCTAAACATACGCGTGCAGCTGAGACACAAAAGAGCGCTGAGAAAGCTCTGGGCGCGCACTCGCTGCCACAGAATAAAAACGAAACTTAACACCTTAACGGACGAACTGTCGGTTGCAATACAGGCCCACAGAGGAGAGGCCTGGGAGCGGCGCATTTGGAAGGCTGACGAACATCAAGCGTCGCTCTACACATTGAACCGGCAGTTAACGAAAACCCGACCACCAACGACCAACAACGCGGGCGAACAACGTTATGATGCCAAGGGCAGAGCGGATATCCTAGCTGAGCACTTCAAGGAGCAGTTTATGCCGAACCCAGCAAGCGCGGAGTTCATGGAAATCCATACCCGGAAGTAGAGCCGCGTGCAGGAGTTCCTGTCGTCGCCCGCGCCACCGCTTGCAGGAGAGTGGTTTATCTCCCCCGCTGAACTGCGGAGATCAGCAACCCGCCTACAACCGAGGAAGGCGCCGGGGCACGATGGGATTACCAACGCTGCACTACGACAGCTGCCCAATAGAGTCCTTGTAGAGATAGGTCGCCTCTACAATGGCATATTGCGGACATCCCACTTCCCGGAGGACTGGAAGAAAGGCAAAATCATCGTCTTGCCGAAACCCGGGAAGGACAGGCGTAGAGCTGCCAGCTACAGGCCGATCACGCTGCTACCGCGTATAGCTAAACTGTTTGAAAGAATACTGCTCAGACGTCTCCGCCCGTGCAACCAACTTCGGGCGGAGCAGCATGGATTCAGGGGGGACCACTCAACAGCAACAACGCTGACCAGAGTGCTGCACCTGCTTGCGGCCGAGCACAACCGCGGCCGCACATCGTTGGGTGTCTTTCTCGACATCGAGAAGGCGTTCGACAGGGTGTGGCACACAGGACTACTCTACAAGTTAGACGATCAGACCAGTGTCCCTCCTGCTATATTGCGGCTAGTGGCGTCTTTCCTCGTAGACAGGAAGTTCTACGTCTGCAAGAATTCGTGATCCAGCTGGCGCGCGGTATGTTCGATCGCGCCGACGACGGGCCACATGAACACCTCAACGGCTTCGCGCCGTTGCACTCACGGTCCCCGGACGGGCGACCCTGTCCAAGAGAACTCCTCCCTATATAGATTAGGGAGTCGAGTAAATTCCACAATGCCGCAGAAAGGCCAACTTAGACATAATATTTGTGTAAAACACAAATATTGAGACAACCTCCCTTTTTGACTTAACCCAGATGTTACTGTAACTATTTTTTGTTTTCGATCTTGGTGATATTCGGATATGATAGTTAAAATAACTCATAATAACCAGGAAAAATAGTAAAAAAAATTACATGTTTTCAGAAAAGCCGGAAAAGAGTGGGCTTTTAAAAGTCCCGTCGTAATATGGGGATTGTTTACATGTATGTGGCGGTCTAATAATAAAACAAACTGTTATTATATTAGTTTTTTATTATTACGGTAAATTTTAACTATACAAAAGAAAATAGACATAGGTATAGCAAGTTATGTGATATGATGTCTCACAATAAAACAACAGCACTTCACTAAGTATATCACACTACAAGTCAGTAAAGTTCACTAACTTTACTGAGTTTTAGTGTGATATTCAAGGAAACAGTTCTTAGGATGTAAATGAATCTTACACTTTTGGCAAATAAAAAAACTTTGCAAACTTTGCATCTTAGTTGGGGAGCGCTGTACTGGACCAAGTGATCAACCCCATCATATCGAGATGATTCAAGATGAGATCTACCTGTGGGACATCGTCCTCTCTTATCGCTTTTTTTGTAGCTTTCGAGCAAACCTTTCGCCAGTAGTCTACAAAAAGTGAGAGGATCATGTTCTCCACCATGTTGCCATGCATTATGCACAGCCATATCTAAGATGTGACAAAACAGTGAAAAATACCATTTCTTGCTACTAATAGAAGTCCGATACAACCCTATGTTTTGATCGGATCTATCGACCCCTCCCATATTTTCATTGTATTTTCTTATAACCGACGGTTGGTCAATATGTACAAATGTTTTTAGTTCTTGTGAAAATCTCTTGACTTTTTGCAGGGGCTCCACAGTTTCAGTATTCGAGGCAACAGTAACGACACTATTGTCATTCCACTTGCAAACCAAAATATTGGTAGGCAAACTGGATTTGAATACAAATGAACCTCTATCAGTATTTTTGAAATCTTTGTTAGACTCGAGAGGACACTTGGACGTTCTGTTTTCACGAATAGTTCCAGTGGCTCTCAGACCTCTATTACTAAGTTCATGCAGTAGAGGAATAGAGGAAAAATAATTGTCGAAGAATAAATGAAATGGCAATGTTGGATCACGACCTTGTAGAACATCAGCAAACTTCAAAATCACACTCCCACCTATACCAAACTGTTTGTAACCTTCTGCAATGGTTGAAGATTTTCCCTGGTAAGGATCAAATCAAATCACGTAGCCTAATCTTGTAGCACCAACCCACAGTTTATACCCCCAACGAATTGGTTTGCCACGTATAAACTGCTTGCAACTGTGACGTCCATAGTATGGAACCATAGCCTCATCTATGCTGTAGTTCTCTTCTAGCGGAGCCATTTCAGTAAAGATTTTATTTAACTCGTCAAACAGAGGTCTCAACTTAGCGAATTTGTCAGGAGAATCACCAAGAACTGTATTATCACAGCAGTGGAGATTTGACATAATAAAAGTAAAACGATCTCTTGACATAGCGTTGTGCACAATCCTAAAGTCGGCATCTGTCGATGTCTCCCAATACATAAACCTACGGGGTACTTCTATATACCCGCTGTACATAAGGATGCCCAAGAAACACTTCATTTCAGAAACAGTTACTTTGCCCACTTTATTCCTCTGTCCTGCATACAAATTGGTATATCGCACTAGTAACTCTATAACTTTGTTGTTGAACAAGCAGTCGAAATAATATAAGGGTGATTGTAAGTTTTTTGGACCTTGTTCGTCATTCCATTGATTGAAATGGTTTGGAATATGACGATTCTTCCATCTATAGGTTTGGTTTCGGGGAACTGTAGGCTGAACAAATGTAGAATTAGTTGACACATCTGAAGTACAAGAAGGTACGGCGTCACTGTCTTCTAAAGTCAAATCCATCGTGCGTCTTTTTTTTGACAAACTTGACAAAGGTACATCATCTTCTTCGTCGGAACTCATATGAAAAGTGACCTCGGCTGGAGTTCGTAGTTGAGAGCCTATAAAAAAAAGATAAATATTGCAACCATATAAATAAAACAAGATAGAATCATTGATACGTAGTTATATCAACCCGAAAACAAATATTTTACCTGGTAGATTTTGCAATGCAACAAATTCTTCATCTCCAGAATCCTCATCTGTGACGTCGGCATTAGCGTTCTCAGGTGGAAAAATTGTAATTTGAGTTGGCAACAAATCATCATCCTCACATCGCTCTAATTCATCAACTATATCGTTGAGATTGAGTGCTCTCAAAGGTCGCGTGCTAAAAAGAAAACAATAATATTATAGACCCCCATATTGCGACGGGACTTTTAAAAGGCCATCAATTTAAAACGTGAAAAAGGAATGAGTTTTTGTTGCACCAAAACAAATAGATAACCTGATATTGTAGATAATATATCTAAAATTAAATATCAAAATGTATTAGCAACAACATCCAGATATATAAATGATAAAAGCTTACCTTTGTCCAGACATCATGACACTAATACTCCTAAGTCTTTAATGACACAAAAACTTTAAATAAACAAGTGTCTAGTTGTAAACAACACCGCATGAAATCATACACGGATAGGTACTAAGTAACCTGACAGTGCAAATATCTTAGAGAATTCATTTTAACAACTCGAAACTTGAGGGTATTTTTAATAATTTTTTCGGGTCTTTTAAAAGCCCCGTCGCAGTATCTGGGTTAATTACCCGACTGCGACGAAAAGTCGCTATTTACATATTAAACGCCTTTGGTATCAAGGCGCCCAGGACCGGCACACTAGTGTGCCGTGAGGAATGTCCGGGTAAAGGGGGTATACCCCGAGGCCTGATACCTGCTGGGCGGATAGCCCATGCAGAAGACAACAGCGAAGCCGCCGTGACATCAAATGTTGCCGTGTGCGGTGTACACCCGCAGGATAATTTGGCATTTAGAAACAAAGCGCCGTAGTGAAAGATTCTATTCTACCTAACTTGTGCATATTATTTTATATTCCTTTTTCGTAATAAAAACCATGATAACAAAATAGTATTCTATTCTTTCCAGTGAGAAGCATCTCCGGCTCTCTACACTCACTATACGAAATACAGTATCGTTAAGCTGCTATTTTATGCTGGTATTCTGTGAGAGCGTGGTCTTTCTCGGTCGAGCCGACCCATTCCTGCTACAAATATACTACTAAAATAGCTGCAGCATGGGTCTACCAAATTGTCGAATCAGTTTGTTTGAACTTCTCACTCCAAGCTTTAAATAAGATCTCTTAGACACTCACTTAAACGGCGTAATCCATATTCGATTCTAAACAAGCGTCATACATTAACTGAGATAAATGAGGGCTTATCTTCCGCTCACCAGAAGTCGCTATTTCGGACTGATGTGAAGTTTTATTACGCAAAAAGAGGGATGTTATAAATTTGACCGCTATGTGTGTCTGTCTGGCTGGCACCCTAGCTCTTAAATGGGTGAACCGGTTTGGATGCGGCTTTTCTTTTAATTTAACAGCAGGTTTTCTAGCGGTCGTTCTTAGCTTCTTAGACCTGTTTTATCAATATCAGTTCAGCCGTTTCAAGGTCATCAGTTCTTTTTGTTTCGGGGGTTTTTTTAATTTTAAATTGAAATTATTACATATGCCTTGTCATTTAATTTAGAACTTAGTTTTCAATAAATGTTTATCAGAGTCTAGAGTAGTACCTATATTAATACACAAAACAATGCCCCAGTAGTTTGCTCTTTAATTATTTTGCACATTTTTAGGGTTCCGTAGTCAACTAGGAACCCTTATAGTTTCCCCATGTCTGTCTGTCCGTCTGTCCGTCCTCGCTTAATCTCTGTGACCGTTAGCACTAGAAAGCTGAATTGTTACCAATATGTGTATCAATCACGCCGACAAAGTGGTATAATAAAAATTAGAAAAAAATGTTTTATTAGGGTAGCCCCCCTATATGTAAAGTGGGAAGTGATTTTTTTTTAATTTCAACCCTAACGTTTGATATATTGTTGGAAAGGTATTTAAAAATGAATAGGGGTTTACTAAAATCATTTTTTGATAATGTCAATAATTTCGTAAATAAACGCTCCAAAAGTAAAAAACAATGTGTCCCCCCCTCTAACTTTTGAACCATAAGTTTAGAAAATATGAAAAAAATCTGAAAAGTAGAACTTTATAAGGACTTTCTAGGAAAATCATTTTGAACTTGAATGGAAACAACAGTACCCGCTACCGGGAGCAGTTGCAGGAGCGCGAACATAATGGATACCCACCTTTAAACTCATAAGTGGGAACACTTATTTTGACGGACGGGAAACTACGGAACCCTATACTGAGCGTGGCCCGACACACTCTTGGTCGGTTTTTAACTCTTTTTGTAATATTCCTTCTTTTCAGAATGTCTGTATTTTTGTTTATTCGTTTCTAATTTGATTATTAGTACCTGGTTGACCGAGCTTTGCTCGGTATTTTTCGCTCGATTTTTTTTTATTCGTGTGTTTTGGAAATTATATTTAGATACAAATTACATACTGATGAAATATAAATAATATTTTTTGATCTTAGCGATATAACAGAAAAAACGGAACTGGTTATTTGAATAAAAAATCATGAGTGCAATTATTTTAATTTAAATTTTCGTGTTTTTAAAAATACTAAAAAAAGGGCTCGAAAAAATAGATTTTCTCAAAAAAGAAAGTCGGTCGGTCGGTCTGGGCTCGAACCGGGGTTTTACGATTCTGTGACCGCCCATTATACCAATTAAGCTATTTATAATCATTAACAATCTGTCAAAATTTACCTTCTTATTCTAACGATATTGTAGCAGTTTTTCATTGCCTAAAAACACGGACAAAAAGACATTTTCTAAAAATAAATCCTAGCTAGATCGATTTTTTATCCCCGAAACTCCCTGGACACTAAATTTTATGAAAATCGTTGGAGCCGTTTCCGAGATCCCGATTATATATATATATATATATATATATATATATATATATATATATATATATATATATATATATATATATACAAGAATTGCTCGTTTAATAGTATAGGATACAATGTAACAAATATTATGAAAAGAAAATAACCTTTTTTTTTATATGAGAGGGTAAAAACAAGCGTGAGGCTCAGATGATGATGAAGTGACTACCGTCGCCCATCAACAACTGCAACACCAGGGGAATTGCTGATACGTTGCCTGCCTTTTAAAAAAGAGTAGGATATTTTCTTGAAGGTCCCTAAGTCGTATCGGTCCGGAAAAATAGCTGGTGGTAGTCGATTGTTGGTAGTGGATCGCCAATTATCCATATGGTATGGATGGTAGCTCGAGTTCTGTCGCCATGTGCGACGGTGAAATCGAGCGGCTGTAATTAGTCCGAACAATTCCTATGCGCACTCTCTTTACATTTTTCTCGCATATTAACTTCCTTGCTATGAAATCTGTCTTATATTTCACTTAATTTGGAAGTGGTGCCGCTTTGTTGGCAGAAAAGGTTGGCAGAAAATGCCCGCATTATAGGTTTTGTAAAATTTAAAACAAAAAGCTAAACACAAAAATCACGACGTTGTGAAAACGTGCTGTAAAACGTTCCGTCGTGACTTAATTGCTGATTGCATGGAGCTACGCATAGTTTCTCGTCACTCGCATGCACCTCCCATGTTTTCGAGATATTCAGTGTTGCTAATTGCAAAAATTTTTGGTCCACCCGGTATATCAATTATGTACAACCTCGGTAAACAAATCAACATTACCATCGCTACGTTTCCATTCGATGCTCACATAATATATTATGTTCATTATTGTATTTAATATAAATCTTTTAAGAAACTTAAAAATAATTCCAAAATAGAAAATAATAGTGAGTTAAAGTGTTTATCAATGTGTCCTGTTTTTGCATATTTTTACGCTACAAACCGGCAATCAAATGTTTTAAGAAGCTTAACGCGGATGGTGCCTGTAGCGCGTTTGAAACGTTGATCACGATCACGACGTTCTTGAGCTAGAAGTACCTATATGATCAGTTTCCATCTGATATTATGTTTCCATTTTATATTATCATATAGTGGTCTGGAATCGTTCCGTTTTACAAATCAACTAAAATATTATAAACTATGACGTTATTATAACTTAGGATTATCAATAGTAAGACATTAAAGCTAATTAAATAGTAATAATCATATTATTCATAGCATAGGGGTCACAAGACTGTATGGAATTGTGCCCATTTCACGCTACTGACATTGTTGTGTGTACACAACACACAGTGTACTAATATTAGAATTTTTAGAGCTCTGGACGTTCGCCAGCACAAATAATCACGTGCTTGGGTTAAATTTGTCATGTCTTTTACATTATTATTGTAGGTTCCATAATACAAACATTTGCTACACAACACGGCATCGCCGCGACGCTGCTATAAAATATTCTTAACACTTTTAACATTAAGCTAGCTTATCAGCAGGCGTCACAAACTCGCACCAGTACTCGCTCTATTACACAGATGACGTATCTGTATTGTCTTAGTACTTTATTGCTGTCGGACAGAATGCTGCGACTAAAGAACTTAGCGACATTTCACCGATATCTTTTATGAGCATTAATCAGATATGAGATCATTTTAAAGAGCGCGGTTTAGGTATAAGGTTACCGTTTTAATGGAATTAAAAACTTTTAGATAGATAGTTGTATGTGTATATTCCACAGAGCACACACAACTATTTAAAAATACTTAAAAAAACATAAACTTAAACAAAACACAATATGTACAGTGCACAATTTGTGCACGGGATTTGTGCATGTATATTTGTACGTAATGTTACAATAAGGTAGCTCAGTAGGTACGCGTATTGCCCACGATAAATTAAAAAAAATGTATATTTGTAGTTATGAAAGAGAAATAATTTGATATTGCCCTAAAATACCTAAATTACTTACTAAAATCTCGAAATCTATTACGTAGTGCCATCGCTGTATTTTTAATTTACGAGGGCGGCACTGAAAATTTCGGGAATCAAGGAAGTGACACAACATTACTATTTAAAAATGTATTTATTGCTTTTCGAAGTATTCTCCGCGAAATTTGACACATTTTTCCATCCTATGGAACCAATCATTGAAGCAACCATTCCATTCGGAAGATGGGGTCTCCAAAATGGCCGTTTTGTAGGCGTCCACAGCTTCTTCAGGTGATGAAAATCTCTGTCCACGCAATTTATTCTTTATTTTAGGGAAAGTATAGAAATCATTAGGGCTTAGGTCGGGGCTGTACGGCGGATGGTCTAATAATTCTATGTTTTCTTGCTCTAAAAACTCTTGTTCTGTGTGCGGTGTGAGAACTCGCATTGTGATGGAGGATGATGCGGCGGTTGCAGTTCTCTTTACGGAGTTCAGAAACGACCTGTGGCAAACAAATGCTAGCATACCATTCTGCATTAACCGTTCTTTGTCCCTTAAGAGAAATACTCGTAACATGGCCGGTTTTGGAGACAAACGTGGCGACCATTTTTTTTGCAATACTCCGTGAACGAACAATTTTTGTTGGCTTTAACTCATTTTCGAACACCCAAACTCGTGACTGGATTTTTGTTTCGGGTTGGTACGCGTATATCCAGGATTCGTCACCTGATACGATGTTGTATACAGCATTTGAGGATCCTGCGTGGAATCTTTCGAGAGTTCTGACGCACCAAGTAACGCGAGCCGCTTTTTGCTCTTCACAGAGCGAATGCGGTATCCATCGGGAAAACAACTTTTTTACACCTAATTGTTCATGCAAGGTTATTTGTATTTGACTCATGCCAATGTCTAAAGTTGCCTGAATTTCACGGTATGTCACATGTCGATCTTCCTCAATCAGCTTACGCACAGCATCAACGTTTTCTTGGGTGACTGCAGTTTTTGGACGACCTTGACGGGGATCATCACTGAGCTTGACACGTTCACGTTGAAATTCAGCAAACCAGCGATAAATTGTGGTTTTGGATGGGGCTTCATCACCAAATGCAGAAATCATCCGGTCACTACATTTTTTTAAATTAAATCATCGCTCTTGAATTTTCTCGAGTCAATTCCATTTTCTCAACGACTAAACATGTTTGACAAAACCTTGTGACAAGACCGAGAATCTTTTTTTAAATAAATAAATGGTATTCGATTTTTAAAACCAAGGAGTTTTGAATTAAAAAGATTTTAATATGACAGGAACAGTGGAAATATTCCATTCCCGATACTTTTAGTGCAGCCCTCGTAGTGTACACTCAAGAGCATAAATCACCAGGAAAAGGCACATGTGATAGAACGTAATGACAATCTGCTGCCATTATTACTAAATTTCTACGAGTGTTGGTATTGCTTTTCTTAGCAAAGAGTTCCTTCTGATCGGTTTAACTCACTGACGCTGCGAAGAGACGTTGCATCTCTTTGCGTATTTTATCGCATCTACCACTGAGGAATTGTTCGGACTTATTCCAAACGCTCAATTTCATAATTGCACATCGCGCACAAAACTTGCGATACCATCCATACCATCGTGCGATTTACAAGAACTTCCTTGTGCAATCGACTACCACCAGCGATTTTGCCCGACCGATACGACTTAGGGACCTTCAAGAAAAGAGCCTACTCTATATTAAGAGAATACCTTGAAAATGAATCGAAGTTTTGGGGGCGTGGTTTATTCCTTTGTCGGTGAAACTAACGGACAACTGAGGGAGTGTTGAAATGAAAGTGATGCAATGACTTCATAGTACGCAAATTATGAGATAGCCGTACCGAGTAAGCGCTCGGAAAAAAACTACGTAAGCGCCAAACAACATTTTTATTTATTTTAACAAAACTTCGTTATGGATTAAAAAACTGTTTTATGAGAACTTAGATTTGATTATTTACTATGCCTTAAAATAATTCCATGAAACTTATTCGTAAGAATATTGTCGTGTCATGGATAAATGTAAATAATTAGAGCCTACTTTGCAATTTTTTTTCTATCGAGAAAATTACGTGATATCGTGTTTTCCTTTAATGCAATCCAAGGTCATATAGTAAAAAATCATATACCAAAATTTTGGTTTGTGATATATAAAACTTAAAAAAATATGTTAAATAGAAAAACTACCAAATTTTCGAGGTATCACCAGGGCGGCAACGCATCTGCGATTCCAGTGGTGTTGCGTTGTTTATGGGCGGCGGTAGTCATCACCATCAGGTGAACCGCATGCTCCTCAGCTCATATAAAAAGGGAGACGAGATATCAACTTTTTCATAACTATGGACGAAATTAGATTGCATTAGTTGTGGAGGGATATAATTCCCACACGTTGTAGCTTGATGCCGGAAGCTTCCAGTAAAATCCACGATTGTACTATAAGCATACAACCGTAGTCATTACTGGCAATGCCGGTAAGATAAGATAAAACAATAAGACAGACATAAACAATAAACAAGTTCTCCTTGTACTGAATTTAACTAAAAAAGAATTTTTTTCTTATAAAATAGCAATTCCGGTGTCATGCTTCAAAACACCACTCAGTCAAAGAGGTCAAATATAATTTTTTGTCTATTAAGCGTTCTTAAGTAAATAAAGAGAGATATAATATGTTTTTCTAATATATAACGGCAAATTAATATTTGCATAAGGCTATTACTAATAACTGCCAGAAAAAATGCGCCCTATAACTATACTTTTAATATAATACGCCAGAATTTTGTTTATTTACGTTTTAACTTTGATTATTAAAACAATAAGTCTAAATCTGATGTAATAATAGTGGGGATGATTTTGAATATGTTTTGAATGACTGCATAATAAACTAAGTACACATAGCGAGAAGCCCGCGTCCAGATTGCTAAATCGGCATAGAAGGGGGAATTTTGAGTCTAATTGGGAATTACCTGCGATGAGAAATGAATCTTGGACAATCTTAAGCGTTCATCGTAGTGCTTAAATCCAGGTGTCCAAGCCAAACAGTGATCGAGATCCAGATTTCGATTAGCCAGAACAAGCTTATGGTAAAAGTTTGGTGGTCTACTGTTAGTTTTCGCTATAGCTTCTTGCATTGCTAAGCGTTATTGTCAAAATTGCAAATGATAATAGTGAAGATGGCACATCAAGCATTGGTGAAGCAGTTCACATTGCTTCTTTGAATTGATGAAATTGAATGACATGAATGTGTTGTGGAATTAGGGAAAATATGAATGAAAAAATGAATTAATATAATTATATTGAATTATATATTAATTTATTACATAAATATAATTGAATGAATTTAAAAATATAATATACAGAAAATATTAAAAGGGCAAGTTAAGCAGAAGGCACAATTTGGCAGCCTTATCGCTGCGTAGCGATCTTTTTCAGGCAGCCAAAAGGGTAAAGAAATAATACTATAAATACAGAGTAGGTGATGCAACACTATACAACTAAAGCTATAAGTGTGTGTGGGCGTGCGTGTGTGTGGGCGTGCGTGTGTGTGGGCGTGCGTGTGTGTGGGCGTGCGTGTGTGTGGGCGTGCGTGTGTGCGTGTGCGTGTGCGTGTGCGTGCACGTGTGCGTGTACGTGTGCGTGTGTGTGTGTGCGTGCGTGTGCGTGCGCGCGTGTGTGTGTGTGCGTGCGTATGTGCGTGCGTGCGTGCGTGAGTGCGTACGTATGTGCGTGCGTGCGTGTAAAGAACAAACCAGATTGTGCCGGAGTCAATGAGGCTGGTAAAATAAAAATACTCCTTTACTAATTTCTTAAAGATTTCAATGGATCGCACCTCATGGATATCTAAAGGCTGGGCATTTTAGTACTGTACAATCTAGACCGCAAAAGATTATTGAAAGAAGTACGTTTCATACAAAAGCAAAACATAAACATATTGTCGAATTATTAATCTCCTATTTTGAAGTCGTTAAAAATTTGCTTTCTCGAAGTACGAAACTCCCATTAAAAATTTGAACTTTTCCTTCAAGTGAAAAAAGTATAAAGTTGAAATAAAAATTATACAAATTAATTAAATATTGCATGCCTTAAGGCTTTTAGTGGTTTATAGTGTAGATTTATCAAGTCCGCATGGAGGCGTAAACACGATAACTTCTGAAAATATTAATTGTTCAACTTAATGTATTATCTATCATGTGGGAAGCCATGGAACGTAAATGGCTATATAATTTTGTTTTGTTTAGTTATAATTAATATTTTTCGACTGAGAAATTCCGAAATTTTCGGCCTTTAAGCAGCCTTGTAATAATATATTTTACTAAATATAGACCAGATACACTTTGACTTACTGCGGGCTCGGCCGCCGTCGTTAGTGGATACCGTTTGTTTACAGCGGCTTGTGATGAAAAATATCGATCGCTGTAGAAATACAAAATATTCGATACAAAATATTCATTCAAAACCAAGGTTATATGAATAAAGTTGATGAGAAAAAAAAATATTAACGAGTCGGGTAAAACATACTAGTTTTTACGATAATGTCTGAGTACAAATACCTAAAAATTAAAGTAATATTAAAGTTTATTTCTGATCGTTTTAAGATCATTCTGTTAAAAAAATTTCAGTTAACAGTGATAAAAAAATTGAACCTCAATAATAATAAACAGTAAAAATAAAAAATATATTTTCTATTGTTGATTGAGCATTTTTTTCTACATTTTTTTACGATCACATGAGCACTATGAGTTTATGAGTCACATGCACTTTTGTATTTTCCAAACTTTTTTTTGACGTTTGACATAAAATTATCGAAAAATTAGAAGTGATAGTACAATTAATAAGGTTATTTGTGAAAACTTGTGTGTATTTAAAATACTTTAACAAATTGACATATAGCATGAGCACTTAAGGCATGCACATTTGCCAAAAGTTTTTTAAATCAATTATTTTTTTCTTTTTGTAAAAAAAAAATATTTTAATTTTCTCGTACAAGGCGGTAATTTCGTAGGTAAAATACCTAAAACATAACGCCAATCACTTGTTTACCTTATTTAATTTAATATATGTTTTATCATTGTGTACACCAAGTAGTGATTGATTTCGGCAGGCCGGAATCGGCGGAGACTTCAGAGTTCCGTGTGGAGTGCGGAGACGTGATCCTAGTAGCGACCGACGGCGTGTTCGACAATGTGCCGGAGCCGGTGCTGGTAGCGGAGATGAGACGCGCGCAAGACCTAGAGGGTGACGCGCAACGGTTACAGGCAGTCGCTAACTCCATTGCGTGGATGGCGCGAAATCTATCTTTCGACGGCTGCTATATGTCACCGTTCGCCAAAAGTGCGCGCCAAAACGGCATTGACGCTATAGGTATCGTTTATGTTTTTTTACTTTTTTTGCTTTTTAATAGTAAGTACTAAGTAGGTACCTTTTAGTAACAAAATTTCTTTTCAATTCTTACGCATTTTAACATTCTTGATAACCCAACATGAACGTAAAAAGAAAAAAGTTAAGTTCCAGCCTTTATACGTCCCACGGCTGGGCAAATGTCTCCTTCCATTTCTGAGGCCTTTTGGCTAACTTCACATATTCTCGAAATATTTTGACAGACATGCAGGTTTCCTCGCGATGTTTACCTTCACCGCGGATCACGCAGTAAATCAGCACTTAAAATTATTGTTATTATCAATTTTCATTATTGCCAGTGAGGATCGAATTCAGGCTGCTCGCGTAATGTTTTTACGTCGTGCGGTTAGTTTTTAAGCTACCTAAGGCTATCTTCTATACTATAGAAACTCTAATATGACGATTTCTGTACATTGTATTTTTTTTAAATTTTAATTGGGGTGTACTATATTATTTTATAATATTTATAGTAATACAGAGCCGTGGTAGCTCAGATGGATAGCGCTCGCTGTAAATTTCACAGTTTGCGAGTAAACCGGGTTCGATCCCCGCCGGCACCAATGAAATTGTTAATTGCAATTTTAAGTACTGATTTACCACGTGCTTGTCGGGGAAGGAAAACATCGTGAGGAAACCTGCATTTCAGAGAAATAACAAAAAAAATATTTCGAAGACATGTGAAGTTCGCCAACACGCATTGGGGCAGCGCGGCGGCTAATTCCTTGCCCTAAAACCCTCTCATAAATGAGAGGAGGCATGTGCCCAGCGGTTGGACGTATTATAGGCTGTAACTTTACTTTTTTACTTTTATAGTAATACATGGTTAAGTGGTATAAAGTATTTTTTATATATCTGAAGTGCGAAATGAAGCTACAATTCTGGATGGTAAGTTGTACCTGCAGTAATGGCAGCGTTCTTCAAATAAAGGGAGCTACAGATGTGTTGTCATCTCTGACGTCTAAGATAGAATGCCTCACGGCCTGTTGTTATACTGGTTATCTATAAACTTCAGACCAGATCAGCACGGCAGTGCATGCTCTGTTATTTGTCGACCTTGACTTACACGCTGTGCACTTTGTTGTCAGAATGTCGCTTACGAAATTGCTGAAAAAAACCGAGGATCGAAAATTCATTTTAAAATTTTGAAACACAAATCCAATTATTTACTGGTGATTGAAGTGCGAAGCTGTCGGTGAATACAAGTTAACCACCTAGATGAATACATGTTAACTTGCATGTTTTTGGAAATATAGTAAGGCCAGAAAGTGATACTGTTACAAAAAAGAAGGCGCTACTGCACTAATTGTTGGTGTGACTCTTTTTCTTTGTAGGACTTTGTCCGGATGTGTACCACCTTCTTACATCTTTCTGCCACCAAATACCAGTCTCGCAGTACTCGCATTGCTGGGTTCCGGTCTTAAGGCGATACCCTTAACCTTGCGATAGTGCGTTTTTCAGAGATGATTATCTCATTAGTTATGAGAAATAAACTACATCTAAAAGCACATTATTAATGTTCGATATCCTATCATCACATTTCACGTTCCAAATTGTTTTTATGTGTTATAAATACATTTAAAATCAACTTTTAAAAATGACTAGAATTATTGACAACATGCATCTGTTGCTAAAGGCAACGCTCTAATAATTTGAGGATTACACTAATGTATAGATAATTTAAAAAACTATATTATTCACGTTTTATTTCATTTCTTAAGTTCGCTTTTCTTTTTTAATTGAAATAATTGCAATAATATGGGCGTATTTCTTACGTGATATATTGTAGCGAGAGTGCGTGGATTGTATAGGACCGATAGCTCGAGGTCCTTCGCTAGGAGTAGCGCCTTAAGAATATTGAGAGCCAGTATAATTTTACTAGGCTAGGAGGCATTCCATCTTAGTCCTCTGAGGTGACAAAGTATTTGAGGCTTCTTTGTTTGAAGTTGGCTAAAACCTTCCAAAAGTTCCAGCCTATACACGTCCCACTGTTGGGCACAGGCCTCCCCTCATTGCCGAGAGTGTTTTAGGGCAAGAAAGTGCCGCCGTGCTGCCTTAATGCGTATTGGCTAACTTCACATAACTTCCAAATATTTATTCCCTTATTTCTCAGACATGCAGGTTTCATCACGATGTTTTCTTTCACCGCCAAGCACGTGGTACAGAGCACAGAACATCGTGGACGAATGACGAAATGCAACAGCACCTTATCATCAATCATAAAATTCATCAAATTAAGTCGAGCCATTTTTGAGTTTAAGTGAGGCTAACGTACAGCAATTGTTTTTATATATAGATATTAAACGTTATTACATAGTACACATTACTTATTACGCTTTTTCGATTTCTCTAATACACAATCATTCTATTTTTTTTTTCAGGAGGTAAACCTGACGACATAACGGTACTACTCGCAATTGTAGCACTATGAAATGTTCCAACAATATTTTAGTCTTTGAATGTAGAACATCTTGTAAAATTAGCAAAAAATAGTACCAGATAATCTAATGAAAATATTTTATTTTACGATTACAAAATTTGTTAGTTGAATTGTCATTGCAGTGCAAGATATTACGTTATTTAATGAATGACAGCCTCGGCACTAGTCACTCGCTGTGTGAATTTGGAGCTGTGTTAGTAATATACCGTCATTTATTTTATTACATGTGTATATTATGTATGCATTTCTCCGTAGGTAAAAAAAAATCTTTTAAAAATAATTGATTTATACATGAATGTTTGAAATTTATGATAAGAAAGAGACCAACAATTACTGAAATACAAACCAAAATACTGTAACTGTAACTGTGTATAATGATCTGAGAGTGTAATGTAACTTTGTAAATATATATTTTGTGACATGTTTATTATTTTTGGTTTCACATAATTTATATTCATATGTATATAAGGAATACACAAAAAATAATCAGTGTGTGGGGTCACATGGTTGATCGTGGATCACTCTTTTTTCAGATTTCCCTAGATAATTAACCCAATCACTTATGTCTGAAAATTGACATGATACTAAGATATCGCATTTCGATATACTTTCCCATTACATCTTTAGGGGTAAAATGAATATGTAATCGAACATTTAAAAAAATGAATTTTTTCAACTATTGTACTATGGGTCGTAAGCACCGGGAATGCCCTATGGTGAACAACCTATCAATAGATTCTCAAGTTGAGGCGTAATAAAGGACATTTAGTTACGAATTAACTTAATAATTATATTCAATAAAAACGTAACCAAAATTCTGTTGTTTCTAAACATTTTTGTTTGTCTCTTGCTTCTAGGCTAAGAACAAATAGTAAACAAAAATAAATTATGACACACCACCAGAAATGTTTAGGACTGTTAAGAAATTAGAAGATGTTGATGGTTGTATAAAATGCTTCATCACCTCTGCTACAGTTTCACTCCTCAATTCTGTGGAGGACTCGAAGATAAAAAATCTAGGTGGTGATCTTAATTGCATCCAAGAGTTTGCCTTTTTGCGAGGGAATACTAATACTGGAGGAAGTGCATATCCTTCTGCAGTTTTTCTGGACAGTGCTTTTAGATGAGACTGCTACGTCTCATCCAAGTTGCAAATGCGCGTGCCACCCGACGGGTTGGGCTGCGGCCAAAGCGGCCAAACACGTTTTGAAAGTTGTTAAAAAATGTTTTTTACTGTTTCCTTATTTAACACTGTTGCTTATTGTTGTACCTTGTTTAAAACTGCTATTTGCGTGTTTGTGCAAGTACTTATGGAAGAGTTCTCGAAATCCTCTTAAAGTGTATTTGATTTTTATCTCAATTTTAAGGAAATTTATGTTGCACCAGTTAGGTCATAGGCGTACATTACACGCTCATACAGGCTGTCAGTTTTACAACAATCACGGTTGTGATTGACGAATAACCTACCGTGTAACGCAGTGATTGACGCTAGTCTTGTGCCTGCTCGGTCATTTTAAAGATCGCTCCGAACTAGTACATTTCGGACAGTGAACTAGTTCGTTCTATTCGGTCATCAGTACCATTAACCTGTTTAAATTGTATCTATCTGCGTGGAATGGTTATCTCAGTCAGTTACTGACTGAATCAGGGAGGCATTCATTGATCTTTGTTGCTGTCTACGGTAGTACTTCTTATTAGTTTGTGCTCTTGACTTTGATTGGCTACTGACCGATTCTCGAGTTACGTTTACGTTTGGTATTGGCGTGTTGCGAGTGTAGAAGAGCTGTTGTTAGACCGATTAACAATCAGCATTCGGAAACGTTTCTTATAGTACAGTGCCAAGATAGGTTTCCTAATCGTTCATTGTTCGCGAACTACACACGACTAGTCGACGCCTGCATGAGCGCGTAATATACGCCTATCAGTTACCATCCGTTTTTTATCAATCATGATTAATGGAATTGATTGACGCCTGCATGAGCGTGTAATGTACGTTTTAGAGAATCAATTCACATTTTTCAAAATAGGTAACTTTTGATTAGTCGTAAATATTTTTCTGACTTTACAGTTTGGTGTCAGAAAGTAAGCATCCTCACTTCTATTGTACCTTTGTAAAGTAGTATGGGCGATTTTGAACTCTTGGACCGCTTTGATATACTTTTCCCAGCTTGAATTGCATTATTGCCTTTTTAATTTGGTCCTCTGTATGATTGCTTATTTTCCTGAGTGTATTCTTTCGCCCATTTCTGTTAATTAAATATAGTTTTAATTTCTTTAAAACAATGTAAGTACTGAAGGTGAATAATTGCTATTACCTATGTACTGGTATTTGAATAAAAATATTTAAAGCTTAAATTATTGTATACCAAGTACACGTCACGAATTACAATTCACCGTGTACACAGTGTAACAGTAAGTTAAAAAAAAATTACAATATACTGACTACGTCAAACAGTGACAACACAATCATCAAATCTTTAGTACCTACTTTAGCAAATATAAAACGAATATCAAATCACTTATCCGGTATTTTAAACCAGGTTTTAACAAATTTTATGGTCACACATTGTTGCTTGAGCACGACCTGACGAACAGGGTACATACACTCGTATAACTTAGGGAACTGGATGAGAATAGATTACGTACGTGGATGTGGGATACACTAAAACGTTAACGCTATACACGAGTTTTGCCGATGTGTATGTGGTCCAGGGTACCCCATTAAACTACTGATCCACGGTTAAGCGTGTGACTCTACGTGATATACCGACAAGCTTTAAGTATACTTTATACTTTCTGCTTTAAGGTTTTCATCACTATTTTAATAGAAAATTTGGTTTGGAATCTCCATATCAGTCAAAAATGTTTTCTTAATTTTGTATAAGGCTCTTTTGAATGTGACATGAATGTATTGATTGTATGAAGACTGAACTAGTTTTATTATTTTGTTATGTAATAATTACGTTACGTTACTATGTTTCGAAGCCATTTCAGTTTTATGTAAAATTTTATGTTTTTAATTCTCGACCTTGTAATGTTCATTGATATAATTAAATTTTGTTCGACATCGCCCTCATTACAGAGTACCTACTTTAAATTTTACTTATCTTACATCAAAACTTGTTGTTCGTTTTGCTTTCATTATTTTCATTTACTACTGCTATTATTTTAACACTTTTCTCTGTCCACTGTACTACAATAGTAAGACAATAGCAATGACTATTGGTCATTGCTATTGTATTACTATTGTGTCTGAATACGGACTGTGAAAGTGTTAAACTTATGGAACTTGATTATAAATTGATTAGTTCATGTTGCATTTAATGATTTTAAATTAAATGCCAATAATAGCTTGATTTTTGTACCTTTTCAAAGGACAAAGTAAAGTATAATGTTGTGTAGGTTGCAGGTTTCATTTTGAGGATTATACATTAATTTTAACACAATAAGATTATCTTTTTTGTAAATTTTAAAGTGTGTCTGAGGTATTATCTTATATCATACATATATAATTGTAGCTACTCGCATAAAAGCCATTTGTTAATTTATTTGATTTTGGAACCGTTCACATATTTTGTTTATTTAAATAGTGTTATTAATAGTCATCATTCATACATGCCTGTAAGATACTTGCCGGCTACTTACCTACTTCATCATTGTTTTTAGCTTCAAAGCTTAACCGAAATAAGGCGCGCTTCGCTCTAAAATTTTATGTAAGTAGATTTTAAGGTATAAATAAAAATTATGAATAAAACTGATTTTATTTTAGCAGTTGTTTTTCTGATTTTTGGTGACGTTATATGCAATGTTAAAAACGTCCTAATTCTTTCTATGTATTTTCTGAAACTTTGTGGCCATAACACAATGAGTATGTTTATATAAAAAATATGACGAATAACTCTTTACAAGCAAAACTAATAACTTTGCTTAAGGGGAAATGTAACCTGAAATGGCTTAGCAAGATCCTCCGTTATGCCGAAAATATTGCAGCATTAATTTTGAAATAAATATATGGTAAAGTTGAGGATTAATGTTATGTTAGACGAAAACACGATTCCGTAAAATTTTCTCGATAGAAAAAAAATCCAAAGTTACCTCCAAAATAAACAATAAACCGCTGTTATTCATAAAATACTTTAAATAAGATCATGAAACTTTGCATACTAACTGAACTAACTATAAAACAGTGCTTATGTTATTTACTTTTTATTTTAAATACCATTATTTTCACTGTAAAACGAAATTACCTAAACTATCGGCGTTTTGAAGCTTGATTCCTGCCGCCCGGTCAGTTTCGCTTCGGCCTTTGAAGCAGGAGGTTGTGTCGCTTACGATCGGAATACACATTACGCAACAGGACGACGTAAAATTAAAATGGGAAATAACCGTAATAAAAATAAGCGACTGGGTTGGCGTTAAGAAATAGGCATAAATATGATAAACCTAATCAAAAAAGTATCTAACGACCTATCTACTTACAGTATTAGTGATTACAAACATGTCGGTACATAGCATACGACGCGCGGGGAAGTGAGGGCGAAATTAGAATTTGAGCTGACTCACTATATCCCCATAAAGAGCGCGGCAGAGGTTGAAGTGCTCATATAAACGAAATTCTTACGCAAACTATTTAATTATTGTATAATTATATATTATTATATTTAATGCTTACATATAGGATGTATGGTATGGTAGGATACAATAAAGGTTAGGAAGAATTTAGCGCTTGTTTCATATATCTTTAAGGTGATGAGGGGAAAGATTCACAATCCAGACGTATTGCAACAAGTGCGCATATGTGTTCCGGACAGATACCGCTCGGCCGCACTAAGCTGGTGACTGAAGCGCCTTTTACGCGCGCCCTCCGTATCCTCAACCGTATAGCAGAAGACATAGATATATTTTGTTGTACTCTGGGTGGGTTCATAGTAAGAGCTCTATTTTTAAATTAGTTATGGTCCTACTGTGATATAGATACGGTACGGTGTTTGAAATAGCAATAAGTACATATTTATAATCGAAAATTATTAGCTTGTAACGGTGTAGTTAGAGTTGGTAAAAATAGTTGTCTACATTATCGCATTAGGTGATAAACCTGTAAAGATAATTGTATAGTGGGAAATAAATAAATAAATATTTGCATTATAAAAGCTATTTTTTAATACAAATGATAATTATCTAGATTCCGCGACTACGTCCGCGTGTAGTCGAAATTAACTATACTTATTCGTAAAAACAAAATGAAATGTTTCTTCCTTCAGTGCAGTTCTATTAAACGTAGTGATTTATATACTCTTGAATTCTGTGAGATAATTTTTTCTTCAAATATTGCTCCGTAAAAAAACCATTCAATTAAAAGTGCTTCCTTTTCTTCGAATCATCATAATAGCCCAGAGGCTAAGCGCTCGCTGTTAATTTCACAGTAAGCGGTGAAACCGAAGCCCATGTTTTCGTAGGCACCAATGACACTGTTAATTGTAATTTTAAATGATGATTTACCACTTACGCGACGGCGAATGAAAATATCTTGAGAAAACTGAGGAAATAAAATATTTCGAAGACATGTGAAGTGCGTCAATAAGCACTGAAGCAGCGTCACTAACTAATTTCTCTAGAATTCTCTGAAATGAGAAGAGGCCTGTGCCTGTGCCCACCAGTAGTGAGACGTAGGTAGGCTGTAACTTAGTTATTTAAGAATTTATATCACAAGATAGTAACAAGAATGCATATATAGTATGTGCCAAATCGATTGTGAAAAACGGACAATGACCTTTCGGGCGTTTAACCAGGGGTTACAAACCTTCAATATATAGGCACATTTTATATGTAATACTTTATTTGTAATTATTTTTTAATAATATATATTTATTAACTATTATTAAAAAGTCAGCTAAAAGATCGCTGTAGAAGAAAAATCGTCTAGGGTAAAAGAGGATAATGGGAGTCACTTAAGCGAGAATTCAAATAAAAGCTTATTTCACAATAAAATCTTTATTGAAACTATAAAATAACAAAATTTACTTATTTAGCTATCAATTGAGATCATTTTTAATGATTTTGGCAATCAACTTTGGAAATAATGACAGTAAAAAAATAACGGATTTGACTCCCATTGCACTGAGGTGAGGGCAATGGTAGTCACCATGTGGGTAATTGGAGTCAAACAAAATTTAACATATTTCGCACACATAATCTTCGACTTAGTCCCACCCAGGGCAATCCAGGTGAGCCGTTTTTCTTGTTGTGATTTTATAATGTTATAATTTTTTTTATCTACTAGGTATTTTTTTGATTGGCGTTGATGTTAAAACTGAGGAGTGCTGCTTCTTTAGGCCCTGTTGAGGATAGATGCTTCTTTCTCTACTTAACTTAATAAATTATTGTAAAGTGGACACTTTCTTTGAGGTTTCTTTGGTTTGTTCTGTGAATAAAATATTTAGGTCTCCTTTTTTTGATGTGTCGGGAAATGATTGATATGCTTGCTTTGATGTGCAAAGCGTCGAGCTTAAATTATCATGTACTGCATAAGTAGCAGCAGCTGAAATAGATTCATTATAATCTTGAACCGCAATAGACTACGATTGAAGAATTTCAGCTGCAACAAAGTTTTCTTCTGAAAATGGTTCGAGATTAATTGGAATTGGAATAACCTGGTTGATCAATTAGCTTCGAAGCTTTTTCCAAACTATCGGTAGACCAGGAAGTCTTTTCGAAAATTCTGACCCGTACTTTCAGCATCTACAAAAAAACAAAAACAAAAATGCAGTATATAACATGTAGGAAATTAAGTCCATAGGTACATTATACTACTTTTGTTACTGCCCCCAGTTACCCTGACAAAAGCCAATTGAAACCAGGGCCCATCAGTAGTCCAATTCGACGGGTAAAAAAGGGGAGGGTCCAACTGACCTATGGACAATTAAACTATAGCGGCTAACAAAGAAGCAAGCAACACTTACCGATTGGCGGAGGTAGGGTTAACCACAGGACATTTGTCAGGTGAAAGGTAAAATGCATGTAAGTGGTGTGCAGTAACGTGTTCAATGTGTAACCTGACATCCCCGCTGATCCTGGACAGCAGATCCCAAGGCGCTGCCTTTCCAATGGTAGGAGCCATCCAAGGGGACGTTCACTAATGGAAAACTTCCACTTCAATTTTCACCATATTAGCTTATCAACTTTATTGTCCATTTAATTAACTTCAATTCAACCAAATCAACGTTATTCGACATTAAAACAAGCGACACGCTGCACAACTTAAGGACGGTTGTCAAAGTTCAAAGTCCCAGGTTCACTTAGCACAACTACTAACTCGTCGATGCAATTAACGTCATAACATAAAAGTTCCTTTAATCACTACAAATTCCAAGGCCTCTTGTCACGTAACACGTTCAAAACAGATAACTAAATTCGAGGCGGTCTAGACTACTCAAATATTCAATACTAAATTCAAAATGGCGGACACAATTAACACAGATTAGGATTTAGTATAACAGTCACAAACAATACTTAAAACGGTTACAAAACAATTATATTATTTCGGCCTCGTTATCACGGAAACTTACAAATATAAGATAACACAAAGAGGCTCTCAACGTATAATCGACACGGCCTTCGCGCAAATAAACTCAGAAAATAAGCCTCGTTATCACGGTTACTTAACTTAAAAAAAGCTAAAGGCTAAAGGCTTTCAGCTTAGTGTTTTCGTAAGAAGGACCTGTAATCTGTTTAAAAGGCCTGCGACGTATTTATTACTATATAAGTCACTCATTAGGTCACAACTCGAATACGCCATTTGTGTTTGGAACCCTTATTATGAAAAATATAGTGATCAGCTGGAATTGGTACAACGTAAATATCTTCGGTTTTTAAACTATAAATGCTTTAGGAAATGGTCATCGTATCTCACTCATTTAGATAAATTCTCAATTTCCACTCTAAAAATCAGAAGATTATATTTTGATCAGATATTACTTCTACAAAATCCGTCATAATAAATTAGATTGTAATCAACTCATAAATCAAATATATCTACGCATACCTAGTCGGTCCCAACGCATTCGTAATACGTATAGTCATCGTTTATTTGCTCCTAAGATGTGCAGAACAAACGCGGGAGAGAGAGCTCCACTACGGCGTGTCATGAAATCGTATACTTAATGATAACTTTACTGATCTTGACATATTTGCTTTATCATTTGTAATGTTCAAAAAGTGTATTTAAAAAAAAATTACTACTAAGTAAAGTATTGCCTTAAGGTTTAAGCAGTTTATTAATGGTTCAACTGTTGTTTCTCGAGGCAAGTTTTGGCTAGCATAGCCACTACAGTGGTTGTGTTGGCTGGGATTTGCTCAGGGAACGCTCGAATTATTCATCTTTTGTGGTAGGTATCATACAACATGTTTGCTGTGCATTATTATATTACTTTTATTGTGATATTACTTTGTGGATAACGGTGCTGGTTGTGTAATTATTTGTATTTCCCTTTTTATAAGACCTGTATTTTGTATTATATTTTATTACACAATTGTTTGTTGTCCTGAAGAAAATAAAATAAAAATAAAAAATGACTGATGACACCTGACTCCCATTGCCCGCAACTACACTAATGAGTAAAATTCTACTAATGAGTAAAACTAATGAGTAAAATTCGTCTCAGGTATACATACTTACATCAACAATTTCAACCTTAGTGCTCCCAACTACTAGCGGCATAGGTGTGACATGAACTTTACACATGATCTTTATTTTGTTCATGTTCATTTTAAAACCCATCCTTTGGTAGGCACTATTGAGTTCATTCTGCATAGTGTTTAAGTCCTATAGTGATTCTGTCATAAGGATTATAGTAACTGCGGGTAATAAGGCCTAGCTTTTTTTATAGAATAAGGGTGGCAAACGAGCACACAGTTCACCTGATGGTAAGTGGATGCTATGGCCCATAGACATCTACATTTACCTTCGATTAAGAACCAAAATGCTCGAAAAATGCGTTGTCACCCCTGAGGACTAAGATGGAATGCCTCATTTCCAGTAAAAAGAGTCTCCGGTTCTCTACGCTCACCATTCGAAATACAAACACAGCAGCTATAAGCTGCTATTTTACGCTGGTATTCTGTGAGAGCGTGATCCTACCCCGGTCGAGCCGACCCATTCGTGCTGCAACCATAATATAGCTGCAGCGTGGATCTACCACGTAAGCTAAGGTAAATTCGAAAAAGTGTTTATTAAAATCTGATGATGATCAATGACCGAATTGCATATTTGGTCTACAGATTTTAATAAATGTCATTGGCTTAGTACAGTTTCTATAAAGTATGAATGAAAAATTTATAAAAAAAACATTTGCCATAAAGAAAAACAAAATTGAACATTTCTAAAATCCTTGCTAGTAGGTCTTACTTTACTATGATTGGTTAATAGGGCCTAGGTACTGCTTTGACGAACTTAAATAATCAAACTGTACGTAATATATTTAATACCAGCTGTTCACCGCAACTTCGTTCGCTTGTAATTTATTGTCTATTGAATTTCATGGGTTTGATTTTTTTGCGCAAGACCCAAATTCTTTTTCCAAAATAAAAGTGGCCTAAGTTACTGCCTATAAAAATCAAAATGTAAAAAACATTTCTTTAAGAGATGGTAATATTAACATAAGCGGAGCGGATAGAGTTGATCGCCCGCTCAGCTACACCACGCGTAGCGGCCGTATTTCAAAGAAGCCCGTACGTTTCAATTTATAATTTACATAAGTCTACTCAATAAATATTATTTAGCGTTATTAGAAAAATTAGTTCTTGTCGGCGCTGACTTTCGTGTAGTACATACGTACATTCTCCTAATAAACAAACTATTATTTTAATATTAAACAATGGGTAACACGGTGAACAAGGATGAGGTAGTTATCGCACTGTCTGAAGCAGCAATGAAAGAGACAATAGTGCGATCGTATATTTTTTTTATAGGATAGGGTGACGAACGAGCACACAGTCCACCTGATGGTAAGTGGTTGCTGAGGCCCATAGACATCTACATCTATCCTCGATTACGAATCAAAATGCAGATGCGTTGTCACCCGTGAGGACTAAGATGGAATGCCTCGTTTCCAGTAAAAAGGGTCTCCGGTTCTCTACACTCACCATACGAAATACAGCAGCATTAAGCTACTATTTCACGCTGGTATTCTGTGAGAGCGTGGTCCTTCCCCGGTCGAGCCGACCCATTCGTGCTACAACTATACTACTAATATAAATGTAGCATGGCTCTACCATGTATTGGTTGGGCTGTTGCAATTTTGGTGATAACCGTTATGATCCTGTATTTTTTCTGCCGTTACGGGCCGGCTCAGGTTAAGAAGTGGGTGTGGAAGCAGGTGGGGTTGGTGCAGGAACAAGCCTTCCAAATGACTCAAGCTACCAGAGCCAGCTTCCTAAGAGCTCACGGCTCGCCCAAATCGCCGACTAAAATAGAAATATGTTAACGGGTTGCGTTAAATGGTGTTTGGCGATATCAGACGTACTGTTTCATTTATCTAGCTTGTAAGTAGTGTTTAAGGGAATATGCCCTAACAATTTAAGCAGATTCAAAACTTGTATTATATACTGGTGGCAATTAATTTTTTTTAACTGAAATGAATTAAAATGTGTAATATAATATACCTATGTTTTAACTTTTATCATTGCAATTCGCTGTTATTGTTAAATGCATGTAAGTCGAGCGTCGATAGCTACTGACGCATCAAATGTAAATCTCAGTATTAAGACATATGATAGCAAGTGTTTGTGCATTACGAGTTGATAAGCAGTACGTTGTCACCCGGTTCTGCCTATACTTACCTTATTGTTTGTATATCCAAATTTAATTGTATCTTAAAATAATTTTCTTTTTTTTTTTGGGGGGGGGGGGGGGAGTGATGTAACTACACTTACCCACCTATGTAACTAGTACACTTAGTATAGTACCTATATAACTGAATTGTAGTCAGTGACGATCGGGCCGGCACTATTGTTACACGCGAATAAAATGTAATTAAACGCTATCTCTTACAAGGACTTATTTCATTTCTTGACACACTACACAGACATTAGTTAAAAATTTGCAACGACGAGTTGACAAAAAACTATTTTTAAAATTTATAAATATATAATTATAAAACACAGACACAAAAACACAAACACACAACAGATACAAAAATTTTAAAAATAGTTTTTTGTTTTTAAAATACTTCATCTAGCTGTGCTACGCAGTTTCACCCGCGAATATCGCGGCGCAGTCGTGCGACATGACATGACACCCCGCTCATTTAATCGGCAAAATTATTTTTTATATTTAAATATTAATGTAGCCTTTGTACCGGCTTTTCTATTGCATATTTTAATATGAAAAGTAGTTATTGTGACTTATCTGTAATAGTTAGTGTTACGGCCCTGAGTTACCCCGACAAAGGTCGATTGAGCTAGGACCCACAGTAACCCAATTCGACGGGTAACAGAGGGGAGGGTCCAATGACCTATGGATAATTAAATTATAACGGTTAGATACGCAAACACAAAACTTACCGATTGGCGGAGGTAGGGCTGCCCACGAGGTACCTGTCAGGTGAGAAGTGATGGGCATGTAAGTAGTGTGTAGTAGTGTGTACACTGTGTAACCTGACAGCCCCGCTCATCCAGGACTGCCGATCCAAAGGCGCTGCTTCTCTCTTCCCTATGTTAATTCATCAACTTTATTATACATTTAATTAACTTCAAATTCAACCAAATCAACGTTAATCGACATTAAAACAAGTGACAGGCTGCACAACTTAAGGACGTTTGGTTAAGGTTCAAGGTGCCAGGTTCACTTAGCACAAAACTATAACCACGAGAACGAACGCGGTCTCTACTCGAGGCACAAAGTTCAGCGTTCTCCCGACAAAGTAAAAGTCTTATCACGCTATCAAACGACGCACTAACAACTCGTCGTTGCAAATTTTTAACTAATGTCTGTGTAGTGTGTCAAGAAATGAAATAAGTCCTTGTAAGAGATAGCGTTTAATTACATTTTATTCGCGTGTAACAACAGTGCTGGCCCGATCGTCACTTACTACAATTCAGTTATATAGGTACTATACTAAGTGTACTAGTTACATAGGTGGGTAAGTGTAGTTACATCACTCCCCCCCCCCAAAAAAAAAGAAAATTATTTTAAGATACAATTAAATTTGGATATACAAACAATAAGGTAAGTATAGGCAGAACCGGGTGACAACGTACTGCTTATCAACTCGTAATGCAGAAACACTTGCTATCATATGTCTTAATACTGAGATTTACATTTGATGCGTCAGTAGCTATCGACGCTCGACTTACATGCATTTAACAATAACAGCGAGTTGCAATGATAAAAGTTAAAACGTAGGTATATTATAAACATAGTATATTATATTACACATTTTAATTCATTTCTTTTTGGCACTACACATGGCATGTATACCTCATACTGGTCTGGTGTAGACGAGATCGAGCGGGCATGCCAGGGAGTAGATATCATCCTTTCAGAAAGAATGGGCCAATGTGTGAAAGAGTATGAATGTGTAAGCCCAAGACTGCTATGGATACGAATGAAAGTGGGCTTAAAGAAGTTGTTCGTGTTAGGGGTCTACGCCCCAGACATATCTAAGCCCACTTATATCCGAGAGCAGTTTTGGGAAATGGTAAGGATGGTGTTAATGAAGTGTAAGGGAAATGAAAATATTATTATACTTGTAGATTTTAATGGAAGGGTTGGGGTGAGGAGGCTTGGTTATGAAAGGATATTGGGAACGTTTGGTGACGAAAGTATAAATGAGAATGGTGAAAGTCTCCTCACCGTATTTTTTTTTTTTATAGAAGAGGGGGCAAACGAGAATGCGGCTCACCTGATGTTAGGTGACTACCGCCGCCCATGATCAACCGCAACACCAGGAGAATTGCGGGTGCGTTGCCGGCCCTTTAGAAAGGAGTAAGCTCTTTTCTTGAAGGTCCCCAGGTCGTATCGGTCCGGAAAAATCGCCGGTGGTAAACTATTCCACAGAGAGGTTGTACGTGGAAGAAAACTCCTTGTAAAACGTACAGTGGTGGACCGCCAAGCATCCAGATGGTGTGGATGGTATCGGGACGTTTGCCGTGTAGTGCGTTCACGAAATTTGGCGGCTGGGATTAATCCGAACAATTCCTCAGAGCACTCCCCGTGATAGATAAAATACGCAAAGAGATGCAACATCTCTTCGCAGCGCCAGTGAATCGAGCCGATCGGAAAGCACTCGGTCGTAGACGATTCGAGCCGCTCTGCGCTGGATGCGGTCAAGTGGAAGGAGCTGGTACTGGGGAGCCCCAGCCCAGAGATGGGAACAGTATTCCATGTGCGGCCGAACCTGCGCCTTGTAAAGTTGCAGGCGGTGTGCCGGCATGAAATACTGTCCCGCTCTGCTGAGCACGCCAAGCTTTTTAGAGGCCAATTTGGCCTTCCCTTCCAAGTGACCACGAAACTGCACGTCACTCGATATGTCGATGCCTAGGATTCCGATACTGGCTGAGGCAACAAGGGGAGTGCCTTGAAACTGAGGGGATACGACAAAGGGGTTCTTTTTAGCGGTTAACGCGCAAACTTGTGTCTTCTGGGGGTTAAACTGGACTAGATTTAGTCGTCCCCTATCCGAGACTCTGTTCAGCAAAGACTCGACTTCAGACACAAGTTTGTCCCGGCACTCGGAGACGTTTTCCCGAGAAATATTGGCTCGGCCGGTGTAAAGAGCATCACCAGTGCTGTCATCTGCATAGCAATGAATGTTACGGGTATGCAACATATCATTGATATGCAGAAGAAACAGCGTTGGCGATAGCACGCAGCCCTGTGGAACACCAGCATTAATAGGCTTGCAATCGGAGCTTGCACCGTCTACAACGACCTTGATGCTCCGATCTGCAAGAAAGCTGGTGATCCAATCGCACAATTTCTCGGGAAGCCCATAGGAAGGGAGCTTCGAAAGAAGCGCTTTGTGCCAAACCCGATCGAAGGCCTTCGCAATGTCCAAACTAACGGCCAATGCCTCCCCCTTGAACTCTACTGCCTCCGCCCATCTGTGAGTGAGGTAGACCAGAAGATCACCAGCTGACCGATCACGGCGAAAACCGTATTGGCGGTCACTAATCAGCTGGTGATGCTCAAGGTACTTCATGAGCTGGCAGTTTACAATGGACTCCATTGTTTTGGAGAACAAGGAGGTGATGGCGATTGGTCGGTAGTTGGACGGGTCTGAGCGGTCGCCTTTTTTAGGGATCGGGTGGACGAAAGCCGTCTTCCATGATTTTGGGACTACGCCTAGGAAGTAGGAGTACCGGAAAAGACGCGTTAAAACCGGTGCCAACTCTGGAGCACACGTCCTCAGCACAATTGGGGGGATTCCGTCAGGCCCACTCGACTTGTGGATGTCCAGGGAGAGGAGTGCTTTGCGAACCGAGCGCTGTGTGAACTGCACTTCCGGCATGGAGCACTCACACCGCGGGATGGTCGGCGGCGTACTCCCCCCGTCATCGAGAGTCGAGTTAGACGCAAAGAAAGAGCCTAGAAGATCGGCTTTCTCCTTTGCAGTATGGGCCAGTGAGTCGTCCTCCCTGTGCAGAGATGGAAGAGATGGCTGACAGAAATTCCCCTGGACAGCCTTGGCGAGAGACCAGAATGCACGGGTTCCAGAAGGAAGGCGAACTAGTTTCTCGCCAATTCTGCCTATGTGCTCTGACTTTGCCTTGGCAATGACTCTTTTGAAGGACCTAGAGGCGGAATTATACTTCTTTTTTAGAGCGCTGGTGTTTACATCCCGGGACGCTGATGCATCAACCCAGGCTTGGTAGCACTCCTGCTTATAGCATGATGCTATTTTACAGGAGCGACCAAACCATGGCTGAGATTTGCCTCCAATGGGCACCACAGAGGAAGGAATAAAAAGTTCCATTCCCTGAAGTACCACATCAGTAACAGAATCCGCAACAACGTTGGGATCATCCGGCGAGAAGCAAACCCGCCCCCAAGGGTAGGATGCAAAGAAAGACCGCATCCCATCCCAATCGGCTGACCTATAGTGCCAAACACGGCGGCAGCCTGCAGAATGCGACCGCGATTTCAGCGTGAGTGGCACAACACTCCGGACCAGACAATGGTCCGAGGAGCCTAAAGGGGCGTCGACGGAAATCTGATATCCGTCCGGGTGAGAGGTCAGCAGAAGGTCCAACAGGGAAGGTGCATGATCCTCCACATCTGGAATCCGCGTAGGCGAAGTAACCAGTTGTGTCAGACCATATGCCAAGGCAAAATCATGAACAGATCTCCCCGCATGATCGGTTAAACGTGAACCAAGCCATTCGGCGTGATGGGCGTTAAAGTCGCCGAGGATCACGATCTCTGCGGAGGGGATCTGCTGTAGCAACGAATCTGCAGCCATTTAGACGTGGTCGAAGAGTCGGTCTGTTTCGGCATTACCGCTATGGGACCTATAGAGGCACCCGTAGACGCGCGGATGGTCGTCGCTGTCTACGCGTAGCCAAAGGATGGACAGGTCCGAACCTTCAAGTCTGCCGAGGCGTCGAGAACAGATGTCTTCTCTGACGTAAACGCAAAATCCAGCCCAAGGCACAAAGGAGTGTTCCAGTTTGTACCCCGGGTAGGAGAGATACGAGACATCAGCCGGAGAGGACACCTGCGTCTCGGTCAGAAAGAGCAGAGCCGGCCTCGCCGTCTCGAGATGGTAGTGGACGGCGTTTAGGTTAGAGTGAAGTCCCCTGATATTGCAGAAACTCACGGACAGCGTGGCAGGGGTCGCCTTGGTCTTGTTGCTCCGTTTGCCCCGAGCAGTTTTAGTCTTGAGCGGAATTTTGCCCCCCCCAGAATACGCGGGGCGGCCTGAGCACCCACGCTCAGAAGTGGAGAAACATGGTCGTGGATGCTCAGCGAGGGATTCTCCAGGGGTGCTGGTACCCTCTTGGGGTAGTCTATCATTATTTAATTCCGCTACCATGTTGATGGGGGGGGGGGCGGAGATTTGGGCCGTATGTATGGAAAAAAATATTTTTGTGACGAACACTTGCTTTCGCCACAAGAGGATTCATATTGTGACGGCTCAATATTATTATTAATAATTAAATTCAATATAAAGGGGCGTCAAAAATAGTTTTAAAAGATATATATTAAGCAATAAGGTTAAATTAATAAACATAAAGTTAATATATTTCAGACATTATCCCAATAACATAGCAAATTAAAGGCAAAATTATTGTTTCTCGTAATAAGTAAATTTATTATAAAAACTTGTAAAAATATTTAAAATAAGATAAATAATAGAAATACAAGTCAAAAAATATTATAAAATTAAGTTAAATAACGTTTATAAGATAATTAGAAAATTTGTTAAAAATTGTTTAAGTCATGGGAGGTGTTCGTGTATAAAAGAAAATTTTTCTAAGTTGTGGAAGGAGTTCACGTATAGATGAAATTTTCTAAGTTGTTGAAGGAGTTCATGTATTAAAGAAAATTTTCCTAAGTTATGGAAGGTGTTCACGTATAGACGTCTTGTATGGATGAGGTGCCGGAGATACATACCTGCAGTTGTACATATATATGGGGTGGTCGGGAGCCTGACTGCCTGAAGTACTGTAGCACAATGACTAGTCCTATATTAGGGACTTATGATATTAAACTCAATGATACAAAAGCAATACTATAGAAGGTCTCCATGATGAATTTGCATTACAATATTAGGGTCGTGGGTTCGAACTCTATATATGAATGACTTATGAAAGTAAGGTCTATAATTCAAAAGCAATACTATAGAAGGTCTCTGTGATTAATATGCATTACAATAGTAGGGTCGTGGGTTCGAACCCTATATATGAATGACTTATGAAAGTAAGGTCTGTGATTCAAAAGCAATACTATAGAAGGTCTCTATGATTAATATGCATTACAATAGTAGGGTCATGGGTTCGAATCCTATATATACATGACTTATGAAAGTAAGGTCTATGATACGTTGGTGCAGTTTTATATAACTACAATCTTAGTGCCGGTGATGAGCGGGTTCGTTGTAGCAATACGACTTTCCCGTAGACATCGCACACCCATACCGTTTGTGGGCGACGTCGTTGCGCATAGCGATGTGTCGTCTATCTTTCGGATGGGGATGATGAGTGTGTTTGGTAGCACTTTTAAGTGTAACAGGCATACTCAACTTCATGTCTTAGTGCATTAGCGCTATGATACGTGGAGTTTTGTTCATTGGCGTCTTAGTAGCGTGCTACTATGATACGTTGGTGATATTTTTTATATAACAACAATACCGACTTTGTTACCAAAATCGATAGGGATCATGTTGATGTGTTGTGAGGCGGCGCCATCCGTATGATAGTTGCATTGATGCTTACTGCTGCTTGCGGTATTGCGTCTTGTGATGGATCTACGGGTGTGCTGCGCCTGATTCGACGCTCTCTGTGGTTCTGATCGATGGAGGTATGAGGGTGGTGATGTCTGCTGGGATGTATGGGGGACCTTGGAATGGTGTAAGCCCGACGATAGTCGTATTGATGCTTGTTGCGTTCTGCAGCATTGTGTCTCTGCGATGGTTGTTTGGTGGGACGCTATTCTCAATGGCGCTCTCTACGTCTTGGTTTGACTCACACCTAAGTAGCTTTGCCCAAGTCGGGTCCCTTCATTGCGGGGCTGCAGACTGTCTGCCCTCCACGATGTTTTATATAACAACATAATATTATATCTCTGTAACTTTCCCACCTTTGAATGAATGAAGGCAACTTGTTGGTGGGTGAGACAAACATGATCGAAAATGCATTTACTCAACGTCAGTGACACAAACCCTTTCTGATGGCGAATTATTACTCTTATCTTATAACTGCCTTTTGGCTATATCTGCCGTTGTATTGGTTGGTGGAGCATATGTGTCGACCTCATGCGGGTGGTAGCTGGCGGGAGGATCTGAGGAGACTCTCAAGGCTGCGGCCGAAAGCCGCACAACGTGGGACCCCATTCCCTTGAGGTGAGTGGTAGACTCATGACACGCTCTGCGGCTAGTAGCCGTGCTGATCATGCAATTGGTGGTGATGCCATACACTTACATCACGTCTGCAGGAGCGGCGGTCTGGCAGGTGGTGGCGCTCACGGAGGGTTTAAGGCCAGTGTGCTATTTGCCTAAACCGTGTGACGTACATTCACTGTGGCTGGATTCGTTCGTATTCTGTATGGCGTTTACATGCATTGACATGCGCGACTTCGGTCGATGTTTGTGCTTACGCACTAACAAGGGGCCAAGCCTCTTTTACTGGTTCGCCAGTTATTTTGCTGTGGACTATGGTCCAGTTCCCGAATTAGCGTTCCCTACGGGGGGAGTGCATCAAAATGGTTGGCGCTCACCGTGCACGGCGTGTGTGGGGCCGTGTACCTCCCCTACATTTTTTTTAAATAAATGTAGGAGAGCGAAGCCCTTGTATCGGGTATTTTTGTATAAATATATTGTGAGCCTTTTCCAAGCGGGAAGGGATAAATAATAATAAATTAATAATGTAAACCTGATACAAGTGGAATAGGGACGTTTTATGTTCTTAACCTTTTTCGAGCCCTGTCTTCGTGAACGGGGTTCACTTAGCTTATAAGGCACTACCAACAGCTTTCAATTGCTCTAGTGAATATTCATTCTTCCAAACGACACCTAAAAGAACTAAGTTACTAAACAAACACAACGTAAATAAGGGTCCTAACTAAGACGATCACGCCAAAATATTAAAAACGGCCTATTAATAAACCTTTTGAAAGATCATTTAGAAAGATCAAAACATATTTTATTAATCCTGGTCTCATATATATAATGTTATTTAAAAGGGGATATTTTTAATATTATAAAATTATTTTTATACAGTAGAGGGGGGGGGGGATCGTTACAATATGTATACTTGGGAAAGAGGTGACGATAGAAGCATGATAGATTTCATAATTGTGGATGAAAGATTGAAGGGCGCAGTGATGGATACAAGGGTTTGCCGGGGTTCTAACGTAGGAACGGATCATTATTTGGTTTTATGCCGAATTAATGGTCTATTCAGGCGTTGGCGCCATCGGTCATCTGTGTCTACCACTGCGTTACAGCGTATTAGAACAGAAAGGTTGCAAGATGAAAGTGAGAGAAACAAGTTCAAATGTAGACTGAAAGAAAATATAAGTGGTTTGGATGAATTATGTATGAAGGAGTTAGACTTGGAGAATGTATGGCAAAATGTAAAGAAAGGTTTAGTGCATGCAGCTATCGAAGTATGTGGTGTTAGTAATAGAAAGAATGAAAGGAAAAATTATACGTTATGGTGGGATGATGAGATACGTATGGAAGTTGAAGCAAAGAAGAGAGCATGGCTAGATTTACTAGCAACAAAGGCTGGTAATTCTACCGGTACGAATGATGATATTGAAAGAAAAAAGGCAGTCTTTAGACATCTTAATAAAAGAGTAAAAGAAGTAGTTGAAAGAAAAAAGCAAGAAAGAACGGATAAGAATGATAGAAGAATATCGGATAACTTTCAGACAAATATTAAAATGTACAGAAAACTGGTAAGAACTGCCAGGGGCCATTCAAAACAGCCTATGATGAATGCTATAAGAGACGAGAATGGCTATATTCTGAATGATGAAGTTTTGAGTTTAAAGAGATGGAAGGAATATTTTGAAAGCGTGTTTATGAGTGAGGAGACAACATGTGTACTAAGTGAAGTAGAAACTCCGAAAGAAGAGGAAAGAGGTAGCGAGATAAGTATAGATGAAATAATGAAAGCAATGAAAAGCATGAAAGCGGGTAAGGCGCCCGGATATGATAGAGTTCCACTCGAAATGCTAAGGGCTGGAGAGGAAGTGGTGGCAGGCCTGCTGCACACCTTGTTTAATTTATGCTGGGAACTGAAGCGGGTACCGGTAGACTGGTGCAAAGCCGTGATAGTCCCAGTATATAAAGGAAAAGGGTCGCAGCAGGACTGTAAAAACTACCGTGGCATCAGCCTTCTTAGCATTGTGGGAAAACTGTACGCTAAGGTACTGATTGAAAGGGTCATGAAAGAAACTGATGGAAAAATTTGGGATGTGCAGGCGGGATTTAGAAAGGGAATGGGATGTACAGATCAAGTCTTTTCCATGCGCATGACCGCGGAGAAGTTTCTGGCCAAAAGCCAAAAGGTTTTTTGTGCGTTCATGGACTTGGAAAAGGCCTATGACAGAGTGGATAGGGATTTGCTATGGCAAACACTGAACTCATTTGGGTTGAGCGCTGGCTTGATACGGGCATTGGAGTCTCTTTATAGGGACTCTAGTGCTTGTGTTAGGATCAACGGGGTCTACTCGGACTCGGTGGTTTGACATCCATAAAGGTGTCAGACAGGGCTGTGTGGCTTCCCCGTGGCTGTTCAACCCATTTATGGGCAGTTGTTTGCAAAATTTGAAAGTTGAAGAATGCGGATTAAGAATGGGTGAGTAAGCCGTAAAATGCCTTTTGTACGCCGATGATCAAGTCATTCTTGCTTATTCGGCGCCCGAGTTGCAAATGATGGTTACATTAATGAACGGATCATTAAAAGAAAGGGGTATGAAAGTGAACGCAAGTAAGACGAAGGTTATGGTTTTTGAAAGAGAAGAAAGTAAAACGATTTGTGAAATAAGAATAGAAGGGGAGTTGATCGAGCAAGTAGATGAGTTTGTATATTTGGGCTGCGTATTTAGCAGGGATGGGAGATATGATAAGGATATAGAACGACGAGTGAATGCGGGAAATAGAGTAAATGGGTCCTTGCACTCTATTGTGAAGAGTCAGAATGTGTCGAAAAAGGCACGTATGGCAATTCACAATGCTGTGTTGGTCCCTACTTTAACGTATGGTAGTGAAAGTTGGGTGTGGCAGAAGAAGCACGAGAGTAGAATAAACGCAATAGAAATGCGGTCGTTAAGAAGTATGTTAGGGCTGAATCTGAATGACAGGGTAAGAAATTGTGTAATAAGAGAAGAGTGTGGTTTGCAAGATGATGTTGTGACCAGGATTAAGAAAGGAATGCTTCGGTGGTTTGGTCATGTGGAAAGAATGAACGAGGAAAGAGTGACAAAGAAAATTTATGTTGCAGAAGTGAATGGCAGAGTCGGAAAGGGACGTCCTAGGTGAAAATTTATCGACCAAATTGGCGATTTATTGGAAACGGGCCAAATTAGGAGTACCCTTAACCGACGAGCATGTATGCGTAGGTGTATGGATGTGAAGGAGGCGCGAGAGGTGTGTCAGGATCGTGCCAAATGGAAGTCTGTAGTCCCTGCCTACCCCTCTGGGTGACAGGCGTGAGTGTTTATGTATGTACATGTATGTACCATTTAACGCAACCCGTTAACATATTTCTATTTTAGTCGGCGATTTGGGCGAGCCGTGAGCTCTTAGGAAGCTGGCTCTGGTAGCTTGAGTCATTTGCAAGGCTTGTTCCTGCACCAACCCCACCTGCTTCCACACCCACTTCTTAACCTGAGCCGGCCCGTAACGGCAGAAAAAATACAGGATCATAACGGTTATCACCAAAATCGCAACAGCCCAACCAATACATGAGAGCCATGCTACATTTATATTAGTAGTATAGTTGTAGCACGAATGGGTCGGATCGGCACGAATCTTAGTCCTCACGGGTGACAACGCATCTGCATTTTGATTCGTAATCGAGGATAGATGTAGATGTCTATGGGCCTCAGCAACCACTTACCATCAGGTGGACTGTGTGCTCGTTTGTCACCCTATCCTATAAAAAAATATACGATCGCACTATTGTCTCTTTCATTGCTGCTTCAGACTGTGCGATAACTACCTCATCCTTGTTCACCGTGTTACCCATTGTTTAATATTAAAATAATAGTTTGTTTATTAGGAGAATGTACGTATGTACTACACGAAAGTCAGCGCCGACAAGAACTAATTTTTCTAATAACGCTAAATAATATTTATTGAGTAGACTTATGTAAATTATAAATTGAAACGTACGGGCTTCTTTGAAATACGGCCGCTACGCGTGGTGTAGCCGAGCGGGCGATCAACTGTATCCGCTCCGCTTATGTTAATATTACCATCTCTTAAAGATAAATAGATAAATACATCTCTACCGGGCATTTGTATTAGGAAAACTTTTCCTTTTCGTTCCAAAATTTTGAAAGGCCCCTCGTATGGAGGTTGTAATGATTTCCGTATGAGGTCACTCCTAACAAAAACGTGCGTGCAGCTATTTAAATCGCTATGAAAAAATACTGTACGAGAGTCCTTATGTGCCGTAGGTTTAGGTTTCAGCTCGCTTATCATTTTTCGTAAACGTTCGACATATTCGCTGTGATTTAAAATTTTTGAATTACATTTATCACCAAGAAAATGCCCGGAGGGCAGCCTTAGAGACTGACCGTACGTTAATTCGGCGGCACTAACGCCCGTGTCTGAACGCGGAGCTGCTCGCAGGCCTAACAAAACTATAAGCGGTTCCTCAACCCAAGTCTTAGAATCCAACCTGTCCATAAGCGCGGCCTTAAGGGATCTATACCACCTCTCAACCAGCCCATTGCTCTGTGGGGGTACGGGGTAGTCCTGGTTTTATAAACACCTAAATATTTCATTAAATTTTGAAAAACATTGCTTTCAAATTGTCTGCCTTGGTCGCTGGTAAGCTGAACGGGGCAGCCAAAACGCGAAATCCATCCCTCGAAAATTACCTTAGAAACCGTTTCCGCAGATATATCTCTTACTGGAAATGGCTCTGGACAACCGGTCTATCGATCTATTATTGCGAACAGATACCTATAGTCTTGTAAGGAAATACTAAGTGGGCCAACTATATCGACATGAATGTGGGAAAATCTTTCAGCCAAAGGAAAGCTCCCTTGTTCCGATGTATTATGCCTATAAACTTTAGCACGTTGACATGCAACGCATGACTTGACCCATTTACCTACGTCCTTGTTCATATTAACCCAAAAAAATCTGTCACTCATTAGCTTATGCGAGGTACGGATTCCGGGGTGGCTAAGACTATGAACAGAGTCGAAAACTAAGCGTCTAAATTGTTCCGGTAAATATGGCTTCACCCGATTGGTAGACATTTCACACCAAACGGGTAAGTCACTGCCAGGAATACATATCTGTTTAAAATTCCACTTATTAGAATTGCGTAGACTAACTAGCTGCTCGTCGTTATTTTGTGCACTGCTGACTGGTGCATAATCTAATACGGTCGAACAAGTTACGGTCTCTATCCTTCATAACGCATCGCTACTACATTCTTATCACCTTCAATGTGTTTAATGTTCGTAGTGAACTCGCTAATAAAAAGTAGTTGTCTCACGCGCCTAGACAACTCATCTTTACTATTTATTTTTGAAAACGCAAAAATTAAGGGTTTATGGTCCGTAAAAATTACAAAATCTTGACCTTCAACCATATTTCTAAAATATTTCACTGCAAGATAAATAGCTACAAGTTCTTTATCGTAAGTGCTGTATTTTTGTTGATTAGGCGATAATTTTCTTGAAAAATACCCTAGCGGTGACCATGCATTACCTACTTGCTGTTGCAATACCGCTCCCACGCTTGAATCCGATACGTCCGTCATAAGTGCGAGCGGGGTGTCGGGTTTCGGATACGATAAGCTTGCGGCATTTTGCAACTTAGTTTTACATTGAATAAATGCTTCATTTGACTTATCATCCCATTTAATTTTAGTTTTGTCTTTTTTCTTAGAGTTTTTTAAAAACTTATTTAACTCCATTTGATATTCCACAGCATTGGGCAAATGTAAACGATAAAAGTTGACCATACCCAAAAATCTCGTAAGTTCTTCGATAGTTACTGGTTTCGGAAAAGCACAAATAGTATCAACTCTATCTTTAAGAGGACGAATACCTTCCGCGGATACCTCGAAACCCAAAAATCTATTTTAGACTTTCTAAATAAGCATTTATTCAGGTTGATAGTCAAACCGCATTTATTTAGTCGCTCGAACACGATCTTAAGATGCTCTCTATGTGACGTCATATCCGTGCTTGCAATTATAACGTCGTCGATATAAGTATAAAGGAAATTTAGGCCATCAAAAACAGTGTGATTCATAAACCGCTGAAAAGTTTGTGCTCCATTGCATAAACCGAAAGTCATGCGTGGGAAATCGAATAGACCAAAAGGTGTTATAATGGCGGTCTTCTCTACATCGTTAGGATTGAACATTATAACATGATACGCGCGATTAATATCAATTCGTGAGAATATTTTTTTCCCTTCCAATAAATATGTAAAATCATGCAATCGCGGTATAGGGTACCTATCGGGCTTGGTTATCGCGTTAAGAGCCCTATAGTCGCCACATGGTCGTATTTGGCCGTCTTTTTTAGGCACAACGTGTAGAGGGCTTGCCCACGCACTTTTCGACGGCCTGCAAATCCCCAACTGTTGCATAAGCCTAAACTCTTCCTTAACCTTTGAGTATCGATGCGGCGGTAACGGTCTTACTTTAGCGTGCACCGGTGGGCCATTAGTCTCTATATGGTGGTATACCGAATGTCTGGCTGGTTCTCTAAATGAAAACGGCTTGGTGATATCAGGATATTGTGCTAACAAATCATAAAAAGGATGACACTTATCTATGGTCTGGACTGACTGTTCTTGACAGAAAACAATAGGTGCTAAAACATTTAAATTTGTTACCTCGTCAATTAGTTTGCGAGACGCTACGTCGACCAACAACTTATAATGCGCTAAAAAATCTGCACCTAAAATTGGCTGACGCACGTCCGCGATAACAAATGTCCACTGATACACTCTGCGCAACTCTAAATCTAAACTTAAAGTTTTAACACCGTAAGTGTTTATTTTGCTGCCATTTGCTGCATATAAAATATATTCAGAACATCCATTACCACACGATTTAACATTCACTTTATTTCGCGGTAAAACAGATATATTGGCACCGGTATCAATTAGGAAAATAAGGTTGCTGGACTTCTCTCTTATGCTGAGGCGATGATTAGAGATGCCTATGCAACTACTCGCCTTCTCCTGCTGCATGGCATCTAGTTTCCCGTTTCCTCCGGTTTCCAAGCGCACGGCTGAACACATTTCTGCGCCCTAGCCTTGAGGCGATAGTGGTAGAAACACAGCCATTTGTCCCGAGCAGCAGCGCGTCCCGGAGTACGGCTGCGGAGACCTTGAGTCTGCGAACGGGCTCGGGTCCTGTCACGTCCGCGTGATTGGGACCGCGATTTGCTCATGGCCATTTTATCCAGTCCCTTGTTAATCTTAGCGATTTCAGCAATGATGGAAGCGTTGTCTGACGAAGTCGATTCTACCCCTGCCACGCTGATAGGTCTCATTGTTTCTATGACCTGGTCTGCTACAGAAGCTAGCGTTTTGAGGTCTTTGGTACCGGTAACCACCAGTACGGCACGAACTGCGGCTGGTAGGTAGTTCTGCCATAAAACGCTCAGAGTCTCATCCTTAAATCGATCCCTGGGCAGGTCCTTCATTTTACGCAGCAGTTGGGATGGGCGCTGGTCTCCGAGGTCCATCTCGCCAATGAGTTTGGTGATTTGGCGCGTTTCGGACTCCTCGAAGATAGTGAGTAACGTTGACTTCAGCAGGTCGTACTTTCCCTCAGCTGGAGGATTCACTAGGATATCCGTGACTTGCTGTACGACATTCTTCCCCAGCTTTGCAATAACCAGATGGTATTTAGCAGCATTCGAGAGCTTCTGGTTGTATAGTACGGATTCGGCCTGTATGAACCACGTGCGCGGCTGATCTTTCCAAAATTCCGGGATTCTCGAAGAAACCGTTATTTGAGATATCTCCGCTCCCGGTTTCTTCCCTGGACGTCATTTTTGACGTTATAAACTACACAGGCATAGGAAAGCACAGTACTGGATCACGTCGGGGTCACCGCTTTAACTAATGTCTGTGTAGTGTGTCAAGAAATGAAATAAGTCCTTGTAAGAGATAGCGTTTAATTACATTTTATTCGCGTGTAACAACAGTGCCGGCCCGATCGTCACTGACTACAACCCAGTTATATAGGTACTGTACTAAGTGTACTAGTTACATAGGTAGGTAAGTGTAGTTACAAATTAATAGCAATCTAAGTTAATTCAATAATTCAAAAATCAAAACGCAAGAAATCCTCGTTGTCACGTATATTAACGACAAAATACAACAACATGGAGGCCGCCGACATTCGAGGCAAACTATTATGTAACGCCCGACGTCTAACCGGCACGGCTGTAGCCCTCCAAAGTTCCTGCCGACTGGGGTGCCTGCAGCGCCGTACACATACAGCAAGCCCCACCTCCCGCGCAACGCTAACCGTTTCCTCACCCCGCTTGAGACGCGCGTTCCGCAAGCTTCAAATGACACAACTTGGCGTAAACAAGCCCCCGTCCCGAGCATAAGGACTTATACCCGCGAGTAAATTGGCAAACAGGATAGGGTCGCGACGGCACGTTGCAAGACCGAATCTCCAACCAAAACCTCGGCCACTGACGCGACGGAGATGCGCTCTTGCAACCCCAACCACCGTCTCAAATCACCGTCCCAGCGTGGGCAAGCCGGAGAGTCGAATTTCGCCTGGATGCCCTTCCCGGACATTGCAGCAGCCAAATAAGTCCAGTTGCATGACAGAAATTTGACGACCTCCTTCAAATATCTATCCGTGCCCCTACAATTCGTTCCGCAATCCGACCGGATCCGGTCCGGCAAACCGCGACGCGATACGAAGCGGCCCAGCGTGGCACTTACAAGTTCTAAGTGAACGACCCTAGTGGCGAGGCACACGAAAACGCACAGATACGCCCTATGTGAACGCGCGTTACGTAGGTTGGAGGACTTGATGAGGAAGGGGCCAGCAAAGTCGGTTCCGACTCCAGCGAATGGTTGGATGGACCTGACGTGGTCGGGTGGTAAGTCACCCATCATCGGCTGCGATATGGTGGCCTTCAATTTATCAACAAGGTAGCACTTAAAAATAACGCTCCGAATGGTGCGTCGGCCAGCCAAAATCCAATAATCCCGCTGCAAAATAACCGAACGAGCGTTACACCCAGCGTGGGCATTCTAAACATGATGGTGAGTTACCAGCAACCGAAGCACAAAATTAATGTACAAGAAAAAAAACACAAGAACAAAAACAAAAAACAAAATGGACACATTTTAATAGCTACATCGTAAAAATGTTAAATGTCACAAACTCTGATAGTAAGCTCAACTAAAAATCTTTCAACATGTAACGTTGAATGGAACGCTCGATGCGCATTGATCAAAACAGATAAATTCAGCAAAACGATAAACATAAAAGATAACCATATTACCTTTTTTCCAAAATAAATATCTTCGACAATGCCAACAAAATGTGAAAACAAAAGGAGGATTAATTTTTATTTCCTTCGGCACAAATAGTTACACAATTTCAATTTTCTTTTCAACAAAGCAAGCATAATGATCAAATATAATTACAAAAACATATGTACACGTATTCAAAGAGTATATCAAATTCACCCTTTTTACTCACAACCGCTACAACTACGAAACACTTCGCGAAAAAACCAAAGCAATTTTTTTTTCTAAGCATTCAAAGCTTCCGGTGAGCCTTAGTCTCCCCGCCAATCTAGTGGAGGCCACTCCGCGTTTGAAGCTGAATCCAATAAAGCGCGAACCGTTACACAATCGCCACTCGGGTTATACGCCTTCACTGAGGCCGTTGGCAATAGAACAGTTTAACAAGTGGACTGTTGACGGCTCAGTGGATCAGTGGTCATGGTGGGAGCTAGGGCGGCCGCTACCTAGCTGTAGCGGCCTCCATCGGACCGGCACTCGAACCGGGGATCCCGAAAGCGGCATTCCGGCGGCCTCTCAATGACCCGTGGTTGAAATTCACCAAACGGGCCGACCTGGGGAGCTTCGCGGAACCTCGGCCTTGAGGCCCGAGACAACTTCGAGGTTGCAGGAACCCCGTAGTACCGGTACCGACCAAAGGGGGGAGGGTGGTACTCCAGTCGCGGCTTCTCAGCCAACGGGGGTGAGAAGGGTCTCGCTGACCGCTGAGTGGCTGTGAAGTTCCTCTCCACACGCTGAGGGGGCGTGACGACCCCCTGCCCCCGGGGCAACGACACCGCGACTGGTCGGGGGAGGGACCCCCTTCAAAACCAGGGGCACGGTGGCCGGCAGGGGAGCGACGAGCGTCGCCCGAGAGAGGGCGCGGCTGAGCTCCCCCGCCCGTGGGGGTTGAGGGCCCGGCAGAGCCTCGAGAGGAAGCGCAGTTCGCACCCAAGACAAACAACAACAACACGGCATGGTGATTGCCCTGGCAGTGCGGACAGGGCCGCTGGTGCGGGCAGTCTCGTTGGAGATGACTTTCCAAACAGAAGTAGCACCAGCGGCGCTCCTTGGCGATGGTTCGTCTCGCTGGGACCGGCTTACGCAAAAATTTCGGGCACATCGTCACCCGGTGATCGGATGCTCGACAATAGGAGCAGGGGGGCGCCTCCCTGGCCACTAGGCCCCTAAGGGAAAGTAGAGGACGGCGCCCTCCCGCGGGAGCTCCGCTCAGTCTGAGGGGGGTTGGCGACGACTTGCCTGGGGGATTCCGCCTCTCCCTGGGCACGGCTCGGTTGGCAGTCTGTAGGTCGTCGACGGGGCCCGCTGCGTTTTCAATCTGCCTGCACTGCTCCTCTAAGAATCACAGCAGATCCCTGAAGGGCGGAATATAGGAGGCGCCATCCCCGCCGTACCTCTCCTCAAAATGGAGCCAGAGATCGAGAGGCAGGTGGGACAGCACAATGTGGAGCAACAAAAAGGACCATTCGTCCACCGGTAAATCCAGCCGCCTCAAAGAATTGCAGGCCACCAAGACTGGATTTACGATGTCCGGACGCAGTCCGGCCCGATCCTTAAGCAGCGGGAGGTTTAGCGACTACTTAACGTGTTCGTCCGCGATTCGCCGTACGTTGGCGTACCTTCCGGCGAGGAGGTCCCGAGCGGTCTGGTAGGCGTCGTCCGACAATTTCAGATGGCCGACGACGCCCAGGGCCTCCCCCTCTAGTGAGGCCAGGAGGTAAGCCATCTTCTGGCTTCGTGTCAAGTCCCTCCGGGCGTCCACTAGGCTATCAAACAGTCCCACAAAGGTCAGCCAGTCGGAGAGGACTCCGGAGAACCTTGGCAGGTCCAGAGTGGGTAGTCGTCCCAACAGCTTACGCACAGCATCAACGTTTTCTTGGGTGACTGCAGTTTTTGGACGACCTTGACGGGGATCATCACTGAGCTTGACACGTCCACGTTGAAATTCAGCAAACCAGCGATAAATTGTAGCTTTGGATGGGGCTTCATCACCATATGCAGAAATCATCCGGTCAACACACTGTTTTTGTGTTAAACCACTTCGAAAGTCATAATAAATCATCGCTCTTGAATTTTCTCGAGTAAATTCCATTTTCTCAACGACTAAACAAGTTTGACAAAACCTTGTGACAAGACCGAGAATCTTTTTTTAAATAAATAAATGGTATTCGATTTTTAAAACCAAGGAGTTTTCAATTAAAAAGATTTTAATATGACAGGAACAGTGGAAATACTCCACTCCCGATACTTTTAGTGCAGCCTAGTACGCAAAAATTGAAACCGAAAGATTAGTTTATATACGATCTAATCAAAGGCAGCTGCGCGCTGAAGAATACGTGCACCATCGCGACGCCATGGAGCAAGATAATGATACGGTGAATATGGGCTGTTTAGTTATTTTACCCTCTTCTTTTACTGGTGGTCCACGCTACATGCACGGACGTACTCAAGATGCTTTTTGTTACGTAAGAAAATATGGACGTCCCGACTTATTTATTACTGTAACTACCAATCTCAAGTGGGATGAAATCACTCGGGAGCTTATTGAGGGTCAAGCACCGCATGACCGCCATGATATTATCACAAGAGTTTTTCATTTAAAATTAAAATCAATGTTAGATCTACTTACCAAAGATAACATTTTTGGAGATGTATTGTGTTATATGTATAGTGTTAAGTGTCAAAAACGCGGCTTACCTCACGCACACATCCTGCTTTGGTTAAAAGATAAAGTTCGAACTAATGATGTAGACAGTTCAATCAGTGCTGAAATTCCAGATCTGATTGCAGATCCCGTGTTATACGACATTGTTAAAACTCATATGATACATGGTCCATGTGGTGCATTTAACGGGAATGCTCCCTGCATGCAAGACGGTGTTTGCACTAAAAGATATCCAAAAGCATAAGTGGATGAATCTGTAACAGGACATGATGGATAACCATTATATCGTCGCCGTTCAAGGGACAATGGTGGTTTTAATGTTGAAAAGCGAGTGTCTGGACAACAGGTTACTTTAGACAATAGGTGGGTCGTTCCGTATTCGCCTGTGTTCTCTAGCGCATTTCAAGCTCACATATATGTTGAAATGTGTAATAATATAGAGTCAATAAAATATATTTGTAAGTATATTAACAAAGGCAGTGACCAAGCTACATTTGCGTTGAGAAATGGACATGATGAAGTTACTAGATTTCAGTCAGGCAGATATATCAGCTCTTCAGAAGTTGTGTGGTGGATCTTAAGTTTCAACATTCACGAAAGATATCCACCTGTGACTCATCTGGATGTTCATCTTGAAGGCGGTCAACGTATATATTTCAACGCCGAAAATGTTACAGAACGATTTGAGAACCCTAGACAAACAACTTCATTAGCATTCTTTCGACTTTGCCAATTTGATGATTTTCAAAATCTCTTTTGTATGAGGAAGTTCCACCGTATTATACTGTTACGAGCTTAGGGTTCGTGACAATAAAAATTGCCGATAAAATTACCTAAATTAACACTTTAATTTTCTTTACACCAATTAAAACTTAAAACACTAAAAATTTATCACACTGATTCACTTTATTCCGCTCCGAAGCTTCGCTTGTCTCGCCAAATCCAATACTTCCCCGATCGCGTATTGCAGCGCCTTTATATAGAGCTCTTTCACGAAAACATTCAGAATATTCCAGAATATTCGAGTAAATACGCGCGCCAACCGACCAAGCGCAGAGAGATCGAGTGTAGAGCTTCTGGAAAGTTTAGTTCTTCAATTTGATACTAGATGGCGCTGTCGGTTAAAAATGAGTCATGTCATTTTCTGGAAAGCTCTCTCCTCGCTCTGTTACCCGACACTAGATGGCGCTAGTGCCATGAGATGAAATGTCAACTTAGCCGCGCAACACTGCCCCCTCCTAAGAAATGCTCGATCCACATGGACGATCTTAGGAGTCCCTCTTGCGCCTTTCTGTATCCGGTAGGTTACATCGTTGATCCTGGTCACAATCCAGGATCAACGTAAAAAATGCGAGGCATATTCTTTTCCCTGTGCTTCTCCATGAGGATCCTTAGGGCGAATATAGGGTACATAGTACCGCGTCCTGGTTGGAAGCCGTACTGGGAGTCAGATACTGTACACTCCTGTCGTATCCTGGTGTCAATAATGCGCTAGAAGAGCTTCATGGTGTGTGACGTCACCTTTATATCGCGGTAATTACCGCAATACTGAACGGACCCTTTACCCTTGTGGACCGGCGTTATTATACTAAGCCGCCACTGATCGGGCATTATTCGGTCGCTCAGGATTTTATTATAAAGGTTAGTAAGAATGCACACACCACGAGCCCCCAGCGCTTTCTACGCTTCAATTGGCACCTCGTCCGGTCCAACAGCTTTCCGATTTTCCATGTGACGAAGAGATGCGAGGACCTCGTCAGGCGTAATCGGTGACACGAGTCCATGGTTCGGAAGTTGTTCGGGAGGGTGCACTTCCCGGTGCTGAGTATTCAGCAAAACGTGGAAGTAAGAGCGCCATCTCTCCTTCGCCGCACGATCATCGTACAAGAGCTCGCTATTAAGGCCGTTGACGCTGCAGCAGCGAGTAATATCTTGCGCTGCTTTGGCCCTAGAGCGCGCCAGTTTATATATGAGCTTGTGCCCCTCAGGAGTGTCCAACTTAGCATACAATGGTTGCAAGTGGTCACGCCTGGCTCTGGCTACAGCTTTCTTGGCAGCTCTTTTCGCTGTCTTGTAAGATGCGCGATCTTCAGGAGATTTGGTTGCTTGCCACGTCTTGAAGAGCGCTTTCTTCTCCCGTAATGAACCCTGGACAGTGGCGTCCCACCACCAGATCTCCTTGTCGATTTTGCGATCCCCTTTCGCCACGCCGAGGACTTGCTTTGCCGTCTTTGTGATTGCTGTCTGAATGGTTTTCCAGCACTCTTGGACGCACTTGCCTGCTGTGTCGAGACTAATATCCCCAGCGGCAGAGTCAAACTCTGAGTATCTGGTTTGATCCAGCAGCCACCACTTGATTTGACGGCGGCAACGTTCGGCGTGTCTGCGACGGGGTTTTACGCAGAGGTCCATGACAAGAAGTCGGTGTTGGGCAGTGAGACACTCACCGGGTATGACCTTACAGTTGGCCACGCGACTGATATGACTTCTCCTGGTCATCGCTCCCGCCCTTGTGTAATTTGGATATTGAATTATACAAGCATATAGTAAAAAGTATAGACATTTGCAATAGTGCTATATTTCGTGATTATCTGTGAAGTTGATAAGTGTGAAGACAGCCGGCAGCCATCGAGACACGAGGCAGATCAGCGGAAGTCCAGGTGGGTGCACATGCATTCCTTCACGTCCTTCCTATATCCCGAATTCAGGGGATTTGCAGTATCACGAATAAATTAAATTCCATTCACCGCTCGCACCGCGCTCATATACAGTCCACTATTCTATTTAAATTAATAGCCGCACCGCATAACATTATTTAATACATTTGAACCAGCAGTTTGGTGGTTGAAGGCCAACGCCAATATCCACCACAGTTTTATTTTTGGCGACAACGGAAAGGGCTCTGGCGATGCCTCTCCCCTGGGATTCGTGCTAGGGGTTCGGGGGTCAGACGGCAGTCGCCCCGGTAATTGGCACTAAGCCACTCAAATATGGAAAGTAAAAGAAAGATATATGTTTAGGACTAGGGCGTCGCCATGGGGATCGCCTTAACCCTGCGACAAGTATGCGAGGGCTACCGGGCCCCGTGCTAGCCCGGCTAAAGACGTTAGCACCAACTACGAAGATTCGCTTTGCAAACTGGAACATTGGCACGCTTACGGGACGCTCCACAGAACTTGCGGCCATACTTGCCAGGCGTAAAGTGGCAGTGGCGTTCCTGCAGGAGACACGGTGGAAGGCCAACAGGAGCCGGAATATTGGGCACGGCTACAAGCTGATCTATACAGGCTCTATGTGTATGTGGTCTATGGTACTAACGCCTTTTCGGAAACCGGCTTGTTCAAAACAGCAAGTAGACGCGGTTCAGAAGGGAAGTCGATCTATAGTTCTTCAAGAGAACATTATCACCTTTATTGAAGAATAAGACCGCCGCACTTCTGTTTCACGCCCCTAGAGAAGACTCACCATGGAGGGCGGAATTAAAGAGGCCCTGAAAGACCTCAAGTACCTACTGTTTTTCCCACCCGCTTTCAGAAGCTCCGACGAAATTCCATCCTTGCCAGGGGCCTAGCCGTTTTTAAGGTGTTGGAGAGCCATTCTAATCTCACTGACGTCCGGGATATAATAAATAGTAGTAATAGTAGTAGAATAGTGTCAGATAAGACTTGCTCTTGGATCATTACTTACACTGGCGTGTGGCTCCAACGATGACGTGTACGGCTGCCCGTAGAACCTCTTATTTTCAATAAAAATCTCAGGTTTCCCGGAAATGGTGCTACCACATTCAGTCTTCAGCTTTGACGGATGATTCTTTCTGGCAGACTGATCTCTGGCAAAGACTTTGGAGCCCTGGTTCCATTCGATCGCTTCTTCAAAGCGAGTTGTACTGAAGTTGCGTAAGTCCAGATTTTTTTATTTCGTAATGCGTAAGTTGTACATTTGGAAATGTATCAGCTCAGTTGTCTACATATATGCTGTGATATCTGCTGAAGACTGCAGCTTGCTTTCCCCTTTTAACACTAATTAACAGATGGGGAAGAAATTTTCTTGAGTGGCAGCCTCATACTGGTAGATGATGTGTATAGTGGCGCTCACATGCAGGAAATCGATGGATGCAGGTGGCTAATCAGTGGCATTAATTGAGAAAGGCCTATGTTCAGAGAACTTATTAAGGGCAGTAATGATGAATAAATAACTCAAGTCTGGTTTGTTATCAGAAATAGGTGCAAATAGTATGTCGTCGTCCTCCACACCTAGCAAAATTTATATTACTTATTATATTTGTTTATATAAAATAAACTTTTTTCTTAATGATAAGCTGAGTGTAAAACGGTATTTAATGGGTACCTATTTCATATTTATTATTTTACATTCCTTTACAAGCACTATTACCTATTTAGCATGCACGTCATGGCGTCCTTCTGAAGATGTCCCTATCTTTGGCTTAATTGTGAAACTATTTAGGTATTTTAATCTTTACTTTTATCGATAGTGGGTTGTAAACTATTATTTTAGATTTCTGCGATAGAACATTAATATATTTAAGTGAATAATAATAATAAATACATAACAACAATTATAAATAGTTTTTATTTATAGGTGATATTTACATTTATTGTAGATATGTTCCAAAAAATCGTAACATTGCAAAATTAAGGATTTAATGAAAATAACAAAAGAAACTTATTAAATATAACATACAAGAATTGTTACAAAAAAAATTGTAATGCTTACATTGAGCAGTACGGCTATTTTATTGCAATATACTAAATCAGAATCACCTACTAGTAATCTTGTAAGGTTCAAACTTTACAGGTATGCATTCCAATATTGAATATTTTTCTGCTAGCAAGCATTCTAACTTAAAAGCCACTCACTACTAACATAGCAAAATCTTCTATTGATCAGCTTTCCAGAAATTTATTTTTAGTAATTTTGTTAGGTTTTTAAATTTGAGGTTTTATAAAGAAATCCATAGAGTCTAAGATTATATTTTTGTTTCTCCTAGATCTTTTAATATTCTACTGCTGAGTAATTTTATTTATAAATCATTTTATTTTTTAATACCAATAAAATTAATGGCTAACAGGGCTTATTTTTTAATCAATTATTGACATACATAAACTGAAGCTAAATCATCATAGTCATATGTTCTCTTTAGAAATAAATCTACCAAAGATACTCCAGTTATAATGTGAAGACCTGTATTAATAGGCAAAGCAGTTAATTCAATATTTTTAAAATTTCCAGGTTCTAAGGGACCTAGCTTTCTATTTGAAATCCCACACCATAGCAAACTAGAACCTTGAAGGGAACGTAATTTTAATATTAAGTCTAAAGTTCTCTCACTGGCATTAACAATTTTACATTTAAAGCTAAATGGCTCATCTACAGTAACTTTACTAGGTATATTTTCATATACTAATCTAATATCTCCATAATCAGGTGTTATTCTTTGCAACTGACTTGTTTGCAACCTTCCTTTTTCTCCTAAATTAGACCTCCATACAATGTCTAATTTTCCAATGTTCTTGGCAGCTGCTGGTAATTTAATTTCCGTAGAGAGATTTTCTTTTGGTGTTAACCGATACAAATATTGACAACTTTCTTGAGCTTGCAGTAATGTGACATTGCCAAACACTGATAGGCTATCTTCAACTTCATTCAATGACTTTACTGAAAAATGTTGTGAACTTTCAAGGGACACCTGCTCAAGAGTAATAGGTCCTGATGTTATATTTTGGATTTGAGCTTCTAAAAAAACATCATCGGACTCAGCATTATAAAATTTTGTTTTAACATCTAATGGTTTCATAACTTCAAATTTGAAAAATTTTCTAAATGAGGCCAATGTATTGAAATTTGACATGTATGTTACCTCACAAACCAGAATGTGAGTGCCTAAGTCTTTTACTTCGTGATGAATAACATCACTTAACGTTTCATCAACATCTAACATGACTGGAGACTGATTTTGTGTAGATAATGGGATTCTTTGTGAACTTGTTTGTAAATCAGCTTTAATAGATACACTTTGCACAGTTTGTGATGTCTCATTATGTACACACACATAGCAAGAAAAAGTTTCTCCGAGATAAATGTTACCAAAGCTTTGTGGTAGCAATAAAAATTGACCAGCAGCCAAAGTCTCCATCTGGACAACTGAAGTAGCATCATCTTTCAAAAAATTATTTAAAATATTGCCAGGCAAATCTCTGAAATCACAGGTTATGATTTTAGGACTTACGAGAGCCGGCTTGGTAAGCCTCATCACCTTAAGGGCCACCAAATGATCCACTACTTCCTTAGTGTCCATTTCTGAGCGTTAGTACTTTAATATTTTGTGTTTCTGTGTGAACCAAGGAATGCCCTTTAGGTGTATATAAAGATACTCCGGGAATGTACAATTCTCATACAAGAGTATTCCGTAATTATAAAATATTACAAATTCTAATAGTGTTCTAACTGTTTCTTTGGTGATTTGCCAGTTCTGCCACAGAAGAATACATAACATATAATTGTATCTACGTATTGTACGATCACAGAGTACATTATATATACCTGGAATAGAGTTGCTAGTCGATTCCGTGGTACAGAGACATCTATAGTGGAGTTGTCGAACTAAACGGACGATATTCTATATATAGTACAGCCCCATCCCTGGTGTACTGATTATTTTTAATTAATTTTACAAGATCACATAATTCAGCAACTAACTAGTTTTGTGCATATAGGCACAAAACTAGTTAGTTGCAGAATTATGTAATCAAAGGTAAATCATAAAAAAGAAAACTCAATTTAAAAATAATAATCATCTTTATTCAGGTAATTTACACCCATAACCAGTAAAAAAAATTAAGAACTAAGCAATCTACACAATTTCAGAAATAAATAAATAAATGTCGATCAGTCAATATATTTCATCAAAGTAACAATTTTAAATTAATAAATCCAACAGTAATTATAAGTAGACAGTAATGACAGTATACAAAGTAAATTAATCGAAATAAAATAACATAAAATTTAGTTTATTTACCTAAGATCTTGGTATTTAAAATAATAATGCAACTTATCTACTACACAAAAGTTATAAGAAAAATAAAATAAGATGCACAAATTACAAAAAAATAGTACAATAGACAAAAAGTTGACAATTTTTATAAAAAAAGAAACTTAAGTATTCAATATCTTGAAAACGGTTAGGTTTGATGTATGGTGTTTCATAGTCGTAATAGTCGGTAATGATGCAAATTACAACCCCCTAAAGGATCTAAGTCGACTTAACCAATACAATTTATATTGAAATATATATACAGGGTTACCCTGTATATTCAATTTTTTTTATAATTGCTCTTAGATGTTGATGCGGGAGAAAATGAACTACTGGATGATGGATAAGTAAGCAGACATAAGTGTAACCTGATAAAATACCTAAAATTAAGAGTAAAGCACGAATTTTAACCAACGTGGATTAGGTTGCAAATAAAACTTTACAACTGAAACATATTAATAATTAATGTTAAATAAATATTTGTCTTTAACAACTTTGTTTTGATTTGTTTTCAAAACATTATTAATTACCCCAATGAGAGCAAAGATACTGCAGGTATGACTGACTGACTGAATTTAGTCACTTTTGCTTAATTCCTTTAATCAAAGATTTTATAAAAAATGTCTAAAACATAATTCGGAGCATATATGCTATGAAACAAAGTTTTTCCTATTATTTTACCTATTATGTTACCCTGTATATTCAATATTTATCTACCACCATATTTCAATATTTATCTACTATGTTCCACTTGGCACTAACATTTGATGTTCCCTGGTCACATACAGTAGCAAGGATTTTAAAGCCAGACCCCTTCAATTTTCTTATATTTCTTTTAATCATTAAGGCTAATTCAGCTTTTTTTGTACTGCAAGCACAAAATGAATATGATATCGGCTGTTTATAGTTTTTAGAATACCTCTATTGTAAGTTCAGTCCTCACTACATCACCATTGTCAACTAAACCAGTAATTGAAATAATACTAGTTTTTACGGATTTTATCGCGTATATTTAACTATAAATACCCGACGATCCGGTGCTGTAAAGCGCTCGAAACGTCGGATATTTATATAATAAATATACGCGATAAAATCCGTAAAAACTAGTATTATTTCAGTGTGTAGTGTTCGCGTAAATATAAGTAATCATTGTGTAAACCAGTAATCTTGTCATTTTTCCTGTCATAACCAATATGTGGTGTTAAGGCCATTTCATCAAAAACCAGTGTACACAATTTATCATTGACTTTCATTTAAGATAGATGCTTGCTTCTTAAGCTGGTAAAATATGTTTTCATTTATACCAGGCTTAATATTGGCCTTAGATACCATCCTGCTTAAGGTGAAAGGTGATGGCAGAACAAATATCTTTTGCAGCATTCTGTAGGCTCTTGGCCCATGTTAAAAAAATGTAATGCCATCACTTTTTCATCAGGTGTGAATTGTCTGTCCCTTTTGTGTTCACCACATTCTCGAAATTGTAGCATCGTAAAAACTGTTGCCATTGAGGTAAAACTTTTAAATGCTTAATGATTTCTTAAATTTACGCGAACACTATACATTGAATAAAACTAAATTTACGGATTCTATCGCGTTTATTTACCTGATTTTACTTATTTTTGATTCCCGACATTTCAGTTCACGACGTTACAGGCCACCCCGTGACCATGGGTGCTGTAAAGCACCCCAAACGTCGGGAATTAAAAATAAGTAAAATCAGTTAAATAAACGCGATAGAATCCGTAAATTTAGTTTTATTCAACTTTTAAATGCTTTCAAGAAAGTAGTATTTTCTAATAGATTCATTTTCTTCTTCAGTCTTTTTGTTCTTTCTTCATACTTTCTCATTTGCTATATTCAAGCTTTTAAGTTTCTTTTTTAACATTGTAATTCTTGTACTAATTTGAGTCCTTTTGGGCTTAGTCACTGTTGGCGCGACTACTAACGCTGCCTAGCGACGCACCGGAACACCAAACTTTTATCTACGAATCAGAGCTCGTCATTGTTGGCAACCAATCACAGCACGTCGTGCAATTAGTTATAAGATCTGTCTGTTTAAATTTTGATTATTACCTGATACACACTGTTAGCAATAAGACGACTTAAATATAACCAACAAACGTTCAATAAATCAATCATTGAAGAGCACCTGCCTCCCGTTCCTGTACATAAAGTGGTCCTATCGAGCCGAATAAGGAGTTCAAGCTTGAAATCTCTGAAGATTCGTCGCATCAAAATACGACGAATCACTGACCATAAATCCACCAGAAATCACCTGCCTCCCGTTCCTGTACAGTCACCTTCAAGCCTGAAATTAAAATGCAAAACATTATATTTATATAGACCAAGAAAATTTTGTACTATAGTTTAGTAAAAATAAATTTAATTGTAGCAAGTTGATTGCATTTTAAATCATAACACCATACACGAAACTTAACCGTTTTTAAGATATTGTATATTTTAATAATGCAAAAGTGGAGTACTTGTGCAGGCGAAACATGATGAAATATAATGGCAAAAGTGATAAAATATGTTTACTTATTGAAGTAAAAAAAAACATAAACACTCACGCCTGTCACCCAGAGGGGTAGGCAGGGACTACGGACTTCCATTTGGCACGATCCTGACATACCTCTTTCGCCTCCTTTACATCCATATATCTACGCATACATGCTCGTCGGTTAAGGGTACTTCTAACGTGGCCCATTTTCAAAATATCGCCAATTTGGTCGATAAACTTTTTTCTAGGGCGTCCCTTCCCGACTCGGCCGTTCACATCTGCCATATAAATTTGCTTTGTCACTCTTTCCTCATTCATTCTTTCTACGTGACCAAACCACCGAAGCATTCCTTTCTTAATCCTGGTCACAACATCATCTTGCATACCACATTTATCTCTTATCACGCAATTTCTCACCCTGTCATTCAGATTCAACCCTAGCATATTCCTTAAAGACCGCATTTCTACAGCATTTATTCTACATTCGTGCTTCTTAAAGTAATTATTAAAGTTAACATTTTGGTGTTTTATTTGGTACAAGAGCGAACAAAGCAAGCTCGGGACTTGGGGCACACCAACCCATATAGGTTTGGTTAGAAAGATTTGTGGTTAATTTTTCATAAACCACCCAGAAATAACGGGGGCTCCATCAACTAAACTTTGGTATTGCTTCGGTGAAGAGGGGTCACGCCCCCTCCCCGACTACCTATTAAGGTGATTTTTCTTATAAATTATTTTATAAAGTTTTGATCTTTAACATTTAATATAAAAATACCATGCATCTCATGGTGGGAGGACAGCTGGGGGACGAATCTACCCCTCTCCACCTCCCTTCCCCCCGCCCCACAACCCCCCATTAAAGCAACTTGATATTAAAGCTTTACCAGAACCAGCACAAAACCCAGTGGGACTTTTTTTAAATAAAATTAATTTACAATATGTTATCCTCAATTTAATTTATACAATAATTTTTATTTATAAATAATATATTATCAATTTTAACTTACTGGATGTTTGAGCAGTAGTTGTCCCTTGCACATAACTTGATGTTGAAGCAATTTCTTGTGTATAACGTGTTTTAAAAGTATTATTTTTATTTGTAACTTCAGCTAAGGGTGATATCTTAGCAACAGCACCTGTAAAATCAATATATACAATGAATGATTATATTGTACTTGAAATATATTGACAACATAACAATAGTACAAAGAGAAATGTGAACTGACGGCTCTAATAAAAATTCTAACCTGCTTGGGTTTATTAATTGCAAAGATTAATTCCTCTACTACCAATCAGCAAAAAATTACAGCATACACATATTAGCCATGTAGAATTTGAACGACTAAGGCTGAAGGACTACCAACATCTTCCAACAGACAATATCAAACAACAAATACCACAAGTAGCATAACAAAATAAAACAAATAAAAATGAAGCTAAAAGTTACACATTCTATTTTATTACAATAGAAGTTTATTATTAGTATTAGTTGCGCAATAGAACACCTGTGAAAAATATGCATACTATAATGTAAATTATGGATCTTACAGCAATGTCGAATTTTACAAAGACTGAGGGAAATCAAGTAACTTCTCTTGTGATTAATTAAGTTTGGTAATAAGACCAAATGAAATACGAACTTTTTTGTTCTTAAGCAAATGAATACTGCACAAATTTGTGCATCTAAACTTTAAATATGATATTCTAAGATTGAATGAAGTGAAAGAATGGAATATCAAATTGAAGATCATCGTAACTTTAAATAGATACTAAAGGACAATATGATTAAAAAATAATTAAACATTAAACATATTCTACAATATAGTATGTTGGTGCAATATATATTCTCATTAGTACTGGAAAAGATCTTTAGATCACTATATATTTGTTATTACAACATAAACTCATGTTTCTTCCCAGTTGTACTCTGAGCAAGTTTAATATTTATAAACAGGTGTAGATTTTGATATTCATATGAACTTTAAACAAGCCTTAATTTATAAGCTTTTTATTATCATTTGAATCAAACCGTTAATAAGAAATAAAAAACTTTCCATAAAATTGCTTTGCATGTCATACATAATATTTTGTCAACATGGAAGTTGAAAATTAGTATTGCAGAACACAGTTTAACAATGATTCAAAATTTATACATTCAATTATTCATGTTTGATAGTAAAATTAATTATTTGAGGAAAAAACTTCCATATTAACTTTAAAATTCATAATATTAAGAATAGATCATTACAATGTTAATGCAAATTTTTACTAACCTTTCATATGCAATGCTGGTATTGCAATATTACTTAACATTTTACTCCGGTCCAGTACTTGGATTCAAAAGGTGTATGACAAATTCTTCGGTATTTAAACACATACATATCATATAAGCACAGAAAGTTTCCACCAACTGCTTAAACCCGTGTACAAAAGCGTGTTGGATCTTTTGTAGAATTTGGAAATTTGTGAAGTATAAAGCCATCTTCATCTACAAAAAAATTAATATTTTAGAAGCGTTTTATGACAGTAGTATAAGTAGTAGTGTTATAAGTATACATAGCAAGGTATTCGCTCTAAGGGTGGAAAAGTGATGCACAACTCTTGGGCTACCTGCGTCTGCGCTAGGTATCACATTGTTGCCCAAGGTGACACTGACTTATATGTATATAGAATAGAAAGAAGAAATAATATATTAACTGGTAAAACCTGTAAATAATTAGATTTACTCACAGCTGTACATCCTGAAACACAGCAAATTTTATCCGCGACCATCACTAAACTATACGAACTATGTCCGAAGGAAGGATAATCGAAGTCCCTTTCACGTGCATGGGCCACTATATTAAGCAAAAATAATCAAAGTCCAAGAATAGCCAATTCGTAAGAAAATATAGGAAAAATATCAAAAATTCAAAACATTCAAAGCACAATCGTTACGTCAGAAAAACAAATAAACAAAACGCCAATGTCAAATTCAAAAACAAACAAAATGGTGGTAGAGGGTGGTCACGTTTAGAAATTAAAACACCAATATTCCATCTTCCAATTAAACGAATAAACTAGACTTAAAACAGCTAAATCTTAATAAAATTAGTTGTTTAACTCATTTTCTGGTGAAAACATCTAAATTCACATTATTAACACGTCGATTTAGTCAATGTAATACGATCATTTAATTTGATTTAATTAACTAAAACAACGCACTTCCGAACGTAAACTTACTCCAGCGCCGTCCTTTGGAGAGTTGTGGAACTAAATATGCAATGCCAGTTTCTATAGAACAGAAAAATGTTCTAACTACAAAGGCCCTGATGTACGATATTACTTTCCCTTTCCTCTATGACATATATCCTGACAGCATAGATTACTGACTATGTACAGTGTTGCCAGATGTCTTGAACCTTTTATCTGTATTAGAAACTGCTAAAATCTGTATTAAATCTGTATGCTCTTTAAAATTAAAATCTGTATAATAAAAAAGAAAAACAAGGAATAACTACTAACGTGATAAGCTGATAAAATTTGATTACTGTTATAAAACAAAAATATTTTTTATAGAATAAGGGTGACAAACGAGCACACATTACACCGATGGTAAGTGGATGCTGTGGCCCATAGACATCTACATTTATCCTCGCTTAAGAATCAAAACGCAGATGCGTTGTCACGCCTGAGGACTAAGATGGAATCCCTCGTTTCCAGTAAAAAAGGGTCTCCGGATTTTTACACTCACCATACGAAGCACAGCAGTATTAAGCTGGTTATTTACGCTGGTATTCTGTGAGAGCGTGGTCCTTCCCCGGTCGAGCTGACTCATTCGTGCTGCAACCATAATATAGCTGCAGCGCTGCTCTACCAAGTATAAAATATACACTATACATAAAAAAATTTATATAGCAAAATTGAACACATTAATTTAGACAAACAACGTATTAAAACTCAACACTCAAACATTTGCAACAAACGAACATATAATTAATTTTTTATTTTCAGTCATACATATTTTATGTATACATATTATATAATACACTTGTATGTCTGCCGTACTAAGTAATTATACGTTGTGAAAAAATTAACTAACCATAAATAATAGAATCATGCAATGATGTGTGTACGCGGTATCTATTTGCATCTATATGAATTATGGTCACTTATTTTGCTTCGTTCTGTTTTAAGTTGAATATTATGGTAACCCAATCAATAGAGTTAGAAAAATCCGTAGACAGAGAAACCTATAGACTAATGATTAGCGTGGCCCCGAGTGAGAAAGAACGACAACGTAGTTTTAGGTTATACAATAATCTTTATGACTTTTAAATATATTTAGATAAAATTTTTAATTGTTCTAAGAACTGAACTGAACAAGATTCACCAATCTTAAGCTCACAATACACTTTTTTCACTTAAACCGACTTGTAAACTCCTTAGATCGCTACGAACTGTCAAAGTTGTTTAGCAAAGTGTAGTTTGCTAAATAAAAAAAAAACGGCACGGAGAAAGGGACAAACAATCACTCCGCTCTGTCTCATTTCTATGCAAGACGTATACATATCTCTATCTTTTTCGTGTGCGAATGCGAAATAAGGCGTCAATTTGTCTATAGGTTTCTCTGTCTACGAAAAACTCTGTATAAATACGAGGAAATCTGTATATATGGCAACACTGACTATGTACTAGAGACTAGACATGTCGATCTAAAATAGATTAATCGATAAATCGATTCTTTGGAGCAAAATAATCGCTTTTTTAGATCGATTCGGAGCACCGCATCGATTCACTGAATCGATCCAAATACCTCTCGAATCAGACCGATTCATCTGATTCAAGAACCATCGATAAAATTTCCAAACTGTTGGGGGACACAAAAACAACCGATCTTACTTGGTTGATAATTTGAACGCAATATACAACATGTAACATAATTAACGCACTTTTCTCAAAGTAATAAGTAAAGTAGTTTGTTTAGAATCGTTTACTGAATCGATTCCTATCATTTTTAATATAGGTAATTTTATATCCGAAAAATAATTAAAACTACGTAAATTACAGTCACACTAAATCTGTACAGTCAAAACAAACAGAAATGGACCGTAAATTAAGGCAATAAGACTTGAGAGTGCAGTTTTATTTGTATTATTACAAATTCTGTCATTCAATAAAAATAAAGAAAAATGAACTTTATTTCAACACGTTAAAGTCTTTGCGTTCGTGGATTTGTACTGTGACCACAACATTCTTCCAGAATGAGTATAACTAATTTGATAAATAATCAGTGCATAAAAATGTTTAACTAAAAATTCAGTGTATGTATTATGATTATAACATAATATACTAATTGGGGTGTCTGAGGGTGTGCGTTAGTTACGTTACATACTGTATATTTGAATAAAATAAATATTTATGAACGCATCCAACAATATCGAAAAGTTGTCTTTTCATTTTCATTTCTAAATTTCTAATTCTATTCTTACCTGTGGAATGCTAGTCTAACTCAATCTGTGCTGTGAACAAAACTACGTATACATACTATAATTTAATATTATAGCTGTGAACCTGTTTGAACTGTGAACTTGCGAATTTACTTTATTATCAAAAACATACATACTGTGAGCTGTAAGTACAGACGGAGTACTTTCTATATATCTAGATGCTGTAAATAAATATTATATGTTGAAGTTTATAGAGTTTTATAGTAGGGAAATAACCAGTATTGTGTTCGTGTAGCGTTCATTTCAATTTGATAAATAGTGAGTTAATAGATTGAAACAGATTGATCGAAAAATGTACGTTGCATTCAGTGGCGAAGCTAGGGCTCCAAACTAGGGCAAGCCCAAGATATGGTTTTGTTGTTTTTAGCAGTTTAATAAAAATACACCAATCTTGAGCTGTCTCCACTCTTTAGTTTCATATTCAGTGCTGACAAGGCGTGATTAATAACAAAGTACAAACAAACTATGTACAAAGTTAAAAAAGTGACGCCTGGCAGATGTGAAACCTCGAAATTATATTCGGTTTAAGTTATATGCATAAAAGAACAGATTACGACTGGAATTAGATAGTTATAATGAGAAGATAAAGCTTTGCTAATTTTTTACCATAAAATAATGACTATTTATTATAATTATAATTATTCATTTTCAATTCATAATAAACCGTACAAAATTATATTTTTAAACTCGTATATCACTATTAATATAACTATTGAGTTATTAAACCTTTAAATACGCCTAACTTAATTAAACTTTAATAATAGAGTCCTGTACCTATATTTAAAGTATGAAGAAATGTTTATTGAATATTAAATTTCATTTTTAAAGATTTTTACCTTTCCCACGCCGATTAGCACTTCAACACACTTATATTCATCACAATGAACACTATTATCCTCCCATTTTTACTGAAAATCTTCGAAAAAGCGTAAATTTTTAACAAACACAACAAAACAAACATAAACATTGAAATATGAAGTGAACTTGCATACGAGGGGCCCGCAACCACTTCGCTAGTCGCTAACGCACTCCTAAACAACTTCATGGCAAAGCCAGGCTTGTTGGCTCAATAGTAATTGCTATATAAACATTTCGTAGTTATATTTCATTATAGAATATTTTGCCATAGGTTAGAAAGAGAGCGATCGTCTTCTCGAAAGCCCCGTGAAAAGCCCACGCGAGCGAGGGAGACAAGTAATCGCTCTATTAAAACTCACTTTACGACAGCAGCAGTATCGCCACAGAGTACCTTTGTATAAACGTATCGCTAAGGCAATACGAGGTCATCGGTCGACATGTGTCGAACAGTGGAGTGCGCGGGAAAATTGAAATAATTTGAAACAGTTTATGAGTTATCTTATTAGTTGATATTATTGATTGATTCAGTTTTAATAAGGCAAGCCTGGCTTTTCGGCTTTAATGGAAGCTTCGCCACTGCTTGCATTTTGCCCTTTTGTTTAAGTATTGTTGTTGTTTTTAGCCTAAAATGTCAAATAAAAGTGATACATGGAATCACTTTGTAAAAAAATGGATCGAGTGGCGAACCACCCCTAAAACAAGCGTTTCAAGCTTATCAGGAGAGGTTAAATGGAATATTAGTAGTTTTAATTAATAAGATTATATTAATTTCAAAAAATATTAAAGTTCAATTAAAGAAAAAATTGCAAATTCTTGAAATTTCATGTTTGAAAGTGTCGCGATTTATCGAAAATCGATCTTTTAATCCTCGATTTAATCGATTCTAGTATCTTCGATTCAGAGATCGATTTTTTAAGAGTGAATCGACATGCCTACTAGAGACCTGACAAGGTGATCTGCATAGCCATCACCACAGAATTCATCATTTACCGTAGACAGAGAAACCTATAGACAAATTGACGCCTTCTTTCGCATTCGCACACGAAAAAGATAGATTTATGTATACGTCTTGCATAGAAATGAGATAGAGCGCTGTGATTGTTTGTCCATTTCTCCGTGCCGGCTTTTTTGTTTAGCAAACTCTACAGTTTGCTAAACAACTTTAACAGCGTAGCGATTTAAGGAGTTTATAAGTTGGTTTAAGTGAGAAAAAAGTGTTTTGTGAGCTTAAGATTGGTGAATCTTGTTCAGTTCAGTTCTTAGAACAATTAAAATTTTTATCTAAATGTGTTTAAAAGTCATATAGATTATTGTGTAACCTAAAAATTCGTTATCGTCCTTTCTCACTCAAGGCCACGCCGATCATTAGTCTATAGGTTTCTCTGTCTACGTTGTGGCTGATTGTCGTAGACTAGAATCACAGAGTAATTTTATTAATGACTAGTATATAGCTAGTATATACACAGTAATCTATGGTATATAGTCTATGGTGGCTGATTGCGATGTGTTGTGATGTGGTCCAATCGCAATCATTTAAATTTCATTTACTTCTAAACGAAATAGGATTATAAGGCAAACAAATAATATATTTTATAATATGTGGTTAAAGTAAACTGTTGATGGTTTATTTATTCAATAATGGCATATCAGACATTATTCCAAGAATATATGCTTGTACCCCCCGTGACAAGAGCCTATACGACTGCTTGTGTTATCACAACATTAGCTGTAGTGAGTATTTTAAATGAATTTTATTGTATTCAAAAATAATATGTTTACATTTTTGAATTATATTCATTAATAGTAAATATAAATAAATGTTATAATAAACCGATTTTTTTTTATATTTCAGCAACTAGACCTTGTTTCACCTTTTCAACTTTACTTCAATCCAAATCTTATACTGAAAAAATTCCAGTTATGGAGATTAATAACAACATTCCTTTTCTTTGGGAATTTAGGATTTAATTTTTTCTTTAATATGATATTTACATATAGATATTGTAGAATGTTGGAAGAGGGATCATTTAGGGGAAGAACAGCTGATTTTGTCGTAATGTTTATCTTCAGTGGAGTCCTTATGATTGTATCCTTTACATATGTATATATATTTGTTGCTTGTATTTTATTATAACGAAGTAATTTCATCGTATTGTGGTATCCATCACCAATATGGCCTAAAAGTCAAAACTCCACTGCTTAATGTAGGCCTCCCACTTTGATGGCCTAGTTGCCATGCTTGGTAGGCGGGTGGCAACTACAGCAGGGTTGGTGGGTTGGCTATAGACATCTGGTACTTGATTTTGATATTGTTTTTAGTCTAGTAGGCTTGTTAGGGTTAAGCTTGAACTTATTACACTGTTTTTTGATGTCGGAAATGCGTTTTGAATTAATTACGATAAAAACAAATTTCATTAAAAATTGTGTAATAACAAAACGCAAATATGTCAATTTGTTCTCGTATTATGAAGTAGATGTCCGGTACCTGATTTTTTAATTTTGTTTTCAATTTAGGAGGATTGTCAGGGTTAAGCTCGAACCATTTACACTGTTTTTGGATTTCGGAAATGCCTATTGAATTAATTACGATAAAAATAAATTTTACTGTAGTTCATAAAAGATAGCTTGATCTCTGCAACAGCTGTCAGTAAAATCACGCCTATGAAGTCCTGAATTTCTTAGTAGTACAGACAGTAGCTGTCAATGGCAACCTAATTAGTGCATGTCTGTACTACTAAGAAATTCAGGACTTCAAAGTCGTGATTTTTACTGACAGCTGTAGCAGAGATCAAGCTATCTTTTATGAACCATAAAAATTGCAATAACTAAACGCAAATATTATGACCATTTGTATTTTTACTAGTATACTCAAAGTTAATCACTCAGACCTAGGCAATCCATTTGTGGCTGGAGATGGGACTTATATACCATAAATTGAGTCACAGTGGAGAGCAGTCAAGAGGTTTTTCAGAAAACAAAATTATAACAACTCATATTACATTATTTAATTTACCGCTATCATAGCAGAGTTTAGGGAAACTTTATAGATGAGATTGGTCGAATCGGTTCTAAAACCAAATTATCACACCGCTTCTCCACTTAGTATTGTGTGCCCTATCCCTAGAGTGTCTGTAAAGCTGTAGGCACGGAGGGAGAGCAGCCCCCGCCCGCTGTAGTAAATTGTAGGCACCTAAGTGAGACATATTCGGTGACCAATAAGCCAAAGCTGCGGAGGCGAGCATGGGTGCCTGTGATTTGCTACGCAAGGGCGAAGGGGCTGCACTTCCCGCAGTGCCGAAGCTGTTGCAGAAGTAAATTTGCATCAATATTCCTGTACAAAAAAGTGAGGTTATGATTTTACAAAAAAATTATTACTCATAAACTATACATTTCCGCAACGGGGGAAGGGGAGGGGGAGCTTCTTATGACCCCTCCCCTCCCCCTCCTCCTCTCAACACCGTACGCGAGTACCAGACGTCTATAGTTTAACCGGGTTGGTTATAGACGTCCAGTCGTAAGACTATAGACAGCCTGACAACCTGACTTTATAGGTAAGATTGGTTGAATCTGTTCTAAAACCAAATCAGCACACACTGACTCCACATAGTCTTGTCTGCCCTACTCCAAGAGTGTTTTTGTAAAGCTGTAGGCGTGGAAGCAGAGCAGCCTCCGCCTGCCGTGGTAAATTGCAGGCACCAGTTGGAGCCGCTGGACGTCAATAAGCCAAAGAGTGTGGTGGTGAGCTTTTCAGTTTCAGAACTTTCAATGTTTCAATGTTTGTTATATTTTATACATTCAGTAAGAATTGAATTTCAGATTTTGTTGACTTTTATTCTTGCGTCATTCAAAGGTTAAGTTTGAAGATGTATTTCTTTCCTAAATTTCACTCCCTAAAATCTATCATTTGGTATCATTGCCCCTTATCTCCCCCTCTGCACCGCTTGGTTTGCCGGATGTAAAAGATATTGGTAAAAACACCATCCTTTCTCTCACTCTCTTGTTGTGCTGCAATTTAGAATTTGCACCTGTTACTGAATCTACATTTTTTTAAGGGTTAAAGCTGCTGTCCAAAAGCATCAGTATATCTTCAAATGGTACTGAGTGATGGTCTTTTGGAAATGCTTTATCTTTTGAGTAGCTTCCCTGGGTGTTTTCAACAAGATTACTCATTGCTTAACACCAGAACAATCTTTAGCATATACTGATGCAGTTTGCAATAAACCATAGCATAATCCGGCTTTTATATAAAAATAATAATAATAAAAATGTAAGTGTAGCAGTGTAGGATAAAAAACAAAATAAAAATGTTAATTAACTATGTAATATATTATTCACTTTTGTGATAAATAAACTATACATAAATATGTACAAACATATACCAGGCGGTCCCATAATGAACTGGCCTGATATAGTTCAACGCGACATGTCGCTACATGTTGTGTTGCATTAAATAGTACGTTTATCGTGCACTTAATATAAGAAATATGCATCGACATGAAATGCTTAGTCTTAGTTTAACAGGCATTTGAATAACGAGAGTCGCGTATTTTTTCAAAATGTCGAAAACTGAGTATCAAAGTGTCATAAAGTTTCTGTTTAAAGAAGGTTTATCCCCTGCCCAAATAAAAGAACGATTGGATGGCGTGTATAAGGAGTCTGCCCCCTCCTATAGCACAGTGAAAAATTGGGTGAAAGAGTTTCGCCTCGGGAGAGAAACCGTCGAAGACTTTGGCCACGATGGTCGACCTGTGGAAGTGCTCACTCCCGAAACGATTGCTCTTATCGAAGAGGAGGTTCTGAGTGACCGCCGTTTGAAGATTAGAGAAATTGCAGCAAGGCTTGGGCTCTCTAAGAGTACCGTTCATCGCGCGATCCATGAACATCTTCACATGAAAAAAGTGAGTGCAAGATGGGTACCGAAACTTCTTTCAGCGGTACAGAGACAAGAAAGAGTGCGCTGCGCTTCGGAGTTTTTGGATCTTTGTGGCGAAAATCCAAAGACTGTGATCGAGCGGCTAGTGACTGGTGATGAAACTATGATCTTGTATTATGATCCACAAAGCAAGCGCGAGTCAATGGAATGGCGTTATAAGGGTGAAAAGCCCCCTAGAAAGGCAAGGGTGCAACAATCGACTAAAAAACTGATGTGCACAATATTTTGGGATTTTCAAGGCATTTTGATGGTGAATTTTAAAGAACGTAATACAGTCGTGAACGGCGAATATTATGCTTCTTTAATATATAAATTACGAGACAAGATAAAGGAAAAACGAAGAGGCAAGCTGTCTAAAGGTGTCCTGTTGCTCCATGACAACGCCCCTGTTCATACCTCTGGTGTTTCGAAGGATGCAGTTCGTCAATGTGGGTTCACAGAAGTTCAACATCCACCTTACAGTCCAGACATGGCCCCGTCCGACTATTATTTATTTCCAAATTTAAAGCGGGACTTAAGAGGAAGAAAATTTTCAAGCGATGAAGAGTTGCAGGCGGCCGTCTTCAGTCATTTTGAGGATAAAAAATGTGATTATTTTTATAAAGGTTTAGAGATGTTGATTCACAGTTGTCAGAAGTGTGTTAGTATTCATGGTGATTATATTGAAAAATAAAATTGGTTTCGTTTCATTTCCTTCATTGGTTCATAGTTTGGCCAATTCATTATGGGACCGCCTACGTATTTAAATACATTTTTATATAAATATATAATTAGCACATATAAATAACTATAAATGTGTATATATGTCACTTTAGCAACATATCACATGGATGATTAATGTAAGAGGCGTATGACTTTATTATATGATTATGAACCAACTTCTTAAAAGCATATTTATAGGGTGCTTCTCTAATATCATCAGGCAAGGATTTCCAAATATGTGTAGGCTGAACTGTGAAAAATAGACCTGGTAGAAGAGAGGGCGATAACCAAAAATGGTGATAAAATTACCAATGCCAAACAAAAGTAGCATTATAACTGCATGTATTATGATATAATGGTAATCAGTCAACCTGTTAATGGTATATCTTATAATAATGTTACGAAGGGGTGAGTAAAAATTCCAATTAGGATGAAAAATAGATCCACAAACAGGTATTTTTGTCTGTTACACAATATTTAACTTAATATCTATGAGTTTATTTGGTTTATTATCTTTGTTGCCCATCTCATGGTCAATGTTAAACTTAGCTGTAAAATACAACTTCAACAAATTAAAAATTACAGTTGTATGAATAATAAAGTTCAATGGTTATTTTTTACTTCACTCTTATTATACAGTCGGTTATAATTTATTTGATGAATATCTTTTTTTATAGGATAAGGACAATTTAAATTACTAATTTAAAAATCAGTCAAATACCACCTACAATGGTTGACTATGTCTAATAACTAGTCATTTACAGGCTGATGGTGCAAAAGAATACACTGTGCGTTTATCAAATAAAGCTTGTTATGTTGTAATTGTTAAGCCTTCAGTTAAAAGTTTTTCTCTTTTTTTTTATGAATGTATCTTGTGTATTATGCTTTTGAAACTTTAAGGAGCCTAAACAATGTATTTTACCTTAAACAACTCATACAGATTTCTGCCTTTTTTGTTAATTTATTATTTTTAGGACAAGCTTTCACAATAATGATTGTATATGTCTGGTCACGTCGGAACGTATTTGTTCGTATGAACTTCTTTGGGCTTATGAATTTTCAGGTATTTGTATAAAATGATATGTTATTATTTAAAAACTTTGTAGTTGCAAACCACCAACATTTTCAGTCATTATATTTTACAGGCTCCATACCTTCCTTGGGTGCTACTAGGATTTTCTGTTTTACTTGGTAATGCAATATCTGTAGATTTAGTCGGAATGGCCATTGGACATATATATTTTTTCTTGGAGGATGTTCTTCCACGACAAAGAGGAGGGCAAAAACTGTTGAAAACTCCACAATTTCTGTGAGTTATTGTCCATTAATATAATAATAATTTTTATTCAGACATATACTTGATATAAAAATATGACATACATTTTGAGTCAGGTTTTGTGAATAAAACAATTATGTTTAATTTTAATTTTAATATAATTAACAAATATTAATAAAGTACTTTGAAATAATTATTCTAATTATATTAAAGTTACAGCCTTTATATGTCTCACTGCTAGGCACAGACATCGTCTCATTTTTAGAGGGTTTGGTTTTTTTTCTCAGAAATAAGAAGAATTATATTGTTAGTGTTTAATTATTGCTGACAACTTCTAAATATTGTCAGATGGTATCACCTTTTACCTGCACAAGATATAGTAATTACCACAGTTTATTGTTTATATACAGTAGCACCTCGTCTTATTAAGTAACAGAATGCAAATTAATAGTATGAGTTATTCCGGATCGATAGTAGAGATGGGGCGAATATGGATTTCACCGAATACGAATATTCGGCCGAAAGTTCGGTAAAACCTTTACCGAACCGAATATTGGGCCGAACATTATTCGGCAGGATCACGTCGGTACTAATTTATGTCGAAACTTGTTACCGTAAAGCGCCCGAGATTAGCGCCGGACTCTGCCCCTCGCTTCCGCGCCACACCTACATGTTATTGCATCGTCTAGTACCGAGCAAATTGCCGGCACACGCTTATGTTTTGACCATTTATGTGAGAAACAAAGGATTTCGTTGTTATATTCTTAGTGAACATTGATAGTTATATAATAAAAATGAGTGGCAGGAGATCTACTATTTGGACTTATTTTAAAGAAACTCACACCAACACCAACCAAAGTAAATTGAAATGTATTAATGTAAGGCTACGGTCTCCTATTAAATGCTATACGCGACGTCCGACTTCAGCGTAAACGTTCCGATCGGCGTCTGAACGCCACGCACAGCGTCAGCGGTCAATACATATTAGCAACGGACGACGTCTAGACTTTCGGTCAAACAACAGTAAGAGCCGACAGTGCTCACGTGTGGTTGTGTGTGATATTTGTTCATAAAATGGATATAAGTTCAACACTTTTGGCGGCGCTTGTGTTACTTGAAGAAGAGGCACAAGACAACCGTATATGAAGAAAAATAAAGGCAACAAGGCATCGATTATTTATGAAGAGAAATGAGGAAGGATGTTTCCAGCTATTGATAATGAAACACTTAAAAGACAGCGATTCTAAATTTACTGAATATTTTCGTATTAATCAAGAACAATTTAAACATATTATAACAGTGACAGGCCTGTTGGTCTAGTGGTTAGTGACCCTGACTGCTATGCCGGAGGTCGTGGGTTCGATTCCCACCCAGGACAAATGTTTGTGTGATGAGCACGATCATTTGTTCTGTGTCTGGGTGTAATTTCTCTATAATATTTAGAAATATATAAGTATGTTTATCGGTTGTCTAGTACCCATAACACAAGCTCTGCTTAGCTTGGGACTAGATGGCGTTGTATGATAGTTGTGGAATATTATTATATTATTATTATTATTATTATTATTATTATATTGTAGAGCTTGTGCAGGAGTATGTAATAAAAGTGCCATCAAAAAGGCATCCTAAGCCCATATCGGTTGAAGAAAAAGTTTTTCCTTATTAAATTTGGCCACTTTGTACTGACGCTAGACACGACGTTCACGCTGCAATGGTTCAAAATAACTAGAGACGCAGCGCAAAGCGTCTTACGCCGCCTACGACGTCCATACGCCGACGTCAGCGTGTAAGAGACCACAACAGTACATTTCTATAGTAAGCATCGTAACGCGGCGTACGGCGTGACGCTGTAAGCGGCCGACGGCGTTTATAGGAGACCACCGCCTAATGTAATGTTTCTTTGTTTGATTCCAAAAACATTTTATCAAGCTTTCTGTTTTCTAAAATTGGACAAAAATCTACGGTTCCTCAAAAACATAACGCAATACAAGTAGATTTAACCCATAAATAAAATATACATTCAACAGTAAAATTATGAAAGACATAGGCATTACTCAATTCGTACATAGTGATACAGTGGACACTGTGAGTGTTAAACGAATGTTGATCGGTGATTTAGCTGAATATTCGGCCGAACGCGAATATTCGGCCCATCTCTAGTCGATATTACAAATGGGCGTGCCTCAGGGCTCAATTCTCGGCCCCTTTCTTTTTCTTGTATATATTAAACCTTACATAGTAGGGGATGATATAGTATTATTTGCTGATGATACTTCATTAATTTACAAATTAAAAATATTATTACTAAAATATGACGAAGTAAATATTGCTCTATCTAAGTTAGTAAATTGGTTTAATGTTAATAATAATTTGCATTTAAATAGCACTAAACTAAATGTATGAAATTCATTCCTAACTCAAAATGTCAACATCTAAATACCAATGTAATTTTAAATTGGGAGAAGCTGTCTTTTCTATACTACCATTTTTCTTGGAAGGTACTTAAACATTCAAAAATAAGTGATATACATTCTGTAAATACTAGGACCAGGCACAAGCTAGTAGTACTAGTTACCCGACTTGGTAATTCTTACTTGAGGTGATGTATACGCTTTTACAACAAAATCCCCGAAAATTTACAAAATTTGATCTGCTCAAAGTTCAATAACTTTATTAAACTAAGTTTGAATAAAAAGGGTTATTATAATATTAAGAAATTTAAGAATGACTGGGACTGACTGGATGACAGCGATTATCCCTGGGAATGAGGTGGTCGCTACCAAGCTATTTTTTGTGTTGTTGATTGCGTAACATACATGATTGTAAGCTGTTATTTAAAAAAGTCCCTGTTGGGTTTCTTGCTAGTTCTTCCTGATGATTCCTAGGTTTCTGTATCCTACCGCTTACCACTACCCTTGGTAAGGTAAGGCTTAGATGCAGTAAGAGTGAAGGCATAATGGCAATCACAATTCATCCAGACCCAAAACTACCACAAATAACTTATAAATTTTACTTATTTGGCTATAAATGATTTTCAGGCATTAGGTAACTACAATTATTATAAAATTTTTGTTATATTATTTAAATAAGTTCTGCAAACTAACATATATCACGTTTTATTTTAGCAAAAAATTGTTCGATCCAGCTCCTGAAGAGCGAGATTATGTTCCACTCCCTGAATTGGCCAATGTCCGACCTGGCGGTTTCGACTGGCGGCGACGCAATCCCGACGACGATAATGATGCTAATGGATAATCTACATTCAGGGTGTTTTATTAATGAGCAGAATTATAATCCCTAAATGGTGTATCAGAGCTTTAAGGGTTGCCAAATGCACATTTTCAAACTATTATTTTTACAAGTGTCAATGTTATATAGCTCACAAGACATTTTATTATTATGAATAAAGTTTATTATTGATAAAACCACCTTCCCGATTTTGTTAATGGCAACTTTTCATCAGATGACTATGGGAAGTTATCGAATGTAAATAGAAATCGACCTCATTAATCACTTCACAATTGCTTATGCAGTTATTCTTAACTCACTTGAACCGCATCAACGTTTGTGTTTTGTTCTATAAGATAACACAGGTAAATATTTCTAGATACGCTGCTATAATTTGAAAACGCGACTCTGTTGTCGTAACTACTTTTAATCCGAAAATACGTTTTGATAATAAAATTTTTATAATTTATAGTTAATTCAAATTCAGTTTCCAATCTACTAGAGTAAGTAACCTTAATTTGTTTTTTAGTTTTCTGATGCCTCCTAGTGAAAAACACTGCAAATCATAAAATAAGTTACTACCACATCATTTATATTAGGTAAATCTTATCTTTACTCCAGTCAAAATAGAATGTTGGGAACACCATTATTAATGAAATGTGAAAAATCCCTACAGATCCCACATCTGTAAAAAAATAATTCAAGGTCAAAGTCACAAAAATAAGCTTCTGGCACTTTTCATCTAAGCGGTAAGTTTTATCACAAAAATTGTAGATCATGCAAACTTATCTGTAAAAATTGTTCTTACACTTTTTTCCCAAGAAACACCATTTCTGAGATTTATCGATTCCAATTCGAATTCCATTCGAAAACTTGGAAAAGTGTTATTTATAATACGCATGTCAATTGCCTTTATAACATCACTGAGCCGTAATACAAGTAAAAATAAATATTGGCTTAACAGCAATCAGTATATTCATATATTTAATATATTCATTTAAAAGTTTATTTGCTTTTTCAAAATGCCAATATCACATACTATTTTTACTAGCAACAACTAGCTGCGCTAAGACGTCAGCACTTTTCAGGGGGATAAAAAACAGTTTTGAAATTGTTTGAGAAACAAGATTTAGTTAATTGTATAGAATTTTTAAAGATAGTAACTCTACTCCACAATCTGTAATCACAGACAGAAGTCGCTTCCTTCTTTCTGTTGTGATACCGAGCTCCCAAAAAATTACCAGCTTAGACTGTTTAAAATGAAGTTAATTCTTTTTAAGGCCGAGAGAACCGCGGCAGATATGAAAAAACGGTTTTTTTTGTATGTTATAGATAATATTTTTTTAAATTTTATAGTAATTTTTACATAGTGAAAATTGTGGAAAATTTGCCGGAAAATTTGGTGGCAATATAATTGCTACTACCTGTCTAGAGTACCAAAATAAAACATACATAGAAATCATTTAAATTTTATTAATTGATATTATTACACTTTTAGTAAGAACTTGAATGACATGAAATGCACCGAAACATGGAAAGACACAAAGAGGAACTTTGCAGTGACTGCATATAAATTTGCTACGTACAATCTTTTCTTTGGTACTGCACGCCCGACATCTACGGTACCCCCCGTCTATTTCATGAGGCATGTGTACCTCGACATTAGCAAATTTAATTTTGTCCGGTACTCCGATGACTTTTTGATAATGTCTCGAAGGTGTTGGCTTTTTTACTTTTGCTGCGAAATTTGGAAGGCATTCGATTTTTCTCTTTCTTGAAGAGCAGTTGCCAATCAGCCATCTTGCAATAGCTAATCGAAATGATATATTTGACAGAGGAAACGGAACTCTCGAGCTATTTTCATATAACAATTATGCATTTGTTATTGCCAAATCAATACTGAAGTAAAAAATGCGTCGCCACCATTTCTTACTTTTCCGCCCAACATCATAGGTGCCCCTTTTTTGATCAAAGCGATCAACTCCGCCCATTCGTTGAGTATATTGTCTGACTGCTTAAGGGCACTATTTCTTTACTTGTCCCATCTTTCATTGTTCTGGCAAATGTTGAGACTAAAGTCGGGTGAAATGCAGTTGTGAGAACAGTTACAGGTTTTGTGTCTTTCCACACAATAAATGCTACATCTTTTTTTACCCGCCATTTATACTGTCCCCTTTCAAGATGTTTCTGATTCACTTTAGTTTTGTCTTTATTTTTAATAAGTTTCGGTAAGTCAGCTCTGTTAGAATTTACGGTGGCAGTAGAGTAAATACCTTGCTCATAAAGATACTGCATTAGAGCAAATGAGGAAAAAAAGATGTCAAATGTAACATGTGCTTGAACATTTTTTTCAATTAGAGGGGTGGTTAATTTTTTCACTACATTAGCACCTAATCCCAACTCGAGACTGTTGTCACTACTTTTTCCAGTATATATTTCAAACTGATATACATAATCAGTGGCACTATCGGCTCTCACCCAAACTTTAAATCCATGTTTTATTGGCTTGAGCGGCATGTACTGTTTTAATGATGATGTGCCTTTAAATTTTATCATAGCTTCATCAATAGACTGACTAGTCGTAGATCTGGCTTCTCTTTCACAAGCATTATTCATCATATCTAATAATGGGCGCACTTTATATAATTTATCATACTGGGGGTCATTTCTACTAGGCATTATCGAGTTGTCAGCTAAATGAAGATTTTCCATGATTTTTTTGAATTTTTTACAAGTCATGACAGTTGCAATTTCATCAACTCGAAAAAAGGGATCAGTAGACCAGTATAAGTCCCAAGTAGGAACATTATGTAATCCCATCTATATTATTATACCTAGCACCATTCTAATGTCCATCACGGTCACTGGTTCCCAATGTTTGGTTCTTTGCTGTGTGGCATACAAATTTGTTTGTTCCATTATTAATTCTAAAATATCATCAGAAAAAAATCTGGAAAAGTATGCCAGTGGACTTCTACGGCTAGGAAAAAATACTGACGGCTTTAATAGAATGTCAGAAAATCTTTCTGAATTAGGCCTCTCAGTACTCCACATTACCTTCTTCCATTCCTCTTCATCTTGATCGGATTCTGTATCAGATTCAGAAGTGCTCGAAATTCTTACTCCGCTTCGGTGATGGCGGCTTGTTATGGAAGTGACTTCACATCATCTTCGCTACTGCAGTCTGTTACATTAGACTGAAGAGAAAGATTTGGAAATTCCCTTGGAGACACACCAGAACATGATGGCTCAGCATTGTCGACCGCTTGGGTTTCTGAAGCTGGAGAATTAATAGTGTTAGATGGTGTAACAGAGTTCAGACTGATTATTTACTGATGTCTCAAGTAATTGCTGTAAATCGGAGTTACGACTGAAATCATCTTCATAGTCATCTTCAGACTCTTCAGGATTTTCCAAGCCGAATAATTGTTCTAACTGTACCTCTATTTAATCGTCCCGCAACCCCGCCTGCAATAATAACAAGGCAGTGGTTAATAATATGTAAGGTATAAGGTGGTCGCAGCAATATTGCCACCGAATATTTAACATTTTTTTGTTACATTTTTAGTTATTATCGTCAAAATACAATGATGTATACGAGTACAGTATAAAACATAAATAAAATGATTTAGAAGAAAAACTTACCATAATGATGCCTTTTTCTAAAGATTCAACTTGATGAAGATACAGCACAGAAAATGACCTCTGCACTATTTCTAACGACTAGCTGTCAAACCAAATGTCAAAAAAATACATGACAGCTAGTTTTACGATTGGTTCGTGAATCTGAGTTGCCATTTAAGTAAAAACGTGAGGGGTGTGTTCGTAAATAAAAATTAATTTAATAAAAAAACCACCACCTCAAAAACGGTTAACAAACGAGTGCAATTAGCTTGTCTTCACCCAACCTCTGCTTCTGGAAGTGGAAATAGAACTGAAAGTTTTCACATTTCATTTGTAATGGTGCTCCCAACATTCGTACCAATTTTAGCTCTTTGCGACTTATTGTAACCATTCACCCATTTTTTGAGCTAGCTTGAGCAGACTAAGTACTTTGTACAATTTAAAATGTTAGATTTTATTTTTTCGTATACTAGATCACTAAATCACCAAAACAGTTAAAAAATGTTATTTATTTTATACCATTTTATAATAGATAGGGGTCTTATTATAAATTGTAATTTAGATTAGTTAATTATAGTAAAATAAGCTTTGATAGTAATATGACTATATATTGCCATCTATTATTTTAAGCACGACGGCACTAGACTATGACAAAACTAAAGGTATCATTGAATTTTAAACTTACAATCTGTTCAGTTGTAACTTTAGCTGTAACATACGAGGGGTGATCCAAAAGTAATGATAATGAAAATAAAACACGGTAATTAAAGTTAAAATAATAATTTATTTTTCTACATCGTCTCCTAACAAATCAATACATTTAGTCCATCTTTTTTCTAAACCCAGGATTCCCTTTGAAGAAAATTCTTTGTCTTTATCCTCCCAAAACTTCCTTGAACCGAGGAAAGAGCTAGAAGTCACTAGGAGCTAAATCTGGCGAATAGGGGGGTGTTCGAGCAGTTCGAATCCCGTTTCTTGAATGGCAGCCATCGCAACTGCGGCTTTGTGAGCCGGTGCGTTGTCTTGGTGAAACAGCACCCCAGCTCGCAGTTTGCCGCGTCTTTTTTCCTTAATGGCCTCCCGTAATCTTCTTATTTGGTCTGCGTAGTAAGAGCCCGTAATAGTGGCTCCCTTTTTCAAATATTCCACCATAATTATGCCTTGAGCGTCCCAGAAAACAGATGCCATAACCTTTCCCGCCGAACTTGAAACTTTGAATTTCTTTGGCGTCGGTGAGGAGGCTCGCTTCTAAGTCATCGATTGTTGTTTCGTTTCAGGATTAAAATGGTGGATCCAGGTCTCGTCCATAGTCACAAAACGGAACAAAATTTTTTCTTGATCTGCTTGTAACTTTTCGAGATTGACCCTGGAAATGTCAACTCGATTTCCCTTTTGCTCGTCGGTTAACATTCTGGGTACCCAACGCACAGAGACCTTTTTCATCGTTCGCAAGGATTCTTTGAACGCTGCCATGAGACCCCTGTGACCTCAGCTACATGCCTGATGGTCACTCTTCCATCTGCCAACACAACATCTTCGACTTTTTTCACGTTGTCTCCAATGAGGGACGTGGATGGGCGTCCTTCGCGATGTTCATCTTCAGTGGATGTTCTGCCCAGTTTAAACTCCTTGGCCCAGCGTGCAACTGTAGAATATGGAGGAGCAGAGTCCCCCAATGTTTCCACTAAGTCACTGTGTATGTCTTTTGAAGACATTTTTTTCAAACAGAGGTACTTGATGACAACTCTAATTTCGTTGTTCTCCATGTTGTTGTTTTTATACGTGGTAGAGCCATGCTGCAGTTATATTAGTAGTATAGTTGTAGCACGAATGGGTCGGCTCGACCGGGGAAGGACCACGCTCTCACAGAATACCAGCGTGAAATAGTAGCTTAATGCTGCTGTATTTCGTATGGTGACTGTAGAGAACCGGAGACCCTTTTTACTGGAAACGAGGCATTCCTTCTTAGTCCTCACGGGTGACAACGCATCTGCATTTTGATTCGTAATCGAGGATAGATGTAGATGTCTATGGGCCACAGCAACCACTTACCATCAGGTGGACTGTGTGCTCGTTTGTCTCCCTATCCTATATAAAAAAAAATCTCTTTGACACTTTGACTTTCGTATTCAAATGAATATATCTCCCGGAAATCGTGATCTATTTATATGATTTTTTTTAGGCTGATGTAGAGTATATAAGCAAGCAAAAAATATTTTTTTGGATTTTTATGCGGACCTGAAGTAACCGATTATCATTACTTTTGGATCACCCCTCGTATATTGGCGTAGCATATGGGCGGTATTTAGAGGTTTCAAATATTAAATACATTTATTTACTTTTAGAGCTATCTATAAAGCTCATCCAAATACTGTTAAACGCATTTTTTTCCATTTTGTCAAACATAATCCTTTATTTTGAGGTATCAGCAATTTATTTTTACGATCAAAATATAGGTAGGTACGGCGCAGTATAACACCTGTAGGATTTGTAACCATGTAACAAAAACGCGCGCTGTATTGACTTACAGTAAATTAATTAAATAGTAATAAATTAAAGCGTAAAGGTGTGATTTCGTTGTGACCAGCAATTTAATTAGTATGAACGTTGAACATCAGATTTTTATGTCCTTTAAATTATACAATAGTTATTAAAGTTAATATTGTAATATGAAGGAGAAATAAAAACGTTTGGTGTTTGTTGTCTCCTTAGGCAATTAAATTGTAAAACAAATCATAATTAATAGATTTAGATGATTTTAATAGATTTGTATAATTTCGCTTTTTTGGCGAAAAACATTTTATTAAGAAATCAGTGAAAATAAAATAAAAATTTGACGCCTGGGGGACTATAAGCAAGAAAATTCTCAGTAATCTTGTTTTTTTTTTGCCGTTTCTATGGCAATTTGAAACCATCGTAGAGTATAAGCATGTGAATGTGCATTTATGCGATCTAAAATTAAGAGATATTTTACGAAAAGTAGTTTTCACCAACATCATCTGACCTCAAGAAAGGTACAGAACAAAATTCTACGGTATGTCAGTGACAAAGAACAAACGTATCAAAACATATTTGGCAGTTTGGAAGAATTTGCAATTAACTATGAACGCACAACTAGGTTTGTTAGCGACGAAGAAGACTGTGACGTGAAAGCTTATGATGAACTAGAAGGCGCTGAGACCAGACAAGTGACCATCAGACTTCTAAATGGAAACATCATGAAAAAGCGAAGAAAGCCTGCGATTACGAGGACACGTTATTAAACGCCAATAGAAGACAAAGAAGGCTATTTTATAGCTATCTTGTTACCCATATGCCGTTTAGAGATGAATACGGTTTACTAGCGGGCTATGAAACATGCGAAGAAACTTTTATGGCACAACGAGTTCGGTTACGTCCATTTCACGGAGATTATGTTCAACAATTTCAATATATTGAATGCGAACTTCAGCAAGTTATTGGCCAAGTGCTAGCATTAGCCGAACCTGCAGCATTTGATGTTGACATCGAAGTAGAAGTTGGAGAAGAAATGCATATCAATATCACAGCCGAAGAATTTCATGCCATGGTCAGCCAGATCAATGAATATAGAATAAAAAATATATTTGACGAAGTGACAAAACGAATTCGATATGAGGTGACAAATCAACATAATACAAACGCTCCTTTAAAATTATCCGTGGCAGGAACTGGTAGCGGAATTTTTTTTCTGTTAAAAACAATAGTACATTACATTCGTCGATGTTATGCTCCAACAAAAGAACAGTTGTTAAATGCAACTTTTGTTGAATTTAACTGCCACACCAACAGGAGTAGCAGCACGTCTTGTTAACGGAAAACCGTTAGTACATTTGCTTGAGGCATCGAAGAAAGGCGGAGCAACATTCTATAGACAGATAAAAGTACAGCGTCTGGAAGATATGTATATGAGAAAAAAATGACGTCGATGAAATTTTAAGACCCATTTATTTATTTTTTATTGAAGAAGGAGCATGCGGCTCACCTGATGTTAAGTGACTACCGCCGCCCATGATCAACCGCAACACCAGGAGAATTGCGGGTGCGTTGCCGGCCCTTTAGAAAGGAGTAAGCTCTTTTCTTGAAGGTCCCCAGGTCGTATCGGTCCGGAAAAATCGCCGCTGGTAAACTATTCCACAGAGAGGTTGTACGTGGAAGAAAACTCCTTGTGAAACGTACAGTGGTGGACCGCCAAGCATCCAGATGGTGTGGATGGTATCGGGACGTTTGCCGTGTAGTGCGTTCATGAAATTTGGTGGCTGGGATTAATCCGAACAATTCCTCAGAGACTCCCCGTGATAGATGCGATAAAATACGCAGAGAGATACAACATCTCTTCGCAGCGCCAGTGAATCGAGCCGATCGGAAAGCACTCGGTCGGCGACGATTCGAGCCGCTATGCGCTGGATGCGGTCAAGTGGAAGGAGCTGGTACTGGGGAGCCCCAGCTCAGAGATGGGAACAGTATTCCATGTGCGGCCGAACCTGCGCCTTGTAAAGTTGCAGGCGGTGTGCCGGCATGAAATACTGTCCCGCTCTGCTGAGCACGCCAAGCTTTTTTGAGGCCAATTTGGCCTTCTCTTTCAAGTGACCACGAAACTGCACGTCACTCGATATGTCGACGCCGAGGATTCCGATACTGGCTGAAGCAACAAGGGGAGTGCCTTGAAACTGAGGAGATACGACAAAGGGGTTCTTTTTAGCGGTTAACGCGCAAACTTGTGTCTTCTGGGGGTTAAACTGGACTAGATTTAATCGCCCCTATCCGAGACTCTGTTCAGCAAAGACTCGACTTCATACACAAGTTTGTCCCGGCACTCGGAGACGTTTTCCCGAGACATATTGGCTCGGCCGGTGTAAAGAGCATCACCAGTGCTGTCATTTGCATAGCAATGAATGTTACGGGTTTGCAACATATCATTGATATGCAGAAGAAACAGCGTTGGCGATAGCACGCAGCCTTGTGGAACACCAGCGTTAATAGGCTTGCAATCGGAGCTTGCACCGTCTACAACGACCTTGATGCCCCGATCTGCAAGAAAGCTGGTGATCCAATCGCACAATTTCTCGAGAAGCCCATAGGAAGGGAGCTTCGAAAGAAGCGCTTTGTGCCAAATCCGATCGAAGGCCTTCGCAATGTCCAAGCTAACGGCCAATGCCTCCCCCTTGGACTCTACTGCCTCCGCCCATCTGTGAGTTAGGTACCACCAGCTGACCGACCACGCCAAAAACGTATTGGCGGTCACTAATCAGCTGGTGATCCTCAAGGTACCTCATGAGCTGGCAGTTTACAATGGACTCCATTGTTTTGGAGATGAAGGAGGTGATGGCGATAGGCCGGTAGTTGGACGGGTCTGAGCGGTTGCCTTTTTTAGGGATCGGGTGGACGTAAGCCGTCTTCCATGATTTTGGGACTACGCCTAGGGAGTAGGAGTACCGGAAAAGACGCGTTAAAACCGGTGCCAACTCTGGAGCACACGTCCTCTGCACAATTGGGGGGATTCCGTCAGGCCCACTCGACTTGTGGATGTCCAGGGAGAGGAGTGCTTTGCGAACCGAGCGCTGTGTGAAGTGCACTTCCGGCATGGAGCACTCACACCGCGGGATGGTCGGCGGCGTACTCCCTCCGTCATCGAGAGTCGAGTTAGACGCAAAGAAAGAGCCTAGAAGATCGGCTTTCTCCTTTGCGGTATGGGCCAGTGAGTCGTCCTCCCTGTGCAGAGATGGAAGAGATGGCTGACAGAAATTCCCCTGGACAGCCTTGGCGAGAGACCAGAATGCACTGGTTCCAGAAGGAAGGCGAACTAGTTTCTCGCCAATTCTGCCTATGTGCTCTGACTTTGCCTTGGCAATGACTCTTTTGAAGGACCTAGAGGCGGAATTGTACTTCTTTTTTAGAGCGCTGGTGTTAACATCCCGGGACGTTGATTTATCAGCCCAGGCCTGGTGGCACTCCTGCTTATAGCATGATGCTATTTTACAGGAGCGACCAAACCATGGCAGAGATTTGCCTCCAATGGGCACCACAGAGGAAGGAATAAAAAGTTCCATACCCTGAAGTACCACATCAGCAACAGAATCTGCAGCAACGTTGGGATCATCCGGCGAGAAGCAAACCCGCCCCCAAGGGTAGGATGCAAAGAAAGATCGCATCCCATCCCAATCGGCTGACCTATAGTGCCAAACACGCCGGCAGCCTGCAGAATGCAACCGCGATTTCAGCGTGAGTGGCACAACACTCCGGACCAGACACACGGGTCCGAGGAGCCTAAAGGGGCGTCGACGGAAATCTGATATCCGTCCTGGTGAGAGGTCAGCAGAAGGTCCAACAGGGAAGGTGCATGATCCTCCACATCTGGAATGCGCGTAGGCGAAGTAACCAGTTGTGTCAGACCATATGCCAAGGCAAAATCATGAACAGATCTCCCCGCATGATCGGTTAAACGTGGACCAAGCCATTCGGCGTGATGGGCGTTAAAGTCGCCGAGGATCACGATCTCTGCGGAGGGTATCTGCTGTAGCAACGAATCTGCAGCCATTTGGACGTGGTCGAAGAGTCGGTCTGTTTCGGCATTACTGCTATGGGACCTATAGAGGCACCCGTAGACGCGCGGATGGTCGTCGCTGTCTACGCGTAGCCAAAGGATGGACAGGTCCGAACCTTTAAGTCTGCCGAGGCGTCGAGAACAGATGTCCTCTCTGACGTAAACGCAAACTCCAGCCCGAGGCACAAAGGAGTGTTCCAGTTTGTACCCCGGGTAGGAGAGATACGAGACATCAGCCGGAGAGGACACCTGCGTCTCGGTCGGAAAAAGCAGAGCCGGCCTCGCCGTCTCGAGATGGTAGTGGACGGCGTTTAGGTTAGAGTGAAGTAACCTGATATTGCAGAAATTCACGGACAGCGTGGCAGTGGTCGCCTTAGTCTTGTTGCTCCGTTTACCCCGAGCAGTTGTAGTCTTGAGCGGAATTTTGCCCCCCCCCCCCCCAGAATACGCGGGGCAGCCTGAGCACCCACGCTCAGAAGTGGAGAAACATGGTCGTGGATGCTCAGTGAGGGATTCTCCAGGGGTGCTGGTACCCTCCTGGGGTAGTCTATCATTATTTAATTCCACTACAATGTTGATAGGATTTGGGTCTCCGGCCACCTGCACTCACCAGACGAAACGCGGAAGCAGAGCTTCCACTTCACGCCGGTATTCTGTGAGGTCGTGGTACCACCCCGGTTTGAGCCGGCCCATACGTGCAACAGCAAAGCTGCCGCGTGGCTCTACCACTGTTAAATGTCATCTCCGTTTACGAGATTTAAAAAAATTGTCAAGACATTTTTCGTGGGGGTCATAGTCAGTCTTCGTAGATAATATGCAGTTGTCGTCCGTTAAAGGCAGTTTGTGCTTCAGACAACTCTTTATATTGCAAGGAGCCGCATTTGTCACATTATTTTGGACTTTTCGAGTTAAAAACCAACGCCCGACAACAGAACGATAGCCAATTTATAGAGATTCTTATTAACCTTCGAGTGGGTGAGTTGAGTATGGAACGGTAGAAGATTTTTCTTGAAAGAAGTCGTGTGCCTTTGGCTGATGATTTTGCCATACGTTAAAGCTGTACATATTTTTTCAACAGAAAAACTAATTAATGACTGACGATAAAATGGTAGAATTAATAGCCAAAACATTAAAAATTTATACATGAAATGCTCTCGATGAATCTAAAGAACCTGCCACTTACGGCCTAAACCCCAATCAAGCTTCTGTTACGCAAGAACCAAACTACACGGATGGGTTGTTGCTAAGAGAGTCATGTTGCGAATGAATTTGAAGATTTCTGAAAGGTTGGTCAATGGTAGCATGGGCATATAATACTCAAATGGAGTGGACTTCGCAGAGATCAATTGGAAAAAGTTTTTTATAGACGATAACGGATGGATTCCAATACAACTGCAAAGATTGACATTTCAACGTTTTAGGGTATATGAACATCAAAAGAAGTTCTTATATTGTAAGTTGGGCTATTACGGTCCGTAAGTTGCAAGGAACCACTGTAGAAAAAGCTGTCCTTTATTTAGATTGTGATTTCTTCTACAAACGGCTGCGCAGATTTTCTTGAAACGTAGCTAAGAACACCTTCGATCAAGACACCTTCCTTCCTTCCACCTTCCTTTTTTTTCGTATCTCCTCAGTTTCAAGGCACCCCTCTTGTTGCCTCAGCCAGTATCGGAATCCTCGGCGTCGACATATCGAGTGACGTGCAGTTTCGTGGTCACTTGAAAGAGAAGGCCAAATTGGCCTCAAAAAAGCTTGGCGTGCTCAGCAGAGCGGGACAGTATTTCATGCCGGCACACCGCCTGCAACTTTACAAGGCGCAGGTTGGGCCGCACATGGAATACTGTTCCCATCTCTGGGCTGGGGCTCCCCAGTACCAGCTCCTTCCACTTGACCGCATCCAGCGCAGAGCGGCTCGAATCGTCAACAACCGAGTGTTTTCCGATCGGCTCGATTCACTGGCGCTGCGAAGAGATGTTACATCTCTATGTATTTTCTTTCGCATATACCATGGGGAGTGCTCTGAGGAATTGTTCGGATTAATTGCAGCCGCCAAATTTCGTGAACGCACTACGCGGCAAACGTCCCGATACCATCCACACCATCTGGATGCTTGGCGGTCCACCACAGTACGTTTCAAAAGGAGTTTTCTTCCGCGTACGACCTCTCTGTGGAATAGTTTACAACCGGCGATTTTTCCGGACCGATACGACCTGGGGACCTCCCAGAAAAGAGCTTACTCCTTTCTAAAGTGCCGGCAACGCACATGCAATTCTCCTGGTGTTGCGGTTGATCATGGGCGGCGGTAGTCATTTAACATCAGGTGAGCCGCATGCTCGTTTGCCCCCTCTTCTATAAAAAAAACCTTCCATACGAAAAAAACATAATCAAAATCGGTTCAGGAACTACGATGCCATAGACACACGTTGTCAATTAAAAATTAGGAAAAAATAAATAAACAGCATGTAGTGAGTAGGTTTTAATCGAAGCACGCTTCAAGATCTTGTACCTATACACACACCAACCGCAAAGACCCATACTAACCAATGTCTCTGCCATCCATCCATCATTGCTTCAGACAGCACAAGGAATCTGTAACGGAAAACACCTGGCCGTCGAGCTCTAGCACGTCAAGCAAGTATTACAAGAAAACAAGCTTTAGGTCACGCGCCTACGTCACAGTAACCGAGTGAAACCAGACACATTCGAGCTTGTACCTGTGGTACTACTATAGTCAGAAGAGTCATAAACAAGGCAACTAAATAAAAATTATACATGATGACTAGTATCTAAACCTAAACGAATATAAAACCTTTAGATTTATTTCACCATCGAAGGACTTGTAAAATCATTGCCACCAATAAATGTCTGTGCAAGTGAATTACTAGCACAGACATTTGTTGCACAAAATAGCAACACTCTTACGTATTAAAATCCACTTCAAACCATTAATTATAGGATAATCGTTGACACAACCATCCGAAGGCGGTCAAATTCCCGCCAAAACTCCCAAAGCACAAAACACTTACAAAGTTATGGACCAAGTGATTAATCAGGGCACTATTTATAATGCCCGGCCAATAGGAATAATGACAAGTCAAATCGGTCAATGTAATTAATACTTATTTAAACTTCACTATTTATCACATTGTCTGGTTATAATCTAACCTATACGCATATCAGCCTGCGCGGGGGGGGGGGTTAAGGATGGGTTATGTCGGTCGGGTCACCGACTAAAATCTCACGGTGTTCCACATTCGCCGCATATTAGCAGGCCTACCGGAACGCTTTTGCACTCATCCGCGGACGCAACAGTACTGGTCAGCCCATGGCAGCCCATCCTCGGAGAAGAAAGGAAGAACTTCTTCTCCCCCTTTTCCTTCTCAGATATCGTGAACACAATGGGCGCCTACCTCTACGGCCTCAACTCCACTTGCGCAAAGGACCCGCCCGAGACCGATACGCAGATGCCATAGGGCCAGAAAAAAGACGAGCATTCGGCAAGCACCAGCTTTCCCGACCCCAGCGGCGGATATGGTCTGTGCCTTAGCTATTTATTCTGCCGCGGAGGGTACGGAGAGCGGTGCTTCACAATATCGACACTCCTCGCCCCCTGCCATTCACGGAGGACTGGGCGAGTGGCGCATAGCCATATCAACCCTCTCTTCTCCCGCGACTGCACCTCGGCTGCTGCGGTACGGGGGAAGGATAGCACTTGCCGCAGCCCGCCAACGCACATCCGAACTGGGTTTGTCAAGCCCACTCGGAGTACCTCTGACAGGCCCTTAATTTCAGGCCATCCCTGTGGGTTCCTCTTCGTTCACCATGGGTGACTAAGCCACGATTACTGAGCCCCCCTAAAAATCATTATTTCATTTTCTTTCTCTTACGAGAGCTAAGACTATGGCAAATACCCCCTTATAAGACAATCTACGATGGAGGCCTATGTTCAGCAGTAGATTTTTGATAGGCTGTAATGACTTCAAATATATTAATGATTTTAACCCTCGTACTGCTACGAGGGTTAAAATCATTAATACGCTACGAGATAATTCTACATTTAATAAGAAAACTATAAAAGTATTTGAGTTTTTTAATTTTAATTTTACATATTTCTCCTAATATATAAATAGGGGATGCAAACTTCATTTCCCTTTAAATTTCACTTGGAGTATCTTAATAAACGACGTAAACATTTTCATTTCAATTTAATGATTGATGTTTATGTTAATGAAGAAAGCTATCTTCTTCAAGTGTCGCGAAATATAAAAAAATTATATGATATCCAAAAAAATAAAATGTATAGGCATTATTTACATTCTTTAATGTCTAGTTTCTTAAAATATATAGGCATGTCACATAACACCCATTTAACTTTTAAAAACTTTCAAAAGAAATATCTCTTAGTCATTACTTATGACCAAAATTATTCTGAGCACTGTAATATTTTATTAGGCCTTTATGATAGATTTTAATATTTTCTTACAATAAATACACTGGAGAAGCTGTATACACATACTCAAACATGCAACATGCACCTGCCAATTTATTTTTATTTGTGCTTAGTGTGAATTACATAACATTATAAAATTTTATAGTAACTAATATAAACAAACACTGAATTGCTTAAACAAATTAATAAAATATACATAAAAAACTAAATTTGATTTTTTATAAATTCTTTAAAAAAAAAACTGTTTTAAATAGGTAATGCAAAATCTATAATATATATTATATATATATAACAGAACATACAGCACTTAGGTTTCTGATTTCTATTTTAACAATTTAGTATTCTTATTAATTAAATAAATAAACCCTATGCTTAGACACAACATGTTGGTTCATACTTTTTAAATTAAATAATTCGTTTTGATAATCACTGCCTTATGCTGCTGTAAGATTTCATTTTATGCATGACACTTTCACCAAAAAATACAATTACATAAAAGCTGTGAGGCCTAGTTAACAAATGCATCCCTAATCAACAGAAAATTCTTTTGTATAAAATTGATTGCAGGTGTCCATAGACTATAGCCGATTACCACTGGATGTGTGCTTGTTTGTCACTAATGCTATAAGACTAAAATAATCACAGCAATAAAAACGTAACGGATTTTCCTTTTGTGACTTCTTAGTATCTTTTAAACACTTCTTCATGTTTAAGTAACAGAATCCTATGTTAACACAGAGGAGATTAAAGTAAAATTCTGTTATATACATAGATTTAGTAACCTATGACCAAGAGAACCATGATTTTGCCTCTGCTGAAGGTGTTCCTGAACCACTTTTTGGGGATTTGGGTGTATGAGGTTGAGATGATGAAGCCTTATTTTCCGTTGATTCCTCCACTTTTACCTCATCATTTTCTGTAGATGGCTTAACCTAAAAATATTTTTTATATATAAATTTTAAAACATATACAAATGGGTGTACAGAAAAACATTTATTTTAAATACCTTCATATTAGTTTGAGCCTGCATTTCCTTTTCATAGTTCCTAACATCTTCAATAGTCATATTATACCACTCATCCATCCAAGTAAAGGCCTGGCGATGTCCAAGCAGGAGGATTTCCCTGATAGCCTACATAGTCATAGATGTAATATGTATTTATTTTAGGATGTAAAATATGTTTAAAAATTTAAACTTGTGTGATGTCAATTTAAAGCATCAATTTAAAATTATATAATTTAGTTCCCACTTATATCAATAAAAGGAATGATAATAAAAATCTGACAAAGTTTATGAACATTAAAGATTGATGTATGTTAAGCCAACATGCTAAGTCTTAAATTGCTTGTTATAAACAATGAATCCATCAGCATTGGCACATTTATCTTATTGACAGGACTATTACTAACTTACCCCTTGTACATAATCTTCTCCTCTAGTTTGTAGACCCCAAACCTCAAATTTCACATTAACACATTTATAACAACACATTATTGGTTTATGAGTGTCCCTCCAACCCTCACATAATGGACCACGCCCTGACTTCTCAGATTTGTAAAACTTGGGGTCCTCTGCTTCTTTGTAATGATGGGGCTTTATTTCATCATATGCTATATCAATAAAGTCTACTTCCCTCAGCTCTAATTCTTCTGAGGTCAATCCCAAGCACTAAAATTTATTTAAATAATTATGGTTGTTAAGATGAGTCTTTCATGTTTATGTAGTTTCTATGCTATAAATAATATCAAAAATTACAAGATTTGTATTATTTACTTTTAAGTTAGGTTTTTTTGAGATTCAAGAGTAATAGCTTACATTTTCTGTAGTTCCATTATTATCCTCATATCGTGTTTGAATTGAAATAGAAAATTTTGGAATAAAGGAGCACTGTAAAAATAAATGATTATAAAATAATGCTTCTATGAAAGATTTTATTGAAAATTTTAATTAAAGTTCAAATTAAAAACATACCGTATACTCTGTTTTGTGGTTTCATTTCCGATGAAAAAAAAATAAGATTAATCAATAATTCAAAAATAAATATTTTGCAGTAATTTAATAATAATTATAATAATCACCAGTTATTGTATATGGATAAAAGTTCCATGCCTTTTCAGTGACGTAAAATATTTTAGGAATAAGAGACTGGACCCAATATGGAAGATGACTAAAAAATGAAAATATCCAACAAATTATTACACAATTTAAAACCCACTGTAACAACATTACCCACTTCTGTGGGTTATATTATCACTCAAGCTCTCTTTTCATTATGGGATATAATATATATTATATCCCTATATAAATTAAATCCTGCGATTGACCCACATTCTGTTGAGATGTATCTTACTAGTGTGCATTGATCATTGGATCATACTGCATGCATCTTTTACAAACAAAGTTGTCTTTCAAACAAAATGGATATTGTTTTGCTAGGTAGCCTCAACAGTTTATCAGTAAAAACTGGGAGTGTTGATGGGAGTTGTCCATATACAGGGATATCTCCTTACATTTTCGAATGTGTTCTATCCGTATTTGTTAGAGTGAAATACAAATAAAAACAAATGAGTACACACACTACACACAAGTTCACTCAGGTAATGACAGACATGAAGTTGAGGACATAGAGCAGTGGCACAGAACGTTGTGCAAAGGTACAGGAGGCAAAATATAATATGAAAATATTATTTAATATTAATTAATTAATATTATTAGAAAAATTATTTAGTTTGAGAAGTAATATATATTACATATCAGTGTAAATGGTTCAATTAAAAGTATGGTGAGCGATATTTATTTATATCTCAAGATGTAATATAAATAACATTATATCCCATAGTAAAAAGGGAGCTTCATACTTAGAATTTTACCTGGACAAATGTATCCTCTTCTCAGTAAACTGTCCTAAGCCGTTCACTTCATCATTCACTTCCTCGTTAACAATTACCTCTACGCCCTCACCGTTACTCGATTGTTCAAAGCTATGACGAGCTATCATGTAAAGTTGACCGATACGGTACTGCAATCAAATGCAAAACATTTTTATATAGGCCGTGGAATAGACGTAAACTACAGTGATTAATTCGCTTAAAAAATTGCCTAAAATAAACCCACATCGCAGATATTACCTCCTCAACAGTCATGGGCATACAAATTCTGAACTCTTTTGTTAAGACCATTTTAAACACTAGTTATATCCTGTGGTTATTAATTAACAATTATTTTCTTTCCCAAAATACCAAATAAAAATTTTATTACTATTATTTAGATTAAGTCTTAAGTGACAACTGACAAATGACAAGCAGCGTGACCACTGTTTAATGAGGGAATCTACCAAAGACTGCTAAAAGCTACTGAAATCTACTATATACTATACTATAGTACGGCCGCTGAGTTATTACCAATTTGACAGATTATTCTTAAATTAATCGATATAACCTTGCACGAGCGACACATTTGCCGAATGATTTAGAATACCTCTTTAATATAAAACTTTACGTCAAAATGTCAGAATCAAGTAATTTTCCAGTAAACTCTGTTTCAAAACTTAAAATAGTTTGTAAATAATATGAAAACATTTATATTTTGTTCTTTGGCGCGCTTGTACAAAGTTACATCGTGCGTCTAGTTTTCATAGTGATGTCCTTGATAGTATTCGGTCCGAATTCATTTTAATAGATATGATATTTATTTTATTTGGATATTTTTATTTTACTTATTCCTTCGAGCAACTAGACTATAATGCTACCATTTTTTTGCGTCTCCTAATAGCACTGTGTTGCCAGTATCTCTATGATTTTTGAGATTTATGTGTGATCCAAAGACAGAAATACTGTTTTCTATGATTTAAAAATAAATACAATTAAAATGATTATGTATAATTTTTAACATTCATAATATATAAAACAACATTTAATAAATATAATTTTCTCCCTCAATTAAGCAATGTTATAGGTGTATTTTTTTAAGTAATTGGCGATACTATTCTCGCAACACCCTTACCACCGCTATTTTAATCTGTTTATGTTTAGTCGTCTTCCGTACTCTCGTGCGCACAGACTACGTTCTCTTGTGTAACCGTTGTTTTTTGACTCGGCTTTCTCCTGTTTATCGTTGCGCTTTATTGGACTAATTTTGTTTGTGTTTGGTAATTTTGTTGAAAATGCCGAAACGAGGAAAAACATTGAATAGTCAATGTCGTGAGCTTGTACTAAAGCTACAGGATTACTTTGAGCGTGAGTCACAAAATGGCGGCCCTTTGATTCCTGTCACTCAAGTGCAAGATCGGGTTTCACAAGCTCTTGGAATTGGTGCAAAAACACTATATAATATAAATAAAGATAAATCTGGTGCTTCTGGAAGTGAAGATAATGTTTTACGCACTCCTAAGAAAAAACGAAGACAAAAGCCCGGGACAGGTGTTGATGTTTTTGATGCAGATGCAATAAGAAAACACATATATGGTTATTATACTAGGAACGAGTTTCCAACTAGACGTTTGCTTTTGGTCTCTTTAAAAGAAGCTGGCTTGTTTAAAGGCGGTAAAACGGAGTTGTCAAAACTATTGCATGAAATTGGGTTTGAATATAAAAAAACGAATAAAAGGAAAATATTAATGGAAAGATTTGATTTAATAATTAAAAGGAGCGAGTTTTTAAGAGAAGCCAGAAAAATCGAGTCTTGGGACAACGTCGTTTTTGTTGACGAAACATGGTTAAATGCGAACCACACTGTGTCACGCTCTTGGACTGACGAAACAAAAGCATCAACCTCAAAGGTTCCAATTGGAAAAGGATCGCGACTGATAATTTGTCACGCCGGTTCTGCTGGAAGTGGTTTCTTTGAAAATGGACTGCTGGCTTTCGCGTCAAAAAGTACTTCCGATTACCACGAGGAGATGGATACAGACGCTTTTACGAATTGGTTCGAAAATCAATTATTACCCAGCCTGCCAGAGCCTTCTATCATAATAATGGACAACGCTTCATATCACTCGAAACAAGTGAATAAAGCGCCTATTCAGGCCGACAAGAAAGCTGATCTCGTAGCATGGCTACACCAAAATGGAATTGAAACTACTGCCGAAATGCTAAAGTCTGACTTAGTAAAGTTGGTACGCGAAAATAAAACATCAAGAGTCCATTATGAAGTAGATGAGATAGCTCTAGCACATGGACATCGGGTACTTCGAATTCCGTCTTATCACTGCCAGTACAATGCCATTGAGCTAATATGGGCACAAATCAAAGGTATTGTTTTTTATCGCATAAGTTATGAATATGAATAATTTGTACTATTATAACATCCAATATTCAGCATATAAGTAAAAAGATACATAACTAAGAAATAAATATCTCATGTCCCTTACATGTAGGTAATTGTGTAACATTTCGTTTATTTAATGTAATAAATTAACGTTATTTAATGTTTACATTACAGGTTACGCAACTCGTAATAATACGACTCCGCCATTCAGTACTAATAAAATGATGGGTCTATTAAAAGATGCTTGCAGCAAAATAACGAAAGAAGATTAGGTCAAGGTCGTCGAAAAGACTCGAAAACTAATAACAGAAGATTATGAACGCGATATAAGAGTGGACACCATTATAGAGAATGAAATTGTCATACGAGTGACTGATAGCGATGACAGCTCTGGCGAATCTGGTTCAGAGTCTGAATAATTGTTTTAATAAATGATAGGTAGTCATTTATTAAAAAATCTTGTACCTACTCTATTCATTAAAATGTGTAACAGTGTTTACCAATTTGTTTTATTTTGATATGTCCTCGACCAATTATCTACGCCCATCAAGGATACTCCACCTAATAAAGAACCTGTGTCTTTAACTATTATTGCTTTGATTTTATTTGATTACACACTATACTAGATTATTTTAAAACAAACTGTTCCCAAATGATATTAGGGTTACTGGTTCAGTCACTTCACTAGTATTGTTAATTCGTCATGTATCAAATCGGTAATAACTCAGCGGCCGGAGTATACTAGGTCGAATTTCAAATTCTAGCTAATCTAGAGGCGTTTACGTTTACGTTAGCGTTACACAGATTTGTTAATGAAGCCTACATTTAATCAATCATTTAAGATTAACATTTTTGTATTAATTGTCATCGAATTTTTTAATATTTTTTTACATTGTTTCTAACATTAAAGTACCAGTACCAAATTCAAATTTCTTACAATTTTCCGATTCCTTTAACCCTTCCTTAGCGTGTGCCTTTGCTGGAACGTTTTGATTAGTACTAAATCTATTTTTATTTTGCTGTGTCTTAAATGTAAACAAAATCGTAATTTTGCCAACAGTAGGTATAATAAAGTCGATAAAGAAAATTTATCCTCAGAAATAGCTAATATTAACTGGGACTCAATCTATAGTACAAACTCCGCCAATATTTCAATTGAATACTTTGTCACATCTATTCAACATGCCATAATTATTAACTCTGTCACTCTAAAACTATCTAGGAGAAGCAGAATTATTAAACCGTGGATAACACCTGGCTTACTGCTATGTCTGAAACATCGGGATAATCTCCATAAAAAATTTAGACGATCTCCTGACAACGAAACTATCAAGCTAACATACACTAGATACAGAAACTATTGTAATAAGATAATTTAAAAAAAACTTAAAATTGCGTACGAAACTACCCTTATAAGGGCAGCAGGTAACGACAGTAAAAAACTTTGGGACGCAATAAAAAATATCTCAAACACATCCAAAATAAAAAAATACGGCTTCGGAATAAATAAACAGGTCTATTCCAAAAAAATGTGTGGAAGACGTTAATGAGTTCTTCGTGTCGGTTGGCAAGACTTTGGCTGAGAAGATTATAGTATGTAGGAATCCACCACATATTAACGTATTTTCAATTCAGACTCACAGGTCTTTAAATTCTTTTGTTTTGCTGGACACTGATGAAGCTGAAGTGGAGCGCTTAATTTTGGACCTTAAAAGTGTCTGTTCAGTAGGTTGGGATAATATCCCTAACTACGTTTTAGTTCCAGTGCTAACTTACATTTTTAACCTTTGTTTGCATGAAGGCACTTTTCCTACGGTCTTAAAGAAATCAGTGATTCTACCTATCTATAAAACTGGAGATAAAAATCAGGTAACAAACTACAGGCCGATCTCTATCCTTCCTTCTGTCTCCAAGCTCCTGGAACGCATCATCAATAACAGAGTTCTAAAATACTTCGAAACAAATAACTTACTTTCAACCAATCAATTTGGTTTCAGAATTGGCAAACCAACTTGTGATGCGGTCCATGAGCTTGTGGATCATGTGGTAAGGAATATTGACGCTAGCAAAAAATAATAGTCATATTTGTTGACCTAGCAAAGGCCTTTGACACAATTTCGGTGCCAATGCTACTTAATAAACTAGATAGACTGGGGATTCGAGGACATAAGTTAAAACTAAATGAAGATTAGCTTTGAAATCGTTGTCAATGTACTAAGATTGATGAATTTATTAGTGATGACCTACCTATTACTTATGGTGTGCCGCAAGGCAGTATATTAGGGCCAACACTTTTTCTAACCTATTTAAACGACTTTTGTGATCTTCGTCTAGAAGGTGGTAAAGTTATCTTTTATGCGGATGACACTGCGCTCTTGTTCTCAGCCAACAAGTGGGAGGATGTTTATAGACTGGCGCAGGAGGGCTTTAAAACTGTGTGTCACTGGTTAAAGTTCAATGTCATGACTTTAAACGCAGAAAAAACTGTCTACATACCTTTCCCTTGCGAAACACCACCTCAAAAACTCCTTCGCATTCTCTGATTGCGCATGATTGCTGCAATATTGACGTATGCGATTGCCCTTCACTGATCACTACCAATATGGTTAAATATCTTGGTATCCTTATATATAACGATCTTTCATTCTAACCTCATGTTAATTTAATTACTAAAACGCTGGGAAATCTGATATACGTATTTAAAAATATAAGGAATGTGGCAGATCCTAAACTGGTTAAACAGATCTATCTGGCTCTTGTACAATCTATAGTGGGTTACGGCTTTACTGTGTGGGGAGGTGCACAAAAAACAACTATTCAACCTCTTGTAACAGCTCAAAGAGCTATCCTTAAAGTAAGCACTTTTCGCCCCTATTTGTTTCCTACTTACCTCTTGTATCAATCTTGTGAAGTCCTCTCAGTTCGCCAACTGTTCATCCAGCTCACTATTATGAAACAACACTCAAGCTCTGATACATTTGCCATTTCCAAGTGTCGCAGAGATATAACTTTCGCCAATAGAGCAACATTTAAACACTAATTCGCACACAAATATTTTCCCTTTTTGGGTCCGTATCTACGGCACTGAAAATTTCGGGAATCAAGGAAGTGACACAACATTACTATTTAAAAATGTATTTATTGCTTTTCGAAGTATTCTCTGCGAAATTTGACACATTTTTCCATACGATGGAACCAATCATTGAAGTAACCATTCCATTCGGAAGTTGGGGTATCCAAAATGGCCGTTTTGTAGACGATCACAGCTTCTTCAGGTGATGAAAATCTCTGTCCACGCAATTTATTCTTTATTTTAGGGAAAGTATAAAAATCATTAGGGCTTAGATCGGGGCTGTACGGCGGATGGTCTAATAATTCTATGTTTTCTTGCTCTAAAAACTCTTTTGTTCTGTGTGCGGTGTGAGAACTCGCATTGTCGTGATGCAGGAAGATGCGGCGGTTGCAGTTCTCTTAACAGAGTTCAGAAACGACCTGTGGCAAACAAATGCGAGCATACTATTCTGCATTAACCGTTGTTTGTCCCTCAAAAGGAATAGTCGTAACATGGCCGGTTTTGGAGACAAACGTGGCGACCATTTTTTTTGCAACACTCCGTGAATGAACAATTTTTGTTGGCTTTAACTCATTTTCGAACACCCAAACTCGTGACTGGTTTTTTGTTTCGAGTTCGTACGCGTATATCCAGGATTCGTCACTTGATACGATGTTGTATACAGCATTTGAGGATCCTGCGTGGAATCTTTCGAGAGTTCTGACGCACCAAGTAACGCGAGCCGCTTTTTGCTCTTCACAGAGCGAATGCGGTATCCATCCGGAAAACAACTTTTTTACACCTAATTGTTCATGCAAGATTATTTGTATTTGTCTCATGCCAATGTCTAAAGTTGCCTAAATTTCGCGGTATATCACATGTCGATCTTCCTCAATCAGCTTACGCACAGCATCAACGTTTTCTTGGGTGACTGCAGTCTTTGGACGACTTTGACGAGATCATCACTGAACTTGACACGTCCACGTTGAAATTCAGCAAACCAGCGATAAATTGTGGTTTTTGATGGGGCTTCATCACCAAATGCAGAAATCATCCGGTCAACACACTGTTTTTGTGTTAAACTACTTTGAAAGTCATAATAAATCATCACTCTTGAATTTTCTTGAGTCAATTCCATTTTCTCAACGACTAAAGAAGTTTGACAAAACCTTGTGACAAGAACGAGAATCTTTTTTTAAATAAATATATGGTATTCGATTTTTAAAACCAAGGAGTTTTCAATTAAAAAGATTTTAATATGACAAGAACAGTGGAAATATTCCATTCCCGATACTTTTAGTGCAGCCTAGTATACTCCAAAAACAGCAAAATTGTGGACATACGAAGCTTAAATATTAGAGACGGCAAAAGGAAACTATTTGAATATATTCATAAACTGAACCATAACGAAACCGAAGAATTACTTAATGTACCTAGATAAATATTATACTCAACCTCCTACACACATACACACACTATCACTCTACACACAAGGAGGCTTACCTACACTCTACAACTATAAATTAATAATTAAATCTTAATGGGAAGAGCGCTGCTGTCTGAAACACAGATATTAAGTTATCTATTTCAGACACAGATGTTCAGTAAATTGTATTTATTGTTAAGCAGTATCTTAAAGTGTTTGTATCCTAGAAATTAATATATTCTTTGTTTGCTTTGAATAAATAAATAAATAAATATTTAGAGCAGAGAAAATGCGTTCACATTTGGCGTTCGACACTGGTAAACAAAGCATTTGTTTTGAAATTTACTGATGTTTCCTAATTGAGGTTTATTGTCAGCATGACGTAACTTACATACTGAGGCCCAAAACTCTTCAACATTATTAACAGTCTCTCTGCTACTAGTACTACATAACAAGTTAGCGACCTCAGTGTTAAGTTTAAGTTCTCTAAATTCATTGTCGATTTGTTGAATTACAATGTTTAGTTGGGGCACCATCAAACAACTAGTAAGTTCAGCATGTACAGCAGTTTGGGGATCTAAGAAGCACATCATTTCAAAAATATTGTTATCAAATGGTAGCCTTGTTTTAACCGCATACGCAAAGATCTTAACAATTCTTGACACCTTTTAAAAATATCTTAAAAAACCATTGTTTTAGTATTTGAGCGCGATGTGATTCGAATTTTTGGCAAAATTAACACCCAAATACAAATTGCTTTAGGATAAATCATTATGGAAGGATTGGGGTCAATATTCTTCTTTGATGTAGTTTTTGCATATTGGCTCTACATATAACAGCTCAAAATGGAGACAAACATGTCACTCACAACTGGCATATCATTGTATAAGCGATGCACGACTGGGTAATCTCCTTGGAAAATCCTGTTGAATTTATTTGTGAATGGTAATATATAACCAAGGAAATAGAAACATAGTTTTATCGTTTCGTCATTTAAGGTATTTTATAGAAATTCCGCAGATGCATTAGAGTTTTTATCTTCCAAATCTGACTGTCCCTGAAAATATAATTTCAATGCTGACCATTGTTATAATATTCGATTAATACAACCGTAAAGGGAAAGCCAGCGTATATCATAACGTCTGAGTAGCTTATAATGTTCTGTATCCGTAAACTCTTGGAAGTCTGTGAACTCGCGCTGACGTTTACTACTTTGAGAAAAATAATTATAAACTTCTTTGACCGACTGCTCTAATTTTCGTGGCAGTAATTTGCATCGAATGACTCACAGCTAACGCAACGCAATGACACATGCATTTGACATATACACATTGTGAATTTAGTTCTTTCATTTTAGCCACAATTCCAGAATGCTTACTAAACATAACATTTGTCGTGTCACCTGTGAAGCCAATCATATCTTCCTATTTAAGATCACGTTCTTCAAATACAGTTTTGAGTGCCTTTAACGAGTCTTGTGCTGTTTCACCGTCTATATATATTTTACTTAACAATCTAGTTTTCACGTGTAAGTCATTTTCAAAATAATATTTTGTGGCGATTGCTAAAACCTTTGTAGTGCTGACATCGGTGCTTTCGTCAATTTAAGGTACTGATGTGTCAACATGTCTAGGCAATTACATGCATACAGTCAAATATTGCCAAATTAATAATATTTTAAAAGAGACATTTAAAAGAAAAAAAATACCTGAGATTTTCCAGAAAAGTCAATCATATTTTTATATGATCTTGTTTTGCTCAACCACTATGCTCTTTGATAGACGTATTCTTGTCGTATTCTCTTTTTCTACAATAAGCATTATTGTCATCACATTTTTAAGCCACTTTGAAAATAATGTGTTTTCTTCCCACTACGCACGATAAGTTTGATAGTATCTTCTTTTCATTTTAAATTACATAAATGTGTGATTTCGTAAAAGCAAACAATACAAATGAACGAAAACGACTAATAAAACTGTGTTGTCTACCATTATAGGAGCAAATTTAAAATTGTCTAAATTGAAAGACCTATTTTATAAAAATAGTCTTTATCTGTTGGAAAATTCAATTTGCTATCCCCATAGGAACGTTCATTCAATAATAAGTTAATAAGGTAATCCCCCAAATAACTTTAATGGGTTGCCAACTGTGAAATTAAGACTGTTTGGATATGGATGCTTGGTTTTAAGCCTAATATTCTTTGATAGCGAACTATTACTAAAACCTACCGACGTGTTACTCATTTCTGCAAAATTCTACTAAGCCATTTTATCCTACTAAGAACGATCGCTATGTGCTAAAGCATATCCCGCCTGTCCCTGAACTGCCGTCGGTAAGTCGTATATGCAAAGTTAGCTGTTTATGAGTACAAGTAGAAGAAGTTAGTTAAATAATGCACAAATTTTCTTCGCGGCATTGGTGAGAAAATAATCGTGCTCCGTAATTTTTTTATTTTTGACAAAAAGAAACTTCAAAAAATGGTGAAATATTGTATTGTGCGTGGATGTGCAAGTTTTAGCATCTGATCGGAAAAATAGACTGAAAATGACTTTTATTGAGACAACTTACCGATTGCAGTGCCTCACTTATTTTGTCCATATTACTGGGACCAGTGGCGTAGCGTGCCTTTGACGAGCCCTGTATCAAAATTTGTAGGAGGGCCCAAATGAAAGGTCCAAAACAGCTCGCATGAATTAACATAATTATATATTGATTATAAGTTAATAATTACTATTAATACTCCTAGGAACTAAGCTAGCCAAACAATTTAAAAATACACTTTTCTTGTCTTGTTCAGCGAACTTAGTAGGTCGGGGAAAAAGTTTCTTCGTATTATATGTACAAATTTTTTCAAAGTTTTATAACATTTAATTATAACATTACATATGTTATAATTAAATGTTTGTGCCATTTTGTTCGATAATTTTTTGCCATCTTGTAGATGGATTCTATAATCCCGTTGCTGTAGAAATTTTGGGATTTTTGATCAAATATGCGACAAGTAGTTTTGACAGTCCTCTCTCGATGTTAACTTTATCATCATCATCATCATTACAGTGCTTCAAAAGTCCACTGCTGAACATAGGCCTCTCCCAAGGAATGTTACAAAGCACGGTCCTGAGCCACCTGCCTGCTGCCAGGTCGTCACTCCGTCTAGAGGGGGTCGCCCTATACTACGCCTACCGGTACGAAGTTTCCCTCTTGATAACCTTTTTCCCCATCGGTTGTCGGTTCTTCGACCTACTAATCATTTGGGCTAATGGTAATTAATAGTAAAAAGTGTAATTTTTTCATCCCAATTAATAAAATACTAAAACAGTTTGTAAGCCATTTTTTACTAACACATATGAATGTACAAGTTGTCCGAAATAAACGATTTATTATTATAATATATATGTACCAATAGAGGGAACAAAAGTACAATTTAATAAAAAAAATGTTACAACAATTTATTTGTAGGTCATTCAATTACTATTATCCACCGTATTTGATCGCATCTATTTATTTAGCTTGTCATTATACCAAGCACAATTTCAAAAGCGACAATATTTCCCAGTTTACCGGTATCAGTAAAATTTTGTTACCTAATACTCACAAAATTTAAATAGTTTTGATTTACTGCTGAAAGGATATACCACTCTTATTCAAATTCCACATCCAGCTCTTTTTCCGACACGTAATTAACACACAAATTGACTTGTTTTTAACATTGAGTTATAATGTACTACATACTAGAGAAGACGCCTCAACTCGAATTTTTGTAACACGCGTTAGAGCGCACGCACTCCAACTCACTTAGTCTGTGTCAAGCGGTTGCCGCAACGTGAGACGTTTGAGTGAAGAATTGTTTTTAAAATAATATGCCTTCGTGTGCATTGAGATATTGTTCAAACAACTCGAGAAACATAACTAAAAGTCAAGGAGTGACTTTTCACCAGTAAGTTCAATATATTATCTTTAAAATACGCTTAATTTAATTATATTTTATCAACTGTAATATAAACGTGAATGTCAAAGAGTAAAACATTTTTATGCACAGACTTGACACTATCGATGTATATATATAATCACGGTAGGAATTGTTAATGCATTAAAATTAATATTTTTTTTATTTTAAGGTTACGTCGGCCGCGTCATGATACAAGAGAATCATGGATAAAATTTGTACAGAAGAATCGCAGCGAAGAAACGTGGTTACCGTCAGATTATTCATGCATATGTTCCGTGCATTTCAAAGAAAACGACAAATATACCACAAAAACAGGAAGAGTATACTTAAAGAAATCTTCAGTACCATGTGATAATGTAATTATATTATTATATAACATTGCTGGAACTTTTGTGATATTTTGTGATTAGACGACGAACGATGTTTTTGTAATATTCATTATATTTACGGGACTTGAGGGGTGGAATCCTCGGCGCGCGAGTCATACTAGTTATATGACTCGCGTATATGGCGGTTTTTACGAAACGGTATACCGTGCAAATGGTTTGCACAAATGCTTAATTTGCTTTTATTTTAATATAAATAAATATATTTGTAAATAAAAGTAATACTAATAAATGATACTTAATCTGATTATTTTTGATATTAAATGTATATTTTTATATTTCACATATTTACCTATTAAAATATTAAATAAAATACCCTTAAAATGTAATTCTGACATAATATTATGTAATATTATATTTAATTAGCACATATACAAAATAAAAAACAATTTAAAAAATTCTACTCGAAATAATTAACAATACAATCTAAATAAACAATTATTACATACTGACCATTCTACTTACGTATAATCTATAATAATAAAAACTGACCACGCAGGCGCAATGCGCGTTTATACCAACTGCGCATGCGCGACTCTACTATTCCCGCGCATTCGCTAAGACATAGAGTAGCGCACAATTTTCGTTTGGAATAGCTTCTCTAGTACGTAGTACATTATAACTCAATCCTATACTATTAAACGAGCAATTCTTGTATATATATATATATATATATATATATATATATATATATATATATATATATATATATATATATATATATATAATCGGACCTCGGAAACGGCTCCAACGATTTTCATGAAATTTAGTGTCCAGGGAGTTTCGGGGATAAAAAATCGATCTAGCAAGGATTTATTTTTAGAAAATGTCTTTTTGTCCGTGTTTTTAGGCAATGAAAAAGTGCTACAATGCTAAAATATCGTTAGAATAAGAAGGTAAATTTTGACAGATTGTAAATGATTATAAATAGCTTAATTGGTATAATGGGCGGTCACAGAATCGTAAAACCCCGGTTCGAGCCCAGACCGACCGACCGACTTTTTTTAATTTTTTTTTCAAGTTCCTTTCTTTTTTGAGAAAAATCTATTTTTTCGAGCCCTTTTTTTAGTATTTTTTAAAAACACGAAAATTTAAATTAAAATAATTGCACTCATGATTTTTTATTCAAATAACCAGTGCCGTTTTTTCTGTTATGTCGCTAAGATCAAAAAATATTATTTATATTTCATCAGTATGTAATTTGTATCTAAATATAATTTCCAAAACACATGAATAAAAAAAACCGAGCGAAAAATACCGAGCAAAGCTCGGTCATCCAGGTACTGGTTTTTGAATAAATTGCACTCAGTAACGCTTGACACAGCGAGATGTGTTGACATTTATAGGTGTGAATTGACATGTGAGTGCATACACGGGCATCACTCACTAGTAGGCATGCGACAAACGCTGCGGCGCGCTCAAAGGCGAGTTGAAACAGGTTCAGACAAGTATACGCTTGACGAACGAGTTTCCGCCGATATCAAGCACCGCGGATCGTGATTCAAAAAACCGGTTTATTTTGTTTACAGAACAAAATGAATTCCGGTTTTGTTCTGAACATAACGTTAACACAAAACCGTTATTAACCTTTATTAACCGTTATTTTTCAAACCGATACCGGGCCTTGCTCACTTCTCCATTCTATTGTGTATATATTATAGTATTCTATGCAATAAATAATACAACTTAATTAAAATTACATGTGTCAAATAAATCAGCCAGTACGATCTTGGATAAATAAATACGGGCTTGTTAATATTTAGAAGTGTAAAAAGAGACCAAAGATGACCACCTGCCATTTCTAATTCCACGCATGAATTACAACATCTTTAAATATATTTGTCACTTTTTGCTTTATTTGAAAATAAAATTTGAAAAAGTGAGATTATTGACACAATTTATGTAGAATTGTGGGTTCTCTCTGTGCATACGTATGTATACATACTCGTACATACGTATGCAGAGAGAGAACCAAAGCAAAGAAAATCATGACCAAGTGGACTCCCCAGCAAAAGAGACTAAAAGGCAGGCCGAAAAACGTTTGGGTAGAAAATGTAGAAGAGAATATGAGAAGAATGAGTAAATACATCAACTGACGCAGGGAGTAGAAGGATCGCGACAAGTGGAGGAATATTGCGGAAGAGGCCAGGGCCCACAAAGGGCTGTAGCGCCACAGGATAGATATTTAATGTAATGTTATCCCGTCACGGTTCTACGAACGGTGTCACCTGAAGAGCTCGTGTCTCTATAATTTAGTTTTAAATTCCACCCGATTATTGATCCACTGACAAGAGATATTGTCTTATCCCTATGCCAGAGTTTTATCCAGCGAGCATGGGCCTATGGTGGATATAAATTCCACAGTAGATCAAATAGGAGATAAACTTATCCCCGCGCGTACAAGGAAGCAAAGCAGAACGCCTCGAAACTGTGACGCTCCCGCAGTTAAAAATTCGAAAAGTGGTAAAAAGTTAACGGATTTCAGTGTTCTTAGTGTCAAAATTTGCGTATTATTGGTGTAATTTTTTTTAGCCGCAAACAGTTTTTAGTGATTTTTCAAGTGAAAATCCGTTTTTTCACCTATTAGCAAAACTTTAAATCGCGTGTGGCGCTCGATTAGTCAAAAACTCAAAGAGTCTGGCTCAAAAAAAATGAAATTGTCGTTCACTTTAATAGTTATGAACATAGATTTATATCCATTTTACATTTTTTCTTCTTCTCTTAAATTTATTTTAAGTCCAACCTTATATTCTAAATTTGATAGAACATCTCTGCAAGTTGTTAGTTTTATGTATTAGATTTAGTATAGCTATAAGGTTCACTTTTTATTATCCTATTTTAATTATTAAGTACTCTGATCACTTATCGATCGCCGATGTAATTTTCTTTCTTGATTTTCAATTTCTGATACGAAAATGTAGTTGCATTAGGCTCGAAACATCTTTTTTTTCAAATGGCTTGAAGATAAACTTAAACCCACTTCCATGAACGAGGATAAAACTGTCCCTTAAAATGTCAAAACTGGATAATTTTTTCTCTTTCCTTGGCCCCACGCTACGGACGGGGAGATATATGTCTACTCGTTATGTCAAATGGGAATATACTATAGGGATAAGATAATTTTATCTCTTGTCCGTGGATATAATTGAGAGATGTATTTTTTGTCTCCTGCCCAGGCTTGCAGGGTGGATAAAACTGAGCAAGGGATAAAAATTTTATCCTTTCCTCGTGATTATATTGTCTCTTGCCCATACTAGCCCGGCAGAGAGATGAGTATATGTTTGTACCATTTGCTGTAGAGACTATCGGACCGTGGTAGTTCACGTTTGGCAAAGTTTCTAAAAATTATGACAAGAAGGATGCTTATTTTTTCGCTCACAGTCTAAGTATGGCCATTCAGAGAAGAAACGCAGCCAACATTCTCGGCACTGTACCGTGTCAGTTTTTAGTTCTTTTTTATTATAATATTTTTAATATTGTAACTTGAATTTTCTAAAATGAAGTAGTAAATCACTAATAACTATGTAATTTAAAGTTTACGAGTATACTACTCGTGCGGTTAAAGCATGGGATTGAAAATGGCGTTGCCACTATTCACCTCTCGTTCCCACACTGTTGCTATTTATACTCACAACTAAGGTTGTTCAAAACGCGTAGACAGAGAAACCTATATATATATATAGACTAACGATTAGCGTGGCCTCAAGTGACAAAGGATGATAACGTAGTTTTAGGTTATACAATAATCTTTATGACTTTTAAACATATTTAGATAAAAATTTTAATTGTTCTAAGAACTGAACTGAACAAGATTCACCAATCTTAAGCTTACAAAACACTTTTTTCTCACTTAAACGAACTTGTAAACTCCTTAGATCGCTACGAACTGTCAAAGTTGTTTAACAAAGTGTAGTTTGCTAAACAAAAAAACCGGCACGGAGAAAGGGACAAGCAATCACACTACTCTGTCTCATTTCTATACAAGACGTATGCGTAAATCTATCTTTTTCGTGTGCGAATGCTAAAGAAGACGTCAATTTGTCTATAAGTTTCTCTGTCTACGTCAAAACGACTATAAATCAATAACAAGCTAAAGACTATAAACTAGAAATTTCTAGCGCGCCATTAAATACGCTATGTTATAGAGCGCTATTTATAAAAAAGTGTGTAGGAGGCCGGCAAGCGCGTTAAGTTTAGCAGCACGCTATATCTCGGAGCACGCTACATTACATGTCGTTCATTGGATAGACTGCGTGCTTTATAAGAATATTGTTTCGTAATAAGTCGCATTTTAGATTAAAATAAAATTAAGTGGTAAAGAAAAATCAATGAACGCTCTTTCATACTTTTCTTACGACTTTCTGTAACCCTAAAAATATTTTTAAGGCGTGTACTTTTTAAAACAAAATAAAATTAATCATTTTTTATTATAATTGATGTAAACGTTATTTTAACCTTAATATAAATAATAAATCAATTAAAGGTGTATTTAAAAGTTATTGATTGTATATACAAAAATCAACTATTTACAAACACTATTATATACACTTTTGTATCTATATTTTATTTACATTTAAAAACATTAGTTAGGCTTCTTTTGTAGCAGACAACTGTGTCCTTCGATCACTTATTAATATACAGTATACACTAACTAAATAACGTCTAACACTAAATTAGTTCGCGCGCGATGAATAAGCGTGCTGCTAGATTAAAATTTGCGTCACACGTCTGCTCCCAACAGCGCTTCTGCTAGAACCACGGGTGGTAATCTCTATACAAATATTCCTAGCCTTATGTCTATGGCCCTCAAAAATCGATGTTGACAGCTATTGGCTACAAATGTATAAATATGTAGCTACGGATTTAGATTGACGTTTGTTTTGACATTTCTGTCCACATCCCACCACGTGACGCGGCAAGCGCCACGGCCATTATACGATGACATAAAGTTAAATATGTAAAAAATTCAAGGGTTATGTACAAGATCTTATATAATAATAAGTTGCATGTGTGTTACTTTTTATTATATATTTGTTATGGAGTGGAGACCGCGTCTAGCCAAACGTAGTGTGGGACGCCTCTGACCAGATGGAGCGACGATCTGCGCATGGTGGCTGATGGCAACTGAATGCGTGTGGCCGAAGATCAGGCTAAGTGGCGCGCCTTGTGAGAGGCCTATTTCCAGCAGTGGACTGCCGCAAGCTGATGATGATGATGAGTGCTACCGATACATTGAGCTACGATTTGTTATCCCGAATAAATCTGTTATTCACCAGGATCTAAGATTAAAGTAACTGCCCTACCAGGATGCATATCTCACGTTGTTTACAGAAGCTGAGATCATGACCGGTCAGTAATTTTTCTATTTATTTTTTCTTAATTCATTATTCCTCTAAATATACATCCTATGAAAGTCTGCTGTTGACTGTAGGCATCCCCCATTGATTGCCACTTAGGGAGAGTATTAGGAGAGTAAGAGTATTACTTGACATAACAAAAGCATATGAAATAGTACTGTGTGATATTTTACGTAATCTACATGGTTCTGCTATTTGTGGCTCAGCTTACACATGGTTTAAATCGTATGGGAAAATAAATTGCAAATAGTTCAAATTAGTGTGATCCGAAAAAGGAGCATAAAATGTTAAATCCCACCAGGCAGCGTGTTGGGTTGTGTGCTATTTGTGATACATCAACCACTTGCCAAAAGTCCTAAATAGGGAACAAACATTGCCAATCTTATTTGCTGATGATATATCAATATAGATTACTTATGACAAAACAAAAACCCAACACCAGTACTTCGGGAAACTACACAGTAAATCAGTGGCTCAAAGACCATTACTTAGAAATAAACTATAACAAAACAAAAACCATCCAATGTAGAACATACAAAAACACCCCCATAAATATTGACACAAGATACAACAACATATAAATAGAAACCGTGTATACATTCAAATTACTTAGTATAATTAAAGACATGCACATCTACTGGAAAACACACACTGAACATATTAAAAACAAACTAGATTCACATATATACCTTATACTTGCTATATATACCTTTACAAACTAGATACAAATACATGTTGAATAAAACTGTTATAATGGTCATAGGTGTTATGGGTGCTGCATAGCACTGAAAATATCGGAAGTTAAAAGTAAGAAATTTAAATGGGATAATATCTGTATAAGTTTTATAAAAAATTGTTTTGCTTTTAGTGGTTTTGTTTCCTTTTATTTTAATGTTAACAAAACTTGCTTTATCATCATCATGACAGACATTTATAAGTCCATAGCTGAACATTGGCTACCTCCAAGGAATACCACAAAGCACAGTCCTAAACCACCAGTATCTATCGACTTCCTGTATATCTTACAAGGCTGCCACTTGAGAACATTTTTTCTCCATTGGTTGTCGGTTCTTCGAGCTATATTGATCTTTAAAAGTAGTTATATTAAATGATACATTTTAACCTTACACTTCCATAATAATTTTTACAATGTCTAAAGACATAAGATGGCATTTTAACTTTTAATAAATTGTTTTATTGCACTTAACATAACTAGTAGCAGTAACACTAAATGGTGTGTGATTGACTTGACTAAACTCCTGACAATTCTCTTCCAAATGCATGATCATTTTAGGCACACATTATGAATCTACAAGAAGTGAGATTTTTTTTAGTCAAAATAGAATATTACCCCATATCTAATTCATGCAAATCTGATGGTAACTGAGGAAAGAGTATTTATATTTAATCTATTTTCAGTATTCATGATAATAATATATATTTTGATACATGCACAAATGCCCATGCCATCTACTTCTAGAAAAAAGGAGGATTGACACAATGAATATCAATATAGGAAAATATTCATTTATACTTTTGTCACATCTTTTTCTTATTATACAAACAAGCAAATTAAAGTAGCCATCAAAATACACTTATCTATATTATCCTGTGTTTACTAGTGGAAATCTTACGGATTGTAGACAGATTGTAGAATATCTAAAAAATATAGCCATATCTAAACTGGCGACCGAAAAAGTAGAATGTGAATGCTAATCTGCCAAGTACAATAGTAGATTGTTTACACGCTGATGTGAATTCAAACAATTGAACTATTTTATTAATTCAATTGTAATTCTCATTTTTATGTTGGATTTTATTTTATGAATAACTTATATGTGACCATTGAAAAATTAACCCTTAGTGACTGATTGTATCAAAAAAGGACCTTTGCAATACTCACACAATGTTACTTTTTTAAATAAATTTTATTTTTGTTGCAGGTTTTTACACTGCCTAGGATCACTCAGCTATTAAATAGCTTTGAATATTGCTGCATATTTGGTGAATGGGGGAGCAACAAGCACAAACCATAAATACTACATGGAGAAAAATTTGAGAAAAGTTGTTACATCAATTGAATTGAATATGTGACCTGTGTGCAAAGAACCATCAGTTCCTTCTATAAAAAAAATTATATTGTAATTATAGAGGTTTCAATGGCTGTGGCAATAGTTAAAAGAAATTGATGTTTTGCACCTAGAAGGAAAGAATATGCTTGCACTTACACTGAAATGTTAAAATAAAAGACTTAATAAATATTTCTGTATTTTATTTCTTTATATCTAAATAAACGTTAATAATGGTTTAAATTTATGTACGTGGTCACATTGTGAACACGTACATAAGTTTAAACCAATAATGATAAATTTTCGAAGTTTTGGGAGGATTATTTTCAGCCACCGGCTACTAGGCTGAAACAAATAAATACCTTTGCCTTAGATAAATTTAAAAACCTAAATGTCACTTTCAATTTTTGAGGCTTGCTATAGACCAATTTTTTACTATGGAAGATTGTCGTCTGTACGTAGTACTCTTATTAGTCTGTGGCTAGAACTAAATTAGTTCAACTAATTGCCGCTTGTTATGAATAGCGCCAAAGCGTCATAGCGTCATAGCGCCATGGCGACTACGTACATAACACGCGCTATGCGTTATGAAGAGATAGCGCGCTATAATATGGCACTATGCGCTATATTAACCACCATCACTCACAACCGCCGGTAAAGACTGCAAAAAAAAATACGTTACAATATGCGTTTTTCGCACGTTATGTCTTATTCAGTCCAACTTATCATTACAATCAATGATAACAAAATGCCATAAACTATTAAAAAAAATTGCTAATTTGTGAGCTACGACGTATTCTGAGGGTTTTCTTCTAATGAATGGGTATAGAATTTTTATCGATATATTTTATCACAGTCCATATATAAAGTTACTTACACGTTGTTTTTGGATCAAGGAAGAAGTTTACCGAAAGTTAATGCGTTCCTTGGAAGACTTACGTAGTCGTGTCCAAGCAGCCGCTTAGGAGAGTACTTATTCGTAAGTGTAGGGCCTGCTTCAGAGTGGGTGGCAAACAATTCCAACAAATACTATAATTGACACACATTATTCAACAAAAGTCTGTGCAATTTCCAGCAAACTATAGTCACGGCACTGCTTAACGAAGAAAGTTGTATTATGCTGGAATTGCACAACACACTTAATGCAGGGTAGATCGACCCCGCCGTTTTATATTTAGGCGCAAAGCTCTTCGCTGGTGGCCCAACATATGTGACTTTATGTAGATTCAAGTTAATATAAGGTATCTGTAGCAGCCAGAATAATCAGCCCTAAACGGGAATAAATAATATATACTCTGCTGCTACCATAACGCGGAAGGTGAAGATAAAAAACATTTATTTTCTAACTATCCCTGGCTACTGAGATAATACGGACTGCACATAGATAATTTGACGTTCTTATAAAGAAACAAGAAGCAGCCGCAAATATTATTCAGCGCCACATCGACTTCACACGCCGCTATCGTCACGTATCCGTCGACCAATGGGGAGCCGTTTCTTCAACACCGCAGCTCGCTTCTCCTTGCTGTTCCGGAGCTGTATCCCACGCCGCGGCCGCTCGCCGACTACGCGCGCGCTTTTTTTTTTTTTTTTTGCGCCCGAAGCAATTAAAGGGCTACCCTGTACGTAGGGAAGCGGAAAATGCATTACGCATACCACGATAGCCGGTCTATCGTGGTTATGGGGGACTCACTGTCCTACCGGGGACCCTAAGTGATACCCCCTAAAAACCGCCTTTGGGGACAGGCAGCTGGCTGATTAAGCTCTATTGTGCCTTATCATGAGCGACCCTCTTTTGGGAAAAGAGGGCGCAGGCGGCTAAGAGCCGCTGAGGGAGTGCCTACGAAGGCAAAATAATATTAGTTGATATAATAATAATTAATTTAATTAGAACTGGCCTGAGCCGCCAGGAGGCAGTTCAGGTCGTTTGACAGTTTATTTGGCGGGTCCGAGAGAGAGAGTTTCTCGGCCTGCGGATACGATAGCGAGAGGGGGGTGGGGCTGCATAAGAAGCCGCCTCACGAATTAAATTGTTTGGGTGCGACTCTGAGGCTTTGAAGAAGTTCTCAGAGAGTTTTTTAAGGAACTGTTGAATTGTTGGGAGCTCTAAGTCCCGATGAAGGTCGGCATTACGGACGTACCAAGGTGCGTTCGCAGCTCGACGACAGAAGAGGTTCTGAACTATTTGGAGTTCATTTAATATGTTAGGGTTTGCGTGGGCAAAGACGGGGCCCGCGTAGGTCATGACGGGTCGTATACAGACCTTATAAAGGGTTCGCTTGTTCCGAAGGGACATTTTACTGTGTCTGCCCAACATACTGTTGAGCCTACTCAGGTAAAACCGTGCGTGACGGGTGACTCGTTTGACGTGGGGCCTAAAAGTGAGCCCTGTGTCTAGAGTGACACCTAAATATTTGGCTGTCGTATGCCAGGGGACAGGGGTCCCTAGCATACGTATTGGAGGAGTGTTTTTAAGACGGCGTCGTTTATAATCGAAGTGAACGGCGGAGCTCTTCTCCGGGTTCACATCGATGCGCCATTTTTTGAACCAATCTCCTAGGTCATCAACTGACTTTTGGATCTTGTTCCGTATGAAGGGTAGTGAGACACCTTTGCAGTAGATGGCAGTGTCGTCTGCAAAGAGGGAGAGTTGAACACCTTTCGACGGGATGGGAATGTCGTTGGTGAACAGGATGTACAGCAAAGGAGCAAGTACTGAGCCCTGAGGGACACCAGCCTTGATAGTTCGCTGTGAGGATAGCGTGCCTTCGTGTCTAAAACGAAAGGTACGATGCTTCAAATAGGAGGCCACGAGACGAACTAGACGATCGGGGAGGCCTATTTTGTAGAGCTTGTAGATGAGGCCTGTGTGCCAGACTCTATCAAAAGCTTTGGCTATATCGAAGAAGACCGCGATGGTTTTATGACGTCGAGGATAGAAACCGCTGAGGATATATTCCACAATGCGGTGAACTTGTTGGGGACATGAGTGTTTGGCTCGGAAGCCGAATTGGTGGGGAATGATGAGAGGGTCACCGTCTGTGGGAAACAGATAGCGCCTCATCCGTGTTTGGATGACTCTTTCGAAGAGCTTGCCCATTGCCTTGAGGAGGCTAATGGGGCGATGGCTGGAGGGGAGGTTGAGAGGCTTGCCTGGCTTGGGAATTCCAATCACAGTTGCCTCTTTCCACGTAGTGGGAAAATAACTAAGGTTGAAGCAGGCGTTGAAGATAATAGATAGAAAGGTTAACACCTGCTCGGGAAAGTGTTTAAGGGCTTGGTTGGAGATGCCATCCGCGCCCGGAGCCTTTTTAGGCTTAAGTCCTTTGATGAGGGATGAAATCTCATCATTGGACACAGAGATAGGTTCGGAGGCGGTAGGGGGTGAGTTCCGGCGGCGGACCTCATCCTCTACTGCCTGGACGTGTGAGGGGTCGACAGGTTGAGAACTGGGGGAGCATTGATCGGCAATGCTATCCGCAAAGCACTCAGCCTTCTCCTCGTCCTCGAAGGCAACCGTGCCGTCGGGACGGGAGAGAGGGGGAGTGTGGGTGATAGCGTCTATGCGGAGGGCTCTAGCCATCTGATAGTACGCTGTGTGAGATGGAGTGATATTCTCCATGAGCTTACTCTTTTCGAGATCTTGAAATTCAGAGAGGCGGAAGCGGAGTTTTCGTTGAAGACGATTGGCCGCGCGCCTATATTCGGGGGTGGGATATTTTGCTGCTCTCCGGAAAGCAGCTTTTTTGGCTTTTAATAGGTTGCTAATATGTAGGGGAAGCCCACTATTGTTAGCAACCGGGACGACCCTTTCGTTCTCCTTAAGGGAGGATTTAATAAGGGTGGAGAGTGGCGCGCGCTCCGACCTGCATGTCTTATATAGCCCGATCCAGCGATGTAGCTTCGTGAACAACACACAAGTCTCACGCCGGGAAACGAAACGTACATAATAGTAATACATTCTGATTCATTTTCATTGGTCATAATGTAAGCAGTATAATTGGCTATGTACAATAAAAATAATTACCATTGGCAAATCAATTGTGAGCCAGCCATATAAATATAGGCAAGATGAAAATATATTCATTCCAGTCCACAGTCTATTCTATATTCGTACTCCAGTCGGACTTATATAAACAGTCGTTTCATTTCTCCACCTTGAAACCACTCGGAGTCTGTTAATAGTGGACCGTTCATCTCCACTATTACAGTATCTTTATTGAAGAACTAGATTGAAATAAATTAACAGGTAAGGGACCGTGTAAAAATAGCGCATTGATTGAAATGAACAGATTTAGAACCAAGTCCAGCGAAAACTAAAAAATAAATAACTAAATTATAAAAAACATGTTTTCTATACAAGATTTTATTTAAACGCTCTGAAAAGAAGATATCAAACTTTGATGTGAATCAAACAAATAATTTTGTTACATTATAATTTTTTATAAGAAATTAAAAGCTAATCGAAAGATTTTTTCGGTGTAAATTTTCATTTAGGAAATACCATAATTTTTACATAAATGAAAACAGAAATCAAATAGTAATTATTTAGATTTATCACGGCAGCAACGAGTCTTTTTTCAATACACCTGATTTACTTTGTTTTCCATAAAAGTATGTATCTAACATTTTTGACTGAAGTTGATAAAATAGCTTTTTTTGGGAACTTTTAATTTTTTAAAACACTATTAATTTAAATATAATTATTTCAATTCCGTGTTTACGTTCGTGCCATACTTACTCGTAAGACGTTTAGATTATCAGATGAACTCGCAGTTATTCGTGGACGAGTATGACGCGTTCACATATTTGTCTGCATTCATTTAACGTAAATCTTCTAGAGACGATGTGCGTCTCGTAGCTACGACCATAGATTACTGACTATGGCTACGACTTTTATGTCTTCCTGATATTTATAGACTTACAAATATTTATTTTTATTAATACTAATTTATTTCGTACGTGGTAGAGCTATTTTTAAATTTTAATTAAGTATTTATAATATTTTATTTAATGAACACAAATGATCTCGTAATACTCCCATTACAATATAAAATAAATTTAAATGCGTATAACAATAACTATTTTAAAACCTTTTATATTATATTTTTCTATTCATTTCCAATAAATAAAAAGTTTTTATGTATTGGAAATATATATTATGGTGTTATGAATCCACGGCAAATGAATTCCAATACTGGTATATACACTAGGTACATTTGGTACCCCACAACTCATTCCATAACTGGTAATACCTTGTAGTTTATCTTCACACATAATAGGTCCTCCGGAGTCACCCTGTAAATGAATGTTTATAGGAATGTCTTCTTTTCATAGGACTTGACTGACAGATAGTATTGCAGTCAATTAGTTTAGTTCATTGTTTTATTGATTGATTTTAGAATATTATGTTAAATTTATTGCGATTCGAATTATTGTTATAAGTAATTATATGTTAATTACAGGTAGAGTTACTTCAAATTTGTTGTATATAGTAAGGCTACCAATTTTAAGTACTATTGTAACTGAACTCAGAGTAATTACTGGCATAGAGAGTCTTTAAAAATTAACAAAATTCTTATAGCTGAACTCTTTATACATATGACGTTTAACATGGTACGAAATAAGATAGTTATTTTATTCTCACCCTCTTTCTTTTACAATGTTTTTGCCATTTTTCCGTTCCATAGACACCTCTATCGATGTGATTGCCAAGTCAATCTAGTTATTTAAAGCATAAAAGATTTTTGATATTGATATGGTCACAATAAGATGTTGTTAGGTTAGCTAATTACTGAATAACTTGAGACCCTTAATTAGGGATTTAATAAATTAACCAACTTGGTATTACATAGATCTCACAACTTTTTACGGTACCTAGAAGAACTGAGGAGTTGAGAGACTTGTTTTTTTTTTAAGTTATGTTTTGATGGCATCTCATTTCTTTTTGTAGATAATCCTACTTTTTTTCTTTTCCGGTACCTTCTGCTTCTTAAATACTGGCAACGTACCTATCTACACCTATTATTAAGCTATTGCATAGCTTCTATCGCGGGCCTTGAGCGCGGGGACCGAATCCAGAAATTTATTCCGTAACGAAAAAACCTCACGCTCCCCACTCCGACGGGCACGGAGGTGTGGCTTGAAGGCCGTGCATTGTCTAACGTCTAGACATGTGTCAATCATGCATGATTCGTTCGTTTGAGCTGGTACACTTGAAAGTATTTATGGTATATATTACCAGTACAACCAATCACAAACAATCGACGGTACCCTTTTAACCCGTGATTTGTTTGAATTGTGAATGAGCCGTAAACCGACCGAATCCCGAACAATCTGAATAAACGGGCGAATCGAATTAACAATGCGGACTGCAGTACATAGAGTAGAGTAATATATACACAGAACTCCTAGCGGAGAATATATACGGAAACTGCAGAGTATCGGGAGTATTTATTATTTAAGGGTTTTTGTATTATAATATTGTTACCTAAATTAAAAATCATTTTACATTTTATTATATTTATTTGTTAAATCTGTGAGTTAAAAATATTATTTCGTAGAGTTTACTAAAAATAACACTTCAAAAGTTTTGATGATAAATGATTTATTTAATGGTAATTTTCAACCATCTTTTTATATAAGTTAGGTAAAAGTTTAATTTCGTAGCATATAAATGTTACAATCCCTATTTTCAGACATATAAAGTAAGATGATATTGTGTATTGTTAGGAGTGAAATTTAAGAATAAACCAATTTTATAAATATTTAAAATATATGATAACTTGAGGTTTTTGTGTTTATGCCATCTAGCGTCGATTGGTCTTACCACCTTGAAAGTTAATACATTTTAGTTCGATAGGTGATTACCTATAAGTAGCTATCAGGTGGTATCAAGAGTATTTATTATATAAGGGTTTTTTATTATTATATAAGTAAAATAAAAAAAATATTTTACATTTAATTATTTATTATATTTGATTGTTGCATCTATGAGTTAAAATATCATTTCGTGGCAAAGGCGTATAAAAAAGGACTTTAAAAACACCTTAGTTTCGTGGGGTTTACTAAAAATAACACTTCAAAAGATTTCATGGCAGATTATTTATTTATTATGATGATTTTCTTATAAGATAAAAGTTTATCTTATATTCTTATAAGAAAATCATCATATTAAGTACTTTGTAGAAAATAAACATTACAATCCTTATTTTTAGACATGTGAAGCCTAAATTTTATAATACATAGAATAATAACACCACACCTAGGTGTTATTCTTCTTTGTTATAATATTAAATGAAAACAATATCTTCTTTTCACTAAAATTGCTTTCAATGCTTTGCTTTGTAATAAATAGCGCCATATTATACGATCTATAGTTAAAGTCATTTCTCATTTTATCGAAATCAAACCAAAATGGATGACACTCAAGGTGGTACGCTCAATAGATGCTAGATGGCCTAAACGCAAAGTAAATTTATAAGAATCGATGAAATTAAGTATAGTTAAGAATGAAAATTAAAAATAAACAAATTTATTTATTTTTAAATTTCATTTATTTAAATCAATAAAATATATAATAATAATCTTGAATAAAGTTATCAGTTAAATCAAATCAATTGAAGTTTTTGTGTTTATGCCATCTAGCATCTTTTGGACTTACCACCTTGGAAATCCATAAATTTTTGTTCGATAAAATGCTTTATTACCTATAACATGCAGTAGATGGCGATGATAGCATTACAAAGTCGTAAAGATTTTTTTCCCATTTGTTCCCAATGTATCTTACAGACACAGAGTACTGGAGCCAGGAATGATCCATTTGAATGATCGACCCAAATGTACCGGTACGCGTGACGAAATGTACCGGAATGATTCGGTCGCTAGAAATGAGTGATTTACACATGTCTACACGCAAGATGTGGATCATAAAAATTATGTGATGTGATGGACAATAATACTTAGGCACTTACATATTTTGTGACTATAAAATTGTACAAAAGTACTAATATTGACGATGTCACGAGCATATTATAATTATAACACCTATAAAATGTTATATATTCGTAATCATAATCATAACATAACACAGTTAAACTAATGTTATAATACCTATAACCTGTTAATATTTTCGTAATCATAACCTAACACAAACACAAAACTAACCTACGCTATACTGTATTGTATACAGATGTATGTAGCGTTGCCAGGCGTCCGGATAAAGCCGGACACAGTCAGGCTTTTTGTTTGCGTGTCCGGCCAAACTAGACGGTGTCCGGGCCTGTCCGGCATTTGTCAGGCTTTTTATATTTTTACATTTTTCATGTACTTAAATACATACTATTGCAATTATTGAAACTAATATTGTAATGAATATTGAATGATTAATAATAAAGAACACTGATTCTTTTAATTTAAGATTTTATGGTAAATGATATAAGGTTAGCATTGTTTTACTTTAAAAAATATATTATCTTGTTATACTAAGACTGAATAATTAAGGGTGTCCGGCCTTTTTACCGAAATGTCCGGCTAAGCTGGATGGTCTGTTCGGCTTCTTGGTTTAAAGACCTGGCAACCCTAGATGTATGTAGCTCATGGCGGATGAACACGCTCGTCTCGTCGCCTCGTGTGCCTCTCATCACGTAAAGGCTCAACACGAGAATACACCATGTACACACTCGTTGTATCATTTGAAGTTTGAACTCCATATGCCCCCTAGATAAAACTGTTGCTGCGTTTTGCCTTTGAACTATTATATTTTTTACACATTTACTAAAAATAAAATTAATAACCCATTGCTAAGAAGGAGATGGTGGATAGTTTCTATTAATTTACCGTAACAGTACCATGTACGGTGAATAGAATAGTGTATAGCTTGCGGCTTGCGCCACGAAAGATGAACAGTGCGGTGCGGTATAACATACGGGGAAGCGAAACCATAGCAACGGGCGACGCGCTAGCCCCAAGTATTGTCTCCCTGCGTCCAGTCACCCGCGCACATACTTGTGTCGTCTTGCGTACTATCGATATCGAAAGTGTTAGCGACTACCTGTTATACAATATTTAATATATATATATATATATATATATATATATATATATATATATATATATATATATATATATATATATATATATATATATATATATATATATATATAAAGTAAATAGTTATTCAATAAACCTGGCACTTAAGACTCAAATATTGATATCGGTATTAAGAGTATGAAATAATTTATGAGATTTGTAAAAGTTAGCAGGATATATTGAAATATCACTGTAATTATGTAAAGAAAAAGAGAGGTTCAACTAGTCCCGGAAAAAACACATGTTTCTTCATAAATTTAAGTACATATTTTAAATGAAATTAAAAAAATCAATAATATCATTAAACACTGTATTTAATAAACTTTCTAACAGTGTATTACACTTCTTTATACATTATCACCAAAAAAAACTTATTAACAATAAAATCACGTATGTCGTCTTGAGACAGAACAGAAATTACAAATACAAAATATTTTACCTCTTTAACTAAGTGTACACAAAATACAGAATATTATTTAGCAGCATTATTTTTACGTGGTAGAGCCATGCTGCAGTTATATTAATAGTATAGTTGTGGCACGAATGGGTCGGCTCGACCGGGGAAGGACCACGCTCTCACAGAATACCAGCGTGAAATAGTAGCTTAATGCTGCTGTGTTTCGTATGGTGAGTGTAGAGAACTGGAGACCCTTTTTGCTGGAAGCGAGGCATTCCATCTTAGTCCTCACGGGTGACAACGCATCTGCATTTTGATTCGTAATCGAGGATGGATGTTGATGTCTATGGGCCACAGCAACCACTTACCATCAGGTGGACTGTGTGCTCGTTTGTCACCCTATCCTATAAATAAAAAAATAAGCAATTAAAACCTAACGATTATATATAAGTACGTTTTCGTAGAGACTTTGATGTGTAGTTATAATGTCGACCTTTGACGTTTTACATATTAAAATGTCATAATACAGTTTGCATTTTTCTGCGTTATTATACATGTTATACACGTTAAGTACTAGTAATATCATCATTCGGTCTCGGTTTTCATCGCGATACCTACGAGACCCTTTGACTCGAGCGCAAAAAACCGACACGTTTCCGAGAGCGCACGAGGGCCAAGAGACGCGACGCGACGCGACGAGAGCATCCTGTACACTCTCGTACTCGCCCTGTCCAGACATGGGTCGTAACGTCTTTTGGACGTAATCGGTTGTACGTAGTTTCGTGGATATGAGTAACTAGTTTCAAAACTGCTTATTTTTGTAATTAGTTACATATGTATACAGTATAGCGTAGGTTAGTTTTGCGTTTGTGTTATGTTATAATTACGAAAATATTAACATATTATAGGTAGGTATTATAATATTAGTTTAACTGTGTTATGTTATGATTACGAATGCGTAACAGGTTATAGGTATTATAACATGTGCGCGACATTGTCAATATTACCTTTGTACAATTTTATACAGTCACAAAATATGTAAGTATTTAAGTATTATTGTCCATCACATCACATAATTTTTATGATCCACATAATACATAAAAATTAACTTAATACAAAAAATATTTATTATTTATTTACACCAATTATATGTCTGTTTATGTACACTAAATATTTATAAATACACTTCAAATGTTTATTCACAAAGAAAACTATACATCATGTTATAATATTTATAAAAAAAAATTAAGAACAATGTTAAATAACGCTCGCCTCTAGGCCAGTCTCGTGGTGTCTCGACGAGCGTGTACAGCCGGCATTATGTATAAAGTGAAAATTATGTATAAAGTAAAAAAAAATGTGTATAAAGTGTTTTGAATATGAATGAACAAAGTGCATTTATTATTTATTTATTTAATAAAAGAAAAAACTTGTTTTCTTATCGGTCACCACGCTCAAAAAGTGTAACTTGAATTAATATCAAAGAAAAAGAAATACTGCATAAATAAAATAAATAAATAATTATAATTGCATAAGTTGATACAAAATGCTATGCAATAGCTTTACCGCGGCAGTCCCCGAGTGCCACAAGTCTTTTATATTATATTATAAGTACATATACAGGTACACTGATTCGTTTACTGCAAATGTAACTTTGTAATCCTGTATATTTATATAGGATTATAAAGATATTTATGCAATTGGTGTACCTATATATAAAACTGGACCGAAATTGCAAAAATATAGATTTTCCTTGATTTGTACACTAAACACTAGCTGTATTCTAAATTTGAAGCTTCTATGTCAGTTAGAAGTGCCTTAGAGTTTTGATGATCGGTCAGTCAGTTAGTGAGTGACAAAATTAAGAAACTTTGACTAGTTATAATTCTTAAACTGGTCCAAATTGGATAAAATTTGAAATATTATACCGTATTTATACAATGCCTGCTAGGTTACTGAAAATTCAGGCTTCTAGTTTTATCAACAACGAAGTTATAGGGGGGTCGAAAATGGCCTGAATTGCTTCGAGAAAAGAATAGTACGGCCGTGCAGCTTTTTTTGCTCGACTTGGCTTTAAATTATGGAACGACATTGATCTTGCACGCATAGATTTTTTACGAAAAGTGATAGATATTGATAATTGGGATAAAGTGGTGTTCCTGGATGAAACATGGCTGAATGCAAACCACACGATTTCTAAAACTTGGACTGATGATAAACTCGAATCGTCTACCAAGATACCTAAGGGCAAAGGTCAAAGTTTAATAATTTACCATGCTGGTACCTCGTCTAGATTTGTACCAAATTGCTTACTGGCATTCAAGTCTATCAAGACGACGAAGTTCCACGAAGAGATGAATTTTGAAAAAAATCGAAGAATGGTTAAAACTTCTAATTTTAGATGAACCCCATGTGATACTAATGGATAATGCACCCTATCATTCAGGTCAAAAAAATAGGCCTCCGACAGCGAATAACCGGAAGAATGAAATAATTTCGTGGTTGCAAACCAATGGAGTACAAGCCGAAGGTACTACATTGAAAAAAGAGCTATTGCGTTTAGTGGGAATACACAAGCCCCAAACGCCAATATAAGTTTTGGATGAGATGGCAAAAGAAAAGGGACATACCGTTATCTGCCTGTCACCGTATCCTTGCCAGAATAACGCAATAGAATTGATTTGGGCGCAAGTCAAATGTATTTAATATTTAAATGAAGTTGATTAATTAGTGCATCACTATTTAAAAAAAAATAACTTATTGTTTTATTTTAGGTCATGCAGCTGATGCTATGCTGAAGATTTATGTAAACATGTAACATCAAAGGATTGCAAGAAGGTGGTCGATAAAACGCGAAGAATTATCGCAGAAGATTGGGAACGAAGTGGCCGCTTTGATTATTTGTGTGATCAGGAATTAATAATTAGTCTCGAAGATTGTTCCAGTGAGTCTGATTCTGATGATAATGATTGTGACTTAGGAAGTACACCCTTGTGTCAATACATTTATTATTGCTATTTTTTTATCTTTTTTATTAGGCCAAAATGAGTCCCAATGTTTAAATACTTAGTTAAAATATTGTATTGGGTGCATATTATTTTATTAATATTTATGAATATTTTGTTTATATATCGATTTAATGTTAAAAGCATTAGTCACATCAGAATGACAGCTGTCATTCTAATCAAGCCATATTTAAAGAACTAACACTACAAATTGCTTACAGAGCAGAGTGATATTTTTGATTAAAAAATATAAATAAAAACAGCGCTTTCTCCTAGCCCGGCTACATATAGACACAGAATCGGCCGCGGAACGTTTACAAAAGATATACTCGATAGTTGTCTTTATGATTTTAAAATTAGGAATTCAGATGATACATATTTTACACTTTGATTATTTAGAGAATCTTTGATTTTCTCGCACACATCTAAATAAGGGAAGATTTAATTAAAGTCTTTATATACCTGGCAAGTGTCTACACCATCTCCAAGCGCACATAACATTCCGCTGTCGTACCTAGGAGCTACATGTAAGCCTAATATATCAATGCATTTATCTAGCGAAATTATTTTCAGTCTTGCAGCTTTTAGTTGATCAGAAAATATTTCTGCTTTAGACTCCGTGTAACCATAACCGTACGCGATGCATTCACCTGTGAATTATAATGCGGATTATTTATTACTGCTTAAAGCAAATAGAAAATTTATACAAACATAAAAACTATTCTCATTTGTTTTATTGGGTTGTTACGTAAGTCTTTGCAGATTTGTACATTCAGGTGTAAAGGCTACTTTTAGTAATGCGATCCTACAAAAATCAAAAAGGTTACTAGAAATTTTTTCATAGTTTTTTTTTATAGAAGAGGGGGCAAACGAGCATGCGGCTCACCTGATGTTAAGTGACTACCGCCGCCCATGATCAACCGCAACACCAGGAGAATTGCGGGTGCGTTGCCGGCCCTTTAGAAAGGAGTAAGCTCTTTTCTTGAAGGTCCCCAGGTCGTATCGGTCCGGAAAAATCGCCGGTGGGAAACTATTCCACAGAGAGGTTGTACGTGGAAGAAAACTCCTTGTGAAACGTACAGTGGTGGACCGCCAAGCATCCAGATGGTGTGGATGGTATCGGGACGTTTGCCGTGTAGTGCGTTCACGAAATTTAGCGGCTGGGATTAATCCGAACAATTCCTCAGAGCACTCCCCGTGATAGATGCGATAAAATACGCAAAGAGATGCAACATCTCTTCGCAGCGCCAGAGAATCGAGCCGATCGGAAAGCACTCGGACGTCGACGATTCGAAAACGTGTATTGAAGATTCGTGCTTGCTGCGAAACCCGTACTGGCGGTCACTGAGAAGTTCATTATGTTCTAAGTATGTCATAAGGCGGGCGTTCAATATACGCTCTATAATCTTGCAGCATGAGGTAATTGAGAACGACCGATAAATGGCAGGAACGGCAACTTTTTTTTTGGAACAGGTTGGGCGTTGGCCAGCTTCTAGGATTTTGGTACTATTCCAGTCCGAAATGAGAGGCGGAACAAGCGTGTCAGCATAGCATAGGAGACATCTTAGGAATACTATAGCTGGTATACCATCTGGTCCACTAGCATTATTCATGTCTAGACTCCGATTAATGCGGTTGAGACCAGCTTTCCGTAACGCTTTTCTGAAGGACTTGGCGGCCTGGTTGAAAGCTCTCTTCTTGTAGCTGATATCCGGAGCGTTGCGGTTTTGAGCGGCAACTTTGGGCGTGTTCCACTTTCGTCGCATTTTGGCAGGGCCACGGGAACGCTTTCGCACACATCCGCAGCCCCACCAGCGCCAGCCATCCCATGGCGGCTCCTTCTCAGGAGAAGATTACTCCTCCCAATCTCCTTCTCGGGTAATGCGCACCAGAACACATAGCGTGCCTTCCTGTGAGGCTTCCAACTTCACCTGCACCCCGGACACACCCGTGTCCATACCAACACTCCTCTTACTCCGCGACTCCACCTCGGCTGCAGAGGTAGGAGGGTAGTACACCACCTCGGTCCAGCCCTTCATCTCGGGCTTACCACGTGGATTCCTGTTAGTTCACCGCGGGTGACCAAACCACGGCTCCCTCCCACCACAACAAGGCGAGAACTCGTTTGAGAAGGAGGGGGATTGTACCCTAGTAGCCTGCTTTAATCAAGGCAACATTTCACGTTTCTCTCCCAGTATGGTCCGTTTTCTGGTATTGTCTCCTGTTTACCGTGGTGCGATCGATAGACACAGGCATAAAGGGTTTTATCAATACCTGTATCAGCCATCACCCAGATTGTCAAAAAAGTGCGGTCTTCAAGGTGACGGAGGCGCTGTAAGCAGACGTCATTGCGGTCGTACCAAAGACGGATAACTGACTGGCTTGTTAGTAGTGAAAATTTGATGTTTGATCATAAACACGTTAAGTTTGTGAGTAGAACCTCACCTACTTATGAAACTGTTACTTTTAGGGATCTAAAATTGACTTTCTGGGAGGTCTATAGATACAGTCTAAGGAGGAATTTGAAAACGTTTCTTAAAAGCATCAAAACAATTGAAGGTCTGGTGTTAGCGACGGAGATTGTAACCGTAGGTATCCGTGAATCCTTGGAGAGCAGTTGTTCCGTGAAAACCAAGACCTCAACACGAATAATTCCTTGGTGAAACACTAAGCTAAAGGAGCTTAGAGAAAAAATCAGAAAATTTTCCCATAATAGCAAATCCCTCCAGTTTCTCTGACTACCGCCCCATATTCATAAATCTCTTCGTTTCGAAAGTTTTAAGCGTAATGGTCACCGACAAATGGATCTCTTCTTATCTAAGTGGAGTCTTTTCAATCCGCTTTCCCTGCTGGTTATAGTACAACTACTCTGCCTACTAGTCAAGATTGTCGAGCATATTCGTCTTGATATAGATAAACGGCACGTAACAGCGTTGATTTTACTTGACTTTAACAATGTATTTAACAACGTTGATTTCGATCTCCGAGCGTATCTCTTAACATATCTCCTAAAGTGATCGGCTGGTTTAATAGTTACTCGTATGGTCGCCGGCAACGAACACGTGTTGATGATTCGATGTCCAACGATGTCCACGATCTATGCCAGTGTACTATAAGCTATAAGAGCTGTCTCTCTTCGCTTCTCCTCTTTTCAATCTTCATAAAAGTTCGATTGCGCTCCAATTATCCTCCCGCTACCACCTGAATGCCGATGTTCTCCAACTAATGCATGCCTAATTGGTGGATTTATCCAAAACTATAGGCTTATTAAATAAAGATCTTGAATTAATTGTGAATTGAAGTAGGTCATATAGGCTTAAAGTAAATCCATAAAAAACAAAAGCAATTATAGTATACAGCCAATATTGGTCCACGGCTGAGTAATGCTTATATATATATATATATATATATATATATATATATATATATATATATATATATATATATATATATATATATATGTATGTATGTATAGGGATTCTCGAAGCGGGGAAGAGTCCATAGTGCCGTCCTGACGCATTTTTTCTCTTTAGTTTAATATTTGGAATTAGTAAACTGCATATCATTCATTAATTCATGTTTTTATTTGTTAAGTCAATAGGTACTTAAAATTAGGCAAAATTCAATTTATATTGGACATAGTTAAAACGAACTGAATAAAATTTAATATGCTGTAAAGTTAGTTTTGCCATTTACCGACAGATGTCAGTCACTGTTCACTCTGTATATACTATAATATACTCTATAAATACTGAGTCATAGATACTAATCTACACTGAATGGGTGCGTTTGGCAGAAAAAAGCGCTAGCAAGCGCTTATAAGCGCTAAAATAGTTTTCGGCCAGGACACGATTGCTACTTCAGTAGCGCTGACACAATCCGCCATTTTGCTTATTTAATTTGTTTGTTTTGAAGTAGAGTTCATAAGTTGTTTTGTGCAATATTAGTTTTAAGTAATATAATGACATGAATAAACATATACATGCTATTAAAAATTCATGATTGGTAAGTTTTTAATATGAATACTTTACAAACGTATATTTAAATAAGGTTAGGTTCCCCGGTTAAAACTAACATCGTGTCCTGGAGGCAAATAGCTACTTACGATTTGACAGCGCTTACCGCTTACGATCGCCATTTTGCTTACAAGCGTTTGCTAGCGCTTTTTTCTGCCAAACGCACCCAATGACTACCTAAACCACTTGAAGTAGAAATCTAATAAAATATTTTACAGGGCGATTGACTCGATACTCACTGAGAGTAGGTACTGTATTTAAAAAATGAATAAATACGTATTTTGCGATTTCAAAATAATCCGTTACGGTTGAGGGCGCAGGGGCAGAGGGTTATCTATGGCAGAGGGTATGCAATTTTGTATGGAAATAAAATATTTTGGTATTTCTTAAAACAACCTCTTACCGGGGGAGGGAGAAGGGGGTTTCTTATGGTTTTAAAACAAGGGCTCAAATTTTGTATGAAAAATGTGTTATTAAATCTACAACTCAAACTGCTGGATGTAGATGCGTGAAATCGGAACAATAACTTCCTTTTATTAAGTAGGCATCTACTAAGAAAGAAGTCTTTAAAAATTAAAATCCTTAGATAATAAAATAAGGTTTTAAGAATGTTCTCTTTGGTTGGTAGGTTGATTTCATATTGGTGTAGGGATAAATTATTAAAATGATTATTGTAACTTTAAAATTAGAACGAATACTTTAGGATTAAAAAAATGCAATTACTTTTTTTTCATTTTCTCTTTTTAATATTTAAAACCAGGATACATGGTTTGCGGATAATGCTGGAGTGCCTAATAGTATAGGTATCAGGCTCTCAAATAAAAATAAAAAAAAATATTCCATGTGATGCCAAAAATATGAAGGTTTTAAAAATATATGTTTTTATTGACCTTACTGTACTTTCATGTACACCACTGCCGCAAATGAATGAAATTCGTTGCGTTTTTGGTTCACAAAGTAATCTATTAGAAATGCAGTAAAGAGTATGAGTATATATTGTACATTTTTGCAAAAAAACTTCAATTTTAAGAATGATATTTTATAAAAAAGTAATTTTGACAAAAGTTTGAGAGCCATTCGTGAAAAAAAAGTATGAAGACCTAAGTGGCCAACTATTTCAAAAATATGCGTAGTTAATACAGTTTAAAAAATGGTATAAAACATAATTTTATCCAAATATAAAAATAAAAAAATCTTATCTTTTCCCTAATGGTGGTAATGACAAGGGCATTTTTGAGTGAAAGAGTTCTTTTTATTGTATTAAAGATCGTATAATATCGGTATTTACTACGTGAGTGTGGCCCACGCTACCCATCTTTTGTTTATTATGATTTACGAGACAGGGATAGGTAGAGTGTGAGTGAGCGAGAGAAGACTATAAAGTTAATACATTGTTCCCTTTCTCGCGCGACTGGACACGTATAAAAATGGTAAGTATTTAGTCGTCTCTCGACTTGTTGGATGTCACATGTGTGCATTCCTTTTGGAGTTCTCTGTGGTTTTAAAGTCAGTGTAATAACGACGACTCCTGGCTATTTCATTGGACTCTTAGTTTTGCTTTGTGATTTGGACTTTATTTGGTAGTTTTAGGACGACTTTGCTTGTATGTGGACTGATAGTGTGTATCAAGATGCCACGTATTCAATATACTGTGCGTCTTTTCCGGTACGCCTACTTCCTAGGCGTAGTCCCAAAGACAGCTTTCGTCCATCCGATCCCTAAAAAAGGCGACCGCTTAGACCCGTCCAACTACAGGCCTATCGCCATCACCTCCATGTTCTCCAAAACAATGGAGTCCATTGTAAGCTGCCAGCTCATGAGGTACCTTGAGGATCACCAGCTGATTATTGATCGCTAATACGGAGTTTGTCGTGGTCGATCAGCTGGTGATCTTCTGGTCTACCTAACTCATAGATGGGCGGAGGCAGTAGAGTCCAAGGAGGAGGCATTGTCCGTTAGTTTGGACATTGCGAAAGTCTTCGATCAGGTTTGGCACAAAGCGCTTCTTTCGAAGCTCCCTTCCTATGGGCTTCCCGAGAAATTGTGCAATTGGATCACCAGCTTTCTTGCGGATCGATTATTTCAGTCGCCAGTGTTGTTACGGACGCAGTGACGTAAAAATGGTGTTTTGAAGCATATCCAACTGCGGAAATTCTTCCACAACTTGCAAATTTTCAAATAAAGGGTTAACATTTCATAAATAAGTACTTAGTGTTTTAAATAATGTTGTTTTTAATGAAATATACTTAAATAAAATTATTAACCTTCAGTACTACGATTGTCTCCGAAAATGTAACAGTTTCCACATTTCAATATCCATTGATTCTTAAGCTTGTTCATGTCCACGAGTACAAGAGCTAAAAGCAGCAATGGATTTATAGTATGGGCAATAAACAATATTGTCACGAACGTAAATTTCTAAGAACACGGCCGCAGGAGTCGAGTGCGAGTCAGTGACTTGACACTACCATTTTATATCGATAATTTATTATGTTTAGCTTACCTAGTTTTACATAATTGAGAATGACATGTGATATATCGTTAAATATTTATTTACACCTCTATTGTTTTCTTTGTAAATTCTGAAAACCGTTAACCGTTTATCAGCGATTATTTGTTTGTTTGTATTTTCAAATTACTTGATAAATTTTTATGCCGTTTTAATATATTGTAATGATAAGTAATTATATTGTAAGGATAGTAAACTAAATTCGATCTGTAACAAGCCGGGTAACTTAAAAATAACAAACAATAGAAAGTCAGTTACAGATATTTAAAACTAATAAAAAAATGATAAATATGTCACCCATACATATACACATGTACAGAATGGGTCCCACATATATGCAATAAATGAAACCACAAGTAATACTAGTCCGTAGAAGTGTAGAAAAATTAAATATTAAATTAAAACCCGTAAAATAAAAAAGTGTAATTTTCAAACAAAATAAATATTAAAATAAATTCACTAAAAGTGAACACTCTGTTTAGACAACGTACCTTGACCCCTCGGAAGAGTGACAACGTTGCACGCGGGTGGCATGCCGACAAAAGACACCGCTGTCGATATGTCGCAATACCAATAGTTTGCACTGCGTGGCGACGTCGCTTTTTAATGTTCAAGGATTCATTCAATAAATTAAAGTTCATTGAATCATTGACTTAGTGACCCAATTCTATAGAGTGTTCAAATTTGCTTAAAATTAAAACTCTACTTTTTGACCTAATTACTGGACCGATTACGTTCATTTTTTGTATATCGTCAGCAAAGGCGATAACAAGTATATGGTTTCATTTATTGCATATATGTGGGACCCATTCTGTATTTATTTGTTTGCTGTTTGTATAATGTTGTATTTATTTTATTTATACATCTGTTTGCTTAATACAATGCTATTATTCCAGGTTTCCATAAGATCCGGATATTAAAGATAAATTAATAATAATAATAATAATAAATAAACTTATCCTTAACATTTTATTATATCCCCTTTTCTCTAATTATAAAACGTCTAAAAGCTAAAGCTAAGACTAAAAGGTTATATCTTGGTGTGAGACTCTTGGAAGATCAACGACGGTTAATAGAAAGTTATGGAAACGTGCGTTGCGCTGCACTATGCCCAAGTGAGAGTGAACGTGCAATGTCATTCTCTGTCTTTCGCACACGTTAATTATTGAACCGAGTGGCTACGCCTCCTGAGATTTTACGTTTTTACAAAATATTCATTAAAGCAATAGTTTTATACAACATGTAACATAATTAATGCACTTTGAGAAAGTAGTTTGTTCAGAATCGTTTACTGAATCGATTCCTATCATTTTTAATGTAGGTAATTTTTTATCCCAGAAATAATTAAAACTACGTAAATTACAGTCACACTAAATCTGTACAGTTAAAATAAACTAAAATAGACCGTAACTTAAGGCAATAAGACTTTTAAGAGTGCAGTTTTATTTGTATTATTACTTATTCTGTCATTCAATAAAAATAAAGAAAAATGAAACTTTATTTCAAGAACGTTAAAGTCTTTGCGTTCGTGGATTTGTACTGTGACCACAACATTCTTCCGGAATTAGTATAACTAATTTGATAAATAATCACTACATAAAAATGTTTAACTAAAAATTCAATGTATTTATTATGATTATAACATAATATACTAATTGGGGTGTCTAAGGGTGTGCGTTAATTACGTTACATATTGTAGTACAATCTTTGTTGCATGAATGCTGGAGATACGTGTTGGCGTAATTGTGTATTTATTGTTTGTCTATGTGTAATAGCTGCGAAGCGGTGACACGCGTCCCGGTATTAAAAGACAGTAAAAGACAGCCTTTTTATTTAGATTTCTGTGTGTCAATCGTATTAACTGCGCATATTTTTGAAATAGTTGGCCACTTAGGTCTTCATACTTTTTTTCACGAATGGCTCTCAAACCTTTGACAAAATTATTTTTATTGAAAATTTCATGCTCAAAATGAAGGTTTATTTTTTAGCAAAAAAGTACAATAGATACTCATACTCTTTCCTGCATTCTAATAGAATAGTCTTTGAGGAATAAAAGAACACTAAAAATGCAACGAATCTTATTAATTTGCGGCAGTAGTGTACATGAAAGTACGGTAAGGTCAATAAAACATTTTTTTAAACCTTCATAATTTTGGTACCACTTGGAATTTTTATTTTAGCGCCCGATACCTATGATATTAGGCACTTCTTTCTGATTCTTCATTCTTTCTGTGACATCCGACATATGTTTTAAAATATCCACAGTTATGTTTTGTGACGGAAAGAGCTCCATGCAACTATTTGTTATGTTTTCGTGGAGATTTCAAAAAATATATTTTATACCTTTTTCTGCTTTCAGTTTCGTAATTTTATTTATACTTCTAATTCGCAATATCTGTCAGAGCGGACAAGTTATTTTAGATTCACACGTTCGAAAGTATTCACTGTGACGGACCTTTTTCACATAAATTTTATTTTTTTGATAATGGTCAAGGCTCAAAATAATGAAAATAAATTTTATTGAAACATTTGATGTAAAAAGTAATAGAATCTAATACATAAGCAAAATTAAGTTTAAACCTCCTTTGAAATCTAAAACTTTCCTCCTCAGATATTTTCATTATAAGTACGTTGATTTGGGCTAATTCTTGTTTGCATGAATAAATAACTTGTAGTTATTGTTATTATCTTTTTTTCCTTATCAGCCCGTAAAAGTCTTAAGCTTGGCCTGTCCTGTTGTATGGAGGATTTGTGCCACAGAGCACAGTCCTGAGCCACCTGCATCCATCGACTTCCTGCATGTCTTACCAGGCGTTGTTTACGCCATCTAGTGCATATACTATATTATTGTAATTATACTTCATTCTTTACAAGTGAAACACAGATACCTGGTAATTGTAATTTTTTGAACCTTGCAATCGCTATACTTTTCTGTGCCCTACCTAGATGTTTTTTTATACGTGGTAGAGTCACGCTGGGGCTATATTATGGTTGTAGCACGAATGGATCGGCTTGACCGGGGAAGAACCACGCTTTACCAGAATACCAACGTAAATTGATACTGCTGTGTTTCGTATGGTGAGTGTAAATATCCGGAGACCCTTTTCACTGGAAACGAGGCATTTCATCTTAGGGTGACAACGCATCTGCGTTTTGATTCTTAATCGGGGATACATGTACATGTCTATGGGCTACAGTCTTTGATTTTGAATACTCTCAAATGCCACCACCACCACCTTACCATCGGGTGATCTGTGTGCTCGTTTGTCACCCTTATTCTATGAAAAAAAATGTCGACTGGTAGAGAATGCCTGCCCGTCTTTTTACATGTGCAAATAAGATGTAGTTAACTTTGTAGGTGATACAAATGTGGGTAAGAAAAATATTTGCTATCGTTACGTCAAAAACTATCAGCTACCTGATAAACCGAATGAGGTATTAGGTAATATAGCATTGTCAGGCCAAGTTATCTCAGCCTCGTCAAACCTTAATCGTAGTAAGGCAATGTCATGTGCTCTCGTGTACCTGAAACCACACAAATAACTTTTAAATCTATCGTAACTCCGCTAGAAAACTAGTGCGCCGTGCTACTCCAGTGCGTGTTGGCGAATATCACATGTCGTAAGTTATTCCTCAGAAATGCAGGTTTCCTCACGATGTTGTGTGTTTCCACCGTCAAGCAAGTGGACAATCCAATTGTAAATTTGAAACTGCAATAACCAATTTTATTGGTACCGGCGGGGCTTGAACTTGGGTTGTTTACGTACTGTGAAATTTACTGCGAATGTTCTACATTCCAATGTCATAGTTAACCACGGATACTTATAAGCAAGCTTCAATAGATTCGCGCACTCTCTTGAGATACTGATCAAAGTGCTTACTACAAGTTCTGTTAAGTTCAGCAGTAACAGAAACAACATGGAAAAACATTGATCAAAATAATGATGTCCTTCTGAATGAATTTCGGTCACGACGGCCAGACACAACGGAGACTAGCAACTTGCGCAGGACAGAATTACAGCACACGAGTGTATGTGCAAGCACAAGTTCACTCTCTGATCCCTCACTCTCATGAGGCGTTGGACGAAGCGCGTTACGTGCTTTCCAAATGTCTTACTTTGGGCTGCTACTGAGAATCTTTCGACAGAAAAACCCAATAACTGATTTTGCCTCGAAACGGCATTCAAACCCAAGACTACGTGATCAGCAATCGCGTTAACGGCCAGTAGACCAAACTGACTCGTTGGTCTAGTGGTCATATACGCGACTGTCTATAGATCAAAATACTTGGCGTAATTTTTTTATATTTTAAAACGAAAGTTGTCGAAAGTTGTCGGTTTGTTTTAAACCCAACATTATTTAGAGCTGAGCTCCCATGGCGCAAGAAAACGATTCTTTGAAATCTATCTCCGCCGTAACTCGTAGGCCAATTTACATAATTTTTTCGGCAATATTTGCAACTCAACAGAGACAAGTTTGTACACAATAAAAATCTGAATTTCAATTTTTTTTTCTTTTATTAACTGCGGAGCTCCAATAAATTAGCGAATTGATTAGATGAGCTGATTAATTTACATCTGCGCAATGTCATTTTTAATTGAATCTTTTGTTGAAATATAGATAGTTACGACTTTAGACTTTTACTCCGATCCGTTTATGATGCTAACAAAAGGTTTTACCTTTGCACCTGCTTAGTATTATGAGGACGAAAGGGAAACGATAAAAAATTTTAGTTGATTTCCCATGCAAAATTATCAACTATTTGATTAAAACTACTTTTACGGATTTTATCGCGTTTATTTTACTATTATTTTTAATTCCCGACGTTTCGGGCGCTTTCCAGCACCCATGGTCACGGGAGACTGAGATGACTGACGTCCCGACGTCATTGTTAAACCCGGAGTACCTTCAGCTTTTTTTTAATTATTATTTATGGTCCGATCATATGCATATTGTAATTGGTAATGAAGATTTAGAGGCCATACGTCAAGACATTTCGTCTATGTTACGTCGAAATTAAATCTTCCCAAAAATGAATTTAACGCGTTGAAAAACTTACGCAACAGACCAGAGCTTATGCTTCTCCGCGCAGATAAAGGCAATGCTACGCTTATAATGGATGCGTCAGATTACAATTTTAAAATACAACAACTTTTATCGGATGAAACTACTTATCGAAAGGTCAAAACAGACCCTACAACTAATACGCTTAAAACAACTAGCGATCTAATTAAGAAATACTCCGAAAAATTGAATCTGGACGTTAATTCGATAATACCTTCATGTGCCAAACCACCGAAGTTGTATGAGTTACCAAAGATACACAAACCGAATGCTCCATTACGTCCAATAGTGAGTCAGATTGATTGGCCAACTTACAGATTGGCTCAATACTTAGCTAAAATATTATCACCACTCAGAGGACACACAAGAGCTCACACTAAGGATTCATACCATTTTTTCAGTGAGATAAAAGACCTACGTCTTACTGACAGTGAAACCATGGTCAGTTTTGATGTTCAGTCTCTATTTACATGCCTACCTGTTGAAGACTGCATCTCAATTATAACTAGGAAACTAGAGGAAAATAATACGCCAGCAGAATATGCAGCATTACTCAGACATTGCCTTACATCTGGCTATCTATTGTGGAAGGAAGAGTGTTACAAGCAAGTAGATGGTGTTGCGATGGGCTCACCTGTATCTCCCATTGTCGCCGATACATTCATGGATGACTTTGAGGAGAAAGCCCTCCTTACTGCACCTATTACACCAAGGGTCTACAAGCGGTACGTAGACGATACTTTCACAATTTTACCATCAGACAAAGTAACTGCATTTTTAGAACATCTTAATTCCATAAACTCTAAAATTCAATTTACTATGGAGTTAGAGGCAAATAATTCCTTACCTTTCCTAGATGTGTTAGTCATTCGAAATCCTAACAACACCATTGGTCATACTGTGTATAGGAAAAAGACCCATACAAACCGATATTTAAACGGTGAATCTCACCACCATCCTTCACAGTTAGCTACCGTGGGCAAATCTTTGTTACAGAGAGCACGAGGGATTTGTGACAGCAAACACCTGGCTGCCGAGCTTCAGCACGTCAAGCAAGTTCTGCACGACAACAAGCTTCGGGTCCCGCGCCTACGTCACAGTGACCGAGTGAAGCCGGTCACAGTCGAGCTTGTGCCTGCTGTACTATCATATGTTAGAGGTGTCACAGACAAGATTGGCTACATCTTGAAGCGAGCTTCTATTAGAACATTCTACAAGCCGCCGAAGAAGATTAGTCAGTTCCTACCATCAGTCAAGTGTCATATTTCTCTACAAGATGCAGGAGTATACAAGCAAGAACATACAGCTGATGTGAAGCATCAACGTTCCGGGAAGTCTGCAGTTTGCAATCATATCTTAGACGGCCCCAACCATTACATCAGATTTGATAGACCACAAATCCTCGCGAAAGAACACCGATTCCTACCAAGGATGATACGTGAGGCTATTGAAATTAAAAAACATCCTAATTTCAATAGAGAAGGAGGCTGGGTACTACCACCTGCTTGGGATCCTATAATCAATAAAATTAAAACTAAACCCAAGCATACCACTGCAAGACCTCAGGACATAGTTGACAGGCCTGTTGGTCTAGTGGTTGGTGACCCTGACTGCTACGCCGGAGGTCGTGGGTTCGATTCCCACCCAGGACAAATGTTTGTATGATGAGCACGATCATTTGTTCTGTGTCTGGGTGTAATTTATCTATAATATTTATGTATTTAGAAATATATAAGTATGTTTATCAGTTGTCTAGTACCCATAACACAAGCTCTGCTTAGCTTGGGACTAGATGGCGTTGTGTGATGGTTGTGGAATATTATTTATTATTTATATTTATAGTCAGTTCATTTTCCATTTTGCATAGATCGGACCATAAACAATAATTAAAAAAAGCTGAAGGTACTCCGGGTTTAACAATGACATCGGGACGTCAGTCATCTCAGTCCCCCGTGACCATGGGTGCTGGAAAGCGCCCGAAACGTCGGGAATTAAAAATAATAGTAAAATAAACGCGATAAAATCCGTAAAAGTAGTTTTAATCAATGTGTAGTGTTCCCGTAAATATAAGAAATCATTATTATCAACTATTTGCGCGAACATGAGATCGGAGTACATGAGATCGGAATAATGTATATAATAGAGACATATAAAAAGATCAGATGTGTGACAAGAGTATAGATAGGATACCAGATATCAGATGGTAGCACCCAGCCATCTTCTCCATTGAAATCAGGATGTTTTTTCGATTTCAATAGCCCCGTGAATTATCTTTGGTAGGAAGTGTTCTTTTGCGTCTATCAAATCCGATATAATGGCGGGGCGATCTTGCACGTGTGCATAGACTGTAGACTTCCCTGAGCAACGAAACAATGCATCAACTATGTGTTTTTTATGCGAGTTTTCATTGATATTTTAGTGTCTATGTATGTAATATAATACCGTACGTATGTATATAATATCCTACGTACAATCAACCTTTAAAAACTCCTGCATCTTACAGAAGGAATTTCACTTGACGGATGGTAACTAGTAACTAATATCCTTTGGCGAGTTGAATTATGTTTTAATGGAAGCTTGTTTCAAGATGTAGCCAATCTTGTCGGTGACACTTCTGACGTATGATAGTAGTATCAAAAACATCCTACTTTTGTGAAATTGGCTACGCTCTGCTTCGGATCCTATATAGTTAGTAAAATTAAATCCAAACTCAAGCATACCATTGAAATACTTTAAGATACGAGTTCTTTAAGCGTAAATCGGACTAGAACTTAATCATTTTGAATTGAAGGTAGCGTGGTTAAATACGACACTGGGACTCTGGGATAAAACACACGAATAAATCGGTAAGAACTAATTTCATTCAATCAGTGAAATTTATTAAAGATAGTTTTTCGTTTGTAAACATAATAAAATATAAAATTATATGTTAAATCATACTTGTTGTAACAGGGATGCTTGATGATTTCCATCACACTGGCGTCTGGTTTTGAATTACTTGCAGCGTTGCACAAATTATTTAATTTTAATTCATATTGTTGTGGTTCCTGAACGCAATGGGCAGCTGTGATAGCTACTTCCGGCGATATAATCACGGCGCCGCACAAATGTCGGAAACTAGTTGCGTATCTCAACGATGCTACGCGGATTTGGGAACCTTCGCAATTATAATTATAAATGTAAAAAGTTACTCGTACATCACTTAACAAAATATGAGCATCACAAACTGACAAATGGTAAGAAAAATAGTATCACTATTTGTCAAACAAAAAGCAAAAATATGATTTACCACACTGAATTTCCACTCCTCCGATCATACGCTTATCTCTCCTGGATTCAACTGGTAAAATATAGAAAAGGAATAACAATTGTATAGTAAAAACTAATTGGATCGACGTTATCATATAACTAAACATTTCTATTGTGACAGTTATCTGTTTAACGAGTAAAATATTTTTATGGTAGCAAAACGTAGGTATATATATTAATCTTTACAATATCTATGAAAACAGTCGTGACGATTCGTGATCGTTTACTTTAGCGTTCACTTTTGTATAAGCAGCTGTTTATTGGTAATATATATAAATTATACTGTTGGTATAAATTGGGTATACTTTGCGGTATCCTTTGCCAAATTTTACAAAAATTCGAGAACTGGCAATGCCAGCAGGTAAAATATAGAAATCGAATAACAATTGTATCCAATTACTTTCTAATTAATTGGATCGACGTTATTACATAACCAGACATTTCTGTTGTGACTGTATCCCGTTTAACGTATACATTGTTATTATAACAAGTAACTCTTAGATATATAATTTAATCATTACAAAATTTAAATAAAATAAAATACACGAAAAATTAAAAAAGATCGAGATATGCAGCTGTTTATTGGTAATGTTACGCGCCAAAGTCGACGGCACTAGCGCCATCTAGTGTCGGGTAACGGAGCGAGGGGAGAGATTTCCAGAAAGTGACATCATTAATCTTTCAACCGACACTGCCATCTGTTGTCGAAATGAGGAACTAAGCTTCTGGAAGCTGACTCTCGAACTTTCGGCGCTTTGTCGATTGGTGCGCGTATTTACTTGAATGTTCTAGATGATTCGGTACTAATGTGTATTTATAGGCGCTGCACGGTGCGATCGAGGAAGATTGAAGTTGGCGAAACAAACGAAGCTTCGGAGCGGAATAAAGTGAATCAGTGTCATTAATTATTAGTGTTTTTAACTTTAATTAGTGTAAAGTGAATTAAAGTGTTAATTTAGGTAATTCTATCGGCAATTTTTATTGTCACGAACCTCAAGCTCTTAACAATTGGTGTCAGAAGTGGGATAAAATCATGCCAATTTTACCTAAGGAGGAAACGGAGGGTGTCTGTACCCGAAGTCAACGCCAGCAGGAGACGGACCAAAGAATATTTGGTGGTGCAACGCCGCAGACGTCGGAGGGCCAGCCACCGGCTGCAGGCCCGTCAGTAGCCCCTACATCTGCAGCACCTGACTTAGATGCTCTGATGGTGATGCTGCAGGAGCAGGCTCGCCGACAAGAGGAACAGGCTCGCCGACAGGAGGAACAGGCTCGCCAGCAGGAGGAACAGGCTCGCCGACAGGAGGAACAGGCTCGACAGCAGGCGGAACAGGCACGCCGATTGGAAGAGCAGCTGCGGGGCGGACAGGAGGAACAGGCCCGTCGGTTGGAAGAGCAGTTGCTCCTCATGAAGGACCTTCACGCTACCTTCGGGAAGGAGATAAAGGAGGTGAAGGATAGGGTTGCTCAGCATGACAACCGCCTGTTGGAAGCTGAAACCCAAATCGCGAAAGCTGAAACCCGAATCGAGAAAGCTGAAACCCGAATCGACCAAGTAAACAATCGGGTTGACAACGTAATTGCTGACATGAAGAAATCACTGGGCGAACTCAAACTTGGAGATGGAGCTACAGCTCCCACCACAGTAGCTACAACACCTTCGCTATGTGGGTTCAAGGTGCCACCGCTCGACGGTACCTCTTCCTGGTCAGCCTACAAAATCCAGTTCGAGGCTGTTATGAAGGTGAATGGCTGGAATAAAAGTCAGGCCATGACTGCTCTCACACTAGGCCTACGCGACCAGGCCTTAACTGTTCTGGAAGCTCTCGGTGAGGAAGTGACTTATGAGCAACTCCTTGAGGCATTGGAGGCTAGATATGGCGACGCTCACCTGGAACACGTCTTTCGAGCGCAGCTTAGAGATCGCGTGCAACGCTGCAACGAAAACCTGCAGCAGTGGGCTCTAGAGATGGAGAAGCTGGTGCGAAAAGCATACCAGTCTGTACCTGCGCTAATTGAAGGGAACCTGGTGCAGACATTCATCGACGGCATCCGCGACCTGGAAGTCAGAGCTGTTGTGAGGCTCGGGCACCACAAGACGCTTAAGGACGCCTTGGCCCATGCACTGGAGGTGGAGGCCGTGCGGCAGGATCATCGTTCCTATTGCATCAGGGAGGTTGCAGCAGCTACAGTTCGCGATTGCAACAAAGGATACAGCCCTAGGTGCTATGGCTGTGGGGAAAGGGGCCATCTTCGCTCCAGCTGCCCTAAGCGAACTGTAGAAAGGAGAGTTGATCGATCTCGAGAGGGTAGTGCAGCTAACGACACCGCCTGGCGGTGGCAGGATCGTCATTCCCCTCGCGCTAGGGAGGTTGCAGCAGTTACGGTTCGCGACCACAATAAAGGATACAGCCCTAGGTGCTATGGCTGTAGGGAAAGGGGCCATCTTCGATCCAGCTGCCCTAAGCGAACCCTAGAAAGGGAAGGTGAATGATCTCAGAAGGGAAGTGCAGCTAACATCACCACCCAGCAGCAGCCGGGATACGACTTTACTATCAGACATCGCAGCGGGAAATCTCATGGCAACGCAGATGCATTGTCAAGAAGACCTTGTCGTGAAGATTGGAGACATTGTACTAAGCAAAAGAGTAAGGAAGTGGTATCCGTGAGGATGCTCAGGACAGACCACCTCAGCGACGAGTGGAAGGACAGCTTACGACATGCACAGCAGGAAGATCCGGACATCAAGCCGATTCTGGAATGGATGAAGGCCCGTGCTACCAAGCCTAAGTGGAGCGACGTCTCAGCGATGAGTTCGACCACTAGAGGCTATTGGGCCCAGTGGGATGGCTTGCTGATCCAGGATGGGGTCCTGTGCCGTAAATGGGACAATGGTCGAGGAGACAACTGTCGTTTGCAAATGGTTGTCCCTAAGACTAAAGTGCCGAATGTTCTACAGCTGTGCCATAATGGTTGTTCAAGAGTCCATTTGGGAGTTAAACGAACTTTACTGAAGGTCCGAGAACAGTTTTACTGGGTCCATTATCGTGACGATGTCGAGGATTGGTGTCGTACATGTACATGTTGTGCGGCTGTGAGGGGACCTCTGACACGGAGTAGAGGAGCATCGAGGGACATCCCTTGACATTGCGGAGCCGTTACAGAAAGGCGCAAAGGGGACTCCTAAGATCGTCCATGTGGATCGCTTGGCGCGTTATTATGGGTCGGATAATGCTCGGGACGAGCATGTCTTAGGAGGGGGCGGTGTTACGCGCCAAAGTCGACGACACTAGCGCCATCTAGTGTCGGGTAACGGAGCGAGGGGAGAGCTTTCCAGAAAGTGACATCATTAATCTTTCAACCGACAGCGCCATCTGTTGTCGAAATGAAGAACTAAGCTTCTGGAAGCTGACTCTCGAACTTTCGGTGCTTTGTCGATTGGTGCGCGTATTTACTTGAATGTTCTAGATGATTCGGTACTAATGTGTATTTATAGGCGTTGCGCGGTGCGATCGAGGAAGATTGAAGTTGGCGAGACAAGCGAAGCTTCGGAGCGGAATAAAGTGAATCAGTGTCATTAATTATTAGTGTTTTTAACTTTAATTAGTGTAAAGTGAGTTAAAGTGTTAATTTAGGTAATTCTATCGGCAATTTTTATTGTCACGAACCTCAAGCTCGTAACAGTAATATAGTGGCAGCAGTCTTAAACATAACACTATGTTAAGCAAATGTTTTATTCGTGGGCCGTAGAGTGATGTTGTAAGAATATCCACTACCTCATATCTTAACCATAGTTATCGTAAGAGACGACACAGTGAAACAAACTAAGATATGTGCAGCAACGTAAACAAAATACTGCGGTTTTCATAGCGTCTGCCAAGCGTGGTATTTGTGGATGACCTCCTCATACATTGCCTTATAGGGGATCTAGAGGAGCGTATTGATGCTTCTGAAGTTATGTGTTAAAAATTCTAGATTGTAACAACCTTACTAAGCACTTAGCACTACTAATAGAAAACTGGGTGCACATAAATGGAGCTGTACTCTTTATTATGTTAACATCCCCCAGATATTGCCATTTCATAATAGGGGATTTTTATTGTGTAAAGTACTTCCTCTATAGTGTAAAGAATTATTCACAGAGGCATCATAATAAAAGGCCATAACAAATTCAGGAAATGCTTTGTGGTTTTTTACCCCTGTTGTCTTTGTTTGGCATTGACTAAAAGGAAACAAAAAGGTAGTTTGCCCTGAGTACGCACAGAGATAATTCTTCGCCGGGTAATCCCTTTTCTTGATTAGATATGTGAATATACAACAGATTTTAAGCACATCAAGTTTTGGATAATATGTAAATATTTTTGGTACCTCTGTCTCAAATAATGTAAAAATTGTGCATATTTCTTCAGTGATGGCTGTTTCTTTATATAATTCTCTCCCAATTTTTCGGACTTACTTTGGAAATGTCTTCAAGCTTTACATTTCTATGTATAACACTATTATGTATAATATAATATAATGTAATATACATAATAGTGTTATAATAATATAATACTATCATCTAAATCCCTTTTAAGTATGGTTGTAAATTTTCTATTTAAATTGTTGGCCTTAGTTATCAGTTTTTCAATTTTTGACCTATTTTTTTCTAGAAAACCTTTAAAGGCCTAAAACAGCGATGTCCATTGGCTATAGAAATGTTTGTACTCTATCCCTACAGATGATGCTATTTTGTTTTTGCCTATCTTGGATGCCATTCTTTGAGTAAAATGCGATAAATCTAAAACGGGTATTAAATACGAGCGACGATGGCCGCCCAAAAAAGATAACCGGTAAAGTTTTGTTGTATTTGATTAATGATAGATGGAACAAGTTCATCACGCACTCATAAAATGTATCTCCATACAGTCGTCGGGTTCCATACTGTTAGTATAAATTGGGTATACCTTGCGGTATCCTTTGCCAAATTTTAGAAAAATTCGAGAACTGGTGATGCCAGCAGGCAAAATATAGAAATCGAATAACAATTGTATCCAATTAGTTTCTAATTATTTGGATCGACGTTACTACATAACCAGACATTACTGTTGTGACTGTATCCCGTTTAACGTATACAATGTTATTATAACAAGTAACTCTTAGATATACCTATAATTTAATCTTTACAAAATTTAAATAAAATAAAATACACGAAAAATTAAAAAAAATCGAGAACTGACGGTGCCAAATCACCAAATCTTCATTGCATTTTCTATAAAGTTTTCTTTCTCATTACCACTCGTGGCGTAAATATTTTTTCGCTTATTCTTGCGACTTTACATAATCATTAATATCATAGATCAAATGGTTAACTTGTTTTTCTTTAACACAACTTAGTTATTAGTCAACTTAATATTTATAATACAATTTCTTCCCATGTCTATTTTTATTAAAATCACTCTCAATAAGAGTCAATCACACTCTCAGTAAGAGGTTGAAAAGGAACCAGACAAACGTTAGACTAAGAAACAGAAGGGGGGAATCGAGGCTTCTCTCGATCCGGCCTCCTATAACGCCTACATTGGGTTCGGGAACAACGTATGTGATCTCCGCAACGGAGTAACACATAAGGGCGATAACCTCTTCCTTTTCAGAAAATAGGTTCAGGCGGGGATTACGGGTCTTCCGAAGTCGTCGCGGTCCCAACGCCTTAATTCTTCGATATGGACTGTATTATTTTAAGGGAAGAATTCCTTGGGAATAAAACAGCAATTATCTTCAAACCGTTCCGTGAGAGAGTAATTACTTTTCCCTATCACTTCCCTATACTTTTTCTTTCTTCTTCTTATTGACTGCTGGTATTGCACTTTTCCCGAACATTTCCCGAAGTTTCTCCGAACTTCCCCGAACGATTCCCGAACTCTCCTGAACCTTTCCCGAACGATTCCCGAACTTTTCCCGAACGAATTGCAACCGTCGTTGTTGTCTTCTGCAGGGCATAGTGCCGTGCAGGTCTCGGGCCTCGGGGTATACCCCTTTACCCGGATGTTCCTCACGGCACACTACAGTGTGCCGGTCCTGGGCACCTTGATGTTACAGGCGTTGTTTTAACGACTATTGTCGCGGTCGGTTAATTTATAATAAATGATGGTTATCTAATAATTGTGTTTAACACAATTATTATGTCAAAGTTGGCCTTTCTGCGGCATTGTGGAATTTACTCAACTCCCTAATCTATATAGGGAGGAGTTCTCTTGGATAAGGTCGCCCGTCCGGCGGCCTTGCATGCGACGGCGCGAAGCCGTTGAGGTGTTCATGTGGCCCGTTGTCGGCACGGTCGAACATACCGCGCGCCAGCCGGACCACGAATTCATGCAGGCTCTCCATCTTCAAGTTGGCCGCTATAACGTCGTTACGGACGTAGCGACCCGCTCCGACTATGGTTCGTAATGACAAACTCTGCTGGGCCTGAAGTCGCCGCTTCTGACGATCGCTCAGGAGTGCATACCAGGCCGGAGCAGCGTATGTTAGCAGGGGTCTTATGTATGTTTTGTAAATAGTTAACTTCGACTTTGTCGGTAACTTGGATGTCAGGACAGGGCGGAGCATTGCCCGCGCACATCGAGCTTTGCGTATAGCAGAGTCGACGTGCGCAGTCATACGCAACATCCTGTCAATCCGACATCCAAGGTAGGTCACGGCCTTCTCATATGCGATCTCCTGGCCTCCGAGGGTTAGCGGTGGTGGCAGCTTTCTATAGCGGCGAGTGAGTAGAGCGGTCGTCTTGCTAACATTGACGGCCATCCTCCACTCATCCAACCATGGTGGCAGCAGGTCTAGCAGACGTTGCATCCTGGCAGCTGCTATGTGGGCTCTTCTGGACGACGTGAAGTATGCGCTGTCATCCGCAAACAGTGCTAGTTCGACGTTGTCCTCCCATTCTTGCAAGTGTCCTGCCAGGGTAGGTATGTCATTAGTGTACGCTGCGTACAGGGCTGGAGATAGACAGCTGCCCTGTGGCACACCAGCTGATATGGTCTTTATTGCGGACTCGGCGTCCTCTACGCAGACGTAGAACTTCCTGCCTTCCAGGAAAGACGCCACTAGCCGCAATATAGCAGGAGGGATACTTGTTTGTACGTCTAACTTGTAGAGTAATCCTGTGTGCCACACCCGGTCGAACGCCTTCTCGATATCGAGAAAGACGCCCAACGATATGCGGCCACGGTTGTGTTCGGCCGCAAGCAGGTGCAGCACTCTGGTCAGCTGTGTTGCTGTTGAGTGACCCCTCCTGAATCCATGTTGCTCCGCCCGAAGTTGGATGCACGGGCGGAGACGTCTTAACAGTAATCTTTCGCACAGTTTAGCTATATGCGGTAGCAGCGTGATCGGCCTGTAGTTGGCAGCTCTACGCCTGTCCTTCCCGGGTTTCGGCAAGACGATGACTTTGCCTTTCTTCCAGTCCTCCGGGAAGTGGGATGTCCGCAATATTCCGTTGTAGAGCCGACCTATCTCTACAAGGACTCTATTGGGCAGCTGTCGTAGTGCAGCGTTGGTAATCCCGTCGTGCCCCGGCGCCTTCCTCGGTTGCAGGCGGGTTACTGTCCTCCGCAGTTCGGCGGGGGAGATAAACCACTCTCCTGCAAGCGGTGGCCCGGGCGACGACAGGAGCTCCTGCACGCGGCTTTCCTTCCATGTATGGGATTCCAGGAACTCCGCACTTGTAGGGTTCGGCATAAACTGCTCCTCGAAGTGCTCAGCTAGGATATCCGCTCTGCCCTTGGCATCGTAACGTTGAATGCCCGCGTTGCTGGTTAGCGGGCAAACAGGTGGTCTAGTTTTCGTTAACTGCCGGTTCAATGTGTAGAGCGACGCATGCTGTTCGTCCGCCTTCCATATGCGCCGCTCCCAGGCCTCACCTCTGTGGGCCTGTATTGCAACCGACAGTTCGTCTGACAAGGTGTTAAGTCTTCTCTTTACTCTAGGGCAGCGAGTACGCGCCCAGAGCTTCCTCAGCGCTCTTTTATGGTTTAGCTGCACGCGTATCTTTAGCGGCAGCTCCTCTTTCCTTCCCGAGAGAGGGACGATCGTAGAGGCCGCGTTGAGGGCCTCCTTGATGCTCGTGGATATTCTGGTTGCAGCGGCCTCTACGTCGTCCGCTGAGTTGATCGTTGTATGGACTGGAGGTCTCTCCTGCAGGTGTTGGTGGTAGAGCCTCCAGTCGATCTTGGTCTTGACGGCTCTGGGCGGTGAAGTCACTGCCTTAGTGCCAAGGGTTATCAGAATCGGGAGGTGCTGTGTATTCAGATCATACAGCACTTCTACCACTACTGGGTAGTTGACGTTCCTAGTGAGCACGATGTCTAATACATCCGGACGCTTCCTAGGGTCGGTAGGAATATGCGTCGGTTCCTCGGGACCTAGAACGTCATAATCGTGGTGTTCTGCGTCTTCATAAAGTTCACGACCCGGCGGGGTGATCACTCTGGACCCCCACGCCGGGTGTTTGGCGTTCAGGTCCCCGGCGATGATGGTGGGTGCCGTACCTTCCATTACCGTCCGGATGTCTGAGGAGTGAAATGGAGTCCCTGGCGGGCGGTATGCTGCAAAGATCCTTAGTTCCTCGCCCGCCGCCTCCATTTTTATGCCGATTGAACGCATCGTCTGGAAATCTGGTAGGTCCAGCTCCTGGTGGACTATGTCTCTCCTCACCAGGATCGCTGTCCCTCTGTAAGCGACCCCTTGAGGATCGACCTCGTCCCTCCTGTAGATGTAGTAATTAGGCAGCTTTAGATGCGTCGTTGGTCTTAATTTGGTTTCACCCAGCAAGATCACCTGGATGTCCTGTTGCTGTGTGACAGTGCGGAGTTCGTGGATCCTTTGGCGAATCCCGTCCGGGTTCCAGTAAAGCAGACGCAGGTTGCTATCCTCCGTAGTGCCTTGCCAGTAGCGATGCCAGTGCCTTCATGACGGCGGTAACGGGGTCAGTCCCGGCCCTTATGTCGGGCCAGGACTTGTGTACCAACTTCGATGGCTATGCCTACCAATCTGTGGATGGCATCAGCCGTCTCGAAGCCGGACGCTGGTGGTCTGCATTCTGTACTACGCTGTGAAGGCACTGGTCTCGGGGCATTAATTGTGGCCTTCCTTTGCGCTGAGCGCGCTCTGTGTGTGGAGCGGGCTCTGCTTTCTAGTAGGGCCCTTTCTGGTGCTCTACCTGCCGTGGATAGTGCTGGTGTTCTTACAGCAACCTGCGCCTGCGAGGCTATTGGTCCTGTGGTTGTGGGGGTAGAGGTAGTCACAGCCTGAGGAGGAGGCTGTTCTGTTCTCCTGCTCCTGTTCCTCCGCCTCTTCCTCTGGGAGGGTTGCCTCTCAGTGGCGTTGTTGGCAGGAGGCCGGAGAGTCGCCCCGGTGGTTGCCCTTTGGTCTGTGGGACCTACCGTTTCTATTGGTACTACAGGGGTGGGGGGTGGGTGGGTGGGGGGGGACTGGTTGCCTACCCTTCCCTCTGGTGATGGTAGCCCACCCATCCTCCTGTATGGTGACGGCTTTTGGGCGACTCTGGGGGATCCTCTTTGGGTTCTCCGGGAGTAGCCCAGGTAAAACGATCCCCTGCTTCCTGGCAATCCTCCTCAGGACCGGGCAGCGGCGATCGTTGGCCGTATGGTTCTTGGCGCAGTTTGCGCACTTTGGCTCCTCCTCTCTACCCCTTGGGCAAAGGCTGGCTATATGTTCACCGGCACAGCGAACGCATTTCACTGGCCTGAAACAATTTGCGGATGCATGTCCGAAAGCCTGACAACGGTGGCATTGTGCCGGTCCGGTCTTCTTCTGCCAGGCTTCGATGACGACTCCTCTCATATAGAGGAGCTCGTCGATGTGGTATAATTGCTGTAGCCGTTCCAGGCTCAGATGCTCCAGCTGTGCATAGTAGAGGCAGCCCAGTCTGTCCCTACGTGGTGGTATGGCCTTCACATAGTTGATGGGGAAGCCTTTTGCCTGAATAGCCGCCTCGATCATCTTTGCGTCGGTGCCCACAGGCAGGCCACGGATGCCCACTTTGGTGGGCTTCTCCTCTGCCGGTGTGTAACAGTACCACGACATGGTTTTATCTTTTTCGGAGAGTTCGACCATGTATCTCTGTATGGTACGGAACTCATCCGGGCTCTGTGGAGTGAACCTGACTCCTTTCCCGAATGGACGGGCATTAGGTGGATGGCCCAACTTCTCATTTAGGACCTTAAAATGCCTGGTCCAGTCCGGGAGGCATTCTGCAACAATCGGCGGATATCTCGTCTTCTCTTTCTCCTTCTCGGTTTTTTGAGGCTGTTCCGCCGATTGCGGTCGTGGTACTACAGGGGCCGCAGCCATGTGGGCATAGCTCGTTGACGGCCGCTGTCCATCGTCGTGAGCTAACCCGGACGGGTTGGTGGTTTGAACCGGGGATGACCTTCCGGCTGATGCAGCTAGGGTTGTATATGTTGTCGAGCCCCAGCTGTAGGACTCCTCACCTCCTTGCTCTAATTGGGCCGAGTCGTGACTACGTCGGTCCGGAGAAATGGATGGTGGTTGTCTTGGTGGTGATGGCGACTTAGGAGGTGAGGTGTGGACCTTCTTCCTAGTCGCTGTAGGGGACTCTTCATCATCCGATGACGCTGATGATGACTCCGATGATCGTCCAACACGCTGCCTCTTCTCATAGAGGGAGGCTTCGGTCTCAGGTGGTGGGTGCCTTCGTGGCGTCTTCGTGGGCCGCTGTTGCTGAGAGGGCAGCGGTTCACGCCCAGTCGTACACTCAGGTACGATGGGCGAGAGTGCAACCCTAGGTGCGGACTCCTTACCCGGCGACGAAGGTTTCCGGGTCGGTATTTGGGAGTAGGATGAGACAACTCTCATCCTCTCCGGGTTGAATATATCCCGGTAAGCGATTGGCCTATCCAATGCGCTTGACTGGTCCGGTGGTTTCCTTGATTTAGGAGGAGGTTCCCCCTTATCTTTCCCTGACATATCCCTATCCTGTCAGTCAGTGGTAATCTAATGAATGCCCTGTCTATGTTCCAGCCGATCGGCAACGGAAGTTGGTGCGCGACGCGGATGGTGGTAATACTATGACGGAGACTATCCACACTGGGGCACTGCCTACCCCTTTTACAACAAAAGGGTTGGGGAAAGTGCTATGGTGGCACTTTACAACGCGACTAGGCACAGGATGCTCGGAGCGCATAAAGTGCCAAGAATCAACTAGGGACCGGTGACCTCGACGCCTCACGGAATCACGGGACTCAACGATCAGCGGAGTATGTCGTACCGGCGGTCATTTGCAGCCACTGATAACTGCAAGCGACGCACACCTAGGAGATCCTTGCGAACGAATTGCAAGAAAACTCGTTTACTGAGCTACCCCAGAGCTATACGCGAAAGAGAACAGCGCCCTCTGTGCGATTACACCACTTAATTACATCAATTTGTACTATCACTCTCTCACGGTTTTCCCGATATCTTTATTTGTATAAGACATACATTTATACATTTTACTTATAAAGATAGCACAAAAAAAATATCTATACTATGATATACATTGCATTTTTATATCACAAAAAACCTTTTATTTATTCAACAAAATATGCCTATTTTACAACATATGCACCAAGTTAGAATTCTTAAATATCTAACATATAAGGTTAAAACAATGTTCTTCACTTGAAAATATAAATATCTTAACTAATACAATAGTTTAATTTACATTTTTCCTATACATTTCACTATTAAAAACACTTTTAAATTTCTTACACAAAACTGTCAATATTTCACTAATCCAAAAGAATTTTCACATGAAAATAACACAGAATTCACCTATTTTGCTCATACAGTCAATCTGAAATATTTTACAAGTCAATTTTACATAAATTGCTGAAATTTGCAAATATTCAAATTTTTACTTACTTTGACCTCCTAAGTTAACGCGCGGCTATGAACTCACGCTATTTGAACAACTAATTCTCACACGACTTTCACTTGTCGGCAAAAATGGCAAATTTAGCACACACTACTATCAACTAATACTAGGTGAACAACTGATTCTACACGACTACCAAATTGTAGGAAACCATTTCTAACTAGAATCTTATCAGTTATCATAATCTCTTATCAGATAACATAGACAAAATATTTCATGAATCAATACATTGAAAATAGACATTTTGTTTCCATACAAAACGTATGAAACTCATATAAGATAATACTTATTCAATTAATTTCCATTAATTCTATTTATTCACAAAGTGATCATTTCGACCGGGGAACAAATCCTAGTCTCTAACTTTACTTTAATATTCCTTTAAATTAAAATTATTGGAAAGGTGATTTCAACCGGGAACTGAACCCGAAACATAATTTATATCTTAAAAATTCCCTATATGAATTTATTAAGAAAATATTACTAAGAACACGACAAACTAGTCCGGCCTGGGAATCGAACCTAAGACCTTCAAATTATTAATTCGATATTTCTTTAAGATTCAACTAGGGTGAGTGGGGGGAAGATCGAACGGTTTTTTGATGAGATGAGCAGTGTTGTGTTTGACGTCTTGTAGAACTGTACATATTAACTTAAGCTAAAATTATACCTATAGTGAATAAAGTACAATGAGCATATTTTTATGTCATATCGATAAATCTTTGTTATATTTATGCGAAAGCAAAAAAAAGTTAATTGCAATATTTTTATCGAAAGAAAAAAGCATGGGGAAAGATGAAAGGGTGGTGGGGAAAGATCGAAATAGTTTCTAAAATCGTTCAAATTAATGTCAGACGATATTGACGGTCAGTAGGCTACAACTTTAATTACCCTGACACTTCAGAACTGTCTTTAATATCAAAATACCTTCAAATAACACAGATAACACAAATTATTTGTTTTTAATATTTCAATCTTGCCCCACCGGGAAAAGATTGAATTAGAGGTTCTCAAACTTTTCACTTTCCTTTGATAAGATTATACAGAAAATAAAAGATATCAATCATATAAAATCTTTTATTGTAAATACCAAGATAATTTTAAACACAATTACGTACATGTACCTTTTACCATTTTCGTCAACAAAATGTATAGCACAAAACGTAAAAAATTAAATATTTCAAAATCAAACAGCTAACCAATAAATAAGATCTTAGAAAAATTTTAGCAAAAAGTTCAGAAAATACCCTTTTAGGCACTTTAACACCTAGGGAGCCTCAAAAAAACAATTTTTTTTCAAGTTCCTTATATAAAAATATATTATTATTAATATATATATATATATATATATATATATATATATATATATATATATATATATATATATACCTACATTAATAAAAAAATTGGGGATCCACGTCTACAGTTCACTATAACACATAAATGAGCAATAAAATCAGCATGAAGTGGTTAACTTCTTAGTGGCTGCCATGTTTCGCCTAGTGAGTGAGGGTTCCTATGGCCCGTTCCTTTTCCCCTTAAGGCCACCCGAATGTTGAAGTTTACTAGATAAACCGATTTGACGTTGCATTGTTCTAGGAGCTGTGATGTTGCATTTACCGAGTGTCTGTTGGTCTTTCCTCTTTCTTTAAGTTCCTACTCCCATTCCTACGAATCCTGTTCCTATAACTTATGAGAAGGCAACGTACAAGTAACACTCCTGTTGTTTCTTGTGTCTATGGGCAGCGGTGAAATCACTTAGCCATCAGGTGACCCCCTTACTCTTTTTGCCTCTCTTATAATATACAAAAATAAAAATAAATACCTTTAGATAATATTAGTCGAAATTGTGCCGCTGACAATTTATATAATGGTTGTAACAGAAGAAAACATTTTTTTAGGTACACTTTGAGAACATGAGACCATTAGTATGACTTTCGAAAACGGGGCAAGATGGAAACTTTTATATATTTATCTTACCCCGTCGAATATTGGCGGGTAAAGACGGAATGTTACAATAAATCCTAAAATACAAAAAGTAGCGACATTTAGACATAGAAACATAACTAACAATTAAAAATAATAAGTATGTATACAAATAAAAAACTCGTACCTACCTCGTAAATGAAATTACACGACACGGGGTAAGATTAAAACACCCAACTTTCTTGCGTAAAATTCACAGCGTAGATATTCCCTTATAACACACAACCTATCCCTCAAAACGACAAGTGCCGACTTAGGTGTGGGACGTAACAAAATGGCGGTCTTACGAATGTTGCCTGCATTGGATAAATTACACAAAATCTGTTTTTATTGATGCTTTTTTGTGTTACCCCGTTTTTCATCTTCCCCCCACTCACCCTAAGTGTTTTCTTATTAGAATATTATTGCTCGATAATTTGTTTTTAGAAGCTGTTCGTAATCGGTTAACTAATAAATTGAAATAATCTTATAGACGCGTCGCCAACAACCTCTCCCCCGTGCATCAGCACCATCATTTGAGAGGCGTCGCGGGTACCAGGACTATTATTCTGGATGTAGGTCTCCTCAAGATACCTGTGCTAGTAATGACGTCAACCACTCTGGTATGACCGTCTGGTCCCGGTAGCGTCCTATTAATCCTGCCTTTCGGCCACGTATTTCGTGGCAACGAATGATCTATTATCAAGACAATATCACCTTCTTTAGGTTCCATGAACCTTCCGTTATTACCCGTTCGAGGTATTAAAGTAGGCATGTATTCTTTTAGCCATCTTGTCCAAAAATGGTCGGCTAACCTCTGTGCAGATTTCCAATTGAGTTGACCCGTCAGATGTTGCTCCAAAAATAATCCAGGTGGTCGATCACCACATGAGCGTCCCAGAAGAAAATGATTGGGTGTCAAACCCTCTTCAGGACTATCCATACTGAATGTTACCAGAAGTCTGGAATTTACAGTATGCTCTGCTTCTAAAAGCAACGTATGCAGAACCTCCTCTTGCGGGCTCCTTTCTTTGAGCGTAGCGGTCAACGCAATTTTAATCGATCTTACTAACCTCTCCCAGGCGCCACCCATGTGTGGTGCTCCCGGAGGTATAAATTTCCATTTAATATATTTTTTTATATGACTAATTTTTCATGCCCTCATAGCATTCTTCGCATGCTTTCAATAATTCTTTATTCGCAGCTTTGAAATTTGTCCCGTTATCGCTGTATATAACGGCTGGTTTTCCTCTTTTGGCGATAAATCGCCTCAATGCCATTTTCATTGACGCTGGTGTCAATGAGGCTGCTAATTCTAGGTGTACTGCTCTGATGGTCAGACACGTGAATAAAACGGTCCGAAATAATCCACGGCTGAGCATGTAAAAAGTGGTTCATGATGAGCTATTCTCTCGAGAGGAACATTTCCTTGTGGCACGTTCTGCGGCTTTGACCTGTATGTCTTGTACCACTGACAATGATGTGACACACTTCGTACTACATTACGCAGGTTCAAGACATAAAATTTTTAGTTCACTTCGTTCATCACCGTCTGGTGATTGGCATGTCCAAAATGATGATGAACTTCTCTAATCATCATTTTAATGATTTCGTGTTTACCGTCTAATACGACAGGTTTTCTACTTTCCTCGGTTAAATTAGACTTAAAACCATTTAAACGGAGTAAGTTATCTTCTCCTATTTCCATAGATAATTTACTTAAGCGTGAACTTCTTTCAACGCTTTTGCCTGCTTTCAAGCATTTTATTTCCGAATGAAAACACTCGTCTTGAACTAACTTCCAAATTAATAATTCAGCTTTTATCAAGAGCGCTATGTCCAACGCGCTATCGGGTCCTTTAACCGACTTTGCTAAAATTTCGTTGGAACACATAACTGACTTTTCCGCTGCGTTGTCGGGTCTTTTAACCGACTTTCTTAAACTCTTAAATTTTTCTACCGCTTGTAAGGTACGTGTAGTTGCCCCAAGGAATTTCTTAAAGCTGCTAAATCGTCCGAAGTCGGGTAGACTTAACGGCTCCTGCTTTCTTAGCGCGTTTACACCTTTCGGCGATTTTTCTTCACCCGTTTCTAAGCTATTTATGGTGTCCACTTGTTTGGGCCATAAATCAGGACTTTTCCTGAGGAATTCAGGTCCTTGAAACCAGCGATGACTTACATCGAAGGTGGAAGGAAAATTTCTAGTGGCGTCGTCTGCCACGTTTTGTGACCTTGGAACCGATCGCCATTCACATGGTTTACTGTGATCTTCGATCTCAGCCAATCGATGAGCAACGAATGGTTTAAAAGCGCGAGGATCTGACTTAATCCACGCTAACACTGTACGTGAGTCCGTCCAAAATACTCTCTCGGATATCTCGTACTTGCTCTCTTCAATAACTGATGCAGCTAATCTGCTGCCCATAAGAGCTGCTTGTAATTCAAGCCTTGGAATAGAAATTGGTTTCAGCGGCGCTACTCTTGCCTTTGCGGCGATCAGCGTAATCCGCCTCTCTCCTATCTCGTCCGTGGTGACGTAATACACCGCGGCAGCGTATGCTTTTTCACTAGCATCCGTGAAGGTGTGTAATTCTCCCTTGCTGACGCCTTCAACAACGGGTCTAGGTACTTCTAAATGACCTAATTTATTCACTTCCGATATCCATTTACAAAAAAAACACGTGTAATTCGTGTGAAACTTCTTCATCCCAAGAGATGCCTGTCTTCCATACTTGCTGGATTAGCGAGTTCCCTTGAATCGTTATGGGTGATGCGAGTCCTAGAGGATCGAAGACTGACATCACAGCGCTAGTTATCTCCCTCTTCGTAGGCGGTCGTAAACCTTCCATCACTTCTTCCGGTGTGTTACGAAGACTTATGCAGAAACTTATTATATCCCGTTTGATATTCCAAATCAAACCTAAAGTGCGCTCTGTGTGCTCTTTATCTCCCAACGAAGCACTGTCGCTCTCATATTAATTTTCCATTTTACATAAAACTTCTAGAGCCGTGGTAGCTCAGTGGTTAACGCTCGCAGTAAATATAACAGAACGCGAGTAACCCGGGTTCGATCCCCGCCGGCACCAATGAAATTGTTAAATGCAATTTTAAGTGCTGATTTACCACGTGCTTGGCGGTGAAGGAAAACATCGTGAGGAAACCTGCATGTCTGAGGAATAATAAAAAAAAAATTTCGAAGACATGTGAAGTTCGCCAACACGCATTGGGGCAGCGCGGCGGACACTTCCTTGCCCTAAAACCCTCTCAGAAATGAGGGGAGGCCTGTGGCCAGCAGTGGGACGTATATAGGCTGTAACTTTACTTTTAACTTTACATAAAACTTCGGGTCGGTTGCTAGCCCATCCCCTCAGTTAGAAAGAAGCACGTTTATGTAATTCATACATATCGTTTACTATCCTTTCGGCCGTCGTCACGTCGGGAAATGCCTGTAGATAGTCATCCATATAAAAATTGCTTTCCGTCGCGGAAGCTGCTTCTGGATAGATATGTGCGTTGTCCTGCGCATTTCTATTCTTCACATACATAGCGATGCATGGTGATGATGCCGCTCCAAATATGAGTGACGTCATTCTATACTCTTCCGGTGGCGCGTCACGATTGTGCCGCCATAAGAATCGAAGGCTATCCCTGTCTTCTTCCCGGATTTTCACTTGCAGGAACATTTCTTTAATGTCTGCCATCACTGCCATGCTTCCTTCTCTGAATCGTAGCAGAACTCCAAACAACGACTTCAATAAGTCCTGGTGGATTTGGCGTTTGGCCTTCAACCACCAAACTGCTGGTTCAAATGTATTAAATAATGTTATGCGGTGCGGCTATTAATTTAAATAGAATAGTGAACTGTATATGAGCGCGGTGCGAGCGGTGGTTAATTTATTCGTGATACTGCAAATCCTCTAAATTCGGGATATAGGAAGGACGTGAAGGAATGCATGTGCACCCACCTGGACTTCCGCTGATCTGCCTCGTGTCTCGATGGCTGCCGGCTGTCTTCACACTTATCAACTTCAATTATTTAATTAATCACGAAATATAGCGTTATTGCAAATGTCTATACTTTTTACTATATGCTTGTATAATTCAATATCCAAATTACACAAGGGCGGGAGCGATGATGCGAGATATAAGCGGTGCGGTTGATTGCGTCTTCTCAACTTGTGAGCCCGTTAAATCGAATGCACATGCTGGGCATAAAGCGGTAGATAGGAAACCGGAAATGGGCTTTGCAGTAATCTTATTGGATAATAATTAACGAATCCCTTATAAGCGTTAAGCGATAGTGCAAAGTGGCGCGAACACCCCCCCCCCCGGCCTTGAGGTATCCTCAACTAGCAAGTAAAGTATAAAAATATAGATATATATATAGATAAATACTTATATAGTAGCGAAATGAAGCGACGTTATGACCTAAGAATTAAACTAAATATATAAACGATAATGTAAAATTAACTATATTAATCACCGTGTTGGTAAAGGACACAGTTTGATAAGAGGGCGTTTTAAAGTGGAATTCTTAAGTTTAACTTGCGCAACGCGTACCACACCATCCTTACCGGGAAACCATTCGGTGACAACGCCCAGAGGCCACTGAAGCGGTGGAGTATTATCCACGTCTATTAGAACAATCGTCCCTACAGAAATGGCAGTAGCGTTCTTATTCCACTTCACTCTACTCTGTAATGTATGTAAGTATTCGAATCTGAAGCGTTTCCAAAAGGACTGAACTAAAGAATCTATTAAAGAAAAGCGTGATAACAGATTAATGCGTTCCTTGCTTAAATCTGCAGCTGGTAAGCATTCAAGTGGTTTTAAATTTAGAAAATGTGCGGGTGTAAGTGCGGTAGGTTCCGATGGATCACTGCTTAATACATAAAGCGGGCGAGAATTTAAGATACACTCGATCTGACAAAGAGTAGTAAGCATTTCTTCATACGTGAGGATTTGCTTACCTATTACGCGAAACAAATGGGTTTTTACAACCTTAATATTGGACTCCCACAAACCCCCGAAATGTGGAGCGCTTGGAGGGTTGAGTTTCCAAACAATGCGATTATCAGTGAGCACCTGACTGAATGCCTTATAATATTCTTCTGATTTTAAAAATCTATGTAATTCATGTAAATATGAACGCGAGGCGACAAAATTAGTACCGTTATCGCTGTATATAAATCGACACGGACCTCTACGAGAGATAAATCTCTCAAAAGCGTCTAAAAAACTTGCCGAACTTAGATCAGACGCTAATTCTAAATGCACTGCCTTAGTAACGAGGCATATAAATAAACATAAATAAGCCTTCTGGCTTCGTATACACCGTTTACGCGTCAATGTGATATAAAGTGGGCCCGAAAAATCCACACCTGTGTGTGTAAACGCATTACACTGCTCTAGGCGGCAAGCAGGCAAGGTAGACATCATGGGGTAAATAGGTTTGGGTTTATGTCGAAAACAAATGTTACACCTATGAATGCGGTATCTCACTACACGGTGAGCTGATAATATCCAATATTTCTCCCGTAATGCAGCAAGTAAATACTGAGGACCAGCGTGGAAATGTTTATAGTGATAATAATCAATTATAAGATCAACAATATGCCCCATTTTTGGTAGCAATATTGGATGCTTTTGGGAATCCGATAAAGACGAATAATCTAACCGACCACCTACTCGAAGTACATGGTCCGTGATAAATGGCGATTACCTTCGTAATGTTGATGAACATTGTTGTCCTTTTTTAATATTTTTTATATCTTCGGCGAAAGGGATGCCTTGCACAATTTTAATAACTGTGATTTCAGAAATCTCTATGTCGGATGCGGTCATAATTTTATTTATGCGCGGTAATTTGTGTAAAAACCTTAAAACGTAAACAACGGATCGTAAATACTTATTCCAATTAGAAAATTTTAAGCTTAACGAGATAAATGGGTTTTCTTCCATGTCACTGACTCCAAGCGACACAGTCTTTTCTTCTGGTAAACTGATATGAGTTGATGCGAACCTTTGTACAGGCCATTCTTTACACGGCAAGGAAACCCACGAAGGCCCATGTAACCAAAGGTCACAATTTAAAATTTGTGAGGGTAACAGTCCACGCGAAATATGATCTGCAGGATTTTCCGAGCCGGCGATGTGGTAAAAGTTGTCCGGTAATAAATAGGACTGTATTTGCGAAATACGGTTAGCAACAAAGGTGTTAAACTTATGCGGTGAAGAACACGCCCAACAGAGCGTGACTTCTGAATCTGAAAACGCATAAATGTTGTCGATCGGATGCCTCAATGACAACGAATCGTAAACGGTGCGTACTAACTTAGCGAGCAAAACCAAGGCACACAACTCAAGCCTGGTTAAAGTTATAACCTTTAATGGGGACACCCGAGATTTAGAACATAGGAGCGTTATAATTGGAGGATTATTTCCGTTAACAACATGCGGATAGATGACACACCCGTAAGCTTTTTTACTAGCGTCGGCGAAGGCTAGTAGCGACACATGGGATTTTTCATTTACGCCGATATGACGTGGAATCTGTAAATGTGAGATTAAAGGTAACTCTGATATATATCGCTGCCATGTATTGACAATATTAGTGGGTGGAGTCTCATCCCAATCAAGTTTAAGAACCCACAAGGCTTTAATTAATAATTTGGCGTAAAGTATTACTGGACCGAAAAGTCCTAAAACATCGTACAAGCGAGCGGTTGCGGAGAGGATAGCGCGTTTGGTACAAGTGACTGGTGGTGGCGAAACAAGAAAGGAAAACTTATCGGTAGCGGGATAACAACGAAGGCCTAAAATTTTTAATATGTCATTATGTCATAGATGCTGGTATATGTTGTAAAAGCTCCTTGCAGTTACTTGTCCACTTAACCAAATCGAATCCACCTCGGCGAAACATTTGGATACGTTGAGTGGCGGTGTTGACTGCGTTGTTGACGCAAGGCGCGGAGGAAACGAGGTCATCCATATAAATATCCCTTTCCACTACAGAAGCAGCAAGGGGATAGGACTCCCTTTCGTCAGCGGCTAACTGGCGTAAAGTGCGAAGTGCGAGGAAAGGGGAAGAGCGTAATCCGAATGTGACGCGATTAAATTCATATGTTCGTATAGTTTCTTTAGAAAACCGATATAAAATGCGTTGAAAAGCGCGATGGGAGTTTTGGACTTCGATACACAAGTACATTTGCCTAACATCTGCAAAGAAAGCGATGCGATAAACTCTAACGTTTAATAAAATATTAAAAATGTCTGTTTGTAAATTTTGCCCGGTGTGCAAAATGTCATTCAAAGAAATATCGTTATCCGACTTAGCACTAGCGTCTAAAACGATGCGCAACTTCGTTGTACTTTTATCATTCCGTACGATAGGGTGATGCGGCAAATAAAAAGAAGGCTGTATACAATCATTATCAGAAACAGCGGATAAAATACCCTTATTAATGTATTCCCGTATAACAACATTGTATTGATCGCGAAGATCGGGATATTTGTTAAAGCGTTTTTCCAAAAGTAAGAGGCGTTTTTTTGCCTTCATTAAAGAGTCACCCAATATGTCGGGCCTTTTCTTAAATGGCAGGGCGACCACATACCGTCCGTCGTTTTGGCGGTAAGTAGTAGAAGTATAAATGTCTTCACATTCCTGCTCATCACGGCTAAAATATATTTTTGCGGAAGTTCTTCAATTTTCCAAAATTTTTCCATTATATCATTAAGACAATTTTGATTTAAATTTATATCGTAAGAACAGGGAACAATTGAACGCGGGGAATGATGTGATATAGCGACTTCAGCATCACCCATAATAATATATCCGAGTGATGTTTCTATGGCACTAGGCCATTGCGAATGAATTAAGTTTTCAGGCGACAAAAGTTTTATGTAGGTATTAACCCCCAATAAAATATCTATAGACCCAGGTTGATGAAACTGATCTGCTGCTTAGCAGAAACTGCTTAGCAGATCTAAGCGTATTTTATCTAAATAGCGAATTTTTGAAACATCTACTATCGAATCTGGCAACTGACCCGTGATGATCGGAACAACTAATGGTTCAATATGATAAAATTTGTTATCATTAAAACGAGACGTGAACTGCAGTGAAGTGACTCCTAAAATCTTTTGGGACACACCACCGATCCCGTGTACTTCGGTAAAACGATTTTTATTCGAAACGGAAAGAAATAAGCGTTTACAACAATCCTTCGTAATATAGTCGCTTTGGGATCCGGGGTCAACTAAACACCGAATAAAATGTTCATTGTCGTATTTAACTACGACCTTTATTTTTGCAGTCCCCAATAAAGTAGTATAGCGTGGGAGAGTACTATAATCGCGAGAAATATTACATGAAGAGGTAAGTGTTTTTTCATCTTCCACTGTATTCGAATTGTGAGCGACAGAAGAATTAACCTTATTATCGTTAACTGCGCGGTAGTTAATCGAATGCGAGCTGCATGCATTAGCGTTAGGCGTCTGCACATCTCTGAGTTTAACGTATTGCTGCTACGAAAAGCAGTCTTAGAACCATTCTGATGCGGGTCAGAATGAATTAAAGAATGGTGGCGCCGCGCGCAGTATATACACTTACGCTTCGATTTACAAAAGGAAGTCGAGTGTTTATTACTTAAACAATTAATACAACAATTGTTTTGTTTAATAATATCGTAACGTTGTTGTGTATTTAATTTTAAAAAGCGTGGACAAACATACAAGTGTTCATGATCATTTGATTTACAAAAGATACATGAATGCGAAGGATCTGTATTAATAAATGTTTTACTAAATTTATTTGAAAGTGATTTGTTTCGATTATTATTGGATGTAGATAAAGTATGCGAATTATTAAATGTATGGCATATAGCCCTATTCTGTTCGTATAAAAATTGTACTAAAGAGGCGTAGTTTGGTATGCTAATTGTGCGACAAGACATTTCAAATGACTTAACGGTGTCATGATCTAATTTTCTAAGTGCAATATTTAAAAACAAAAAATCAGCTAAGTCCTCAATTTTTAATTGCTTTAGAGCATTAATTGAAGCATCAAATTTGTCCATAAATTTGTAATAACCTCCTGTTGTGTTTGCGTTCACCTGTGTTAAATAGTTGGTTAATATACGTAGATGCGAGTGTGCGTTCGTCATTATATCTTCCTAAAAGCGCATTCCAAATAATGGAATAATTTTCTGCGGTAGGGGCTAACCCGGCACAAACTGATAACGCCTTGTCACTCAATTTGTTAACCAAATAATAAACACGTTCGGCATCAGTTAATTGTAAATTGTCGTGAATTAATGTCTTAAATTGTTGATAAAACATGGACCACTGGCATATGTCTCCGTTAAATGACATTAATTCAATTGGCGGAAGTGAAGTTTTTAATTTAGTAGGAAATCTATTTTCTAACGTAACAGTGGAAGGCGATGTGGATATTTTCGTAATTTGGCACTTAATACGACTATATAAATCTTCAAATGAGTTCCAAGCCTCGTAATCAACGTCTGCGTTTAATTTTAAATGTTTAGTATTATAGTTATCTAGAACTTCTTGAAACTCACTACGTAATTGTTCTATATTCGAAGCGATGCTAAGAAAAAAATTCTGCTCGTCCAAGGAATTAAATGCGCCCTTTGAGGTCTCGTAAATTTTTTGTAATCGTTCGTAAATATATTTACGTTTAGCGATAATAATTTTTAAACTAACTTCTTCATCCGAAACCAGTTTCGATTCTTTGCTTCTCGTCGTCATTTTCAACAAACAAATGCGGACTAAAATTATTGCGATAAGTGACGGTAGAATTAGTTAACTGGGGAACGAAGCAATCTCGCGTTACTAGAAAGATGGCGGTTAATCAACAAGAAAAATATCATTAATGGAATAATGAAGCGGTGTGGTATGCGTTACAAAGGTATTATAATACGTGTAATAAGCGATGCGGGACAAATAAATATTGTAGTTAGTATAATTAGAACTACAATTTATTATGATTTAGTAATATATACGTATATAATTTTTTGTAATATATAAAAAAATTAATTTATTTCTCCGGGCCTAAAGGTTAATTTAATCCCGGCCGAAGTGACCAACAAATATATGGTGGATTTGGCGTTTGGCCTTCGGTGGTTGAAGTGCTGGTTCAAATGTATTAAATAATGTTATGCGGTGCGGCTATTAATTTACGAGTAAATAGAATAGTGGACTGTATATGAGCGCGGTGCGAGCTGTGAATGGAATTTAGTTTATTCGTGATACTGCAAATCCCCTAAATTCTGGATATAGGAAGGACGTGAAGGGATGCATGTGCACCCACCTGGACTTCCGCTGATCTGCCTCGTGTCTCGATGGCTGCCGGTTGTCTTCACACTTATCAACTTCACAGATAATCACGAAATATAGCGTTATTGCAAATGTCTATACTTTTTACTATATGCTTGTATAATTCAATATCCAAATTACACAAGGGCGGGAGCGATGAAGCGAGATATAAGCGGTGCGGTTGATTGCGTGTCTTCTCAACTTGTGTGAGCCCGTTAACACACGAATGCACATGCTGGGCATAAAGCGGTAGATAGGAAACCGGAAATGGGCTTTGCAGTAATCTTATTGGATAATAATTACGAATCCCTTATAAGCGTTAAGCGATAGTACAAAGTGGCGCGAACAAGTCCGGTCTGGTTAACAACGCATCATTAAGACAACGTCCGCCCGTCCTAGCGGCGGCGTCGAAAACTATTCTTATTTTCCTTTTTTGTGGATGAGTCACTGCGAAGTGAGGAAGATACCACGTGCGTGGGGAAATGGAAATATGGTTCGCTTTCTGTGCGTAACCGTTAACGATGAGACTTTCAATTTGCTTCTCATATTCCTTTTTCAACTCGCTATTTTTGTCGAGCTTCTTTTCGATATTAAACAGGCGACTTTCAACCTGCGCTCTATTCGACGGCATGCACTCATTGTCTGTGCGCCATAACAAAGCAGTCTCGTACCTATTATTAGGTATACGACGTACCGTTTTGTTCAAAATATTTAAAGCTCGTTCCATCCAGAAGAGCTGTTGTCTTGACCTTTCCTCTAGGTCCATACAACTCGACCCGTATAATCTTTAAGTATACACATGCCAGTGCATTCACTGTACTAACAGTTGTAATTTGAGCCTCTTTACCCCCCTCGTCCCCTTGCGGCGAGGTATTTTCATTGGGGTATCGGTGTAGCATTCGATGATGTGACATTCTACATCCCTTTACACCACATTTTTTCCCTTTGCACTCTAACCTCATATGGTTAGGTGACAAACATTGAAAACATACTTTCGGTTTTTTATACCGCTTCCCATTTCTTGCGATTATTCATGTCCTTAAACTTGTAACAACTCACTATAGAGTGCTCCTTGTTACATATAACACACTTATGTGTTACCCGACTTACAAGCTTATCCTGGGTTATCATAACCTCTTGTGGATTGTGCCCTTTATTATTTCGGCGTTCTAGACGTTCGCTCGTATTACTTCGGTGCTCGTAGCGCTCGCTCTTGAAACGGTTGCGTACGGTCTGTACTGTCCTTTGCGGTGTGTACAGTTTGCTTCCTGAATTCAGGACGCTTCCGTTTTTCAGGCACATTTTCATTGCTTAAGGACGTTCCAAATTGTTCACTCAATAAATTTAAAAACTTGGCCATCTTCTGTAACTCTGGCTCCAAAGGATGCTGAGCTCGATATTCAAACCATTTAAATTTAATCATAGTTCCGAGTTTCTCTACTATGCGGTTTACTAACTCCGGTGAGTATAAATACTGTGGTTGATTCAGTGCTTGTATTGTGGCAACCACGTTCGTAATACGACTTGCAAAAGAACCTATATTCCGGCAATCTTCTACCAATCTTGGCATACGTCTTACATTCTCGATTTCGGCTAAAATGAGCATCTCAACCCTACCGAATCTTCTTTCGAGAGCGTTCATTATTTCTTCAGGTTCACACAAAGTAAACAACAAAGACTTAACCGCTTCCTTAGCGGTGCCCTTTAATGCCCTCCTAAGGCGTGCGTCATTCTGCACCCCTGAAAATTGGCTTCTTGTGTTTTCAAACACCGTTTTGAAAATTATCCATTCACCCGGGTCTCCATCGAAGACCGGTAATTCCTGGAGGAAATGAAGCTGGGAAGACTTATCTTTACCCGCTATCTTTATTGCACTCACAATCGCTTCGGTCAATTCTGACACCTCACTCGCGTGTGTTTTCTGTGCATTTCCTTTGTTGCGCTTGATCTCCGCCCCTTTGCGGCGTGATCCTTTACACGCTTCCTTATCAGTAATATCGGGTTGCGTTACACTAACCGGCGCGCTCATTATGGTCTGTTGAACCCAACTCCTTACGAAAGGTTCCACCTGAGTATTCCGCTCTTCATCATCCTCACTCGAGTCGATCTCCTCTTCTCGGTTGAGTCCTGCCAACTCCAATTTAGACTTGGCTAAGGCAGCAGCTGCCTGTGCTCGTTAGAGCTCTGAGCGTTCGAATTTAATCCGCGCCTCTAATTCAGCTTTCAGCCTCGCCGATCGCGATGACCTACTACCTCTCTGTGACCCTTTGTCACTAGTGTGCCCGATTACTGTCCTTGATGATGCCGCTTCTTCGGTCCTTTGACCTACTTTTTCGACTACCGTTTCACTCCTTGATATAACGGATTGTTTTGCGGTGCTGGCCTGCGTACCACTGGTGTCCGTCCTGTTGCTTGTCGTTGCCATGGACGCCCCTAAGTCCCACGTGCATGTGGACGTATCGGTGGTGGCTCCACTTGAAGGAGTTGTTCCACTCGAAGCAGTAGCTGTGGTCGCTCCAGATGGTTCCGCCTCTTTAGCTTTTCTTGAGGGCCCTGTCCTTGTCTTGGTTCCTTCGCTTCTCCCTCTCTGGTCTTGTGCCTTCTTCATCTTGCAGGAAGGTGATTGTTGGCCTACGGTCTCTAACTGTCCCTACGTTCCCTACAACCCCTTACCTACAACCCTTCTACACCCCAACCTAACCCCACTACCCTTCCCCCCCCCTTTATCTCCCAACCCTACAACCTTACTACCACCCTAACAGCCCTATCAGCCCTATCAATCCTGAACGGGGGCCTACCGTGGTGAGCCGTCCAGGGATGGAGTCGTGCAGGAATGGAATGGAGGAAAGGTTTAGGAACTGTCCCGCCAAGGAATATGACGAAACAGTCGAGCGGTAGTGCAAGCGCAGTCTCGTTCGAGAGAACTGCTCCACCCGAAGGTGTTGTGCCAGAGCCCGACCGTTTGGCACCGTTAGGTGGTGGGGATGTATGCTGCGCTTCGTCGCCCAGTCGCCGTTGACGCCTCGTCCAGGCGCCCTCTTCCGGCCGCGATGCAGAGAGGTGCCCACGAGCACCCTCGCCTGGCAGCAGCAGCGGTGCATGCTACTTCTTCTTGCACCCTCTGATGACCCGACAGGAAATGCCGGACACGGTCGTCCGACAGGAAATGCCGGACACGATCGTCCGACAGGAAAATGCCGAGCACGCTTACCCGACAGGAAAAATGCTAAGCCCTGCTTGGCCACGATGAGCGCCTTCACAAGGCACCTGCGCCTGGCTGCGATACGTGCCCCATGCGAGCACACGCCCCAAGCCGCAATCCCGGTTTTCTTTCTTCCGGTAGTTCCAGGTCCGGTCCTACTGCGCTGACCTGGTCTTCTGGCCTTTAGTTCTGTTGCTTCAGCTCAAACCTCCGGCTTCCTTCGGTTGCTGATCTTCACTCGGCTCCTCTGGTCTTCTTTTCCATAACCAGCAGTCCACAGCTGGTTCCTTGATCCTGCTCCGAAGGACCACTTGAAAAGGAACCAGACAAACGTTAAACTAAGGAACAAAGGGGGGAATCGAGGCTTCTCTCGATTCGGCCTCCTATAACGCCTACGTTGGGTTCGGGAACAACGTATGTGATCTCCGCAACGGAGTAACACACAAGGGCGATAACCTCTTCCTTTTCAGAAAATAGGTTCTGGCGGGGATTACGGGTCTTCCGAAGTCGTCCCGGTCCCAACGCCTTAATTCTTCGATATGGACTGTATTATTTTAAGGGAAGAATTCCTTGGGAATAAAACAGCAATTATCTTCAAACCGTTCCGTGAGAGAGTAATTACTTTTCCCTATTACTTCCCTGTACTTTTTCTTTCTTCTTCTTATTGACTGCTGGTCTTGTACTTTTCCCGAAGTTTCTCCGAACTTCCCCGAACGATTCCCCAACTTTCCCGAACCTTTCCCGAACGATTCCCGAACTTTTTCCGAACGAATTGCAAGAAAACTCGTTTACTGAGCTACCCCAGAGCTATACGCGAAAGAGAACCGCGCCCTCTGTGTGATTACACCACTTAATTACATCAATTTGTACTATCACTCTCTCACAGTTTTCCCGATATCTTTATTTGTATAAGACATACATTTATACATTTTACTTATAAAGATATCACAAAAAAATATCTATACTATGATATACATTGCATTTTTATATCAAAAAAAAACCTTTTATTTATTCAACAAAATATGCCTATTTTACAACATATGCACCAAGTTAGAATTCTTAAATATCTAACATATAAGGTTGAAACAATGTTCTTCACTTTAAAATATAAATATCTTAACTAATACAATAGTTTAATTTACATTTTTCCTATACATTTCACTAATAAAAACACTTTTAAATTTCTTACACAAAACTGTCAATATTTCACTAATCCAAAGGAACTTTCACATGAAAATAACACAGAATTCACCTATTTTGCTCATACAGTCAATCTGAAATATTTTACAAGTCAATTTTACATAAATTGCTGAAATTTGCAAATATTCAAATTTTTACTTACTTTGACCTCCTAAGTTAACGCGCGGCTATGAACTCACGCTATTTGAACAACTAATTCTCACACGACTTTCACTTGTCGGCAAAAATGGCAAATTTAGCACACACTACTATCAACTAATACTAGGTGAACAACTGATTCTACACGACTCCCAAATTGTAGGAAACCATTTCTAACTAGAATCTTATCAGTTATCATAATCTCTTATCAGATAACATAGACAAAATATTTCATGAATCAATACATTGAAAATAGACATTTTGTTTCCATACAAAACGTATCAAACTCATATAAGATAATACTTATGCAATTAATTTCCATTAATTCTATTTATTCACAAAGTGATCATTTCGACCGGGGAACAAATCCTGGTCTCTAACTTTACTTTAATATTCGTTTAAATTAACATTATTGGAAAGGTGATTTCAACCGGGGAACTGAACCCGAAACATAATTTATATCTTAAAAATTCCCTATATGAATTTATTAAGAAAATATTACTAAGAAAACGACAAACTAGTCCGGCCTGGGAATCGAACCCAAGACCTTCAAATCATTAATTCGATATTTCTTTAAGATTCAACTAAGTGTTTTCTTATTAGAATATTATTGCTCGATAATTTGTTTTTAGAAGCTGTTCGTAATCGGTTAACTAATAAATTGAAATATTCTTATAGACGCGTCGCCAACAGAGGTTATTTGATATAAACTATTCTTTTATACCCCGATGAAATCAGTCGGTTTTGTATTGTATATTGTAAAACAAGTACAAGTGTTTATCCAAAATCAACGCACAAATGCACGAATCGAACGGCCGTCACTTGGACGTCGGACTTCTCATACTCATGGATTACTGAATACATACTGATGATTTATTTTCAAAAATATAAATATTTTCTTTTTAAACAGGAATTTGGCTATCATAGTAATCATAGACTTTATCAACGATAATTCACTAACTGGTATCATTAACTTTTAATTGTCATTTAAGAAAAAGTAAATAAAAATAGTTTCTAAATTAGCTGCATTTCCCAATAGCAAAATCTCATAAGACGTTATGCTATGGAAATTCTGAAATAAACTAATCTTTTTTACAGCATAAACTACAGAGCTTAGTCTACTTGCTAGTTTAGATACTCACTGAAGCTTTGCCTCAAGATAGAGTGATTTTCCTTGTAGTCAAAACACGTCAAAATACCGATTTTAGGACCCATTTTGCCTCAAGGCAAGTTTTTTATTTCGAGACATGAGGTGTACGTGCCCCGAGACAAGCGAGTATAACACGTCCCAGTGATCGGTTGGTGTCAGTCCGACCGTTGCAGTGTATTTGGGTGATTTTGCGTGCGATATCGAGTAGGTATAAATGTAATCTATGCACGACTACTACTAGTAACGTACTCGAAGTGCTGTAATTTCTATTCTATTCTATTGTAAAGTTCCACCCTACCAAATTCCCGACCCATCTATAATATAAATGCGATAAATAACGGAAGTGCGCCAATTATTCGTTACGTTACTAAAATAGCACTTAAAATTGTCCTACAGAAGAGGTCCTTTTCTGTATTATCGAGTCAAAGTGTTAAAAGTATTACCTTATTAATCCTGCTGACAACATCTTCTTGCAAACCTCGCAATATGTAATCCTATTATTTAGTCACCCATAAATACTTCTTAATGGCCGCATTTCTATAGCATTAATTTTACTCTCATACTTTTACCACATCGAAGTCTCACCCAACTCTACCATAAATTTTATCATATGTACAAGTTTGCTGCTATTGTCGAAATATCGTGGTTTCAAATTCCAAGCCTAAGAGTACCTAATACAAACGTTTTCTTTCTGGAAGTCGTATAAAATCAATTTCGGTCTTTAATGAATGAAATAAGTTTTAGTATAAAATAACAAACAAGAAAACTTTACCCGATGAGATAAACGATGACAATCGGTCTCTACCAGGCAACCGTAATGGGAGGTCACTTAGTATTTAGCATACAATTTTTAAAATGTTAATTTTCAATTGCTGTTCTATACATTTATCCATCTATTCATTACAATTTGAAAATTGAGTCGTGGTAGCTCAGATGGTTAAAGCTCGCTGTAAATATAACAGAACGTGAGTAACCCGGGTTCGATCCCCGCCGGCACTAATGAAATTGTTAATTGCAATTTTAAGTGCCGATTTACCACGTGCTCCGCGGTGAAGGAAAACATTGTGAGGAAACCTACATGTCTGAGGAATAAGGAAAAAAGTTTATTTCAAAGACATGTGAAGTTCGCCAAGACGCACTAGAGCAGCGCGGCGGACACTTCCTTGCCCTAAAACCCTCTCAGAAATGAGGGGAGGCCTGTGCCCCGCAGTTGGCCGTATATAGGCTGTAACTTCACTTTACTTTTTTACTTTTATTCATTACAACCTTTACAAGTCCACTATTGCACATAATTCTCCCCCATATATTGTCTTATAATTCCCCCTGATTTTGCCACACTTACCAAGCTTAGCAGGGGGGTTGGCCGCGCACGGCGCTATTTTTTCAGTTTCCCTCCGTCGCCTGCTCGCCTGTGCCACCCGGGAAGTGGCCCGTTTTCTTACATCGTCACTACATGAATACCATTTGAAGTAGAAGCAACATAACAATTTTTTTGTAAGTTGTGCCATTTTTAATTGAATTTGCAAAACGATAAAATAAAGTGGGCAATAAAATCATAACATATAAACCGATAAAAACAGTAAATTTTAGCATAATAAAGAAACGCACTAAATTCACCTCGGCCGCAAGTAGAGCTGATTGCGTTTGAAATAGCCTGTCTATAATTATTTAGTGTTATTGTTGTGGGACTTGTACTCGTGGGTTGCATGTGACGCCAGAACAACAGACAGGTGGGAAGCGAGTAGCGGGCGAGGTTTATGTAACGCGAGGGCGCAGTATTCCGCCGACCGCCGTGAAACGCCGGGTGCGGCACACCGCGATGGACCGCGCGAGCGGCGGCCCGCCGACTCCGCCCGCGCACTCCGGCTTCGGCGCTTTCTGCAGCGCCATCTCCGATACGCTCTCGGTACGTACCAAGAGCGATTGTGGAACCCTCGCGCTCGTTACTTGCGACACTACCCAAACGACGTTTTGGCGCCAACGTTTCATTCTTTCCGCCCATGAATTCCGAAGCCATAAGTGTCGCGTAAAAAGCTTTATTTCAAAGCACGTGGTCGTGAAGGTCGTTCGGTAACTGTACTCAGCATGAACGTGTGACTATGCAAACCGGAATAATTCACTGGGAGGGAATAAAAAATATAAACAAGTTTATTATTAGAGTGCTCGGTCGGACCGGGTCGCACGGCCGTGATTTGTCCGATGGCTGTGATATACCGAAATACCCGCGCAATAAACGCACCGCACGGCGACGTACAAAGGCCGAGCGTGACACCGGGCACTCGTGCGAACTCTGCAAGTCGGTTACCACGGCCAGCAACACGCGTTAGCTTTGCAGAGTACAATATTACCGCTCCGCGTCGCGTTCCTGCTTCTCTTACTTCAACGCCTACCTTCGCTATAATAGGTATTATAACAGTTTAGTAGTATTTTGTACATAAAATTCCATCCATATAAACATTTTTCGAAATCCTAAAAAAAACGTAAAATTACTCATATACAAAGTGTTCTCGTAACTCGTTGATAATGGTTTTATTACTATAAAGATTAATTTGATATGGTCTATACTCAAATAATTGATTTGAAGTTAGGAGTCGTTTAATTAGAGGTTTGCTTAAAAGATGCGCTATACACTACGCGCGGTACAGAATGTTTGTTTTCATTGCAACTTGTGTGAAGTGCGTTTAGTATTCAAGTGTTTGTAAACTAGGTATACGAGTTTATATTATTAATGTGATAAAGTAATAACTGAACGATTCTACTTAAAAAAGAGCTTGAGTAAGAAGGCAAGATATCCAGTTAGATTTACTTTGATCAGCTAGCATCAGTCTCTATCTATATGTGTTAAGAATTAAATATCTCCTCTAACAAATAAAATGTGCCTTTTTAAAAAATGAAACATGTCAAGGATTTCGTTCGTTTTATTTAACTTTTTCTGTGATTGCTATTATACTAAAATTAGTGATGTTACCTACTCATATATCTTACCATAACCGTAAAGTGTAATGTCCTTTCGACCAATACAATTACAGCTGATAGCGATAATATTCAAGTGTTTTAGGTTGAAAACATTAGGAGCCAACGCTTTTAGTGATCGTGTGAATGTGGTGCACAGCGATGCACATCATAGCCCGTGTCTTTAAAGCTTTTTAATATATAATAATTTGAAGTAAGTGCTATTTTAATAACCATTAAAAATTAAGATGGACTTTTTCAAGAACAAATCGGACGTATTACTTAATTAATAAAAAGTACGATATGTTGATAAATACTGTGATTATTATAAATTAAACCTAAAAAACCTCATCAAAGTATAATAATCTGTTAACTTATAATGATGGCGAATTCTGTCGGCTCTACCGGAGAAAGACAGCACTTTCACAGAACACCAGCGTGAAGCTTCATGCTATAGCATTCGTATGGTGTAGAGAATCCGAGGCACTTTAATTTAAACTGGTAACGCGTCATTCTATCTTAGCCCTTCAGGAGTGACAACGTACACTTTGATTGTAATGGTAAACAGATGAAGGTATCTATGGGTCATGACAGCTACTTACTATCACATGGACTGTTTGCTCGTTTGTCAACCTTATTCTATAAACAAGAAAACTGGGATAACATCATTTAAGAGTGTTTTCTTTATAATTGCTTCGCAGATAGACAGCTGTTAAAGTGATGTTTATAAAATAAATTCAGCTTACTAAAATTACGACTAGACGCAATCTATACCAGCCACAATACTGTATTTATGTCTTTGCAACAATCATTACGAAAATTCATGAATGTTTATACGGCAAATGCTTCGTTCAATACAAGATACCTATGTTCAGCTGTGCACTTTTATGTACTGATGATGAAAAATAATTTTCTATAGTTACGATCATTATTTTAAATTATTACTCTTTCAAAAACTAAAATTAACTCCTTTTAATTTTTTATGAATATAATACATAGAATTATTTCTTTTATTATTCTAAGATTTATTAGTTAAGTGAAAAGCATCCTTAGCAATTTACTCATATTTTTAAAGATGTACATTTTTTATGTTTCTAAACATCTGTTAAGCCATTAGTCACATGACAGAAGTTAAGATAAAAATTAATGCTTCTTAAATTTTTGTGTTTACGTTGTTAAACTACTTTACTGCACAAACGTTTAAGGTTGGATAAACTACAAAATACGTAAGTATTTATAGAATATATTTAAATATACATATTTAAACATCATAACAATTTATGATATTATCTACTTACTTAGATCATTGTCATAAAACATAATTCAATTGTAGAATACACTACTTCGTGTGCACTCGATAGATGCTCGTAAGTTGTACATGCGTAACATTTTCATAAGCTCGCTTGTCATGGGCAAGGGCAATAGTAATGCAAGGTTGCTTCAACGTTAGGGTTTGACTTTGACCGTATCGACCTGCAAACGCAATAATAAACTTATTCGATTTGCTTAAATAGCATTCCTTTGAATACAAAGTCTATTAATATTCTATGAAATTTTATTTTTAACCAACGCCAAATGAATGAATATTTATGTATCTACGAGTTCTGAAAACTTTTAACTGCGATACCGTAACCTCGCAAATGTAAATTTATGTAGGTATGTCTTTGTTGAATTCAAAGGTATTCTTAACATTTTGCGTGATAAAAATACATAGTAGTAATACATATTAGATTTAGCCATTACTTAACCTCTGAAAGCAGGTCTGTAGCCAGCTGTAGGACGTATAAAGGGTTTAACTTTACTTTTGGGCATTTTATTTCTTTAGTAATTTTTTTAGTAATACTTATTTCATAAAGTAAATAAATAAATTACTTACTTACTTACTTACTTATCGTCACGCACAATCCCTAACGGGGTAGCCAGAGAGAACAGATCGCCAAGTGTCACGATCCTTACATACCTCTTTCGCTTCTTTCAGGTTCATTAACTTCTTCATACATGCACGTCTAGGTATCCGAGTACTCTTGACCCTCCCTTCTTCGAGTAATTTGCTCACATGGTCTTCGAAAGTTAGTCTCGGTCTACCTCGACACTTTTTAATATTTACTTTCGCTCTATATATTTTCTTCATAATTCGGTCTTCACTCATTCCTTCAACGTGCCCAAACCATTGGAGTACGCCCCTATCAATTTTTGTGATAAGGTCATCTTTCAATCCTGCCATATTGCGAATCTCTTCGTTTCGCTTTCGGTCGGCTATGGTAACGCCACACATTTTACGAAGAGATCGCATCTCCACTGCATTCAACTTGCTTTTATGCTTCTTCTGGCATACCCAGGTTTCGCTGCCATATAACAAAGTCGGTACCAAAACTGCGTTATGTATTGCAAGGCGTGCACTCTTCACCACGCCTTGCCTTTTGACTAATGCATTCAGGGCACCATTGACTTTGTTTCCGGCAGCGACACGCCTATCCACATCTAAATCACATCTTCCATCCCGGCTGAAAGCACTCCCCAAGTATACAATTTCATTTACCTGTTCTAGACATTCCTATAAATAACCTAATAAATTACTTCTAAATGTTTTTTATGATTACCTTTTGACTAAGTCTTTGATAGCTTTAATATTAGTTGAAGTAATATTGCATTAACTGAAATATAATAAAATGATTACATAACCGTATTACATATAAACCTAAATAGAAAATAATAATCAAAACAGTGAAGTTCGAACACAAGTATGGGTGCAATTTTCTTTCTAAAATTTCGAAATTTATTTTCAAACAAATATTCATGTATATAAACATCTGAAAAACTTGCATAAGTTCTTTTAATTTACTGTTAAAATTCTAACAAATAATACTGAAACGTGCATGCAGTGCTGTAAAAGAGAATGATGAGTAATTTCAAATAGATTTTTTGAACGTTTGTAGCGGGAAATAGCCGTTGGACAGTGGTACTCATCATGCGGTACAGTTTTGAGATTATAAATAGAAGATAGGCAACTCGGCCACTGCTCCTGCTATTTCTGATTGAAACCTGTTCCGAAATGAAGAACACGACCAGGTTAATGTGATTTGTTTAGAGTACAAGTCGGCATAGTTGTGCTACACATCAGGAAAAATATTAATATATTACATACCTCGAATATTTTGGCAACTTGTTACCTTAATATTTATATTTCCTCCCATTTTGTACATTTTAAATATGAAACCGTCTTTGATTAGTTTACAAAAATTTGAAAATCTTTAAATAAACTTTTGTATACGTATTATTTGTATACTTTTATACGCATCAGAGTAATAAATATTTATAACAAAATCATTTACGCTAACGAGCTTAACGGTCTGAAATTAATTACTCTGATACGTAATTAAATTATGTACGCTAAGTGACTGATACAACATATGAACAAGTCTTGTGGGGTTACAACTAAACAAATGCATTGCGCTTTTAATACGTAGGGATTACACCCCTAAAATCGGGTGATAATACGCGTACAGAGAACAGATGTGTGGTTTTATTTTATAATTACAAACTCAATAAGAATTATAGTTTTACTTTTAGTGGGTAACGTCGGAACGCTTCGGAGAAATATTTAACACGTTTCCTCCAAGAATCATTTGGAGAATTGCCAATATAAAAAGAAAATACCGAGTTACGTGTTGCTACATAACCACGCGACAAAATGTGGACAGTCTATAGAAGAAGCCTAAGCTAAGAAGTGGAATTTATATGGAATGCAATGGAAGATGAATTAATTTTTCCTCTGCGGGTTACTTTACTAGATACAAATTATCAGATGGGATATTTTTACATACATACATAAACACTCACGCCTGTCACCCAGAGGGGTAGGCAGAGACTACGGACTTCCATTTGGCACGATCCTGACATACCTCTTTCGCCTCTTTTACATCCATCTACGCATCATGCTCGTCGGTTAAGGGTACTTCTAACGTGGCCCATTTTCAAAATATCGCCAATTTGGTCGATAAACTTTTTCCTAGGGCGTCCCTTCCCGACTCGGCCGTTCACATCTGCCATATAAATTTGCTTTGTCACTCTTTTCTCATTCATTCTTTCCACATGACCAAACCACCGAAGCATTCCTTTCTTAATCCTGGTCACAACATCATCTTGCATACCACATTTATCTCTTATCACGCAATTTCTCACCCTGTCATTCAGATTCAACCCTAGCATATTCCTTAAAGACCGCATTTCTACAGCATTTATTCCACTTTCGTGCTTCTTCTGCCACACCCAGCTTTCACTACCATACATTAAAGTAGGGACTAACACAGCATTATGAATTACCATACGTGCCTGTTTTGACACATTCTGGTTCTTCATAATAGAGTGTAGTGCCCCATTCACTCTATTGCCTGCATTTACTCGTCGTTCTATATCCCTATCATATCTACCATCCCTGCTAAATACACATCCCAAATACACAAACTCATCCACTTGCTCAATTAACTCTCCTTCTATTCTTATTTCACATACCGTTTTGCTTTCTTCTCTTTCAAAAACCATCACTTTCGTCTTACATGCGTTCACTTTCATTCCCCTTTCTTTTAATTCCCAGTTCATTAATGTAACCATCATTTGCAACTCAGCCGCCGATGACGCAAATATGACTTGATATTTTTACCGCGAAAAATAAAAGTTACGGTAGGAAAGTTAACAAAGAAGGCCTTTCATTAATATCCGTTTGCGAAGGTACCAGCTTTTTACCTATTTCTGTCGTCAAATACAGCGCCAGAACCGAGCAATGCAATGCTGTGTTTCGTGCTGAAGGGTGTAGAGCGCCAGAATTATTATGAAGCCGTCTTCGTTTGAAGTTGGCTGCAGATGTCCATAGATGGGCTGCAGTAAACACTTACCATCCGGTAAACTGTAATTTCGATTATCACTTCAGTTTTACTAAAAAAAATATCAAGTACATTGAGTTTAACACCAACTAGGTACATCGAGCTTAAAGGCGACACCGCGACAAAATGCATCTCCTTCCATCGAATAAATAATGTACTCACTCTGAACAGTCCGGCGATACCCCGGAGCCATTTTAAACGTTCATATTCGATGTGTCGCATTAGGTATTAACCGTATTTCTTCAATAATCTATAAGGCCAAGCTGTGCCATTCAAGAATAATATGATACCAAGAATCCGCACTAGTGTAGTCACCAAGAATAGTTCTTGCAAACACAATATTTATAAACGCACCGCGAAAAAACTACACAAAATACATTATACAAAAATGTATTTATCTTATAGGAGGATTTATATGTTTTCCTGTGTGCATATTTCTTTCATAGTGCATTCGTATAATTTGTGCAAGTGGTGAGATGGTATTTTTTGCAATTAATCAAATAATGATAGAGTTGAAAATATATACAATATAACAAAACTAATAAAATAACTAAAACACTAAAGATTATCATACAGTCTTACTCCTCGTGGTATCGTGCCAAGAACGCTGGTTGCGTTTCCTCGCTGAATAAAAAATAACTAAACTTCTTATTCCCAACAGCGACGACCAGTCGATACAGGTCTTTTAGAAAGTACACCCACACGTAGAGACCACGGACCTTTAGTCTCTACAGCACATCGCACAATATGTAATCACCTCTCAAAGACTCATATTTGCACCACTCACTTAGCTCAACTGCATCTGATGCCGCTCTGGCTGTAAACGAGGTACCTGAGAATAGGGGCACAGGTCATATAGAAACTTCACCGCACGTAGAGACCACGGACCTTTAGTCTCTACAGTACACGACACAGTATGTATTTACCTGTCAAAGACTCATTGCACTACTGACTTAGCTGAACTGCATCTGATGCCGCTGACTGGCTGTAAACGAGGTATCTGAGAATAGGGGCTGCCATGTATGTACACAAGCAACATTTATAGAGACAAGAACTCTTGTGATGATATCGTTCGAAGAAACGTGACGGCAAAACCTACCAGCACTTCACTATATATGTATATATATATATATATATATATATATATATATATATATATATATATATATATATATATATATGTAATATACTCAGTATTTAATAAAGGTTCTGAGTTTGATGCAAACGTTTTTATGTATGTTTACCGATTGCAATAAAGCAACTGCACCAATTTGAATTATTTTGTTTTGATTAAGTAGACTATTATTGTAACTAAATAGATAATATTTAACCTAGTTTAACCTTTTTGGGTAAAAATGAACTTATAAGAAAAATTAAAAGCCTACTCCAAAATATAAAAAGATAAAACAAGTTCAACAAAATAGCTTCTGAAATCGGTTCTAAGATAAATTATGTATCAAGCAATTAAATTCACGTTTTCAGAACTAAGTATTGCGTAAAAACTATTTTATTCCTTTTAGATTTTGATATCGGTTTTTGAATTTATAAGCATTATATGATTAAGAAAACAATACTTTGCTAAGAGCTCATTTTCCGTTTAACTTACCAATCATTTTACTTGCTATATTATTAATATTTTGTCATAAAAGATTATTTATTTATATTTACATAAACCTAATATTGAATAAAAAAAAAAACAAAATTAAATCTTTATAATAAGCATAAAAACAAAATATTATGATAATAGAAGAGAAGCTTCGATGTTAGCTGTAAAATTGGTTTTATAATTTATATTATACTGGTCATTAGCCTACGTTCAATTCTGGACTAAATCCTTTGTCAAGGAACGACAATTATCCAGACCTTCGGTGTTATGTATCTTTGCTTTTAAGCACGTTATTTAGGTAAGCTGGGTCTCCAATACATCCACGTCTACTTTAACGGTTGTCACTTCTATGGCAGTTATAATTTTTTTTTTATAGAATAAAGGTAACAAACGAGCACACAGTCCACCTGATGGTAAGTCGATACTGTGGCCCATAGATATTTACACGACGAGGGCGACACTGAAAGTTTTTAGAACTGGCCACTTGTAAACTGTATAATAAAAAGATAAGTTCAAATTTTGAAAATGGAATTCTTTGCCAATATTAGTGGGTGCGTTTGGCAGAAAAAAGCGCTAGCAAGCGCTTGTAAGCAAAATGGCGATCGTAAGCGGTAAGCGCTGTCAAATCGTAAGTAGCTATTTTCCTCTAGGACACGATGTTAGTTTTAACCGGGGAACCTAACCTAATTTAAATATTTTTGTGAAGTATTCATATTAAAAACTTACCAATCATGAATTTTTAATAACATGTATATGTCTATTCATGTCATTATGTTACTTAAAATTAATATTGCAAAAAACAACTTTTAAACTCTACTTCAAAACAAACAAATTAAATAAGCAAAATGGCGGATTGTGTCAGCGCTACTGAAGTAGCAATCGTGTCCTGGCCGAAAACTACATATTTTAGCGCTAGTAAGCGCTTGCTAGCGCTTTTTTCTGCCAAACGCACCCATTGTGTATTTATTTTATTAATTTGTAATTTGTTTACAATTTGGCGGCAAATTGAAAATTGTCTGTGTCACGTCAGCATGAATTTAACGCGAAAAATGAGATGTTCCAAAATGTATGGAGCCTGGGTCAGGTACTTGCACACTATACTTAAATTTATATATTATATTTATATAAAATTAAAGTACTTTTAACCTTCCAAGATAGTAAGCGGATATTGCAGCTCATGGACACATGCGTTTTCACCTTTCATGGAATGCCTTAAAGCCTGTAGCTATATAATACTTTACTAATTACTATGATTTATAGAGAAGTCAGCATAGTACTCTAATGGTGGAGTCATTTTGAAAAATGTTTTTAATTACTATATTATTTACTAACGACCCGCCACGGCTTCGCACGAGTGATTTATGGATCTCGACAACAGCGCCATCTACCGGGCCTAATTGAGTTTTTAAACCATACAGGGACTCACTCAAATACACAAAAAAAATCTTCAGATTACTTTTACTATTCATTTTAGTCCGAATTATAATATTTTTTTTTTACTTTAATTATAGCGCCACTTTCTTAAGGGGACTAACCCTTCGTGAGTAAAATTTCGTAAAATTCATTCTCATTTGAACTCGACATGACAAAATTTCGCCAAATTTAAAATCTGTAGGAACTATAGATTAAAAATGTTATGTATGCACATTTTTACATTTTCATATCATAGCATCCAGTATATATATATATATATATATATATATATATATATATATATATATATATATATATATATATATATACATATACACATTACTACTACTGTACTACTACTACTACATACTGGGTGACCTTTTTTACTGACTGGAAAAAATAGGGTGTAACATGTGAACGGAGCAGAAGTGGCACTGATATTACAAAAAACAAAAAAAAAAATTGAGTAAACGTTTGAAAATTTTTTTCAACAATTACTTTGTCCTTGAGCCCGTGACCTTGCGAGGTGACAAGGTCAAAGATGCTTATTAAAATTATTGTTTTATTTCCGTTCGTTAAGTAGGTATATGATATGGATATGATTTGAATTTCGACAAACGATAGACGACCACACGTATATATTATATATATATATATATATATATATATATATATATACATATATATATATATATATATGTACACATATACGTGTATTTAATATAAAAATCTGTTTAAGATTCTTTAGGGCTAAGTTCTTTATGAATTCTTGTAACATAAACTTTTTATAGTTACACGGACCATCGAAAGTTGCACTACCTAATTTATTTGTTACTAGCGAACCACCCCGGCTTTGCCTTAATAATAATTAATGTTACGTTATTTAGAATTAAGACAATCATCACAGAACATTTATTTTATAATTTTTTCCACTAATCTCATCTCAATAAAAGGCAATTATTTGATATTACGGACAGACACTTCAATCCTATGAAACGGGATGTACTCGTAATTGTATTTATGCCAATTTGTAAAAACAATCCGCGTATCTTCGAACTAAGAGAGTGGATTTGATTAGATAGGATATTCCGAGTAGTGGTTTTGTTAAACTCAAAAAATAAACAAAAAAAAACAAAAAAAGTTTCAAAATTTTATTTTATACTGTATCAGTATATCACTTACCCTTTATCCAACTAACTGTAGTTGCTACTACCATCTATGCATAAAAGAAGTTAAAGTTACAGCCTATATACGTCCCACTGCTGGGCACAGGCCTCCTCTCATTTCTGAGAAGGTTTTAGGGCAAGGAATAGTCCGCCGCGCTGCCCCAATGCGTGTTGGCGAATTTTTTTTTCTTATTTCTCAGACACGCAGGTTTCCTCATGATGTTTTCCTTCACCGCCGAGCACGTGGTAAATCAGCACTTAAAATTGCAATTAACAATTTTATTGGTGCCGGCGGGGATCGAACCCGGTTTGCTCGCGTATTGTAATTGTAAAAAAGGCTTTATCCCCACCTCTACCAGGTGGGATTGTAGTCAAGCATTGGCATAGAATCAGTAAAAAAAACTACGTGTGCCATTGCGCTTGCGGAGCGTGGCAACTATAGCCAATAACCCCCTCCACAAGGCTATAATTTATGCTCACGTTTAGTAATGGAAATTTGAAAGGCTGATGTAACGGTATGTATTTTCCAAGTACGATCCTCGCGGTAGCAAGGGCAATGTTAAGTGCTGATTTACCAAGTGCACGATAGTGAAGGGACTCGTCGCGAAGAAACCTACAACGTAAAGGTCGCCAACATGCGTTGAGGTAGAGCTGCAGACTCTCAGAAAAGAGAGAAGGGCGGCGCTTAGGAAAGAGCCGTAACTTTAATTGGTATTACTACTATTCTTAACAAAAAAATACTGCTGTACACCTCATGCGAAACTTTATGAAACAATAAAACCTGATGAAGTTCCAATTAATAAATAAATCTGAACAAGAGGGTAAATCGATAGGTCCCACCTTAACCAACCTTTAAATGATAGGGTTTTGGCAATCTACGTATGAAGGTGTTGTTGTTCTAAATTTAGCTTGACCTCAAGTGCATTCTGTTGACAGGAGTCTTAGTTCTTGGCAAAATCATTGTGTCAATGATTGCCAAAACTTGTCCGGCCTGCCCGACGACGTTATAAATATGAATATGACAAACGATTCTAATAACATGTTTAATTCTGTCACACTGTTATGATATTTACATCCACACGATATACGACAACTGAAATTAGTTTGCAGTAAACGTTATTCTAACAATTTGTTTTAAATCATGCATCTATTGTTTTTTATGCCCAAACAACTGTATTATTTCTAGATGGGAAAGTATGTTTTATAGTTAATACTTTATGGAAGTGGTACTTGTTCTTATACAAATCGGATAAACATAATTTATGATTATTTTGTTTTACCAATAGATAAGTAGGTACTGTTACAGAAGGCCAGCATGTAACAGTAAAATTAGAAAATATTTTTTATTAAGATTTTTGGCTTGGGGGATTGTCCTTTAAGCTATGTCTTCATTTCGTTCTAAACATTGTTTTTATAGATTTTTATTTCACAATATAATGATGCGTCACATTGCGAAGATTTTGGGAGATTTTGACGACAGCTCAACCCAGTGGACATTCGATTACGATAGTCACTAAAGTTCATAAGGCGTCTAAGCGATCAAAATAACTTGAGTTTCATATCAACATCGAAACACTTGTTTCGTCGTTTTCTCTAATAGTTCACACGCGGAGGCACTTAATGTACAAAATCGCATCACCAACGGTATAATGATAGGAGGTCGACGGTCAAGTTCCCACCAAAACTCTCTTAGCATATTTTTTATTTCGTATGCGTCGTTTTGAGTTCTTTATACAAAATATTACTAACTCTCCACCTCCATCAACCTACTACTGTAAGCGGCATCCAAGTTTCATCTGCCATATAATTACAGGCAAAGTAAAATAAAATTCAATCACTTAATTAATTTACACATTTAATTAAATTATGTTTCGCAAATCCCTTTTACTAAATTTGACATTTTTCTTTCAATTCAATAAATTAATTCATTTATTACTCATCCATAGTTTGGATTGGAGTGATGCAATGTTTGCTGGTCGTTTAAAAGTAAATAAATCATTTTTAATGTTTATTATTATCATCATGTTCATAGTTATAGAAATAACTTAACAGAATTTTCTAAATCAAGATCTGTATTAATTCGGAATGAACAAAGAGTTATGAGAAGCTTACAAAATTTTAATATCTATCATTTTTAAACTAATTTAGTATATATATGATTGGTTTATAATTAAGAGCAGGGGAACCCAAGAGGGGATTTTTGGATTTACTCCAGCGCATCATATTAAGGTAAAGTGGGTTAATTATGAGCTACAATGAGTGCATTTAGAAAATCTGACGATTTTTGTCTAACGTAAGGGAATGACATTCTCGTGCGTGGTTGAGATTTTTTTATTTTGAAGGAAATAATGCAAAAATAATTTAAAAAAAAACATAATTAGCCGATTTGTACAAGCCGAAATATTAAAAATCGGCTATGAAGATGAGAGCGTGCAGCTGGAGTAAAGCTCCCTCTCCGCCCCTCTTTTCTTTTAATTTTTTCCTATCTCTGACTCTTTCGTGCCATCTCCACCCATTCACAGTCACATTTTATGGTTATTAAGAAAAAAAAGTTCATAAAAAATTTAAAAAAGATATTACTAGCAGTCAGATTTTAAGCTACTATAACTGGGACCTCAAGCTGCGCCTTCTGTATAATAATCTGACACGCTCGAGTATTTCAATATGGCGATTTTTTTCGCATTTTCTAAAATTCGCTACGAGCTTGCGTCACTGCCGAATCGTCTGTCTTTTAAATGGTTTTAGGTTCCACTTAGTATCCCCTTTGAATATCTGACGCGCTGGAATTAATTTTTGAATATCTGTAGTAGTTTGTAGGAGTTTTTACATTTTGAAAATCTGTAGAGGCTTCCCCCACCACTGGAAGGGGAATTTTATATAACTTTTTTTCTTCATATCAACTAATCTACAAAATCTAATAGGTGCCTATACGCTTGAGTAAATCCCCGTATAGCATCATGGGCTGTTATCATCATGCCCTACTGTTAATAACATTTACAAAAACTTTTTAACCACCTGAACTTTATATTATCTTTAATTTTTAAAATAAATAGCTTTTTAATCAACTTTAAAAAAGGGTATTTGAAAAAAAAATTGTAGAAACACGTTATTTATCTTTCTCACATATAATTAGAAATGCTTTCACGTATCGATATTAATCACCTTGGACAGTAATCGTAAGTGGTGTGTGCAGTGCCGATACCTTCGCAGTGCTGCTTCCCTTCATCAGTCTATGGGACTATGGCTTAAGACGGTTCCCCTAGCGAGAGACCTTGAGCATTCGATCCCATACAATCCACGCGCTCTCGCTACAATATATCACGGAAAAATACGCCCGAATATTTGGAATTATTTAAATTAAAAGAGATAAGGGAACTTAAGAAATTAAATAAAACGTGTAGAATATAGATTTTTAAATTATCTATCCATTAGTGTAATTCTCAAATGATTAGAGCATTTTTTAAAAGTAGATTTTAAATATATTCATAACACATAAAAACAAATTAGAACGTGGAATTTGATGATAGGATATCGAACATTAATAATATGCTTTTAGATGTAGCTTATTTCTCATAACTAATGAGATAATAGTCTCTGAAAAACGCACTTTTGCCAGGTTTTGGTCAGGGTACCGCCTTAATATTATATTTTAATGAATTTGTTAAAAGCCAGAGTATCGTTTCTCAATAAGCAATAAAAAGAAAAAAAATTTGTTCAGGTGAAACTGGACTTAAAAGAGACGTTACGTTTACCTTAAAGGGATGATAATTAAATTAAGATTATAACAGTTAATTCTGTATTTATAAAGTCACTATCATTCCCTGCGTACGCTTACATTTAAACAACTAACTTAAAAAAGTTGCCTTTCAAGTTTTGGAATAATTTCCTGTTTACATAAATATCCTACGTTTGCAATAATTAAGCATTTAGCTGTGTATAAAATTAAACATGAGTTTATTTTCAGGGAATGGCTACCACCTCAAGGAGTAGAAAAAAGGTAAGTAAAATTAATAATAATAAATGGTTCAATATTTAGTAACTAGAAATATGTGCATATATTGTCAAGGAAATTGATGTCCTCGTGGTAGAATTTTGAACATCGCGACAATTTTCGAGTAATCAGAAGCGCTATTAATCATTGTGTAACATACATTACAGTACCCTACAAGTGTACGCAAAACTTACACAGTACGTACTTAGACGAATAATGATTTCTAGTTTCTACATCGGACCGGGTTTTTAATTGATAATCTATGCTACTTACTCATGCAGGTTCTGAAATGTTTAAACGTTGTTTATTTATATGTGTAATAATTTATCATACAAAGTAATCAATGCAAAGACAGGCTTCTCAAATATTTCTAAGAAAAATGTCACAGTTACCATTTTTGACAGGAGTGTTGATTGTGTTGATAAATACAAAAAATTGATAAACGCAACAAAATAGGATTAGTTGAGATTAGTGTTGCACAGGAAAACAAACTATAATCTTGGTCTCTTAATGAAATATTTTTTATACTTGGCTCGTAATCGTTTCCACATTCCGATTTTAGTCATATTCATCAACTGGCACTGGCACTCGCTTTGGGTCACAACTCACAACTAGTAAATTTTTACCATACTCATCGAATCGAAGTAATGTGTACTTACTTACTTAGAGCAGCTATTTCAAACAAAAAATGTGCGCTACTCCGTGTTCGTGCGGTTGGTTTTTTATCATAGAATAAACATAGGTATAGTATGTGCCAAATCGATTGAGGAAAAGGGGCAATGACCTTTCGGTCGTTTGCCCAGGGGTTACAAACCTTCAATATATAGGCACATTTTATATGTAGTACTTTCTTTATTTATAATGATTTTTTTATTATGATTGATATAATATATATTTATTAACTATTATTAAAAGTTATGTAAAAGATCGCTGTAGAAGAAAAATCATCTATTGTTATAAAGTACTTTATTCATTTAACAACAAAAAGCCTTCATTTATAACACATAAAGATTCGAGTGATAACGATACCGAATAAGTACGTACTTATTAAAAGATAAAACTATATGTTCAATATTATATAAGAACTTTATTTTTATTCGGTGCAATCATCACCAGCTCAAAAAGGTGACGCATCTCTGGCTGCCATTGTCAAGTTTCTTTTGGAACGAACTGACGTAACGCGTGTTTTGTTTATTTTAAAGGGATGAATTTGCAAAAGCTCAATATGGTGATTATATTGCTTCAATAATTTTTTTAATATGAAACTGTTATTAAATGAATTGCTGCGTTACTTACCATATCGATGTACCATCGCGATGTACCGTAAGATTTTACGATGTTTATAGGAACCACAGATAATATTATTTAAGAAACAAAAAACAAAACTATGCGCTGACCTAGAAGTGTAAATAATATCAATATTTAAATATTGTTATCACATATAAATTGAGATTTTGAAAGTTACGCCTTTTGACACGGCTCATATCTGAGGTAATTGTCCGTTTTTCGCAATCGATTTGGCACATACTATAGAATGATCAGTAGGTAATAATAGATTGTTTTATGACATAGGTAAATTATATCGAGTACAATTATTAAATTTTGTCATTTATTTTGTATGTTATATTTATTTTGCTTATTTAATACATAATATTATAACACATTACATTTAATAATATTTTTATCTGAATATTTTAAAAGGTAATTATGTCAAATATAAAAAACATACTAAATGTATGTTAAGACTTATATAGTATTGAAAGAAATAAGAGTCGTTCATAAATGCTGGGCACGCGAGAGTTAAAAATGGACGAATTTTTTTAAAACTTACATGTAACACCTTAAGCTAAAGGGTACATAGAGCGGACTTAATGCCATGTGGCATTCTCTGCCAGTCAACCCTGGCTGCCAAGGACAATTGTTGGCAGGTGCGACCATTATACATAAATAAGTGCATATACATTAAAACATACATATATGCAAAGTACATACATACACACTACATTTAAATATACACGCATATAGTATAAATATACGTACAATAATAAATACATATATATATATATATGTATATATATATATATATATATATATATATATATATATATATATATATACATGCTTATAAACTTCGTAAATAAATATCCAAATGAATGATATATATAGTATAATGTTTGAATAATATATGATGAAATAAATATTTGAAGTAAAAAAAGAAGAAAAGAAAGCCAAGAATTAAGGAAAAATAATGTCAATTAGTAGTTGCCTTCGGGTAATGTTCTCGGAGAAGAACTTTGAAAACTTTTTTATTTGTGGCATTCTTAATATCGTTGGGGAGGGTGTTCCAAAGTTGTATAGCTTGTATCGTAAAAGACGACCTAAAAAAATTTGACTTATGCTGTGGAAACCTTAACCTCAGACGGTTTGACTGTCGGGATGTTCGACCGTCGATCGAATGAAAAAAATGAAAATTATCCTTAAGGTAAGAAAAAGAAGAAGAAATTGAATAAAGTACAAGTAAAATTCTAGAGCATCGCCTTTGACGTATAGGTAGCCATTTAAGCTTTGAACGATAGGATGATATGTGGTCATACTTAGGTAAACCAAAAATAAACCTTATGGAATTATTAAGAAGGCGCTCCAACCTGTTTAGAAGATATTCTGACAGATCTGGGTAACATACATCGGCATAGTCGATAATAGGTAGAATGAGGGAATGAACCAGCGTAAGCTTGGTTTTGAAAGGTAGGAAATTTTTAAGGTGATAAGGGAACGCAAGGTAGCAACAACTTTACGACTAATTTCAGAGATCTGCAATTTCCAGGTCATAGTTTTATCCATGTACAGGCCAAGATTTTTTATGGAATCACAATATGGAATCAAAGTTCCATTATAAATTACAAGAGAGAGATTTCCATAACCAACCTTAGGCAATAATTGCGAACTTCCGAATATTATAGCTTTGCATTTGGCAGGATTAACAGAAACGCCATATTTACATGACCATTCTCTTATGGCTTCCAGGTTATCATTTAGTTTGTGTATTACAAAGTTAAGATTATATAATCTTGACTGTACATAAAGCTGGAGATCATCCGCATACAGATGGTACGAACAATCTAAAACTGAGGAGATAGAATTTATAAATAAGGAAAACATAACAGGAGAAAGTATTCCGCTTTGCGGCACACCAGATTCAATTTCAGCCCATGCAGAAAACCACTGACCTGAGCGAACTGATTGCTGGCGACCGCGAATATAAGAAGAAAACCATTCCAAGGCTGGGGATGAAAATTTAAGGTGTTTAAGGATGGATAGAAGGATACCATGATCCACTGTGTTGAAAGCTACTTTGACTGATGTGGAAACCTTAAAATAAATTAAAAGAATAAATGAGTCTTTTGTTTGCAAATTATTTTAATTTTTTGTGTTCAGATAAATGAATTTTTAATATGAAAATGTATTACGGGGATGTGATTTCAGTAACAGTTGAAAATTTTGTGAATACTTGCAGAGGCTGGAGTAAAATGTTTGGAATCTTTCAAAAAGTATTCGGGTTTGGCAACAAGATAGTATTCAAAATATGTGACCTTTGTTAGACAATGTTCGTGAACATTTGCAAGTATGTAATTTCGAACTGTAAACATACCCTTCACTATAATAGCTGTAGTCCCTTTGTAGGTTTACGAAGTGTTAGTTGTATGGTACCTAAAGCTTAGGATAATTTAAATAGTTATAAAGATGTTTATATATGACAAAAAGAAAATATTTATTTTGTCACATAATCACAACGCCATATTGGACATAGTATTTCCCATTTTAAATGTTATTAAATAGTACTAGACGTTACCGAACGTGACGAAAAGGGGTCACAATCAGCATTTAACGTAGCAAACCACAGCCGCTGTTTTTCTGTGCAGCCCGTTTCAATTTTATTTCATTAATACTTGGTAATATAAATATTTTGCTTATCGTATATTTATATCACTTATCATAAAACGTTATGTTATGATAAATAACAAAAATGATTTTAGAATTCATGCTTAGGTATACCGCCACTACAAGCAGGGCCATTTAGAAATCTACATAAGAGAGTTCTTGTGTGAGTATGTGTAGTTCAGTCTTTCCATAGATTTAGTCAGTGTTAAGTTTTTCGAAACCGTATTTATACTGTCACTTATTAAAACCCACGGTTTTTAAATAACCTTTAAGTTCTAGTACATTATAAGTACCTATATTAAAACATTTTAATATTTACTTCCGTCTTTTAAAGTTGACTGATAAAACGACTTCGTAAGTACAGAAAAGTGCATTTTACAAAGCAACATAACAAAATAACACACAATTACTTGATAATCGTCTTGCAGGACACTTTAACTTTATCGATAAATTGTCTTTAATTAAGTATGAGCGGCGCGGCGTTTGGTGAGGTATTTTTTTGTTTTCTCTCTGGATAACGACAATGGAGTAAATACTGCCATTGCCATGCTTGTTTGTTTGTTTTGTTTATTTCCATAATTTAATTAGTTTTGAAACTAGGAGTAATCTAAAATTAATAAAATTGCAGTTAACACACCGTTTATAGATCAGCAAACAAATTTAAAGAACATAAAAATATGATTCAAAAAAATCAAACACCCGTCTGCAAAAAAAGTAAATATGACCGAAATAAGAAATAACAAACAAAATTTAAATAAACCAGAAACAAAGTAAACTCTACTTAGGTTTACAGACTATATTATGAGCTGAAAGACTAAGTTAAATAGCCTCAGTTATATAATAAGTTTAATAGTAAGCGGAACCCATTAATTTTCTTTCGGTATATAATTTGCGTTGGTCAACAAAGTCTCAACTTCAACACCGCCCGGTACTCAGCGTCGTTTTCTCGAGAAATATTTTGGCACGGCCGGTGTTTAAAGCATCACCAGTGCTGTCATCTGCATAGCAATGAACGTTACCGTTTTGCAACATATCATTGATATGCAGAAGAAACAACGTTAGGGATAGCACGCAGCCTTGTGGTACACCAGCGTTAATGCGCTTTTAATCGGAGCATGCACTGTCTACTACAACCTTGATGCTACGATGAGCAAGAAAACTGGTGATCCAATTGTACAATTTCTCAAGAAGCCCATAGAAAAAAGCTTCGTAAGAAGCGCTTTGTGCCAAACCCGATCGAAGGCCTTCGCAATGTCCAAATTAATGGCCAACGCCTCCCCCCAGAAACTCACCCGCCGAGCGACCGCGAAGGGAACCGTATTTGCAGTCATTAATCAGCTAGTGATCCTCAAGGTACCGCATGAGCTGGCTGTTAATAATGGATTCCGTTATTTTAGACAAAAAGGAGGTGATGGCGATAGGTTTATAGTTACACGGATCTGAGCGGTTACCTTTTTTAAGAAATAGAGTGCACAAAGGCTGTCTTACAAAATTTCGAGACTACGCCTTGGGTGAATGAGTACCAGAAAACAACCGTTAAAACCGTTGCCAACTCCGGAGCACACGTCTTCAGCACAATAGAGGGACGACATCAGGTCAACTTGACTTGTTGACGTCCAGGGAGAGGAGTGTTCTGCGCACCGAGCGTTGGGTAAACAATACATCCTGCATGGAGAAATCACACCCCGGGATGGTCGGCGGTTTGTTATATATATATAACAAACAAAGGGGATTACAAATATATATATAAATATATATATTTGTAATCCCCTTTTAATTTCCTTTATATTGATTTCCTATTCTATAGATTTGGTTAATTTTTTTATTAACGTATAACTATTTTGCGCTTAAAATCCGCCAAAATGTTTATTTAAAAAAAATTAAGATCTAAGAGGGTTTTAAGACGAATAAAACGATACCTTAATTGTCGGAATCCATCCAGCTGTTGGGAAGATACGAGGTAATAAAGAAATTTACAAACATACAAGATACGCGAGAAAAACATAACCCTTCCTCTGCAGTCGGGCAATCAAAGAATAACATGGAGACATAGTCAGACAATCCTTATATTGTTCTTGGAAAAAAGGAGGAGGAACCAGGAGATATTGGCATGATTATTTCTTCAATTTTTCGTATGTATAATCAGTTCGAGCTGCAACTGTCTGTCTCATTCGTTAAATTTTTCAGTCCAGATATCCTCTTAAGGTAAGAAATGACACAATGCCTTACTCTCATCTCATCGAACAGGCATTCAAAGTTAAATATGACTACAAAACGTGCTTAAATCGACAAATGTTAAGACGAAATAGTATCGTGTTCACGTAGGTAACCTACGTGAGGTTATAAGGGGGGGGGGGGGCGTTCAGCGCTTGGGGCCTCGTCGCGTGTCCGGCTAGCTGCTAGCATATTCCGTTTCACAAATCCGTCATATTGATTTTAAAAAAAACCTATTTAAAACACACGGGTGTTTGAGACGAATCACAAGAAAGAATCTTTTTTTATATATATATATATATAATTTCGGTATTTCGATATTTTTTACCCAAGCCTAGCAACACGCAGCTGATCGCACTTTCATAAGTGTAGGATTATTTCATAACCCACTAATAGTTGAATACATCTATGTAGTATACAAATATATTGTAATTGATTGATATAACCAGCGCTTATTTATAAAATAGTTTCATATAGTAATTGGGTGCACCAAAAGAGCCTTCTCGTGTGGCGGTACCTATATTATAGACAGGTACAACATGATACCGCTCGGACAAATGCCTATAGATGCTTACTTACGAGTCGACGTATACTTACTTTTCAACGTGAAATTTAACTACATATCTACCGAGGTATATACCCAGTTTATTTTCACGTTTAAAAGTACTTCTTCATCGTTATTTTATTTGGACACTATCGTCCAATGCGCTTCTTGTCAACTAATAAGTACCAACAAATATTTTTTTTACAAATTTTCATTCCAAGCATCTTGGACGATGATATCCAAATAAAATAATGGTGAAGTACTTTTCAACATAAAAATAAACTAGGCGGCCTAGGCACACTCAAGTGTTTTTACCACTATGTTTTATAACGTTACTCCTACACTAGGATTTTCTCCTGTATCGTGGAGGCAGTTTACAAACATAAATTGCATGAGGACTAAAATCCAGACCTGAAACAATTATTTGTAGGCCATACAAATACTTGTTCTGTTCGGGATTCGAACCCGCGGCCCCAGCGCAGCTACTCATTGCCAAGCACTGGCTTGGCCGTCACTTTATCAAAGTATATCTGTAACATACGAGTTCCCTCACTCATACCCATAACAAATTTTTACTTATCAGTTTGTTTTATAAACATACTCAGTACCTATATTTACATGTTTATTACTTGCTACTATGTAGCTCACTGTTTGAGCGGATGCTAGGACTAAGGAAGGCATCCAAACCAGTTTGGATGCCTAATTTTTCACAACCTCTCAATGGCATACCACGGTTATCAATATTTTTTAAATATATTGTTACGTTTATGCGACAACAGCGGGCATAATAAAGTTGTACACAGGTGCTCTCTACGACGTGCTGCGGATGACTGGCAGGCCTGTTTGGTCGGTCCGCGCGCTATTTAATCGCAAAATTTTTATTTCTTTTTAAAATGACATATACCCTTTTATTTAAAAATAAAACCATAATTCACTCACGTATTTACTGGTAAACACATCTGTCTGAATTTAATTGAAATTGATTGCAATACATTCGAATTAAACTGCTTTTTCATTTAGTGGATGTACCTAAAATTGTAGATTTTGAGGAAACTTTGCGATCTTTTTCTATCAAGCCAAAATGTCTCAATCGTGTTTTGATCACCATAATTCACTAAAAAAATCTTTAACTTTCATAATGAATTAAAAAAAATTGAATTCGTAGTTATTAATGACAAAAAATTCATTTTCTGCGCACCTATAAAGCGTGAAAAATCTACTTTCGGTGCCCACTACACCTTAAATATAAAAAAATCTTGAAGCTTGTGTTTCTGAACTGGGCAGTTCCCGTTCACTGGAAATAACAGACATGGTATATGATCATAATTATCTCCTCTTTAAATTAAATAGCGCAACACAACTTTTAGCTTGTTAAAACATAAACAATGGATGTCATTTTAGGGAACATACCCATACTACGTGACCTATTTTTCAGGATTTTTCGACCCATCTTTCCCCTCGGTGACCAGTCGTAGTATAAGTCAAGACCCCCCTTTAGTTTTCACGTAGTAATTTATAAACGTGATTTTTAATAATTTCGCTGACAAAAAGTGAAAACAAAATAATTTTGCTCATAAGCATAAGATTGCATGCACACTTATAATAATTACTAGCGAATTAAATATTATGAAAAAGAACAACATTCGTAAAATATATAGCTGTACATTTAATTACTTGCATTGACAAGACATATGTACATCCGCGCCACCAACTGTGCCTTTATAAAGCTGACCTAGACCTAGTTTTTTAACAACACCCCTCCCCCCTAAACGGGTCACATAGTATGGTTACGTTCCCTTATATGTTACTAAACACAAAATTCAGTGCTAATTTTGATTTTTTTCTTTTCACGTAATATTTTATTAATTTAACCTTTTCTTAAACTCATTATGAGAAAATGAAAATGATAAAATTCGCAGAATTTCCAAAACATCTGTTCATCAATCATCAACAGTTTTTTGTACTATAAAAACAACAGATATACATAATTTCTAGTAGCACTTAAACGCGTAACAGTTTTCACTCAGAAGAAGCAATCTTACAACTTCTAATTAATTTCGCATTAATTAACTGTAACAGAATACCTATTAAGAGGATTACTGCGTCGTATCTCGTATATTAAGCTAGAACGTTCAATGACCTTTTAGTGTAACACACTTGGAATAACTTTTTTCTAAGCATAAAATTCCTTATAGAACTCGTCAATTAGAGTAAATAAAATTTCCTGTTGACACTGCTTGTTGGTCTCAAATATATTCCTTCAATCTCGAAATATATAAAAATACACTACACTATACACTAGCTGTAAGGTCTGATGAATATAGAGGATATTCAAGTTGTATTTAAAAGACAAAATCTCGAATTAAAGCCATTGCAACGGCGTATTTGTGAGCCGGCGCGTAACTTGTAAAAACAAAACAATATTTACCAGCTTACTTTGTTTTTCCAATCCTCTTTGATATCCCAGGAAAGATATACGTAATCTTATATACTGAGTTGGAGATAATGGCCTTCTTCAAGTAATTTTATTTCGGGATCGTAACGGTGAAGTCCCGTTTCCCTATAAACGATCAAAATCTTGGGACAGCAGTTTTAAAAATCCTTGGGGAAAGTAGCAGTAAGAATTCTCGGATATTTTTTTATCACCAAGCGGTAATGTGAGCCGTGGTAGCTCAGATGGTTAGCGCACGCTGTTGTAAATTTCACAATACTCGAGCAAACCAGGTTCGATCCCCGCCGGCACCAATGAAATTGTTAATTGCAATTTTAAGTGCTGATTTACCACGTGCTTGGCGGTGAAGGAAAACATCGTGAGGAAACCTGCATGTCTGAGAAATAAGAAAAAAAATATTTCGAAGACATGTGAAGTTCGCCAACACGCATTGGGGCAGCGCGGCGGACAATTCCTTGCTCTAAAACCCTCTCAGAAATGAGAGGAGGCCTGTGCCCAGCAGTAGGACGTATATAAGCTGTAACTTTACTTTACTTTACTTTAAGTGGTAATGTAAATGTTATGCACACTGTCTGTCGGGATATTTAAGACTTCTACAGTATTAACATTAACATATAAATAAAACTAAAGTTTGATATTAAGACAAGAATAACCATTTAAATTTTTTTATCAGTCTGTCTGTTTGTCAAGCAAATCAGAATATATATATATATATATATATATATATATATATATATATATATATATATATATATATATATATATATATATATATATATATCCGAGGGAACTTCTGTCAGCCATCTCTCCCATCTCTGCACACGTAGGACGACTCACTGCTCTGCTCCATGCAGGATTTACCCAACGCTTGGTGCGCAGAGCACCCCTCTCCCTAGACGTCAACAAGCCGAGTGGGCCTGATGACGTCTCTCCTATTGTGGCGAATACGTGTGCTTCGGAGTTGGCACCGGTTTTAACGTGTCCTTCCGGTAATCCTACTCTCTGGTCGTAGTCCCGAAACCATGGAAGACAGCTTTTATGCACCCAATTCTTAAAAAAGGTTACCGCTCCGATCCGTCCAACTATAGGCCTAACGCCATCACCTCGTTATTCTCTAAAATAATGGAGTCCATTATTAACAGCTGGTTCATGCGGTGCCTTGAGAATCACCAGCTGATTAGTGACCGTCAGTACGGTTTCCGTCGGGATCGCTCAGCTCATATTTATGCGTGTTTACCGCTAAAAAGAACCCCTTCGTCGTATCTCCTCAGTTTCAAGGCACTACCCTTGTTGCCTCAGCCAGTATCGGAGATCTAGGAATATGTATCGATTGACGTGCAGTTTCATGGTCACTTGGAAGATAAGGCTGGCAACGCAATCACTTACTATCAGGTGATCCGTATGCTCGTTTGACCCCTCTCCTATAAAAAATAACCTAGTGCCAAATTTTTTATTTGCATTCCTTCATTGCCCGTGGCTCAACTGAAGGAAAAAAACTGTAATCTGAGGTTGTGTTGCTCTTATAAAACGACATTAATAGTGTTAGAGGAGTGGTTTAGCATTGAGTTGCAGTCACAGATTCAAATTTCGCACGGAGCAAGTTCTGGTCTGAATGTTTGTCCTTGTGCAATTTATGTGTGTAAACTGCTTCCACGATAAAGGAGAATACTAGTGTAACGATATTATAAAAAAAATGTTTTACTGCGTGTATTGTTGCTGTCACAGGCCGACTTAAAACGTTATTTAAAGAACCAGTAAGTACCTAATTATTCAGCCTCTTTCAATGTTACTGATACATCATAGGATGTTTATTTACCAACACATATGTCATAACTTTTTTCACAAAGCGCGGTGGTGTTTAGAAATGGCTTACGTTGATTTGTTGCCAAAAGCGACACAGGCTATTTCAATGTAAAACGATTCTTCGTTTCCACTTTATTTCTAAAATAACCCATCATAATCTCTTCAACTCTACAGAAGATGTCTTGACAGACAATCTGGATATTTCTAAACTGCAAATATTACACACCGCTGAAGTCTTTTTTGGTAATTTCCTTGTTATTGTCATTAGCCGATCTTGTGATAATTGCCTCGTGTTGGAATTCTATTATATTTTACATAAACTGCACAAAACAATTTTTTACTGTGAAATGACTTTTTGATAATTTTCATTTGGTACTATTAATTTTTATTAGTTAATTACTATAGTCGGTCTGTGCTGCCACAGACCTCCCAAAAATGAGAGAAGGCGTTTATCCAGCCATGGGACGTAAATATTGCAACTATATTTTGCTTAAATTTAAAAATAAGCCTTTTAATTTTATGCTGGTATGAATAATATCTGTAGTGTCTTTACTTAAAAGACGTTATCAATACCTTGTTTTATTGAATAGTACACTTTATTGATCAGACAAAAGATTGATAAGAAGCGTGACTAGATTGATATCGTCGACAAATTGATAAAAAAATCAGTGACGGATTTGCTTTAATGTAGTCTATCCGTTGTTATAAAAAGTTATTATTTAAAATAAAACTACTTTAATCTATAAATCATGTGTATGTCTGATAGTGTAGATTGTTTTTCTTTGCAGCAAGAAGATGAAAAAAAGAGTAAGAAGAAACAGTCGCCGGTGGATGATCGGCCAATGGTGCCAGTTCCCAGTGATGCGATGCTTAACAGTGAGTTGATTGCTATATTTAAGATGGGTTCACGAATACTATAACATAAAATTAATCAAGACTTTTGGCATCATATCGCATAGCATAATTTACTTTTGTAATGGTGTCTTGCACGCACGTATTATTTGTAAGAGTTTTATTTTAAACACTGTAATGGCCTATAAAAGTGACATCCGCTTCCTGTTACATATTAGTTCCATTGAAGACATTATTTCTATAGGTTTATTTCTTATAAAATTGACAATCACAATTTGTTTATTACACAATTAATTAGAAAGGGAGGTAAAATAATGTCTTTATTAGAAATCTCGTAGGTAAACGCTTTATTATGATAAACCAGCCACGATAATAACGGTAAAAGTTTGATATTCTATCATATTTGCAATAGTAATGAAAACTCTATTGAAATTGTTACGGCCAACTATTATGGTGTCAGCTTTCGTAAATTGACTGTTATAACATCATAGCGGAGCGATAAATCTATTAGTGTGCATCAAATGTGGGAGTAATTATTATTTTTTACATTGTTAACTATTATTCTTTATAACAAGACTTAGCTTTTATATAGCAAAGTTACACTCACCACATTTTAATTACATTGTTGTGTCACTACTTGAATGCTTGCCAAAAAATAATACATCATAATATAATACTTAAGTCTATACTAACATTTGCTTCATAATATACAAGTACTTAATATTTAATCGTATATTTATATAGTAATAATATAATGAAAGTTTAGAAATAAACTCAGCTCCACGTGTCGCAGGCTCTTTACTTCCTGCCTATTAAGCCTAAAAACCCTGTTTGGTCTATGTGCACATGAAGTAAGAAGTATAATACAGTTAATTCATATCGATCTCTCCATGCATTACAGAAAAAGTCCTGTGCTAGACATAGGTCTCTGTCATAGATTACCTCATAGGGAGGATGCCATGTTTTGCGGGTTCGCAACCGCGGTTTTTTTATTATTCTGAGTTGTTAAGAGAAAGACGCTGCTGTCAAAATTCCATTTCGTTTCTCTTTGTCGCCCCCTACGATATTAACTTATGCATAATATGATATATGGATATTTAGTTACTGGTATCTTAGTAGCGTACTACAATTATAAGTTGGTACTACTTTTGGTTAACAACTTGTCGAATTATTGCCCAAGATTTGCATTGATGCTCACCTACTGCTACTTGCACTATTAGAGCCGTGGTAGCTCATATGGTTAACGCTCGTTGTAAATATAACATCCCCGCCGGCACCAATGAAATTGTCAATTACAATTTAAGTACCGATTTACCACGTGCTGGGCGGTGAAGGAAAACATCGTGAGGAAACCTGCATGTCTGAAGAATAAGAAAAAAATATTTCGAAGACATGTGAAGTTCGCCAACACGCATTGGGGCAGCGCGACGAACACTTCCTTGCCCTAAATCCCTCTCAGAAACAGGGGAGACCTGTGCCCAGCTTTGGGACGTATATATATACGTATATGTAGACGTATGTATGTGGGCTGTAACTTAACTTGCACTATTGCGTCTTGCTGTGGTTCTACGGGTGATCTCTCCTGATTCGATGCATATTGTGGTTTTGGCTTAGAGTATTTATGAGCAAGCTTTAGAGAGCGCGTATCGCTCATTGCCCATACAGTAAACAGGCATGCTTATGTAATATGTATATATTAATGTGCTTAAAAATTATATGACGACGTCATCTTTTTGTAATTTTCACGTGGCAGATCTATTATTTCAGCAAAACTAAATAATTCGGCATTTTTGAGGCACGTCGTTTCAGCCAAGCAGCTAGATTTATAATAGTGAGATAAGTAGTGTGACTGCAATTAGTTTTATTGTACTAATTAAGTCCTGGACAACGTGGACCGAAGACAGAAACGAGGTCCATTTACGGAGTATAGACGTCCTCGGGTGAATTTTCAATCGACAAGAAAAGTATTCATTTAAATAATTGATAAAAGAATCAGCAGAATCATCGTCAGAATGAAAAAGCTAATTATTATTGAAGCATTCCTTTGGATTCAACAATTTTTTACAATTACATTCATCTTTAAGAGCCCAGTCTTTCAGAGCAAAACAGAAAAATTGCATTCTGGTGACACATCTACACCCTCCCTGCCCCGCCACTTCATGTACCGCCACCGCAGTTATCTTTCTGGCCGTAGCGTGGAAAGTAGCTCTACTAAGATTTTCCAGTATCAATTTATCTAATATACAGGATTATTGATAATTAGCTAACAAATTTTCACATACAGATTTTCTACCTCGTATCTATTTTTGTTCCATGCTTTTATTACAAAATTCGTTACACAAAAAAAATATATTTTAAGTTTGTATAATTTTTGTTGTTTTGTTGAAAAGGTTTCTAAAAGATAATCATCTAGAACCTGTATAACATGTACTCGTATTATTGATTATTCAAATGAATCTGGCAAGTGCTAGAATGAGTCGTGCACTGAGGGTTTCGTAATAAGTCGATGACACTATCGAAAATCCGTCAAGTACGTCAAGTAGTTCTAAGTACTAAAATAGATTAAAAAAAAACTCAAAATAATTTCTATATAAGTACAAACAGTCCACTATCACACATATTTATAGTTTCTCATTAAAGTATAATGTAACTTTGTATAGCATTTACCTATATGCATGAATTACTATTCTTGTACAGCAGCATCGACGGACGACTTAGCGCTTTTTTTTAATTTATTCGCAATGGCTTGAATGATGTATGGAGGGTCTTTGATTGGCATCGAGCGTTCCATGCGAGAATCAATTAGCTCAGGAAGCTAAAGAGGAAGAAAAATGACGTCCAATTTTTTTTAGATTTTGACGTTTCTGTGATCAGCATGACAATTTGCGAACATTGCGCTAAGTCTCCTATTTGACGTCCGTATATTGGACGTCGTAAGCAGTTTGACGCCACATTATATCCAAAATTGGCCATAGTGGGCGTACAATAAATTACGGGATGCTGAGGATATTACTTAATAGTTTACTTGTAGTCTACGTGTATTACTGAATAGTTTTCGTATCTAAAAATGTCATTAACTCGACATCAGCAGCTACCGGTAACAAGGAAATCTCTAGTTGAAAATCAAAAAGACGAAATTTTCCTTATGACACTTAAAAATTAAATTAAAAAAGTATTTCTATAAAAACATAATGTACTTTTTTTTTAAAAAAAAGGACATTAACCACTCGTGGTAAGCTTAAATTGCTTGTGTTACGAGTGGTTCACGCCAGTAGTCGAATGGTGGATTCGAACCCACGACCTTTTTGAGTTCGCGGTCCGCTCCCTGCCATTAGGCTACTGTCGCTTGTAAACAAAACATCATGTGCAATCCAAAAATGTATAATACTTCTATATTTCCTTGAAGAACTTACATAATATGTAGGTAGGTAGGTAGGTTTTCTGGTACAAGCATATTTTTTACGTTTATGGTCCATATCGAAATTAAAAGTTATAAAACAAATACAAAATGATTTATAAACCCTTAAAGAATTATATGCAAAAAATAATAAAGTAGAGAAACTTTCAATTCGTAACAATGCGCAACCAAGATTAGGGAAAGAGATAGAAAGAGGAATGTTAGAGCGAGAGGAAGTGCAAAAATTTGGCACAGACAAGACGTCTGAACGCTACAGCCGCTCAGCGGCTACTAAGGAATATTGCCCGCAATTATTGTTTATAAAGTCAACATTTTATAGGTCGATCGAAATAATTATTAATTTTGAAATAAAGTGGTTTAAATTATTATTTTTTAATATTTGTCTAATTAAACACCTGCCCTTGAGAAAAAAATAATTATAGCATAAATATTTTCAGCTATTGCTATGAAACAAATAGTTTTTTATGAGGCGAAAACAGCGAAATTTAACGAAATTGAGACCTCTTATTTAAGACAATGAAAGATATTTAGAAAAAAAAAAACAGCGCATTTTGGAGATGAAGATGTTTAGCTATTAACGCGCTGAATAGATTTCGCCTTTTTATTATCGATTGCCTTATAATGGTACACGAACAAAGCTCGAAATTGCGTTGGGTGCGAGAGAGCTCTATTTACCGTTTGATTTATCTAACATAGACCACATAGATGAACCAAAAAAAAAAAATTAGCCATTACTTATAATCTGGGTATTTATGTGTTATCAAAATATTTTACTCTGAAACAATAATTTGCTGTAAAAAAAGAAATCAAAGTGGCGCTAATGATTCGATGTGAGTCAACTTTAAAAGACTGTAGCCTTAATATTTTGTGTTAAATCCTGAATTTATTACAAAGTAGCTTATTGTGATTATTTTGTTTAGCTTTTGAAATAAAATCTCCTCGTAACGAATTACACTTTAATGCTGTCTATGAGTGGTGATTTACATTTCAGTGTAATGATAGTAATAGATACTATTATTAAAATCGATAATAATTATCGACTGCAGACTCAATCCTTCTAAAAAAAGCGGACCACTAAGATTTTTTTCTAAATTGCTTGTATCCGACTGTTTGAAAAATAAATTACTTTTTAACCGAATTTTAAAAAAACTGAAAGGTTCCATATTCGACCCGTATGTTTTTAAATATACCGTCACCGATTTCGCGGAAGCAGCAGAATCGATTTAAATGATATTTTCTATAAATAGTTTCTTTTTCAGGGGATATATAAATATGAAAAAAAATTTTTTTGGAAAAATAGGGAACTAGTTAAATAGTTATTTTAAACTTGTGTCCATTCAGAGGGTAAAAAAATAAAACTTTTAATAAAAAAAGAGTATCGAATAAAAAATGTCCTTTATTTTATTTAACCACGTTTTTATTAAGTCGCTTTTTTGTTCGTCTGTCTGTCGTTCCAGGTGGAATTTAGTAATTGATTTTAAACTAAGTAACATCCCGATGAGCCGGAGATGAAATTTTGAATATAGATCAAGTACGGATGGCAATGTAAGAACATGATGGAAAACGTAAAAAAAAACCGATTAACTTGTGTAATTTCTACCTTCTGATTAGTATTGACCAATTCCCTTATCAACAGTAAATTACGGTAGATGTACTGGTCTGTAGTATATGATTGCAAGACTTTGACTCGAGAACTAAGCCGGTCATTTCAAATCACTCTTCCTCCATGTCACTCCTAAAGTGACGTTATCGGCTAAGGCTCTGGAATAAATAAGTTGTTATCTATATTTGCTGAAGTGTAATAAACTTTTGCTGAATTATGATCACTTCAAGGTTGACACGATAAGATATTTACATGTTTTTAACTTCCATTTGCTTGCAAGTTTCAGGTAGAGATAGTTGTAGGTTTTAAGACAATAGTAATTAGGCATTTTCTAACCTAATATATTTACCATTCAGGACCCTGCCAGGTTTTTAATCATTCACATTCATTTTATTTCTTATTGGCACATAAGTGAGTAGTACGGAAGGAATGCAAAACAAGCAAATCGATTTACATTTAGTATCGATGCTTGGGTTCAGTGTCAGGGTTAATGGTATTAACCATCAACTGTAACTCCTTTATAATGGTCTAGCTTTTGTCCGTGTCTTCAAGCAACTGGAGATAGGAAAATGACATAATTTATAGGCATATGTCACCGTAAAATTGTAAATACCGTTAGACTATAATCCTATCTCGCAAGACTGTAAACTGTCGAAACATTGTGAACCGAAACATACTGTTTACAATTTAACGCATTATTTTTTGGTAAATTATAATCTATCGAAGTGAAACTGTTAAATCACAATCTATCGCGCTTTAAATTGTCAACTGTCCGAAGACTGTCCCTGATTGGTCATTCTTAAAGTAGGCCATTTTGTATCCATAGACTTAGGAATGAAACACAGGTGTCAGTCAAATAAAATAAATGCACTTCAAAAATTGTGACATAAATTACTTATTTATTATTTGGTTCGTAATCAATAATTCTGACATCATATGGTAAGAAAAAACTGTAGCAAAATAAAAAAATCACAAACGTGACAATATTTTCTTCTCATACACAAATTAAAAAATAAAACCTGACTTTAAAGACCAGCTACTTTCCTCATGTAAAACCCTATTAAAGAACATGCTGTACAATCTTACATATAATGATACTGAAGAGCTAATTAAATAGCACATAAGATACACACACACACACACACACACACACACACACACACACAAAACCAGACCCGGACGTAATCATTCCTATTCCAACTATTGCGGAATCATCTCTTGCAGGCGCTATTATTTATTTTATATTTATTTATGTAGTAAAACAATACTTCCTTAGTTTTTGTATTAGAAGCATTAATTTTAAAGGCCGATGACAAGCACCTAATATTAACACTATCTCGATGTAAATGAGGTCCAGTGACAAACCGTTTTATATCGCATGCCCGGGTCCTAAGATACAAGCTGCGCTTAGTTTAGGATCCGCAGCTACCTGTATTCTTTATAATGTTACTTATTGTTAAAATAAATAAATAAATAAAAACGGAAATAAGCACCACACAACAAAACAAGCCGGAGACCCGTTTTACTAGAATTGAGGCATTCTATCTAAGTCCTCAGGGGTGACAACGTATCCGCATTTTGATTCTTAATCGAGGTTAAATGTAGATGTCTATGGCCCACAGGATCCACTTACCATCAGGTGGACTGTGTGCTCGTTTGTTACCCTAATTCTATAAAAAAAATTAAAATTGAAAACAACAAAATTGTCTATTCGAAAAAAATGGAAGTAAATTGCACCAATAAAAATGTTCACTTATTGTTGCACGTCAACGAGCTGTGGCATCTGGAGTTACAAAGAACATTGGCTTTCTTGTAATTGCATTGTTTCATTACTTCCGCGCCAAATGATGAAGACATGGATGCAATATTCTCATCGGTATTGTAACCTGAAATAAAATTGAAGTAAGCAAATCTAATGTCCGGAACATTTTGAAGTGCAAGGTATCGTAAAACCAGCAAATATAAAATATATTGCTAAATGTATTTTATGGTAACATTAAAAAGTAAATTAATACTGATCTCTGGAATGTCACTGAGAAGTTCTGCATTTGTACAGGAAAGAACAGCATTTAGAGGCATCCAATCTTTGAGTATACCAAAAGCAATGCAACTTGATATAATTCGTTCTTTTTCATTAAAACTTTTTCAGTCAGGTTTTTAATGTTCAAATTTCCCCTATTAACTTTTCGGACGTCAACTGATGATACATTTGAACCAGTACTGATATCTTCAAATTTCATTACTTTTTTGTTTATATTATTTGATGTAAATATCATTTTATCTTCCGCTCTTTTTAAATTTATTTGCGATAGTGTTCTTTCTTTTACTATGTTATGTTCATTTACACACAAATTGCAAATTGCAAGCAATTGCGATCCTTAGCCTTCATTTTTCCCAGATACAATTCCACATGTGGCGCGAACTATTTTCTTGCATTTTGTACATGTAATAGCTCCATATGATTCTTTGCTGCGAATGTTACACACCAAATAATTCCTTTCTTCAATTATTTCACCAATATCACCTACATAAGGCAGTAAGCTAGGTGCGATGGCTTTTTCTAATGTGATGTTTTCTTTGACAATATTTTCATCTAGTTTCCATTGCTTTTCTGAATTTATGCTGTCCGTACTATCTAAAGATATTTTTTTCTGCTTATTATCTGGTTTATGAATAATAACATCCGTAAATACAGGTAAATTCTCATGTTAAGCAGGAAGTATGTAGCCTTTTGCAATCGGCCGCTCCTGTCCCGATCGGCCGCCTGGCGCCTAAAAACGAAACTCGATCGATCGTTGCCTATTTTTAGTTTTACGCAAACGCCGTAGAATTAATTATTTTTATGTATTTTTTTGGATATTTGGAAAGTTTGCCTATAGTTTATATTTATATAATTTCTATTCCACTTACGCAAAACACCATGTTATTTTCCAGACGGTAAAAATAGTCACCAGAGAGATTTAATTGTATAGAGCGGACATTGGGAATATTTGAATACAAAAACTGTAAGTTTGCGCATGTGTTACGCCCTTTAGTGAATTATAGCAATACTACGCTGAATATTTATTAGGTAAACATTTTTGCTATTCCCCATTAGGTGACACTACTAAATATAAGGTAAAAAATCATTTTGGGCACGTCATCAAGCACTAACACAATGATAAATAATAGTGACATTACTGGATAACGGAGGGCGCTTAGTTCAATAATTAATAAATGTGCCAGAAAAATCTACTAGAAATAATAAAGTTTAAAGATTATTTGGTTAATATACATTATTTTTACGATAGTAATTAACCGAAATCACGTTCATTTTTTACTCCATACCGTGAGTTACAATACCTTAATGCACAACCGGGCATACTTTCTTTAAAAATGTTTAAATCATGTAAAAGCATCAAATTTTCATATTTTAACAAGTCTAATATGTAAATTTTATGTTTTATGTTATAATTTAGATATATCGTGAATATTACGGTGACGTAGTTTATAACAAAAATGGCGTTGGTACTCGTAAAAGTAGCGTAATAACCTATGATTGAATATTATTTCATTAAGTAGAGCTCGACTGATCGACTAGGTTAGGTGAAATTCTTGTATTTAAAAAATAATAATTAGAATGGTACATATAACATAGCTACGAAGCTTTGGTAAGAAAGGTAATAAAAAATCGATAAAATATAAATGCATATATAATATAAAGTCACGTTATAAGTCGTTCTGATGTTCTAAGTAGTTATCCAACGTAACAAAGTCACGATGATTTTTCACTGTGAATTTTTGTAACCAAAAAGACGGTCACGGTTATTTAAAAATAACATTTTCCCCAAGTATAGTTGCCTCTTACGACACCCACGGGATGATATGTATATTAATACACCGCCACTATACGGTAATTGATAATTTCTAAAAACATTTTATTTATCGACATCGTCTTGCAATCATCGTTTCTCTGTCGCTCACTTGACGTGATATCTCATACTCATACAAATAATTCGATATTTTAATTGTTGATATTTTTTTTTACTTTTATTTAATAAAACAGTAAAATTAATCAGCAAAATGACTAATTTATATTTACCTTTTTTAAAAAAAACTGACTCGAGAAAAATTGATATAAATTTGGCCATCTACACGAGCCAAGCCTTGACCTCACACGATTTACCGAAACAATTTTTTAGTTTTCTATTTACTTACTAAAAATAACCCCTTAAAAGTTAAAAATTCAAAGTTTTAATCCCATATCTGTTTTGGACAACTGTTTTAGATATTATAATTATACCAATTTTAAATCATCTGAATAAAATCGTCTTTGCGAAAAGACAGACTCTTAAGTTATTCCGTAAATATTCCGTTTTGATAATTTTTGCGGGTAACACTAATAATATTGCTATACAATAGTCCAGGGGTGTGGTCCACGGGAAAGAGTAAAAAAAAGGATAGAATAGAACCACAATCGATCGAATATTACTTAATGTTATATTAATGTTAATCCATTATGTATAATCTTTTTTTAAATTGTTAATAAATGCATAACATGATACAATATAACAAATACCAAACTACTGGAAACACAAAAATAACAACCAAGTTGCAAAAATCTTCTAATATTATCTAATTTATCACAGTCAACGTCGTCGCCTTGAACACACGTGACACTTTGTAAGAATAACTTTTTTAAATCTCGAAAATACTGTATCATTAACACTATTTTATGCAGGGCTAAAAAATTTAAGCCACTAACTGAAACCTAGAATAATACTGAAAGTCATTTTTTACTTTCACCACTGGTTTGGAAAAAAAAACTGTCCTAGGAAGAAGCAGCAAAAAACCTAGCGGGACTCATTTTAAGTGTAATTTACGGTGTAATATTTGTATAATTGTTATGAAAACAATTAGAAACAGCATTGTAGCGATCACCACATTCGCAGAGATTATTATAAATCATATACTCTTTAGTAGTATATAATAAATAAACATATAAATAGTATATAATAACAATTTTTGCTTCATAAATATTTTTAACCTTTTGATAGATAAGTTATAAATATAGGAATAATGAAGGAATTACTGAAGGAATTACTGTTCCTAGTATTTACAGAATGTACATCACTATTTTTTTTTGTGTACATTTAATTTTCTGAGTGGCCATAGTTTTAACTTTTTAAGGGATTCCTTCAGACTCTTGTTATAAATTCTCTTAATGCTCTTCTACAATACAAACATAGTTTCAATTAGTGTTGCCCAAAATCGGTCTTGGTCTTACAGTCTTGGCCTTGTTCTTGCATTTTTGCAGACTAAGACCAAGAACAAGACCGCCTAATTTTAGCAAGACCAAGACCAAGACTGACCGTGCAAGATTTGAGCAAGAACAAGACTAAGCCTGCGAGACTCTTGCGTCTTGCAGTTAGGAATGAGTGTCGTTTCAGGGAGTATAGGAGTTCGGGTATACGCTTAGGGACTTTATGAGACGCAAATATATATATATATATATATATATATATATATATATATACATATATAAAAATTTCGAAAATTGGACTTATGCGCATTACGAACAATACCATAAACATGCATAGCGGATGAAAATATCCATTAAAAGAAAAAACAGTGCATCCCTAGTTTTGACCATCGGCACTTTGATAGTGCACGGCGTCTTGTTGTCGGCATCATCAAAGGTTGAATACTGACCTGTCAAAGAAATTTTGCAGCTATTCGGAAGTACAAGGTCAAGATACACGCGCCGGCGGCTTCTATTGATATCGCATTCAATCACTACATTTGACACTGTTTGAATGCCGCCACAGAGTACATGTTCCAAAGAATTAAATAAGTTTCCGGGTGCTCAGTATGGACACGAATACATTATGCTCATCTCGCAAGGAATATTGTAATTAGATAATGGTAAGGATAGGTAGATACCATAATATTTTATTCTAGTAAGTAATTATAATAATATTAACTATATGGGTTTATAATAATTACTTACTATTATTATTATTACCTAATAGATAAACATGTTCAATAAGTTCACTGCAAATCTCGATTTTTGGAAGTGTGTTTTTGAACACAAAGGGTGCGTTTGGCAGAAAAAAGCGCTAGCAAGCGCTTGTAAGCAAAATGGCGATCGTAAGCGGTAAGCGCTGTCAAATCGTAAGTAGCTATTTTCCTCCAGGACACGATGTTAGTTTTAACCGGAGAACCTAACCTAATTTAAATATATGTTTGTAAGGTATTCATATTAAAAACTTACCAATCATGAATTTTTAGCACAAAACAAATTATAAACTCTACTTCAAAACAAATAAATTAAATAAGCAAAATGGCGGATTGTGTCAGCGCTACTGAAGTAGCAATCGTGTCCTGGCCGAAAACTATTTAAGCGCTTATAAGCGCTTGCTAGCGCTTTTTTCTGCCAAACGCACCCATTGTGTTCGAATATGTCGTCACCCATTTGATAAATATTGTAGACACTTTTAACACACTTGAAACATGTAAACATTTTGTGCAATGCTAATCGAATAATATAAGTGTGCATATTAAATAAAAAGCGTAAAATAAGATCTATGTACTTTTTAGGAGCCCGAGTATCTCTTAGAGAACCGTTTAAAGAAATTGATTGCATCGAATTGATGTAAATAATAGTGATTTGCACAATTTTAATAGTAGAAATAAAAATAAAATCACAATACTTGCTTTCCGGTTACACAAAGTATATAATGCGTTCTTGGGTAGCGATATACGCTTTTATAATAAGATTCCAAAAGAAATGTTAGACCTTTCACGTTTTTAAGTCAGACAAAAATGCTTGGAACTGACCTCTCGTACTACACAGGACTAACTAGAAATTTCTAAACCGATTTGGTATCTACATATACATTTGACATTTTATGTTTGACTTATCGATTTACATAATTATAGAACTATTGTAAAAATATTTTGAAAAGAGCAACTACTGAGTTTCTTACTTTCTTCCATGATTCTTCTCGGTAGAATCAGAACCCCTGGACATGGAAAAGAAAAAATTGGGGAAAACAGTGATTATATGACTATTCAAAAGTGTATTTTTAATGCTTACTTGAATAAAAAATATTTGAATTTTGAATTTCAAACGAGTGTAGGCAAATTTAATTTAATTAACGTAGATTAATTCAATCACAAGAAGAACATAATATAAACAATTTTATTTACATATTTACATTTCATTTTTACGTGGGCACACTATAGCTATCTGGCAACGCATCTACTTTATTAATCTTCTGAAGAATCATTAATTTTATCAAATGATGCCAAACTTTCCTTTGTCGGTCTTTCGGCGTATACTTACAAATAGTAGTATTTATTTTAATTCCAGTCATTCCCAATTGTTATTATATAGATTATTTTCTAAAGCATCATTAGTAATTAGAAAACATAGAAATAGGTTAAGTGATGAGTCAGCCAGATGGTTACTTTGTATTAATTCTTGGTCAAAAGTATTAATATAAAGTAACAGTAATGTCAAAGCTGTTGTGTACTGTTATGTAATTTAATTTGTATTGTATTTTATTTTTTATTTAAATAAATGGTAAATTGTATAACTCTTTTATTCAATTTCATATAAGGGTCTATCAATCTCTTTCTAAACAGATAATGTTCTTTATAATGCAGTCAAGTTAATGTCATTAATTTGTTAGGGTTCCGTAGTCAACTAGGAACCCTTATAGTTTCGCCATGTCTGTCTGTCCGTCTGTCCGTCCTCGCTTAATCTCTGTGACCGTTAGCACTAGAAAGCTGAAATTTGGTACCAATATGTGTATCAATCACGCCGACAAAGTGGTAAAATAAAAATTGGAAAAAAATGTTTTATTAGGGTAGCCCCCCTATATGTAAAGTGGGAAGTGATTTTTTTTAATTTCAACCCTAACGTGTGATATATTGTTGGAAAGGTATTAAAAAATGAATTTACTAAATTCATTTTTTGATAATGTCAATAATTTCGGAAATAATCGCTCCAAAAGTAAAAAACATTGTGTCCCCCCCCCTCTAACTTTTGAACCATAAGTTTAGAAAATATGAAAAAAAAATCTGAATAGTAGAACTTTATATAGACTTTCTAGGAAAATCATTTTGAACTTGGATCGAAACAACACTACCCACTACTGGGAGCAGTTGCAGGAGCGCGGAGCGCTGCTGGAGCGCGAGCATAATGGATACCCACCTTTAAACTCATAAGTGGGAACACTTATTGTGATGAACGGGAAACTACGGTACCCTACACTGAGCGTGGCCCGACACGCTCTTGGCCGGTTTTTTATTTTTTATATGTTTTGACTAAGTTTTAGCACATGTAAGCTTATTAAATGTAAACGTTTATTAAGAAACAGACTAACTCCCGTGGCCGTGAGACTTGGTAGACAGCTCAGCTGGTTAGAGCATCGGCACGGATCGCTTCGGTCGTGGGTTCAAACCCCACCCGGTATTAGTTGATTTTTCGAATTTCTCATTAAATGTTTAGACATTTATTAATTTGGTTGGTCTTTCTATGGCTATGTTAATTATAGTTCTAAGATCTAAAGTAACGTTTAATAAATAACAATAGGCTAACAGGTAATTGCGAGACTTGCGAGACTTTTGCTGCAAGACCATGACCAAGAACAAGACTGAGAGCGCAATACCAAGACCAAGAACAAGACCAGGTGTATTGGCGCAAGACCAAGACCAAGACTTGTTCTTGCATTTGGGCAACACTAGTTTCAATGTCAGTCGTATTACCCCATACTCGTAGCAGGATTTTATACGGCGGTATGCTAATGAAATAACTGTGAAGTAATGTTCTGTAGCCTTACATGTATAAGGCCTCTAATCTTTTTATAGCACATGCTGCAAAACTATGTTTGCAAGTGTAAGTTAGTTTAGATATACGATCGACCACATTAAAGCTTTGCGTAATTATAACTCCGAGAAAAACAGTGAATTTAATAAAGCTCATCTTCTCCCCATTTAAAAGCACACTGGTATTCACTTGTTTAACATTAGGTGTGGAGAACTTAATTAATTTCGTTTTATTACTGCTTATACGCTAATTAATGACGTTAAACCAGTGTACTACTTATGATATAGCCTTATTCAGTTCTTTATATTTTAATAATTACCTTTTAAGTACGAAGTATAACCAGCAAATAAAACTATGTCATGGTTATTCCCTATCAAGTAATTTAAGTCATTAATATGAACTAAAAACAGGAAGGGACTCTACTATTCTCTAAATGAAACGTTATGATTATATGATCTTTCATTGTAAAGGTCATATAACTTTTATCTACTCCTATGGATTCCTTCTGTCGCCCACTTATTAAACGATTTTCGGCTGTTTTTCTAAAGGTGCTAATTTGTGGTTATATCAGATAAAGAAATATTTTATTGCTATTACACACTTGCGTTTTATAATGTCGACCGATGTAGGGGAGAATATTTTTTACACTGCAAAGTTAAATTTGTTCTTCTTTCCGACTTACCATTTTGAAATAATTTTCGGTGATATAACTTGTTGTTTCCCGGGATGAAAGTTTATAATTATATGTCATGTATTATGTACCAATGTGGCTTATTCAGAACGCTCAGGACGCGAGTCCTACCTCATGAAATAACTAAAGTTCACTTAAAAGAAATAGTAGTGAAATTCAACTAAAATGTTACCGCCACATTATTTTGTGACACTATTTTTGTAAAACAAATGCTTCCAACGCCTGCTCATAAAACAAACTTTTTAAAGGAAAAATTAAAATTTGTTTGTTTGCAAAACAAGTTTCAATTTAGCAAATTTATGGATGTCGTTTTTACTTCAAATTTATTTAAAAAATAGTGCTATTTTGATTTTAAATTACTTAAATGAAATTTTTGGAATAGGAATCTAAAGATTTACTTTAAATTATTTTCTTTTTATCTAAAACGAGCTAAATAAGAGTAAAATTCTAAATACGAATTGATTTGAATGTAAGTCTTGCACCGGAACATTTATTACTACATAAATAAGTTTACACGTTTAGGACACCCACAAGACATTTCTTCTGAATCCCAAAAACAAGTGGCCATCACGTTTTCGGTCATTAAAACAATTTTTCGCTTTTATACGGTGCTCTTTCTCCGGCACCAACACACTGTTTTGACTGTTATTTTGTCGTCGAAGTATAATGATGAATTAATGTTTCGTCTACAATCATGAAACTATGCCAGAAATTCTGCGGATAATATTGCAACTTCTCCAAACACGATTTTGAAATGACCTTCCTGAATTGTTTTCAATCTGGAGTCAACAAAAGCGACACCGATCTTGCACTCAGCTTTTTAGGGTTCCGTAGTCAACTAGGAACCCTTATAGTTTCGCCATGTCTGTCTGTCCGTCCTTGCTTAATCTCTGTGACCGTTAGCACTAGAAAGCTGAAATTTTGTACTAATATGAGTATCAATCACGCCGACAAAGTGATAAAATAAAAATTGGAAAAAAATGTTTTATTAGGGTAGCCCCCCCCCCCCCTATATGTAAAGTGGGAAGTGATTTTTTTTAAGTTCAACCCTAACGTGTGATATATTGTTGGAAAGGTATTTAAAAATGAATAGGGGTTTACTAAAATCATTTTTTCATAATGTCAATAATTTCGGAAATAATCGCTCCAAAAGTAAAAAACAATGTGTCCCCCCCCCCCTCTAACTTTTGAACCATAAGTTTAGAAAATATGAATAAAATCTGAAAAGTAGAACTTTATAAGGACTTTCTAGGAAAATAATTTTGAACTTGGATGGAAACAACAGTACCACTACCGGGAGCAGTTGCAGGAGCGCGGAGAGCTGCTGGAGCGCGAACATAATGGATACCCACCTTTAAACTCATAAGTGGGAACACTTATTGTGACGGACGGGAAACTACGGAACCCTACACTGAGCGTGGCCCGACGCGCTCTTGGCCGGTTTTTATATAATCTAGGTCATGTTATACGATATTGGAATTTTTCATACCATTTATACTGTAGTGCCATCATGACTGACTATTTGGAAAAGGGTATAGATAGTGGCGGGCAAATTATGCAATGCTTGAATGGGAAATTGAACGTGGGTAAAAAAATTTCCTTGTACCAAGACAATATACCTGTTCAAATCAATGGCCGTTGCAATAGCAAAAGTCTACGAGTTAGGCTTCAAGTTACTTCTCCGTCAAGTCTATTCCCCAGACTTTTTTCTGTTTCATAACCTCAAATTGGCTTCCTTGGAAAAAGTTTTCAATGCATGAAGTGATTATTTTTCCTGCAAATGAGTATTATACTCAGATTGATAACAGTTTTTTTCCCGAGGGAATGAAAAACTTAAATTTCACTGGACCTTGTCTAGAGCTTAGTGGAGAGTAGTTACGATGTACCAGTTCTGGCGCACTTGTAGAGAGGTTGTACCAGTTCTGGCGCACTGAGTCAGAAGTTGTACAAGTACGACGTTCGTCGATTCACGATCCTAAAAAAAAAAAAAAAAAAAAAAAAAAAAAAAAAAAAAAGGTTTTGGCATGCTCTGATCACGAATCTGCGGTCCATTTTTGCGTAGGATGCACGGTTCCGGAGATGTGCAGATCAATTAACTCTTATCTAATTGATATCCGCTTCGAGCCTCAACCGTCATTAGCGCTCCATTGTCCTTATCTACTTATCTATTGTTGATTGACTACCGTCATTATCTATTATTCGTCGGCGTGTGGGTCGGCTTATGCTATTGTATTATACTCCTTTGTTCCTATCTACACTAATCTGACTCATTAATAAAACACATTACCCAATTTTGTTAAAAGTTTTATTTATAAAATACAAAATCTTATTACTTATTATCTATAAAATAGGAGCGAAAATTTCTCAAACACTAAAATATCGTTGTACAATGTGTTCCCTGTAAATATACTCGTAAAACTATGCATTGAACATCCCTGAAACTTATATAGCAAATACATTAAGCAATATTCGCCACAAACTGAAGTCCACTCATTCTGAATCCTATCAACATTCCAGTTCCATCTTTTACAATTTCTTTTAAAAAACTCTAGATGATATCGTACAGGTGCCCGTCCGAATGAATCAAAATATTGACCGACGTCATTCGTATCGATATATAAAGCTACCCAATGTGACCCTGGTTTATCATCTGTATCCAAATTGCATATTATATACGTTGGTACGTGGGTGTACATGGGTAGTTTATTGGCAGCATAAACATTATTTTCTAGAGTGGGGTGAATCTTTTTCAGATGTTGTTGTACATCTAGTGTATCCATAATATTACTGCTATTAGTAGATTATTACAGTACCAATCTACTCAATGACTAATATAGGAGTGATCAATTATAGTGATTTCTAAATATTAAATTGCATTCTTTGTGTTATACAAATCGTATTTGAGTCACCAATACACTGAACAAGACACGACAGGAAGGACGTAGGAATGTAGAGATAAGCAACAGAATGTAAGGTAAGCTTGTTGACGCATAAAGATACTATCAATTCTACTGCAGAAATTCTTTAGATTAGAATTATTACTCACTGGTACTATATAAGACCAAGCAACTGCAGTCATGGAGTTAGTGTATGGTCGTTTGACCGCAGTGGATCTATCAATACTACGTTTGTGTTACTTCAACGCATCAAAGGCCATGGATGTAAGTGTTTATTCTATTGACAAACTTACTTTCCTTTCTGTTATTTTCTTACGTGTGTATGATTTAGTGTTAACAAATTATATTTAAATATTATGTGTGTGTATATGGTTAAGCCGTGGTAGCTCAGATGGTTAGCGCAAAATGTAAAATTCACAGTACGCGACCCGGGTTCGATCCCCGCCGGCACCAATTAAATTGTTAATTACAATTTTAAGTGCTGATTTACCACGTGCTCAGCGTAGCCCTAAAACCCTCTCAGAAATGAGAGGAGGCCTATGTTCAGCAGTGGACTTTAATAGGTTGTAACTTTAGCTTTTTTAACTTTTATGATTAAGTGTTAACAAATTGATATTAACATGATAACTGTGTTGTTGCAGAAATCATTGAGCTTCGATGAAAATACCTATAAACAGTATTACTACTCGCCACTCTCCCCTCAAGAAGAGAGTGATGACATCGTCATTAATAATAACACATGCGATGGTGGAAAAAGAAAATCGCAATCGATTGATAATTTTTTTGAAGCTGAATCAAAAATAAAAAAGAGGAAGCTGTTATCATCAACCGTAGCACGAGCCGCTAGAGATGGTGTATCATACATTTCTACTAATTCTGACGACGGAGACCAAGCGACGCATCTCATCAAAATTGAAATGTACGATATGAAGAAGCTATCCAAGATTCCAACTACTGATCATTGGAAACATGCTTCCACGAGGATTAAATATTACGTAAAGACTAATAAGGATAGCATCTACGACAACACAAACGCCCTCGTATACAATACTACAAAGACAATAGCAGAAAGTGAAAAAGTTAAAAAATACTTTTTTAACAATGACAGTCATTAGCTGATCATTAGTGAATGTGATTCTGTTTACTTAAATTACTTCCGTGTACTCATTATATTGTATTTCTAATCCTTTGTTAGACTTAAATATCGGACATTATTTGAAATTTGGGTATCAGTTGGTCTACCAACACTGAACTGTTACTTACTCTGCTACCTATTTTCTTCTTTACTATAAGGATGGCAAACTTCAGTGAAGTGTGCACCAGTGCTTTCTTCTCCACAACCATGGAAGAGAATATGGAACTATTCAACAGTGAATTAAATCAGGAGTTGTCTAAAGTTTGTGATGAAATGGAGAAGGATCAAATGTTCGATTCATCGTATGATGATGAGTTGTATAATCACTGTGCGATGGTTGAAACACAGTTTAAGTAAGTAAAATAAACATTCATTTCGATCATAATTTACACAATGTCTTGTACAGTTTTTAATAAATTTAAACATTTTAGTAGTCAACCACTACAACTTGGAAGAGGAACGAAGCGAACGAGCAGCAAAGAACCCAAGATCATCAAAAAACCAACAACGGAAGCAGAAGCGCCTACCTCTGCAGGGAACAGTATCAGTAACGATGATCAAGTGAAATGTCTAACGTGTCATATATTTATCAAGAAACGGTATTTAGCTAATCATTTTAAAATTAATGTTCACAAAAATAATCTTTTAAATTCACATAATTCTTTATCAAACGTTAGTGTTATTGAATCTGCTTTTGGAAATAGGATTTTAACTTATAAAATCAAGAGTAGAGTAGATAGTTCGACATTGGTAAATTTTGAAACTCCTGAACTATTTTTAAATTCTATTAAAGATGATATTTTATTTTTAATACAAGAGTGTATTCATCAACACATAATTTTTAAAGTAAACTTCATATTGCATGCTGATTTTGTTCAACAAACTAAAGATATTCATGATACGTTCGATTTTCAAACGCTTAACTATATTATTTGTCAAGGAGATGACTTAAATATTTTTTTTTCATCTTTAAATGATACAATTACTACTAAAATTAGTGCATTTGAAAAAAAAGATAGTGGATGGAGTCTAAAAAACATAAAATCGATAGACATGAATGTTAATAAATTTAACCCCCTACGCGGTACTTCATACATAGATCTTCCTCGTGACATAAAATTAAAAAAGGCTGTTATAAATGTAAAAAGCAAGGATTATTTTTGTTTTAAATGGGCGTTACTCTCGGCGTTATATCCCGTAAACAAAGACGCGGATCGTGTATCATCGTACGTTAAACATGCAAATAAACTTAAATTTGATGGTATTTCCTTTCCAGTTAAAATTTCTGACATAGCAAAAGTAGAGAAATTAAATGATATTAGTATTAATGTTTTTGGGTTAGAATATAATAAAGAAAAACGATGTAATTCTATAGTAGGTCCATTATTTTTAACAAAGTGTCGTAAAGATAGACATATCAATTTATTATTTTTTTCCAAGGATACAAAAAATCATTATTGTTACATAAAAAATTTATCGCGGTTAGTTAGTAAACAAATTTCAAAAGACGGTCACATCATGTACATTTGCGAAGCATGTCTACTTCACTTTCCATCTAAGGAAAGTTTAAATAACCATGAACAATACGATTGTGCCCACATTTGTACAGAATTACCAAACAGTGAAACTTTTAAAAAAAAGAATTGGTTTGGTCAACCTATTTCAAATGATAAAATTAAATTTGATAGTTATGAAAAAAAGTTGAAGATACCATTCGTAGTTTATGCTGATTTTGAAGCATTTTTAAAACCAATAGAATCATGTTCTAACGATCCTTCCAAACCTTGCACACACAATATTCAGAAACATGAAGTACATAGTTTTGGTTATTATATTAAATGTTCATATGATGATAAATTGTCAAAATATGTAACGTATTGCGGACCCAACTGTGCACAAGTGTTTATGGAAAGTTTATCTAACAATCTCAAAGAAATAAATAGACTTCAAAAATATCCTCCACTTCCGCTAACAAATGAAGACAAAAACCAAATTTCAAATGCAACCATTTGTCATATTTGTGAAACAGAGTTAGCAGAACATTTTTATGATTTTGATTGGTACACCGGTAGTTTTATAGGTGTTGCTCACGAATCATGTAGCTCGAAGTTCAGAAAACCTCGTTATATACCAATATTTTTACACAACCTTAGTCACTATGATGCTCATTTTATTGTGCACGCGTTAAACTTTTGTGATGGTGAAGTCGAAGTTATCCCTCAAAATAAAGAAAAATATATATCCTTTTCCAAAAAATTAAAAATGAATAACCACGAAATTATATTAAGATTCATAGATTCATTTAAGTTTTTATCATGTAAATTAGAAGAATTGGCCAAAAATCTCAGTAATGATCAATTTCAAGAATTACGTAGAAATTATCCTAATGATGAAGATTTCTTTCGTTTAAAACGGAAAGGCGTTTATCCATATGAACTTATGACTAATTATGATAGTTTAAGCCTAACATCGCTCCCCGAACAAAAATTTTTTTATAGCTCGCTCACAGATTCCCATATTTCAAATGATGATTACAATCATGCTAAAGATGTTTGGAAACACTTTGGGTGTTGTAATATGCTGGATTATTCAAACCTGTATTTAAAAACAGACGTTTTACTTTTAACCGATGTATTTGAAAACTTTAGAAAGTTATGTATTAATACTTATGATTTAGACCCTGCCCATTATTACACAGCACCCGGTTTAAGTTGGGAAGCAATGTTAAAATATACAAAAATAGAATTAGAACTTTTAACAGATTATGAGAAAATTGCATTTATTAGATCAGGTATCAGGGGTGGTGTATCTCAATGTAGTAATCGTTATGCTAGAGCTAATAACAAATATATGGGGGATTATGATGCAGGGAAACCAAATTCATATATCACATATTTTGATGCCAACAATTTATATGGTTGGGCTATGTCTCAATGTCTTCCTACTGGTGGATTCGAATGGGTTAATCCGAATACAGAATTTAATGTGTCTGAGAAATCGAACTTCGGTTTTATTTTAGAAGTTGATTTGGAATATCCTGATGAACTTCATGATTTACATTCGGACTTTCCTTTATGCCCCGAAAACATTTGTGCAGACAATATTAATGAAAATAAACTAGTCCCAAATTTAAATAATAAAGATAAATATGTAATTCATTACAGAAATTTAAAGCAGTGCATAGAAATGGGGGTTAAATTAACTAAAATTCATAGAGTTTTAAAATTTAAACAGTCTCGCTGGTTGAAGATGTACATAGATCTAAACACAAAATTAAGAACGTTAGCAAAATCAGATTTCGAAAAAGATTTTTATAAATTAATGAATAATTCAGTCTTCGGAAAGACTATGGAGAATATTGAAAAAAGGGTTAACATAAAATTAGTTACACACTGGGAGAACCAGGGCAAAGCTTTAGGTGCTCAAGATCTAATCGCTAAACCACAATTTCATAGTCTTTCAGTATTTTCGGAAAACCTAGTTGCGGTTCAGTTGCGAAAAACAAAGTTAATATATAACAAACCAATTTATTTAGGGTTTTGCATTTTAGATATTTCAAAAACATTAATGTATGATTTTCATTATAACTATATGGTTAAAAAGTTTAGTAAAATCAAATTATTGTATACAGATACGGATAGTTTAATATATCATATATTTACAGATGATTTTTACTCTGATATAAAACCTGACCTTTCATCATACTTTGATACCTCAGCTTATGATGCAAATAATATTTTTGAATATCCAAAATTAAATAAAAAGAAATTAGGTTTTTTTAAAGATGAAAATAATGGTAAAATCATGAAAGAATTTGTGGGTTTACGATCCAAAATGTACGCTTTTAACTTAGAGAATAAGACTATAGCCAAGGCAAAAGGCGTAAATAAATGTATCACTAAAAAGATGACCATGGATAATTATAAGTCTTCTCTATTTAATAAAAAAGTGCAATATTATAGTATGCTTAGATTTAAATCAATTAAACACACAATTTTTACACAAAAATTAAATAAGATTGGTTTATCATATAATGACACAAAGAGGCATATTTTAGATAATAATATTGAAACATTAGCTTGGGGTCATTATAAACTGCGTTATGTAAGTGTTGATAGTTTTTAATTTTATGTCTGCATGTAAATAAAATTTGTATTGATTGTAAAATAATGATAATAGTATAATATGACGTAGAGTTTATTACATATTTAATCGTTGTTTTATTGTAAATAATTTAAGTTAATTGTTGTTTATATTTGCGTGTGTGTGTGTGTGTGTGCATTTATTTGAGATTGAGTTGATTGTAAAATTATGATGTACTAATTGTGTTAGAAATAGTATACAGATCATTCTGTTTTATATAATGTTTGCAATATATATTAATTGTTAACACCAACACTTTCATTTTTTATTTCACCCCTTAGAACTTTAGACGTGTATAATGTTTCACTTTATCCATCCGTTTACTGCTATTGTGGCGGGGCCAAGTGGATGTGGGAAGTCAAATTTTGTAACAAATTTCATAAAATCAGTTACAGAAATATGTAATTGTGATTTTAATCAGATCACATGGTGCTTTGATGAAATGCAACCTTTATATAATTTACCAAATGTTAACTACCATCAAGGAATTCCAAATGTTAATATGTTTGACGGTGAAAACCCACATCTTGTTATTATTGATGATCTAATGAGAGAGTCCGATGGAAGAATTGTGGATATATTTACAAAAGGTAGTCATCACAGGAATCTTAGTGTATTTTATTTAACACAAAATTTATTTCATCAGGGTAAAGGGCAAAGAGACATATCCTTAAACTCAAGTTATATAATATATTTTAAAAACCCTCGAGATAAAACTCAAATAAGATATTTAGCACGACAAGTGTCACCAGATAACCCAAAATTTATTGAAGATGCCTACAGGGATGCAACTCTAGAGGCGCATGGATATTTAATGGTAGATTTAAAACAGAATACCAATGATTTTTGTCGTATCAAGACAAATGTCTTCCCATTTAATGGTTTCTGCACAGTCTACGTCCCCACAAAAGAGTTTAAATACACCAAGAATCAAACATTTCAAATCATTGCTAAATGATGCATCGTCGACTCACAACGCATAAACATTTGCTAAACGCTTTGCATACGCTTAAACCAAAATATCAAAGAGCATTACTTAAAACGTGTGATGAAGAAGAAATTAACTGTATTTGTGAGTGTATTCATAACGTTTTACAAGGAAAAGTACCTCTTAAAGATCAAGATAAACAAAAATTGAATAAACACAAAAATATACTCCGTCAACTAGTGCGTAAGTGTAAACATAAACTAAGAAAAAATATAATTATACAAAAAGGAGGGGCTTTCTTACCAATAATATTAGGTGCAATATTGAGTGGATTAGTGAGTGGACTAGCCAGTTAACATGGAAAATGCAAAGAAAATGATACTTATCGAACCTGGATTGATTGAAAAATTAAAACAAGAAAATAAGGTTAATACGAGTAGTAGTTTATCTCGATTAGATATTGAAATGCAAAATATTATGAATAGTAAGACGGAAGACCGAAAGAAATGGATGTTATATTTACAAACACTGCAAAGATACCTTCATTTTACCGAAGAGGATCGTCAACCACTCAGATTACCAATTTATTCTGATACATCTCATGAAGATTCAAACGAGTCTAAAATTGGTTTTAAAAATAAAGATAGAGATCTAAAAACTTCAGTTGATGCTGAATCTTTGTTGGAGGAGAATCGATCCATCAAAAGTAAAGAAAATGTTGAAAATCCACTTTACACACCAGCTCAAATACTCAGTTTAATACCAAAAACTTATAATAAAAAAGGACAGTTATTATTAAACTTAGTTGAAACAAGTAAAGGTAAAATACATTGGGATAATGAAGGTACAGTCATAATTGATAATGAAAAAATTCCTGGAAGTAATATTGTTGATTTAATAAATGATTCACTAAGACCCTTAAAAAGAAGTGATCCAGTAGGTTGGGATAGATTTGCTGAAGCATTAAAAGATATTAAAGTACCACTTACTTATATTGGAAATCCAAAGAGATGTGAGTTTATTAACCAACTTCAAGCAAAAGATCTGAACAAACCCTCTGAGATTGAATTTCAAGAGTTTTCTACACCGAGCAGTAGAGATAAAAAGTCTACAACTAAAATACGTAAAAGGCTTGAGTGGGAAAAATGGACCCCGTACTAGAAGAAATTAACAGGATTTATTATGATCCATCTAATCCCGCTGGTTTTGGTAGTATTGATAAATTATCAAAAGCCATGAAGGGTAAAATGAATAAAAAGCAAGTAAAGGAATGGTTAAAATCACAAGAAACATACACATTACATAAACCCATTCGAAAAAAATTCCCGCGTAATAGGTACATTCTATCAAATATTAATGAACTGTGGCAAGCTGATTTAAGTGATATGCGAACTTATTCTCAATATAATGATGGTTTCAAGTATATACTTTGTGTTATTGATGTATTTAGTAAATATGCTTTTGCAAGACCAATGAAAAGGAAAAACTCAGAAACAACTAAAGAATGTTTTGAAAGTATATTTACTGAAAGTAATTTAACACCTACTCACATACAATCTGATAAAGGTACAGAATTTGTTTCAAAAGATGTACAAAAATACTTTAAATCCAAAAAGATTAATTACTATACCACTAACAATCCTAACATTAAGGCCAGTATTGTTGAACGATTTCAAAGAACACTAAAAATGAAAATGTGGCGTTATTTCACTCATAATAATACTTATAGATATATAGATGTTATACAAGATTTAATATACTCTTACAATCACAGCTTTCACTCTAGTATTAAGATGTGCCCATGTGATGTAAATTCCAACAATATTATGACAGTTTGGACTAATCTTTATGATAGACGGTCAAACAAACTTTCTTTAGAAAATCCTAAACCAAATTTCAATGTGGGTGATTATGTTCGAATAACTAAATATAAACATGCTTTCCAAAAAGGATATGAATCAAATTGGAGTGATGAAATATTTATTATATCTTCAATAATTGATAGATCTCCATGGGTTGTTTATACAATAACAGATTTACAAAATGAACCAATAGTTGGTACTTTTTATGAAAGAGAATTACAGAAAATCACTTACAACCCCACCTCACAATATAAAATAGATAAAATAATTGACACTCGTTACTCAGGTAACAGAAAAGAAGTATTAGTGAAGTGGAAAGGTTATCCAGATAAATTTAACAGTTGGATTTTAGCTTCTAGTTTAAAAGAAATATGAATAAAGAAAGTTTTTATTTAACTTTGCTCAGCAATAGTTCAATGGAATATTTTCCTGATAACAAGACCACAAATTTTTCAACGAAATTACCGAAAGCTATTAAATTAGAAGGTGAATGGTCCGTTGGAGTTGTCGAGTTTCAATATCCATGTACCATGTTTACTGTTCAAGATCATGAAAATGTTATATACATTACAAAATCTATGTTAATGCCTAATGAAGATAAACCATCCACAGTGTACTACAAAAAACATATTCCAGCTACCAACTATGATAACGTTGAGCATATTTTAAGAGTGTTAAATGGTATCGGAGAGAACTTGAAATTTCGCTATGATGAAATAACAAAATTTGTGTCTATTTCTGTTTTGGATAAAAATATAACATCCGTAACATTATCACCCAAATTAAGTTTACAACTAGGTTATGAACCAAATAAAAATCTCCTAGAGAGAAATTTTGGAAAGTGTCCAGCTAATTTACACTTAGGGTTACCATCTCAACTCTTTCTATATTGTGACATTATCGATCCTCAGATTGTGGGTGATGTTATGACTCCTTTACTAAGAGTCATTTCATTAGATCCTACAAAATACATTTATGGTGCAAATAAAATGCACGTTTTCTCTCAACCTCACTACTTACCTGTTATGCGAAGAGAGTTCGATACGCTGGAAATAGTTATAAGATCGAGCACAGGACAAAAAATACCATTCCAGTTTGGAACCGTGTGTATTAAACTACATTTCCGAAAATTATAATAATGAATTCCCTTCGTGATCATCATAAATGTCCATATGAAAATTATTATACACATCAAGCTGGGTCAGGAGTTGGAGTAATTTATAAGGGTGCACCATACCAACGCGGTCATGGTATTGGGAGCTTCTTAGGGGGGTTATTTAGATCAGTTTTACCTTTACTTTCAAGTGGTGCTCGAGTGATTGGTAAGGAGGCATTAAGCGCTGGAGTAGGACTTTTATCGGATATGGTTCAAGCGCGTCCTATGGAAGCCTCAATAAAAGATCGTCTAAAGCAAGTTAGTACGAATTTAAAACGAAAGGCTGATGAGAAAATTGATCAATTTAACATGACAGGATCTGGGTATAAAACTAAAAGAAAACGATTGACCTCGTTCATTCCACCATTAACTGCTAAAGTGAAAGCTGCGAAAAAACTTGGTCTAAAACCAAAAAATAACAAAGATATATTTTCAAATTAAATATGTCTTTCCTTCATAATCATTCTTGCGAGTGCGTTAAGTCAGAATTGGATTTGTTTGCACTACCATCTACACAAACTAGCATTGAAAATGGATTGTGGATTCATTATAAACCAATTTCATCTCTTGGTGATGATGGACCTATCGAGTTTCAAGTTCAGGGGACAGGCGATGACTACATAGATTTGTCTCATACATTACTCCACATAAAGGCAAAAGTATTAAATCAAGATTCAACTAACTTGATATCTACTACAATAGTAGCACCTGTAAATAATTGGCTGCATTCACTTTTTAGTCAACTTGATGTTTATTTAAACCAAAAACTTGTATCACCACCTAATAATACCTATGCATATCGAGCATACATGGAAACCCTTTTAAACTATGCTCCTGCTGCTAAACAATCTCATCTTACTTGTAGTCTTTGGTATGATGATACAGCAGGAAAAATGGATTCTACGGATGGTAAAAACATAGGATTTGTTAAAAGACAGGAATTGATTAGTGAAAGTAAGGAAATAAAAATGATTGGTCATCTTCACGGTGACATTTTCAACCAAGATAAATTTTTAATTAATGGTGTTGAAATGAGTGTTAAATTGGTTCGATCTAGAGAGAGCTTTAATTTAATTGCTGGGTCAAACGATGTAAAGTTTAAAGTTTGCATTACGGATGCAACTCTTATTGTTCGACGAGCACGAATTAATCCAAGTGTATTACTCGCACATCAAAAAGTTTTAGCTTCTACCACTGCTAAATATCCTATTACTCGAGCTGAAGTAAAAGTTTTAACAATTCCATCGGGTGTTCAAGGAAAAACTCTTGATAATATATTTTTAGGGCAGGTACCCAAAAGATGTATAATTGGATTTGTGAACAATTCTGCATTTAATGGTTCCCTTACTAAAAATCCATTTAACTTTGAAAACTATGGTATTAATTCTTTCAGCTTATATATTGATGGTCAACAAATACCTTCAAAAGCTTTGCAACCATCCTTTAATAATAGCATATTTACATCAGCATATCATACTCTATTCTCGGGAACTGGTATTCACTTTCTTAATGAAGGAAATGGAATCTCTTGTGAACAGTATGCCAAAGGTTACTGTCTATTAGCATTTGACTTAACTCCTGATTTATCAGCCAACTCATCAGCTCATTGGAATCTCATAAAGCATGGTAGTGTAAGATTAGAAGTACGATTTGAATCCTCACTAATACAAACAATTAACTGTATAGTTTATGCTGAGTTTGATAATATTATTGAGATAGATAAAAACAGAAATGTTACTGTAGACTATAGTAGTTAAGGTTATAATATGTGTTGTGTGATAGATTTTATGAGTTATGTGTAATGCATTTTGTGTGTATGTAACTATGTGAAACATTATAAAATTAAATAAAACAAATTGTATGCAATATATTATTTTTTTATTTCTTTATAAATATTCTATTTAATGTAATACAAAACTCTGTTCGAGTTTAAATTTTACATAAGCACACTGACTAAACCACTGAACATGCTGCTGCCAAGGATCATCATCATCTTCCCAATCTTTTAAGCCACCACCACAATGGAAACACTTGGTCCTGTCTGCATGGCCAGTATAAAAGAAACCGGCTTCTGCAAGATCTTCAGGTTTCTGTCGCATAACGAGAGGCCAGTTTTCGAAACTGAGCAACCGGCTAGATTTTGAACTGAAGAATGGATATTCAGCTCTTGAGTACTGCATATTCTTCTCGTTTTCATCTCCACTCAGTGTTGTAGTTTTGTTCTTCAATGATGTGTTCTGTACACGTATGCCACACTCATCTCTTTCTTCTGCTCTTGTCTTCCTGTAATTTAAGTAAACAGAATCACATTCACTAATGATCAGCTAATGACTGTCATTGTTAAAAAAGTATTTTTTTACTTTTTCACTTTCTGCTATTGTCTTTGTAATATTGTATACGAGGGCGTTTGTGTTGTCGTAGATGCTATCCTTATTAGTCTTTACGTAATATTTAATCCTCGTGGAAGCATGTTTCCAATGATCAGTAGTTGGAATCTTGGATAGCTTCTTCATATCGTACATTTCAATTTTGATGAGATGCGTCGCTTGGTCTCCGTCGTCAGAATTAGTAGAAATGTATGATACACCATCTCTAGCGGCTCGTGCTACGGTTGATGATAACAGCTTCCTCTTTTTTATTTTTGATTCAGCTTCAAAAAAATGATCAATCGATTGCGATTTTCTTTTTCCACCATCGCATGTGTTATTATTAATGACGATGTCATCACTCTCTTCTTGAGGGGAGAGTGGCGAGTAGTAATACTGTTTATAGGTATTTTCATCGAAGCTCAATGATTTCTGCAACAACACAGTTATCATGTTAATATCAATTTGTTAACACTTAATCATAAAAGTTAAAAAAGCTAAAGTTACAACCTATTAAAGTCCACTGCTGAACATAGGCCTCCTCTCATTTCTGAGAGGGTTTTAGGGCTACGCTGAGCACGTGGTAAATCAGCACTTAAAATTGTAATTAACAATTTAATTGGTGCCGGCGGGGATCGAACCCGGGTCGCGTACTGTGAATTTTACATTTTGCGCTAACCATCTGAGCTACCACGGCTTAACCATATACACACACATAATATTTAAATATAATTTGTTAACACTAAATCATACACACGTAAGAAAATAACAGAAAGGAAAGTAAGTTTGTCAATAGAATAAACACTTACATCCATGGCCTTTGATGCGTTGAAGTAACACAAACGTAGTATTGATAGATCCACTGCGGTCAAACGACCATACACTAACTCCATGACTGCAGTTGCTTGGTCTTATATAGTACCAGTGAGTAATAATTCTAATCTAAAGAATTTCTGCAGTAGAATTGATAGTATCTTTATGCGTCAACAAGCTTACCTTACATTCTGTTGCTTATCTCTACATTCCTACGTCCTTCCTGTCGTGTCTTGTTCAGTGTATTGGTGACTCAAATACGATTTGTATAACACAAAGAATGCAATTTAATATTTAGAAATCACTATAATTGATCACTCCTATATTAGTCATTGAGTAGATTGGTACTGTAATAATCTACTAATAGCAGTAATATTATGGATACACTAGATGTACAACAACATCTGAAAAAGATTCACCCCACTCTAGAAAATAATGTTTATGCTGCCAATAAACTACCCATGTACACCCACGTACCAACGTATATAATATGCAATTTGGATACAGATGATAAACCAGGGTCACATTGGGTAGCTTTATATATCGATACGAATGACGTCGGTCAATATTTTGATTCATTCGGACGGGCACCTGTACGATATCATCTAGAGTTTTTTAAAAGAAATTGTAAAAGATGGAACTGGAATGTTGATAGGATTCAGAATGAGTGGACTTCAGTTTGTGGCGAATATTGCTTAATGTATTTGCTATATAAGTTTCAGGGATGTTCAATGCATAGTTTTACGAGTATATTTACAGGGAACACATTGTACAACGATATTTTAGTGGATGAGATGTTTCGCTCCTATTTTATAGATAATAAGTAATAAGATTTTGTATTTTATAAATAAAACTTTTAACAAAATTGGGTAATGTGTTTTATTAATGAGTCAGATTAGTGTAGATAGGAACAAAGGAGTATAATACAATAGCATAAGCCGACCCACACGCCGACGAATAATAGATAATGACGGTAGTCAATCAACAATAGATAAGTAGATAAGGACAATGGAGCGCTAATGACGGTTGAGGCTCGAAGCGGATATCAATTAGATAAGAGTTAATTGATCTGCACATCTCCGGAACCGTGCATCCTACGCAAAAATGGACCGCAGATTCGTGATCAGAGCATGCCAAAACCTTTTTTTTTTTTTTTTTTTTTTTTTTTTTTTTTTTTTTTTTTTTTTTTTTTTTTAGGATCGTGAATCGACGAACGTCGTACTTGTACAACTTCTGACTCAGTGCGCCAGAACTGGTACAACCTCTCTACAAGTGCGCCAGAACTGGTACATCGTAACTACTGTGGAGATTATGCTGAGAATTTTTTACTAAAAAATATTGTTTTCTATGATCTTTACCACACTTATTAACCTACCCTCGTATATCCTATTAAGGTACGTAATAGGTAGTACGCAGAGTTAGAAATCTGAACAATTGAGAGAATAACCACAGTCGTAGATGTTGCCGCGCGCCGAATTTAATACGGAATAAATCAACCCAGGTAGATAATTGTTATCTACCTCGCTCATCAAGCAACAACATGTCTACATGGTAATATCTGAAAATTTAGAGCCATAAGATAAGAAAGGCATGAAGCGTGTAACGTTCCTTTAATCTTTTGTCAATACCGTTGTCATTATAAAGTGAGATGATAGGCCACCTATATTACTTCGCATGTTTAGATTCTAACGTGTTAATCAAATTTTACAGAATAAATAATATTAATTTAGTAACAACAACGTAAATATAGTGCCAAATGTTCTATTTAATATGACTACACAAAAAAATAATGAGTTCTGTAAGTATATACATTCATAAATTATAAATTATTTTGAAGAAGCCTTTTCGTTTTTAAAAATATGTGGATTTGAAATTGCAAGCCAAGTATTTTTAAATTTAATAAAATTTTTGCATAAATATTTAACAATTTTGATTTCACGATTATCAATATTAACAAGACAAAATATAACTTTATTCACATTAATATAATTATTCAATAACTAATTACGTACTGAATTCAGTTTTGCCTTTCATCACCCTCACATGGTCATGGGATTATGTAATGAAACGCCTCACATCTTCGTTACTGCTCTACATATTCGGTTTGTGTATATTATATTTGGTGTAAACAAGATATCTATAACGCCTATCTGTAGAAAGCCATATAATCTTTCTGGTATTTTCCATTGTCGTCTCTAAAGACACCCACGAGACGAAATAGAGAAATGGATTCTCCCACAACAACATCAACACGTCAACAATAACGTGAAAATTACTAAAGCTGTAAATTGAACATGAAAATTCTTTTATGTTGTGTATATGTGTGTGATTTCTCTTGTTGTGTATGTATAAGTCATCTTAAAAATTTCAAAATTTAAATATTAATTAGTACTTAAGTAAAGAACATTCGCTTACAGTATAGAACCTAATTTAAGAAACTAATAGATATAAATTTAAAAATATTTCTCAGTCAGCTAAAATGTACTAAGAAATTTGCACATACATATAGGCAAACGCTTAACTAACCTGTACTTATTTCGTCCTTAAATTTTAAAAGATTCTGAATTAATTAACAATGCACTGTCTATGCACAAACAGGAAATATTTAAGGAATATACCAATATTTATTGAATACCGTCAAACCTGGCAAATTCAAAAAACTCTTGGTAAGATTACCTTAACTTCAAATTACTTTAAACTGTTCAAGAAATGACTCTTAGTAGTAAAAGGAGCTTAAATATTATACTTGTTTGAAATCGGTTGTTGTGAAGATGTAGGTTTGTTTTGAACGGTTGTAATATTATGGTCACAAAACTTAAACAAATGGTTACAGGTAGTTTAGTAAAGTTTAATATGGTGTGACAAACTGTTGAAATTACTGATTCAAAGGCTTATAGGGTGTAACCGGAGTTCATAAATGCAGGCTTCCTCAGGTCCGGCGGAGATAAAATTCTGATTGCTAGCATGCTATTAATAGCATAGTGACATGCGTGCGTCTAGTCTTAGAGTAGGTACTACTACAGCCTTAAAACATTCTTAGGGATGTAATATTTTACAGAAAAAAATATTTTTACAAATAACACGCTTTTTCTGTAACTTTTTAGTCTTTGTAGTCTTTTTTTGTAACTTTTTATCTCTACTAAATATAATTTAAAGAAAACAAATTAAATAAGCAAAATATTAGGAATTAAAAATTACCATAATAAATTATATGTTTTTATGATTATACGCGAACTTTTAAAAAAAACTTGATTACGTACTGGTTTTTTCTTGAAGAGGTCTATACCCATATGACGCCATTGATATCGACATTGTCTTTTTTCTTTGCAGATCTGCGTACTGCGTTTGGTCTTTTAGACCGGGACAGTGACGGTCACGTGACGGCCGATGAATTGCAATTCATGCTGCGTAACCTCGGCATACAGGTCAGCGACGACCTCATTTCAGACCTCATGAAGGATGCCAGTAAAACTGGTAAGTAACTAATACCACGTGTTAATTTTTACATTAGCATTAAAGATAAGAAAATGAACGCAGTATCGCCTAGTAATAGAATAATAATAATTATTGAACGTAAATGTATTATTCTTCATATAATTCGTATGAATATTCTACCCTATATTTATGTATATATATATTAAATAAAAAACGTGAAAATTACGAAGAAAGAAATTTTGCATGGGATTACATCGATCTTGCAAATTTACTAATTGATTAAAACTTATTTATAAATTGATAACAGCGATCAAGAGAATTGGTAAATGTATATAATCCATAGACTTGGTACTCTAAATCTAAATCTATCCTCTCTAAATCTGTACGTATATATAGATAAAACTGAAGTACCTATATGTTTAAAACTACTTTTACGGACTTCATCGCGTTTATTTTACTTTCAATTACTTTTATTTTTAATTCCCGACGTTTCGGGCGCTTTCAAGCACCCATGGTCACAGGGGGACTGATGATGACATGAGATGACTGACGTCCCGTCAAAATAAACGCGATAAAGTCCGTAAAAGTAGTTTTAATCAACGTGTAGAGTTCGCGTAAATATAAGAAATCATTACCTATATGTTTGTAATATTGAAATAATTGGCTTATATTAAGCTGTTTGCAATTTTACCCAAGAAGGTCCGAACATTTTCAATTAATCATTAATTTCTAGTTAGTTAGTTTTGATGTAAAATCGATTTTTAACATTTTTTACTTCAACACCACGCCTCAAAACTATAGGTTAACTATAGGTATGTATTTCTTACGTTAAATTAATAGATATTTAATTTTTATATTGAATGTTTTCCCATATTGCTCATAGTTTTTCATATAATAGTAGAAACACTTGAATTTAAAGGTGTTTTTCTATGATTGGACAACGTGTTAGACCTCAAGACCACTAATAATATTTACGCGGACGAAGTCGCTTAAAAAAGTAAAACAGTCGTTTCATATCTTAATTAAACATCTTTCACAACTTCTTATATTTATGCGAACACTACACATTGAATAAAACAATTTATACAGATTTTATCGCGTTTAATTAACTTATTATAATATATAATATAAATACATTAATATTCCAAAACTAAATTCTAAACAATTCTAAATTCGTACAATAATACGAAAACAAACATCTGCCTGTACTATTATATACTTTTATAGTTTAGACTAAAACTTTCTATTAGTTTTCATCTCAACTTAATGTTATATATGTACCATTGTTTGGAAGAGCGGTGCTTCCTAGCACAATCGAATCCTTTACTGAAAGGGAAGCTCCAACCACGATTTGACGTAGTAGGTTAAGTTATGGAATAAAGAAATTGAATTTGAAAAACTGAACTAACCTAAACCGGGCTCACTATGACATTGGGACGTCAAACATCTCGGCCACTTTCCGTGACCATGGGTGCAAGCACCCATAACGTCGGGAATTAAAAATAGGTTAATTAAACGCGATAAAATCCGTATAAATGGTTTTACTCAATCTTTCATAACTTTTACTTTGCTTAGTTTTGTCATTGTCATGAAGTTTATAAGTTATGTTGTATAAGTAATAAGTTTTATAAATTATAAAGTTAAGGCGCCGTGTGAAGGCGGAGTAAAAGAATTCATCACTCTCATTTGATCCTGTGGTTATTTTATGAGAGGCTACTATAGGAATGGTCTCAAAGATCTTATAACTCCAGATCTTAAAGTGGCAGTAGCCTAACCGAATAAACGCAAACTCGGAACACTAAATTACTAAATAGTAAACAGAATAAAGATGCCGTTAAAAATATATTAAAGGCAGCACTTCGTATTGGACAATGCTAAAATAAGATTAGCCACTAAAATACACGTCCTTGCCTGCATATCTACCCAAGAAGTGAGCGTCGCAGCTGCGCTTTGATTTGATATTCTGCCAAAAACGTACTCGAGTTTTATTCATATTGAGTCAAATCGGTCCCATGGCACAATTTCACGAGCACAAGATTTTTGTTTCCAAGTTTGTCACTGCGTAGGTCAAATATAGATTTGTTTACCCAACATTTGATCAGCATTTTATTAAAATCATTTCAAAATATTTTAACGCTAATTTAAAAAATTGCCTTTACGAAAATCTAGAAATAAAAATATCTAATAACTATTGGTTAGATGACATTTTTGAAATGATCTCATTCGCTAATTAACAAACGAATATTAGAGCGACGACGAAATAATTGATTCATTATGGATTCTACTTAAGAGAATATAATCACTACATTTATAATGAACTACTTATGTTCCTCTCTTTTGATTTTATCATATTACTGAAAAAATCATTTTGATTATTTTAGTTGACTAACTGGGGCACTCAGAGTTGCCTAGTGAATGCTTAACTTGTACTTTTGTAAACATTTTAAAGAGATAACGAGCAATACGTTTATGTGCCTATTTACGAAAAATGATATCAATAATTATTGAAACAAAAGCTTAAAATGTACGTGCCATAATACTATTATTTCATGAATTATAGTATCTTTACATCGTCATGGTCTTGTTATGTAGGTCGAATTTTGGCTATTAGAATTCATTATATAACCGATAACTTATTTAAAGTTTAAACACCTACGCACATATCTTGATTTACCCACAGGCTAATTAGGCTAGAGCGTAGGGCGCAAAGTCTGAGGGGGGGGGGGGGGTGTCTGAGCATGCCTCTTCAACACAGATTACCTCCTAAAGAGGTAATCTGTGCTCTGCAAGGACCACTTATTTACAGAATAAAATTTGGTATAATATTCTCAATTAAATATAGAGTAAATGCCGCAAGCATTTTACTTTTACTTTTTTTTTTATTTTTGGTACACAAACTAATGAATAAATAGTAAAAATAAAATTTTTAATTATTTTTGATGCCCTTCATTGTTCGTTGTCTGTGATTCAAAGATTGCTCAAGTTCTCTTCTAAACCACTAATTTAACTACCTTTTGTCAATGTTGTCAAAGGGAACTTCTGGTAGCTTCTGTTAGACTTTTTCCATCTCTGGACTGGGAGGACAACTTTCCATTTTTGCGACGAGATTCTCTTTTTGCGTCCAACTCGACTCTAGATAACAGCTCCATGCCGGCTGTGCAGTTTTTTTTTTTTTTATAGAAGAGGGGACAAACGAGCATGCGGCTCACCTGATGTTAAGTGACTATCGCCGCCCATGATCAACCGCAACACCAGGAGAATTGCGGGTGCGGTGCCGGCTCTTTAAAAAGGAGTAAGCTCTTTTCTTGAAGGTCTCCAGGTCGTATCGGTCCGGAAAAATCGCCGGTGGTAAACTATTCCACAGAGAGGTTGTACGTGGAAGAAAACTCCTTGTGAAACGTACAGTGGTTGATCGCCAAGTATCCAGATGGTGTGGAGGGAGTGCTTTCATGAAATTTGGCGGCTGGGATTAATCCGAACAATTCCTCAGAGCACTCCCCGTGATAGATGCGATAAAATACGCAAAGAGATGCAACATCTCTTCGCAGCGCCAGTGAATCGAGCCGATCGGAAAGCACTCGGTCGTCGACGATTCGAGCCGCTCTGCGCTGGATGCGGTCAAGTGGAAGGAGTTGGTACTGGGGAGACCCAGCCCAGAGATGGGAACAGTATTCCAAGTGCGGCCGAACCTGCGCCTTGTAAAGTTGCAGGCGGTGTGCCGGCATGAAATACTGTCCCGCTCTGCTGATCACGCCAAGCTTTTTAGAGGCCAATTTGGCCTTCCCTTCCAAGCGACCACGAAATTGCACGCCACCCGATATGTGGACGCCGAGGATTCCGATACTGGCTGAGGCAACAAGGGTAGTGCCTTGAAACTGAGGGCATACGACAAAGGGGTTCTTTTTAGCGGTTAACGCGCAAATTTGTGTCTTCTGGGGGTTAAACTGGACTAGATTTAGTCGTCCCCAATCCAAGACTCTGTTCAGCAAAGACTCGACTTCAGACACAAGTTTGTCCCGGCACTCGGAGACGTTTTCCCGAGAAATATTGGCTCGGCCGGTGTAAAGAGCATCACCAGTGCTGTCATCTGCATAGCAATGAATGTTACGGGTATGCAACATATCATTGATATGCAGAAGAAACAGCGTTGGCGATAGCACGCAGCCCTGTGGCACACTAGCATTAATAGGCTTTCAATCGGAGCTTGCACCGTCTACAACGACCTTGATGCTCCGATCTGCAAGAAAGCTGGTGATCCAATCGCACAATTTCTCGGGAAGCCCATAGGAAGGGAGCTTCGAAAGAAGCGCTTTGTGCCAAACCCGATCGAAGGCCTTCGCAATGTCCAAACTAACGGCCAATGCCTCCCCCTTGAACTCTACTGCCTCCGCCCATCTGTGAGTGAGGTAGACCAGAAGATCACCAGCTGACCGACCACGGCGAAAACCGTATTGGCGGTCACTAATCAGCTGGTGATCCTCAAGGTACCTCATGAGCTGGCAGTTTACAATGGACTCCATTGTTTTGGAGAACAAGGAGGTGATGGCGATTGGCCGGTAGTTGGACGGGTCTGAGCAATCGCCTTTTTTAGGGATCGGGTGGACGAAAGCCGACTTCCATGATTTTGGGACTACGCCTAGGGAGTAGGAGTACCGGAAAAGACGCGTTAAAACCGGTGCCAACTCTGGAGCACACGTCCTCAGCACAATTGGGGGGATTCCGTCAGGCCCACTCGACTTGTGGATGTCCAGGGAGAGGAGTGCTTTGCGAACCGAGCGCTGTGTGAACTGCACTTCCGGCATGGAGCACTCTGACCGCGGGATGGTTGGCGGCGTACTCCCCCCGTCATCAAGAGTCGAGTTAGACGCAAAGAAAGAGCCTAGAAGATCGGCTTTCTCCTTTGCAGTATGGGCCAGTGAGTCGTCCTCCCTGTGCAGAGATGGAAGAGATGGCTGACAGAAATTCCCCTGGACAGCCTTCGCGAGAGACCAGAATGCACGGGTTCCAGAAGGAAGGCGAACTAGTTTCTCGCCAATTCTGCCTATGTGCTCTGACTTTGCCTTGGCAATGACTCTTTTGAAGGACCTAGAGGCGGAATTATACTTCTTTTTTAGAGCGCTGGTGTTTACATCCCGGGACGCTGATGCATCAACCCAGGCTTGGTAGCACTCCTGCTTATAGCATGATGCTATTTTACAGGAGCGACCAAACCATGGCTGAGATTTGCCTCCAATAGGCACCACAGAGGGAGGAATAAAAAGTTCCATACCCTGAAGTACCACATCAGCAACAGAATCCGCAACAACGTTGGGATCATTCGGCGAGAAGCAAACCCGCCCCCAAGGGTAGGATGCAAAGAAAGACCGCATCCCATCCCAATCGGCTGACCTATAGTGCCAAACACGGCGGCAGCCTGCAGAATGCAACCGCGATTTCAGCGTGAGTGGCACTACACTCCGGACCAGACAATGGTCCGAGGAGCCTAAAGGGGCGTCGACGGAAATCTGATATCCGTCCGGGTGAGAGGTCAGCAGAAGGTCCAACAGGGAAGGTGCATGATCCTCCACATCTGGAATCCGCGTAGGCGAAGTAACCAGTTGTGTCAGACCATATGCCAAGGCAAAATCATGAACAGATCTCCCCGCACGATCGGTTAAACGTGAACCAAGCCATTCGGCGTGATGGGCGTTAAAGTCGCCGAGGATCACGATCTCTGCGGAGGGGATCTGCTGTAGCAACGAATCTGCAGCCATTTGGACGTGGTCGAAGAGTCGGTCTGTTTCGGCATTACCGTTATGGGACCTATAGAGGCACCCGTAGATGCGCGGATGGTCGTCGCTGTCTACGCGTAACCAAAGGATGGACAGGTCCGAACCTTCAAGTCTGCCGAGGCGTCGAGAACAGATGTCCTCTCTGACGTAAACGCAAACTCCAGCCCGAGGCACAAAGGAGTGTTCCGGTTTGTACCCCGGGTAGGAGAGATACGAGACATCAGCCGGAGAGGACACCTGCGTCTCGGTCAGAAAGAGCAGAGCCGGCCTCGCCGTCTCGAGATGGTAGTGGACGGCGTTTAGGTTAGAGTGAAGTCCCCTGATATTGCAGAAATTCACGGACAGCGTGGCAGGGGTCGCCTTGGTCTTGTTGCTCCGTTTGCCCCAAGCAGTTGTAGTCTTGAGCGGAATTTTGCCCCCCCCCCCCCAGAATACGCGGGGCAGCCTGAGCACCCACGCTCAGAAGTGGAGAAACATGGTCGTGGATGCTCAGCGAGGGATTCTCCAGGGGTGCTGGTACCCTCCTGGGGTAGTCTATCATTATTTAATTCCGCTACCATGTTGATGGTGGGGGGGGGGGGATTTGGGCCTCCACACACAGCTCAGTACGCAAAGCGTCGGAGTTAGCACCGGTTCTAACGCAACTTTTCCGGTACTCATAGGTACCACACTCCAAAGTCTTTACTCCGAACTCATGGAAGACAGCTTTAATGCATTCGACCTTAAAAAGGTGATCGCTCAGACTTTAGGTTTATTGCCATCACCTCTTTGTTCTCAAAAATAATTCATTATTCGCTGTTAGCTCGTGAGGTACTTTGACCAAAGGTCACGGTCACTAATTATCCAGCTGATTAGTGACAGCCAATCCGGTATCCATCGGGGTCACACAGCTAGTGGCTTTCTAATTTACCTGATTCATAGATGAGCGAAGGCAATAGCGTCCAATGCCTTAGCCGTTATTTTGAACATAACGAAGGCCTTTGATGGGGTTTGGCGCAAAGCGCTTCTTTCTAATTTGGATCACCAGTTTTTGTGCAGATCCGAGCATCAAGATTGTAGTAGACGGTGTAGGCTCCGTGTTCCACAAGGTTGTGTGCCTCAAATGACAGGTTTGCGCGTTTATCGCAAAAAAGTACTCCTCAGTCTTATCTCCCCAATTCCAGGGCACTCCCCTTACTGCCCTAGCCAGTATTGGAATTCTCATCGTCACCATATCGAATGACGTGCAGCTCCTCATTGCTATCTAAAAAGCTTGGTGAGCCCAGCAGAGTGGGACAGTATTTCATGCCGGCACACCGCTTACACCTTTATAATCCGCAATTTCATTCTTACATGGAATATTGTTCTTATCTCTGGACCCAGGCACTCCAGTTACATTTTTCAATTAACAGCGAAGAGCGGATCGAATCGTCTATGAGCGAGTTCTTTCAAATTTTGTCGATTCACTGGCACTGTGAGGAGATGGTGCAATCCTTTGCATTTTCTATTGAATTTACCACGGGCCGCCTAACTACACGTACACACATCACGACTAAACCCACAATACCATCCACACCACCTGGATGCTTGGTGGTCCACCATGACTGTGCGATTATTAGGAGCTTTCTTCGTCGCATACTTCTTTGTAATATGTTCTACCACCGACGATTTTCCCGGACCGATACGACGATCAAGAAACGAACTTATTCTTTTTCATAAAATCGGTAACGGACCTGCGATTGCCCTGGTGCTGCAGTTGTACATCCCTTTTCACCGAATAAGCCGCATGCTCGTTTGCCCCTATTCTATACAAAAAAAAACATTAGTTAAAGACCATAACTATAATACTGGATACTAATGGATTAATATGTATGTAACTAAATGTGGGCGAAACCCAAATATAGAAATCTAATAAATATATTCGTGTACTAAGCAGGCACAGGCCGAACAGGCTGCCCCCCCCCCCCCCCCCGTTGCATATTCATAGCTAGCTTGGCTGTCAGAACTCTAAATCAGCTACTGCCCACGCACATAAATTAGCACGTAGTAAATTAGTTCCACGTTAATGATTTGATTTGTTTGATCAATTAGAATTTAAAATAGGTTCTCTTTTAAAATTTGAATTATGATTTACCTTTAAACAATTTAACGTCTTGACCATTTGTCGTTTGCTATCAGGATCAGAATAATAGACCCTATCGTACTATATACCATTTTCATTGTAAAAAAAAAACGAAGAGAAAAGTTGCTAGCTATTGGGTGCGTTTGGCAGAAAAAAGCGCTAGCAAGCACTTACAAGCGCTGAAATAGTTTTCGGCCAGGACACGATTGCTACTTCAGTAGCGCTGACACAATCCGCCATTTTGCTCATTTATTTTGTTTGTTTTGAAGTAGAGTTTATAACTTGTTTTGTGCAATATTAGTTTTAAGTAATATAATGACATGAATAAACATATGCATGTTATTAAAAATTCATGATTGGTAAGTTTTTAATATGAATTTCACTGGCACTGTGAAAAGATGGTGCAATCCTTTGTATTTTTTATTGAATTTACTACGGGCCGCCAAACTACACGTACATACATCACGACTAAACCCACAATACCATCCACACCACCTGGATGCTTGGTGGTCCACCATGACTGTGCGATTATTAGGAGCTTTTTTCGTCGCATACTTCTTTGTAATATGTTCTACCACCGACGATTTTTCCGGACCGATACGACCTAACGGCGATCAAGAAACGAACTTATTTTTTTTTAAAGTCGGTAACGGACCTGCGATTCCCCTGGTGCTGCAGTTGAATATCCCTTTTCACCGAATAAGCCGCATGCTCGTTTGCCCCTATTCTATACAAAAAAAAAACATTAGTTAAAGACCATAACTATAATACTGGATACTAATGGATTAATATGTATGTAACTAAATGTGGGCGAAACCCAAATATAGAAATCTAATAAATATATTCGTGTACTAAGCAGGCACAGGCCGAACAGGCTGCCCCCCCCCCCCCCCCCCCGTTGCATATTCATAGCTAGCTTGGCTGTCAGAACTCTAAATCAGCTACTGCCCACGCACATAAATTAGCACGTAGTAAATTAGTTCCACGTTAATGATTTGATTTGTTTGATCAATTAGAATTTAAAATAGGTTCTCTTTTAAAATTTGAATTATGATTTACCTTTAAACAATTTAACGTCTTGACCATTTATCGTTTGCTATTCTACACTGCATTCAGCTACTCTGTTCCACTCAACTGCGGTGCATGCACCGCACTTTAATCAGTCACTCGTTAGGCGCTTGTAGAGTTGTCACATGTTGTGTTGATTTAAAAAATTTCTTCATAAAATATGCCGTCTTGTGTACTTAGGTATTGCACAAATAATTCAAGAAATGTCAGTAAAAACCTACTTTTCATCGGTTGATAAGATACTTAATCAATAAAAAAGTATTTTAAATTAATAATAAAACAAATTATTCCTAAGACGCCATCTCGTATCATGGATTATAGATTATGAAATTAATATGTTCAGATGCGACATTTCTGTGGGTACTTAAGTATAAGACGAATATATTATTATACATATTTTTTTATAGAAACATATATAAGTTATTATAATTAGGCTTAATTTTTCATGTTTAAATCTGCTTATTATTCTTTTATTTTATTTTTAGGTTTCCACTTCAAAGTCAAAGTGGAATAAATTCGTCCATTTTTAACTCTCGCGTGTCCAGCATTTATGAACGATTATTTACAGCATTTATGATTCTAATTTAAATAAATATATTTGTAATTTAAATTTTATGTTAATAAGTTTTGTTAAACATACATTTAGTACGTTTTTTTATTTTTGACATAGATACCTTTTAAAATATTCAGATAAAAATATCATTAAAATGTAATTGTGATATAATATTAGGTAATATTTTATTAAATAAACAAATATAATATACAAAATAAATGACAAAATTTAAATATTGTTCTCGATATAATTTACCTATTTAGCAATACAATCTACTATTACCTACGGATCACTCTACCTATGTTTATTCTATGATAAAAAAAAACGCGCGAACACAGAGTAGCGCACATTTTTTGTTTAAGATAGCTGTTCTAGTACGTAAGTACATATTACTTCAATGTTTATTTTGTTTGTTTTGAAGTAGAGTTTATAAGTTGTTTAGTGCAAAATTAGTTTTAAGTAACATAATGACTTGAATAAACATATACATGTTATTAAAAATTCATGATTGGTAAGTTTTTAATATGAATACTTTACAAACATATATTAAAATTAGGTTAGGTTTCCCGGTTAAAACTAACTTCGTGTCCTGGAGGAAAATAGCTACTTACGATTTGACAGCGCTTACCGCTTACGATCACCATTTTGCTTACAAGCGCTTGCTAGCGCTTTTTTCTGCCAAACGCACCCATTGAATATCTTCATATTTCTAGTGTATGTTCGAAGTTATGATAGGTAACATTCTCGTCAAATTCATATACAATCATCATAGAGATATAGGCAGAAACAAAAATCACTTTTTTTATAAAGCCACACTGCAGCCCTATTACGGTTTTAGCACAAATGGGTTCATACTCTCACAGGACAATTCTCTCATAGGACCATTCTCTCACTGGATACCACTATGATAGCAGCTTAATATTACTGGGTTTCTTATGAGTGAGTGAATGGGTGAGTGTAGTGAACCGGAAATCCTCGTTACTGAATGTTAAGGCATTTATCCTCAAGTGTCAAGTGTCAAGGTGCCAAGCCATCTGCATTTTCATTCTTAATTGAAGATAAATGAAGATGTCTATGGGCCACAGCATCCACTTACAATCAGTTGGACCGTGTGCTCGTATATTATCCATGTTCTATAGAAAAACCAAATCGGGGCGTATTTATTGTTAATCGAAATAATGTCGTAACGCACAATAAAATATTTTTTCTTCTTTTAACAGTCTCCTTAATCCACTAGGATGTCGATATATGCGTTTTCTTCCTTTTTGGGGTCCAGAAGGAAATGAAAGGAAACCTTTAAACGGAACAAAATGATCCTAAATTGTGGTCCGTCCGTACGATCATTTGTTCGTCGGTCTGAAAAGATCCTTTTTCAGGCACGGGTCGAGGTATCAAGCTGCAGCAAACACTGAAGCTTACAGTTCCCTGGGGATGTAAAAAATTCTCAGGACCAGAAAGAGATACGGCCATTTTTGTCACGTATTTGGATACTCGCAAACTAATTGTAAATTCACTCATTATAATCTATAGTGTACATGTTGAACAAATAATCTTGAAACTAGTCAAGAAGCAAGGTTTTAAGCACATGTAAACGAAAAAATTGGGAGCTCGTACATTCCGGAGCACGGACCGAAATCTAGGCTGATGTGATGGCTGAAGGCCGTGTGCGATAACATTTTAATCAATGTTGTTTGTCTTTCGAGCTACATTACCGGCCTATTGCCGGCGCCGGTATATACGAGAACCCCAAAATCGAGATATTGTTCAACAATATGTTTGTTTGTTTGTTCCGGTACTTGATGACGTTTTACTGAGAAATATTGGCACTGTATACGAGAACCCCAAAATCGAGATATTGTTCAACAATATGTTTGTTTGTTCCGGTACTTGATGACGTTTTACTGAGAAATATTGGCACTGTCGGTGTATAACGCATCACCGGTGCTGTCGTTCGCATAGCAATGAATGTTATCGGTTTGCAAAATGTGATTGATATGCAGAAGAAACAACATTGGTGATAGCACGCAGCCTTGTGGAACACCAACGTTAATAGGCTTGTAATCGGAGCATGCACCGTCTACTACGACTTTGATGCTCCGATCAGCCAGAAAACTGCAAGGCCCATAGGAAGGAAGTTTCGAGAGAAGCGCTTCGTGCCAAACCCGAACAAAGGCCTTCGCTATGTCCAAACTAACCGCTAAAGCCTCCACCTCAGACTCGGTCGCCTGCGTTCATCAGTGTCGTAGGGATCGGGTGCACGAAAGCTGTCTTCCATGATTTGGGGACTACGTTTAGGGTGTAGGAGTACCGGAAAAGACACGTTAGAACAGGTGCCAGCTCTGGAGCATACGTCCTCAGCATAATTACAGGCCCACTCGACTTTTGGATGTCCAAGACGAGGAGCGCACTACGTACTGAGCACTGTGTGAATCGCACATCAGAGTACTCACACCGCGGGATGGTCGGCGGTGCGTTCTCCTGTCATTGAGAGTCGAGTTGGACGCAAAAAGAGAGCCTAAAAGATCGGCTTCTTCTCAGTGTGTCGTCCACCCTGTGTAGAGATGATAGCGATGGCATACAGCCTTGGCTGGAGACCAGAATGCGCGGGTTCCCGAAGAAAGGCGAACTAATTTCTCGCCAATTCTGCCAATGTGCTCATACTTTGCCTTAGCAACAACTCTTTTGAAGGACCGAGAGGCGAAGTTATACTTCTTTTTAAGCCTGCTGGTGTTTACATCCCGAGCTGCCGAAACGTTAGCCTAGGCCTGATAACACTCCTTATTATTTCGTAATGCAATCTTACTCTTAAACCAAGGTCTAGATCTGCCTCCGGTGGGTACCACAGATGATGAAATAACTAGTTCCATTTCCTGTAGCAACACATTAGTGACAGAGTCAGCAACAACGCTGGGATCATCTGGCGAGAAGCAAATCCCATGGGTAGGATGCAAAGAAAGATCGCATTCCATCCCAATCCGCTGATCTGTAATGCCAAACACGGCGGCAACCCGCAGAACGCAACCGAGAAAATAACGTGAGTGGCACCATACTCTGTATCAGACAATGATCCGAAGAGCCGAGAGGGGTCAGTAGCAGGTTCAAGAGGCAAGGTGTATGATCTTTCACATTTGGAATCCGCGTAGGTGAAGTAACCACTTGTGTCATCACACCATATTGTTACGAGCTTGAGGTTCGTGACAATAAAAATTGCCGATAGAATTACCTAAATTAACACTTTAATTTACTTTATACAAATTAAAGTTAAAACACTATTAATTAAACACACTAATTCACTTAATTCCGCTCCGAAGCTTCGCTTGTGTCGCCGAGTTAAACTCTGTCTCGATCGCATCTTGCGCCACCTATTTATTTAAATTAGCAAAATATCCGGAATGTTCAAGTAAACACGCGCAAGGTACCGAGAGTTCGAGTATAGATTTTCTAGTTCTTCGGGTGGCGCTGTCGGTCGAAAGATTTGTGATGTCATAAACTGCAACGCTCCCCTCGCTCTCGTTCCTGACACTAGATGGCGCTAGTTGTGTCGTCGACTGGTGCGCGTAACACTGCCCCCTCCTAAGACATGCTCGTCCCGAGCATTATCGGTCCCATTATAACGCGCCAAGCGATCCACATGGACGATCTTAGGAGTCCCTCTTGCGCCTTTCTGTAACGGCTCCGCAATGTCAAGGGATGTCCTATCCCGTGGTGCACCAACATTGTACAATTTCGATGCTCCTCTACTCCGTGTCTGAGGTCCCCTCACAGCCGCACAACTTGTACATGTACGACACCAATCCTCCACATTGTCACGATAATGGACCCAGTAAAACTGTTCTCGGACCTTCAGTAGAGTTCGTTTAACTCCCAGATGGACTCTTGAACGACCATCATGGCACAGCTGTAAAACACTCGGCACTTTAGCTTTAGGGACAACCATTTGCAAACGACAGCTGTCTCTTCGACCATTGTCCCATTTACGGCACAGGACTCCATCCTGAAGCAGCAAGCTGTCCCATTGGGACCAATAGCTTTTCGTGGTTGAACTCATCGCTGAGACGTCCCTCCACTTAGGCTTGGTAGCACGGGCCTTCATCCATCCCAGAATCGGCTTGATGTCCGGATCTTCCTGCTGTGCATGTCGTAGGCTGTCCTTCCACCCGTTGCTGAGGTGGTCTGTCCTGAGCATCCTCACGGATACCATTTCCTTACTCTCTGGCCTACTACAATGGTTGCAATCTTCAGGACAAGGTCTTCTTGACAATGCATCTGCGTTGCCGTGAGATTTCCCGTTGCGATGTTCGATCTCAAAGTCGTATTCCTGTTGCTGCTGGGCGGTGCTGTTAGCCGCACTTCTTCTCTGAGACCGTTCAGCTTCCCTTCCTAGGGTGTGCTTAGGGCAGCTGGACCGAAGATGGTCCCTTTCCCCACAGCCATGGCACCTAGGGCTGTATCTTTTATTGTGGTCGCGAACCGTAACTGTTGTAACCTCCTTAGCGTAAGGTGAACGATGATCCTGTCGCCGCCAGGCAGTGCCGTTAGCTGCACTACCCTCTCGAGATCGATCAACTTCCCTTTCTTCAGTTCGCTTAGGGCAGCTGGATCGTAGATGGCCCTTTTCCCCACAGCCGTAGCACCTAGGGCTGTATCCTCTGTTGCGGTCGCGAACTGTAGCTGCTGCAACCTCCCTGACGCGATGGGAACGATCATCCTGCCGCACGGCTTCTACCTCCAGTGCATGGGCCAAGGCGTCCTTAAGCGTCTCGTGGTGCCCGAGCCTCACAGCAGCTCTGACTTCCAGGTCGCGGATGCCGTCGATGAATGTCTGCACCAGGTTCCCTTCAATGAGTGCAGGTACAGACCGGTATGCTTTCCGCACCAGCTTCTCCACTTCTAGAGCCCACTGCTGCAGGTTTTCGTTGATGCGCTGCACACGATCTTTAAGCTGCGCACGAAAGACGTGTTCCAGGTGAGCGTCGCCATATCTCGCCTCCAATGCCTCAAGGAGTTGCTCATAAGTCACTTCCTCACCGAGAGCTTCCAGAACTGTTAAGGCCTGGTCGCGCAGGCCTAGTGTGAGAGCAGTCATGGCCTGGCTTTTATTCCAGCCGTTCGCCTTCATAACAGCCTCGAACTGGATCTTGTAGGCTGACCAGGAAGAGGTACCGTCGAACGGCGGCACTTTGAATCCACGTAGCGAAGGTGTTGTAACTACTACGGGAGCTGTTGTTCCATCACCCAGTTTGAGGTCGTCCAGCGTTTTCTTCACGTCAGCCACCACGTAATCAACCCGATTGTTCACTTGGTCGATTTGGGTTTTAGCTTCCTTGATTTGGGTTTCAGCTTCCGACAGGCGGTTGTCATGTTGAGCAACCCTATCCTTCACCTCCTTTATCTCTTTCCCAAAGGTAGCATGAAGGTCCTTAATGAGGAGCATCTGCTCTTCCGACCGACGGGCCTGTTCCTCCTGTCGGCGGGCCTGCTCCTCTTATCCGCCCCGCAGCTGCTCTTCCAATTGGCGGGCCTGTTCCTCCTGTCCGCTCTGCAGCTGCTCTTTCAACTGACGGACCTGTTCCTCCTGTCGGCGAGCCTGTTCCTCCTGTCCGCTCTGCAGCTGCTCTTTCAACTGACGGACCTATTCCTCCTGTCGGCGAGCCTGTTCCTCCTGTCGGCGAGCCTGCTCCTGCAGCATCACCATCAGAGCACCTAAGTCAGGTGCCGCAGATGTAGGAGCCACCGACGGGCCCGCAGTCGGCGGCTGGCCCTCCGACGTCTGCGGCGTTGCACCACCAAATCTTCGTTGGTCCGTCTCCTGCTGGCGTTGACTTCGGGTACGGACACCCTCCGTTTCCTCCTTAGGTAAAATCGGCATGATTTTATCCCACTTCTGACACCAATTGTTACGAGCTTGAGGTTCGTGACAATAAAAATTGCCGATAGAATTACCTAAATTAACACTTTAATTTACTTTATACAAATTAAAGTTAAAAACACTAATAATTAAACACACTAATTCACTTAATTCCGCTCCGAAGCTTCGCTTGTGTCGCCGAGTTAAACTCTGTCTCGATCGCATCTTGCGCCACCTATTTATTTAAATTAGCAAAATATCCGGAATGTTCAAGTAAACACGCGCAAGGTACCGAGAGTTCGAGTATAGATTTTCTAGTTCTTCGGGTGGCGCTGTCGGTCGAAAGGTTTGTGATGTCATAAACTGCAACGCTCCCCTCGCTCTCGTTCCTGACACTAGATGGCGCTAGTTGTGTCGTCGACTGGAGCGCGTAACAATATGTTAAGGCAAATGCATTAACAGATCTCCGCGCATGATCGGTTAAACGTGAACCGAGCCATTCGGCGAGGTGGGCTTCAAAATCGTCAAGTATCGTGATCTCTGCGGATGGAATCCGTTGTAGCAAGGAATTTATGGCCATTTGCACGTGGTCTATTAGTCGGTCTGTTCAGGCATTACCGCTATAGGACTTATAGAGGCACTCGTAGACACGCTCATTGTCGTCACTGTCTACGTGCAATTAAAGGATGGACAGGTCCTTCAAGACTGCCGAGGCGTTGAAAACAGATATCCTCTCTGACGTATACGCCTCCAGCCCGAGGCACAAAGAAGTGTTCTAATTTGTACCCCGGGTAGGACAGGTACGAAGTATCAGCCGAAGAGGACACCTGCGCCTCGGCCAAAAAGAGCAAGGCCGGCTTCACCGTCTCCAGATGGTAGTGAACGGTGTTAAGGTTCGAATGAAGTCTCTTGATGTTGCAGATGTAGCCGTGGAAATACTCTAGTGTGATAGGGGCCAACATGGTTTTTTTGCCCTGTTTGCCCCGTGCAGTGTTATGGATGGTAGCTTGGGCGTGGATGCCTAGAGAGGGATTCTCCATTACCAGGGGTGCTGGTACCCTGCTGGGGTAGTCTTATTTTTAAATTCAGCTTCCATGTTACGGGAGCGGGGAGCCTCCAGCCACCTGCACTAACTAAGCGAAACGCAGAAGCAGCTACTACTTCACGTTGGTATTCTGTGAGGTCGTGGTACTTCCCCGTTTGGATCCGGTCTATCCGTGCAACAGCCAAAGCTGCCGCGTGGCACTACCACAGTTAACTTTTGTTCTGTTTCGGACATCGAGAGAAACTCCAAGCATATCACTCTCGACTTCGAGCTTCTTGCAAAAAGCAATGAAAGAACAAAAACTTTAAACCACTTCGAAGTTAAATAAAAAACTGCCTTATAAAAAATCTTAAGTTAAAAATAAAAGGAGCCTCTCTTGAATCGACAAGAGAAATATATATACAGATTTTAGGGCCTCATGACGGGGTGTAAAGGCTAAATTGAGGGTGTAGGCTTGTGGCTTCCGGTGACCTCACACCTTGCCAAGGTTGCCCTGACCGCCCGTTACATCAATGTATGACGTTGATTACTACTTATAGCCACAGCTAGCTATAAAGAACGCCACGTGTAACTCAACGATTTTACACCGATATTTTTCATATTCTACATCGTAGTTTATTTGTTGAATAAAGTAAATGTTATAATAATGTACATACCTATTTTAATTGTGGTAAGATTTTAAAATATTACGTTACAATATTATATTTTACTATTGAACATAATCTTCTTTACGTACATTGCTACATATAGGCCTCTCACAGTGCTGTGACAATTTATCATAAATATCTTTTGGCAAGCGTCTTTAACGCTGCTTCCCGTTTCCGGTATATATTTTAAATTTAGCGTATACTAGGTTATACTGCCAACTAGCGGAAGCCTTGGTTTTTTTCACATTTCACGTAGTCGCATTCGCGCCACACACGGGATGAAATAGGGCATTGGGTTATCTAATGCCGCCACCACGATATCTAAGTCAAATACTATCAAATACATCTCCTTCTTCTTTTTCATAGGATAAGGGTGACAAACGAACATACAGTCCACCTGATGATAAGTGGTTACTGCGGCTCATAGATATCTACATCTATCCTCGATTACGGATTAAAATGCAGATACGTTGTCACCCGTGAGGACTAAGATGGAATGCGTCGTTCTCGTTTAGGTCTGGTGTTAATTTCGACACTATATAAATATTATGCTCTGTACAGTTAAAATTTCATTTATACGTGGTAGAGCCTTGCTGCAGCTACATTACTGGTATAGTTGTAGCACGAATGAATCAGCTCGACCGGGGAAGGACCACGCTCTCACAGAATACCAACGTAAAATAGCAGCTTAATATCGCTGAGTTTCGTATGATGAGTGTAGAGATCCGGAGACCCTTTTTTATTGCAAATTAGGCATTGCATCTTAGTCCTCATGGGTGACAACGCATCTGCGTTTTGATTCTTAATCGAGGATAAATGTAGATATCTACGGGCCACAGCATCCACTTACCATCAGGTGGACTGTGTGCTCGTTTGTCACCCTCATTCTATAAAAAAGATGTCAATTCTGTCAAATATTTCACCTCATAGCTAGGTGGCGTGTCTTTTAAACATTGGCAACAGTGTTTCAAAGACCCAGAATAGCATGTTGATGAAATATTATTTTAAACAGTATCTCTCTAATGTGGACTATTTTGCGCCAAAATGAAAGGGCGTTAAAACAGCGTTAGGAACATTAAAGTCTGCATTAATGTAAAATATGACTTTAGACGAGTTACATGGCACTTCGCCACAAATCTACTAATTATATATACCTAATGTAAAGGTAGGCTGTATAACTCCCCCGAAATTCGGAACCCGTCTTATCCTGCAGTTGATTGGTGACTCACTGTGAACATAGAGCCTACTCTATTTGCGTGTTGCATGTTGGTGGACTGCAGCGGGACGTTGCCTACATTCCCTGCCATTTGCAACTAATTTGGAGTCGGAGAAGGGGATGATGATGGTATAGCAATGTGCTACTTACCCTATCCGCCGCGGCTGAATCGTGGTCCACGATTTTCTTGGTCCCATAGCCTTTGCGTCACTAACTCTGGAGGCTCTGTTACGCATGTGGTAATGAAAGATGGCAAAGGATTATTCTCTTCTGAAAAGAGATCACCAAAGAGCGGGTGGAACTGGTGGAGTCGAGGATGCTTTCAAAAGCACCATGTGTTACGGTAAATGCCTCTGCGAGGTGGTTGCGCGTAGGCGTCTTCCATAAAAACATACTGTTTTAAGAAACTGTCATAGAGCCGGTGTTGAATTTCGATATAAGGCACTCGAAAATTATCTATTATAATCTATAAATTTACTTACACGCAAAAAGTGTGAAAACCCTGGCTGGACGTTTACGGTCTTTTTTGCTACTGCCCCGAGCTATGAAATTCACAGAATTTATTATATTTATAAAAATATTCTATAGCAACTTTGGAAGTGCAATAATTCTAAAAACTTCTTTTTAGCATATTAAATTGTCAGAATTTATGAACAGTTTTTTTTAAAATTAAATACACCTATAAGGTCAAACTATTCGAATGTAGCATTACAATTTCGAAGTATTTAAAAATTATGCCCATACTATACGAAGTATTTGAGGCACACAGAAACTTATTATGCATTTATAAACGTAATTATTCTTCTATTATTGGTGATTTAATGTGTTTGAAAATTTTCATTTTTTTTCCACGTAAAATAATTTTGATAAGTTCGCATTAAAATAAATCCGCAAATGTATAATCCGACGCGAACCGATCTTTAAGAATAGGTAGGTGCTTAAAATAATTCCTTAATCCTTCACAAAATTCGACACTATCTCCCCAGCATAACAAAGATTTTACGTTTGACTCATATAAACTGTAACAATTGTGTTTTACGTGGTAGAGCCATGCTGCAGTACAGTATTTGTAGCTCAGTTGTAGCACGAAATACGAATGGATCGGCTCGCCCGAGGAGGACTACGCTCTCGTAGAATACCAGCGTAAAATAGCAGCTTAACGCACTCTTATCCTTCTTTAAAAAAGAGGAAGTTGTTAATTCGACTGTACGTCACTGTATGTCGACTGTATGTACTGTTTAATGTAATGTGACGACTAAATGTACTTCCAGAATGGTCCCATATAAATTCTAATAATACATGTCGGTTTTTTTAAATATTTATTTAAGCTTTAGACATCATAATAATGAACACCATACGTGGTCAAAACGAACAAACAAATTAAAGAAAGGTCATGACCTACTTCATTTTGTAAGGTTAATGTTTAAATCAGAATCCGATAAGGAAGTCCCTAAGTTGCGGCCTAGTACGTACTATGTTATAGGAAATCACTTTTTCGCATGCTCGCGTTAGGATTGCTTGTTTATAGATAATTTCGTATTGGAGACATAAAAGTCTGTTCATAAATAGGTATTTGCTTTGTTAATTATGTGTTATTTGGAATATATATATAATATATAAGCGGCATATACCTAGTTTACAATGCGCTCCTATATTATATATTTATATATCCTATTGTACAATCTAATATAATTCATATAATTTAGGAATTATATTAGATTGTACAAGTACTTCAAGTACTTGTTAAGATTACATAAAAAGTATGTTTGGAATATTGACAGGATATTTATTTAAAAAAAATAATAGTTTCAAATTTAACTTCTTTTAGATTTTTAATTGGGTGTTTGAATCATAAAATGTTGAAGTTATACAATACTGAGAATCACATACGTTGTTATCAATTTCTTATAAAACTATACTAAATGGGTTCAGATCGGAGTTCTTGTTTCAGTTATTTTTTTTCTGTCAAGAAATTCTCAGTAGCAGTCCAGAGGCAGGAAGTGAAGACAGTGTTTTCACCCCGTGCCTGGAATACACGTAACTCGACTCTTTCCGGTCGGGTTGGATAGCCGGCATCCGGCTCTGAGAATGAAGGAATAGAGAGTGCACCTGTGCTTGTGTTGCGCACACACTCGTGCACAATATTCCTGTTTCCTGTATTGCACAGATACCTAGTCTACGTTGAGACTGGCCGTCATGATTTCAATTCGGTCTGAAACACGTCGTCACTAAATCATAATTTTTTTATTCTACGGTAAAAGCAATTAAGGTGATATTGCTACGAATTTTTCTTTATTATACTTTCAACTTGCTTACATAAATCAAACGAACAATGATGGGGTGAATTAGTTTTCTGATATAACTTTACAAGATGACAAGCATAGTGATTTAACTAAAAAAAGTGACAAGGGACTTTTCAATCTAAGAATCCGTAAAGGTTGCTATTTTCTCGCCTATTTCTCCCGCCAAGCTGCTTTGCACCCGCTGTTCTGTTCCGGTTCACAGCCACGGTCAGTTAAACTGATCAGTTCAGCTCATGAGTTCAAACGGATATAAGCCAAAACGATTTCCTCACTCACTCACTGGCTTCTAATTTCAACTTAAGGTTTCACACTCACGGTCAGTATTTGGATGTACGTCAATTCAACTGATGAGTTTATTCGACCGTGTTTCTCGGTCATAAGAGAACCAGTATAATAAGTAATAACAGACAGTGACACATTTCAACCAAGTGCTAAAGAGTTACAAGTGACAACGCATCTGTGGGCGTCTTTGTTTGGACTTGTTTGCATGTATCTATGGGATGGTTCAATAACAAACAGACTGTCAATATGTTACTCTGTTTAAAACAACGATATAAGCATAAAAGCTATTTATAGAGGTCAATGATAGAAGCTGAGTGTAAGAAATGTTTATATAATATGCACATACAAATAAAGTAGTATATTCTTTGCAAATCATCTAATGTTCCATTCCCAAAATCATTTGTAACCCTCGTGACGTAATGAGTTAATAAAAATATTTTGAAGTAGCTGAACCAACGCAGAGGCGTCGTCAACATGGATTAAAAATAATAAATAAGAATAAAAAGTTAAAAAGAATATCGTATCCATTTTTAGTATACAAGCACCCGCCTGCCATTAAATTTGATTCATCGACTTTGGTGTAAAAGTTTAAATAAAAAACCGGCCAAGAGCGTGTCGGGCCACGCTGTAGGGTTCCGTAGTTTCCCGTCCGTCACAATAAGTGTTCCCACTTATGAGTTTAAAGGTGGGTATCCATTATGTTCGCGCTCCAGCAGCGCTCCGCGCTCCTGCAACTGCTACCGGTAGTGAGTATTGTTGTTTCCATCCAAGTTCAAAATGATTTTCCTAGAATGTCCTTATAAAGTTCTACTTTTCAGATTTTTTTCATATTTTCTAAACTTATGGTTCAAAAGTTGGAGGGGGGGGGGACACAATGTTTTTTACTTTTGGAGCGATTATTTCCGAAATTATTGACATTATCAAAAAATGATTTTAGTAAACCCCTATTCATTTTTAAATACCTTTCCAACAATATATCACACGTTAGGGTTGAAATTTAAAAAAATCACTTCCTACTTTACATACAGGGGGGCTACCCTAATAAAACATTTTTTTCCAATTTTTATTTTACTACTTTGTCGGCGTGATTGATACACATATTGGTACCAAATTTCAGCTTTCTAGTGCTAGCGGTCACAGAGATTAAGCGAGGACGGACATACAGACAGACAGACATGGCGAAACTATAAGGGTTCCTAGTTGACTACGGAACCCTAAAAAAGTAAAGTTACAACCAATATACGTCCCACGGCTGTGCACAAACCTCCTCTCACTTGTGAGAGGATTTAGGGCAAGGAAGTACCACGCCGCACTGTTTCAGTGCGTGTTAGCGGACCACAATTCCTCAAAATATTTAAATTACTCAAACATACATACATAGAGCCATGGTAGCTCAGATGGTTAACGCTCGCTGTAAATATAACAGAAAGCGAGTAACCCGGGTTCGATCCCCACCGCCACCAATGAAATTGTTAATTGCAATTTTAAGTGCTGATTTATCACGTACTCGGCGGTGAAGGAAAACATCGTAAGAAACTTGCGTGTCTGAAAAATAAGAAAAAAAAACATATTTTGAAGACATCTGAAGTTCGCCAACATGCTTTGGGGCAGCGCGGCGGACACTTCCTTGCCCTAAAACCCTCTCAGAAATGAGGGGAGGCCTATGACCAGGAGTGGGACGTATATAGGTTGTAACTTTACTTTACTTTTTTACTCAAACATACCATACGTTTTCAAGTAAAAATTTCATTGGTGCCAGCCGCGATCGAACCTTGGTTTCTTGCGTACTGTGATAGTTATAGCGAGGACTTAGATATTACAGTGCATAATTATTAATTAAACATAATACATAAATACATTATTTTAAGAAGCAATTACGCTAATAAACTCTAACTATATTTATTTTTTAAATATTTGCCTAATTGAGTAAACAGTTAAAAAGAAAGTAAGAATTATCTACTAAATAGGAGATAAAGTTAGTGTTGACGTCATAAACTTAACGAGATTTTACTTGCTTCTATGTAAATCATTAAGATTTAATGGCGCCAACCAGTGCCAACTTGACTTTATCATCGTCACGGTTACGTCCTTTCACAAAGCCCCCACGGCCAAACATACGCCTTCCCCAAGGAGTGCACAAAATACGGTCCTCAGCTCCTGTGCTACCTGCATCCATCGACATGCAGGAATGTCTTACCAGACAGTGGAGGCGTAGGTACCTTAATTATGCTTACTGGTATGGGGCTGTCATTCGAAAACCTTTCTTCCGCATCGGTTATTGGTTGTTCGAGTTATATGACCATCCCATTGCCATTTCAGCTTACTGATGCGTTGGGACATGTGTGTTACTCTAGTTCTACAGCGGATATCACTACTAATTCTGACCTCGGGTAGATAAATATTGCGGGTTGAAATTTATTTTCTATACTGCTTGATAATCTTCCTGATAACAACTTAAAATAATAGAAAACTGCGATTTCCGACCAGCCTGTAAAGTCTGGCAACTATGGCAATGAGAGTAAGTGCGCGAACACTCTTGATGCTACTACGAAAATGATCATAATATAGTCACTGTCTTAAAAAAATAAAAAAAGTGTTTTTCGTGTTTTTCTTTATAAAATAAACGCAAATCGGACAGTATTTTATAACGTTTAAAGTTTTTATTAAAATTCTAAGTTATAAAAATAAAAATAAAACCAATTGATTAAAGATGAAGTGTTTTCTACACTTCATCTTCTTCTTCTTATCTAAAAATATAAACACAATAACGACTTCAATAAATAATGATTTCTATTTACGCGAACACTACACATTGATTAAAACTACTTTTACGAATTTTATCGCGTTTAATTTACATTTAATTAGTTTTATTTTTAATTGCCGGGTTTTTACTAATCCGAAATTATTTTAATAATTTCGGGTGCATAGATCGGACCATAAACAATAAATAAAAAAGCTGAAGGTACTCCGAGTTTAACAATGACATCGAGACATCAGTCACCTCAGCCCCCGTGACCATGGGTGCTGGAAAGCGCCCGAAACGTCGGGAATTAAAAATAAAAATAATTAAAAGTAAATTAAATGCGATAAAATCCGTAAAAGTAGTTTTAATAATGACTTCAATAAATATTTAGAACATACTTTTTGGCAAAATTTGCCCCTTTGCTCGTACATGCCATGATAATAACTAACACGTAGTGTAGAGTTGCAAACCATCCTGTTTTCTCGGGATATATTATACTGCTTTTTGAGATGTGTCCTGGAGATCCGTAGGTAATTTAAAAAGTCCTGGGTTTTAAAAAAAATAATAAAATGAAATACTACGTTAATGTTTTTTTTGAATGATTCATTTCATTTTATTTCTTGAGGTTCGTGACAATAAAAATTGCCGATAGAATTACCTAAATTAACACTTTAATTTTCTTTACACCAATTAAAACTTAAAACACCAATAATTAATCACACTGATTCACTTTATTTCGTTCCGAAACTTCGCCTGTCTCGCCAAATTCAATACTTCCCCGATCGCATATTGCAGCGCCTTTATATAGGGTTCTTCCACGAAAACATCCAGAATATTCCAGAATATTCGAGTAAATACGCGCGCCAACCGACCAAGCGCAGAAAGTTCGAGTGTGGGGCTTCCAGAAAGCTTAGTTCTTCAATTCGATACTAGATGGCGCTGTCGGTTGAAAGACTAGTCATGTATTCTCTGGAAAGCTCTCCTCGCTCTGTTACCCGACACCAGATGGCGCTAGTGCCAGACGTCAACTTAGATGCGCAACAGTATGATTGAAGATACTATCAATATACAATAAATAAAATTGTAATAAAAATTACTATTAACTACTGCTCATAAACTGCGTCCAGTTTTCAAACCAAAATGTCCGTGTATCTCTACGTTCAAAACTGGGTTTTTAAAATTGGGCTACCTTGTAATTGTTATATCTTGCTCTAACATGTAAAAATCTAATCCAATAATTTCTTATTCATTTTTATCGGAAATACGAGTACCTATATACATTTTTAAATAGAATCCCGAAGAATATAAAAGATAAAATTTTAAGTATTTTATTTTATCGCGGTCACCTCGTTTTTTGGCTCTAGAAAGCCGAAAAATCATCCGATTTCGATGATTTTTTTAAATCTCATCATTATTACGGCGGATTCACGAAAAAACTTACAAGAATAAAAAAATTAAAACTTATATTGGTTTCAAGGCTCAATGTTCATGAAAATGCACTCATTCACGTATAATTGTTCAAATTCAAATTCAAATTCAAATCATTTATTGCGAATATAGGTTGATACAGATGGTATTGTCATAGTTTATCACTTAGAGAACAAACACTTAGTACAGCTATATTCCGCCATTTGGCATGCAATATTCATTACATTTTATTAGTTTTATATTAAATTATTTAAACATGCTTTATTTATAATTGGAGTTCAAAATCAAAATTAATAGCGATATGTCAATTTAGATAATATTATATTAGTCAAGCCAATTTAGTTATACTGTCATGTTTTAGTCAATTACTGAATTTCATATTTATCTTCGAGATATTCTTTCACACTGTAGTATGCCCTATTAACGAGAAATTGCTTCAATAGTATTTTAAAATTATCTATGTTGGAACATCTCGAAATGTGTAATGGTAAATGGTTATAAATTCGAGGGGCCATACAAAATATGCTGTTGTTAAATTGGGCTGTTTTGTTTGATGGAAAACCTATTTTATGATTATTACGTTTACTGTGTAGGCACTCAAATAAAGAAATATGAGTAATAACAAAGACGGCTACCTCATATATATAAAGACATGGAAGTGTTAACAGTTTCAGACTAATAAAAAATGGTTTACAACTACTCCGTCTTTTTTAACTTCACATTAGCCCTTACACATCTCTTTTGGGCTCTAAATATCATATCATTGTCTACAGAGTTACCCCAAAAAATGATACCATACCTTAACACTGATTCTACATAACCGTGGTACGCAGTGATGACCGCAGATTGATTCACAATTGTTCCAAGTCTATGCAGTGCATAAGAGAACTGGTTTAGTTTAGTACAAATATCTTCTGCTTGAGATTTCCATTTTAAGTTTGAATCGAGATTGAGGCCTAAAAATTTTGCATTTTCGACTACATTAATTTTTTGTCCGTTGTAGCATATATTAAGATTAATTAAATTATTTTTTATATTTCTGAATGTCATTAAATTTGTTTTATTTAGATTAATTAGTAAATTATTATTTGACAACAATTGAATTATAATGTCTAGTGTTTGATTTATGTCAGATATCATTTTATTTTTGCTTGTGCTTGTAAACATCACTGTACTGTCGTCTGCATATAATACCATATCTTAATTTATATAATTTGGTAAATCGGTTATATAAACAAGGAATAATAATGGACCAAGAATACTTCCCTGGGGTACTCCTTGAGTCACTTCACGATATGACGATGAATGTACTGTTACGAGCTTGAGGTTCGTGACAATAAAAATTGCCGATAAAATTACCTAAATTAACACTTTAATTTACTTTACACAAATTAAAGTTAAAACACCAATAATTAAACACACTAATTCACTTAATTCCGCTCCGAAGCTTCGCTTGTGTCGCCGAGTTCAACTCTGTCTCGATCGCATCTTGCGCCACCTATTTATTTAAATTAGCAAAATATCCGGAATGTTCAAGTAAACACGCGCAAGGTACCGAGAGTTCGAGTATAGAATTTCTAGTTCTTCGGGTGGCGCTGTTGGTCGAAAGATTTGTGATGTCATAAACTGCAACGCTCCCCTCGCTCTCGTTCCCGACACTAGATGGCGCTAGTTGTGTCGTCGACTGGAGCGCGTCACACTGCCCCCTCCTAAGACATGCTCGTCCCGAGCATTATCGGTCCCATAATAACGCGCCAAGCGATCCACATGGACGATCTTAGGAGTCCCTCTTGCGCCTTTCTGTATCCGGTAGCTCACATCGTTGATCCTGGTTACAATCCGGTACGGGCCATCCCATTTAGATTGAAGCTTAGGAGATTTCCCTTTGCTGCGGACTGGATTGTGCAACCACACTAATGAACCTTCGTTGAACCCTTTATTGTTCATTTTGCGGTCGTACCGGGTTTTTATTTTCTCAGACATTTGCTGGCCCGATTGTCTGACGTGCTCATAAATGTCATTCATTTTGTTCCGCAAGTCATTTGCATAATCGGTTATACTGCGTGGGGCATCAGGTGGTATCCCGGTGATCAGGTCCGCAGGCAGCCGTAATTCTCTTCCAAAGTTTGCGAAAGCTGGTGTCACTGCTGTACTTTCGTGAACAGAACTCGGATATGACAACAAAAACGGTTGTATGTGCTTGTCCCAATCTCGTTGCCGATTGTCTACAACTTTTGCTAGGTACCTCTCCACTGTCTGATTAAATCGTTCCACCATTCCATCAGATTGCGGGTGATAAGAAGTCGTTCTTGTTTTATGAGTACCCATAACTCGGCAAGTTTCCTGGAATATTTGAGACTCAAAATTCCTTCCTTGATCGCTGTGAATCTCTAAAGGTACTCCAAAACGACAGAAGACTTCATGAACTAGTTTATCTGCAACTGTTGAAGCTTCTTGATTTGGAATGGCGAAGACTTCTGGCCACTTAGTGAAGTAATCCATCACAACCATGAAATACTTGTTACCGCTTTCACTCTCCGGAAACGGCCCCGCCACGTCAATGGCTATTCTCTCCCATGGTGCACCCACATTGCACAACTTCAATGCACCTCTACTACGAGTCTGAGGTCCCTTTACAGCCGCACAACTTGTACATTTGCGACACCAGTCCTCGACATCGTTTCGACAGTGGACCCAGTAAAACCGTTCTCGGATCTTCGGTAGAGTTCGTTTAACTCCCAGATGGCCTCCTGAACAATCATTATGGTACAGCTGTAGAACATCCGGTACTTTAGCTTTAGGGACAACCATTTGCAAATGACAGCTGTCTCCCCGAACGTTTTCCCATTTACGACACAGAACTCCATCCTGAAGCAGCAAGCTGTCCCACTGGGCCCAATAGCTTTTAGTGGTCGAACTCATCGCTGAGACGTCACTCCACTTGGGCTTGGGAGCACTGGCCTTTATCCATTCCAGAATCGGCTTGATGTCTGGATCTTCCTGCTGTGCATGTAGTAAGCTGTCCTTCCACTCGTTGCTGAGGTGGTCTGCCCTGAGCATCCTCACGGATACCACTTCCTTACTCTCTTGCCTAGTACAATGTTTGCAATCCTCAGGACAAGGTCTTCTTGACAATGCATCTGCGTTGCCATGAGATTTCCCGCTGCGATGTTCGATCTCAAAGTCGTATTCCTGTAGTAGTTCGATCCACCTCGCAACTTGTCCTTCTGGGTTTTTAAACTGCAATAGCCATTTTAGTGCAGCATGGTCAGTTCGTAAGTGAAACTTTCGTCCCAGAAGATATTTGCTAAAATGCTGCAACGACTTTACCACAGCGAGCAATTCGCGTCTTGTGACACAATAGTTCCTTTCCGGTTTTGACAACGACTTGCTGAAGTACGCTATCACGACCTCTTGGTCACCATTCCGTTGAGACAGCACACCGCCAAGTCCTATATCACTTGCGTCTGTGTCAACTATAAATTCTTTGCTTGCATCAGGGTATCCCAAAATAGGTGTTTTGCACAGACGGTCCTTGAGCTCCTGGAATGCGATATTGCAACTTTCATCCCAGCAGAAATGTCGCTTCTCCTCGGTTAGCTTGTGCAGAGGTTTGGCTATATCTGCAAAGTTCTTCACGAATCGCCGGTAATAGGAGCACAAACCCAAAAATGCTCTAACCTGCGTCTTGTCTTTTGGAACCGGCCAATCCTTGACAGCGGCGATTTTCTCTGGATCTGTGCGGATACCTTCTTCCGATACTACAAACCCCAAAAAGTTAACTTGCCGATGGAATAGTGAACATTTCTTCGGGCTCAACTTGAGGTTGGCACTCTGAATCTTCATAAGCACGCGTTCCAGGTTTTGAAGGTGTTCCTCAAACGTACGGCCCACGATGATGATGTCATCCAAGTAGACCAGACAGGCATCGCCAATTAGCCCGGTAAGTACAAGTTCCATCAGCCTTTCAAACGTTGCTGGAGCATTTCACAACCCAAACGGCATTACTTTGAATTGCCACAGACCCTTTCCCGTCGAGAACGCAGTTTTCTCCTTGTCCTTAGGGTCAATTTCAACTTGCCATTAGCCACTTTTTAGATCCAGCGTGCTAAACCATTTTACTCCTGTAAGCATATCCAGCGTGTCATCAATTCTTGGCAAGGGATAGCTGTCCTTCTTTGTAACGTCGTTCAGACGGCGATAATCAACACAGAACCGCATGCTGCCATCCTTCTTTTTCACCAGCACCACTGGTGAACACCATGGACTAGAGGAAGGTTCAATAACACCATCCTTCACCATTCCTTCAATCATGGTTTCCAATTCCTTTTCACGTGCTACCGGCAATCTTCTTGGCCGCTGACGGATAGGCAATTCCTCACCTGTGTTTATTTCGTGTTGAACTAAACCGGTCTTTCCTATGTCAGCATCGTTTGATGAGAATACATCGGCGTACTTGAGTAACAACTTCTTCGCCTTGACCAATTCGTTTGGGGAGAGAACACTGCGACAGTCTTCCAAAAGTGTGGTCACTCTCGTTTCTGCATCCTTGCTGGGGGTCCCACTCGATATATATTGGCACCGACGTAACCAATCCACTTCCTCACAAGTACCAATTAGTGTGCCTTTTTCTATAATCTGGTCCCGGTCGCAAGGGTTCAGCACACGTACTCCTGAGATGTCAGTGGTCCTGACCAAGGTTCGAGCTACTTTCCATGGAAGGTCATTGTTTACTCTTTCCACAAGTACACAACGGTGAGCTTGCCCAGCGTTTCGGGGAAGACTAACCGGAACAATCGTTTCCGATCTCGGCGGAAGAACAATCTTCTTAATGCTGTACACGTTCCCTGGTAACGCACCTTCCATAAAAAGTTCCTCCTGTCCACATTTCAAAACACCTTGCTTAACGTCGATCTCACAACAATTATTCCTCATAAAGTCTAGGCCTAGGATGCAGTCGTCCATTATATCAGCCACGATGACATTATGCAGGTAGATCACGTTGCCTAGCTTCAACTCCATCTCCTTCTCTCCACGGACGGGTATACGCTGACCGGTGGCTGTTACCAAATTAATGCGTTCTCGGTTGTATGCGGAGTCCCCAAGGAACTGACTTATAAGTTGGGAACTAACAACCGTACGAGAGGCTCCAGTGTCTATGGTCAGTTTACACGGCATTCCGTTGACCTCGCCCTTGATGATTAGACTGTTCCCATCATGGGTTTGTGAGATCGAGATCCTTGGGGCTCTTTTAACATCAGCCAGCACCCGCCCCGCAGTTCTGGCTTTTACTCGTTTCCCTGCTGCTGCTGGGCGGTGCTGTTGGCCGCACTACCCTCCTGAGACCGATCACCTTCCCTTTCTAGGGTTCGCTTAGGGCAGCTGGATCGAAGATGGCCCTTTTCCCCACAGCCATAGCACCTAGGGCTGTATCCTTTGTTGCGGTCGCGAACTGTAGCTGCTGCAACCTCCCTGACGCGATGGGAACGATGATCCTGCCGCACGGCTTCTACCTCCAGTGCATGGGCCAAGGCGTCCTTAAGCGTCTCGTGGTGCCCGATTCTCACAGCAGCTCTGACTTCCAGGTCGCGGATGCCGTCGATGAATGTCTGCACCAGGTTCCCTTCAATGAGCACAGGTACAGACTGGTATGCTTTTCGAACCATCTTCTCCACCTAAAGGGCCCACTGCTGCAGGTTTTCATTGCTGCGTTGCACGCGATCTTTAAGCTGCGCGCGAAAGACGTGTTCCAGGTGAGCGTCACCATATCTCGCCTCCAATGCCTCAAGGAGCTGCTCGTAGGTCACTTTCTTACCGAGAGCTTCCAACACGGTTAAGGCTTGGTCGCGCAGGCCTAAGGTGAGTGCAGTCATGGCCTGGCTTTTATTCCAGCCGTTTGCCTCCATGACGGCCTCGAACTGGATTTTGTAGGCCGACCAGGAAGAAGTCCCGTCGTACGGTGGTACCTTGAACCCACGTAGCGAAGGTGTTGTAGCTACTACGGGAGCTGTAGTTCCATCCCCAAGTTTGAGGTCGTTCAGCGTTTTCTTCACGTCAGCCATCACGTTGTCAACCCGATTGTTCACATGGTTGATTCGGGTTTCATGTTCTTCGATTCGGGTTTCAGCTTCCACCAGGCGGTTGTCATGTTGAGCAACCCTATCCTTCACCTCCCTTATCTCTTTCCCAAAGGTAGCATGAAGGTCCTTCATGAGGAGCATCTGTTCCTCCTGTCGGCGGGCCTGTTCCTCTTGTCCACTCTGAAGCTGCTCTTTCAACTGACGAACCTGTTCTGCCTGCTGGCGAGCCTGCTCCTGCAGCATCACCATCAGGGTGCCTAAGTCAGGTGCCACAGACGTAGAAGCTGCTGACGGACCGGCTTCCGTGGCCGGCGGCTGGCCCTCAGACATCTGCGGCGTTGCACCACCAAATCTCCTCTGGTCCGTCTCCTGCTGGCGTTGACTTCGGGTACGGACACCCTCCGTTTCCTCCTTGGGTAAAATCGGCATTATTTTATCCCACTTCTGACACCAATTGTTACGAGCTTGAGGTTCGTGACAATAAAAATTGCCGATAAAATTACCTAAATTAACACTTTAATTTACTTTACACAAATTAAAGTTAAAACACTAATAATTAAACACACTAATTCACTTAATTCCGCTCCGAAGCTTCGCTTGTGTCGCCAAGTTCAACTCTGTCTCGATCGCATCTTGCGCCACCTATTTATTTAAATTAGCAAAATATCCGGAATGTTCAAGTAAACACGCGCAAGGTACCGAGAGTTCGAGTATAGATTTTCTAGTTCTTGGGGTGGCGCTGTTGGTCGAAAGATTTGTGATGTCATAAACTGCAACGCTCCCCTCGCTCTCACAGTACTATTTGTCTATACGTTTTTGAGCATATGCGCGTAAATTGTGTACATTGTTTCCGATTTATTAGGTAAGTTTTTAGGAGATTAAGGATATTTCCTCTTCTAACTTACTTATTTTATTAATTTATTTTACTTAAGAGGATACTGTCTGATATTGTTGATAACTTTTTTAAAAATGAAGTTTATGTATTTATTTTTTCCATAATAACGATAACTAACATTTAAAAATTTTTAAAAAATGTTGGTTTTTATTGACTGTAAGATCGAGCGATGCGAGTTCGGGACTTAGGGCATCCCGACTCAAACAGGTTAGGTTAGAATGAGATTCGAGTGAGCGAGCGAAGCGAGCGATCGGGCTCGCTTCGCTCGCTCATTCGAGTCGACCGGGCTTCCCTCGACTGCGCTACGAGAGAGTTGTGGGAGGTAAGCACCACGCCACTCAACGTAGCGCAGTCGCGGGAAGCCCGGTCGACGGAGCCCCGCTTTGCGAGGCTCATACTTCTGAATGATTTATAACAAAAATAACCGCGAAGGAGATGGCGGGGTCTATTCTCTCTTCTATTCCCTCTCGTCTATTTCTCGTCTCTCGTCTATTCTCGTTTCGCTCACTCTACCTCGACCCTGCTTTCCCATTCTAATCTAACCTATGTCGGGATGCCCTATGTCCCGAGCTCGCTTCGTTTGAACTTACACTCAATAAAATACCAAAATATTAACTTTTATAAAATTTAGATTTTCTAGAGCGATTAAGTATAACATTTAAAGTCAGAAAAACATATAAAATCTTTAAGTGAGACAAAAGTTAATAAACAAACATTTTTCAATGTTTCTTTTTTTTAATGTTTGTTTTTTATGTGTAGATTAATAAAAAAATTATAAACTTCCTTTAATGCTTTGCAAAAAAAGTTATGAAAGATTGTATTCGAAGAAGTGCGTTTATGATCATATTTAAAGTCATAAAACTATATGAAATCTTGAGGTGAGATATTTACCATATTTTTTTCCATAAATCCGTCATAAAGACGAAGATTTAAAAAAAAATCATCGAAATCAGATGATTTTTCGATTTTCTAGAGCCAAAAAACGTGGTGACCGCGATTATGTAATTATAATTACGTATAATAAATTACCAAATTATACGATACATAATTACGTTTATTTACTATAAGTGTTTGTATAAATTAATCTATATTATATTATTTTTTTAAAGAAGAGGGGGCAAACGAGCATGCGACTCACGTGATGGTAAAGTGACTATCGCCGCCCATGAACAACTGCAACACCAGGGGAATTGCACGTGCGTTACTGGCTTTTTAAAAAGGAGTAAACTTTAAGTCGTATCGGTCCGGAAAAAATCGCCGGTGGTAAACAATTCCACAGATAGATTGTACGAGGAAGAACACCCCAAGTAAAACGCACAGTGGTAGACCGTCAAGTATCCAGATGGTGTGGATGGTATCGTGAGTTTTGACGCGATGTGTGTTTGTCAAATTTCGCGGCTGGGATTGAAGCCCTCAGAGCACTCCCCGTGTTAGATGCGATAGAAAATGCAAAGGGATGCATCATCCCTTCTTAGCGCCAATAAATCGAGCTGATCAAAAAGAACTCGGTCGTCGAGGATTCGAGCCGCTCTACGCTGGATGCGGTCATGTGAAAGGAATTGGCACTGGAGTGCCCGACCCAGAGATGAGAACAGTATTCCATGTGAGGCGGAACTTGCGCCTTGTCTTTTTAAACCCTGAACTACTAGTGCTCAACAAGTACTACACACACAATTTTAATAAAAATATTATATTTCCAGGAAATGGTCTAATAGACGAAAACGAGTTCATGCAGTGGGTTACAAAAATACAAGCTTTACAAGGGATGGACGTGAGCGCGAGTGGCGGCGACTCAGAGGAAGAAATCACGAGAGATCTACTCGCGGCCTTTAAGTATGTACATTCGTTTTATCTATTTTGAGAGACAATGTCTTAACATAATTTTATAGATCTTTTTTCTTTCTGAAGTTTTAATCCCGTGGGATTGATTTCCGTCTGGAACAAATATGTATAAGGTTTAGAAATACTGTTTATCCTGTCCTTTTTTTTTTAAAAATCTTTCAATGTTCTAAAATCTAGCAGAATATTGCTACAGATTAACGATTATGTTTAATATATAGATTAACGATATAATTATTTTCTCATAAAATGAATCTATAGCAAGAGAGTGCATAGACATGGGTACGTTAGTTTGTTATCTACACACTCTGCAACGATCGCTCTTAAATCCTTTTTGAACCGTTTAGCTTTCTTGCATTGGATATTCTCTAACATCTTTTATTAATCTGACATAGTAAAATCAAACTTCTTTAAATTTATATCTGGCTATTTGCTCTTACGCATCGTCATCATCATTACAACTTATCAAAAGTCCACTGTTGCGGGCCTTTCCATGGATTGCATCATGGGGGGGGGGGGATTTTGACATAGCTGCGTCCACGGAATATAAAAAAAATTATATTCCGTGGTTGGCACGCTTGGAAGGAGAATTGGTAACCGAATTTTAATATTTTTACTTGTAATCAGGACGATGATGCCGCCCAGAGCCGTTTCAGTTTTCTTGTCGCCTCTTACGGCACCCACGGGATAATATGAGAAATCTTTTACATCGCCACTAAACGACTCTTATGCATGCTAAAATGTTTAGAACTTACGGAAATTTTTCATACCTGGTAGAGCCACGCTACATCTAACTATAAAATGGTTGTAGCACGAATAGGTCGGCTCCACCGGAGGATGACCACGCTCTCACAGAATACCAGCGTAATATAACAGCTTAATACTGCTGTGTTTCGTATGGTGAGTGTAGAGAACCGGAAACCTTTTTTATTGGAAACGAGGCATTCCATCTTAGTCCCCACGGATGACAACACACCTGCGTTTTGATTCTTAATCGAGGATAAATGTAGATGTCTATGGGCCACAGCGTCCACTTACCATCATTCATGTGGACTGTGCGCTCGTTTGTCACCCTTATTCTATAAAAAAATTACATATTGAGTTAATAGTCGATTTAATTTCTCTTATTTTACGACGGATAAACACGTCACGCTGCGAGGATGTCGTATGCATTGAATTAAAGTAATAGCAAAAAAAAACTCTTTCTAACTATCAATCTTCTCAATATATCGCAAGTACACGCCGGTGACGGATAGCAGGTACTACGGTTAGAAGTAGCAAGTGGGACGACCGTATACTGGCCTACCAAGCATGGCGACCATATTTACCATAGCATAATTACCCAACGATTTGAGCGAGATTCCATTGTTTACATGGTGGTCTTAGAAGTTCCTCAGCCCGCACTAATAGCAGCGCAACAAACTCTTCTATAATATACTACTTTTATAAAAAAAGGGACATATTCCAGTCTCCAGAGGAAGAGAACAGTTGTCACTTATCACCAGTCAGCCATCTCCCCTTGTGGATTATTCTTTACATTTGCTTCGCCACTAGAGTGTTCGACCGGGATGACAACGGCTACATAACGCGAGACGAGTTGCGTTCGGCTCTCGAGATGATCGGCGAGCCGGTAACCGACGCGCAGCTCAACCAGGTGCTGGCGCTGGGCGACATAGACCACGACGGACGCATCGATTACGAAGGTAAATTTTACACTTAGCAGAGCCACGCTACAACTATATTTTGGTTGTAGCACGATTGGGTCGGCTCGACCGGGGTAGGACCACACTCTCATAAAATATCAGCGTAAAATAGCAGACCAATGCTGCAATGCTCTTATGGTGAATGTAGAGAATTGGAAACGAAGCTATCCATCTTACTCCTGAGGGGTAACATACAACGCAACCGCATTTTGATTCTTATTTGAGGATAACTGTAGGTGTCTACGGGCTACAGCATCTACTAAACATCGGGTGGACTTTGTGCTCGTTTGTCACCCTTATTCTATAAAAAAAACAGTAAGATATTGCATGCAAAACATTGGGTGCGTTTGGCAGAAAAAAGCGATAGCAAACGCTTGTAAGCAAAATGGCGATCGTAAGCGATAAGCGCTGTCAAATCGTAAGTAGCTATTTTCCTCCAGGACACGATGTTAGTTTTAACCGGGGAACCTAACCTAATTTAAATATACGTTTGTAAAGTATTCATATTAAAAACTTAGCAATCATGAATTTTTAATAACATGTATATGTCTATTCATGTCATTATATTACTTAAAACTAATATTGCACAAAACAACTTATAATTTCTACTTCAAAACAAACAAATTAAATAAGCAAAATGGCTGATTGTGTCAGCGCTACTGAAGTAGCAATCGTGTTCTGGCCGAAAACTATTTTAGCGCTTGTAAGCGCTTGCTAGGGCTTTTTTCTGCCAAACGCACCCATTATTTCACGAACGTTTACTGATGTTTCGAATACTTTTTTATAGCTTAAGGATGACAAACGAGCAATCAGTATCGTTGCCGACACGAAAGGTGAGCACAGATGAACTATGGTGGGGGTTGAGCCAGCGTAGGTCTGTCGGCCAAAATTATTAGGTACTGTGGTTATTTCAATTCATAATTGAATATTTTCGCTGACTTTTTTTCGAAATTCTGAGTCGTTAACTCCTTTAACTATACGCCGTACAGTAGCTACGTAGACATAAGTCGCCTCAGCAGTCTGTTTATAAACGTCTATCATATTTTTCGCAATACCTAATTATTTCATGTAACAAAACATTGAAAAGACCATTTGTAGCGATTGTCTATTTAACACCGAATTCTTTCTTCTCTGCATATTTATACTAAAATCCGGATGCTCAAATTATAACAAAAAAAATAATTAACAACAAGAAATATCAAAAATAGTTAAAACAAGAAATACACAAACAACAATTAACAACGAGGTAATACTACAATTAGAAAAATAAACTAATTAAAAAGTTATCACTAAAATTGCTCTAGAATGTACGGTAGTCGAATGATACTTGCGAACCCAATAGACGACGAGAATCGGCTGACGAACCAATCACGTTGAGCGTCAGCGTGATCAACGTCATATCGACCAATAAAAAGGGTGCTCACGACTCGTGGCGGCAATTACATAATATATCCTCAGTTAAGAACAAAATGCGGATGTGTTATCACCCCTGAGGACAATGACGGAATGCCCAGTTTCCACAAAAAAGTGTCTCCGGTTCTCTACACTTACTGCAACCATTCATTAATACGACTTCTGCCTTATAACTTATAAGTGATGGTTTTACTGTCATCTATCATCATCTTGACATTTCCCATAGATGATCTGCATATATAAGAATATATGGCCAATTTCCATAAGATGTCCGTGTCACTACGTATGTATTTTTTAATACAAATGTTATTTTCTAACATAAATCTATCGAAATGTTATAATAGTTTTTAATTATTTCAAAGTGATCATCTATACAAATTAATGAAATTGAATTATCTGTTTTTAACGTCAAAATAACAGCTTTTTACTAAATGTATATGAAAGTATACGGTCTGTATGTTTCGGTTTATCTTCGAAACGGCTGGACAAATTTTGACGGGACTCACTAGCAGATAGCTAATGTTATAAAAAGTAACTTAGGCTACTTTGAGTTTAGAAAAAAATTAGAGTTCCGCGAAAAAAGTTTGAACAAATAAAATCCAATAGTAATAAATTCCATGCGGTCGAAGTCGCCGATAACAGCTAGTTTCTAATAAGTTTAAAGAATTTCAACTTAAATTCTAACACTCCATATCGTTTCTCTGTTCCAGAGTTCGTCAAGATGCTGTTATAAATTGTACCTCATTGAACAAGAAAGACCTCATTAGATATAACGATAAATTTATTTAATAGCAGTTAATATTGCTGGCTATATGTGAATGTCTTGGATACCTGTGATTGCGTCGTATTATTACCTATGTTTTAAAAGAAAACAAAGAAAATATGTGTCTGAGATGGCCTTAGATATTTGTTTATAGATTTTATAGTGAACATTTTTATGTATTTATCTTAGCTGTAAATGATTCATATAGGTTTTATATTATATATTAAAAACGAATGTCTACGAATCACTGAGCTCTATATATACAAGGAACTTTTTAAACTTTCAGTTAATTACATTTAACATAGCATGTTTGTAGATTTGATATAGTTTTGTAAACTATTTAGTTACAACTGTTTTAAAGGGTAACACTCTGGGTTAAAAATTTTCATTTGCAAAAGAAAGATGTGTACTAACCCCTTTAATTTATTGTTTGGAATTCGAAGATGATTCGAAGATGATGGATATCATATTAAAATGCTACGCTGTGCTATTGCTGACTAGTTTACTGATTTGAGGAAGATTTGCTTTTGTACCAGTTACTGTATTCGAGTTTGTTACATGGTGTTGATCTGTGCAGACCAGTGAACACATTTTCGATGCATTCGGGCATATCTTATTGATATAGCGTTACAAGTTACATGTACTACGCACTGCTTGGCTTGACGTTCTCCCTTAGTAATGCTCGATAAGTACCTAAAGATTACATTCAAGCGAACGCACTAGTACGAAACTTAACATAATTTAGTCTAACTATAGGCCTGTTTTACAGTGGACTTGTGAAAGGCTGTAATGATAATGATGAGGACAAGTTGTCAAAAATTTTGTACCACAGAGACATGGCGTGGTTGAAAATAATTTGCTTTTAATTTCATTTAGGTACCTACCTAAGTACCTATATAAGAATAAATAATGTTTTGAATAGTACACATAGGTATACTTGTTTTCAATACCAAAGAGTACCAACAAATAACGATGTATTACTTACTTATCTATTATGATTTTAGAATATTCTTATGAAACTAAATTTGTACTTACCTGATATAATGTATATTAGATACGTACCTATCTATACTGTAGTATATCAAGAAATATTGTAATTTTATGGTTGTGAACGATAATTTATATCAAATGTTGTGTATATTTTCATATTGCTTTCCACGTTCCTTTCGTTTTGAAGGGCTTGTTTTCGGCCGAAAATCAATGATCATCTAAATTTTATACATTTAATGCAAATTTTATAACAAAAATAAATATCTCAGGTGTGAAATATTTTGTACATTTAAAATAGTATTTTATAATTTAAAAATTACATTTAGATTTCACAAAGATCATTTGTTAACAATCTAATCAAAACAGTTAAAAGTACAAAAATATTTCAACATTTGTATTTTTTTTATTGAACAATATCAGCCTTTAAAAGGTATGTGATGAGTATTAAGGGTGATCAATAAACCATGAATTCGTTATTTATTTTCTGCATTTGGAACATTTAATCCATGCCCGCTAAAAATTTGCCCAGGAAATCGTAGGGCTTAGGCTCGGCGCTTGGATTCCAATGAGACATTACGTGACCTTTTTGTTGCCATTGATGAGTGACTTCTTTAAGCTCCATGTAACCCTATCAGAATCAAAATTAAAGCTTTTAATACAGTTAATAAAATCCGCAAAACACCTCCAATTTTTTACGAAGGTAGATTTAAATTATATACGTATCAAAGTGATTGCTTACCAACACGCAGCTGTGCGCCTGTGCCACTATTAAGTATCAAAAAATTTCAGAATTGGGTATTTGACTATTTAGTAATTGAAAGATTTTAAGAGTTGTTAAGACAAATATTTTAATATGATGCGCTCACTTGGGTTAAGCCCGTGATCTTCGTTATACCGAGATATTTTTTAATTATATTTCGGGGTTGTTTTTCCACGTGAAAATAATAATAATAATCTGCCCGGATTATTACCATTATTTTCTTATTATATTATTACTTTATTTAGTCTTTAAGATAAAAGCGAATTTTTTTTCGTCTAAGTCTAAATAACCACTTACCACTAGGTGGGGTTTTAGTCTAGCACCAGCTAAACAAGTAAAAAATACTTGTATTTTTTTATTATTCAATGGGAAAATCGACAAAGTCATTTGTGATTAAATTCTTTGTTTTTGCTGACCAAGCAAATTTTACGAATGTGCGTGCGTAGTAAAATAGCAGGCGTTAGGTATTTATGAATGAAAATCAGTTAAAAAATGCATTGCTACGCATTCTTAATTCAAAAAATAAAAAGTACAGAATGTTTGAGTTTTTTTAAAATTAATGATTCTTCACAAATTTAAGCACTTATTGCAAAATAACCTTTTATATACTATATTATTATAATAACGATGCCGTGTAGTGGCACCGTAAGAGGATCTATTACCACGTTTTTCTCCGTAAAAGGCGACTATGAGAAATGCCAGACATCTTAAGGAATAGTAAGAGTAAGAAATGGTCATAAGGAAAAGGAAAAAATGGCGGTGCAACCATAGTTTACGTGAGACTCAAAATACTCAGATGGGCGACGGGCAGCAATGTCAAGGTACGAAACATCTGGCACTGGGATCGTCTATCGCCGAACTAGTCGATTATAGTAAATCTTTCCTACGACGGGAGAGACCTGATTCCAGCAGTAGACTTTTACGGATATATGAAGGAGTAGCACTATATATAGTAGGTAGTAAAATTATAACAGTATGAGAAAACCTACCGTAGAGTATATTACATTTCTGAGTTTCTAATTAACTATACAACACAAAAATATCTTACCTTGATCACTAATATATCAATAACTCTCACATCTGTGACGTAGGCATTTTTGTAAAAGTTTTCTCTTAATTTCCAGCGGCAATCCTGCTCATTTTTGGGTATGTCAAAATATTTTACTGAAAATAATTTCGTGTTTTTTTTTAAATAAAAGTTCAACACTAAAGTAGGGAATGCAATAAAGAATAAATACGTAAATAAGTATATAAATATATAAATGTATAAACATTTAACCATGATCTCTTTTGATAAATAACGTATAAAAAAGTCATATGACTTTTTACGATAAAGTCAATATTTCCGGAGCCATGAATTTTTAAGTTTGAAAAATCCCAAATTCAGATACTTTAACATATTGTTGCGCGGCTATGTTGACATCTGGCGCTAGCGCCATCTAGTGTCGGGTAACGGAGCTAGGAGAGAGCTTTCCAGAAAATGACATTACTAATCTTTCAACCGACAGCGCCATCTGTTGTCGAAACGAAGAACTAAGCTTCTAGAAGCTGAGACTCGAACTTTCGGCGCTTTGTCGATTGGTGCGCGTATTTACTTGAATGTTCTGGATGTTTCGTTACTAATGTGTATTTATAGGCGCTGCAAGGTGCGATCGGGGAAGTATTGAATTCGGCGAAAGCGAAGCTTCGGAGCGGAATAAAGTGAATTAGTGTGCTTAATTATTGGTGTTTTAAGTCTTAATTTGTGTAAAGAAAATTAAAGTGTTAATTTAGGTAATCCTATCGGCAATTTTATTGTCACGAACCTCAAGCTCGTAACAATATGAAGAAATGTATAAAAAAATGTTTTTTTTTTAATTTATCGCTTGAGGATATTATAAACTTTTGTCTAAATAATATTGAAAAATATATTTTATGTTTTTTACCATTTTCTGAGTCAAAAACGACTCAATTTGGGATTTTTCAAACTTTTCATAACTTCGAAAATATTAACTTTATCGTTCAAATTCAGTAGGTCAAAGTAGGACCACTTTTATTCGTTATTCATTAAAAATATTTTTTAATCATTTTATTTATGTATTTTTAATGCGTCAAAACTATCTGAATGTGGAATTTTCAAACTTTTAAAAATACATAACTTCTAAAGTATTAATTTTATCGTAAGCAGTCATAATCCGTTTTATTCGTATTTTATCCCAAAATATTAAAAAAACATTGTCCCGTTTGAAAATAACGATTCTTTGCAATTGAAATAAAATTCCGTTTAAATAAAACGGCACCGAGTTGTCCCATGGCAGATGATGATCATGATGATTTATATCATCAATAGGACAATTTGAAGAGAATCACAAAAAAAATGAGGTGGAATAGTTTTCGGTACGGTTACGTTACGTCTTTTATGCTTAGGTCAGTAGTTTCGTGGGTACGCGTAAACTAATCTCGAATAGCTTATATTTTAAATTCCTTCGTACTTTACTCGGGCTTAAGACTGTAATAATCGATTTTAATTAAAAAAAATATTACTTTTTGTATGGCGGATTCGAGCTAGAGTAAAACGCCTTGTAATGTCACGTTTAGCAAACCTGAAACAATTACGCTTATATTTGGTATTTTGGTGGTTATGGGTGGGCATTATTTATAATTATTATAAATAATGCCCACCCAGTAGCGGATTATCCTTAAGGCATACTCACAAGCAAGGCAAGCACGTGCCTAGGGGCGAAAGATTACGCAGATTATAAACGAAAAAAAATCAGTAAGCACTTATTTACATAAAATAAAATGCTTATGCTCTTAGCCCTATTTCTATCTTATTTTCATTCACGCGGCATGTGTCGTAACTATTTTGCAAGTGGACTGTACTATAAATTTTATTATAGTTTATTTGCAAAATAATTAGATATACTATATGGTCGCCAGAGGGGCGTCGATAAGATGCTAGCTTAGGGCACTGTTGACATTTAATTCACCTCTGTGCCCACCTGCACCCCTTACCACCCCAATCTAGATGGAGCGACAATGGAGAAGATAACCATTTTTTGTTTTATATGCCAAAAAATTCTACAAAAAATTACGAGAATAACTGTATTTTTAATTTTTTTCTATCTTCAAAACTGACCGAGATATGAAGGCGCAAAGTTAACATTTTCGGTCTAAGCCGCGGGCCGAGCGCGACATCGTTGATGACGTCACGATTTCCATCTTCGTGTAAGCGACCCGACGCGCACTTAGAAAATCAAAACATTTACTCAAATGTGCCCGTCGCGCGCGGATCTACTTGCTATCTATTTTTAACAAGAAACATTATAGGACATGACACCATCTATTAAATATTGTGCTGTGCCTCAACGTAAAAAAACGGCTACAAAAACACCTGAAAAGTTGCTTTTTAATGTCTAGAAACCCTACCATCAGAAAAAAATGGACAAATGCTATGAGAAGAGCACGTCCTTTAGGACCAAACACGGTAGCATATTGTTGTAAGAATAATTTGGATGTAAGTATTCAAATAATAATAAATAACCTTCACATGATAGCTCTTGGTTATTGCTAGTAAATGTTTTCTATTAGGCATGTACCTACTCGAGTCGCAGTGTTTAAGTAACTAACGATTCATTGAATCATTGAACCTTTCCACGCTTAATGATCATTATAATTTCAAGAAGAAACAATACCTAATACCTACATATTTAACTAAAACTACTTCAGTGTAAATAGACATCCAAACTTGGGTAAAGTACTTACCTATTTAATGTAGATAAGTCAATGACCTGTCGTGAGTTTGTAAGTTTAGATTCCTATCTATGTTTGCAACAAATTTTAAAATGTTTATAATGCATATAAAGGTTAAAATATGGAATATATTAACAAACGTTTTTATATTTTACGATATTTCGAGCAAAAACTAAACACATCGCAGAGCTGTTCTCTTTTATTATGAAGTGGAGCACTTAAATATTTTTCGTGTTGTCCTATTTTTATGTATTACATAGTTGGTACATATTTTAAATATTGATGGAATACAAATTACGAGGTTCCTTATTTTTTATAGACTTAAATAATTGTTTGTATTTCGTTCTAGGTCGAAAACGATATGTAAAACTACGTGAAGTACAAAACTAGTTCGTGGTCCCCTCAAACTTAAAAAAGATGTTTTGCCTCACAAGTTTGCTTGTCAAAATCGGTATACAGAAAACCACAAAGATTTTTACTATCAAAACTAAATGCCAAATCTAGGTCAGAAACAGTTGCACATGCGATTGCCATTACTTCACAAGAAATTGAGCATATAGGTATATGTTGTCGATCCTGTACTGCACACTACTATAAAAGATCCGAATGGCCGAAAAGAATTGCGACGACGTTTAAACTCATTCATTATTAATTGGAATTATTTTCTTGCCAATTCTGTGGGCTCTGACTCTGCCTTTTCAATATCTCTTTTAAAGGACCTGGAAGGCGGAATTGTACTTATTTTTAAGGGCGCTGGTGTTTATATGCCGAGCCGCCGAAGCGTCAGATCAGGCCTCATAATACTTCTGCTTGATGCGTAATGCAGTCTTAGAGGAGCGATAAAACTAAGACTGAGATCTGCCTCCAATGCGTGCCATAGATAGTGCCAAAGAAACGTTTAAACTCATTCATTATTCCTGAATAATTTCCCCCGTCTTCATAACTCTAGATGATAATATTGACATTGATCCCTTGCCTAAAGAATATATAACTAGCGTAAGACAGATTAAGCAAGGGGCGTCAATCTCGCATTTAGATAAACCGAACTCCAACCTGGATAGTAAATAGCTTATTTTTTACCTGTCTACGGCGAAGTAAAAAGAAGGGTGATTTTGACTGGCTCGTAAGTTGTATGTATCTATGTACGTCTGTTCCCTCACAACTTCTAAACTACTTATTATAATCTCAGACAAACCTATTTTCTCTAAAACCTAAACAAACGCCCGTGTAGTGGCGGTTGAGAATATCCACTACCCCATATCTTTCCGTGGGTGTCGTAAGAGGCGACAGAGGGAGACAGGCAGGAGATGGGCAGCAGCATCTTCCTGATAACAGCAATGATATAATAAATAATAAACTGCGGTTGCCAACCCGCTCGCCAAGCGTGGCAACTATGGCAAATATCCCCCCATGAGTCCGTTACCATGGTCGAAAACAAACGGCCCCCAGTCCCCGGTGGCCCCGCTATTCCTGGCTATGGTGGCGACCATGGTAACGGCGGGGCAGGGGATGCTAAGGATCTCCGGTGGAGGTTCGGTTGCCACCTACGACGACTCGACCTGGCAACATATAACGCACGCACCCTGCGGACTGACGAGAAGATACTGGAGTTGGAAGAAGAGGTAGACAAGTAGCGCTGGCATATTATTGGGTTATCCGAGGTCCGAAGAGAGGGGAAGGACGCGGTAATCCTCGAGTCCGGCAACTTATTCTATCACCGGGAGGGCGACCATCTGTCCCAAGGAGGTGTCGGATTTATCGTCCACAAGTCTCTCGTCAACAACGTTGTAAAGATTGGGAGTGTGCGACGAGGGTCGCGTACCTGATACTCAGAATCACCAAACGATATTCGCTGAAGGTGATACAGGTTTACGCACCAAACTCGGCAAATCCCGATGAGGAGATGGAGGAAATGTATGAGGATATTTCTAGAGCCATGCATTCCTCCAAAACCCACTACACGGTGTTGATGGGAGGCTTCAACGCAAAACTAGGCTCAAGAGAAAGCGGTGTGCTGAAGTTATGGAAATTTGGAGTAGGGCAACGGAACCGGAGAGGCCAGCAGCTGGCCGACTTCATGAAGAAAGAGGGACTCTTTATGATGAACTCTTTCTTCCAGAAGCGGCCCCACAGGAAGTGGACCTGGTCGAGCCCCGACGGTTCGACAAAAAATGAGATTGACTTCATTATGACGACCAGACGCCAACTGTTCAGTGATGTCTCAGTGATCGCAAGGATGAAAACTGGCAGCGATCACCGAATGGTTAGAGGCACACTGAACCTAAACGTTAAGTTGGAGAGGTCTCGTCTAATGAAGTCAACGCTCCGTCCCCCTCGTGCTCTAGTCCAGAATCCCGAAACCTTTCAGCTCGAGTTACGTAACCGCTTTCAGTGCCTAGAAGATTGCAATGCAGTGGACGATATGAATGACAAGCTCGTGGAAACTGTCCATGCGGTCGGAGCTAAGTTCTGCAAGACCCGCCGCAAAAGAACACAAAAACTCTGCGATCACACTTTTAATCTCATGGCTGTTAGACGGGAGATGAGGCTGCAATCGTCAACAGATTTGACAGCATACAGGCAACTGAACAAACAGATCTCCAAATGCATGCGGCGAGACTTACGCAACTTTAATACTGCTCGTATTAAAGAAGCGATCGAGCGGAAACAGGGCTCCAAAGTCTTTGCCAGAGATCTGTCTGCCAGTAAGAGCCAACTGTCCAAGCTAAAGACTGAGTGTGGTAGCATCGTTTGCGGGACACCTGAGATTCTAAGTGAGATTGAGAGGTTCTATGGGCAGCTGTACACATCATCGTTGGACCCACACGCAAGTGTGAGTAACGATCCAAGAGCGGGTCTTACCCGACACTATTCCGATGATATCCCGGACATCAGTCTGAGCGAGATTAGAATGGCTCTCCAGCACCTTAAAAACGGCAAGTCCCTGGGCGAGGATGGAATTACAGCGGAGCTTCTGAAAGCGGGTGGAAAACCAGTACTTGAAGTTCTTCACAGGCTCTTTAATCCCGTCTTCCAGTGGCACTACTCCGGAGGCGTGGAGTAGAAGTGCGGTGGTCTTGTTCTTCAAGAAAGGTGACAACGCCCTCTTGAAGAACTGCAGACCGATAACCCTTCTGAGCCGCGTCTACGTGCTGTTTTCGAGAGTCATTACGAATCGTCTCGCACGCAGACTCGACGACTTCCAGCCTCCCGAACAAGCCGGTTTCCGAAAAGGCTTTAGTACCATAGACCACATACATACCCTTTGGCAAATTGTACAGAAGTCCGAAGAGTACAATCTGCCACTTTGCCTGGCGTATGTGGACTATGAGAAAGCCTTTGATTCCGTCGAAAATTGGGCGGTGCTACAGTCTTCAGCGGTGCCAAGTTGACTGTCGGTATATCGAAGTGCTGAAGTGTTTGTACAGTAGAACTACGATGGCTATCCGAGTACAGAACCAGAGTACGAAACCTATCCAACTGCAGAGAGGTGTAAGACAGGGTGACGTTATTTCCCCGAAACTTTTCACCGCTGCATTGGAAAACGTTTTCAAGCTACTGGACTGGAAAGGATACGGTATTAACATCAATGGCGAGCACATCACTCACCTTCGATTTGCCGACGATATAGTCCTTATGACAGAATCACACACTCAGGATAGGTCTTAAGATGAACATGGACAAAACAAAGATCATGTTTAATGTCCATGTCACACCTATGCCGGTAGTTGTTGGGAGCACTAAGCTCGAAGTTGTTGACGAGTACGTTTACCTGGGACAAATAGTCCGGTTAGGTAAGTCCAACTTCGACCGAGAGGTCAATCGACGGATTCAACTCGGCTGGGCAGCGTTCGGGAAACTACGACACATCTTCTCGTCAGTTATACCTCAAAACCTGAAAACTAAGTTGTGCAACCAGTGCGTGTTGCCAGTGATTACATATGGAACTGAGACGTGGTCCTTCACTGCTGGCCGTATGAGGACGCTCAAAGTCGCTCAGCGAGCTATTGAGAGGGCTATGCTCGGAGTTTCTCTGCGTGATAAACTTAGAAATGGGGATATCCGCAGTAGAACCAGAGTGACCGACATAGCCCAACGGATTAGTAAGCTGAAGTGACAATGGGCCGGCCATATAGCTCGAAGAACCGACAACCGTTGGGGAAAAAAGGTTCTCGAGTGGCAGCCTCGTACCGGTAGACGAAGTGTAGGGCGACCCCCCACTAGATGGAGTGACGACATGGTGTGCAGGAAGTCGATGGATGCAGGTGGTTCAGGACCGTGCTTTGTGGCATACCTTGGCAGAGGCCTATGTTCAGTGGGCTTGTAAAGGGCTGTAATGATGATGATGATGACCTAAACAAAAATGTAATGCGGCTCTGAAAATAGGTACTTTATCACGAAATTGTAACGACTACTGAAAAATCACGTTCAAAAAAGTATGAAACAAGAAAATAATCTCATCTGAAATAGTTATAATTATTGTTTATTAAATAAACAGCTTAAATGTAATATATTTTAAGGTATTCAATACATTATTCATGGTGATGTTCAGAGGATATCCGCGAATAGTAGGTATGCGAGCAACCTGGATTCAATCCCCGCCAGTACCAACGATTATTGATTGTAATTTTAAGTGCTGACTTACCACGTACTAGACGGTAAAGAAGAACATCGTGAAATAACCTGCATGTCTGAAAAAATAAATACATTTAGAAGATATGTGAAGTCCGCCAAACGCTTTAGTACAGCGCGACGGATACTTCCTTGACTTAAAACCCTCTCAGAAATAAGAGGAGGCCAGTGCCCAGCAGTGGGGCGTGTATATTATATGTTGCAAATTTATTTTCCTACTTACTTATGTAAGGTATGTATCTATAAAAAGCTCTATATAGACCCAAAACCCTCCTGCGTGCTTCAATAAGGTCCGAAGACATCACAGGCCTCGCATTTCTGCAAATCGTTTTCACGGTCTCCTTTGCAGCCATAATTATCCGAGAATTGACTTTCAAATAAAACTTAAAAATAAACCAACTAAATACGTTGATCCGTATGACAGCTTAAACGAAATTTCGACGTATAATCCAATTTTGCTATAATCTTATTAATACACAAACAAAGAGTATATAATCATTATGTTTAATACAAATAAAATTACACAACTTTAATTTGAATCTGGATTTTTTTTTTGTTTTATCTCTTTCATCTCTTCATAGTATAAAACGCTTTGATCTTTTAAATTACCTTCGCAACGGATTTTGCTACGGTTTTCATCAATAGACAGAATGATTCAAGAGGAAGGTTTAATGTATAATACATGCATATGTTGTAGAGATCCAAAAATAACCTGCGCGAAGCCGGGGCGGATCGCTAGTATTTGTACTAATAATAATAATAATGTCCTCCAGACCGAATTTCGGCCACTGCGGCCGGCCTCAGCGGAGGCTAGCCATCGGCGCAGGACAGGATTATAGTGCCCAAGTATAATATGACCCATTGCAACTTCAGCTTACCAATCTGTTGGGCTATGTCGGTCACTCTGGTTCTACTGCAAATATTCTCATTTCTAAGTTTATCACGCACAGAAACCCTGAGCATAACCCTCTCCACAGAGACTCGCTGAGGTGAACATTAAACATGATCTTTGTTTTGTCCATGTTCATTTTAAGACCTATCCGTTGCGAGACACTATCGAGATTGAGCACTACGCTCAATGACGTCAATTGCCGTGTAGTGGCTGTTAAGAATATCCACTTCCCCATATCCTCCCTTGGGTGTCGTAAAAGGCGACAGAGGGAAACAGGCACGAGATGGACAGCAGCATTTCTGATAACAGCAACTCTACAACAAAAAAATTGCGGTTGATAACCTGCTCGCCAAGCGTAACAACTATAGCAATATATCCCCCATGAGCGACGACACAAATAAACGGCCACCAGTCCCCGGCGGCGCCACTATTCCTGGCTACGGTGCCGACCATGGTAACGGCGGGGTAGGAGGTGGTAAGAATCTCCGGTGGAGGTTCGACTGCCACCTAACACAACTCGACCTGGCAACATACAACGCACGCACTCTGAGGACTAACGAGAAGATCCTAGAGCTAGAAGAAGAGATAGACAAGTTGCGCTGGTATATTAAAGGTTTATCTGAGGTCTGCAAAAATAAGTGATATTCATTCTGTAAATACTAGGAACAGACACAAGCGACGAGTCAGTAATTCATTCTTGGGGCGATATACATGCTTTTACAACAAAAACACAGAAAATAAATAAAATTTGACAAACACAAACTTCAAAAACTTTATTAAACTAAGTTTGTATAAAAAGGGTTATTATAATATTAAGAATTTACGGATGATAATAACCCCAGGGAAGGGTGATCGCCACCAAACTATTTCTAATTTGTTTTGTATTGTTATTTTGTAACATACATGATTGTAAGCTCTTATTTTAAAAATGAACAAATGTCAATGGGTTTTTTGCTAGTTCTTCCCAGGATAGGTTTTTTTGCGAACCAGTGGTAATGAAAAAAGGGACTTTCAATAAGTATTATTTATAATCCATATTTGAAAAAAGTTTCTGTTTCTGCTTCCGAAGGTAAGGGGAGGAGACGTGATTATCGAATCCGGCAACGAGTTCTATCACCGGGAGGGTGACCATCTGTTCCAAGGAGCTGTTGGATTTACCGTCCACAAGTCTCTCGTTAACAACGATGTAAAGATTGGGAGTGTGTCGACGAGGGTTGCGTACCTTATACTCAGAATAACCAAACGGTATTCGCTAAAGGTCATACAAGTTTACGCACCAACCTCGGTACATCCCGATGAGGAGGTGAAGGAAATGTATGAGGATATTTCTAGAGCCATGCATTCCTCAAAAAACCACTATACGGTTTTAATTGGAGACCTCAACGCTAAACTGGCTAATTTTGGGATAGGAAAACGGAACCCAAGGGGCCAGCAGCTGGCCGACTTCATGGAGAAAGAGGGACTCTTAATGAAGAACTCTTTCCTTCTGAAGCGGCCTCACAGTAAGTGGACCTGATCAAGCCCCGACGGTTCGACAAAAAATAAGATTGATTTCATTATGACGACTAGACGGCAACCGTTCAGTAATGTCTCAGTAATCGCAAGGGTAAAAACTGGCAGCGATCAACGAATGGTTACAGGCACACTTAACCTAATCGTTAAGTTGGGGAGGCCTCGTCTAATGAAGTCAACGCTCCGTTCCCCTCGTGCTCTAATCCAAAGTCCCGAAACCTTTGAGCGCGAGTTACAAAACTGTTTTCAGTGCCTTGAAAACTGCAATGCAGTAGACGATATAAAAAAAATCATTTATTCCTAGAAATAGAGCTACAGACCTGAACACTGGAAAAAAGTAACTTATATTAAATTAATTTTGACTTGTATTAAATTAAATTCTTATTAAATATAAAAATACTGGCGGACCCCAAACTAGGCACAGCCTGTATCTTGGGGACCAGGAAAAAGGGATATGGATGACAACCTCGTGGAAACTGTCCATGCGGTCGGAGCTAAGGTCTGCAAAACCCGCCGCAGAAGAACACAAAAACTTAGACTTAACTTAGTTAGATGGGAAATGAAACTGCAGTCTTCAACAAATTTGACAGTATACAACCAACCGAACAGACAGATCTCCAAAAGCACGCGGCGGGACTTACGCAACTTTAATAATGCTCATATTGAAGAAGCGATCGAGCGGAACCAGGGCTCCAAAGTCTTTGTCAGAGATCTGTCGGCCAAAAAGAGCCAACTGTCAAAGCTGAAGACCGAGTGTAGCAGCATAGTTTCCGGGACACCTGAAATTTTGAGTGAGATTAAGAGATTCTATGGACAGATCTACACATCGTCGTTGGAGCCACACGCAAGTGTGAGTAACGATCCAAGAGTAAGTCTTATCCGACACTATTCCGATGGTATCCCGGGCGTCAGTCTGAGCGAGATAAGAACGGCTCTCTAGCACCTTAAAAACGGCAGGGCTCCAGGCGAAGATGGAATTATAGCGGAGCTTCTGAAAGCGGATGGAAAACTGGTACTTAAAGCCCTTCAGAAGCTCTTCAAATCCGTTACCCAATGGTGGCACTAATCCAGAGGCATGGAGCAGAAATGCGGTGGTCTTGTTCTTCAAAAAAGACGACAACGCTCCCTTGAAGAACTACGTACCGATTTCCCTTCTGAGCCGCGTCTACGAGCTGTTTTCGAGTTACCAATCGTCTCGCACACAGACTTGATGACTTCCAGCCCCCCAAACAAGCTTCAGTACCATAAACCACATACATACCCTGCAGCAGATTGTACAGAGGAGCGAAGAGTACAATCTATCACTTTGCCTTGCGTACGTGAACTATGAAAAGCCACAGTCGAAATTTGGGCGGTGCTACAATCCCTTCAGCGGTGCCAAGTTGATAGTCGGTGTATCGAAGTGCCGAAGTGTTTGGACAGTAGGGCTACAATGACTATCCTTGTACAGAACCAGAGTACGAAACCTAGGTTCCCACTTCAGAGAGGTATAAGACAGGGTGACGTTACATCCCCAAAACTCTTACACTGCTGCATTGGAAATTGGAATTTGCACGTTTTCAAGCTCGTGAATTGGAAAGGATACGGTATTAACATCAATGGCGAGTACATTACTCACCTTCGATTTGCCGACGATATAGTCCTTCTGGCAGAATCGCTGGAGGACCTGAGCCCTATGCTCAATGACATACATAATACCCTTCGGCAAATTGCACAGAAAACCGAAGGAAACATAATATAGCTACCTACTTTATTGTCTTGTCTCTTCATTGGTGCCAGGAATTAATATATCGAATATATTTATATGAATTAATATATCGAAGTGCCGAAGTGTTTGTATACTTACTATAGGGTTGTCAACCGTCCTGTTTTCCCAGAACATGTCCTAGTTTTGTAGTGTCCTGGGATGTCCTGGATAGTTTTTAAGCAGCTTCCTGGATTTTTAAAGCGCCCTGATAAGGTCATGTATTTTAAAATTCGCGCGCCACTTTCATAATTCTTACAGTACGGGCGGGCGGCCTCACTATCTATATCATAGATATGAAGTGTGAACAATTTTATGAGTATTTGTTAACTCAACCATAGATATTGAAGGAAATTGGTGGGGTTGAAAAGTATAGTAAAAATGAATAAGTTTGTAATATTAGAATTTATTAGATACTATAACTAAACATAAGAACACAGATGGGCGGAGGCAGTAGAGTTCAAGGGGGAGGCATTGGCCGTTAGTTTGGACATTGCGAAGGCCTTCGATCGGGTTTGGCACAAAGCGCTTCTTTCGAAGCTCCCTTCCTATGGGCTTCCCGAGAAATTATGCGATTGGATCACCAGCTTTCTTGCAGATCGGAGCATCAAGGTCGTTGTAGACGGTGCAAGCTCCGATTGCAAGCCTATTAATGCTGGTGTTCCACAGGGCTGCGTGCTATCGCCAACGCTGTTTCTTCTGCATATCAATGATATGTTGCATACCCGTAACATTCATTGCTATGCAGATGACAGCACTGGTGATGCTCTTTACACCCGCCGAGCCAATATTTCACGGGAAAACGTCTCCGAGTGCCGGGACAAACTTGTGTCTGAAGTCGAGTCTTTGCTGAACAGAGTCTCGGATTGGGGACGACTAAATCTAGTCCAGTTTAACCCCGAGAAGACACAAGTTTTCGCGTTAACCGCTAAAAAGAACCCCTTTGTCGTATCCCCTCAGTTTCAAGGCACTCCCCTTGTTGCCTCAGCCAGTATCAGATTCCTCGGCGTCGACATATCGAGTGACGTGCAGTTTCGTGGTCACTTGGAAGGGAAGGCCAAATTGGCCTCTAAAAAGCTTGGCGTGCTCAGCAGAGCGGGACAGTATTTCATGCCGGCACACCGCCTGCAACTTTACAAGGCGCAGGTTCGGCCGCACATGGAATACTGTTCCCATCTCTGGGCTGGGGCTCCCCAGTACCAGCTCCTTCCACTTGACCGCATCCAGCGCAGAGCGGCTCGAATCGTCGACGACCGAGTGCTTTCCGATCGGCTCGATTCACTGGCGCTGCGAAGAGATGTTGCATCTCTTTGCGTATTTTATCGCATCTATCACGGGGAGTGCTCTGAGGAATTGTTCGGATTATTCCCAGCCGCCAAATTTCGTAAACGCACTACACGACAAACGTCCCGATACCATCTGGATGCTTGGCGGTGCACCACTGTACGTTTCACAAGGAGTTTTCTTCCACGTACAACCTCTCTGTGGAATAGTTTACCACCGGCGATTTTTCCGGACCGATACGACCTGGGGACCTTCAAGAAAAGAGCTTACTCCTATCTAAAGGGCCGGCAACGCACCCGCAATTCTCCTGGTGTTGCGGTTGATCATGGGCGGCGGTAGTCACTTAACATCAGGTGAGCCGCGTGCTCGTTTGCCCCCTCTTCTATAAAAAAAAAGGTTGAAGAATTTGTTACAAATTAAAGTGCTTGTTTTATATTTGAATAATTGGTTTTCAACTCGTATAATCCTGCTTTTAAACTGAATATTCCTTGTTTTTCCAACTCTAAAACCTATTTTCTTTAAATTTGGGGTTGGCAACCCTAGTATAGTAGGACCACGATGGCTGTCAGAAACAAATTCAAAATTATTCGTAGACAGCTGTCTACGAAATTCTTTAAAATATTGCTGTCACGCTTGACAGAGATCAGCAGGTATAGGGCGCGGAGGGCATCTATACCTATACATTCGTGTTCATTTATTTACGACTCACACACTAGCACCATGCACGCACAAATAGCCATACTATTCAATTAAAATAAAGATGTTGACTTTTGGGTGAATCGTTAATAAATTAATCACCTTCCTTCACCAGTTTTTAGTTAGGCTACTTCGTAAGTTTTCCGGCGTTGTATCTTGAATTCTCCGATTATAGAACAAATTGTTTTACTATAATCGGAGATTTTTATTATAGATCGGTTAAATTCAATGCCGATATATGTCCCAATTTTTTCCCTTGCTACACGAGCACACAGTTCTACAGATTGTACGTATATATTTTTCGACACGTCTCCCGCCACCTGCAAACAAACTCAGCCCCGCCATTCGCAACTTTTATTTCAAATCACAAGGTCCTTTACCCTGTGCATTTTGTTGCTTTATTGAGGTGACTGCTCCGTCAACTGACCGATGGAATATACCCAAAAATGCTGAATACAAGTTTCACTGAATATTGATGCAACAAGTTTGAGAGCATGGGTTCTGTGCTCACCAATGTTTTCCCAGCAATGAAAGCATGCGGTCTTTCTAGTAATGTATGCCTGATGACGCATTCTTGTAAAGGTTTAAGTAAATCTAGTGGCCTGTACCGAGAAGTGGCGGTGTAATAATATCTACTACCCCATATCTTCCCCATTTCTTAATTACGACTACAAATAAAAAACTGTTGCCAGCCGGCTTGCAAAGCATGGCAACTATGGCAACTATGAGGCAATCTAGGGGGGAGGCCTATGGTCAGCAGTGGACTTTAATAGGTTGTAACAGTAAAGGTTAACCTATTGGACTTAAAGAGGTTATTGGTGAGGTAGGATCAAGTGTTTCATGTCACCCCACTTATGTTTTAATAAATAAAATAAATTTAAATATCTACTTGCAACAACACAACAAACCTCAAATTATTTGATCTATTTCTAATAATTTGGCGTTCTAAGATACTATCTTCATCAAATTTCTGCTGGGTGAAGATATCGCCACAATCTCGCAGAAACTATGTATGAAAAATAACTAATATTACGAAGAATATTGTAAACAAAGAATTATATAGAATAATTTCCAATTATTGGACATATTAATCTCCATGATCAATCGTTTTATTCAACCCGATAAGTTTAGCCTGAATTACTTTGAGACTTACGAAATATGCTTTCCGTCTTTCTTTATTTAGATTACAGGAAATTTCATTTATTAAAAAAAATTGTTTTATCTTTCGATTTGGAAGTTTATTTTAATGGATCACATCATTGAAATTCCGGAAGGCCTATTTTAGTTGGAGAAGTTAATGCAGTTAATGTCAATTAGGTGGTATTAATATGCACTGCTCTATATGGTTCTGTCGGCGTTTAAAGTGCATAAAAGGCAACAGTATTAATATACCGGACGGGCAGTAGCACCTTCTGATAACAACCCAAAATAATTAAAACTTGCAGTTGCCGACCCAATTGCCAAGGACCTACCCCCTATGAGGCAATCTGTTGGGGGAGCATGTTCAACAGTGGTTGTTTTAAAAGGAACAAATTATATTTTTAATAAATAACAAATCCATCTATTCCATAATTCTATTCATTTATACAGTACATATTTCTGCTATAATAATAAATATACTATTTATTCATTGCTAGAGAAAAACTTTGATAGGAAATCTTTAGGTTTTGGTTCTTCGGTTGGTTTGAAGTATGCCATAATATGTCCTTTTTGTTTCCACAAGTTTACTGCTTCTTTAAGTTCCATTTGACCCTAAAATCATGATGAAAAATTTTAATGTCTTGAAATACATAATCAATTAAATCTTTAAATTAAGTTACAATTATGAACTATCAATATAAGAATATAATAGAACTTTATTTTGAATGCTACTATGCTTAAACCATAAAGATAGTCTACACTTTGTAATAGTGATGCAACGAATACTACTTTTACAAATATGTATGAGGTGTGTTCAAAAAGTAAGGTGACTTTTTGAATCTCGCGGGCAACGCATATTCGATTTTCGATTTTTGTATTTTGTTGCGTTGGTACACATGTCCTGAGCATATGTTTCAAGTTTGAAGTGTATAGCATGTTTAGTTTATTTTTGACAGTTACAAAGGTCAGACATACTTTGGTGTGCTCGGCGATTTTCTTCTATCAAAAAAAATGGATCAAAGAATTTGCATCAAATTTTGTGTAAAAAATGGAATTACGTGCTCCAAAACACTTGAAATGTTGACAGTGGCATACAGTGAGTCTACTCTTAGTAAAAAAAACGTTTATAAGTGGTACAAGCTATTTCAAGATGGCCGAGAAGATGCCAATGACGAACCTCGCACGTCAACAACCAATGAAAACATTGAAATAATCAAGAAAATTATTTTGGAAAATCGTCGAATCACTATCAGAGATGTTGGCATATCGGTTAGCTCTTGCCATGAAATTTTTTCGGATATTTTGGGCATGAAACGTGTGTCAGCGAAATTTGTTCCAAAATTGCTCAATTTCGACCAAAAGAATTGTCGCATGACAATCGCTCAAGAGCTATTGGATGATGTCAACAACGACCGAGATTTGCTCAAAAGGGTCATAACAGGTGACGAAATATGGGTATACGGTTATGACGTCGAAACTAAGACTCAATCGTCCCAGTGGAAGCACACTGAATCACCAAGACCAAAAAAAGCACGCCAAGTTCGATCAAATGTGAAGGTTTTGCTTACAGTTTTCTTCGACTGTAGGGGTGTGGTGCATCATAAGTTCTTGCCACAAGGTCGTACGGTCAATAAGGAGTATTACCTTGAAGTTATGCGCCATTTGCCAGAAGCAATACGTAAGAAACGTCCCGAATTGTGAGTAAACAATTCATGGTTTTTGCATCACGATAATGCACCTGCTCACTCATCGTTGCTTGTGAGAGGTTTTTTGACCAAAAACAACAATCATGCCTCAGCCACCATATTCACCGGATTTGGCCCCATGTGACTTTTTCCTGTTCCCAAAACTGAAGAGACCTATGAAAGGACGAAGATTTGCAACGATTGAAGAGATAAAAACTGCATCGCTGAAAGAGCTGAAGGCTATACTAGAAAGTGATTATCAGAAATGCTTTGACGATTGGAAAAAGCGTTGGCACAAGTGTATTATATCTGAGGGGGATTACTTTGAAGGGGACAACATAAATATTGATGAATAAATAAATAGTTTTTCATAAAAATATAAAGTCACCTTACTTTTTGAACACACCTCGTACATCAAACCTACTATTCGGCGAATATGAATATCTCGCCATGGTAATGAAAAACTAATTTATTTTATGATTTTCTACTGTTCTAGTAATTAAAATTTACAACAGGCAAATTTTTATTTAAAATACATAAAATACATTTTTTATTGAAGTTAAAGTTTTTGTATTAAGTTTAGTAATTATTGATATTGTTGTTAAAATGTATGATTTTTTTTCTTTTCTTAGATTTTTAAAAATCTTATAATGATATAAAATATTGCTTAAGCAATTTAACTAACAATGATTCTATAATAATGTTATGTTACTAACCAATTTATGGACTCTCGTCTGAAATAAAGTTTATTATTATTAATTTTACTATTTATAAAATTTGTAGATTTTTCGGTTTTAAGCGATTTCTTTTCTCAGTCTGGATGTTCCCAGCCATTGAAAAAACCCTTTTGAGGCGACTGTACATGATTTCAGTGAAAAATATTTTCGGCCGAGTTTTTTCAGCCTTGGAGAGTGGACGGACAACTTCTCGCCAAATAAAAGGCCAATGGATCAAAGGCAAGATTTAAGACTTAATTTTATTGGTATTACTTGAGATAATGTCCTTGCTTCTTTGCTTAGCTCTTTAGTAGCTTCTTCAAATTTGGCTCATAAGAGCCTTGCTGTGATTTCATGACGACAATTTGGTAAAATATCTCGAATTGCTATGTATTATTCATGTAATCACTTCAACATCTGATATGTTGAGTCCTATCTAGTTTCAACATCTTGAAACAAAACATGTTTCGGTATATTGCAAGCTTGTTGAGAATCTTTTAGTTGTTGGAGTGTTAAAATGAGTAATAACTCCCCTGCCCTTGTGTAGCCGTCATTGCAGCCGTTTCACGTTACGCGCGTTTTCAGTCTGCCAGTAATTAGATTTGCATACAAAAATATTAGTTTTTAAATACTCGTGATTAGTAATCACCGAATACGAATATTCGGTAAATGTCTACCTTTCGGCGAATACAAATATTCATATTCCTTGCATCACTACTTTGTAATTATATTATTTAATTTTTTTATAGAAGAGGAGGCAAACGAAAATGCGGCTCACCTGATGGTAGGTGACTACTGCAACACTAGGGGAATTGTAGATGTGTTGCCAGCCTTTTAAAAATGAGTACGCATGGTGCTTCAGTACTAGCCATACAAAAAAGCACGACCATTACTGTTACAATTATAGCCTATTAAAGTGCACTACTTAACACAGGCCTCCCTATAGATTGTCTCGTAGGGGGATATTTGCCATGCTTAGCAAGAAGGTTGTCAACTACAGTTTAATTTTTATTTTTGCGGTAATTGGGAAGATGAAACTGATTTGCTTCCTTCAAGCAGCTAGAAGCAAGAAGGAAGGATTAATTAAGCTCTTTCATACACTTAAGGACATACAACTTAGGAACCCTCAAAAAAGAGCTTACTCCTTTCTAAAAGGCCGGCAACACATCTGCAATTCCCCTGCTGTTGCGGTTGTTCATGAGCAGCGGTAGTCACTTACCATCAGGTGAGCCGCATGCTCGTTTGCCCCCTCTTCTATAAAAAAATAGGACCTTAAAAAACTAACAGTCAATGTGTAAACAAATTTAACACAAGAATAAAAATAGTGCATAAAGAAAGGGATATATTTACCTTAATGACTAGCATATCAATAACCCGGATATCAGTAACATGTTTGTTATTTAAAAACATTTCTTTGAGTCTAGCTCGACATTGTTCTTCAGATTTTGGTATGTCAAAATCTTTCACTGAAATGAAGAAATATGTAAAATTACTTATAACATTGATAGTTTGTGTGTTACTTATTACGAAAAGTAACCAAATACGCTAAATGTTAGTGGTAAATAGAAATAAAATGATGACATAACACTGTACAAACCTAAGTAAGGAATTTGACGGTACCACGCTTTATAAAGATTTAGTACTCGTGCTCTAGCTTCTCCAACATTAAGGGAAAGCACCGGTCTCACATTTTTTGTACCAACTTGTATGGCTTGTCTTGCTGCCATTATTTAAGATATATTAGAAGCAAAAACCTGCTCTTGGATTTCGATAAAATGTTTTGACTTTTGACAAATGAATTTGACATACATGTCAAAATATTTCCTTTTTTAACCTGTACAGTCACCCTTTTGCCAGTGTGAAGTACCTAATAAGAAATTATAAAATACTTATTTTATTCAAAACGTCTTTACAATATTATGCTAAAGCATAAAGTGAGTTGCAGTAATTTTTTTTCATTTCCAATTACACATGTTTACATACAGGAACAAATATGATTAGAATTAAATAAAGTAACAATAAGTATAACAAAAATAACACATTGTAATAAAATTAAAACCATATCCAGCTTAATGTAGAATCTACAAAAGAAAAATTTAAAAGTTAAGGTTATAATAATATCTACCAACCTGAACTAAGTTAAGTACCTGTATTTCAGACCATTACTTACACTATGTGTTTAATAATGTAAGACGCTAAATAATTAAGTATTATGTATTAAATAAAAGACTACAAAAAATGACTTTTAAATAAGAATGATTTGTTACATACAATTAATACAAACTATTTTAGAATTTCTAACAACTTCTCTGTGTTTTGGTAATTTAATTTACTCAGATATTCCCTTACAATTATATTACACTTTTTTAACTTACACTACATATGTTTAGTAACTTGTTGAGCTTGTTATATATATAGGCATGTCGATCTAAAATCGATTAATCGAAAAATCGATAAAATTATCGATTTTTTAGATCGATTCGAAGCACTGCATCGATTCACTGAATCGATCCAAAAACCTATTGAATCGGACTGATTCATTTGATTCAAGAACTAACTAAAGTTCCCAAACTGGCTGGGGTAAGGTACCACAGTTTTTTTTTAATTTTTTGCTATTAATGGACGCAAAAACAATCGGTCGTACTTGGTTGATAATTTGAAAGCAATATATATTTGAATTAAATAAATGTTTACGAACGCATCCAACAATATCGAAAAGTTGTCATTTCATTTTCATTTCTAAAATTCGTAAGCCCACTTTCCACTAAGGGATATAATGTAATTTAATATTACATCTCGAGATATAAATTAATATCGCTCACCGTACTTTTAAATAGAACCGTTTCCACTGAGGTGTAATATATATTACATCTCAAACTATAAATATTTTTTCTATACCGACCGAGCGATATGTTCATATTATATTTCAACTCCTGTACTATAATATTATAAGTGTGAACCCGTTTGAACTGTGAACTTGTAAATTTGTGATTTGTGAAACATACTGTGAGCTGTAAGTACAGACAGAGTACTTTTTAAATACCTAGATATTGTAAATAAATATTATACCGTACGTTGAAGTCTATAGAGGTGTATAGTAAGGAAATAACCAGTATTGTATTCGTGTAGCATTCATTTCAATATGTTAAATGGTGAGTTATTAGATTGAAACAGATTTATCGAGAAATGTACGTTGCAGTTTGCACTTTTGTAAAAGTATTGTTGTTGTTTCTTGCCTAAAATGTCAAATCATATGTCGATATGTCGATCGAGTGGAGTATGTGCGAACCACTCCTAACACAAGCGTTTCAAGCTTACCAGGAGTGGTTAAAAGGAATATTAGTAATGTTAATCAATAAGATTACTAATATTTTATTGAAAAAATATTACAGTTTACAAGTTAAAGAAAAAAAAAATTGGTTGCCTGTAAAGTCGGTATACGGGCGAAAGTTTTACGTGACAACGACTTTGAGTGGTAAAATAATTTTAATGTGAATATTCATTCGTATAGTAGGAAGAAGGATGAAATAACACTTTTTATGTCTGTCTCTCTCGCTCTTAGGCGGGCTAACCATGCCCGAGTGGAAGGGACGCGTGCCTCTCACTCGCTCTCATTGTGAGCGCATAACGTGAGCGGAGCGTAACGCAGTTTCTTGAAGTGTCACCCGGCAAACCAATTTATAAGACGTTGTCACGTCAAAATCGAAAATTCTTGAAATTCCATGTTTGAAAATGTCGCGATTAATCGAAAATCGATCTTTTATTCCTCGATTTAATCAATAATCGATTCAAGTACCTTCGATTCAAATCGATTCAGAGATCGATTTTTTTAAGAGTGAATCGACATGCCTAGTTATATAGAAATGATCCTAAAAAATGTAAAATCCGTTTACAAATGCGTGTTTGATTTGAGGTTTCACACAGACTAAGTCGAATCTTCTCCTGTCTATGGAGTTTAAGTTAAATAGAAGTTCGATATGCTGTTTTAATATGATGTTCAGGATAAACAACAGACGGACAGTTAGTACACCATTGATGTATAGGAAACATGAATAGATGGAAAGAGGCTGACTACCTTTAGAACTACTAAATTTAAAGTTAAATGCGGGACATGCACATGCATACGAGCTACAATTATGAGCGTAACTATTTAGATGACTATTAAAAAAATATTATAAGTATGTTACTGTTTATCATTAAAAATAACATATATTGTGTTTTATTTACGTTTAAATTTAGGAGAATGTTAACAAGCCGATTACATACTATGTTAAAGCCTTGCTTGATTTAACTGAAATCACAGGGCTGTGTCATCCGCATACGACATTATGACACCATTTTGAAGTTGAAAATTGCACAAGCCATTTATATAAATTAAGAACAATGTAGGCCCCAGATACTGCCTTGTGGGATTCCATAAGAGCTGTTTTGAAATTCTGTACTTGTATAGGGGAGAGATGGGCACTTTTACACATACGAGTTAATAAAAAAACACATTTTTAATATATCTAATATTTATTGCCATGTTCAATTGCACCATACTTTTGCCAAGATGTTTTACAAAGAACAGTCTACAATTTATAATAATTATCAAAGTTACAAAAGGATTTCAGAAACATGTCGATTGTGCCCAAAGCTCCCCATGGTAGGGAGGTTCGGGCACACCCTGTGGGAGGTTTAGGCATTATGTTTAAAACGCCCACGTTACATAATATAAACCGAAAAATTTTGAAGATATAAACCTGGATGAAGAATCCTTTACATATTCCTGTTTTAATATAGTAGCAAGTTTGTTCTACGTCTTTTAAACTTATCATCAGTTGTTTTTATGTTACCGCCTTTTGAAACTTCTTCTATGGCACGTAATAATTAGTCCCTTCTTGTCTTACTCTTCTTTTTATACGAGTACCTGAATGGCGTCTTTCTGCAATTAAAATCATCTTAACATTTTAACTTAATTTATGTAATGTGAAACAAACTGTTTCACTATATACATCACTTAAAGGTGGGAGCATTGGACATGCCCAAACCATGCTCAAAATTACTGCCTATTACTCCCTCTGCAAACTTTTTTAACTTAAGTTTCCTATGATGTTTTATGGTGAGATATTTTAGCGTAACTTACTGGTTAATATATACGGTAGTTAATATACAACGAAAATAAAATAAAAACAAAATATTTCCTTCACTGGTTCTTCGATTATATATGGTGAAACCACAACAATATGTTTACTTTGATGGTCACCTAACCTTAAATAGCGTGTAACTTTAACAACTGAACGAAATGATAAATTTTCTATAGATGAACAGTTTTGCCAGTGAGTAAAATGAACAACCGACATAAAAATAAAATAAATTTTACAATTGAACTGGAATTACGAGGGGGTGCCCATGCCAAACCAACTGCCCAACTCTCCCCTACCTCCCCTACTCACCGATTTTTACACATTGAAATCTACTATCTTCGAGTCTAAATCTACTATCATTTATGAACCGGCGACATAACCGGGGGTATACTACTTCTTGATATTAAATATTAACTTTTGTTATTATAAACTTTGAGAAAATGTAACGCATTCCTTTCATACCTGGAACAAAATTGTGTTGCATAATGTTGCTACTTTACAAACTACCCTTTTAACTGGCAAACAGACACATATTTACTGAATCCTTAGAGGTGACAACCCATCTCTATTTCTTCGCTTTTTTCAAAATACTTTTATTAGCTTCGTGTGTATCTATCTATCTAATTTATGTAACGGGATATTATAATGTAATTTTCACCAACTTGTAGACGGCCGATCTTGAACTTAAAAATTTGCACTCGTATCAAAGATCGACGACAATACAATAATTTAATAACTCTATCCTAGAATCCTGATCACTATCACCAGGAAAAAGTAAAATAATTATCAGGATCTTCACGGCTCATGATCAATGTGTGTTGTTTAAGTTTTTTAAACTTAAATTATTCGCTTTATGTTAACTTTATAGAGTAATATAAAAATAGCAACTTTCAATATATTAAATAAAAGTTAGTTTTGACAGAAACGGATGTAATGAGCAAAGCATGCTTAAAAATAACTTGCCTAGGTATGAATTATGCTAGCTTATGGTATAAAACGAATATTTTTCAATAATGTTTTTATTGGAATACATTTAATCATGATAAAATTCATTGAAGACATGATAAAGTCTTCAATGAATTTTATCATGATACATCCGTGAGAATCTGTGATATTAAATCGAAGAAATCTGTACCAAAGGGTCCGTAAGTCTGACATAATGTTTGTTACAAATTGTTCTATACAAACAGCAACCGTACGACATTATTGCTACATAAATGGACAGGTAATGTGTGGTTAAGTTAAATAAATTATAAAGCAACCTTTCTGCATTTTTGTGCTTCAAATTCCTTTATTTGCTCATCACAATGTAAGTTCTTTTTTAAATTACAATTTACGGAAAGGAGTGATAAATGATTATAGTTCGACATCTTTGTCCTATATTTGTTATCTATATACACCATTGTAAGAAGATAACTATTTTTTGTTTTATATGCCAAAAAAATCTACAAAAAATTACGAGAATAACCGTGTTTTTAATTTTTTTCTATCTTCAAAACTGACCGAGATATAAAGGCGCAAAGTTAACATTTTCGGTCTAAGCCGCGGGCCGAGAGAGACATCGTTGATGACGTCACAATTTCCATCTTCGTGCGAGAGACCCGACGCGCACTTAGAAAATCAAAACATTTACTCGAATGTGCCCGTCGCGCGCAGATTTACTTGCTATATATTTTTAACAAGAAACATAATATTAATAACATTTAATTTAATAATAAAAATAAAACATAATATTAATAACATTTAATAACATTTAACAAGAACATGACACCATCTATTAAATATTGTGCTGTGTCTCAATGTAAAAATACGGCCACAAACACCTGAAGAGTTGTTTTTTAATGTACCTAGAAACCCTACCCTCAGAAATAAATGGACAAATGATATGAGAAGAGCACATCCTTTAGGACCAAACACGGTAGCATATTGTTGTTTGTGATCATTTCGATGTAAGTATTCAAATAATAATAATCTTCACATGATAGCTCTTGGTTATTGATAGTAAATGCTTTCTATTAGGCATGTTGGTACCTACTCGAGTCGCAGTGCTTAAGTAACTAACGATTCATTGAAGCTTTCTACGCTTAATGATCATTATAATTTCAAGAAGAAAGAATATCTAATACCTACATATTTAACTAAAACTACTTCAGTGTAAATAAACATCCAAACTTGGGGAAAGTACTTACCTATGTAATGTAGATAAGTCAATGACCTGTCGTGAGTTCGTAAGTTTAGATACCTACCTATGTTTGCAGCAAATTTTAAAATGTTTATAATGCATTAATATATGGGTTAAAATATGGAATATGTTAACAAACATTTTTATATTTTTACGAGCAAAAATTCGAGCAAAAACTAAACACATCGCAGAGCTGTTCAACCTGCATACTTTGCGGGCCGCAAATGATGGAAGAAGTTTGATTATGAAGTGGAGCACGTAAATTTTTTTTCATGTTGTCCTATTTTTATGTATTACATAGTTAGTACATATTTTAAATATTGATGGAATACAAATTACGAGGTTCCTTATTTTTTTATAGATTTTAAATAAGTTTGTATTTTGTTCTAGGTCGAAAACGATATGGAAAACTACGTGAAGTACAAACTAGTTGGTGGTCCCCTCAAACTTAAAAAAGATGTTTTGCCTCACAAGTTTGCTTGTCAAAATCGGTATACAGAAAAACCACAAAGATTTTTACTATCAAAACTAAATGCCAAATCTAGGTCAGAAACAGTTGCACATGCGATTGCCACTACTTCACAAGAAATTGAGCATAGATATGTTGTCGATCCTGTTACTACTCTAGATGATAATATTGACATTGATCCCCTGCCTGAAGAATATATAATTACGCTTTTAATCATAATAATAATGCGATCCTTTTTCTATTAATATTGAAAACATCTGATTTTTAGATAAAATCATATTTTTATACACCGAAGGTATATTTGTAGTAAATTTCTTTATATACAAAAGGATTTTTTTTAACCATAAAAACCACGAAAAGGTCAGGGTGCACTTAAGAAGAATAAGAAAACAAAACTAGTTAGAGGCAGATAGTAAGTAGGTAGGTAAGGAATGTTTACGTATTTTTGTTATACTTATTCTTATCTATAGCAAATGAAACCCAGAAGTATTAATGTAATAATGGGTACCTAGGTTATAAAATATTATCTTATGCGTATTTCAGCCGCGACAAAATCTTTGTTTCTTAGAAAATATTCCGCCACCATCATGTCACGGACTATTGGAAGGTTGTCAGATTGATCTTTTGAAACCCTTCTTCCATCATTAAATACTTAAAAACACCAGAGCGCACGACGGCAAACAACTCACCCGCGAAATATTACTACGAACATTGATTTATATGTTAATTCAATGACTATAAACATATGATCGGCGCACTGGAACGGTATGGCGGCGCGGCCGCATGGAATCTATGACGTCACGCGTTACTCGCGGGCACGGGCGAGATTTTAAAAATGTACGTAAACTTTCCACGCTTATAACTTCGGTAATAGTGCACCGATCGATGTGAAGTAAAAACTAGAGTTATGTGTTTGGTCTAGATATTTTACCTACGTACTTAAAAGTTTAATATTGTAACCTTGTTATCTTCTCCAGCCAGTGTGACTTCTAATTTTAACGAACGATACACATCTGTCATACACTATTCTCCGAAAACATATCGTAACACAATAGCGAGTTGATCATAGTGAGGCAGATGTGGGGTTGAAACCATCACAATTGAATAATATTTTGTTTCGTCGTTATTTATTTGAGTTATAATTTGTTTAATTATCTATTTACCCATAATCTCAATTATTTCCTCATATACTGTTTTTGATAAGTACGATATTATCGGTTTTGGTCGCAGCTCTCGTTGTTCAGTATGTTCACAAATGAATGGATCGAACTCTGGCAATAGCTCCAGAGCACCCATAAAATCACCATTATGTGGAGAACCAAATATTTCCTCGGGACCTCTAAATGCTAAGCCCCTAATACTCAAAATGTTTACCACTGCAACAATCCGTTTTAGGACATTGTGATAATATTCCTTTTCTTTCCAACAAGCAGCTTCATGAGCAATTAACTCCTGAAGCTGTCTAAAAAGACTTGTTTTCTTTTCATGTCAACCACACTAACATTGAGTTCTTATGTTCATTAGAATTTTCGTAACTTTCTAAACAAGTTCTTATGTGTTTCCAATTAGAAACCTGGGTGTGTATTGAATAGGGTTTTTGAGGGACAAAAAAGTTTGCATGTTAAACAAAAAACCGTACCAACCCTTGTTGAATAACATAACCAAGATCTATCCAGTAATGCGACTCGCGATGGCGATTTTTCATTTTCTTAAAGAAATATGTATTTGAAAAAGATCTGTTTTGTTCTTTGTATTTCTTTATTGAAGCTGAATAATATATATATATATATATATATATATATATATATATATATATATATATATATATATATATATATATATATATATATATATATATATATTGAAAATCAGTCATTTCGTGTGTGGGGATGTCGTTATTAAAAATTATCATTTAGCAATACTGGCTACATGCCCGTGTCAACATATTTCTCAAACTCAATATTTTCTAAATTTTTTCTGCCCCAGAATTACCGTCCTTTTGCTGAACACCAAAATCGTTCTCAGAGGGATCAGAAGGTTGCTGGTAGTCAGAAATATCTCATACATTTTTATCACTTTTTTCCGGTTTTCAAAATCTTGCACATTTTCATCACTTATGTTTTTTCTGGTTTTGTGATTTTCTGCTTTCTTTGATTAGATTTTTGATGGATGGGTGGCTATTTCATTCTCATTTTTATGTTCTAATTTAAAAAAGTTTCGATTTTTGCACAATTTTCAATTAATTTTTTTCTTTCTCTCGATCTAACCGTAATTTTCGTTTTATAGCTCCACTTTTATATTTTCTAGCAGACAACTTGTAAAACAAGATGTGATATTTTTCTGAAAATAAATAAAGAACTTGATAGGTTTCTGAAACTAAACAGAGCAAGCGACCAATGTAATATTGTCCCTCACGTCACATTTTAATACTTTATAATGAGTTTAGCAATTAACAAATTATCATTAAAATCGATTGTTCATTTAATTTTTAAGAAAAAAATCATGATTTAAAATATTATTAATAGTATATAATTTATTAAATGCGTGTTAATAGAGTATAAAGTTAAATTACAATATATTTACATGTAGCAATTTAAAAAAAACGCTTTAAATGTTAATTTATATACAATTAAATTAAATTACACTATCTGTAGATTTGTTAAGTAAAGTTGCTTAATACGTTAGTAACATCATGTACTTTATTAACTGCATAAAATATCACAAATCTAAACAAGGTTATAGATATTCATAATAAACACAATAGTTATAGAAAGACCGCCAACAAGCCGACGACATCTGTCTTTTATAGGCTAGTAATTTAACAGTGCTAAACTACAGATGGCGTTGCTTGTGTGGTTTCCGTTACAAGTTTTTATAAAATTGGATATTAAGCCGTAATTTTTTACATTATAAAACATTATTTATATTTCTTATAATTATCTTAAACGGTTTTTTCTCATTCATTCATTCTAGTTATAAATATAAGCAAAAATAAATAACTAGACATAATCTGGAACATTAATGTACCTGCAGACTTTATAGTATGAAAATAATTAATTACCCACCATGTTAGGTAGTTACAACAATATAAATTATTAAAATACGCTAAGAGATTATTATTAATTAATTCATAATATGTCATTTTATTTTAAAATTTAATTAAAAAATATTATATCTCAACAATTGATCATTAGTCATCAATGTAAATAGGATTTAATATAGATGAAAATATTAAGAACTAGCTGTGCCCGCGACTTCGTTCACGTCAGTACTTTTGCTATTCTATGTGATGATTTATTTGTAAATTAAACTGTCGTGAAGATTAGAAAGATACTAATCTGAATAAAAACATTCTGTTAGTCGGCCAATCAGACAATAACACAAATAAACGAACCAAGAAACAAATAGAGCAAATTGAACACTTGTGTTTTATGTTGTAAATAAACAACAAAATGACCGCAATAACGTAATCCCTAATTTGCTCCCGAATTTCTCTAGCCAATACTTGGTTTCCATACAAAAAATAAGCCCTAAATAAGCAAACACCACCACTAATTATTGATATTGAATAAAAAATTTGAAATGAAAACTACACTCCAATGCCTACCTATAATTAAGTACATACACGAACGAAATAATGAAATTGCCTAAGTTTCTATATTTTGTCTCATCCTGCAAACAAATAAAAAATAAAACTAGGAAAGTTTTTTGACATTTAAGTAATAGATGTAATTGGGCTTAAAATCAGTTTTAGGGATCTAGGGTTTTGAAGTGTTTCATTCCTATGCCTCAGAAAGCACGTAAAGCCGTTTTATCTGTATCTGATCTCACTATATTTTTGTCGGATTACTAACTCAGACGCAATGATAAATAGACATTTTTGTATATTTTGTAGGTGATATTGATGTGGTAATGATCAATAGGGGCAGATTTTTGTAAAGTTCTAAATCATAAGTATTATTCATAATTATCATAATTTCTTTTTACGGAATTTCCCACCACCATGCAATTGAAAACCATTTTTTCTGCACAAACAATGTATCCTGGTTTTAACATTTTAAGGTGAGATATTAAGAAAATGAAAAAAAAACTTATTGTATTATTTTAACGCTAAAGTATTCTTACTAATTTTATGGTTACAATAATCAATTAATCATTTTTCCCTATACCAATATGAAATGACCTCGTAATAAACATTCTTAAAACCTTATTTTGCTAAGTAAGGATTTTAATTTTTCAAGACTTCTTTCTTGGTGGATGCCAACTTAATAAAGGGAAGTTATTGTTCCAATTTCACGCATCTGCATGCAGCGGTTTTGAGCTGTAGATTTATTACAATATTTTTCATACAAAATTTGAACCGTTTTGAAATGTTTTGAAACAATAAGAGGCAAATTTTATTAAAGCATTAAATATTTTTTCTCCCTTCAAATTGAACATTATCTACCTCCTTTTCCCTCCCCCAGTAAGAGGTTGTTTTAAGAAATACCAAAATATTTTATGTCCATACAAAATTGCATACCCTCTGCCCCTTCGCTTTCTACTCTACTTTATTTTTAAAATACAGTACTCTCAGTAATATCGAGTCAATCGCCCTGTAAACCTTATTTCACACTCTTAGGGACCGAATTTTCCGAAATGATTCCACTGCGGATTTCTAGGTCATAAAAGGGAGCCACCTGCAGTTCAAATTTTAGATTTCTACTTAAAGCGGCTTAGGTAGTCACTCAGTGTAGTTTAGTAGATCTGTATCCATGATACATAATATAAAGAGTATATTATAGTATAACACAGTGAACAGTGACATCCGTCAGTAAATGGCAAAACTAACTTTACGGCAAATTAAATTTTATTCTATTCATTTTAACCATGTCCAATATAAATTAAATTTTATAAATGATATTTCCAAACGAAATAAAAAAAAACTTCTGAAATAAAATAAGAATGTTGTCTAATTTTAAGTACTTATTAACTAAGCAAATAAAAACATAAATTCATAATATGCACTTTATTACTACTTAATTCCAAATTTTAAAATAAATAGAACAAATGCATCAGGACAGTACTATGGACTCTTTCACGATCCAAGAAGTATGAGAATGCCTAGAATTATATCTTTTTTATATATACATTTCATTGAATGCGTATACTCAGCCGTGGACTACATTGTATTGGCTGTATATTATAATACATAAATCGCTTCTTCGGTTCCGTAATCGGGTAAAGCGTGTGTGGAAACTATGCCAAACATTGAGTTATTTAAATCAATGATGCAAAATATGAGAGAATCAATGGGGAGGCCTGTATTAAGCACTGGAATTTAAAATGCTGTAACTGTAACGGTTATTGGATAAAAGGAAGAAACATATTTGCTGGTCCAATACAATCATTGCGTTGATAGCAGCAAGCAAAGTAATTATTTACATATTATTCGTCCTTCATACTTCGGTAATACTGAAACCTTATGGTGATTGAAGATACTTATAGCGCCATTTATATAAAATTATAGTAGTCAATTTATTATTACAGTAAAATAAAAATTATATGATATTTAGAATAGAACGGGTAGGAATAGTATAAAAAAGCTCAAAATCTGATAACGTAATTTTTTAATTTCACGACAATGTAAATTTTAAAACTTTTGGAAGTGCAAAATGGAAGTACGATATGTTTACTGCCAAGCTTCTATGTGATTGATATGATCCTTGCTGAAACCAAAAAAAAATTGTTAATACCTCATTCAAATTTTGATTAACCATGTTGTAGGTACTTGGCGGCTAAGAAAAAAATTATAAGCACACTTTAAAATGTAAGAGCCGTGGTAGCTCAGATGGTTAGCGCTCGCTGTAAAGAGGAATGCCCACTCTTCATAGACATTTCGGCCATGGGTGCCCACATATAAAAGCATATAGATATGATAATATACAATTAAAGGAATGAAATGGTTAAGAAATTGGTTTAAAAAAAGTCGGGAATTTTAAGATATAAAAGTTTTTATTTTCACAAATACAGTTTTTTAACAACTAATTTTACTGATGTTATCGCATTTAATTTCTTTGATTTTTAATTCCCGACTTTCGGGTGCTTTCCAGCACACATGGTCATGGGGGATTGAGGTGACTGGTGTACCGAAATCAGTGTTAACTTGGAGTAACTTCAGCTTTTTAATAACTATTTATGGTCCGATCTACGCAGAATGAACTTACTGTCCTGAAGTCTTGCGTGGTATGCTTGAGTTTAGCTTTAATTTTATTAATTACAGTGTCCCAAGCAGGTGGGAATACCCAGCTTCATTCTCTATTGAAATTAGAATGTTTGAATCTGGGTGCAATACATTACCGACTTCAGATTGCAACGAGGATGAACTAGATGATTCAGATGGTTCCCGTTCTGCAGTTGAATGTGATGCTGCTCTATCAAACCTTCGCCAACAATTATGACACACACGAGATGATGATGGCAACTGAAATAATATTAAATAAAAAAGTGAAAAAGTGAACTAAATATAAATAAAATAGATTTGTTTCCTTTAAACTCAAATACATATAAAATATTTATCAAGTTAATTGTTACTGCACAAAAGCAGACTTAATGGCCTATATTATTTAATAATTAAGCACTTAAAAACTACCAGTAGTCCAAAAACAATGAAAAATCAATTGTCTCATTACTTGGTAGTTGGTAAAAACAGTAGCAGTCTATCTGGTGGTGACAAGCTAATCTTATCGCCATATTATAAATAAGCTTGTATGTTTGTCAGATATAGTTTGTGTGGATGTAATCAGAGTAAAAACATGTATCACTATCAGATATGAGCACACACACTTATTAAATTAAAAAATGTTGAACACGTACCTCACGTGGTGCAATTTAATGGGCAATTTCATTCCTTATGAGTTCCTCACGTGGAGAATCAGACCCAAACAATTTGTGTGATCTTATTCTCAAAAGTGACTTGCCACAGCTGATACATACATGTCCATGACTATTAATTGGTGAATTTTCCTGTTCGCTAGTTGGATGTCGTATTTGATTCGAGGCTGCAGTCTTAACATGCGTGGCATACTACACTATCACTCGAAACTTGTACCTAATAAAGAAGCCATAATTATTATATCAATTGATATAATCATAAGACAACTCAGTTAAGAAGCATTGCTGCAATTGTAGAATGACGAAAAGGAAGATATGACACATGATTGTAACTATTTACCTGCTGTGGTCGAACCTATTCTTGTATAAGATTTCGCAGTTCTGGAATTTCCAACAAATGCCTTCGTGTTTTCGCTATATGATGGGAAAAAATGTCAGAGTCCATTTATAAGGCTAGTTACGTTAACGTTACTTCGATAACAAATTCACAAAAATAAAAACAAACAAAGTAACACGCATTCTACATGTGACTATTTATACAGGTATAGATATAGTTGTGAAATGTGAACTGAATTGTGATCACAGAATACATTTAATTGTGATTTCATTCCATGACTGAGCCTAGCTGTCAGACTCGATGTTGCCACTTAACTGACATAAAATCGATGAAAAGATATCGATTTTTATTCGATTAATAATATCGTTAAAAAAACAATCTTTGAGGTGCTTTAAGTTCTGCACACTTTTTAAAATATATTTTCCTTTATTTATTTAAATGCTATTTGAAATGTATTTTTAATAACAGTTAAATTGTGCAGTAGCGTTTTGTTAAGCTTTAACCTTTTGAGCGCCACGCCAAAAACGCATTACCGTGTCCTGTACGCCAAAGCGCCAAAACAAAATAGTGTTGCCAAGAGTTGATATATCGATAACTTAAAATAACTTTTGTTGGTTTTTTATGCTATAAATGACTTTATAAACTGTATGTTTTATTTAATCTTGTGCTGTCATCCACTCTTTTTATGTATGTACTTTGTACATATAAACATAAATAAAAAACAAACAATAACAATAAAATAGTAGTAAACCACAGCACTACTTTCCATCCTAATGACGACACTGTCACGACTGGATGACAACGGCGTAGCTGACCTTCCTTTTTTAAACATTCTTAGAATGTTTAACCGAAATATACAGACATTGATTCATAATATTTTATGTGTCGGGGAAGGCGTAGACCAAGTGAAGCACAGAAGAAAAGTCTTACACTCTTATGACAATGGGGATTTGATATGATGCTGATGCTGCTAGATGATTTTGAGACTGAGAAAGAAAATGGCACAACACAAAATGAAAAATTGCTCTTCACACCTTAAGTAAAAAAAAAATTAATTGTAATTTTGTATTATTATTAAAAAGGTACATAATTATTCATTAATCAACAATTGTATATAATTATTCGCACTAGGTAAATCAGCCTTATAATATTAAAATCTTGGTCATGGAATAAATAAACATAATTGTTCACCAATCAATCAAAAATTCAATTCATCAATCAAAACTCAAAATTCATCATCACCGACGCTTTCCGAAATCCGAATGAGTTCTGAGGAATCGTTCATGTTGCATTGCTCTACTTTTCTCGGCAATCACTTATGACATCATCAGGGTGTCGTTTATCCTTGATCACGGTGCCCAGTGAACTGATTTTCGATAACGCGCTAAAGTTGAGATATTAGATTTATTATGCGAAGATGATCTGATAGCATTTTTTTATTCATGTAGCTAATTATAGTTTTATGTTTCTAACCTTTAATTTTATTCAAATATCAATAATAATAATAGAAAAAAAAACACCATTGAGCTGAATTTTGGATAGTTTTCAAGAAATCTATGCTTCCCGCGTTTGACATTAGCGGTCAACCATAGACGACTTTGGCGTGCTGGACTTCATCAATTTTTATTAGTTCAATGTTTCTTAGTGCTTGTGGCTCTAGAAGACTTGTTTTTTATACTCACATGTTGCTGGGTTATTCCTATTTTGAGGAGTGTAGAATTAAAATACCTGTAATAATTTTCCAATATCTATATTTCATTTTTTGAGAGCCGGGTTTTTTGTCAATTATAGACGTCGTTGGCGCTCAGGGCCCGCAGGTGTTGGTCAAGTATAGGCGACTTTGGCGCTCAAAAGGTTAAAGGATTCGTGGTAAATCAGCTGGAAACTAACTTGTTTCGTTATCATCGTCCCGGGATGTAAACACCAGCGCTCTAAAAAAGAAGTATAATTCCGCCTCTACGTCCTTCAAAAGAGTCATTGCCAAGGCAAAGTCAGAGCACATAGGCAGAATTGGCGAGAAACTAGTTCGCCTTCCTTCTGGAACCCGTGCATTCTGGTCTCTCGCCAAGGCTGTCCAGGGGAATTTCTGTCAGCCATCTCTTCCATCTCTGCACAGGGAGGACGACTCACTGGCCCATACTGCAAAGGAGAAAGCCGATCTTCTAGGCTCTTTCTTTGCATCTAACTCGACTCTCGATGACGGGGGGAGTACGCCGCCGACCATCCCGCGGTGTGACTGCTCCATGCCGGAAGTGCAGTTCACACAGCGCTCGGTTCGCAAAACACTCCTCTCCCTGGACATCCACAAGTCGAGTGGGCTTGACGGAATCCCCCCAATTGTGCTGAGGACGTGTGCTCCAGAGTTGGCACCGGTTTTAACGCGTCTTTTTCGGTACTCCTACTCCCTAGGCGTAGTCCCAAAATCATGGAAGACGGCTTTCGTCCACCCGATCCCTAAAAAAGGCGACCGCTCAGACCCGTCCAACTACCGGCCAATCGCCATCACCTCCTTGTTCTCCAAAACAATGGAGTCCATTGTAAACTGACAGCTCATGAGGTACCTTGAGGATCACCAGCTGATTAGTGACCGCCAATACGGTTTTCGCCGTGGTCGGTCAGCTGGTGATCTTCTGGTCTACCTCACTCACAGATGGGCGGAGGCAGTAGAGTTCAAGGGGGAGGCATTGGCCGTTAGTTTGGACATTGCGAAGGCCTTCGATCGGGTTTGGCACAAAGCGCTTCTTTCGAAGCTCCCTTCCTATGGGCTTCCCGAGAAATTGTGCGATTGGATCACCAGCTTTCTTGCAGATCGGAGCATCAAGGTCGTTGTAGACGGTGCAAGCTCCGATTGCAAGCCTATTAATGCTGGTGTTCCACAGGGCTGCGTGCTATCGCCAACGCTGTTTCTTCTGCATATCAATGATATGTTGCATACCCGTAACATTCATTGCTATGCAGATGACAGCACTGGTGATGCTCTTTACACCGGCCGAGCCAATATTTCTGCTGCCGGGACAAACTTGTGTCAGAAGTCGAGTCTTTGCTGAACAGAGTCTCGGATTGGGGACGACTAAATCTAGTCCAGTTTAACCCCCAGAAGACACAAGTTTGCGCGTTAACCGCTAAAAAGAACCCCTTTGTCGTATCCCCTCAGTTTCAAGGCACTCCCCTTGTTGCCTCAGCCAGTATCGGAATCCTCGGCGTCGACATATCGAGTGACGTGCAGTTTCGTGGTCACTTGGAAGGGAAGGCCAAATTGGCCTCTAAAAAGCTTGGCGTGCTCAGCAGAGCGGGACAGCATTTCATGCCGGCACACCGCCTGCAACTTTACAAGGCGCAGGTTCGGCCGCACATGGAATACCGTTCCCATCTCTGGGCTGGGGCTCCCCAGTACCAGCTCCTTCCACTTGACCGCATCCAGCGCAGAGCGGCTCGAATCGTCGACGACCGAGTGCTTTCCGATCGGCTCGACTCACTGGCGCTGCGAAGAGATGTTGCATCTCTTTGCGTATTTTATCGCATCTATCACGGGGAGTGCTCTGAGGAATTGTTCGGATTATTCCCAGCCGCCAAATTTCGTGAACGCACTACACGGCAAACGTCCCGATACCATCCACACCATCTGGATGCTTGGCGGTCCACCACTGTACGTTTCACAAGGAGTTTTCTTCCACGTACAACCTCTCTGTGGAATAGTTTACCACCGGCGATTTTTCCGGACCGATACGACCTGGGGACCTTCAAGAAAAGAGCTTACTCCTTTCTAAAGGGCCGGCAACGCACCCGCAATTCTCCTGGTGTTGCGGTTGATCATGGGCGGCAGTAGTCACTTAACATCAGGTGAGCCGCATGCTCGTTTGCCCCCTCTTCTATAAAAAAAAAATTTAAATTTATATTAGTATTGTAATGATGACACCGTAAATAATCGATCGAAAAAGAGAATCGATTTTTTAAATGTGTTTTGTGATTGGCAGCACTTTTTTTTATTCGCAAACTAATGACATAATGATCTACCTAATTTTTATTATTATCTTTTCGGTACTTTTAATTTGTGCAAAAATATTCCCATTGTTTGAGGATAAATGAATACCGCGATTAATAACCATAAATAAAGATAAAATTTTTTAACAAATGCACATTGTTGGGCGTTCCATGGCCGAAAATGGGCGTCTCCCTTTCACAATACGCGAGCAAACCGGGTTGGATCCCCGCCGGCACTAATGAAATTGTTAATTGCAATTTTAAGTGCTGCTTGCGTGCTTTCCTTCACTGCCGAGCACGTGGTAAATCCACGTGCTCGGCAGTGAAGGAAAACATCGTGAGGAAACCTGCATGTCTGAGGAATAACAGAAAAAGAAATATTTCGAAGACATGTGAAGTTCTCCAACACGCATTGGGGCAACGCGGCGGACACTTCCTTGACCTAAAACCCTCTCAGAAATGAGAGGAGGCCTGTGCTCAGCAGTGGGATGTATATAGGCTGTAACTTTACTTTTAATTTTTACCTTAAAATGTATTATATAAATTATTCAATTAAATTACTTTTCCACAATAAACATTTTCGTAAGAACGATTTAAAATCTACAACACCGTTTTTATTTTCTATTAATTTTTACTTATCTATTAAAAAACAAATTGTTTTTACTTACCTAAAAAGCAGGAAAAATTTTCTTATGCGTACGGTCTTAAATTATCACTTATTAGTAAACTAAACCCTCACTAAACACAGTTCTTACAATAATAAAGTGAATTTGTCACTTTGACGATCAGAACAGAAGTGCGGAATAAAAACAAAATTGCGTCAGAGGCGATAAGAGGCGGGAAATCCCCCGTAATAGCGCGAGAAACTGTATTACTATCTCTAAAAATTCACTTTATTTATTTTATTTAATGCTTAAGTCACAAACCCCTAAAATGACTAAAATCGACACAATTATTTGAAAACCTCCATATAAAAATTTACGTTTTGTAATATTCGTTATTTATAAATTATTTGAGTACTTTTTACATTATACACAGACACGCATTTACAGAGCTTTCAAGTTTAAATGAATTAGAATATACAAACACACACACACACACACACACACACACACACACACACACACACACACACACATGCCCACGCACATGCACACGCTCACGCACACGCACACACGCACGCACATGCATACGCGCACGCACAAGCATATGCGCACACACGCGCACGCGCACGCACACGCATACGCGCACGCACACGCATACGCGCACACACACGCGCACAAACACGCACACACGCACTCACACACACACACACACACACGCACTCACACGCACTCACTCACTCACACACTCACACACACACACTCACACACACACACACGCGCACACACTCTCACACACACACTCGCACACATTCACACACACACTCACACACACGCGAGCTCGCACACCCACCCACCCACACACACGCACACACACACACACACATACACACACACACACACACACACACACACACACACACACACACACACACATACACACACGTACACACACACACACACACACACACACACACACACATACACACACGCACACACAAACGCACACGCACACGCACATGCGCACGCACATGCACACACGCACGCGCATGCACACGCGCACGCACAACGCATATGCACACGCACACGCATACGTGCACACACACGCGCACACACACACACACACGCACTCACACACACACACTCACACACCACACTCACACACACATACACACACACACACACACAAAACACTCATACACACACACACTCACTCACTCACTCACTCTCTCTCTCTCACACACACACACACACACATACACACTCATACACACACACACTCACTCACTCACTCACTCTCTCTCACACACACACACACATTCACACACACGCACACACAAACACACACACTCGCACGCACTCACACACACACACACACTCACACATACTCACACACGCACTCACACTCACAAACACACACTCACTCACACACACTCACGCTCACACACTCACACACACACGCACACGCACGCACGCACACGCACGCACGCACACGCACGCGCGCTTAGCAACACACTCAAGCACGCATTCACGCACGCACACACGCAGCACGCACGCACGCAGCACGCACGCACCTACGTAAGCACGCAAAGTGCGCACTAAAAGTTCCCATAAATATATAAACCCATTTTTTAAATTTGGTGGGAAACCCCTAAGTTGGGAACTCTGGCGAGACAATACACCGACCAAAAACAAAAGACAGAGCATTCCCTTGAAGTAATTTCCTTTAGAGTAAGAGTAAAAGTTAATAGCTTGCTTATAAATACTCTAAGGGAATTTCCCGTTCCGTTCGATAGACACGCATACTATTGATTGATCATGGACTTAGAACCCAAAATGGTCTAGTGGCGAAGCTAGGGCTCTAAGCTAAGGCAAGCTCAAGATATGGCTTTCTTGTTTTTAGCAGTTTTATAAAAATACACCAACCTTGATCTGTCTCCACTCTTCAGTTTCATATTCAGTGCTGTCGAGGACGTGTTTAACAAAGCACACAGAAGGCATACTACTGCTAGATAGATTGTATGACATATCAGCAATTCCATACCTTCGGTGGCTTTGAAAAAAGCCATTTGAGTGTGCTTGAGCGAAAGAAAAAAGATATTCACATACAATAATATATGAAATACAACAATATATGAACAAAGTACAAACAAACTATGTACAAAATTATAAAAAAACAACAAATTAAATTATATTCTAAATTGAATTGTCTCTCTTTATTAAGGAAAGATTTGATTACGTCCGCGTAAAATGTTGGTGAACGTTTTAATTGTACCATTAAATGTTTTTCAATTGCCTTAATTGGTAAGTCCGACAGACGCTCTTGACCTTGTGTATTTTCTCAACAAAGTTTAAAGATTTGACCTTTCCCTCGCCGATTAGCACTTTAACACATTTCAATTCATCACAAGGAACACTAATATCCTCCATTTCACTAAAAATCTTTGAAAGAGCATAGATTTTCAACAGACACAACAAAAACAAACATAAATATTGAAATGTGAAGTGAACTTGCATACGTGTCGCCCGCGCACTTGGAACAACTTCAGAGCAAAGCCCAGCTTTTGGTTCCATAGTAATTGCTATATAAAAATTTCGTAGTTATATTTTAATTATAGAACATTTTGCCACAGGTTAGACAGGGAGCGACCGTCTTCTCGAAAGCCTGGTAAAAAGCCCACGCGTGCAAGCAAGACGACTAATCGCTCAAATCAACTCCTTGCTTTCATTAATTTTGACAGTTCATTGCGTGTTCGCTTTGAGACAGAGAGAACACGAATCAGTGTATTTCGAATTGAAAGCAAACTGCTAAGTGTTGATGTTACATATATGCTTGTAGAGTATGAAAGCCATATTGTAGTTTTATGAAAAAAGCTAACATCTGACAGTTGTCAATAAATATAAGGGCATTTTTTTATTTGTTTGTAGTGGGCAATATCACGTTGTCCACTATAGTTAATTTTTTCCTACCTAAAATTGAATCCCGCTCTCTAGTTAAATCTTATTTCTTAAAGAAATTGGAATATCAGGCATTCTAAATTACCATTTATATTATAATTTTACCGTAAATTATAAGAAAAAAATTAAAATTGGTTTGACAATTTCTATTTTTATCACTGTCCCATCTTGTTCATGTCAGACATTTTACCTCGCTGTTTCAATTAGAATCACGATATTTTTACATTTATGGTGACATTACAAGAAACGCAAGCTCACTTTTCATTTTAATTAATGAAGTTTTAATCAATATTTTGAAATATAATCAAATAAACAGTTTAGTGAATGGTTTAAAAGTTGGGCACGGTGGAAAATTCCGCTGAGTTACGCTTATATTTCCAGGAGAGTATCTAAATCTACTACAATAGTATTATTATCATAAACTAGCAACCCTACAATGGTTGGTTCATAATAAGTCAGCCATTTTGAATTCACAGTTCGAATGTAACATCGTTAGAACTTAGTACAGTACCGGTTAGTGCGGATTAAAAATTCAGCTGATTTACGAAGATTCCATAGTAAGTACGCTTGTTTTACTGTTTTAAAGAGTATTTATTAGACGTATAATTTACTATTTGATAATAATGCAACAGTTTGACTGAATTAGACTTGTTTTTGACGAATTTTTGAAAAAAAAATCAGCCTTAATTTAAAATCCGTTACGTCAGCTGAGAAACATTCACTCAGTGAATAGGTTTTCGTAACTCAGTGGAACGTAAGCCCTCATTTACACTGAGTTTTATTAATTACCTAGTAAAACAATTTCATATTAATTATATTTGAACGTAATTTTGTTCTGCATCTTTTTATAAAGCCTGCGCACCAGCCGAGGCTTCAAGCTATATGTTCTTTTATTAAATTATTTCTACACACGCGAAGTTGATATGTTTGTTTTAAAGATTAAGTAATACTTTTAACATTATCCGTAATGTAATTTTTGTATCATGTACGTACTTTAATTGACATCGATCGGCAGGCGATCGCTAGACAGTAATTTGAATTTTATATTAAACATGCGGCGAACTGTGACTTTGTCTTTCAACCGTTCCAACGTGATTGAGTAACGAACAAACATCCACACTCTCGCATTTATTATATCAGTAGGATTTAATCATTTATATTGGTTTATTAGGTGTCACAATGGCTCTCACTCCTGCGGAACGCATGAAAAAATATAGAGAGAAGTTGAAAGCAGATCCACAAAAATACGAAGAAGTCAAGAAAAAACATGCAGCAAGAGTAAGAAATAAAACAAAAAGAACAAAGGCGGAAAAAATAGAGAGAGCAGAAACGGAAGCAGAAAAAAAATAAAACTCAGAGTAAAAATGAAAAAAATATAATATCATCTACTGTGAATACTCTAAATAAGAAGAGGATGTTAAGAAATAGATCAGCCCGTAAATATAATGCGGCCATAAAAAAAAATCAAAATTTGAAAACGGCACTTGAGACGTCAAGAAAACGCCTATATCGCTATAAAAAGAAATAAATAAAAAAATTCAAAGTCTAGGAGAAACTATTAGTAAAATATATAATAAAATTTTATTCATTTTACACTTTTTACACTTATTACATTATACACTTTTACTCAGATGGTCCGTGTACTCAGTACAGACAAAAGAATTTTTTTTACACAATTTATTTACCTTCAAACTAGGCCTTGAGTACTCAACATGGTCATTTACCGAGAGTGGACATGGAAAATCAGTAGCAGATGGTGGTGCAGTAAAGAGGTGCCTGGACAAACAGGTAGCTTATGGTATTAATGTTTCGTGTGTTGAGCAAGCTGTGAAGATATTGTCAAAATGCATGAAATCAGTGAAATGTCTTTATATAGTTGACAAAGATATAGACAACATAAATAAACTGGTTCCTGAAGACTTGAAGCCTTTAACAGGAACTATGGAGACACACCAAGTTATTGTTAAATCACCTGGAGAAATTCAATATCACCCACTATCTTGTTTTTGTGGATTCCACAGAGGATTGTGTGATTGCTTTGGCTTATTTACTCATACCTACAGAAAACCAATCCAAAAAACTGAACCGAGTTGCTCTAATCGTACTAGTAAAGTTACTATAACAGCTGAAATTCATGCAATGGCAATCCTTAGTTCAAAAAAAATTGTATCTGTCTCGTCCAAACAAACACATAAAATTCCTGCAAATTGTGAGGAAGAGGAAGACATTATAGAAGTAGAAATGGTTAGTGACAATGGACAGGAAAAGGAAAAACAAGAGAGAGTAGAAGAAATTTATTATGCAACATTTAAATGTAGAGAAAAGGATAAAGAAAAAATAGGCAAAGAAGTCGGTGGTGAGATAATAGGATCGGAAGAATAAAAGGAGCAAGACAAAGGATACGAGATCAGTGGTGTGGCATTTGATTCAATTATAATTCCTTTAGATAAAGATTTGTTTTTTGATTTAAATCATTTTGAAGAAATGTGTGATAATTTAGAAGTTTTGGACGAGACAGACGTCAATGTCGACGACAGTAAACATAAAATAACCAATAGAAAGCGAAATTGCATTCAAGATGAGAAGTGGGAAATTAAAGCACAAAAGATACCTAAATTAAATACAGAAAAAGAAAATATTTTTCCAATAAATCAGACAAAGTCTATTAGAAAAGTCGTCAGGCGTCACTCTGAGTGCCATAAATGTAAAATTCGAACATCATTGCAATTAATGAAAAAATGTATTGCGTGTAAAAATTTTGTTTGTTTTACTTGCGATAGTTGGATTATACCCAAAGGTTGTTACAACGATTTTATTTGTGATATTTGTTTTGTTGAGTAGACCTTTAATAATTTCGTTTTCTCTTTATTTTTTATGGTACATAAAGTGTTTATTTTAAACTTTGCCTAAATTTTTCCATACACTTCCGCTGAGTGACAGTCCCCTGTTAAGGCAACTTATTTTATTTAATGTTTTTATATATTTAATTAAGATCAACCTTCTCGATACTTGTATTTAATTACTTGTTTAAGTTTTAATTTAGATCTCGTTTTTTGCCTAATAAACAAAACTTTATTATGTTAATTTAATCATAGTGTAACTCAGAAGATAGAAAATTATGTTTCTTTTTATGTTTGAATAGTGTTTTAGAAATTTTTGAGAGAATTTAAAATAATATGTGTAGTTTCTTTAATAAATAACGATTGTTAATTGTACTTTTCTTTTAATTTACCTATAAACGGGAGTACTTAATGTGTAACGCAGCGGAAGAAGATTTCAGGTCATTGTCCATTCAAATTGCAATTTTGTAAAATTCTACCGCATTTTCTCTTATTTTTTGTTATTATAACAAAATTTAGATATTATAGAGTCAATCTGAAGTAAGAAACCCCCAATATCATGACAATTTTTTTATTTGGCCTCATTTTGTCACCATACAAACTTTTATAAAACCGCCCATAAAGGTATGAATGCAAATTGTGTTTTAGTGGTGAAATCCCCATAAATACGCAATATTTGGCGACGAGGATCTTATTCACGTATTATTGAGTGCAATATTTAAAGTGAAATAGATACCAAAAATAATGTCGAATAAAGGGAATGTGTTGTTCGGCAACAGCCTCACATTTGATCACCATATGCAAGAGTGGGATATTTTTAAGACTCGATTTGTCCAGTTTTGTTTGGCAATTAATTATCATGATGACACTGATAAAACAGAAGTTATGAGAAGAGCTTTTTTGCTTACCTCATTAGCAGAAGATACATATCGCCTAGTACGTGACTTGGTTTTTCCGTTAAAACTAGAAGATTTAGCTTATAAGACTCTCATTGAAAGGATTGACAACCAGTTTTCCCCAAAGAAATGTACATTTACGGAAAGATATGTTTTTTATAAAGCAGAACAAAGACCAGGCGAAGATTTAACTGAATGGGCGGCTCGGGTTCGTCATCTTGCTCAGTTTTGTGGTTTTAAAATAGAACTGGAGACGGCATTAAGGGACAAGTTTGTGCTGGGATTGGCAAATGTCAAGGAAAAAGAAAAGCTTTTTAGTGAAAATATCGATAGCTTAACATTCAACAAAGCATTGGAGTTAGCGCAAAGTGTACAATGTGCTCGAGTTGCAGTTCAAAGGTCATTGCAAGATGAGGGACTAATCACATCATCAGCGACAGCACAACCGGTGTTCGCTTTACGAGCCCAAGAAAATGCTGTTCGTCAAACTGCAGCAACAAACACATCTTGTTCGGTTTGTGGATATAAGAACCATACTAAAGATAAATGTCGTTATGCGAATTATTTTTGTCAAAAGTGTAATAAAAAAGGGCATTTAAAACGTGTTTGTAAGAGTACATATAAGAGCAACAATTATTTGGAGGTGGATGACAATGGTTTAGTAAAAGGTATTTCATATGATTTGTATAATATTGGGTGTTTAAACGGTATGCCGATGAGACTGGTCGTGTCGATAGCGTCAAAGCGAATTTTATGTGAAATAGATAGTGGTAGTGCTGTATCTGTTCTACCGGAAATGGTTTATCAATCATATTTTCACAATAATTATTCATTAAACCATTGTAACGTTATTTTAAATTGTTATAATGGCTCGAAAATATCTCCTTTGGGCTATTGTTTATTACCGGTGACGTATGAAAATCGTACTGAAAATATTCGTTTTTATATTATAAAAACAGATATAAAGCAACCTGTTATGTTGGGTCGTAATTTCATAACGTGTTTTAATATGAAACTGTGTATTGGTGACTGTAACAACTTAGAACATAACGATTTAGTAAAAGAATTGAAGGAAAAATATTCACAGTTGTTTACAGATGAGCTGAGAACTTTTAATAAATATAAAGTAACTTTAAAACTAAAAAAAGATGCTCAGTTAAAGTTTTTTAAGCCGAGAACAAAACCATTAGCTTTGAAACGTAAAGTTGAGTTAGAATTAAAAAAACTTTTAGATTTAGGTATTTTAGAGCGCGTAGATTATTCAGAGGTAGCGACACCGATCGTACCTGTTCTTTGGTCGGACGGTAACATACGAATATGTGGCGATTATTCAGTGACGTTGAATAAATTTTTATACTCTGATAATTACCCGCTTCCACGAATAGAAGATTTATTTGCTAAGCTTCATGGTGGCGTCCAATTTTCAAAATTAGATCTTTCTAGAGCCTATAATCAGCTGGAGTTAGATGACTCTAAAAAATTAACGTGTATTAACACCCACATCGGTTTATTTTGTTATAATAGATTAGTTTTCGGTCTTTCATGCTCCCCAAGTATTTTTCAGAAAACAATTGATCAACTTTTATCAGGTATTGAGGGAGTCTGCGTATTTTTAGACGATATCTTAATAACGGCCCCAACAAAAGAGGAACACCTAAAACGATTACATCAAGTACTTAGAAAATTACAGGAATCAGGACTTAGATTAAAGCAAGATAAATGCGATTTATTTAAAGACTCAATTGAGTATTTAGGTTTTATCATAGATAAGTCAGGACTACGTAAATCAAACAATAAAGTGAAAGCAATATTAGAAAGTAAATGTCCTAATAATGTCACGGAGTTGAAATCATTTTTAGGGCTTATCCTATACTATTAAACGAGCAATTCTTATATATATATATATATATATATATATATATATATATATATATATATATATATATATATATATATATAATTGGGATCTCGGAAACGGCTCCAACGATTTTCATAAAATTTTGTGTCCAGGGAGTTTCGGGGATAATAAATCGATCTAGCTAGGATTTATTTTTAGAAAATGTCTTTTTATCCGTGTTTTTAGACAATGAAAAACTGCTACAATATCGTTAGAATAAGAAGGTAAATTTTGACGTATTGTTAGTGATTATAAATAGCTTAACTGGTATAGTGGTCGGTCACAGAATCTTGAAACCCCGGTTCGAGCCCAGACCGACCGACCGACTTTTTTAATTTTTTTTCATGTTCCTTTCTTTTTTGAGAAAATCAATTTTTTGAGCCCTTTTTTTAGTATTTTTTAAAAACACGAATATTTAAATTAAAATAATTGCACTCATGATTTTTTATTTAAATAACCAGTTCCGTTTTTTCTGTTATGTCGCTAAGATCAAAAAATATTATTTATATTTCAACAGTATGTAATTTGTATCTAAATATAATTTCCAAAACACAAGAATTAAAACAAAATCGAGCGAAAAATACCGAGCAAAGCTCGGTCAACCAGGTACTTAATTATTATAGAGGATTTGTGCCTAATGCATCGACTTTATTAACACCCTTGCATTCACTTTTAAAAAAAGGCTTAAAGTGGGTGTGGCAAGAAAAACATTTAAAAGTATTCAATAAAATCAAAAATGAATTAGCGTCTGATAGGGTGTTGGCACATTATAATCCCGATCTAATTACAATAGTGACGGCTGATGCAGGGCCGAACGGGCTCGGCGCAGTGCTCGCTCAGCGACAGCTTGACGGCGTCGAGCGAGTGGTGGCGTACGCATCGCGTTCACTCATAAATGCCGAACACACGAATTCAAAAAGAAGCGACTGCTATCATTTTTGCTATAAAAAAGTTTCACCACTATTTATAGGGTATATTTTGCGAACTGATCACAAACCATTGGTGTCGATTTTTGGTGGTAAAAAAGGTATACCTGAAATGGTAGCGAATAGACTTCAACGATATGCTATATTTTGGTCCGCATACAATTTTACGATAGAGTATGTCAAAAGTGAAAATAATGTTGCCGATTTTTTATCACGATGTTCAGTAAATAATTGTTCTGAAAATATTGAATGTAGTCCAGATCAAACTAATTTAATTATTAATTTTATTAACGATAATATGTTAAAACCTATTACGGTAAATGACATTAGGAAAGAAACTATGCAAGATCAAATACTCTGTAAAATTATAAATTTTATTATAAATGGCTGGCCTTTGAAAATGCACAATGCGGAACTTAAACCGTATTTTAAATGTAAAAATGATTTAAGTGTCGAAAATGGGTGCCTATTAAGGGGACATAAAGTGGTTATACCAACAGTTTTTAGGGAAAGTCTACTTAAAGAATTGCATAAGGCCCATTTTGGCATTGTAAAGACTAAAAATGAAGCGAGATCGCGTATGTGGTGGCCCAATATTGATAAGCAGATTGAAGAAATAATAGGATCGTGTAGTATTTGCAACTCGCTCCGCTATGATCCACCCCGTTCTCCACTGGCATCGTGGCCATTTTCGAAACGTCCTTGGGAACGAGTTCATTTAGATATGTTTTCTTTATCCAACAAACAATTTTTAATTATTGTAGACGCACATTCAAAGTGGATTGAATGTTTCCAAATGAATAATACAGATAGTGAAGCAATTATCAGCAAACTTTCAGAGATTTTTAGTAGATTTGGGTTATGTCGCACTCTGGTAACCGATAATGCGAGTAATTTTTGTTCAAAACAATTTGAAAATTTTTGTTTGTCAAATGGTATACAACATTTAACTTCTCCTTCATATCACCCAGCATCAAATGGGCAAGCAGAAAATACCGTTAAGATAGTTAAAAGGGGATTAAGGATTATTTTAAACACACATGCGGATCAAAAATCGATAATTAATAAATTAAATGAGTTCCTTTTTAGCTATAGAAATTCGGTCCATTGCACAACCGGTTTCTCACCTGCCCAGCTGTTGTTAGGCCGTCCGCTCCGCTGTCGACTCGACTTACTTAGGGACCACAAATTTGAGCAGAACACAAATGATAAATCTTTATCATCCACAACCAATAATGTTGCAAATAAACAGATCTTACAGAGTGAAAACTATGATGGACGAAGAAAAAGCAATTTTAACAAAGAGGATAAAGTTTTGGTTAAGTTTTTTTACAACAACGGGAACGATTACACGTGGAAGTTCGGCGTAATTAAAAATAAATTAGGAAATAGATTATTTACTGTTTTTGTTCCGGAGTTAAATAAATATTATAAGAAACATGTCGATCATATTGTTGCGTACAAAGGAATTAAAAATGAAGAATATGATTTAGATTTGAGTAATTTTGAAATTTTTTCTAATATGTTGAGTACAGATCAAGCTAATTGTAACGTGAAGGCTACAGAAGTTGATACCATAACTTCCGACTCCTTGTTATTAAGAGGAGAAGAGGGCGAAAGTTCTGGCAGTAAATCCAATCAGCATTTAGAGGTACCAATGCAAGGGCTGCCTTCCCGCTCAACTAGAAATTCGAATCCAAAATATAAATTTTAAATAATTACATGATTAGTTGTACATTTTTATCATTACTTATGTTTTTTATATTTAGTGGTGGAGAGAATGTAGAGTATGAAAGCCATATTGTAGTTTTATGAAAAAAGCTAACATCTGACAGTTGTCAATAAATATAAAGGTATGAATGCAAATTGTATTTTAGTGGTGAAATCCCCATAAATACACAATAATGCAACAAGGTCACGACCTGTTTAGAACAGAGGAGCGCATGGAAAATTTAAAATAGTTTGAAACAGTTTACGAGTTATTTTATTAGTTGATATTATTGATTTAGCAGTTTGAAAGGGCAAGACAGGCTTTTGGGCTTCTATGAGGCTTCGCCACTGAAATGGTGATCACGAGGCTGCCAATCTTATCATATTTTTTTAATTTTGGATATTTTTTTCTTCGTCATATCGTCTATTGCTTTCAATGGAGACTGGAGGCCCTTGGTATCCACGGGGCTCTGAGCTGCAGCCCAAAAAGCCCTTAACTAGATACGGCCCTGACCCCTGAGCCTTATATCTGAAGTGTAGGGCGGTTTTATACTAGATAGAGTGACCACCTGATCAAAGATGTAGAAAGTCGATGGATGTAAGTGGCTCAGGACGGTGCCTAGTAACATTCCTTTGGGGAGGTTTTTTGTTCAGCAATGGAATTGTGATGTGTTTTCTTTTTATTTTCTTTTTTCTTTTTTCATGTTACCTCAACACTAGGATTTTCTCCTGTGTCGTGGTAGCTATACATGGTAGTTTACATACATAAACTTCACAACGACAAACGTCCAGACCCGTAATATTATTTGTAGTCCATACAAATGCTAGTTCCGTGCGGAATACGAACCAGCGGCCCTTGGCGTTTCAACTCATTGCTGAGCCACTAAGCCACGAAGCCGGCAATTGTAATGATGGTGATGATGATGTTTAGCAGCTGACTTGAAATGAGAAGTTATGCTGTTGTTAACGATGATAGAAATGCTAGAAAGGTTAGTTGATCTTATTAATTAAAAACTTTATTTATTGCTAAATATACAATACCCTTACATTTTAGAAAGGACATAAAAAATAAAAACTATATTACAGTTACACTAACAATTTTCCTATTATCACAATAATATTGCAGAACAGAACTTACACGTACATAAAGATAAAAATTTAATTTTCAAACTTTTTCTCCCCGAAGACGTAGTACATAATACTCATCTTATAATTTACCTTTCTTATAGTGGACATGTCTTTGCTCCATGTTTTTTTGTAATTCCGGAGCTATATGGATTTATAAGGAAGGTGTCTTTCATTCGCCCAGGCATATAAGTAAAAAATATATCTCTGTAAGTTATCAGAATTATTAGCATTTCTTTTAATAAATATAATTTTTTATATACCAAATAGATTTTTATCACTTACAAAAACGCTTTACTAGGATAAGCATCATGTTTTGTAGTAGGCCACCAAAGTCTCGTTTGCTCAAGTTGCTTAGATCGATTTCTTGTAACGAAATCATTTAGCAGTACATTAAACTGAAATCAATAACAAATATATCACTATTGTAATATGTTAATATTTTTTATAATACTGAAGTAAAATGACAAACGAATCACAGTCCACTTGATAGCAAGTGACTACTGCAGACCGTGGAAACCTGCAGCCAACTTCAAACAAAGAAGGCTACATGAGTTGTCAACTCTGAGGACAAAGATGGAATGTCTCACAGGTTATATTAGTACTTGCTCTCTATGACCTTCAGACCGGAACACAGTGGTGCTATTTGGCGACACAAACGGGTAAGAGAGTAGTATTTACCCTGATAAACTTCTACATAGAAAAAGAGCCCCACCTAGGACATAACCAAAGGCATTGCATTATGGTAATAAATATATAATGGCAACATTGGTTAACTAGATGTTTTACAAGATTTAATATACTCTTATAATCACAGCTTTCACTCCAGTATTAAGATGTGCCCATATGTTTTACGAGCATATTTACAGAGAACACGCTGTACAACGACATTTTAGTAGATAAAATAAAATAAAAATAAATAAAATAGATGAGATGGTTCGCTCCTATTTTATAACTAATAAGCAATAAAAGTTTGGAAATCAAATTGTAACAAATTTAAGGAATGTGTTTTATTGGTGATTCAGAATAGTGTGGTAGATAGTTAGATAAGCTTCGAACAAAGAAGTATATATAATATATTAGCACTGATTAAGCAGGGCTCATTCCGCCTGTGGCATCGCTTCCGAGCGGTCGCATCCAGGTAGTCCGCGCTTTCGTCCCTATACGGTAGTGCTCTCCCGCTCTCGCGCCTCCGCTGTCCCGCTCGCGCTGTACAGCGCCGACGCAGTGCTCACTCCGCCGGTGGCATCGTTCTCGGACGGTCGCCTCCAGGTGGTCCGCGCTCTCGTACAGTACGGTAGTGCTGTCTCGCTCACGCGCCTCCGCTTCACTTCACTTTCACGCTACAGTTCTTGCCCCCCTGTCTTCGGGCAGGGAGGTTTGACTGACTTCCGCTTTTTCATTTTCATTTTTTTTGTATTGTCTCTTTTATTTTCTTGTTGTTCGTGCATTATTATTACGTGTATATTGTCTCGTAGTACGTCTCGCGTTCAAGTCCCTGTTCTACCGAGAACAGGGACCCGTCCTCATCGTTACCGAGCTTAGCTCTTCTGCCCCAAAATGGCCACATCCAGCTTCACTGAGTCCCTAGCTGCCCTCATAAACCAATACGGTTTAAATGGCAATGAGACGGTCCTCAACGCCATCGCCACCATCGCCGCCCAGGCTCCCCTCCCTGCTCCTCAGGCACACCCTCCGCCGCCAGTAATCGCAACATACCTCGAAACGAGGAACTATTTTGCCCCCCTTGAGTCTTCTGCCCCCTTAGAAGTCCCCCCAAGAACGTCTCCTCGCTCTTGCAGAGCATAATAATCTCCTGTTAGCGTTGTAAGTTAAGTTAACTTAATTAACTTAACTTCGATGTCAGTGCAAATTACTCTACCAAAATCTCACGGTCGTACCAAACCTAATTTTTATAGGGTTTATCGCTTGTATCATTTAATATTCGCGGCTTGCGAAATAACCTCCCAGAGCTTAAGCTCTTTCTTCGGAATTGTGAAGTCGATTTCCTCCTCCTACAGGAAACTAATCTCAAAACCAAGGACGCTAAAGACCTTTCTATTAAAAACTTCTCTCTTCTTCGTAACGACAGACCCGACCGCCGAGGCGGCGGAACGGCCATCTATTACAAGAAGACACTTCATTGCTCGTCCATTTCTACTCTGCAGCTTACTAACATGGAAGCCACGGTATGCAGGCTAGCTATGACTGGACATCAGTCAATCCTCATAGCCTCCTGTTACATCCCTTCAGGAACCCATCCCCTCAAAAAAGATTTTGAGGCCATTTTATCTTTAGGCAATTCAGTCATTATGTTTGGAGATTTTAACTCCAAGCATACTGAATGGACATGCCGTACTGCGTCCCCTAGTGGCAAGATACTGCTCGATATCACGCAGTCTCTTGATATTACCGTCCATAGTCCTCTCGGTGTTACTCACTTTCCCGATAACACCGATCACGCCCCCGATGTACTAGATTTTGCGTTACTCCAAGGAGTTTCTCTCAACCTCAGAGCAATCGAGACACTAGACGATCTAGGATCCGATCACCGACCGGTCTCCCTCATTCTTGGCCATCAGCCACCTCCCCCAACACACACGAAAACCTTCACTAACTGGAAGGGATTCAAGGAGTCCCTAGCTAAAGCTCTGGACTCACAGGACTCTACCATCTCCCTACCGTCGGACTTAGACAGTCCCGAAAAAATTGACACCGCGGTCGATTCACTCTCCACCCTTATTAAATCCTCCCTTAAGGAGAACGAAAGGGTCGTCCCGGTTGCTAACAATAGTGGGCTTCCCCTACATATTAGCAACCTATTAAAAGCCAAAAAAGCTGCTTTCCGGAGAGCAGCAAAATATCCCACCCCCGAATATAGGCGCGCGGCCAATCGTCTTCAACGAGAACTCCGTTTCAGCCTCTCTGAATTTCGAGACCTCAAAAAGAGTAAACTCATGGAGAATATCTCTCCATCTCATACAGCGTACTATCAGATGGCCAGAGCCCTCCGCATAGACGCTATCACCCACACTCCCCCTCTCTCCCGTCCCGACGGCACCGTTGCCTTCGAGGACGAGAAAAAGGCTGAGTGCTTTGCAGATAGCATTGCCGCTCAATGCTCTCCTAACTCTCAACCCGTCGACCCCTCACACGTTCAGGCAGTGGAGGATGAGGTCCGCCGCCGGAACTCACCCACTACGGCCTCCGAACCTATCTCTGTGTCCAATGATGAGATTTCATCCCTCATCAAAGGACTTAAGCCTAAAAAGGCTCCGGGCGCGGATGGCATCTCCAACCAAGCCCTAAAACACTTTCCTGAGCAGGTGTTAACCTTTTTATCTATTATCTTCAACGCCTGCTTCAACCTTAGTTAATTTCCAACTACGTGGAAAGAGGCAACTGTGATTGGAATTCCCAAGTCAGACAAGCCTCTCAACCTCCCCTCCAGTCATCGCCCCATTAGCCTCTTCAAGGCAATGGGCAAGCTCTTCGAAAGAGTCATCCAAACACGTATGAGGCGCTATCTGTTTCCCACAGACGGTGACCCTCTTATCATTCCCCATCAATTCGGCTTCCGAGCCCAACACTCATGTCCCCAACAAGTCCACCGCATTGTGGAATATATCCTCAGCGGCTTCTATCCTCGTCGACATAAGACCATCGCGGTCTTTTTCGACATAGCTAAAGCTTTCGATAGAGTCTGGCATACAGGCCTTATCTACAAGCTCTACAAAATAGGTCTCCCCGATCATCGACGTACTAGTCTCGTGGCCTCCTACTTAAAGCATCGTACCTTTCGTTTTAGACACGAAGGCACGCTATCTTCACAGCGAACTATCAAGGCTGGTGTCCCTCAGGGCTCAGTACTTGCTCCTCTGCTGTACATCCTGTTCACCAACGACATTCCCATCCCTTCGAAAGGTGTTCAGCTCTCCCTCTTCGCAGATGACACTGCGATCTACTGCAAAGGCATCTCACTACCCTTCATACGGAACAAGATCCAAAAGTCAGTCGATGACCTAGGAGCTTGGTTCAAAAAATGGCGCATCGATGTGAACCCGGAGAAAAGCTCCGCCGTTCACTTCGATTATAAACGACGCCGTCTTAAAAACACTCCACCAATACGTATGCTAGGGACCTCTGTCCCCTGGCATACGACCGCCAAATATTTAGGTGTCACTCTAGACACAGGGCTCACTTTCAGGCCCCACGTCAAAAGAGTAACCCGTCACGCACGGTTCTATCTGTTTTTGCCCACGCCAACCCTAAAATCATTAATGAACTCCAAATAGTTCAAAACCCTTTCTGTCGTCGAGCTGCGAACGCACCTTGGTACGTCCGTAATGCTGACCTTCATCGGGACCTAGAGCTCCCCACAATCCAACAATTTCTCCAAAAACTCTCTGAGAACTTCTTCAAAGCCTCAGAGTCGCACTCAAATCATTTAATTCGTGAGGCAGCTACTTATGCAGCCCCACCCCCCTCTCGCTATCGAGTCCGCAGGCCGAGAAACTCTCTCTCGGACCCGCCTAATAAACTAACAAACGACCTGAACTGCCTCCTGGCGGCTCAGGCCAACTCTAATTAAATTAAATTATTATATTAACTAATATTAATTTGCCTTCGTAGGCACTCCCTCAGCGGCTCGTAGCCGCCTGCGCCCTCTTTTCCCAAAAGAGGATCGCTCACGATAAGGCACAATACAGCTTAATCAGCCGGTTGCCTGTCCCCAAAGGCGGTTTTTAGAGGGTATCACTTAGGGTCCCCGGTGGGACAGTGAGTCCCTCATAACCACGATAGACCGTGTAGTGCATTACCTAGAAGTTTTATATTTCATGCGCGAGTCCCGTGTGACTCTGCTGCGCAAGCGCGTTTAGCATAAGTTAGATTTTATAAGAAATGATTGTATTTGACACTCAATAAACGACCGACACAAGGTGAAGACGTATCTTTTCTTTTCCCCACATGTACCATGCCTCATGGCGACCCTGCCAGGATCCTAACAAATAAATTACCCACTAAGTGAAAAACCAGTGCAAAAAAAAGTCAAATTCGGAAGAAAGAAGAAAACCTTATAGAAGAAAGAAGAAAACCTTACAGAAGAATGAAGAAAACCATATAGAAGAAAGAAGCACAAATTCTGAAGAAAAAAAAAGAAGCGCCCTATTTTGAAGAAAACAAAAAAAAACGAAGAAGAAACGCCAGAAGTCCAAAGAGAAATAAAGGTACGAAATGGGAAAATCGCAGTCGAAAGAAGTAGTCATAGCACAAAACGCAAATGGTGCAGCATCCGCAAATACAAGCCTAGAAGACGCTCACACAAACCACATCATACAAACCCTCATGATTGTATCCGTGGTTATACTGGCTGCAGCAGTTATCTATTACCTGATGAAAAAATGCAGGAAGAGTGCCGTGAAAACTCTGAGGCGAGAACTCAACGCAATCTCGCTTGAAAACATCGCCCGCCCTACAACTAACTAGAAGATCTCAAGAGTGCAGTCCAGGGTAATACCCAGCCCGCTTCAAGAAGATGACCCCATGCAGCCACACATCCTGTTTGCAGTGCTGTTCCCGCTTGCTCGCGCCGCCCTAAAAATGGTTACATCAACAAACACCATCGCCCCGCCCTTGTAATTAGTATGTACGTGATATTTTAACAAGTAAGGGAAATTATAATTTTTTAAGTGTTTTTACATAGTGTGTAATAATAGTTTCCTTTCCCTTTACTGTTGCAAATTATATTTGTCGATTTTTTCAATGTCACTGGCTGAACTAAATAATGTGTACAGTAGTTTAAAAGAAATTAGAGATTATCTAGTGAAAATCGGACCAAAACGTAGAGAGAGTTCCGATACAGCAAAAGAAAAAGTTAGTGAAGCGAAAAATCTGTACAGTCGTTTGGAGTATATTTCGTCTAAAATCAAACTAAAAATAGAGAATTCTGAGATAAGTAGCGATGATTTTCAGGTTATTAATAGATGCATAGACGACATACATATCTTGTACAGTAATATTTTAAATTTAATGTCTCGTGAAACAGAAAGTTCCAATAACTCAGCCAGCATGGGCGCCTTTGATTTAAAAACGGCAATAGCCCTATTGCCAATAATGACAGGCCACGAAAATATTACTACTCAACTGATAGATAGTATTGTGATGTATAGTGATATGCTTAACGAAAATGGCAAAAAACAATTAATTGATTTCGTTTTGAAAACTAGACTGACCCCTAGCGCCAAGCTGAGGTTAAAATCTAGCTACGAGTCCGTGAGTAGTTTGGTTTTAGATATGCGCACTCACTTAATTCAGAAGAAATCCGCGGTAGCATTGCAATCGCAGCTTAATAGCGCAAGCCAAGGCCGTAGGTCTATTGATAAGTTCGGCTCTGAGTTAGAACAGTTGTTCGTCAACTTGACTATAGCACAGGCTGACGGTGATGACAAAAAATACGAAACACTTCGTCCTTTGAACGAGAAAATGGCGATTTAACGTTTCGCAGACGGATTATCAGATTCGCGTTTGAGCATTATCATAGCCTCCCGACAATTCCAGTCTCTTCCAGAAGCGATTCAAACCGCGCTGGACGAGAGCACATCATCAGCTCGTAACGAGCATGTGTTGAACATTTACCGCAGTCGTGACAATCAGTTTAATAGAAATAAAAGAGGCTCTAATAACGCTCGCTCAAATACTAATTATAACCATCAGAGAGCGCAAAGCGGATCGAATTCCAGGACATTTTACAGGGGTAACTCTCGAGGGCTCAATCGTGGTAGGTACCAACGGGGTACTTCGCGAGGCTGAGGTTGGTACAACCCATCTCGCCCAAATGTAAACGCCCGCGTTTCTCAGATACAATCGGAGCACATTGAGAGCGTGGAACGCACTCAATCTGCACCGAATAGTGAGTTTTTTCGCCCCTACAATTAGTGATCATTTCGTTTGTAATTATAGCATAAACAATGTAGTAGATTTAAATGTAAGTAATAATAGCAAGGTAAGTCTTTTAGTAGATACGGGCGCGAGCATTTGTGTTATGAAATATGAGTGGCTCCTCGATAACCAAGAGTATTTGAATGAGTTACATTATGATAAAATAACAATTAAGGGTTAGTGGTAAATTAATTTCAGACGGTTATATTTACTTAGATTTAGTTTGTAATGGCATAACTTTTAGAGAGAAATTTTACGTTTTTAAGAATCTCTCTTGTTTTGCTAACGGTATATTGGGCGATAATTTTTTTAAGCGTTATAATGCGATAATCAACTACGAAACACGAACCTTACAGTTATCGAATCAGGGTTCCGTAGTTTGTCTTAATATGGGTAGATGGAGTGATAGGTATAGACACGTCATACCCGCCCGTTGCGAAGTTATCTTGCACTTTAAGCGAAGATAGCGTTATTTTAGCTCAAGAAATTGAGGAAGGGATTTTTATCGCAGGAATGTTAGCTAAACCATTAAATAAAAGTATTCCTATTAGAGTGTTGAATACGAGAAATGAGGATATTGAGATAGATTTTTCGAAAGCGAAGAAAAAACTGTTGAGCGAATAAAAACTTTATTCGATTTACTTGATTTGAGTTATTTAAATAGGGAAGGAAGGCTCAGTATTGAACAAATCTGTGCATTTGGCACAGATTTGTTCAACGCAGCGCAGATGTTTTCCATTTACCAGGTGATTCGTTATCAGTTACGAATTTAATGGAACATAGCATAGTTTTAAAAGATAACGTGACCCCAGTTTATTCTAAGCCTTATAGGGTTCCTCAGGCGTTAAAAGGTGAGATAGAAAAACAAGTTCAGGAAATGTTAAAAAACGACATCATTGAGGAAACCGTTTCGGAATGGTCTAGCCGAGTACTTTTAGTACCCAAAAAGGTCGATAAAAATAACGAAAGAAAATGGAGATTGGTCATAGATTACAGGAAATTAAACGATCGAATTCAAGATGACAAATTTCCGCTTCCCAATATAACGGAGATACTTGATTCATTGTCAGGCAGTATTTATTTTTCAAAATTAGACCTCTCCCAACCTTATTATCAATTGTCCTTAAATCCAAGTTCCCGTAAATATACTTCTTTTACATTAAATAAAATGTATCAGATTTCTTTAGATAATGAGTCACGAAAGTACACTACTTTTACGGCAGGAAAACAGTATCAAATGAAGCGGTGCCCAATGGGTCTCAAGACAAGTGCTAGTGTCTTTTCTCGGCTGATGGCTATAGCCATGGCAGGCCTAAATTACGAAAAATGTTTTTTATACCTAGATGATTGCGTCGTAATCGGTTCTAGTATCGATATTCATAACAAAAATCTCATTAGCGTATTGAATCGATTAAGAAAAGTTAATCTCAAACTAAACCCAATTAAGTGCGAATTTTTAAGAAAAGAAATAGTCTATTTAGGTCATAAAATTACTCAAGACGGAATATTCCCAGATCCCAGTAAAATTGACACCATACGTAATTACCCACGCCCGACTTCGACTCGTCGCGTTCGCCAACTATTATCGTCGGTTTATTCCACGTTTTACTGATATTGTGTTCCCATTGAATGCATTAACTAAAAAAGGTATTAGATTTGAGTGGACTAAAGATTGCGAAAGTTCGTTTATTACATTAAAATCTGCTTTAACGAACCCTCCAGTGTTGGACTATCCCGACTTTTCGGAAAATAACACATTTCAGTTGCAGACAGACGCATCTAAGTTAGGCTTAGGCGCCGTACTCTCAAATAGTAATGGAAAGGTTGTTCGTTACGCTAGTAGGAGTTTGAACCCGGCAGAAACTAGATATCCAATAATAGAATTAGAATTATTAGCTATCGTGTGAGCAGTCCGTCACTTTAGGCCTTACTTGTACGGCAGAAAATTTAAAATCTTTTCGGACCATAGACCCCTTGTTTACTTATTCGGTTTAAAAGACCCGTCTAGTCGTTTAACAAAATTCCGACTATACCTTGAAGAATACGACTTCGAAGTAGAATACGTCCCAGGGCGAAATAACGCAGCTGCAGATGCGTTAAGTCGACTCCCGGTGACGTCACGCGATTTGAAAGAAATGCAGGAAAAAGTAGTATCCGTTTTAACTAGAGCTCAAAGGAAAAAGTTAGAGCCCCAAACGGACACCGGACAGATAGACAAACAGCCTCCAGTTAGTAGGCCTGATCAACCTACTACTGTAGAGTTGTTAAAACGACCCAATGACATAATAGAGTTGCGTTTTCCAGGAAATAGTAACGAAAAACATTTGAATAATGCGTATAATATTTTGTCCGACGCTAAACTTTGCACGTATAACCCGTCGTTATCGACCATATTTCTATATTCTCGATCGTTATGGTCTCTAGAAGAGTTAGCGAGAGATCTAGGAAAAATGTGCATAAAATTAAATATAAAAGAATTACTCATAATTAAAAACAAGAGTAATGAGAAAAATATTAAGAGTTTGCTGCGCAGCATAAAAATGTATAAAATAGCGTCACCACGATTTTTGATTATTAAAGACATTAAGCGAATAAATAATAAAGAAGAAATTACCACGGTACTTAATGACTTTCACCTGTTACCAACAAGTGGTCATGCAGGCATGAATCGTATGTTAAATAATATTAAAAAATATTATTTCTGGCCAGGTATGAGCAATGACGTCATGAACTATGTCCGCAAATGTAAAAGTTGTCAAGTTCAAAAGCATACTAACAGAAATATTAGAGATCCTCTGACAATCACTTCAACTGCTAACTCAGCGTTTAAACAGGTTAATTTAGATATTATGGGCCCTTTAGATATAGATAACTATAATAATAAGTATATTTTAACAATCCAGTGTGATTTAAGCAAATTTGTAGAGGCTTATCCTTTACCTAGAAAGGATAGCGAAAGTGTTGCTAGGTCTTTCGTTAATAATTTTATTTTGCGTTATGGAATTCCAAGAAAAATTTTAAGTGACATGGGGACCGAATTTACCTCATCACTTATGTCCGAAGTTTTCAAATTGCTACATATAGAAAAAGTCCATTCAATGCCTTATCATCATGAAACCTTAGGAGGCATTGAAAATACACTTAAACATTTAGGCGCTTACCTCAGAATTCAGTGCAATAATAACAAGTCAGATTGGAGCGAATGGGTTCCTTTTTGGTGTTTTTGTTACAATACAAGCGTTCATTCAAAAACAAAATATACTCCATACGAACTAGTTTTCGGCAAAATTTGTAATATTCCTAGTAATTTATCAACACATGTTGACCCACTGTATAATTTCGATGATTACCCTAAGGAGTTAAAGTACCGTTTACAAAAAGCACAGTTGGATGCTAAGGAAAATTTGTTAATAAGTAAAAATTTAAGAAAAATTAAGTATGATCAAAAATGTAATAAAGTACAATATAAGCCAGGAGATTTGATCTTAATAAAAAACCAAACAGGTAACAAATTAGATTGTTTGTATGAAGGACCTTATAAAGTTTTGGAAGAATTACCACCTAATGTAAAATTTCTGAAAAATAACAAAGAAATTATTTTACATAAAAATAACACAAAGCCATTTCACTTGTAATGTTTATCTTTGTAATCAAAAAAAAAAATGTTTGCCTTTCAGACAAGTACCTATACATTCATTATGTTATTAGTCTTAAGTTATATGTACACTAATCATTTTTTTTTCTCCCTGAAGAGGGTAGTGAGGTACCCCTTACTTTTCGGGGGAGATGTAGTGCATTACCTAGAAGTTTTATATTTCATGCGCGAGTCCCGTGTGACTCTGCTGCGCAAGCGCGTTTAGCATAAGTTAGATTTTATAAGAAATGATTGTATTTGGCACTCAATAAACTACCGACACACGGTGAAGACGTATCTTTTCTTTTCCCCACATGTACCATGCCTCAACCGGCTATCGTGGTATGCGTAATGCATTTTCCGCCTCCCTACGTATAGGGTAGCCTTTTAATTGCTTCGGGCGCAAAAAAAAGACGTGTGGCACTCGGGGACTGCCGTGGTAAAGCTATTGCATAGCATTTTGTATCAACTTATGCAATTATAATTATTTATTTATTTTATTTATGCAGTATTTCTTTTTCTTTGATATTAATTCAAGTTACACTTTTTGAGCGTGGTGACCGATAAGAAAACAAATTTTTTTCTTTTATTAAATAAATAAATAATAAATGCACTTTGTTCATTCATATTCAAAACACTTTATACACAAATTTTACAAGTACAGTTATTCACTGTTGTACATAAATACCTATACACCTATATACTTTCTCATAAACAGCTGCTTATGTATTCGTCCGATTTCGGAGCAGCTCGTCTCGATTCGTGCGAGCTTCGTAGAGTCGTACAATACGTCTAGTTGCACGCACACAAACACCGTGTCGAAGATTGCCGAAAAGAAACGACGTTAGACAATGCACGGCCTTCAAGCGCCGCGCAAGTGATTCCCGTCCCACCTGTCCGCGCAGTAACTTTTTTTTATGACCGCTCGAGACTGTCGCAACAAAAACGATTACTACTGAAAAACTAATATAGGTACCTACCTAACATTCAAATAAAAATATTCTCAAAAAGCTCAACGAATTCAGAATTTAATTTTATTAGAAGAAAATTGGTCCAATAAAAAATAAAGGATGAAAATAAAGCATATGGGGATATAAAAATAAATCGTATTTATTTTTTATTTCGAGTTTTACAAGAAAAGTATAATATTTACTGGAGACAATTATTTCATTATTATAATAGTACATGATATTCCCTTTAAAATGACACCAATATGAATAATATCATATATCTATATCTACAAATAAATAAAATTGAAGTGTCTGTTTGTAATGTTAAAACAACAGCTTTTTATTAAATGCATATGAAAGTACTAGTAACAAAAACACAATTTTTCAAATTTTTATCTGTCTGTCGGTCTGTCTGTCTGTCTGTCTGTTTGTTCCAGCTAATCTCCGAAACAGCTGGATCTATTTTGACGGGACTTTCACTGGCAGATAGCTGATGATATAAGGAATAACTTGAACTACTTTTGTTTTAGAAAAAGAATTAGGGTTCCGCGCAAAAAAATTAAAACCCATGAAATCTATATTCCACGCGGGCGAGATCGCGGGGAACAACTAGTACTCAATATAGATGAATGTATACTTAATTTTATTTATTTATTATTTTAATAAATAAATAAAAATAAGTATTAATAATTTCTAGACACATCTCAACAGATATTTCGTTAATAAATTGCTATCAATACTGAAGCATTCTTTTATATTTAGCTTCCATTTAACACAAAACTGATAAGAATACTTTTTAAACAACATATAATCAATAAACGATAATCGCGTATAGTGAATTTCGAGGTAAATTATTATATGTAAACGTTTTTGAATCGTCGTAATGATACATATTTCCTAAAGAAAATATCTTCACAATTAATTTGATGTAAAATAACATTAGAAATAACGTATAAAAACGGAGAAATTATCAAATTTTTGATCGAGTTCCTAACCAGTACACAAACAAAAATGGCGAATAGTCATTTTCACATTTTTTTTAGAAATAACGTATAAAAACAGAAAAAATGGGTGCGTTTGGCAGAAAAAGACGCTAGCAAGCGCTTACTAGCGCTAAAATAGTTTTCGGCCAGGACACGATTGCTACTGCAGCAGCGCTGACACAATCCGCCATTTTGCTTATTTAATTTTTTTGTTTTGAAGTAGAGTTTATAAGTTGTTTTTTTGCAATATTAGTTTTAAGTAATCTAATGACAAGAATAGACATGTACATGTTATTAAAAATTCATGATTGGTAAGTTTTTAATATGAATAATTCACAAACATATATTTAAATTAGGTTAGATTCCCCGGTTAAAACTAACATCGTGTCCTAGAGGAAAATAGCTACTTACGATTTGACAGCGCTTACCGCTTACGATCGCCATTTTGCTTACAAGCGCTTGCTAGTGCTTTCCAAACGCACCCATTATCAAATTTTTGATCGAGTTCCTAACCAGTGTACAAACAAAAATGGCGAAATGTCATTTTCACATTTTTTTTCTATATAGTTATTTGTTAGAGTACACAGATAAAATTCACTCTCATAGATGACAAATTTCACTTCGGTTCATTTTCGCACGCTTTCTCGAGAGCGACGCGTCGTGACTTGTTTACGCATTTACTTCAAATACCCCGCCCGCACACCGCAGCAAACATATACCTACGAAAAACGTAACAAACTTCTGCCAAATAAGGCTTGATAAGATCTTTGGTGTTTTTGCACCATAACCTGACTCTGGTAAATTTTAAATATGACTAGATAGATAAGAACAGTTGGTTTAATATGATTGTTGAAAACAAATACCCTTTAATTGTAATGAAAAATACTTGAGGTTAATGAATGTTGAATCAAAAACATTATTTTTTTATTTAATTTACGGACTCCTATCCAGATGTTTACTAGGAGAATACAAAGTTTATTTCATTTTTGTAATATGGCTAATTATTAATTAGGCAGGGATTTCTAAGATTAATAGCTAATTAACTAAGATTAAGGTTAAGAACTAAGATTAAGATTAATGATAAGATAGGAACTGATTTAATATAAGGTTTACATTTACAATGTTCCGAAATAAATAAATAAATAATTGACCATGAGTGAGTAAAAATATCTTTTATTTTACAGTATCTAATGTTGTTATATAAGGTGCTTCTAAAATATATGCCACGGTTGTTTGTATGGAGACTTGGCCAATCAGCTGACCGATTTCCATACAAAGTGCAATTTTTTTTTGAGAATTGACTATGGGTTCCTTGGGGAAAGTGGTACAGTATCATGAGTAGAACCACCAGTTGCAGCCATGGCATATTGTAGTTTAGAAGCACCTTATATTTCAGTTAAAATATTTAGATTCTCAATATATATATATATATATATATATATATATATATATATATATATATATATATATATATATATATATATACATTGAGAATCTAAATTGAGAATTTAAACTATACGCGTGTGTGTGTTTGTGTGTATATAAAGAGGGCTACTTTTAATATCGCTCATTTTTATATCAAAAATTTAGGTTATCTTTATAGCAGTATTATATTTTCAATTCAAAATTAGTGCTGCATTTGTGATAATAATAAAATGTATGTATATAGAGTACTCACTCATTTTCTTTCACTATTATTTCGTGACTTTCTTTATTAATAATAAATGCACTTTGTTCATTCATATTCAAAACACTTTATACACAAACACCGTGTCGAAGACTGCCGAAAATAGACTTGTGTCAATCATGCATGATTCGTTCGTTTGAGCTCGTACACTTAAAAGTATTGATGGTTCATTCATTTGTTTTTGAATGTACCAGTACAACCAATCACAAACAATTGACGGTACCTTTTTAACCCGTGATTTGTTTGAATTGAGAATGAGCCGCAAACCGACCAAATCCCGAAAGATCTGAATGAATTGTTTTTAATGTAAGGTATACCAGTGCGGTATAATCAGTGCATGCATTCGGAAATGTTGCCAAGTTAGGCGATTTTTAGCTATTTAGGCTAGTTTTAAAGTAATCGGAGCGACCAAAATTGTGATTTTCTACTAGTCTCCGAGTAGGCTATCTCAGAAAGAAGGCGATTGTAAAGGATATTATTTATTCTACAACCCTTTTATTAGAAAATAATAAAATGTAGATATTGCAACTGACTTCTTAAGTATTTTTTAATACCTTTGTAGTCTACTTCTACGCTTACAATCCTTATTACTTCTGATGAATAATATAACACTAAAGGTACCTAACATAAGTTTAAATTAAAGCATTTTCTTAAAATATTTCTTATAAAATTGGGTGACTTTTTAAGACTTTCAACTTTTACTCTGCGTCAACTTTTTGGCGACTTGGATTCGGCTAGAATAGGTAACACTACACTATTCGTACAGAGCAAGGAAACGGAACATAGGTACTATTATTAAATACTAACTAATCTCTGGCGAGACGCGAGAGGTATAAAGATGAAATGAACAATGAAATACGATACGTCAAACAAATTAAATCGGAATCAAAGTTAGATCTCTGGAATCTGGATTCTGGATTCCCCGGTCTGGTCTCTGTGGCGATCTGACGATGAAGTGTACTCGTAGATGGAGGATAGGATTAATTTAACGTTCTTTTATAATTGTGCAAGATTGAAGTAGCTCAGTTCAGAGAAGCTGCAAAGTGCAAACGTGGAAAGTTCTTTATGTGTCATAAGGAAGCACTTTATTTTTATCAAGTAGCTACACCCACACTGGTAATAAAAAATATTGTAGAGTATTTATTATTAAGGGTTTTTTTATTATTATATAAGTAAAATAAAAAAAATATTTTACATTTAATTATTTATTGCATTTGATTGTTGCATCTATGAGTTAAAAATATAATTTCGTGGCAAAGGCGTATAAAAAAGGACTTTAAAAACACCTAAGTTTCGTGGGGTTTACTAAAAATAACACTTCAAAAGATTTCAAGGCAAATTATTTATTTAATATGATGATTTTCTTATAAGATAAAAGTTTATCTTATAAGAAAATCATCATATTAAGTACTTTGTAGCAAATAAACATTACAATCCTTATTTTTAGACATGTGAAGTCTAAATTTTATAATATTAGATGAAAACAATATCTTCTTTTTACTAAAATTGCTTTCAATGCTTTGCTTTGTAATAAATAGCGCCATCTTATTCGATCTAAAGTTAAAGTCATTTCTCATTTTATCAAAATCAAACCAAAATGGATGAGACTCAAGGTGGTACGCTCAATAGATGCTAGATGGCCTAAATGCAAAGTAAATTTATAAGAATCGATAAAATTAAGTATAGTTATGAATGAAATTTAAAAATAAAGAAATTTATAAAATTAATAAAATATATAATAATAATCTTGAATCAAGTTATCAATTAAATCAAATCAATTGAAGTTTTTGTGTTTAATGTTTATGCCATCTAGCATCTTTTGGACTTACCACCTTGAAAATCCATAAATTTTTGTTCGATAAAATGCTTTATTACCTATAACATGCAGTAGATGGCGATGATAGCATTACAAAGTCATAAATATTTTTTTCCCATTTGTTCCCAATGGATCTTACAAACACAGAGTACTGGAGCCAGAAAGGATCCATTTGAATGATCGATCCGAATGTACCGGTACGCGTGACGAAATAAACTAGAATGATTCGGTCGCTAGAAATGAGTGATCTACAAATGTCTAGCCGAAAAGAAACGACGCGACGTTAGACAATGCACGGCCTTCAAGCCACACCCCCGTGCCCGTCGGAGTGGGGAGCGTGAGGTTTTTTCGTTACGGCGGAATAAATTTCTGGATTCAGTCCCCGCGCTCAAAACCCACGATAGAAGCTATGCAATAGCTTAAAAATTAAGCAGGGTGTACGACGAGTAGATAAGTTAATGTTAATGACGGTGTTCAAGGAACAATAGATAGAATAGATTAGAGGAAAGTTTGGAAACAATGGAAACGCATATCATATCAATAGAACGCTAAGGAGGGTGCAGGCTCAACGGATATCAATTAGACGTCAGTTAATTGATTTGCACATCTGCGGAACCACGCATTCGACGCAAAAAAGGACCACAGATTCGCGATCAGAGCATGCCTTTTTTTAGGACCCGTCGACCCACCGACAGACGACGAGGGCTGGTTTGTTCCAGTTCTGGCTCGTGAGCTAGTGGTATAAACACACTACATTTATTAATTTAATAATTAGGTGTTTGATTACTTACCAATTTCTGAACTAAACGCCGATGGGACCAATTCATGTTATTTAATTGTGTTGTTGTAAATGGTATTCTGTAAGCACGTGCACGAAAATCAATATGTTTTAAATCAAGCCATCTGCGTTGCGATTGTAGTAACAATTTTCCTGTAAGGAAGAAAGATGTAGTTAGTATAATTGCACATCAATATCTAACTCTAAGTCAATAAATACATTATAACCAAGTGGTAAAGTAGAGACAATATAATGATTTCTTGTATTTACGCGAACACTACACATTTAAATAATATCAGTTTTAACGGATTTTATCGCGTATGAAGAAAGAAAGGACATGATATAAAGATCGTTATTTGTAGGAATGTAACGAAATATCGGCGTCTCTTTTTACCTTATGAGTATATTCGTATGTAAAAAAGGACAACAGTAGCTTTATCATTACCGAATATGGCAACAATTGTTTCGCTGCGGCCGGGCGCCATATTTTGTCGCAGTCAATGACAACTATATCAGTTGTCATTGCGACTTTAGTGAGGTGAGTGTGTTATTTTCATGTTTCTCTCGTGGATTTCGATTATTTCGAAATTTCTTATTCTATTCCTAGGGACCTCTAAATCGTTATAAAAAGTATCCTATAAATTAATTCAGGTAATAAACTATTTGTGTGCCAAAGTATTATATTCAAACTGGTCTGATACTTTTGGCATGATTGAGGAACAAATAAACATTCAAACTTTTGCATTTATTATAGTTTGATTAGTGTGAGTATGATGACTGATCCTAATTTATTGTCTAACAAACAAACAAAAATTCTTCAATTACTATTTCTTGTTTAGTAATTCCCGGGAAATAATTGTAACATTAATAATAGATAGTTACATTATAAAAACAAAAAGAAAACGATTGCTTAAAAGTAATGAACTGAAAACATAGGTAAGTATAACTTGTAATATATTTCTCTTTTAATTTCCTTTATTTTGATATCGATGATAGGTTGGCTAAAACAAAATTAAGGACCTAGAATTTGGCGCCAAAAATCCGTCATATTGATTAAAAAAAACTATGCAAGAAAGAACACGTAGGAACAAGTAAGAAAGAACACATGGGTGTTGGAGACGAATCACACGAAATAATCTTTTTCTAAATTAGCGCCACATTATCGATATTAAGTACAGTGCGCAGCACTACGTCAAGCCGCCATCTTTGTGCCAGACTCAGTTTAGGTATACACGTTTTTTTCGTAGCTATGTAATGTCCATTCTTTTTTCTCTAGTCAAAGTGTTCAACGTCCAGATGTCATAGTTAACCGCGGTTACCATAGATTAAAATTTAACTTTTGTTCCGATCTACGCAGTATGAACTTATGGTATCTTAAGTCTTGTTGTATGCTTGGGTTGGAATTTAATTTTATTAATTATATGATCCCAAGCAGATGATTGCACCCAGCCGTCTTATCTATTAAAATAAGGATGTTTCTTGATTTCAATAGCCTCGCGAATCATCCTTGGAAGTAATTGGTGTTCTTTAGCGAGGATTTGTGGTCTATCAAATCTGATGTAGTGACGGGGGCAATCCTGTACATCTTGTAGAGGGACATTACACTTCACTGATGATAAAAACTGACCAATCTTCTTCGGCGGCTTGAAGTATGTTTTAGTGGAAACGCGCTTCAAGATGTAGCCAATCTACTCAGTGACTTCTCTGACATATGGTAGTACAGCAGGTACACGCTCGACTGTGGCCAGCTTCACTCGTTCACTGTGACGTAAGCGCGGGACCCGAAGCTTGTTGTAATGCAAAACTTGCTTGACATGTTGGAGCTCGGCAGCTAGGTGCTTAATGACACAGATCCCTCGTGCTCTATGCATATATGGCAATTAAAAATGCTGTATTAGTCCCTATCTTAATGTATGGCAGTGAAAGTTAGATGTGACAGAAAAAGCGTTGGAGTAAAGTTAATGCTGCCAAAATGCAATCATTAAGATGTATGTTAGAGGTGATTCTGATTGTTAGGGTGAGAAATCGTAATCAGGATTATTAAAAGGAATGATTTGATGGTTTGAAGACAACCAGCGAGCGAAAAGACCCGCGAATCACATATACGGACATTGAAAAGATTGTAGGCATTAGTTCTGGGAACATTCATACCATCCTACATCAACATCTTGGAGTGAGCAAGCTTTGTTATCGAAGGATGCTTCGTTTGCTCTCGAAAGTGAAAAACACACTCGGGTGGTTTGGTGAAATAAAATGCGTCTTTGTTAAATTGCGTCACAAGGAGTGTGGCTTCGTTTTGTTTCCAAGAGTCAAAAAAATAAATAAAAGACTAGTTTTTTTCAAGCGCCGAAGAAGCCGTGACTTCCTAAGAAGAAGCGGTTTCCGACCTGTCAGATCAAGACTGGCAAAAGTGTTTTCAGATTTGGTTTAGGCGAACCGAACTTTGTATATAGCATGATGGAGAATATTTTGAAAAGATGTAAAATAAATATTAATTGTACCTAGAATACTTTTTGTATATCTCAATATTTATCGCGTGTCCTACGTATCTTGAGGGAGCATAGAGAAAACGCTTAATAAGTTCGTAATCGATTTATTGGTAGTTGTGATTTAGCGACAAAACAGAAGGCAGACCATGGACGCGCCACTGTTATATCACTATACTACTTTACGTGGTAAAGCCATGCTGCAGCTATAACAGTTGTAGCCCGAACAGGTTGGCTCGACCGGAGTAGGACCACGCTCTCACAGAATACCAGCGTAAAATAGCAGCTGAAGGCTATTGTGTTGAGTGTATAGAACCGGTGCCCTTTTTATTGGAAAGGAGGCATTCCATCTTCGTAACTGACAACGCATCTTCATTTTATTTTTAATCTAGGATAAATGTAAATGTCTATAAGCCACAGCATTCACTTACTATCAGGTGGATTTTGTGCTTGGTTTTTATAGAATGAGGGTGAAAAACTAAGTGTCGATTAAACAAACGCAGTTATTATCCCTTGTGAAACCCATACTAAGTTTAATTTGACAGGAATATATGATGAGTTCTTAAATTTACGCGAACACTACACATTGAATAAAACTACTATTTACGGATTTTATCGCGTTTAATTACTTTAATTTATTTTTATTATTATCCCGACGTTTCGGGTGCTTTACAGTACCCATGGTCACGGGGGGGGGGGGGACTGAGATGTTTGACGTCCCAATGTCATAGTTAGTCCGGCTACCTTCAGGAATATATGGCTGAATTGAAGTAGATTTCATAGTGAACTTTCACGATATATTTTAAATTATACGAAGATAGTCTGAAATTCTGCATTATTCAACTACGTTTTGTTGTAAGATGTCAGATGAAGCTTCCATAAATTTTCGTTGATATAAATATAATACTTACTAGGAACCGGATTAATAAAATCTTCAATTTTACTAATTCATAGACTAAATGAATTTATCGACAACGTTTTTTATTTCGCTAATGGCAAATCAACAGAGTTGTGGGTTTTTTTGGCGGGAACTTGGCCGACGACGGACTGTCGCTCCTGTTTTGTCGCTTGAATAATGGTTTGAAGTGGATTTTAATTCGTAAAAGTGATGTGATTTTGTGAATTAGTTGTCTGCGCGTGTGAAATATTAGAGAAAACGACGAAACAAGTGCTTTGGTGTCGATATAAGCCTAAATTTTGATCGCTTAAGCGCCTTATGAACTTGAGTGGCTGTCGTCATCAACTGTCCGCTGGGTTGAGCTGTCGTCAAAATCTCCCAAGAGCTTCAAAATGTGACGCATCAGCATATTGTGAAGAAAAGAAAAAAGCGCGGGAACCTTGAAACTAGACTGATAAATCTATATGGTTTGAAACTTATAAAGATTATAATATAAAGAAGACTTGGCTTTAGCCTTTGTGGTTTTTGAAAATATGAAGAATTAAAGAAAATAAGAGTTGGCTTCGGCCTTTATGGATTTTGAAGAGATGGAAAGAAGAAAAATAAGATAATTGATAAAATCGGGCGTTACTTTGCGGAAATCCATTATAATAAATAATTTATTACTTTGCAACCTTCCGCTAACCAATTACAATGATGTGTCTTACCTGGATTGAAGAGCACCTCCCGCCCTCCCTGCAGTTAGTGCATGCAATTGAGGGAGGGCGGGAGGTGCTCTTCAATCCAGGTAAGATAAATGATTGTAATTGGTTAGCGGAAGGTTGCAAAGTAATAAATTATTTATTAGAAAAATAAGACTTGGTTCCGGCCTTTACACTTCAAAATTCTATATATTCAAATTAAAAAAAAGACAAGGCTGTATGGCTTAGTTCCTTTGCCTGCTCTCTCGAGCGAATAATAAAAACAACAACAACAATCAACCGTAGACAGAAAAACCTATAGACAAATTGACGCCTTCTTTCGCATTCGCACACGATAAACATAGATTTATGCATACGTATTGCATAGAAATGAGACAGAGCAGTGTGATTGTTTGTCCCTTTCTCCGTGCCGGTTTTTTTTTGTTTAGCAAGCTACACTTTGCTAAACAACTTTGACAGTTCGTAGCGATCTAAGGAGTTTACAAGTTGGTTTAAGTGAGAAAAAAATGTTTTTTGAGCTTAAGATTGCTGAATCTTGTTCAGTTCAGTTCTTAGAACAATTATAAAATTTATCTAAATATGTTTAAAAGTCGTAAAGATTATTGTATAACCTAAACCTAGGTATGTTATCGTCCTTTCTCACTCGAGACCACGCTAATTATTAGTCTATAGGTTTCTCTGTCTACGCAATCAACAGAGGTGTCTATGGAATGGAAAAACGGCAACCACCTTGTAAAAGAAAGAAGGTGAGAATAATATAGCTATCTCATTTTGTACTATGTTGAACGTCATATGTATAAAGAGTTCAGCTTTATGAATTTTGTTCCTTTTTCAGGACTCTCTCTATGCTATGAGTAATTACTCTGAGTGTATATAGTAATTACTCTGAGAGATTGTGTCAATAATTTTTTTGACTTGGATGCTTGTCTTTTAAGCCATGTCTTCATTTCATTCGTGATTTTCGTTTGTATAGATTTTCTTCTTTTATTTCTTTCTTTTATTCTTCACAATATACCGATACGTCACAATGCAAAGACTTTGGGAGATTTTGACGACAACTCAACCCAGCAGTCAGTCGATGATGGTAAATCAAGTTTTTAAGGCGCCCAAGCTAACAAAATAACCTCTTTGTTTCGAACACGAAACAAGTGTTTCGATGTTAAGATTTATATTAACATCGAAACACTTGTTTCGTTGTTTTCACTCATATTCAACATGCATAAACTTGCACTTTTCCGTACACAAAATTGCATCACTTTTACGTATCAACATCCACTACAAACCATTATTTAAAAGATAAAACAGGAGCAATAATTCGTCGAAGGTCAAATTCCCGCCAAATCTCCCTGTGTCAAGTAAGTAAAACAAGAAAATTATGAATATTCCTGAATCACAGAAAAAGTTATTTAATTTATATTAAGTACGTTAAAAGACAGAATTTATTAAGATACATCTTACTTTGAGTAGATGGCGACATTTTACCCTTCACTCGCTTCCTAGCCCATTCTTGAAGATTATTTAATAAATTAGCCTGTGGTAGGTGCGGTATAAGAAGTGGGGTATCAGACAATTCGGCAAAAAATGACTGAAAGAAAATTAAAAATCAAAGTAATATTTACATTCCGTCTGATGATTGCACATTATCTTTTTCGAAGTATGGGTTACTTAAGGTAAAGCAAATTAAGTTATAAAAAATTAACTACAGAGCTCAAGTTAAACTCATGCCTATTTGATATATAAGTATTGAGCAACCTAAATTATCTTAGGTCGCTGTGCCAATCCAACAAATATGTTGTTAATTGCAATTTTAATTGATAAATTGCCATCTGAAGTATGGCAGTGTAGTTAATTTTCATAAAAACTATGTGGTAAGACCACTCAGCAGCTCAGCATCTTATGGCTCCAGCCCAAATAGGTTGTCTAGACCGGAAAAAACAACGCTCTCAGACTAACCAGCGTTAAATAGCAGCATGACACGGATGCCCTTTTTACTGGTAACCAAGTGGAACGCTTCTTAGTCCTTGAGCGTAATATAGCATCTGCATTTTGATTAGTACCCGATGATAGATGTAGATGCCTATGAGACACAATATCGCTTACCATCAGGTAGTGTGAACTCTCATGTATATAAAAAAGTGAAGCCTGCCAGTGTCAGTGTTTGTCGTCTGCAAGGGACTACTGTTATTTATCCCGGCAGGTTTTGGGCTTCGGGGTGTTCCCCATTACCCGGGCAATCCTCACAGCCCATTTCTATGGGCCGGTCTTGGGAGCCGTTCTAGAACGGCATTGTAGGTACTCTTCTTTGGCATATTGCGCGCCGCTAGGTAGGTGCTTCCGAAGGGTCAGCTGTCTCAAAGCCCCGCGGAGCCCGGCGGACGACAGGAGCCGACGCAGGGCCAATCATGCCGACAGGTGTGCACTCCTGATAGCAGCACACCGGGCCTCAGGTGCTCCGCCCTAGCTCTAGGTTATGGCCTGGTAGTTTCCTAGGCAGTAGTTGGCGTAACTCGCGCTTCTGGGAAGGGATCTGCCGAAGGGTCAGCGACCTCCAGGTCCCGCAGAGACGGATCTCGACGCGGAGCCGGTGTCACCAACAGGCGCGCGCTCTCCTAGCAGCACGCCGGCCCTCTGGAGTTCGCTTCTCAGCATAGTAGATGACACGCAGCGTTGGATATGTAACGTCCCGTGAGGGGTCAGGGGCGTCCTCGAGGCTCGACGCAAGCCGAGTTGGCCCCACAGTACGTACACCCACTGCGAAGCGACGTGCTGTGCTTCTCCCACCCGGGCGGAAGCCGACGACCGACGGATGTGACTGACTGCGAGCGCGGTCCGGACGCGACTTGAAGCCTGCCAACTCCCACTAAGAACCGAGTAGAGTTGCTCTACCGTAAAGTGAGACATTTATGAGCTGAAATTTTAGTTTTCTGATAAAGAAAGGGCGTACGTACCGATAACAATTCCTTTTCCTTAAGTCCTGAAGGCAATGTCGTAATAACTGAGGGTTGAGCCTATAAATACATAGTAATATTATGTATTGCCTTATATTAAATTTTTCAAAACAATGGTATGAAAATAAAAATTGATTTTACCGAAGGATCTGTAGAGATAAGGGCTTTCTTAAACGTATCCTTAATGAAGTCCTCCATGGGATCCATTTGATATATTTTAGCGTAGTCTAACCAAAATGGGCCGTGTTTCGAGGACTGGTAGAAATATTTTTCTAATAATTTGCCATCTAAATAATAATCGTAATAGTGACCGCATTTGCATTTTGACTGTTTAACATATTCCATCACCCGGTCATCCCTTTAAATGTAATGTGTAAAAAGTCAAACATTAATGAATTTTTCAAAAAGTTTTTCTTAGTAAATTATATGAAATAGGAATGCTTTCACCATTTAGCTAGACAATCACACATTTCACTGCATTTTTCTTTTACATCTTTTGGAAATTTCCAATAGCCATGTATGTTAGTAAAATTTTCATTGCCGTATTTCACAATTCCCCCATTAATAGGTATAAATCCAGTTGGTAACAAAGAAACGTCTAAAATTATAAACATAATTAAAAATACATTATTCATAATTATCATTTGTTAGAAGGCGTATGAATAATACTTGTCGCTATTTTAAAACAACAATAGTTAATACTTAACAAACAGCAAAGGAATATTGAAATATTAAAGTTTTTAAATTGAATACATTATCTTTACTAAAATTAGTGTGGAATGAAGAGTTCTATATTTTTTATGGATAGTGAAAACTAAGTATAAGATATGAAATAGGAATAATAGATAGTAAATGGGTTGACAATCACGTCAAACACGTTATGGTTCTCAAATGTTACTCAGCCTGATGCTTGTTCATTGCTAGGTTATCTTTGGCTGCCATTTATTTATTAAAAGTAAACTATACAAGTTGTTGGTACGCTGCGCATTGCTGCCAAAGAAGATATAATGTGGAAATATCGTTTTCAATTGGGGAGAGTTATATTGTTTAATTAGGAATGATAATACATTCATTGCAGTTGATTGATATGCAAATAAATTTCAAATAATTTTGTCAGTACGATACGTACGCCACCTACTGTAAAGTGCAAGCAATAAGTTGATAAGGTTTTCCCGAAATCTGATGAACGGTACGGCAGCGCATAAAATACGCATAGACATTAATTTTTGTATAGGTAATAGGTCTTTACCTATCAAATTGCCGTTCTGCAGTACTATCCATTTCAAATCAAAATAATTTTTGTTTGCCTAAGAATTCTAATTTTAAATTAATTTTATTTTAAAACATGGAATTCTTTTTTCAACATTAGTCATTTGTTTATTGATTAACGTTCTGTTTTCATCGCATTTGAATCTTTTTCAACATCACGGATATTTATATTAAAAATTCGAGTAATTATGAAATATAAGTACTGTCGTGGGCGCGGCACAAGGGGCTAGCAACATCAACGACGTTTACGGAGCGAAAATTAAAAAAGAACGCACCACCTGTCAGGTTTACCTGTTTCCGTTTTGAAAATTTCGATATTAAAAATTAACCCCGTAGTCGTCCGAAAATTTTGGTCGACAATGACAAAGGCATCGATTGTATGGGTGATTACTTTAATTAATATAAATAAAAATATAGAAAAAAAAAAACTATGTTAACTAATTTCATAAAAGACGGCCATTCACAGGTAAAGACCTAATATTAGATAGTTATATGTGTAAGGAAAATCCACCAATTCAGAAACGGTAACATAAGATTTTGTTGTTTCCGGATAAAACCACAAGGTTTATTTTGTAAAAAAACTTACTATTTAAAATATAGTGAGGTTTTCCTCTTGAAAACACAACTCCAGAAATATGGTACTGAGCATTGTTGTACGGCGAACTGTGTTTAGGTTTCGCTTTCTTTTTTAACATTTTTAATTTATTTAAATATGCAACTAATTTCGGGTCGCTGTTTCCTGCAAATGATAATATTGTTGTAATTAAAATTCCTATCAACTGCACGCTTAACCGTGGACGTGTTGAACCTATTGACTCCCGAATGTTCTGGATTGGAATATCAGCCGGGACTAATATTTGACCCTAAAAATATTATTATACCTAAATGTGTTTCGGACACTACACCATGAGTGCAGTGCAGTGTAGCACCTTTTTCGTACCATCGTACCTTCGTTTAAATAATACTACTTTTTGCGGATTTTATCGCGTATATTTAACTTTTTAAATACCCGACGTTTCGAGTGATTTACAGCACCCATGGTCACGGGAGGAACTGAGATGTTCAACGTCCAGATGTCATAGTTAACCGCGGTTACCATAGGTTAAAATTTAATTTTTGTGTAGATTGAAACAAAAGTAAAATTTTAATCTGGAATCTTTAATCTGGAGCCACAAGCAAGTGTGAGTAACAATCCAAAAGCCAGTCTTATGCGATTATTCCTATGATATCCTGGACGTCAGTATGAGCGAAATTAGAACGGCTCTCCAGTACCTTAAAAACGGCAGGGCCCCAGGCGAGGATGGAATTACAACGGAGCTTCTGAAAGCAGGTGGAGCACCGGTACTTAAAGCCCTTCAGAAGCTCTTCAATTCCGTCCTCCATGGTGGCACTAATCCAGAGGCATGGAGCAGAAATGCGGTGGTCCTGTTCTTCAAGAAAGGTGACAACGTTCTCTTGAAGAACTACAGACAAATTTCCCTTCTGAGCTGCGTCTACGTGCTGTTTTCGAGAGTCATTATGAATCGTCTCGCACGCTGACTCGACGACTGCCAGCTTCCCGAACAGGCCAGTTTCCGAAAAGACTTTAGTACCATAGACCACATACAAAACCTGTGGCAGATTTTACAGAAGACCGAAGGGTACAATCTACCACTTTGCCTGGCGTATGTGGACTATGAGAAAACCTTCGATTCCGTCGAAATTTGGGTGGTGCTACAGTCCCTTCAGCGGTGCCAAGTTGACTGTCGGTAAATCGAAGTGCTGAGGTGTTTGTGTGAGTAGGGCTATGATGACTATCCGAGTACAGAACCAGAGCTTGAAACCTATCCAACTGCAGAAAGGTGTAAGACAGGGTGACGTTATATCCCCGAAACTCTTCACCGCTGCATTGGAAGACGTTTTCAAGCTACTGGACTGGAAAGGATAGGGTATTAACATCAATGGCGAGTACATCACTCATCTTCGATTTGCCGACGATGTAGTCCTTATGGCAGAATCGCTGGAGGATCTAAGCAATATGCTCAATGATCTCAATGATGTCTCCTAACGCATAGGTGTTAAGATGAACATGGACAAAACAAAGATCATGTTTAATGTCCATGTCACACCTATACCGGTAGTTGTTGGGAGCACTATGCTCGAAGTTGTTGACGAGAATGTTTACATGGGACAAACAGTCCGACTAGGTAAGTCGAACTTCGACCGAGAGGTCAATCGACGGATTCAACTCGGCTGGGCAGCGTTCGGAAAATTACGACACATCTTCTCGTCAGGTATACCTCAAACTCTGAAAACTAGATTGTACAACCAGTGCGTGTTTTAGTGATGACTTACTAATATGAGACGTGGTTCTTCACTGCTTGTCGTATTAGAACGCTCAAGGTCGCTCAACGAGCTATGGAGGGGGCTATGCTTGGGGTTTCTCTACGTGATAAACTCAGAAATGAGGATATCCGCAGTACAACCAGAGTGGCCGACATAGCCCAACGGATTAGTAAGCTGAAGTGGCAATGGGCCGGCCACATAGCCCGAAGTATCGATTATTACCGATGGGGAAAAAAGATTCTCGAGTGGCAGCCTCGTAGCTGGTAGGCGTAGTGTAGGGTGACCCCCACTAGATGGAGTAAGGACCTGGGAAGACATGCAGGAAGTCGATGGATGCAGGTGGCTCAGGACCGTGCTTTGTGGCAGTACTTGGTGAGGCCTATGTTCAGCAGTGGACGTGTGAAGGGCTGTAATGATGACGATGATGAATTAGAAACAACAAAGTCGGACAGCATTTATTACGTACGTAAGGTACACGGTGGCTCCCAAAATTTATAAGTACAGATACGTTCTTCCGTTTTCTCTTTTTTGTTTCTTTCTTTTCGCTTTTCGAGCTGAAATTAATCAGTTCTTGGCTTGATTTACACAAATTGAGTAAAAACAATTAATAATAAAAATATTAGCTTACAAATTGTTTATCCTCGCAAAGTTTTTCATAGCTCTGTAACAAGTAAGTAAATTAGGTACGGTTGATGAACATAACAAGGTATTTTTGTGTACCGTGTCATAATTTTAAAAACGTAACACATATGGTAAGGCCTCAATAAAGCGTTTGACTGAACATACAGATTCAGGGCATTGAGACAAATACCTACACAGCCACGAAGTACACCCCGCCGGACGCTTGCTACTTGACAATTCCCTGGTGTCTGTCAGAGAGGTTTTCGTGTCAGTGTGATTCACGTAGATTCTTGAAATTTGACGCAATCGCAAAATGCGTTTCCCGCGAGCGATTTAAAAATAAAGTTTTGTTTTTGTGAGTATCAAGGGAAAACGAAAAAAAATGGTGGCTAAGATTATTTACTCTGCATAACATGCACTTGACCGATGTGTGATTCAGTAATACAAACGAAACGCCCAACTTATGTATCATTACTTTATTTTTTTAACTTCTAATCTAAACTACGTTAGGATGCCCTTCCAAGCGTCATTAAATGGGACTGTCTAAAATCAAAAAAGTTAAGTAAAAAGGGATACGAACAATGCCTACGATGCTAAGCTTTTCACCTACACTTTCGAATGCCGACCGATGGCAAGCTTCTGCTTTTCCAAAACCTACCCTAACACGGTCATGCCTATGAAAATATCACACGTCCTTAAGGACCGCGAGGTGAGGTTTTCATCTAGCTTATCGGTCGGTCCCTTAGTACTGTTACGAGCTTGAGGTATCATTGCAAATGACAGCTGTCTCCCCTAACAGTTTCCCATTTACGGCACAGAACTCCATCCTGAAGCAGCAAGCTGTCCCACTGGGCCCAATAGCTTTTAGTGGTCGAACTCATTGCTGAGACGTCGCTCCACTTAGGCTTGGGAGCACTGGCCTTTATCCATTCCAGAATCGGCTTGATTTCCGGATCTTCCTGCTGTGCATGTTGTAAGCTGTCCTTCCATTCGTTGCTGAGGTGGTCCGTCCTGAGCATCCTCACGGATACCTCTTCCTTACTCTCTTGCCTAGTACAATGGTTGCAATCTTCAGGACAAGGTCTTCTTGACAATGCATCTGAGTTGCCGTGAGATTTTCCGCTGCGATGTTCGATCTCAAAGTCGTATTCCTGCAGTAGTTCAATCCACCTCGCAACTTGTCCTTCTGGATTTTTAAACTGCAACAGCCATTTTAGTGCAGCATGGTCAGTTCGTAAGTGAAATTTTCGTCCCAGAAGATATTTGCTAAAATGCTGCAACGACTTTACCACAGCGAGCAATTCGCGTCTTGTGACACAATAGTTCCTTTCCGGTTTTGACAATGACTTGCTGAAGTACGCTATCACGACCTCTTGGTCACCATTCCGTTGAGACAACACACCGCCAAGTCCTATATCACTTGCGTCTGTGTCAACTATAAATTCTTTGCTTGCATCAGGGTATCCCAAAATAGGTGTTTTGCACAGACGGTCCTTGAGCTCCTGGAATGCGATATTACAACTTTCATCCCAGCAGAAATGTCGCTTCTCCTCGGTTAGCTTGTGCAGAGGTTTGGCTATATCTGCAAAGTTCTTCACAAATCGCCGGTAATAGGAGCACAAACCCAAAAATGCTCTAACCTGCGTCTTGTCTTTTGGAACCGGCCAATCCTTGACAGCGGCGATTTTCTCTGGATTTATGCGGATACCTTCTTCCGATACTACAAATTTAATTCCGATTACGATTCCGATAAAAAAAATTTACTTGTGTAAATCAAAAAAAAGTTAACTTTCCGTTGGAATAGTGAACATTTCTTCGGGCTCAACTTGAGGTTGGCACTCTGAATCTTCATGAGCACGCGTTCCAAGTTTTGAAGGTGTTCCTCAAACGTACGGCCTACGATGATGATGTCATCCAAGTAGACCAGACAGGCATCGCCAATTAGCCCGGTAAGTACAAGTTCCATCAGCCTTTCAAACGTTGCTGGAGCATTGCACAACCCAAACGGCATTACTTTAAATTACCACAGACCCTTTCCCGTCGAGAACGCAGTTTTCTCCTTGTCCTTAGGGTCAATTTCAACTTGCCAGTAGCCACTTTTTAGATCCAGCGTGCTAAACCACTTTACTCCTGTAAGCATGTCCAGCGTGTCATCAATTCTTTGCAAGGGATAGCTGTCCTTCTTCGTAACGTCGTTCAGACGGCGGTAGTCAACACAAAACCGCATGCTGCCATCCTTCTTCTTCACCAGCACCACTGGTGAACACCATGGACTAGAGGAAGGTTCAATAACACCATCCTTCACCATTCCTTCAATCATGGTTTCCACTTCCTTTTCACGTGCTACCGGCAATGTTCTTGGCCGCTGACGGATAGGCAATTCTTCTCCTGTGTTTATTTTGTGTTGAACTAAGCCAGTCTTTCCTATGTCACCATCGTTTGATGAGAATACATCGGCGTACTTGAGTAACAACTTCTTCGCCTTGACCAATTCGTTCAGGGAGAGAACACTGCGACAGTCTTCCAAAAGTGTGGTCACTCTCGTTTCTGCATCCTTGCTGGGAGTCCCACTCGATATATATTGGCACCGACGTAACCAATCCACTTCCTCACAAGTACCAATCAGTGTGCCTTTTTCTATAATCTGTTCCCGGTCGCAAAGGTTCAGCACACGTACTCCTGAGATGTCAGTGGTCCTGACCAAGGTTCGAGCTACTTTCCATGGAAGGTCATTGTTTACCCTTTCCACAAGTACACAACGGTGAGCTTGCCCAGCGTTTCGAGGAAGACTAACCGGAACAATCGTTTCCGATCTCGGCGGAAGAACAATCTTCTTAATGCTGTACACGTTCCCTGGTAACGCACCTTCCATAAAAAGTTCCTCCTGTCCACATTTCAAAACACCTTGCTTAACGACGATCTCACAACAATTATTCCTCATAAAGTCTAGGCCTAGGATGCAGTCGTCCATTATATCAGCCACGATGACATTATGCAGGTAGATCACGTTGCCTAGCTTCAACTCCATCTCCTTCTCTCCACGGACGGGTATACGCTGACCGGTGGCTGTTACCAAATTAATGCGTTCTCGGTTGTATGCGGAGTCCCCAAAGAACTGACTTATAAGTTGGGAACTAACAACCGTACGAGAGGCTCCAGTGTCTATGGTCAGTTTACACGGCATTCCGTTGACCTCGCCCTTGATGATTAGACTGTTCCCATCATTGGTTTGTGAGATCGAGATCCTTGGGGCTCTTTTAACATCAGCCAGCACCCGCCCCGCAGTTCTGGCTTTTACTCGTTTCCCTGCTGCTGCTGGGCGGTGCTGTTTGCCGCACTACCCTCCTGAGATCGTTCACCTTCCCTTTCTAGGGTTCGCTTAGGACAGCTGGATCGAAGATGGCCCTTTTCCCCACAGCCATAGCACCTTGGGCTGTATCCTTTGTTGCGGTCGCGAACTGTAGCTGCTGCAACCTCCCTGACGCGATGGGAACGATGATCCTGCCGATGAACTGGCAGGGTCGCCATGTAGTGTTGGGTGGTGCGGGAAATAAATAAAACGTCCAGTAGTCTAGACTGTAGGTTTAATACTAATCCTCTCTTATTGTATCCTACAATATATATAAATATATATATATATATATATATATATATATATATATATATATATATATATATATATATATATATATATATATATATATATATATATGCACACACTACAGGGCAGCTGGACCCAAGATGGCCCCTTTCCCAACAGCCATAGCACCTAGTGCTGTATCTTTTATTGTGGTCGCGAACCGTAACTGCTGTAACCTCCCTAGCGTGAGGTGAACGATGATCCTGTCGCCGCCAGGCAGTGCCGTTAGCTGCACTACCCTCTCGAGATCGATCAACTCTCCTTTCCACGGTTCGCTTAGGGCAGCTGGATCGAAGATGGTCCTTTTCCCACAGCCATAGCACCTAGGGCTGTATCCTTTGTTGCGGTCGCGAACTGTAGCTGCTGCAACCTCCCTGACGCGATGGGAACGATGATCCTGCCGCACGGCTTCCACCTCCAGTGCATGGGCCAAGGCGTCCTTAAGCGTCTCGTGGTGCCCGAGCCTCACAGCAGCTCTGACTTCCAGGTCGCGGATGCCGTTGATGAATGTCTGCACCAGGTTCCCTTCAATGAGCACAGGTGCAGACTGGTATGCTTTTCGCAACAGCTTCTCCACTTCTAGAGCCCACTGCTGCAGGTTTTCGTTGATGCGCTGCACACGCTCTTTAAGCTGCGCACGAAAAACGTGTTCCAGGTGAGCGTCGCCATATCTCGCCTCCAATGCCTCAAGGAGTTGCTTATAAGTCACTTCCTCACCGAGAGCTTCCAGAACTGTTAAGGCCTGGTCGCGCAGGCCTAGTATGAGAGCAGTCATGGCCTAACTTTTATTCCAGCCGTTCGCTTTCATAACAGCCTCGAACTGGATCTTGTAGGCTGACCAGGAAGAGGTACCGTCGAACGGCGGCACTTTGAATCCACGTAGCGAAGGTGTTGTAGCTGCTACGGGAGCTGTTGTTCCATCCCCAAGTTTGAGGTCGTCCAGCGTTTTCTTCACGTCAGCCATTACGTTGTCAACCCGATTGTTTACTTGGTCGATTCGGGTTTCGGCCTCCGACAGGCGGTTGTCATGTTGAGCAACCTTATCCTTCACCTCCCGTATCTCTTTTCCGAAGATAGCGTGAAGGTCCTTCATGAGGAGCATCTGCTCTTCCTTATCGCGTTGGAGTTGCTCTTCTAAACGACGGGCCTGTTCTTCCTGCCGGCGGGCCTGTTCCTCCTGTCCACCCCGCAGCTGTTCTTTCAACCGACGGACCTGCTCCTCCTGTCGGCGGGTCTGTTCCTGCAACATCACCATCAGAGCACCTAAGTCGGGTGCTACAGATGTAGGAGCTACTGACGGGCCTGCAGCCGGTGGCTGGCCCTCCGACGTCTGTGGCGTTGCACCACCAAATCTTCGTTGGTCCGTCTTCTGCTGGCGTTGGCTTCGGGTACGGACACCCTCCGTTTCCTCCTTAGGTAAAATCGGCATGATTTCATCCCACTTCTGACACCAATTGTTACGAACTTGAGGTTCGTGACAATAAAAATTGCCGATAGAATTACCTAAATTAACACTTTAATTTTCTTTACTCAAATTAAAACTAAAAACACTAAAAATTAATCACACTGATTCACTTTATTTCGCTCCGAAGCTTCGCTTGTCTCGCCAAATCCAATACTGCCCCGATCGCATCTTGCAGCGCCTATATATACAAATTAGCAATGAAGCATCCGGAATATTCAAGTAAATGCGCGCAAAGCGACGAGTATTCGAGTGTAGATTTTCTAGAAACTTAGTTCTTCGGATGGCGTTGTCGGTTGAAAGATTTGGGATGTCATTTTCTGCAAAGCTCCCCTCGCTCTCGTTCCTGACACTAGATGGCGCTAGTGTATGACATTGACTTATTCACGCAACAGTACCTATCCTAATATCTCGGAAGTCTGGTGACTACTGTAAAGAGACGACAAATGCAGATACCTACTACAAACAAGAAGATGTAAAAAGGAAGAGGTTGTAGGACCTACACTAGCGCACTAATTTGAATATCTGAAACCTATTACGTATAAAAGAGAATAATAATAAAAGTATATGTATATTTCAAGCTTATTTATAAAATATGTTGTTTTAATTAAAATCTGTCCGAATTATATTTTCACCACATTAAGACGTACATAAATATTATTTACTTTTCGCATTATTATAAAATATTATTATAGGATACGTAGGTACTTACAGTTTGGCTTCGCAACCTAACTTTGTTTCCAAGTGGTAAAGGTTTATTTGCTAACTTTTTCACCTTAGACGAATAATTACTATAAGTTGGGACATAATTCTTTTGAAGATAATCACCATATTTTACGATGGGTTTAAAATTCTTCTTTTTCTCTGTAAATTATACCGAATAAGATTCTAAAATATTTCGTCATCAGCCTTAAGAGTTAAGCAAATAAATATACAAACTTTCCGGTTCTACTGGCTCCATTTCTTTTTTAGTTTCTGTTAACTTTTCTAGTTCTTCTATGCATTCGTTCAAATCAATAAATACCAAGCTGGACATTAAAATCATTGCATTCATATCATACTCTGTAAATGAAAACAATAAATATCTACGAATAATCATATATATTTTTATATACCTAATGTTACAAACTTATAATCTAATTTTATTATCAATTATTATTGTTAAAATTTTTAAATATAAGTATTCATCTCCAATTGATCATTTTATTAATCTTATGGTTAACTTTTGGTAAGCGGCAACAACACCTGTTCGAGTTCTACCGGGGAGTTTCTAGTGTAGTTAACTACCTTCCTCTGGCTTGCCTAGGTCCGCCTTCCGGTCTGGAGTGGAGTGCCAGAAATAGATAACACTTCGCTTACTGGTGCGAGGCTGCCATTCTTTCCCATCCGTGGTCGGTTCTTCGAGCTGACCCGGCCCATTGCCACTTCAGAGTGACCAACAAGGCCCACCGGATCATTCAATCCAGTGGACTATGTTGGTTACTTTGATTCTGCTTTGGATATCCTTATTTTAAAGTCCATCCCGCAGAGTAACTCCGAGCGTAGACCCTCCACAGACCACCATCGCTAAATGACCTTGAGCATCCTGATACGTCAGCAGTAAAGTACCACGGCTCAGGTCCATATATCATTACAGGTAACAGACACTGGTTGCACACTTTTTTATCACACCACCGACGACAATACGACACGTGTTTCACCTCTACACGAGGCATCCTCAGGTAATGTAGACTCTACGGCGGCTGACCGCTAAGATGGTGTGTCTTACCTGGAATAGTGGTGTTGGGAGTAGTGGTGCTAGGACTAGTGGTAACGGAGTTAGTGCATGCAATTGAGGGAGGGCGGCAGGTGCTCTTCAATCCAGGTAAGACACATCATTGTCAAGGTTGCGAAGAAATTTATATTTTTATTTTTTATTATAATGGATTTCCGCAAAGTAACGTCTGATTCTATCAATTATCTTGTTTAACTATTTCACGGCTCAGTGGACCATCGGTTTAGTGTTTGTCTGCAACTGTGAAGGGTTGTAGAACCTTTTATACGTGGTAAAGCCACACTGCAGCTACATTATGGTTGTAGCACGAATGGGTCGGTAAAACAGCAGTTTAATAACTTAATACTGCTGTGTTTCGTATGGTGAGTGTAGAGATCCGGAGACCCTTATTGACTGGAAACGAGACATTCCATCTTAATCCTCAGGTGTGATAACGTATCTGCGTTTTGATTCTTAATCGAGAATAAATGTAGATGTCTATGGGCCACAGGATCCACTTACCATCAAGTGGATTTTTTTATAGAACAGGGGGCAAACAAGCATACGGCTCATCTGATGTTAAGTGACTACATGAACAACCGCAACGCCAGGGGAATTGCAAGTGCGTTGCCGGCCCTTTAGAAATGAGTAAGCTCTTTTCTTGAAGGGCCCTAGGTGGTATCAGACCGGAAAAATCGCCGGTGGTAAACTATTCCACAGAGAGGTCGTACGTGGAAGAAAACTCCTAGTGAAACGTACAGTGGTGGACCGCCAAGTATCCAGATGGTGTGGAGGGAGTGCTTTCATGAAATTTGGCGGCTGGGATTAATCCGAACAATTCCTTAGAGCACTCCCCGTGGTATATGCGAAAGAAAACGCAAAGAGATGCAACATCTCTTCACAGCGCCAGTGAATCGAGCTGATCGGAAAGCACTCGGTCGTCGACGATTCACGCCGCACACGCACACGCACACACACTGTGCTAGTGCGTGTGCGTGTGCGTGTGCGTGTGCGTGTGCGTGTGCGTGTGCGTGTGCGTGTGCGTGTGCGTGTGCGTGTGCGTGTGCGTGTGCGTGTGTGTGTGTGTGTGTGTGTGTGTGTGTGTGTATGTATGTGTGTGTGTGTGTGTGTGTGTGTGTGTGTGTGTGTGTGTGTGTGTGTGTGTGTGTGTTGTTTGTACGTATTCTTAAAATTGAGATTATTTCTTTTTTTATGGAAGCTTTACTGTCGTGGAAAATATCAATAGTTGAAAAGTTTTTGTTGTAGCAGTTAAGCGTACGACTAATGACAGAATTTTGACACACACACACACACAAATAAATATTTACAGAACAAAACACTAGTACATGTACATATATGCACTGTATTTTGTAAAATGCGTAATGGCGTAATAACTACTCTTTAAAAATAACACACACAGTTGTAGCGATACGTTAGAAGATTTGTTTTTTTTATAAAGTAAGAACCCGTAATCGGCAATAGAAAATATAAATACTTACTAATTTTATACTGTTACATAATGCTGTTGGTTCTGTTACAATAAATTAAAGAAAAATTAAAAAAGGGCAAAAAACGCATAAGCGTCCGTACGGTAACGCCGGCCGGTATAAAGGTCGAGCCGATTTCGGCTCAAGTCGCAGTCGCAACACAGCCTTCGAAGAGGCAACAACAAAGGAAAGAAGGGAAGCCGAAACCTAAGGAACAAGAAGCTACCTAGAAAAAGTGTTTTAATTTTGCCTCCCCCCGGCTACTCGTCTCTCTCTCTCTCTCTCTCTCTCTCTCTCTCTCTCTCTCTCTCTCTCTCTCGAGGTCCCAGTAGGGTCGTACTATACATACGCATTCAGGTGTGCGTAGGACGTGCGTCACCAGCGCTTAGCAAGGAGCGTACGTCATCAAGTGGGAGATTGTCCCAGGGCGAATGTGCGGGCACTGCACGTGTCCCTGCCGTCCGAAACACCTTAAGAAGAGAGCTTCGAAAAAAGCTCTTTGTGCCAAACCCGATCGAAGGCCTTCGCAATATCCAAACTAACCGCCAATGTCTCCCCCATAGATTATACTGCCTCCGCCTATCTATGAGTCAGGTAAACCAGAAGATCACCAGCTGAACGACCACGACGAAAACCGTATTGGCGATCACTAATCAGCTTGTGATCCTCAAGGTACCTCATGAGCTGGCAGTTTACCATGGACTCTATTGTTTTGGAGAACAATTAGGTGATGGCGATAGGCCTGTAGTTGGACGGGTCTGAGCGATCGATTATTTTAGGGATCGGGTGGATGAAAGCCATCTTCCATGAGTTTGGGACTACGCCTAGGGAGTAGGAGTACCGAAAAAGACGCGTTAAGACCGGTGCCAACTCTGGAGTACACATACTCAGCACAATTAGGGGGGTTCCGTCAGGCCCACGCGAGTTGTGGATATCCAGGAAGAGGAGTACTTTGCGAACCGAGTGCTGTGTGAACCGCACCTCCGGCATGGAGCACTCACAACACGGGATATTCGGTGGCGTCCTGCCCCCCGTTATCGAGAGTCGAGTTGGACGCAAACAAAGAGCCTAGCAGATCGGCTTTCTCCTTTGCGGTATGGGCCAGTGAGGCGTCCTCCTTGTGCAGAGATGGAAGAGATGGCTGACATAAATTCCCATGGTCAGCCTTGGCGAGAGACTAGAATTCACGGGTTCCAGAAGGAAGGCGAATTAGTTTCTCGCCAATTCTGCCCATGTCCTCTGACTTTGCCTTGGCAATGACTCTTTTGAAGGACCTGGAGGCGGAATTATTATTTCTTTCTAGAACGCTAGTGTTTACATCCCAGGACGTTGATGCGTCAGCCCAGGCTTGGTAGCAATCCCGCATATAGCGAGATGCTATTTTACAGGAGCGACCAAACCATGGCTGAAAATTGCCTCCGATGGGCACCACAGAGGAAGGAATAAAAAGTTCCATACCCTGAAGTACCACATCAGCGATAGAATCAGCAACAACGCTGGGATCGTCCGGCGATAAGTAAACTCGCCCCCAATGGTAGGATGCAAAGAAAGACCGCATCCTATCCCAATCAGCTGACCTATAGTGCCAAACACGGCGGCAACCTGCAGAATGCAACCGCAATTTCAGCGTGAGTCCGTGGGTCCGAGGAGCCTAAAGGGGCGTCTACAGAAATTTGATACCCGTCCGGATGAGAAGTCAGCGGAAGGTCCAACAGGGAAGGTGCATGATCCTCCATCATACATCTGGAATCCGCGTAGGCGAAGTAACCAGTTGTGTCAGACTATATGCCAAGTCAAAATCATGAACAGATCTCCCCGCATGATCGGTTAAACGTTAACCAAGCCATTCGGCATGGTGGGCGTTAAAATCTCTGCGGATCATGATCTCTGCGGAGGGGATCTGCTGTATCAACAAATCTGTAACCATTTGGACGTGGTCGAAGAGTCGGTCTGTTTCGGCATTACCTATAGGACCTATAGAGGCACCGGAGTAGAGTAACTTGGTTGTGGATGCTCAGCGAGGGTTTCTCCAGGGGTGCTGCTACCCTCCTGGAGTAGATCTTCACATAATTTCGCTACCATATTAAGGAGGGGGGGGGGGGATTGGGTCTCCGGCCACCTACATTCACCAGATGAAACGTGGAAGCTGAGCTTCCACTTCACGCCGGTATTCTATGAGATCGTGGTACCATCCCGGTTTGAGTCGGCCCATACGTGCAACAGTAAAGCTGCCGCGTGGCTCTACCACTGTTAAAAGACACTGTTAACAGACTGTGTGCTCATTTGTCACCCTTTTCTATAAAAAAAATCTAAGCCCGCACGGAACAAGTGCTTGTATGTTACAAACACACGGTACATGGACGTACGTCAACCTGCGAATTATGTATGTAAATCGCCTACACGATACAGGAGAAAATTCTAGTATCGTTATAACTTTTTAAAGAGAAATTTTAATTCTGTTTTTTATTTAACATAATTTTCTTACGGCAGCGGCCTGTGTGTAGGGTGATGGAGTTTCATTAAGTGACCTCCTCCATCGCAACTATGCATTATTAGGTACAGTGTTGCTACTTAATGGGAACTTTACCTGGTCGTAAATAGCTAGGTGGCACTTTATAATAAGAATTATAAAGGTTCCAAATAAAAATCCCAGGGTCTTCTATAGAATCTTTCATGGCTTTCATCAACAACGATTTTGGTATTTTTAAAGTTACTCCTAGATCCGATAATGACTTTCTTGTCCTTCTTGGTATATCCTCTATTAAGTCTTGATGAATGTTTGCTTTTAAATCGTTCAAAACTTGCTTCTGAACATCTGATAATTCACAGTACCAAGTAGGTCCCACCTCAGATTTCAACCTTTTAAGCTTCCTTTTGCCTGTGTTGTTACAATTTAATAATTCATAATATAATATTCAATGAGTGATATTCATGCAAACATTATCTACCTACAAACAAGGTCACCTAGATTTTGGAGTTTTTATATTACATTGAAATATTAGGAAACTTTTATTCGGCTTTAATATAAGGGCGACAGTGGTATTAACGAAAATAAATTATTTCCATTCTTTAGGAATGTTTACGTACGTGCGTTGTCCGAGTGTAAGGACATGTAACTTACATCCCCTTACACTCAGATATTGTAACATCGTCTTATCTAAATGCTAGCCTCGTCTGCACGCAGTGCACTCTAGTACAGTACGAGGTTCTTGCGGACGACAAATAGTGCAAAGTACCATTATAAAATGCCCAACCCACCAGTATGAGGGTATTTGCTAACCGGTTCATAAAAGGCATACATTCAATTTATCACAAAATGGTGACACAAAAGAGAAGGATGGAAGAAACTGTGGACAGCAATGGACGTTATATAGCTTAAAGAAAATGCAAATCAAGTTAGACCAAATTGATACGATTGAACATTTCAGCTAAAATTAGTCATATTATATTATTGACATATTATATACCACATACATATATACATGACATATTACAAACCATTTCGGTGTTTTTGTGTTTAGTTTATTATTATGATGATTATATAATAAATATACAATAAAATTAATGTTTTAGCTGTGTCGTGGGTCGGCCAGGAATCCATCTGATAGAAGTTCGGAAACGGGGTCCCAATCCCTTTTTCAAACTTCTCAGTGGTTGCTTATAAAAACAAAACAAATCAAAACAATCTGAGTACAGATATACACAAATAAAAAAATAAAAAGCGAAATCTAGCAAATTCTTACAAGATGTAAAAAAGCTTCGAAATAAATATGAGGAGCGTCTTATTCACAAATTATTCATAATATTAACTGTTGTTTGCCTTAAATTATTTAAGTGTATTAAAATTGAATATACCTTCCCGATTCTGGTAGTGTTTTAGTTCCTTCAAAAACTTCAACCATCTACCCACTTTTTCATTATAGGGTTTCTTGTGTATATTTTCCTTCATTTCTCTCTCCAAGTAAATCCACACTGGTTCTTTTTTGTCTCCAATCGTCTATACATATATGATTTTTTTATTATTTTAAAATCAAAAGGCAACTTAAATTCAGTTATTTTTATTATTAAAATAAATATTACAAAGATATCATATAAGCAGTAATTGTTAATTTTTATTGTAATCAAGTCCATTAAACATATTATTAATCCCATTAATTACAACTACTTGGAAATTCTGGTTCGGAACAGAGTTTCTTGTCAGACCAATCTCCCTTTTTATAATAATAATAACACGCTAGAAATATAACATTTATGATACTCGTTACTTTATGGAGCCTAACCGATTTCGACCACGGAATCCAGTTACAAATACTATTTGATGTTATCCAATGCATAAGAATCTCGGAGCAAAGAACATTTACATATGTACATTCCTTTAATGTTCTATGGTAAGATAAGCCTAAAGAAGCATAGGCATAGCACTAAATGTGTTCACAAGTAAGGGTCACTATTTCGTCTTACCATATTCGCACCTGTATATTTATTTATTTATTTAAACAATCCTAGCGTGGAGGTAACGTTTAAAAAAAATATCAGCATAATCAATAATGGGCGAAATAAGAGATTGCACCAGTTATTTTTATCTTGACCGGAAGAAAATTTCTAAGATTGTTCAAAGCACTGAGCTTATCAAAAAGAGAACCCCTGATATTCGAATTTGGGTGAACCAACATAAGATTCTGTCGAAGTAGATAAGTACCCAAAATTTGATCAGAATACGGTATGATAGAACTATCAAACGTGACGACAGGCGGAACGCAACTGACGTCAACTCCAGCTAATTGTTGAAACTACCAATTATTAGTAAAGTAAAGTTACAGCCTATATACGTCCCACTGCTGGGCACAGGCCTCCCTCATTTCCGAGAGGGTTTTGGGGCAAGGAAGTGTCCGCCGCGTTGCCCCAATGCGTGTTGGCGAACTTCACATGTCTTCGAAATATTTTTTTTCTTATTCCTCAGACAGGTTTCCTCACGATGTTTTCCTTCACCGCCGAGCATGTGGTAAATCAGCACTTAAAATTGCAATTAACAATTTCATTGGTGCCGGCGGGGATCGAACCCAGGTTACTCGCGTTCTGTTATATTTACAGCCAGCGTTAATTAACCATCTGAGCTACCACGGCTCCAATTATTAACTAATAATTTATTATGGTTCAGACTTTTTGTCTGGAAATAGCACCACCTAAAGAGTTTACGTTTACTTGCGTATACAGGGTTACAGGTTAAGTCGACCTAGATCCTCTAGGGGGTTGTAGTTTGCATCATTACCGACTGTTTTGACAATGAAACACCATACCCTTAACCCTGAAAACTTAACCGTTTTCAATTGGATATTTCAGATTTTTATAAAAATTGCCAATTTTTTGTCTATTGTATTAATTTTTTCGTAATTTGTGCATCTTCTTTTATTTTTGTTATAATTTTTGTGTAGTAGATAAGTTGCTTTATTACTTTAAACACCAAGATTTTAGGTAAATAAACAATCTGGGCCGTAGTAGACGATTGATAGTTGAAAAAAGAAAAAAAATACAAAGTATATTTTTTTTTTGAGGAATATTTAAAAAATCTATGGCAGGTATGTGGCAGATGTACTCAAATATATCATAATAAAAAAATCATAAAGTTTTTTCAGCTATCCAACAAGGTGTAATAGTCTAAGTCTAAGATTTATTAGAATTCCTAGAAAAAAACCTAGGGTGAAAGGCTCACAGGCGGTAGTAAAAATAATGGTGCTGGGTGTTCAACAAACCATTTCGGTGTTTTTGTGTTTAGTTTATTATTATATTTATGTGATTCGTACGTGTTTAAAATAATAAAGCAGCTTATCTACTAAACAAAAATTATAAGAAAAATAAAACAAGATGCACAAATTACAAAAAAAATTGTAAGTTCAATAGCAGACAGTCTTGCGTGCAACGTGGACTCGGTGACTCATTCGATCGTGAGAGTGAAAATGACTTCTAATACTGTGAAGTGCGCAAACTTCAACAAAGTGATAAATGAGGTATTAGCATTCTTGCGTAATGTGCTTGACTTTATGGATGAGGAGAGTATACATCAATTGTATACATCCCCTGTGGCCCTGTGGCTGATATTGTGGAGGCCAAGACTCTTCTCTACAAGTCGATACCATCTGCAAAAATGATGCCTCTTCGAAGGAAGGATGGGAAGAAGAGAATGTCAGAGGATCTTAGTGATATGATTGCTCAGATGGAAAGTGTTAATCCTGGAATTTTTCGGATTTTCGTAGCCAAAGAACTTCATAAGCTCCCGCCGGTCACATCTTTGATCACGTAGATGTGACACGACTTCTAAGGGATATTTTATCCTTAAAAAATCAAATGTGTGTTATGGAGGAGAAGGTAGTGACATCGGAAAAATTCGAAATGCTCGGGCAAGAGGTAGACCATATGAGACGTGCATCTCTTATTAATTTCTCGTCTGGCTCTAAAGTTAAGAAAAGAAGAGGTGCATGTTTAATGTTAAAACAGTTTCGTGCTAGATAGTGGTCCCATCGGTCTTCAATATGAGCCAGAATATAGATCGCCGCTGCAATCAGCTGTTGAAAAGGTTAACGGCCCGCCGTCATTAAGGGAACACTTGTCATTCAAAACAAGTGCTCTGGATGTTTGCGTTTCTATCGCTTGCATGGCAACTGATGAAACAGAGCATAGGGAAGCGCCGTAGATGTCTACTGCGGATTCGGAAGAGGCGAAGATGCCGCGCGAGTGGATTATACGTCGACTTCGCTGGAGTGAGCGGGGCGGAGCGGCAAACGGAGCATGTCGAGCCCCCTTGACAGCCAATGCGCTTCCGAAGTTACCGGCTTCCTCGTATGCATGCCCGAGCGATAACGTCACGTCCCCTACTATCATCACTCGACCGTCGCGTGTACCAAACACGAGCCTATCAAAACATAGTGCGCGAGTGTCGCGATTTAATATGTCAAACTCAAGTGCTAATTGTAGACCAGTGGTAAATAAACCGGCCAAGCGTTATAAACTGATCGGTCAAAGAGGTTGCGCTATGACTGAGCCTGATTGTAAATTCAGAGCGGCTGATATAAAAGTGCCTCTTCCTCTTTTTAATTTCGCACGTCAGTAAGGACGTAAGTTAAATGTATATTTGAGTATTCAGAATGTTAAATATAATTTACAAAGTATTGTTACTGCTTTTTTCGGTTTAAAAAAGGAATTTCGAATAAATTATTGAAGAAAAATTTAATGCAAAATGTGTCGCACGATACAAGCACTGATACAAACTGTGATTTGCGCACTGCAAATGATTACAAGAATTTTCATGACTATACTTTTGATGATCTAGAATATGATTAGAATGATTCTACAGTCCATTTACAACCTCCTCTCGACGTTGCTTCAAATTATATCACTTATATCGATCTGCTGTGTTTTCCTGTTGACCGCCAGAATGAGATGCTTGTTGTGTAGGTGGCGGTGGTAGTTTTGGAGCAGGAGGGGGCGGTGGAGGACTACTCGGATGTGTCATGTCAATATTTTTTTCATTACACTTTACTTTGTTTTGAAAGGGACTGGCGCGACTGATGGACTTGCCCGTAAGCTAGGCTACACTCAAATACTCAACCGAAATCCAAAAACTGAAAAACCAAAAAAAGCACTGTGAACCATGTCCGACACGCCTCTCTTGAACGACAATGATGAGAATGCAAAGGATATACTGAGCGAAGAGACGACGAATCTGAACTGTATGAGGACTTGAATGATGACAATGACACCACTACCTGCGTACAGTAAGGCCGGTAACTCGTCAACTATGGTGTATTATTTATTATAATATACATACTTTTACTTTTAAATATTATATATTATATTGTATGGTATTATGGTACTAATAAAATAATAAATAACGGTAGTAAGGATACAAATGAAGATGTACATTATTAGTTATATAAAGGATAAAACAAGTGAAATTGTATCTTTAAAAATGATAAATATGAAAAATGTTTAAAAGTATAATGCCTATAAGTTATATGTTTCTAAAAGTAAATTAAATGTATTTCTTGATGATAACTTTTGGCCTAATGGTATTACTTTTAGGCGTTTTGTACGTTTTATGTACAATACGAAGTCAGAAAACTTAGTTCAAGTTACCTAATAATAAATAATTTTTGATATCTTTAGGCCCTAATTGTGATCTTAAATTTGTTAGTTTCAATTGTAAATCGGCTAAACGTTTGTTAGATGACATCCGTGATATTTGTGAAGTTTCTGGTTTAGTAGCTCTCCAGGAAACGTGGCCGCTGCCCCATGATATACCAATGTTAGGAACTATTTCTAAACATTTTGAATGTAGCAGTAAGTCTGCTGTGGAGACGACTGCGGATTTATTAGTTGAGAGACCTAACGGGGGAGTAGCTATTCTACGGAGGAAGAGTATTTTTGATAAGTTTATAATCTTAGAATGTAAAAGTCCCTGGCTGGCTGTAATCCGGGCTACATTAGGCGATCGCTCCTTTATTGTTTTTAACGTTTATATGCCAACAGACTCTTTAGATAACTTGTCAATTTTCGCTGAGATATTAGGTGAAGTAAGAGCAATTGTAGCGAGAGGAAATGTTGAAAGTATATTTGTTTTAGGTGATTTTAATGCTCATGCTAATGAGCTGTTCTTTAAAGTACTAAACAATTTCTGTTCTGATCAGTCATGAGTTTGTGCCGACGTAAAAAAGTTAGGATTGCAGTCTGACACTTAGACGTTTGTGAGTGACGTCCACGGATGCAGACAGTGGCTTGATCATTTCGTTGTGTCAATATCGGATGCGCAATCCGTTGTTAATGTGAGTGTCATAGCGGATGTTTTTGTGTCAGACCATTTACGGCTACTTATTGAATGCAATTAAAATGTAGTAAGGCCCAAAGTAGTGTTGTCAAGCATACCACGTAGCTCGGTTATTGGGGTGAGAGAAGTGAATCTCAAATAGATAATTACCGTGACTTATGTAATAAAAGGCTTCGGAACAGATAGATTTCCTCTGGGAGTTTACAGAGTGCAGTCATGGTTCATGTAACCTGAATGAGCATAGAGCTATGTTGGACAGATTGTATAAAAATATTATACAAATATTGTGTATCGTGGCTGAGGAGACTTGTGGGGAGTGCTGCTGTAAGTATGATCAGAGCAAACATCTATGTGACTGGAACAAGCATGTTCGTGGAGCTCATGCGGAGGCCAGGCTTAAGTTCAAAGTTTGGATTCTATATAGTGGACCTACCTCGGGCATTTTTTACGAAGAAATGTACGAGACGAGTAAGATTTTTAAAAGTCGCCTAAAATGGTGCCGAATAATCAGGAACGATTAAAAATGGATATTTTGGCTAAACATAGATCAGCTAAAAAATTTCATAAATTTTGGCAAGCTACAGGAAGACAAGAGGTTAGGCCTGGTTTCCCAGTGAGTGTGGACGGAATAATGACCCTACTGATATAGCCAACATGCTTAGAGATCATTTCAGGGTGCGCTCACCACTTGGCTCCTCGACCGCGTCTAATAATTCTATGCCCGGTTGCTTAGGGGGTGGACCGCCGGTACATATCACTGCAAAGCAAATTAGGCACGTATTAAAGATGACTGGTGGAAAATCACCAGGGCACGACGGACTCAGTGTTGACACCTGAGACATGCGGGGGATCACTTGCCGGGGGTACTGTCTATGTTTTTTACACTGTGCATAAGTCATTCATACTTGCCACATGACCTAATGAAAACCCTAGTGTTGCCAATTGTGAAGAACAGGACAGAATATGTCTCGGACATGGGGCACTACCACCCCATCTCACTAGCAACAACCATTGCTAAGGTACTGGATGGTCTGCTCGGCTCTCGCTTGCAAAGTCATTTAAATGTACACGATGCCTAGTTCGGGTTTAGTCCCGGACTATCCACTGAAAGCGCCATCGTAAGTGTCAAGCATACCGTCCGTTATTACACTGATCGCGGAACCCCAGTGTGTGCCTGTTTCCTCGACCTATCTAAGGCTTTTGACCTTGTGTCGTATGACTTGCTTTGAAGGAAGCTTGGTGATAGCGCTGTACCGGTTGGAGTTCTGAATATATTAGAGTATTGGTATGCCAATCTGACCAACCCTGTGATATGGGCAGTCTCTTTCGGAATCCTATGTGTTGGAGTGCGGGGTGAAACAGAGGGATCGACGTATCCCAGGCTCTTCAACGTATATGTAATCGATCTCATCGTGAAGCTGAGTAGCATGCGTGTTGGGTGTCGGATTGATGGAATCAGTATAAACAGCATAAGCTACGCAGACGATATGGTACTGCTTAGACCCACGGTAGGTGGTCTGAGGAAGATGCTGAATGTCTGTGAGACGTATGCTATTGTACTCGGTCTTACATACAATGTGAAAAAGATGGAATATATGGTCTTTGAGGCTGCTGGTAAATGTCCCAATAATACAACAAATATCACCCTTAGTGGCGTGAACATCAAACGTGTGACTGAATTTAAATATCTGGGGCATGTCATCACTGGCAGCCTCAAAGATGGTGATGGTACGGAAAGGGAGCGGAGGGCTCTGGCGATTAGAGGTAACATGTTGACTCGCAGATTTTCTCGCTGTACAGAAGAGGTTAAAGTGACGCTATTTAAAGCATACTGCTAAAGCATGTACACGGGAAATCTGTAGGTCAAACATACCAAGAAATCGCTAGGCACTCTTCGAATCCAGTATCACAATGTCTTCAGGAGGATGTTGGGCCTGCCGCGTTTTTGCAGTGCATCAGGAATGTTTGTGGAATACCAAACAGATGGCTTCGATGCCATCATTCGTAAAAAAACGAACTCCCTGATTAGCAGAGTGAGGAACAGTTCCAATAGCATCCTGAAGACATTAACAAACCGATTTACTTCACCAATCTGAAAATACTTTGTGCGAAGAGTGACGATCACCTGAACATACCCTTTCCCCTGATGGTCACTCTTAGTAACAAATATAATTGTAGGTAATTAATTAATTATTATTAATGTTACAAGTATAATTTTTAATCCCAATTAATAAAATATAGTTTGTAAGCCATTTTTGCTAACACAATATGGATGTACAAGTTGTCCGAAATAAATGATTTATTATTTATAATTAGCACAAACACGTATACATATTATTATAAATTAGCACATACACCAGAGATACAGGTTTATCCTAGTTCAGGTGTCTGTTATTGTGGACTATTTTTAAGTTAAGACTTATTGGAATAATTTGTACAGTTTATCAAAATAAAATAAATTATTAATTATTATTATTAAACAACAGACACTGAATTGACAAATAACCAAGGTGATGCCTTGTAAGTGCGTCTGCGCTTTATATTGCGTGTACTGGGTTCATGTCCCATATTGCATTGGTTCTTCAAAATCTACTAATTTGTAACTTATTTAGTAGAAAGTAATTTAGTTTTAAGATACGAATTAGTAGATAGCACTATATATATATATATATATATATATATATATATATATATATATATATATATATATATATATATATATATATATATACACTAAACAATCTAATTAATATATAATTAATAATTCATTACTATTATTATTGTAATAGGCAAAAAATAGGCAATTTTTAAAAAAAAAATTAAATATCCAATATCTTGAAAACAGTTAAGTTTGTGGTATAGTGTTTCATAGTCGAAACAGTCGGTAATTATGCAATCTACAAACCTAAAGGATCTAGGTCGACTTAACCTGTAACCCTGTACATTTACAGACGATCACTATCAGCGTAAAATTGGTATGAGAAGCTAATTTTTACAGCGAGTTTCTACGGTCGTATCACAAAAATAAAATTAGTGGTGCGCCCTAGGCCCATGAAAATGTATTTACCTTTTTAGTAAGAAATTGTTGCACAGTGGGCATCTTGTACTTTTCCATTTTGATTTTCATTCCAAAAAGTTAAATAATGTCGTGGTCGAGGTAAGCCGCTATGTTACAAAAATTTTGGTATTTTTACGGAACAAATAATAGGTAATTAATAAGTATAGAGACACTGACAGAAAATTTATATAAATAATAGATAATACCAAAGAGGATATAACAATAGATTTATCTTTAGACAATGTTCTGAGATCTATACTCCTACTGGGAATATCATATGTAGTGCCAGTAAAAACCAAAATATTTAGTTACAGCCTATTTACGCCCCACTGCAGGGCACAAGCTTCCTCTCATTTCTGAGACTACTGAGCTATGTCTCTTAGCAAAAAATAAAATTATTTACTAGCGATTCGCCTCGGTTTCGCACGGGTGTATTTTACCAAAAAGGTAAAATGTTGTCATTTTACGATACTATCAGAAACGCCAAAATTTGTCAACTGTCTTTACATACACAATTTTAAAAAAACTTCCTTAAGAGATGCTTTTACATCGTGCAAATTGCAGCAACATCCATATAGTCATATTACTTAGTGCTATAAACAAATATGTACGACAGACGTAGATGTTTTACTCTTTAGTGATTGCTAACACCCTAAAACGAAAAAAAATTCTATACGATCAGTTATTGCGTACATATAACTCATTATGCCATTGCTAGATAACTTATTATACACATTAACAGGAACAACTACAGGCATAATTGCGATTGCCAGACAACCTCACATGTTGGCCATCTTGTGAGCCAGGCTCAGATATTTAAGCTTCTTATTTGTTTCAACCTTCACAAGGTTTTCGTCAAACGGAATGGTAATGTCGACCAAAAATATTCCTGACTGTGCATAGCCACTACTCAAGCTCAAACTCATTTACAAGAAAAGTCTTGTCTGATGATGGCCCGGTGCCAGTAGAGCTTGGCGCTGTCATTCTTTGCAACTGCTAAGCGCTGCAAAAAGTGCAGCCCCTCTGCCCTAGCCTACTACTTAAACGTCTTTGGCCCCAGCGTAACAAAGCATAGGTAATGATTTCTTATATTTACGCGAACACTACACATTGAAATAATACTAGTTTTAACGGAATTTATCGCGTATATTTAACTTTTTTTACCCGACGTTTCGAGAGCTTTACAGCACCCATGGTCACGGGAAGGACTGAGATGTTCAACGTCCAGCTGTCATAGTTAACCGCGGTTACCATAGATTAGAATTTTAACTTTTGTTCCGATCTACACAGTATGAACTTATGGTATCATGGAGTCTTGCAGTTGTATGCTTGGGTTGGGATTTAATTTTATTTATTATAGGATCCCAAGCAGATGGTAGCACCCAGCCATCTTCTCTATTGAAATTAGGATGTTTTTTGATTTCAATAGCCTCGCGAATCATCCTTGGAAGGAATCTGTGTTCTTTAGCGAGGATTTGTGGTCTATCAAATCTGATGTAGTGACGGGGGCGATCTTGTACATGTTCACAGACTGCAGACTTCCCGGAGCGTCGGTTCTTCACATCAGCTATATGTTCTTTGACGCGGGTTTTAATTGATCTTTTAGTTTGTCCTATGTAGGAGAGACCACATTCACAATCAAGCTTGTACACTCCTGCATCTTGCAGAGGGACGTTACACTTGACTGATGGTAAAAACTGACCAATCTTCTTCGGCGGCTTGAAGTATGTTTTGATGGAAGCGCGCTTCAAGATGTAGTCAATCTTGTCAGTGACTCCTCTAACATATGGCAGTACAGCAGGTACACGCTCGACTGTGGCCGGCTTCACTCGTTCTCTGTGACGTAGGCGTGGGACCCGAAGCTTGTTGTCATGCAAAACTTGCTTGACATGTTGGAGCTCGGCAGCCAGGTGTTTACTGTCACAGATCCCTCGTGCTCTCTGAAACAAAGATTTACCCACGGTAGCTAACTGTGAAGGATGGTGGTGAGAATCACCGTTTAAATATCTATCTGTATGGGTCTTTTTTCTATACACAGTATGGCTCAAGGTGTTATCAGGATTCCGAATTACTAACACATCTAGAAAAGCTAAGGAATTGTTTGCCTCTAACTCCATTGTGAACTGAATTTTAGAATTTATAGAGTTAAGATGGTCTAAAAATGCAGTTACTTTATCTAAAGGTAGAATTGTGAAAGTGTCGTCTACGTACCGCTTGTAGAATCTTGGATTTATGGGAGAAGTAAGCAGGGCTTTCTCCTCAAAGTCTTCCATGAATATGTCGGCGACAATGGGAGATACAGGTGAGCCCATCGCCACACCATCTACTTGCTTGTAGAACTCCTCCTTCCACAATAGGTAGCCAGATGTAAGGCAGTGTCTGAGTAATACTGCATATTCTGCAGGCATGTTGTTTTCTTCCAGCCTTCTAGTTACAATTGAGATGCAGTCTTCAACAGGTAAGCATATAAACAATGACTGCACATCAAAACTGACCATAGTTTCATTGTCTGCCAGACGTAGGTCTTTAATCTCGCTGACAAAATGGTATACTGTATAATGGCTACATCTTGAAGCGCGCTTCCATCAAAACATACTTCAAGCCGCCGAAGAAGATTGGTCAGTTTTTACCATCAGTCAAGTGTAACGTCCCTCTGCAAGATGCAGGAGTGTACAAGCTTGATTGTGAATGTGGTCTCTCCTACATAGGACAAACTAAAAGATCAATTAAAACCCGCGTCAAAGAACATATAGCTGATGTGAAGAACCGACGCTCCGGGAAGTCTGCAGTCTGTGAACATGTACAAGATCGCCCCCGTCACTACATCAGATTTGATAGACCACAAATCCTCGCTAAAGAACACCGATTCCTTCCAAGGATGATTTGCGAGGCTATTGAAATCAAAAAACATCCTAATTTCAATAGAGAAGATGGCTGGGTGCTACCATCTGCTTGGGATCCTATAATAAATAAAATTAAATCCCAACCCAAGCATACAACTGCAAGACTCCATGATACCATAAGCTCATACTGTGTAGATCGGAACAAAAGTTAAAATTTTAATCTATGGTAACCGCGGTTAACTATGACAGCTGGACGTTGAACATCTCAGTCCTTCCCGTGACCATGGGTGCTGTAAAGCTCTCGAAACGTCGGGTAAAAAAGTTAAATATACGCGATAAATTCCGTTAAAACTAGTATTATTTCAAAGCATAGGTAACCATGCTCGACTCCGTCGCTACGAGTCGCAAGGTGCCTATGCTGTTACAGCACGCGGGAGCTGCTCTCTCTTCTGTCCTGTGTATTTTAGTATTGCTATGTTAAGATTTCATCAAAACGCAGAGACATAGTTAAGTCAACAACACCCAATACATAAACTTAGTCAGAAATTAAAAGAACAAAATCCCGGAAAATATATAAGGTCCCTCTATTATCAAGTTTAAAAAACTTAATAGGCAAAAACTGTAAAAAAATGTTTGATGGTTGATAATTACCCCTGTGAATGAGGTAGGCGCTTCCAAGCTGTTTCTTGTCTTGAATAAGTTTTGTACAACATAAGTACAAATTATTGTATATTTTGAAGAAAAATAGTCCTGCTGGGTTTCTTGCTGGTTCTACCCAGGATAGGGGTTTTTTCCGAACCAGTGGTAAAAGTAAAAAAATAATTAATAAGAATTACTTGAAATCTATATTGAATAAAAAATATTCTATTCTAATATTACCAAAGGTGTTTCATTAATCTCACATTTGACTCCAGTCATTATAAAATAATCAACTAAATACCACTTGAAGAGCCTCTTCAAGAACTTACACCAATTTCCATACCAATCCTCTCTGTGCAGCCATTGTTAAGACCTAACATATGAGAAACACAAACCATAACCACCACATCCATTACAAACAATAAAACATTTCCAGAAACAGTGAGAAACTCTGATGATGATGATTCACAGTGGTAGAGCCACGCGGCAGCTTTGCTGTTGCACGTATGGGCCGGCTCAAACCGGGGTGGTACCACGACCTCACAGAATACCGGCGTGAAGTGGAAGCTCTGCTTCCGCGTTTCGTCTGGTGAGTGCAGGTGGCCGGAGGCCCAAATCCCCCCCCCCCCCCATCAACATGGTAGCGGAATTAAACAATGATAGACTACCCCAGGAGGGTACCAGCACCCCTGGAGAATCCCTCGCTGAGCATCCACGACCATGTTTCTCCACTTCTGAGCGTGGGTGCTCAGGCTGCCCCGCGTATTCTGGGGGGGGCAAAATTCCGCTCAAGACTACAACTGCTCGGGGCAAACGGAGCAACAAGACCAAGGCGACCCCTACCACGCTGTCCGTGAATTTCTGCAATATCAGGGGACTTCACTCAAACCTAAACGCCGTCCACTACCATCTCGAGACGGCGAGGCCGGCTCTGCTATTTCTGACCGAGACGCAGGTGTCCTCTCCGGCTGATGTCTCGTATCTCTCCTACCCGGGGTACAAACTGGAACACTCCTTTGTGCTTCGGGCTGGAGTTTGCGTTTACGTCAGAGAGGACATCTGTTCTCGACGCCTCGGCAGACTTGAAGGTTCGGACCTGTCCATCCTTTGGCTACGCGTAGACAGCGACGACCATCCGCGCGTCTACGGGTGCCTCTATAGGTCCCATAGTGGTAATGCCGAAACAGACCGACTCTTCGACCACGTCCAAATGGCTGCAGATTCGTTGCTACAGCAGATCCCCTCCGCAGAGATCGTGATCCTCGGCGACTTTAACGCCCATCACGCCGAATGGCTTGGTTCACGTTTAACCGATCATGCGGGGAGATCTGTTCATGATTTTGCCTTGGCATATGGTCTGACACAACTGGTTACTTCGCCTACGCGGATTCCAGATGTGGAGGATCATGCACCTTCCCTGTTGGACCTTCTGCTGACCTCTCACCCGGACGGATATCAGATTTCCGTCGACGCCCCTTTAGGCTCCTCGGACCATTGTCTGGTCCGGAGTGTTGTGCCACTCACGCAGAAATCGCGGTTGCATTCTGCAGGCTGCCGCCGTGTTTGGCACTATAAGTCAGCCGATTGGGATGGGATGCGGTCTTTCTTTGCATCCTACCCTTGGGGGCGGGTTTGCTTCTCGCCGGATGATCCCAACGTTGTTGCGGATTCTGTTACTGATGTGGTACTTCAGGGTATGGAACTTTTTATTCCTTCCTCTGTGGTGCCCATTGGAGGCAAATCTCAGCCATGGTTTGGTCGCTCCTGTAAAATAGCATCATGCTATAAGCAGGAGTGCTACCAAGCCTGGGTTGATGCATCAGCGTCTCGGGATGTAAACACCAGCGCTCTAAAAAAGAAGAATAATTCCGCCTCTAGGTCCTTCAAAAGAGTCATTGCCAAGGCAAAGTCAGAGCACATAGGCAGAATTGGCGAGAAACTAGTTCGCCTTCCTTCTGGAACCCGTGCATTCTGGTCTCTCGCCAAGGCTGTCCAGAGGAATTTCTGTCAGCCATCTCTTCCATCTCTGCACAGGGAGGACGACTCACTGGCCCATACTGCAAAGGAGAAAGCCGATCTTCTAGGCTCTTTTTTTGCATCTAACTCGACTCTCGATGACGGGGGGAGTACGCCGCCGACCATCCCGCGGTGTGAGTGCTCCATGCCGGAAGTGCAGTTCACACAGCGCTCGGTTCGCAAAGCACTCCTCTCCCTGGACATCCACAAGTCGAGTGGGCCTGACGGAATCCCCCCAATTGTGCTGAGGACGTGTGCTCCAGAGTTGGCACCGGTTTTAACGCGTCTTTTCCGGTACTCCTACTCCCTAGGCGTAGTCCCAAAATCATAGAAGACGGCTTTCGTCCACCCGATCCCTAAAAAGGCGACCGCTCAGACCCGTCCAACTACCGGCCAATCGCCATCACCTCCTTGTTCTCCAAAACAATGGAGTCCATTGTAAACTGCCAGCTCATGAGGTACCTTGAGCATCACCAGCTGATTAGTGACCGCCAATACGGTTTTCGCCGTGGTCGGTCAGCTGGTGATCTTCTGGTCTACCTCACTCACAGATGGGCGGAGGCAGTAGAGTTCAAGGGGGAGGCATTGGCCGTTAGTTTGGACATTGCGAAGGCCTTCGATCGGGTTTGGCACAAAGCGCTTCTTTCGAAGCTCCCTTCCTATGGGCTTCCCGAGAAATTGTGCGATTGGATCACCAGCTTTCTTGCAGATCGGAGCATCAAAGTCGTTGTAGACGGTGCAAGCTCCGAATGCAAGCCTATTAATGCTGGTGTTCCACAGGGCTGCGTGCTATCGCCAACGCTGTTTCTTCTGCATATCAATGATATGTTGGATACCCGTAACATTCATTGCTATGCAGATGACAGCACTGGTGATGCTCTTTACACCGGCCGAGCCAATATTCTCGGGAAAACGTCTCCAAGTGCCGGGACAAACTTGTGTCTGAAGTCGAGTCTTTGCTGAACAGAGTCTCAGATTGGGGACGACTAAATCTAGTCCAGTTTAACCCCCAGAAGACACAAGTTTGCGCGTTAACCGCTAAAAAGAACCCCTTTGTCGTATCCCCTCAGTTTCAAGGCACTCCCCTTGTTGCCTCAGCCAGTATCGGAATCCTCGGCGTCGACATATCGAGTGACGTGCAGTTTCGTGGTCACTTGGAAGGGAAGGCCAAATTGGCCTCTAAAAAGCTTGGCGTGCTCAGCAGAGCGGGACAGTATTTCATGCCGGCACACCGCCTGCAACTTTACAAGGCGCAGGTTCGGCCGCACATGGAATACTGTTCCCATCTCTGGGCTGGGGCTCCCCAGTACCAGCTCCTTCCACTTGAACGCATCCAGCGCATAGCGGCTCGAATCGTCGACGACCGAGTGCTTTCCGATCGGCTCGATTCACTGGCGCTGCGAAGAGATGTTGCATCTCTTTGCGTATTTTATCGCATATATCACGGGGAGTGCTCTGAGGAATTGTTCGGATTAATCCCAGCCGCCAAATTTCGTGAACGCACTACACGGCAAACGTCCCGATACCATCCACACCATCTGGATGCTTGGCGGTCCACCACTGTACGTTTCACAAGGAGTTTTCTTCCACGTACAACCTCTCTGTGGAATAGTTTACCACCGGCGATTTTTCCGGACCGATACGACCTGGGGACCTTCAAGAAAAGAGCTTACTCCTTTCTAAAGGGCCGGCAACGCACCCGCAATTCTCCTGGTGTTGCGGTTGATCATGGGCGACGGTAGTCACTTAACATCAGGTGAGCCGCATGCTCGTTTGCTCCCTCTTCTATAAAAAAAAATCTATAGCATACCGTAATTACATTCCTTCAGATGTTGAAAGTCAGCCTTCCCCAATGTCACAAATTACATCATTATATATTCAACCCTTTCCATCAAACATAACGGACAACCCACAAGTCTTTTAAAATAGAAGTGACATAATCAGTAGGTAAGTTTCATTAGTCAAAGTCAACAAGCAGAGGCTGATTCTGTAAGTTATGTTAACAACATTGGATAATAACACGGATTCTATCGGCAAGACTTCATACTAAAATTGATTCTGGAAAAAATATAGATTTTCACAAGCCGAGAAATGACCAACGCTGGTGTCATAAGTTTCAGCAATTACCTGAAGAACAGAAAGAGAATCAGGAAGAGTATGAAGATCATATTAAATTAAGGTTGATTTTCATTTAAAATTAAAAGAAGTTAAGGCAATGGGAAATATAATATTAATTTTTATTTCGGACCAAAATTAATCCATAGCAGTATTAATAACAAATGACATAAAAACTAGTGTTAGTGAACATTAATGTGTTGTCAAACTTTTTCAAAATCGGAGAATTTTATATTACTTCTCCGCTACTATTTTTAAAATGCTGTTGTGACCATCTCTCACCTTCTTAGCAGCGAAGCTGTTTTCTTACGTATTATCGCATGAAAGCCGTCCGTGCGAGCTTGCGCAAACATCTCCGACGCACTACAGTACCAAGGCAGTCCCAACAACATTCTGAAAGCGTTATTATATTGAACACGCAGGACCTCCAGCGACCTTTTGTTGTAATTGACCTATAGATTGCTAGTATACAGACTCTGGCAGTAAGCCTTAAATGGGGTAATTTTAACTAGGTCCGTACATCGAGCAAATTTACAAGCCAGCATGTTACTCCTGACCGCTAGTGCCCTGCGTTCCCTCTCAATATCTACATTCTTTCAGGTCAAAATGACCTAGATATTTGAAGGACGTCGCTTTTTTAATTTTTAACCCATTTAAGAACAGGTCAGGTTCATCAGTACTATGCTTGCCTCTGACCCTTAAGACAATGTACTCACATTTTTCGACATTATATGCCACACCATGCAACTCAGCACAGGCTTCACACACCTTCAGTAACTCTCTTACTGCCCTCACCGACGGTCCAAGCAGCACCATGTCATCTGCATAGCTGATGTTGTTAATACTAACCCCACCAACACTGCATCCGACACGCTTGCTGCTGAACTCGCCTATGAGAGCATCCATGTATAGGTTGAAAAATCTTTGAGACGTTAGACCCCCATGCCTTACCCTGCATTCCAACCTATACGGTTCACTAAGAGTATCGTCTCATTTCACATGATTTATTTGTTTACTGTACCAACCAATATTTGAACAGACTACATATCTCTGATGGTACTCCCCTGTCCTCTACCTTCCTCCAGAGCACATCATATGAGACGAGATCAAATGCCCTGGAAAGATCACGGAAACAAGCATATACCGGAGTACTACGATCTACGTAATATTGAACGGTGTGCTTCAGACTTAAAATAGCACTTTCAGTTGATAGTCCTTGTCTAAACCCGAACATGTGTCATGCAGTTGAATGTGGTCACTTAAGACGGTATCAAGCACACCGTCCAACACCTTTGCTATAATAGTCGCTAAGGAAATAGGATGATAGTTACCCTTGTCAGAGATGTCTCCCGTTCTGTTCTTCACAATGGGAACTACTATTGCCTTCATTAGATTTGTAGGTAAGTAAGAGTAACTAATACACATTGTGTAGAACATGGACAGGACTCGCGGCAGGTGAAATCCAGCGTGCTTCAGGTGCTCAATGCTGAGCCCATCGTATCCTGGAGTCTTACCTCGGCTCATACCTTTTATGATATCTCTATTGGAAATACACTAACATCCATGGATGGCACGCTTTTAAAATGGGCAAACGCTAGATATCCATGTACAAGTGAGGAAAGATATTCCTAATTCACTTTTCTTCAAATTCGACTACTGGAAAAATTTAAGGGGTAAGTTCTACCATGTAAAACAATAACGAACTCAGAACCACTTGCAATAAAACATGTTAAAAATAAAGATGCATTTGCAATAAAACATGCTAAAAATAACATGATGGCTGCGTAAGGATGGAACTATTCCCAAAAGCATTATGAATTACCATACATGCCTTTTTCTACATATTCTAACTATTCATAATAAAGTGTAGAGTCCCATTCACTCTATTTCCTGCATTAACTCGTCATTCTATATCCTTATCACATCTACCGTCCCTGCTAATACACATCCCGAACAATCAAACTCATCCCTTGCTCAATCAACTCCCCTTTTATTCTTATTTCACATAAAGTTTTACTTTCTTCTCGTTCAAAAACCATCACTTTTTGTCTTACTTGCATTCACTTTCATTCTCCATTCTTATAATGACCAATTCATTTATGTAACCATCATTTGCAAATCGGCCGCTGAGGACGCAAAAATGACTTGATCATCAAGGTACAAAAGGCATTCGACAGATAACTCGCCCATTCTTAACCCACATTCTTCACCTTTCAAAGTTTGCAAACAACTGTCTATACAGGGTTACTGGTAATTCGACGTATTCCCGCCAAGGCGTGATAGTTGGGGTCATAACCTATCAAATGAACCATAAAATGCATTATGCAAATGTGGACCAATTTCGAGATATTTAGGTTTAATTATTTTTTTTCAAAAATCCCAAAAGTCTGGTGTCAAAAATTTCTTAAAAAAAAACTTACAGCTGTATTATTTTCATTTTATTATTTTTACTTAATGAAAACTTGGATACTTATTTATCAATACTACAGTGTGCAAAAAGTCTCATCATTTACGAAGTAACGCTACTAAAAGTACAACTTTTTCCAAACAGAAGATAAGTAATTAAAAATATAAATGATTTTGTAAAAAATAATTGTATGTGACCAATTGTGCAAATCATGTTAAAAACATCCCTACTTATCTAGCTACCCAACGAAGTACGAATTTAGCTTGTAACTTAAATAGTACAGAAAAAACTTGAAAAAAAAAGGGGCCAGGTAGACAAGTTCCGAGTAGCAATGTTTTGGGTAATCCCAAACAATCGCTTCTCGGAACCTTATCAACAGCTGCAGGAATGCTCGTAAAAGATTGTGCGTTTGAACTTACGCTATTGTTTACATTTAGTGTGAAATTAGAAACTAGTTAAACAAGAAGAAACTGTTCAATCAGTCATCAGTATTACAGGCATCGTACACACGCGCGCATATCCCTCCCTGTTACACCTAAAGAAGTTGAGTTTCAAAGTTTTATGGCGGCGGAACCACCAAGACGCGGAGATCATGCAAGGCAATCATTTTCCAACGAGGAATACGCAGATATCTTTTATCTCTATGGATATTGTGACGGTGATGCTGCAGCTGCTCGCCGTGAATACCTACAGCGCTACCCTAATCGCAGACCACCCCATGTCACAGTGTTTAGTGCAGTGTATCGTAGAGTACGAGGGACTGGAAATGTTCAAAGGCAACAACGTGATGCTGGCAGGCCACGTGGCATACCCCGTATACCGCGTGCGGAAGATGAAGAAATTTTGAGTAAATTTCAAGAAGATCCAACCACTTCCACGAACATAGTTGCCCGTCGCTTAGGTGTATCGCAGTGGAAGGTCTGGTCTACAGTGCATACTGCGGGGCTTTATCCGTACCACTACACACCAGTGCATGTGATGGAAGAAGGAGATCCAGTTAGAAGATTGGATTTTTGTAGATTTATGTTGAACGCAGATGCAGAAGATCCAATGTTTTTTAGAAAAATATTGTGGACTGATGAGTCGAAGTTCGATCAAGACGGTATTACAAATTACCATAATTTACATTTTTGGACTCCAAAAGATCAAAGAAATCCTGGAAAAAAGAGACCTTATAAATCACAAAGAAGATTTTCACTAAATGTTTGGATGGGGATTATTAACGACAATTTAATTGGGCCTTATTTTCTGCCAAACTATTTAAACGGTGAAAATTATGAAATATTTTTAAAGGAGGACTTATCCGGATTGTTACACGATGTTCCTCTCGCCACAAGGCAAAACATGTGGTATCAACATGATGGGTGTCCTGCGCACTGTCGTGTAACTGTGCGACGGTGGCTGGACGAAAATTATCGACATCGGTGGATTGGCAGAGGAGGACCAATTCCATGGCCAGCAAGGAGTCCTGACATAACACCGATGGATTATTATGTCTGGGGGCACATAAAGAGCATCGTGTACTGCGACAATGTGCCAGTGCCGACCCTTGATCAACTGAGAGACCGCATTATCAACGCGACAAACGACATAAGACGAACATTAACCTCAAACGTTATTAAAAGCGAATTAAGAAAACGAATGCGTGTCTGTATACGGAATAGGGGCTCCCATATTGAGCAAAATTTGTAAATCGTATTAAAATAAATAAAGCTAATTTCAATCAAGTGCTTTGTTTCATTTCCTTAATTAATATTGGTTAAAAATAAAACACAAATTCCTTTGTCTGCTTAGAACTCGACTACCTGACCTCATTCTTTAAATTTTTTTTCCGTTTCTACGTAAGCAAACTACAAAGTTGATACTTCATTAGGTAGCTAGATAAATAGGGATGTTTTTAACATGATATGCACAATTGATCACATACAATTATTTTTCACAAAATCATTTTTATTTTTAATTACTTATCTTCTGTTTGGAAAAAGTTGTACTTTTAGTAGCGTTACTTCGTAAATGATGAGACTTTTTGCACACTGTAGTATTGATAAATAAGTATCCAAGTTTTCATTAAGTAAAAATAATAAAATGAAAATAATACAGCTGTAAGTTTTTTTTTAGAAATTTTTGACACCAGACTTTTGGGGTTTTTGAAAAAAAATAATAAAACCTAAATATCTCGAAATTGGTCCACATTTGCATAATGCATTTTATGGTTCATTTGATAGGTTATGACCCCAACTATCATGCCTTGGCGGGAATACGTCGAATTACCAGTAACCCTGTATATAGGTTGGACAGCGGCTAAGCTTTCCATTGACGTCCGTAGAGTTGGGGGTTGATATTTTTTTACAGAAAGGTTACATTAATATAAGCACACACGTAAAGTTTCAACATACGGAAAAGCGTACTTTTTGAGAAAAAAAATATTGGAAATCAATTATTTTTGCAATATTTATGTCAATCCCTATCGCAGATTATATGATATTTTTTTTACAGAAAGGTTACACTATTGTAAACACACACGCAAAATTTCAACATGCGGAAACGCATACTTTTTGAGAAAAAAATTGTCGAAAATCAATTATTTTTATAATATTTACGTCAATCCTTACCACAGATTACATCGAATTCTCGCCATTGAACGTTCGTTTTCCGTACAGTTAAGTTGTCATATGTTTGGTAGCATTTTATTGTACATTTTACGTAAATAATTATATTTTGTACTCATTTAAATAGTTTTCATGCATACACATATATTTAACAGTTTATATTTAAATTACAAAGTTATCATTATGAGCTATTAAAATGTGTAGTGTTTACCGTTTTTTACCGGCTTGTGCGACGTACCGTAAAACTGACGATTTCTAAAAATTAATTAAAGCAATATGTGTATAAAATTGTATAAAAAATGTGTATAAAACAGTGCCCACCTATTAGGGCAGATCACAAATAAAATAGGTTAGGTTCAACTTATGTCAAGGAACCGAATTAATAGACCCCGACTCCACGTGGTACGAGTCTGTCCTACCCCTAGAGTGATTTTATAGAGCCGGAGGCGCGTAGGGAGAGCAGCCTCCGCCTGCTGTAACAAATCCTCGCCTCCGCAGCTTCGGCTTGATGGTCGCCTTCGGCGACCAGCCTCAGCCGCTCCGGCTCGTCCGATGCCTGCGATTTGTTACGCAAAGGCGTAGAGGCTGCTCTTCCCGCAGCGCCGGAGACGTTGCAGTCTCAAAATAGATACAGAAATCCCTCTGAAGTCCCTCTATTTATTTTTGGTGAAGGGGTTCCCCCTCCCTTAGGGGGTACCCCCTTCCCCCCAAGAGGTCCCCATGGTTTTGTACACTTAATATTTATCCATAAAAAATAAAATTTCCTCAGAATTAAAATTCAAAAATCTCAAAAAGGGGGGGCTCCGCAACTTTTCCTTTTAAGGGGGAGTAGTACACCTCCCCCCCCCCCCTCCCACCTCTAATTCGACGGACGTCAATGGAAAGTCGTACCATACAGGGATACAGTTTACCCACAATACTAAGCAAGCTGATACTACGGTAGTTTTTACAGTCCTGCTGTGACCCTTTTACTTTATATATTGGACTATAACTGCTTTACACCATTCTTCCGGTACCTGCTTCAATTCCCAACATAATTTTTTTTTAAATTAAACAAGGTGTGGCAGCGCTGTCATCGCGCCACAAGTGAAACACATCGAAGCCTAAATCTCACTATCACACGGATCATTGGCCGTTGAAAATTATCAGTATATATTATTTAGTATTTAAAAAAAATTATTTATGGTTAACTAACAAGCAAATATATAATAATATAATAAATTAGCAAGCTTTTTTAATTTTTTAAATTTTCAAAAATTGATTTTAAAAACCTATCGTTTAAAAAAAAGCCACAGGGTGAAAAGGGGATTTCTTTCACTTCCATCTCTCTACAAGACAGCTCCCCTCTAGGAAGATAGCACAATACTAAACACCCTACATTTTATCTAAGTATTATGAAAGGGCTCATTAAATTTTCACATTTTCTTTAGTCACTTTGTATGGAGATTTGTACCTAGGTGGATTGAAAAGTACTCGGCCTAACGCAGATCCATTCAATTCTAAAAATCAAATCTACCCACATTATTTAGTTCAGTTCAGACTAGTGCATTGTGTGAAGTTCGAAACGTGTGCGATAATTAGTTGTGATTTTATAAATTTATTAACAAAGTAATTGGACATAATTTCTGCGAATGGAGCAAATCGAGCAGCGTGCCGTCATTAAGTACCTCCATAAGAAGGGGCTATCATCAAAAGCCATCCATGATGACATGGTCAGTACATTAGGCGATTGTGCTCTGTCATATTCATCCGTCAAAAAATGGATAGCAGAATTTAAGCGTGGTAGAGAGAGTGTGAAAGATGAACCCCGCTCTGGAAGGCCTATGCGGTCAACTACTGACGAAAATATTAAAAAAGTACTTGATTTAATAATGGGAGACCGCAGATTAAAAATTAGAGAGATAGCCGAGATTATAGGCATCTCTTATGAACGAACTCAAAACATCATTGTCAACGAGTTGGGTTTCCACAAGGTGTCTGCGAGGTGGGTTCCGCGACTGCTTTCAGTTGAACAAAAAAGGACGCGATTGACTATTTCACGCGACTGTTTGGAGTTATTTGAAGCCGATGCAGATGATTTTTTTGAATCGTTTTGTTACTATGGACGAAACATGGGTTCATTACTGTACACCGAAAACAAAACAACAATCAAAACAGTGGAGAAGACCTGGTTCACCACCCCCTAAAAAGGCTAAGTCGATTTTGTCGGCAAATAAGGTGATGGCTTCAGTATTCTGGGACTCGAAAGGTGTGATTATGATTGATTATCTTGAAAGGGGTCAGACTATAAACTCTGATTACTACCTTGCACCTTACTACGTCGTTTACGAGAGGAAATAAAAGAAAAACGTCGAGGAATGCTCAGAAGAAAAGTCCTGTTTCATCAAGATAAGGCCCGTGTTCACACGTCAGTACAGTCAATGGCTGAAATTCACAACTGTGGCTTTGAACTGTTACCGCATCCGCCGTATTCACCTGATCTGGCACCATCAGACTTCTTTCTGTTCCCTAACCTAAGAAAGCACTTGGGAGGTCAAAGATTTTCGACAAACGACGAGGTTGAAGCAGCTGTAGACGCATATTTTGACTCTAAGGAAGAATAATTTTTTTTCAACGGTCTAAATGCTTGGAAGGGGAGGTGGCAAAAGTGTATTGAACTTGATGGTGATTATGTAGAAAAATAAAAATATAACTCATTTAGTATGTGTTTATTTTCTTGGTTAGGCCGAGTACTTTTCAATCCACCCTCGTATTTAAAACATGACTGATGATGTCAAACTCCAGTTGAGCAATAAGAGACCTTGGGTTTGTAAGTTTATAATAAATAAAACTGAAAATGATTCTTACTTATTTAATTGCATGTTTTTAGTTTTTTCAAGTATATCTTTATAAGGAGGATCTATAGGTTTTTGAATGGGCTCTTTATATTCATATGTTGTTTTACCATCTAACAACAATGGATAAGAAGTATCAGAATCATAAGCACTCAGATCACCACAAACATTAAATGGAACTATAAATCTGTTAGGTCCTGTTAGCTGATTAAAGTCACAATATTGATGGTCTAAAAGTGGATTGATCATAGTTGGTACAAATCCTGTAGGTGGATTATAGTTCTGACACACTACAAACGCTTCAATACTAGAATTTCTTGAGCTCCTTGGCTTTGACACTGTGACCAATTCAAAAAATTGCTTTAGTTGGGAGTATAGTAGCGTAGCATCTTTTCCTCTAAATATCTTAGCAACAAATACACCACCATTTTTTAACACATGTGTCGTTATATTTAATGCGGCAAGAAGAAGCTGTGATTGTACGTACTCATCAATATCATGCAAACCAGTCACATCAGGTGCTCCATCACAAACAACAAGGTCAGCCTTTAAACCTTCGAACTCCTTAATGATTTCGTGAGCTGTACTCAATTTTGTAATATCGCCCTGGATTTGTTTTACTCCCGGAAGAGCAGCCATTGCTTGTAAATCAACAGCGACTATTTTTACGTCGTCAGCGTTCGTAGTGTTTTCCTTTAATTTTTTTGTCAAAACTTGGCTCCAACTACCAGGAGCTGCACAAAGATCGACGGCGCGTAAAACTCCGTTAAAAATATCGTATTCCTCATTAATTTGTAACAGTTTAAAGGCACTTCTAGCTCTCCATCCTTCTTCTTTTGCTAACCTATAATATATATCTCTTTTGTCCTTTGAAGTTTTTCCCATGTTTGAATATAAAAATTGAAAACAACAACTAGATAAGGAGAGAATGAGAGCAAAGTGTATTTATTCACTACGTTTTTATGCTGGACGTCCTAATCCTAATTATATTAATATTACGTAAAAATAAATGTAAACGGACTAGATAGAGAAAATGTAAATTGATGTAAATAATTAATAAATCATAGATAAATATGTAGCAAGCTAAAATAAATAATATATTTTTTTATTTAACTGGCTTTACGACTCTGGGTACTAGCCCTTCTGAGCCTATCATTTCTTTCAGAATTTTCTTTTTATATATTTTTTCTTCACAATATGCTGATGCGTCAAGTTGCGAAGTTTTTGGGAGATTTTGACGATAGCACAACCCAGCGAACTGTTGATGATGACAACCACTCAAGTTCATAAGGCGCCCAATCGATCAAATTAACTTGAGGTTTATATCAACATCAAAGCACTTGTTTCATCGTTTTCTCTATTAGTTCACACGTGCAGAAACTTAATCCACAAAATCGCATCACTTTTACTGCTGGAACAAATATCAGCTTGTCCCAGCTGGATATCACGCAGAAACTAACGGAGCGCATAGACAACCTGAAGCTCGCTGCTTGGGGGAAGCGGATTCGACGATTTACCGAGAAGGCAAGGCAGTTCAACCAGAATCGTCTCTTCTAGAATGATCAGAAGAGGCTCTAATAAATCATCGGAGCGAGCAGAGGTATGTGGAGCGGAGCCAGGTCCGGATCAGGATAACACTGTCGCATTTTGGCGTATCCTGTGGTCAGAGCCCGTAAACCACAGCGAAGGCCCTTAGATGGAAGCTGTGGCCAACCAGAGTGCGAGTGTTACGCCTATGGACCCTGGCTGAGGCGGTCCGTAGGGCCCCGAACTGGAAAAGTCCGGGGCTCGACGGGCTGCATCACTACTGGCTGAAGGGGTTCGTAGTGTGTCACCCTGTGCTTGCCCGACAGTTTCAATAGGCTCCCGATCAGAAGTCGCACCCGAGCCTCTTCACTACTGGGATTACTCACTTGATTCTTAAAGGTCGGGATACCACAGACCCGAGCAAATACCGCCCCACCACGTGTCTACCCACCATATATAAGACACTGACATCCATTTTAAGCGCGAGAATCACTCGTTACCTGGAGCTAAATCAGGTGCGCTCAAATGGATAACGCGGTCAAAATGGATGTCGGGGTGGTGGTCGTGAAACCAAGGAACCACTACTAAATGACGCGGTCATTGGCAAAGTGGTGAAACGCAACCATCGGAACTTCTCCGCCGCCTGGGTAGACGGTGTCCCATACATGGCTAAAGAGAGTCCTCGAGCTTTACAAGATAGACTGTACAGTTAGAGACTTCCTCGAGCAGTGTATGAGGCAGTGGAGTACGATCCTTTGTCATATGGGCGAGCGGAGGATGGCTGCGGAGAACCACATAAGGATAAGAAGGGGTATCTTCCATGGCGATTGTCTGAGTCCAATCTGGTTTGCCTCTCTCTGAACCCTCTCAGTACCTTACTGGAGGGCTCCGGGAGGGGATTTCAGCTACGGAAAGGAGGGACAAAACCAACTCACCTTTTCTATATGGATGACCTCAAGTTATACGCCTCCAGTCGCTTCCATCTTATGGAATTGCTAAACATCACTTGTGAATTTAGCAATTCCATTGGAATAGAGCTGGGGACGGATAAGTGTGTGGTCCTCCATGTTGAAAGGGGAAGGGTTGCTAACTCCGAGGGCATAGACTTGTCTATGTCCGTCAACTTAAGGACCCTTTCCGAGGCTGAAACAAACCGATACCTGGGTATGACACAGAACATCGGTATCGATGAGGCTGGTATGAAACAGTCAGTTTGCGACGTGTTTTATGCACGCTTGACCAAAGTGCTTAACAGTCTTTTGTCCGGTGTGAATAAGACACACGCATATAACGGTTGGGTCATGCTCATGTGTACCTTTGGCACACTCAGGTGGACTTAGATTGAACTTAACGCCCTGAATAGAAAAGTCCGCACTACCATGACGTCCCGTAGGATGCATCATACAAAATCGTCGGTAATGAGGCTCTACTTGCCGCGAAAGCATGGTGGGCATGGATTTCTGAGCGCGCTCACCATGCATAATCGGGAAGTGTGCAGCCTCCGTCATTACTTCCTGGCGAGATCGGATGATCCATTCTATAATGACGTTATTTCTAGTGATAAAGCTCTCTATCCTTAGCCAACGAGCAATGACTTACGACTTACTAATGACCCAGCAGTGCTTAGCATTTCCGACCGGGAGACCGTATAGAAGGAGGAGGAGCTCCGCGGGAGGTACTACAGGACTCTACATGAGCCCTTCATAGATACAGTCGCCTCCCTCAACTGGCTACGTTTCGGTCGACAGTGGTGCGTGCGCAGGACATATTTGCCTGTCATAAATATGTCTAGTTGTGTGGTAAAAGAATGCAAAAATTACGATACAAAGATTTTAAAATCACATGGGATATCGTATCATCGCTAAATAGCCTTATATAAATTTTGTTACAATTAAATTATTATAAAAACGCATTTTTAAAGTTTTGTTTTACAGTTAGTTTAGTTACGTTACCAAGATTAGGCCAGGGTTGGATTCAGACCCTCAAAAATATTGTACATGGAAAATAAAATTATACAATTTAAAAAAATTATATCACATTTGACGTTTCAAGTTTATTTTTCCCATGTGCAGGGATTTTGGCGTCACGCGTCTAGTTTATCTATGTTTCGTTTTTTGGCGGTTTTATTTTTATTTCTGTTTAATTTTTGTCTAAAGAACTTAATGTAAGTTAAATTTTGAATATTGGTACCTAATATATTTTATATTCAATAAGAGTAAAACTAAAAGCGAACAAATGTAACCACATCTGCTTAATTGAATCTGAAAATCTGATTCATAAAATATTTTGAAACTCTGTTTTCAAACCGATTGCTTCTGGAGCATAGAGTTTTTATCGTGGTAGCCCCTCATTATAGTTGTATCAAAGATGCAACATAAATGCATCGATCGAGCATCGATTGACCAGAAAGGGAGCTAATTCTAATTTTATTAAAAAAAAAGTGGTAAATACAGAAATACTCGATATAATACTGTAGAATACATTGCAAAACACTGTATTAGGTCGAGAGGAAATAATACTATTTTTATTTAATATTCTATACTTACATGAATGCTTTAATTATTTTCAATTTCCATAAGTGTTTCTTCATATAAACTGATGGAGGAAGATGATGGAATACAGGCTTTTGTTTCCTAAAAAAAAGTTAATATCTTTAAAATAATAATTAATACACAATAGGTGTACGAAGATGCCTTTTACAGAAAATTGAATTTAAAGTTCTTAGTATTTTGTACTCTGAAGGAGATTCAAGTTTTAATATTGACTATTAATACTTGAATCGCGTTCAGAGTCTAAGAGAAACCTGTCTCAGTCATTTATTGGTAATAAAATGCACAAATAATGTTTGCAACTGACACGGTAACTGTACTTAATAGTTATAAAAACAGAAATGGGTACAACATTAGGTAATAGTAGAGTAAGTTTCTTCTTTATTATTAACATTTCATCCTTAAAATGTCTGCGGCAAACTTTTGTGACGGTTTTGGTGTCCAATCTGTTCGTCCTGTAGCTACAATCCAATTACGGGGTAAATTGTTATGTTCAGGAAAACTACAACAAGCCAATAAAATTTTTCAGATATTTAATTAACAGACAATGCAGAATACATATTATTATTTCCTATAATATTGGGAAATAATTTATAGAATAGTTGACAGCACCAAAGATTTTAGGTTAAAATTTACAATTGTTATATTTGTGCTTTTTTAATAATAAATTTACGTTTAGAGTACATTATACACAATATATGAATTTTATAAAATGTTACAGAATGGCTAATAAGCGATACTTACGAATGAAAAGACAACCCTGGCATTTTCGTTCCACTATCACTTTTACACCCTAAAACACTATACACACACACACACACACACACACACGCGCGCGCACACCCACATACACACACGCACACACACACACACACACACACACACACACACACACACACACACACGTACCGTGTTTTTTTATAATGGTTGGAACACTAAGTCTAAATTGCTTACAACAAAATATAATATGAATCACTTAAAATTAAGCACGTAAAACTGTATTTTTTTAAAAACGATATCCCGCTACACTTTTGCTCAATCTTTGTTTAGCAAAGTAGTGTTAGTGCTACCTTGAAAAACGTAACAAGCTCAGCGAAACAAAAGGTCTCATCGTTCTATTCCATTTCTTGACACGACATCGGCGTAAGTTGCTCTATCTCCTGTATGACTGCGATGAAAGATATCAATTTGTCTATAGCATTCTCTGTCTACGTCAAGATCCCCACATCAGATTCACGACATGACATTTAGGCGCGCCACACACTACATACGGAATTCCGATTCAGAATTTATGAACGAAGCGAACGAGTCGGCCACATACATACGGAATCCCGTTTTGCCCGCAAACTTCCGTACGGAAAACCACCGTAGGTGTGTGACGGGTAATTGATTTTATATGGACTTGCTACGTTTGGAATCCCGAATCGGAATTCCGAAACAGAATCCCGAAACGGAACTCCGTACGTATGTAGCGGGCCTTAACAAATAATACTGACTACATAGGCAAATTATAATAGTGTTGTAAATATCTTACTTCGAATATCTTTATCGATATTTTTATTAAATAAAAGTTAAAACTCGATACTCATAGAACAACACGGACCAACGGCAGACCCTTTATATATTATATATTACTTGTATATTACTTGGGCAAAGAGAGTTGTTTTGAGTAAGATTCTAATCCTGTGTAAAACATGAGTGACTCATTATCAGTTAATAACAAATCTGTAGAAAATATTTTTAACATAACACTTGTCTGGGTTCCTACGGGCTTGTAATTGTGGACAGGAGTTAATTCCTTAAGGTTTTCTGCCTCTGGGCACTGTTCACTAGCAATATCAAGAGTCTGGATACACTGTTCACTTGCGATATCCAGAGACTGCGTACAAAATTCTTCAGCAAAATTTAGGTCTTCAGGTCTGAATTTGGGCGCAGAAGTGTGCGCCTGCTCATAAAGCGCCTTTTTAATATTACGTGCTAATAATCGTTCCTCTAAAGCTTGATCTTCCTGCGAAATAGCTTGCGTATTCCATGCAAACACTGATGGGACGGCAGAATTTTTCAAGTAACGATGCTGATGTTCATTACCTGAAAATTATCAAAATTGTTAAGGAAAATGTACTTATGTGTGGTGCAAGGTATTTTAAAACAATATCAAAGGATATACCTGTATAAATACTGTTTTTTTTTGTGATAATCAGTCTCTATAAAATGATTACGAAATAACCTCGAATTTTTTTCAGGCTTAAAATGTATTCTTCTTATAGTTTCAAGCCACATTTTTCTTACTTCTTCGTTCTTAAAGAATTGAGGTGCACCAATTTCTTTGCAATAAGGTACTTCACACATCTTTGGCATTGTGAAAATAGTAATTATTCAAAATATCTCATACAATTTTAACTTTTTTTGGTTAAAGCTATGATACAAATATAATACAAACACGATACAATCAAAGTATATAAAATAGTAGAGATTATCTAACAGTTTCAATATCTATCCTCAAATCACACCTCTCTGGAACTCCTTCCCTGATGACATCAGGACAGCTCTTAATAAGAATATTTTCAAAATAATTGTACTGAACTTAACGCCCTGGATAGAAAAGTCCACACTACCATGGCGGCCCATACGATGCATCATCCGAGATCGTCGGTAATAAGGCTATACTTGCCGCGAAAGCATGGTGGGCGTGGCTTCCTGAGCGCGCTCACCATGCATAATCGTGAAGTGTGTAGCCTCCGTGGTTACTTCTTGGCAAGAACGGATGATACATTCTATAAGGACGTCATTTCTTGTGATATAGGACTTACCCCTCTATCCTTAGCCAATGAGCAATGGCAAGACCCGGCAGTGCAGAGCATTTCAGACCGGGAGACCGTATGGAAGGAGAAGGAGCTCCACGGGAGGTTCTACAAGGCTCTACATGAGCCTTTCGTTGACACAGTAGCCTCCCTCCACTGGCTACGCTTTGGTGACCTCTTCGGGGAAACCGAGGGTTTTGTCTGTGCAATAATAATCCTTATTTTTATGTCCTCGACAGTCGTTACTCCCGTGGAGTACACCTCATTTTTCAAATAACCCCATAAGAAAAATCTAACGGTGTTAGATCCGGTGACCTTGCTGGCCACCGAGAAGGTCCGTATCGGCCAATACACTGCTCTCCGAACATTTCAGTGAGGCGCTGTCTGGCAGCCACCACTGAATGAGCAGGTGCTCCGTCAAGCTGATACCATAACCGGCTATTTTCCCCTAACGGTAATCCATCAACGTAATCCGCCACTGGGCCGTCAAGCAGTTCCAAAAACTTAGGCCCACTAAGGTTTCCTTCGATAAACACGGGACCAATAATTTGATCTCCGTGTATTCCAGCCCAAACATTAACGGCAAATCTGTATTGGTGCATAGACTCTCGACACAGTTGCAGATTTTCTTCACTCAAATAAGTTCTGCCGATTCCATATTCCGTTGCGCATGAATGTGCTCTCGTCAGTCCACATTATGTTAGCTAAAAAGTTAGAGTCATTAGCTACTCTGCTCAAGATCCATTGGCAGTAGGCTTCCCTGACTGGCTTATCTCTATCCAATAAAACCTGTACCTTTACATATTAACGTACGTACACGGAATTGGCGAGCTGCTCTTCGGAGACTTGAATTTGCATTACGAGCGAAATAATTCAATATTTGTTCTTCCTGAGCCACGGCTACTCGCGGAGGAATTTCAACCTGACGCGGGATCAAATATTGACCGTCGCGTAACCTTTGGACTGCCCGTATAAAATAATATACCTCTCTCGATCTGTTCGTAATGCCAAAGCCGCGTTTTGGTGGCACTCTCCGTAAATCAAAATCATGTCGGTGTATTCCGACGTCGTGAAATTGACACGAGGCATCTTAAAACTTATAAAAGTTAAAACGTTAAAAAGAAAAAGCGTACAATGGAGAAGATAACCATTTTTTGTTTTATATGCCAAAAAAAATCTACAAAAAATTATGAGAATAACTTTGTTTTTAAATTTTTTCTATCTTCAAAACTGACCGAGATATAAAGGCGCAAAGTTATCTTTTTCGATCTAAGCCGATCGAATCGATCGATCGAAAAAATATGGACAAATGTTATGAGAAGAGCACATCCTTTAGGACCGAACACGGTAGCATTTTGTTGTGAGGATCATTTCGATGTAAGTATTCAAATAATAATAACCTTCACATGATAGGTCTTGGTTATTGCTAGTAAATGCTTTCTATTAGGCATGTAGGTATCTACTCGAGTCGCAGTGTTTAAGTAACTAACGATTCATTGAACCTATCCACGCTTAATGATCATTATAATTTCAAGAAGAAACAATACCTAATACCTACATATTTAACTAAAACTACTTCAGTGTAAATAAACATCCAAACTTGGGTAAAGTACCTATGTAATGTAGATAAGTCAATGACCTGTCGTGAGTTCGTAAGTTTAGATACCTACCTATGTTTGCAGTAAATTTTAAAATGCTTATAATGCATATAAAGGTTAAAATATGGAATATGTTAACAAACGTTTTTATATTTTTACGATATTTCGAGCAAAAACTAAACACACACGCAGAGCTGTTCAACTTTCATACTTTGCGAGCCGCAAATAATGGAATAAGTTTGATTATGAAGTGGAGCACTTAAATTTTTTTTCTTGTTGTCGTATTTTTATGTCTTACATTGTTGGTACATATTTTAAATGTTGATGGAATACAAATTACGAGGTTCCTTATTTTTTTATAGACTTTAAATAAGTTTGTATTTTGTTCTAGGTCAAAAACGATATGGAAAACTACGTGAAGTACAAACTAGTTGGTGGTCGCCTCAAACTTAAAAAAGATGTTTATGTAATTCACAATTTTTAAAGCAAAATTATCACACGTTTATTCAACGAAATCAACGGAACTTCAATGACAATGACAAGATTCTTTTTATTTTTTCTATAGACGTTACTAGTAGTAACGTTATCATACAGCCAAGTTCATAATGAACATAGTCACGGTCTTATTCCACAGAGAAAGATAAAGAAATAAACGAAATTAGCCGCGAAATGCGACCTTGTTTTAATGGCGTGTTTAAATAAATTTAATTTTAATTTTTTACTGGCTGAAATCAGCCACCTGACAGACGAGACCGAGAGGCTGAACCTATTCTTATCATTAGCCAATGAAACCCAGAAGTATTAATGTAATAATGGGTACCTAGGTTATAAAAATATTATCTTATTCTTATTCATGCCTTTTCATTTTGACTCCGCGTATTTCAGCCGCGACAAAATCTTTGTTTCTTAGAAAATATTCCGCCACCATCATGTCACGGACTATTGGAAGGTTGTCAGATTGACCCTTTTGAAACCCTTCTTCCATCATTAAATACTTAAAAACACCAGAGCGAACGAGGGCAAACAATTCACCTGCGAAATATTACTACAAACGTATGATCGGCGCGCTGGAACGGTATGGCGGCGTGGCCGCATGGAACGAATGACGTCACGCGCTACTCGCGGGCACGGGAGAGATTTTAGAAATGTACGTAAATTTTCCACGCTTATAACTTCGGTAATAGTGCACCGATCGATGTGAAATAAAAACTAGAATTATGTGTTTGGTCTAGACTTTTTACCTACGTACTTAAAAGTCTAATATTGTAACCTAGTTATCTTCTCCATTTTAAGCGAGCTGTTACACTACTTCACTAAGTAATTAAATATGTTTTTTATCTAGCGTATTAAATGTGTCCTATCACAAATAAAAAATATAAAACAGTAAAAGTAAGCGTCCAATTTCGCACAAACTGCCACACCACCTTATCACAACTATAATTATCCTACTAAAGTGTCTTATAAAAAACAAACCAAAAAACTTATCAAAATGTCCACAAAACTAAAAAACAACAATTAAAACTCCAAGGACGCCTACGCGAAAATTAGGTCAAGTGACTCATGAACCATCCAAGGGTACCGGCGTCGGACTAAGGGACTTAAATCATCGTCCCATGCGGCAGAGAAATTCGAATATAAACAACACGCATCTTCACACCACTCCCTTCCATTTCTTATCACTTCACACATAGCGAATTATGCCTTCGGACATCTATTATAAGTAAATATTTTTGCTTGGAATTTGTTTTCACACACTAGCATCACGCGGTCCCTTTGTTTTTAATTTCGTGCATAAGAATTATGCCTTATATCGTTAGTCTTAAGTATATGTTTGTTTGATTTTTCTTTATTTTTGTAATTCGGAATGGCAACGTTTGAACTAGGTATCTTCGCCTTTGCTGGCCTTGGGTCTATGACCCTTTAGTATTCGTTAGGTGATAAATATATGCATTTACATGATGTTTAATATTAAATCGGAAAAAGAGGCTACTGGGACTAGGATGTTAATTTTTACATTTCTTTTAGTTATGTATGTGAAAAGAACGTTATGTAGGATATGTCTTTTTATTTAATGTGATAACTTCAAATTCACTCTGTATACGTTTATGCTGCAGTGCCAAAACCCATAGACTGAAAACTTGACTCAAAGTCTCGCAACTTGACTCAGTCAGGGTATGACCCCTTTTATAGATATACATGTTCTGTGCAAATGACTGTCGTATCTGTAGCTTGCTACATACCTATATTATCTATGTATTTTTTTAAATTATCTGCTGGTTCTGGCGGCAACTTGGCCGTCGACGGATTGTCGCTCCTGTTTTATAATGCTTTAATAATGGTTTGAAGTGGATTTTGATTCGTAAAAGTGATGCGATTTTATGAATTAAGTGTCTGCGAGTGAGAACTATTAGAGAAAACGACGAAACAAGTGCTTTGATGTTGATACAAACCTCAAGTTATTTAGATCTCTTGGGCGCCTTATGAACTTGAGTGGCTGTCGTTATGAACTTCACAATATGGCGCATCAGCATATTGTGAAGAAAAAAATCTATAAAAATGAAGAACTCGAAAGAAATGATAGTCTCAGAAGGGCTAGAACCCAGAGCCGTAAAGCCAGTTAAAAAATATCATTATTATGGTTTCTCTGTCTACCTGTCTACGATAATAAACTACCTATATAGTATATACGGAAACCGTAGTATCCTCTTAGTAGTCTGCACAGAGTACTTTTTTACATATAGGAAGTAGTCTGTGACGGAAACCGACCTCCGTTAGGCATGTCGATTCTCTCTTAAAAAAATCGATCTCTGAATCGATTTGAATCGAAGACACTAGAATCGATTCTCGATTAAATCGAAGATTAAAAGATCGATTTTCGATTAATCGCGACATTTTAAACATGAAATTTCAAGTATTTGCGATTTTTTTTCTTTAATTGAACTTTAATGGCTTTTTTTAAATAAAATATTAGTAATCTTATTAACTAACATTACTAATATTCCTTTTAACCACTCCTAGTAAGCTTGAAACACTTTTGTTAGGAGTGGTTCGCACATACGCCACTCTATCCTTTTTTTTTGCAAAGTGATTCCTTGTATCACTTTTATTTGACATTTAGGCTTAATAGAACAACAATACTTTTACAAAAGTGCAAACTGCAACGTACATTTCTCGATAAATCTGTTTCAATCTAATAACTCACCATTTATCAAATTGAAATAAATGCTACACGAACACAATACTGGTTATTTCCTTACTATAAATCTCTATAAACTTCAACATATAATATTTATTTACAGTACCTAGGTATTCAAAAAGTAATATGTCTGTACACACAGCTCACAGTATGTTTTTAATAATAAATAAAGTAAATTCACAAGTTCACAGTTCAAACAGGTTCACAGCTATAATGTTATATTGTAGTATGTATAAATTATAGTCTTTGTTCACAGCACAGATTAAGTTAGACCAACATTTCATATGTAGGATTAGAATTAGAATTTTGGTACTGAAAATGAAATGACAACTTTTCGATATAGTTGGATGCAAATATGAAAATAGATGAAAATAACTATTTACTTTATTCAAATATATATTGTGTTCAAATTATCAACCAAGTACGACCGGTTGTTTTTGCATCTCCCAACAGCAAAAAATTAAAAAACTGCGGTATCTTACCTCAGCCAGTTTGGGAATTTTATCGCTAGTTCTTGAATCAGATGAATCAGTCCGATTCGAGGGGTCCTTGGATCGATTCAGTGAATCGATGCAGTGCTCCGAATCGATCTCAAAAATTCGATTATTTTACTCCAAATAATCGATTTTTAGATTAATCGATTTTAGATCGACATGCCTACCTCCGATAGGAGTATAGTTACAGTGTTGTGTTCTGTGAAACCCGGGCCTTTGTAGTTAGAACATTTTTCTGTTCTACAGAAACTGGCATTGCATATTTAGTTCCACAACTCTCCAAAGGACGGCGCTGGAGTAAGTTTACGTTCGGAAGTGCGTTGTTTTAGTTAATTAAATCAAATTAAATGATCATATCACATTGACTAAATCGACGTGTTTATCATGTGAATTTAGATATTTTCACCAGAAAATGAGTTAAACAACTAATTTTATTAAGATTTAGCTGCTTTAAGTCTAGTTTATTCGTTTAATTCGAAGATAGAATAATGGTGTTTTAATTTCTAAACGTGACCACCCTCTACCACCATTTTGTTTGTTTTTGAATTTGACATTGGCGTTTTCATAGAGTATCTTTTGGCGTTTTGTTTTTCTGACGTACTTAACGATTGTGCTTTGAATGTTATGAATTTTTGATATTTTTCCTATATTTTCTTACGACTTGGCTATTCTTGGACTTCGATTATCTTTGCTTAATATAGTGGCCCATGCACGTGAAAGGGACTTCGATTATCTTTTCTTCGGACATAGTTCGTATAGTTTAGTGATGGCCGCGGATAAAATTTGCTGTGTTTCAGGATGTACTAAGAGCTGTGAGTAAATCTAATTAATTACAGGTTTTACTAGTCAATATATATTCTATATACGTCTACGTGATGTTTTCGAGAGTCATTACGAATCGTCTCGCACGCAGACTCGACGACTTCCAGCCTCCCGAACAAGCCGGTTTCCGAAAAGGCTTCAGTACCATGGACCACATACATACCCTGCGGCAGATTATACAGAAGACTGAAGAGTACAATTTGCCACTTTGCCTGGCGTATGTGGACTATGAGAAAGCCTTTGATTCCGTCGAAATTTGGGCGGTGCTGCAGTCCCTTCAGCGGTGCCAAGTTGACTGTCGGTATATCGAAGTGCTGAAGTGTTTGTACAGTAGGGCTACGATGGCTATCCGAGTACAGAACCAGAGCTCGAAACCTATCCAACTGCAGAGAGGTGTAAGACAGGGTGACGTCATATCCCCGAAACTCTTCACCGCTGCTTTGGAAGACGTTTTCAAGCTACTGGACTGGAAAGGATACGGTATTAACATCAATGGCGAGTACATCACTCACCTTCGATTTGCCGACGATATAGTCCTTATGGCAGAATCGCTGGAGGACTTAAGCACTATACTCAATGACCTCAATAGTGCCTCCCAACAGATAGGTCTTAAGTTGAACATGGACAAAACAAAGATCATGTTTAATGTCCATGTCACACCTATGCCGGTAGTTGTTGGGAGCACTATGCTCGAAGTTGTTGACGAGTACGTTTACCTGGGACAAATAGTCCGACTAGGTAAGTCCAACTTCGAGCGCTAGGTCAATCGACGGATTCAACTCGGCTGGGCAGCGTTCGGGAAATTACGACATATCTTCTCGTCAGGTATACCTCAATCTCTAAAAACTAGATTGTACAACCAGTGCGTGTTGCCAGTGATGACTTACGGATCTGAGACGTGGTCCTTCACTGCTGACCGTATGAGGACGCTCAAGGTCGCTCAGCGAGCTATGGAGAGGGCTATGTTCGGAGTTTCTCTGCGTGATAGACTCAGAAATGAGGATATCCGCAGTAAAACCAGAGTGACCGACATAGCCCAACGGATTAGTAAGCTGAAGTGGCAATGGGCCGGCCATATAGCTCGAAGAACCGATAACCGATGGGGAAGAAAGGTTCTCGAGTGGCAGCCTCGTACCGGTAGGCGTAGTGTAGGGCGACCCCTCACTAGATGGAGTGACGACCTGGTAAGATATGCAGGAAGTCGATGGATGCAGATGGCTCAGGACCGTGCTTTGTGGCATTACTTGGGGGAGGCCTATGTTCAGCAGTGGACTTGTGAAGGGCTGTAATGATGATGATGATGATGATTATATATATAAGTCAGTGTCACCTTGGGCAACAATGTGATACCTAGCACAGACGCAGGTAGCCCAAGAGTTCTGCATCACTTTTCCACCCCTAGAGCCAATACCTTGCTATGTATACTTATAACACTACTACTTATACTACTGTCATTACACTTTTCAAAAACGCTTCTAATATATTTTTTTTTTTGTAGGTGAAGATGGCTTTATACTTCACAAATTTCCAAATTCTACAAAAGATCCAACACGCTTTTATACACGGGTTAAGCAGTTGGTGGAAACTTTCTGTGCTTAGATATGTATGTGTTTAAGTACCGAAGAATTTGTCATATACCTTTTGAATCCAAGTACGGGACGGAGTAAAATGTTAAGTAATATTGCAATACCAGCATTGCATATGAAAGGTTAGTAAACATTTGCATTAACATTGTAATGATCTATTCTTAATATTATGAATGTTAAAGTTAATATGGAAGTTTATTCCTCAAATAATTAATTTTACTATCAAACATGAATAATTGAATGTATAAATTTTGAATCATTGTTAAACTATGTTCTGCAATACTAATTTTCAACTTCCATGTTGACAAAATATTATATATGACATGCAAAGCAATTTTATGGAAAGTTTGTTATTTCTTATTAACAGTTTGATTCAAATGATAATAAAAAGCTTATAAATTAAGGCTTGTTTAAAGCTCATATGAATATCAAAATCTTTTTTTTTTATAGAATAGGCTGACAAACGAGCACACAGTCCACCTGATGGTAAGTGGTTGCTGCGGCCCATAGACATCTACATCTATCTTCCATTACAAATCAAAATGCAGATGCGTTGTCACCCGTGAGGACTGAGATGGAATGCCTCATTTCCAGTAAAAAGGGTCTCCGGTTCTCTACACTCACCATACGAAATACAGCAGCATTAAGCTACTATTTCACGCTGGTATTCTGTGAGAGCGTGGTCCTTCCCCGGTCGAGCCGACCCATTCGTGCTACAACTATACTACTAATATAACTGCAGCATGGCTCTACCACGTAAAAAAATCTACACCAGTTTATAAATATTAAACTTGCTCAGAGTACAACTGGGACAACATGAGTTTATGTTGTAATAACAAATATATAGTGATCTAAAGATCTTTTCCAGTACTAATGAGAATATATATTGCATCAACATACTATATTGTAGAATATGTTGTATGTTTAATTATTTTTTAATCATATTGTCCTTTAGTATCTATTTCAAGTTATGATGATCTTCAATTTGATATCCCGTTCTTTCACTTCATTCAATCTTAGAATATCATATTTAAAGTTTAGATGCCCAAATTTGTGCAGTATTCATTTGCTTAAGAACAAAAAAGTTAGTATTTCATTTGGTCTTATTACCAAACTTAATTAATCACAAGAGAAGTTACTTGATTTGCCTCAGTCTTTGTAAAATTCGACATTGCTGTAAGATCCATAATTTACATTATAGTATGCATATTTTTCACAGGTGTTCTATTGTACAACTAATACTAATAATAAACTTTTATTTTAATAAAATAGAATGTGTAACTTTTAGCTTCATTTTTATTTGTTTTATTTTGTTATGCTACTTGTGGTATTTGTTGTTTGATATTGTCTGTTGGAAGATGTTGGTAGTCCTTCAGTCTTAGTCGTTCAAATTCTACATGACTAATATGTGTATGCTGTAATTTTTGCTGATTGGTAGTAGAGGAATTAATCTTTGCAATTAATAAACCCAAGCAGGTTAGAATTTTTATTAGAGCCGTCAGTTCACATTTCTCTTTATACTATTGTTAAGTTGTCAATATATTTCAAGTACAATATAATCATTCATTGTATATACTGATTTTACAGGTGCTGTTGCTAAGATATCACCCTTAGCTGAAGTTACAAATAAAAATAATACTCTTAAAACACATTATACACAAGAAACTGCTTCAATATCAAGTTATCTGCAAGAGACAACTACTGCTCAAACATCCAGTAAGTTAAAATAGATTTTATTGTATAAATTAAATTGAGGATAATACATTGTAAATTAATTTTATTTAAAAAAGTCCCACTGGGTTTTGTGCTGGTTCTGGTAAAGGTTTAATATCAAGTTGCTTTAATAGGGGATTGTGGGGCGGGGGGAAGGGAGGTGGAGAGGGATAGATTCGCCCCCCATCTGTCCCCCCCACCATGAGATGCATGGTATTTTTATATTAAATGTTAAAGATCAAAATTTTATAAGAAAAATCACCTTAATAGGTAGACAGGGAGGGGGCGTGACCCCTCTTCACCGAAGCAACACCAAAGTTTAGTTGATAGAGCCACCGTTATTTCTGGGTGGTTTATGAAAAAATAACCACAAATCTTTCTAACCAAACCTATCTGAGTTGGTGTGGCCCAGGTCCCGAGCTTGCTTGCTCGCTCTTGTACCAAATAGAACATCAAAATGTTAACTTTAATAATTACTTTAATAAGTAAACATATTTTATCACTTTTGCCATTATATTTCATCATGTTTCGCCTCCACAAGTACTCCACTATTGCATTACTAAAATATACTCTTGAAAACTGTTAAGTTTCGTGTAAGGTGTTTCATAGTCGAAAAAGTCGGTAATGACGCAAACTACAACCCCCTAAATGATCTAAGTCGACTTAACCTGTAACCCTATCATATTGTATATTTCAATATTTATCTACTATGTTCCAAATTATGATTCAAAATGCAATCAACTTGCTACAATTAAATTTATTTTTACTAAATTATAGTACACATTTTCTAGGTCTATATAAATATAATGTTTTGTCATTTTAATTTCAGGCTTGAAGGTGACTAAGCCCAAAAGGACTCAAATTAGTACAAGAGTTACAATGTTAAAAAAGAAAATTAAAGACTTGATTATAGCAAATGAGAAATAAGAAAGTATGAAGAAAGAACAAAAAGACTGAAGAAGAAAATGAATCTATTAGAAAATACTACTTTCTTGAAAGCATTTAAAAGTTTTATCACAATGGCAACAGTTTTTACGATGCTACAATTTTGAGAATGTGGTAAACACAAAAGGGACAGACAATTCACACCTGATGAAAAAGTGATGGCATTACATTTTTTTAACATGGGCCAAGAGCCTACAGGATGCTGCAAAAGATATTTGTTCTGCCATCACCTTTCACCTTAAGCAGGATGGTATCTAAGGCCAATATTAAGCCTGGTATAAATGAAAATACATTTTACCAGCTTAAGAAGAAAGCATCTATCTTAAATGAAAACCAATGATAAATTGTGTACACTGGTTTTTGATGAAATTGCCTTAACACCACATATTGGGTATGACAGGAAAAATGACAGGATTACTGGTTTAGTTGACAATGGTGATGTAGTGAGGACTGAAATTAGAATAGAGGTATTCTAAAAACTATAAACAGCCGATATCATATTCATTTTGTGCTTGCAGTACAAAAAAAGCTGAATTAGCCTTAATGATTAAGAGAAATATTAGAAAATTGAAGGGGTATGGCTTTAAAATCCTTGGTACTGTATGTGACCAGGGAACATCAAATGTTCGTGCCAAGTGGAACATAGTAGATAAATATTGAAACCCTGTATATATATTTCAATATAAATTAAATTGGTTAAGTCGACTTAGATCCTTTAGGGGGTTGTAATTTGCATCATTACCGACTGTTACGACTATGAAACACCATACATCAAACCTAACCGTTTTGAAGATATTGGGTATTTAAGTTTTTTTTTTATAGAAATTGTCAACTTTATGTCTATTGTACTATTTTTTTGTAATTTGTGCATCTTATTTTATTTTTCTTATAACTTTTGTGTAGTAGATAAGTTGCTTTATTATTTTAAATACCAAGATCTTAGGTAAATAAACTAAATTTTATGTTATTTTAATTCGATGAATTTACTTTGTATACTGTCATTACGGCCTACTTATAATAATTACTGTTGCATTTATGAATATAAAATTGTTACTTTGATGAAATATATTGATTGATCGACATTTATTTCTGAAATTGTATAGATTGCTTAATCCTTAATTTTTTTTACTGGTGATGGGTGTAAATTACCTGAATAAAGATGATTATTATTTTTAAATTGAGTTTTCTTTTTTATGATATACTTTTGATTACATAATTCTGCAACTAACTAGTTTTGTGCCTATATGCACAAAACTAGTTAGTTGCAGAATTATGTGAACTTGTAAAATTCATTAAAAATAATCAGTAGTCAGTACACCAGGGATGGGGCTGTACTATATATAAAATATATTTATAGATAGATATATCGTCCGTTTAGTTCGACAACTCCACTATAGATGTCTCTGTACCATGGAATCGACTAGCAACTCTATTCCAGGTATATATAATGTACTCTGTGGTGAAACCGACCCCAGGAAACCTGAAGACATTGAGAAAGCTCCTGATAATAGATGTGTACCATGTTAATATTTATATGTTTTTTATTTCTTATTTACTGCATCTAGTACTTTATTTTCACCACACCATGGGTTGACTGATAAAAAATGCCAACTGCCGTGAAGCCACCCTTTGTTACCTTAATGTAAATAATATAGAGTTTATGATTATCATTAAGTCATAAAATATGAATATTGGACTTTATTTTTATTTATTTCTTTTCAGGTTACGTGGTGTAGAAAATGAAATTAAAGAAGAGAAGATGTTTTTTTAATTTTTGTAAAAGAATGGCCAGGTTTTTAACCCTGACGAAAAATAAATAGCATTGCTTCTAATAAGAAATAACTTGAAAAGTAAAACATTAAGCACTTAAATATGATTCCTGTGGTTTAGTTTGCTTTATTTAATGAATTATAAATATTGCTCTGTTTCTCGTCAAATTGTACTTATTTATGTAAAATGTTATGTACAATTTTCTAATTTGTTTATATACCTTAATGTGCCTTTAATTTAATCCTAAAATTACATGTGTATGTATATGATGTTGGTGTGGTTGAATAAAAAATAAATAAGGTAGATGTATTATAATTGTTTCATTAAGTAATATTATTCCTGTATAAAGCACTTATGTCGATATCGAGAAAATAAGAACACCACTAAACATCGATATCGATAATTTGAAGGATGTGTGCTTGCAATCCCTAAGCTATACATAGCTATACTAAATTGTATAGTCATTACTCATCTGTCAAAATGGGCGACTGCAGCGCCAAAAGGCGTAGTTGGGAAACTTGACTAAAAGTTACTGTCGTATCTGTAGCTTACTACATATTTATTATATTTATCTATGCAGGAAACTGATCGCAAAGTAATACGAAGTGCTAGCGCAGTTGTTAATTTGAAATTTTAAAATTGATATAATTAATTTTATACCTTGTGGAAAGTGCAAAAGAAAATAATACGTCTACAAAGAACTGAATGTGTATAATAATATAAAATTATACATTTTCTTACAGTCGTAAACACTGTGATAAGCTGATAACTTCAAAAGGAACTAAAAACCCAAATAACTATGGAGTTACAAACTTCTAAAACAATATTTTCTTACATTTTGGACGATTGGAAGTTATTGTTTTTTTTTACTGCAATTTTTTTAATATATTTCTATGGTACAAGTACTTTCAGTTTTTTTGAAAAAAAGGGAATCAGTTATATAAAGCCAAATTTTTTTGTGGGAAGTTTGTGGAAACGAATTTCTAAACAGATGGCCTATAATGAATTTCAACTATACATATATGATTACTTTAAAGGAAAACCATATGGGGGTAAGTTGATTTTTTTCCTCAAATCAATTATGAGCTTTTTTTACAAATACACACACTTGTGGTTACCATTTATAATAGAAAACTGATAATAACTAACTTGTAAGTTTGAACTGAAACTGAGTACCAGACTGAGAAGACAGATGCTGGTTAACTATTTCACTTCTTTGCTGTACTCATTCATAATGACAAAGTAAGTATATGCCTTTGTCTGGTTGGCTTAGTGTAAAGATCTTATGGACTACTTAGAGGCTAGCTACTCTACACCTGTGCTCTAGGCAGACAATATTTTCAGTAAAACTAGATGTCCAGTACTTGTGTATGGCAAGTAGGGGGGAGGGGGAGTCCAGGGGAAGCTACCTTCTACCCTTCCTCCTTTCAGAAAAGTATACTTTACGAGTAATGATTTTTTTACACTTTTTAACACAGGAATATTGACCCAAAGTTACTTTTGCAACAACTTCGGAGCTGCGAGAAGTGCAGCCCCTTCGTCCTCGCGTATTAACTCGCAGACATCCATGCTCACCCTGAAGCTTTGGCTTATTAGTTGCCTTTGGCGACCAGCCTTAGCCTACCAGCCTCAGCCGATACAACTTGCATATGTATCTGAGATTTGCTACAGCAATAGGGAGTTGCTCCAACCCACGCCTACGGCTTTACAAAAATACTAGGGTTGGGGCAGCCAGGACTATGTGGAGTCGGGCATGTTGATTTGGTTTTAATATAGATTCAACCTATCTTATCTCGAAAGTTAGGTTGTCCTAAACTCTGCTATGAAAGTAGTAAATGAACAATGTAATGTCAATTGTTATTATTTGGTTTTCTGAAAAATGCAATTAAGCAATGACTGCTCTCCACTGCCACTCAATTTGTTGCGTATGAGTCCCATCTTCAGCCACAAATAGATTGTCTGGGTCCAATAATTAATTTTTTATGGGTGTTTTTATGGGTACCTATGTTAAAAAATGGATATAAGTGCATTTCAATATATGCAATTATTAGTGAAATTAGTTTTATTGTGAATTGAATGAATTCAAAACGCATTTCTGAACAAGAACAGTGAAAAAGGTTCAAGCTTAACCCTGACAGGCCTTCTTAGCTGATAATTTTTATGTGGTAGAGCCATGCTACAGTTATATTAGTAGTATAGTTGTAGCACGAATGGGTCGGCTCGACCGGGGAAGGACCACGCTCTCACAGAATACCAGCATGAAATAGTAGCTTAATGCTGCTGTATTTCATATGGTGGGTGTAGAGAACCGGAGACCCTTTTTACTGGAAATGAGGCATTCCATCTCAGTCCTCACGGGTGACAACGCATCTGCATTTTGATTTGTAATGGAAGATAGATGTAGATGTCTATGGGCCGCAGCAACCACTTACCATCAGGGGGACTGTGTGCTCGTTTGTCAGCCTATTCTATAAAAAAAAATATAATTGAAATCAAGTACTGGATGTCTATAGCAAATCCAAATTGGCTTCTATAAAATTGAGGTCACTAATAAGTTACTTAACTCATCTCTCCACTTAGTTTAATGTTGCTAGGTGGCATTTTGCAGCACCAGTCCATATGTGACAGCAGTATTTTATGCACAACTGTTTTGCACTTACTATAGAGTAAGAAGCTGTGCTGCACTTTTGCAAGGACACCAACATCATAGTTTACTATACTTTTCAAAATGTTTTTAATTTTTTATTTAAACAATCTTTATTTGTGTATATACATAAATTTTTTTTAAATATACTGAGAGGCCTAAATTAATATTATACTTAAAATATCTTTTATATCTTAAGCTTTAGATCATTGAAACATAATCATGTCAAAAATAGCTTTAGCATCAGATCATATTAATTTATGTGATACTCAAGCATTAATAACAACCTTTCCCTCTGATTTTTATACACTGCACTCTAATTACTCTTTATGTCTTGATGTTAGTTTTTTCTTTTTGTTAAAAGTTTATTTTTTGCCTTTTGAGTGGACTAAAGAATATATATTTTTAATATAAGCGATTATTTATTATGGTAAGCACTTATTAGTAAGGTTTTACATGACACAGTGGTATATGTATATACACATATATATATATATATATATATATATATATATATATATATATATATATATATATATATATATATATATATATATATATCCATTGTTTTTAAATTGCACATTGATCTATTAGTTTCATATATATTTGTCAAAGACTTTTAAAGCCCGCCAACAAACAATCATCATCAGTCTCATAATAGGAATATTTGCCATAGTTGAAATTCATGGCAACCAGTTTGCAACTGAAGTTTTTTGTGTAAAAATCCTAAATTCCATAACAAATATACATAATTTATTATTAGTCTACTACTAATTTATAATAATATTGTTCAAAAGCTCCCATTACAGGGACACTACAATATATTTTCAAAAGCTCCCTTGACAGGGAGGTTCTTCTCTATTGCTCTTTCCATCCCCTCTCACCTTTAAATCCATGGAAATTAATAATAATAATAAAAAGGCGTAGGGAATTAACGACAATTAAGTGACAAAACTGCTATGTCATCGCAGTCAGCCAGCACCTTGCAAAGAGGTGTGAGCGCCATGCCTCGGCAGTATTTAGGGTGCTAAGGCTCATTTGTGCTTATGGCCGCACACGATATGGTGCAGGACCTGGGCGTCTCCCGTTAATTAACACCCAAAAATATGGCTGATGGACAAAAAGATATTGCGCAAAAGGCCGCTGCCTGGAGGTTGCCAGGGCGCGTCTGGAGCTGGCGCTGGACGCAACAATATGCGGGCCGCCAGCTGAACGCGGAGCGCTGCAAGACCACCTAGCAGCCCCCCGCACCAATCATCTCCACCAGAAGGCTTGGTGTCGGCTGGGTCTGCTCTGACTCAGCAAGCAGTACCCGGATTCGGATGCATCACTTTTTTGAAGAGCTGGAGCCATCACTAACCGTCACTGAGCAAAACCTGACAGACCGAGTTCTGTACATCCTGCGCTCCAACATATTTGGTGACGCCGAACTCGAACGACTACGACGTGAGGCTGTGCCTTCATTGGATGAAAATGCTACGGCTGGGAATGCGGCGCCACTAATTGGACAGCAACCTGCAAACGTGGATGCTGTCGTAGACTTTCCAGTTGTGGTTGATTCACACGATGATGGAATAGTCTCCCATGAACTAGAGAAAATGAGGACCATATTGGAAGAGGAGGTGTCGGAAACGTGCAGTACACCTCTCGAAAATCGACCGTGACTCCCCCGCATACCCCTAAGCAAGCGGAATCAGGCTGTCGTGCGGGCTCTTAACCCATTGCTGACCTATTTGGATGCCAGCCGGGACCTTTGCGAGACCTTTGTATTATTGGCGCCAAACTTCCCTGGCTGGACCCGCTACTAAACAAAGTAGCGCCATCCCAGCCTGGAGAAAAAGAATTGAGGATCGTATCGCAAAGGTAAGGGTCCTCATCGGCAAACTGACTAGCTTCAGGTCGGGTAATAATAGGCGGTGAGTTTGCGCACCGTTAGAATGGCGTTTGCTGGGACAAATATCAGTTTGTCTCAGCCGAATATCACGCAGAAACTAACGGAGCGTATAAATGACCTTAAGTAGAGAATCTTGCGGATTCGGCGATGTACCGAGAGGTTAAGGCGGTTTAACCAGAATCGTCCCTTCCAGAGTGATCAGAAGAGGCTCTATAAATTATTGGAGCGACCAAAGGCATGTGGAGCTAGCCCAGGACCGGATCAGGCCGATACTGTCGCATTCTGGCGTGGCCTATGATCAGAGCCCGTAAACCACAGCGAGGGCCCTTGGATGGAAGTTGTGGCGAGCCTATGGACCTATGGACCCCGTCACCATAACGCCGGAAAACGTGGCTGAGGTGGTCCGTAGGGCCCCGAACTGGAAAAGTCCAGGACTCAACGGGCTGCATCATTACTGGCTGAAGGGTAGTGTAGTGTGTCACGCTGTGCTTGCCCAACAGTTTCAAAGGGCTCTCGACCATAAGTCGCTCCCGAGCCTCTTCACTACTGGGATCACTCACTTGGTTCCTAATGATCAGGATACCATAGATCCGCAAATACCGCCCCATCAGGTGTCTGCCCACCATATATCTCCGCCGCCTGGATAGACTACAGAAAGGCATTTGAGTCGGTGCCCCATACATGGCTAAAGAGATCATAAGGTATTACCTCGAGCTGTACAAGGTTGTCTGTACAGTAAGAGACTTCCTCAAGCAGTGTATGGGGCAATGGAGTATGATCCTTTGTCATCTGGGCGAGCGGATGACGGCTGAGGTACGAGTGTGGAGGTGAGTATGCAAAAAACTGTCTAATTGTAACAGTTTCTTAGCGATAAAAATTTAAGGTCGATTATTTTTCTTTTGTGATTTCTTAAAAGAATGTTTTTAAGCATTGTGTAGGTCGCATTGATTGACATCTAGGAATTTGTGATTATTTTTCATTAGTATTTTTAGTTTTAAATTTCGAGTTGCTGAACATCACTTGTGAATTCAGCAATTCCATCAGCATGGAGTTTGGGACAGATAAGTGTGCGGTGCCGACCCTTCCCGAGGCTGAAACATAGCAATACCTGGGTATGTCACAGAACATCGGTATCGATGAGGCGGGTAATGAAACAGTCGGTTTGCGACGTGTTTTATGCACGCTTGAGCAAAGTGCTTAACAGCCTTTTGTCCGGTGTGAATAAGACACGCGCATATAACGGGTGGGTCATGCCTGTCCTTATGTATACTTTTGGCGTACTCAGGTGGACTCAGACTGAGCTTAATGCCCTGGATTGAAAAGTCCGCACTACCATGACGTCCCATAGAATGCATCACCCGAGATCATCGGTAGTGAGGCTGTATGCGGCCGCGAAAGGTGGACGCGGCGCGCTCACCATGCATAATGGCGAAGTGTGCAGCTTCCGTAATTACATCCTGGTGAGATCAGATGATTCATCATCATCATCATCATCATTACAGCCCTTCACAAGTCCACTGCTGAACATAGGCCTCCCCCAAGTAATGCCACAAAGCACGGTCCTGAGCCACCTGCATCCATCGACTTCCTGCATATCTTACCAGGTCGTCACTCCATCTAGTGGGGGGTCGCCCTACACTACGCCTACCGGTACGAGGCTGCCACTCAAGAACCTTTCTTCCCCGTCGGTTATCGGTTCTTCGAGCTATATGGCCGGCCCATTGCCACTTCAGCTTACTAATCCGTTGGGCTGTGTCGGTCACTCTGGTTTTACTGCGGATATACTCATTTCTGAGTCTATCACGCAGAGAAACTCCGAGCATAGCCCTCTCCATAGCTCGCTGAGCGACCTTGAGCGTCCTCATACGGCCAGCAGTGAAGGACCACGTCTCAGATCCGTAAGTCATCACTGGCAATACGCACTGGTTGTACAATCTAGTTTTTAGAGATTGGGGTATATCTGACGAGAAGATATGTCGTAATTTCCCGAACGCTGCCCAGCCGAGTTGAATCCGTCGATTGACCTCTCGGTCGAAGTTGGACTTACCTAGTCGGACTATTTGTCCCAGGTAAACGTACTCGTCAACAACTTCGAGCATAGTGCTCCAACAACTACCGGCATAGGTGTGACATGGACATTAAACATGATCTTTGTTTTGTCCATGTTCATCTTAAGACCTATCCGTTGGAAGGCACTATTGAGGTCATTGAGCATAGTGCTTAAGTCCTCCAGCGATTCTGCCATAAGGACTATATCGTCGGCAAATCGAAGGTGAGTGATGTACTCGCCATTGATGTTAATACCGTATCCTTTCCAGTCCAGTAGCTTGAAAACGTCTTCCAATGCAGCGGTGAAGAGTTTCGGGGATATAACGTCACCCTGTCTTACACCTCCCTGCAGTTGGATAGGTTTCGAGCTCTGGTTCTGTACTCGGATAGCCATCGTAGCCCTACTGTATAAACACTTCAGCAGTTCGATATACCGACAGTCAACTTGGCACCGCTGAAGGGACTGTAGCACCGCCCAAATTTCGACGGAATCAAAGGCTTTCTCATAGTCCACATACGCCAGGCAAAGTGGCAGATTGTACTCTTCAGTCTTCTGTACAATCTGCCGCAGGGTATGTATGTGGTCTATGGTACTGAAGCCTTTTCGGAAACCGGCTTGTTCGGGAGGCTGGAAGTCGTCGAGTCTGCGTGCAAGACGATTCGTTATGACTCTCGAAAACAGCACGTAGACGCGGCTCAGAAGGGAAATCGGTCTGTAGTTCTTTAAGAGAGCGTTGTCGCCTTTCTTAAAGAACAAGACCACCGCACTTCTGCTCCACGCCTCTGGAGTAGTGCCACCATGGAGGACGGTATTGAAGAGCTTCTGAAGGACTTCGAGTACCGGTGTTCCACCCGCTTTCAGAAGCTCCGCTGTAATTCCATCCTCGCCTGGGGCCCTGCCGTTTTTAAGGTGCTGGAGAGCCATTCTAATCTCGCTTAGACTGACGTCCGGGATATCATCGGAATAGTGTCGGATCAGAGTTGCTCTTGGATCGTTACTCACACTTGCGTATGGCTCCAACGGTGATGTGTACAGCTGCCCATAGAACCTCTCAATCTCACTCAGAATCTCAGGTGTCCCGGAAACGATGTCGCCACACTCAGTCTTCAGCCTTGACAGTTGGCTCTTACTGGCAGACAGATCTCTGGCAAAGACTTTGGAGCCCTGGTTCCGCTCGATTGCTTCTTTAATACGAGCAGTATTAAAGTTACGTAAGTCTCGCCGCATGCATTTGGAGATCTGTCTGTTCAGTTGCCTGTATGCTGTCAAATCTGTTGATGATTGCAGCCTCATCTCCCGTCTAACAGCCATGAGATTAAGAGTGTGATCGGAGAGTTTTTGTGTTCTTCTGCGGCGGGTCTTGCAGAACTTAGCTACGACTTCATGGACAGTTTCCACGAGCTTGTCATTCATATCGTCCACTGCATTGCAATCTTGTAGGCGCTGAAAGCGGTTACGTAACTCGAGCTAAAATTTTTTGGGATTCTGGATTAGAGCACGAGGGGGACGGAGCGTTGACTTCATTAGACGAGAGCTCTCCAACTTAACGTTTAGGTTCAGTGTGCCTCTAACCATTCGGTGATCGCTGCCAGCTTTCACCCTTGCGATCACTGAGACATCACTGAACAGTTGGCGTCTGGTCGTCATAATGAAGTCAATCTCATTTTTTGTCGAACCGTCGGGGCTCGACCAGGTCCACTTCCTGTGGGGCCGCTTCTGGAAGAAAGAGTTCATCATAAAGAGTCCCTCTTTCTCCATAAAGTCGGCCAGCTGCTGGCCCCTTCGGTTCCGTCGCTCTACTCCAAATTTCCCTAACTTCAGCTAGCTTCTAGCTCACCGTTTTCTCTTCTGCCTAGTTTTGCGTTGAAGTCTCCCATCAACACCGTGTAGTGGGGTTTGGAGGAATGCATGGCTTTGGAAATATCCTCATACATTTCCTCCACCTCCTCATCGGGATGTGCCGAGGTTGGTGCGTAAACCTGTATGACCTTCAGCGAATACCGTTTGGTGATTCTGAGTATCAGGTACGCGACCCTCGTCGACACACTCCCAATCTTTACAACGTTGTTGACGAGAGACTTGTGGACGATAAATCCGACACCTCCTGGGACAGGTGGTCGCCCTCCCGGTGATAGAACAAGTTGCCGGATACGAGAATCACCGTGTCCTCCCTCTCTCTTCGGACCTCGGATAATCCTATAATATTCCAGCGCAACTTGTCTATCTCTTCTTCCAGCTCCAGTATCTTCTCGTCAGTCCTCAGTTGTTGCCAGGTCGAGTCGTCGTAGGTGGTAACCGAACCTCCACCGGAGATTCTTAGCACTCCCTGCCCCGCCGTTACCATGGTCGCCACCGTAGCCTGGAATAGCGGGGCCGCCGGGGACTGGAGGCCGTCTATTTGTGTAATTGTTCATGGGGGGTATATTGCCATAGTTGCCACGCTTGGCGAGCGGGTTGGCAACCGCAGTTTTTTTTTGTCGTACAGTTGCTGCTATCAGGAAGATGCTTCTGCCCATCTCCTGCCTGTTTCCCTCTGTCGCCTTTTACGACACCCACGGGAAGATATGGGGTAGTGGATATTCTTAACCGCCACTACACGGCACGGATTGGATGATTCATTCTATAGTAAAGTGATTTCTTGTGGTAAAGGGCTTACCCTCTATCTCCGCTCTGGGCTCAAATGCAGAAGGTGATGCTTCTCAATACCGCCCGCATCGTCCGCCGGTTTCTCTCCCTTTCCCCCTAACCCTCGACCGTTTGGTCTCCCCTGCCGAGGGCTTCCATCTGGTTGGGCTTTTATTTATTTATGTATTTTTATGTATTTATTTCATTTTATTGATATTTATGTATATTTATCATTCTCATTTACAGTTTATATATTTATAACCCAACTAAAATATATTTCGAAATTATTATAAATAAATTAATTATAAATAATATAAATATATTACATACCTAGATACATAATAAAAAATAAATAAAGTTCTAAAATATATTTAGAACCCAACCAGATGAGAAAACCATATAGATATCACAAAAATAATAATAATGGCCCTTTATTCACATACATTGATACAAAAAAGTTAATAATACAGGTTAAAATAACTTCAAATAAATGTTTTTTTTTCTATTTAGCTTTTGTTTACTTGTCTCTATAATCCATCTGTTTGCCTTTCTTTGGCAAAGGCCTCCTCCAATTTTTTCCAGAACTCTGTATTTCCAGCTGTTCTAGTCTATATGTTGCCAGCCACTACTTTGATCTCATCACCACATCACCTACCTCTTTTCCTTTTCTTGAATCTTGTGTACCAATACATTATTATTTTACTCCATGTGTCTGTTCTCCAAACTGTATATCCTGTCCACATCCATTTAAACTTCTTTGTGGTGACTGTCACATCTTTTGTTCTTGTATGTTTCTTTATGGTTGTGGTTTTTACTCTGTCGGATAATCTTTTTTCCATTATGCTTCTCTTCATGGCGTTTTGACAAATTTTTAGTTTTCTAATATAGGTTTTGGTGAGGGCCCAGGACTGGCATCCATATGTGAGGACTGGGAAAATACAACTGTCAGAGTTTGTGTTTGATGGTCATGCCAGTACCTTTGTTTTTCATTAAGTATTTCCTTTAGCCTGCAGTATTGCTTCCAAGCGTTTCCTATATGTCTGTTGATTTCCTTTGCAGTTATATCCATTGGAAATTCATTAGCATCCAGGTATTGTATATTCCTTACACTATTTTTAACAAAACATTATTTCTCAGGAATATTTGAGGGACGAAGACCAACTCTGTACATTTTTGACCCTGACCTTATAAAAGCTATAGCCATACGCGATTTTGAACATTTTGTGGACAGGAACTCAATAGACAGTAATGAGCCCGGATATTTAAAACGCTCTTTACTTAATTTGAAGGTAATTATAAGACTAGCATTTTAAAAACAATTATTTTATCATATAAATCGGAAATAATACTAGTTTAATATTTATACCAGTAAATAAGTTATAAAATAACTAATTTAATGCGTTTCGATTTTATCCAAGGGATCAGAATGGAAAATTATCCGCAGCGCAATCACACCAGCTTTCAGTTCCGCACGCCTGAAAAACATGCTTCCGCTCATTCAGCAAAGTTCAGACCAAATGGTTAAATTTCTGCAGCAATATGGTAAGTTTACTTCTTAATTATAAGACAGTTCTTGACTATTATCCCACCTTATGGTAAATAATGATGTAGCCGAAATATAAAAGCACACACATACTTATCATATTAATTAGTTGATTTTATTTCATACAAAGAATAAATAAATTCATTAAAAGTGGCATAGCATGGGTTGGTGCTGCTTCGAGGCGCTGACTGCTAGAGCCGAAAATGCTTTTTGTAATACATAATATATGTACTAGGTACTGGTGAATTATTAAATAGTTGTCTAGACAAAATAAGTTATTTTTTTACGGGATAGGGTGACAAACGAGCACACAGTCCACCTGATGGTAAGTGGTTGCTGCGGCCCATAGGCATCTACATCTATCCTCGATTACAAATCAAAATGCAGATGCGTGGACTAAGATGGAATCCCTCGTTTCCAGTAAAAAGGGTCTCCTGTTCTCTACACTCACCATACGAAACACAGCAGCGTTAAGCTACTATTTCACGCTGGTATTCTGTGAGAGCGTGATCCTTCCCCGGTCGAGCCGACCCATTCGTGCTACAACTATACTACTAATATAACTGCAGTATGGCTCTACCACGTATAAAATAAGTAAATAACTATCTCTAAAAATGGAATTGTGGATGAAAATGTTGCTGGAAAATCAAGCTTTTTTAGATGGACATTTTTAAGTTCCTCAAGTTCAAACTTCTTTATAAAGTTAATGATGATAGTAAAAACACTACAAGCTGTGGTTTGCATTTAAATAATAGTGTTATAAAATATACACAATAACAGGTGCACTTAATTAAATTACTTTGCTCGTATTTGATAAAATGTTTATTGATTTTGAAATTAATATATTATGTGTACTATTTTTAGACAAATGTGACGTTGAAATGAAAGATTTAGTAGGGCATTTAACATTGGAAGTGATCGGCGCATGTGCTTTTGGAATAAAAACTGATGCTCTCACTGATGAAAACGCAAACTTTGTCAAGGTATTGTGTATGATACTGATATATGAATATTATCTGCTTATAGTATTTGTGCACGTAGTATGTGTGTAGTAACTTCTTAAGATACTCTTGTTTAAATGTAATTATTAACTTTCTATTTGGAAGTTTAGGAGATGTAGGAAGTTGATGGCTGCAGGCGACTCTGGACTGTGCTTTGTGGTATTCCTTGGGGAAGACTGTGTTCAGTACTAGATTTGTGAAGGGTTGTGATGATGATGACTAAGCGATCTGCACAAAGGGATCTGCACTAGGTATTTTTCCTATGATGAAGAAATGAGAATGACCTGAACAATGATTTGTAGCCTATACAAGTACTAGTTTTGAGTGGAAGTCGTATTCACGATCCGCAGCCGAATCTTTCTTCGTCAGTGCGCTACTAAATATTTTGAATATTTCCAAATAATAATTTTCAGTTGTAAACTTTAACACCATATAAAATAGTTCGACCCATTATATTATATTATCAGCTTTTTGCAAGAGGCCAATCAGACTTAGTTATAGCCATGATCATTATTGAAATGTATACAATTTTCATATCATTATAAAATAATGCTGTGGTTAAATAAAATTGGTGAATACACAAAAAATTTAACATTTTTTTTAATTTAAATAAAACATCCAGACTTTTCCCACTGTTGTCACAGAATAAATAATAGTACTACGTACAGAAGTTTCACTCTTTTGATGTTGACTGCTTGCCGACGTTTAATGGCCTACATAATTATTATTAATAAGATAAATTTCGCATGCAAACTAAATAAACCTTTATCGCTGCGCGCGAGGAAAAAGATGCAAAGTAATATGGACAGTATTACTTTGCATCTTTTTCCATTGCCACATCACGGCTGTTTTTCCGTGGTTATTTAGGGCTGTCAAGAATATATTAAAATATATATTAAAAACACATGAAAGTATAATATAATAATAATATGTATTAATATATGCTCATTTATCTACGATTTATGCACACTTCTATTTACAGATCAAATCAAAAATTTTGTTGGTAATCAAAGTTTTGATTTCAGTGTTTTGTGTTATTTTAGCTTAAAACATTTTAAGCTAAAATAACAGCTTAAAATATTTTAATACAAAAGGCAAGTATATTTACGTAAGTAGATACTTGGATAATGAAGTAAATTTCTACTAAATTTTGTAATAAAGTTCGTAGATATTAAATAAATTATTACTTAATTATTTTTGCTATAAGTACCTATCTAACAATAAAAATTAAATAAATTCACATTTTATAACTTTCTACTAAAATCCTTCGGTAATAAAGAATGATATATCTGAAATATTTTGTTGGTCATTTAGCGTCTATCCACGCAACAATTATAGTAGGAACGACGTTTTGCCATATTAAAATTTATTAAATAATGGGTAATATACATAATATATAGCTGTTAAATTGCATTAAAACTTTTGAACTATTTTATCCTATAATTAAATATACTAAGCACTAAACAAAAACTATTTTAACAATATTTACAATAAGTTGTATACGTAAACAGCGTTAAAAAACCTCCAAAAAAAAAACTTAAAAAACATTCAATCGCCTCCAACGCGCTAGCCCTGACTGCGTTATTTCGCCCGGGCGCGTCGCGATTTTAGGTAATTATTTCACGTGGGTAGCAAGAGTGATAGAGGCCTGCTATTGTATCCAATAATACTGAAATGACATATCGTAAGCTACTACGCAATACCTAGGAACAACGTATTGCGAAACTACAACAGCATTAAAATACAAAAGTTGCAGATAGATACCTACTTAAATTTTTAAATATAGACTGTATTTATTTAATGATTCCAGCTAGCTGAACGATTTGGATACATATCGCCTTCACGAAAGATCGTGTTGATAGTTTTTATTATGCTCTTGCCGCAATTGATGAAATACATAAATATATCGTTCTTGAACTCTGAGGTAGCAGAAGAATTAGTAAATATCTTAAAAATCACAAAAGCGGAAAGGAGGAAAGCTGAATCTAAGTAAGACATCATATTATCTATGTAGATTCAAAATAAGTTAATTAAATTGGTTGTTGACTATTAGTATTTTTTTTATTTTATATGTGGTAGAGCCATATGTGCTGCAGTTATATTAGTAGTATAGTCGTAGCACGAATGAGTCGGCTCGACCGGGGAAGGACCACGCTCTCACAGAATACCAGCGTCAAATAGTAGCTTAATGCTGCTGTATTTCGTATGTTGAGTGTAGAGAACCGGAGACCCTTTTTACTAGAAACGAGGCATTCCATCTTGGTCCTCACGGATGACAACGCATCTGCATTTTGATTCGTAATCGAGGATAGATGTCCACAGCAACCACTTACCATCAGGTGGACTGTGTGCTCGTTTGTCACCCTATCGTATAAAAAAACAGTAAGTCAAGGAAGCAGACTTATATGGGACTCACGAAATCAGCGTGTGCCACTAATATTTTAATAGAAAATCAACCTATTTTCCTTTACATCTAAAAACTTTGCATTTTCAAAGTTTTGAAGTGTAAAAAATTTTTTATTTGAATCAACAAAAGTCATTTAACAGAAATGTTTTGTGTTGCGGGATAGCTTTTCTTTAAAGAATTTTTGAAATCCTGGTTTTTAAATCCGATCTATTTTAGGCACTGTAATATGAGAGTTGAATAGCCTGCGTGGGCACAGTGTGGCGAACTTATATCCTCCACATTAAACATTAAAAGAAGGCGTTATTATACTTTGGGGTGGGAGCAGGGTTGCCAACCGGACTTTTTTATTACTATATTAGCAAATATTAATTTAAAAAAAAAACAACTATATTTTAAAAATTCATGAACGTAACGCGCCTTTAACTTTTGATCGTTGCGTTAGCGTGTATCCTACAAGATTGTACCTGTGCAAGTATTTTTGTATTACTATACTCTTGGTAAGTATTCTAAATAAAAGTAAAAGGTTTTAGTGAGTTTACTGACAAAAACTTCAAGCCAAAAATGGCAGCATATTTTAAAAAATACAAAAAATAACTTATCATGTTTATTTAAAGTAATTTCATTGCTGCTCTCTATTCCCGCCACTTCGGCATTCACAGAAAATATATCAGTTATGAATTCGAATATATAATAGGTACTATATTTCTTCGAAGAAATGTTGGCAACCCTAAGTGGGATTAAGTCGTATTTTCTGTAATATTTTTATTTCTATTTTATTATTATTATTTTGTTCACTAAATTTACGATAAAATAGAATAATAATGAAAATTTTTGTTGACCGTTCGACATGAAAACATTTGAACTTTGTTAAAAGCTCTTATTGTATTACAAAAGTTGACTTTATTGCCATCAATTGTAGTTGTTGGTAGAAATTACTGAAAGTTTTTGACTTCAAGTAACCTTTAACGAGTCATAAAATTTAAGGTGGTAAATTTTAAGTGGAAGTGCCACAGACATCGATGAAATTGTTCCTTGCAATTTTTGGTGATTAACACGTGCTTGGACGTAAAAAAGTTAAATTGTACATTTTTAAAACCCCCGAAACAAAAAGAGCTGATGATCTTAAAGCAGTTGAACATATTTTGATAAAACAAGTCTTAACAACCACCGCTAGGAAAGCTGTTTTTGAATTTAAAAACCAAATCGGTTGACCCGTTTAAGAGCTAAGGTGCTACAGACAGAGACACACACACATCATCTCTGACTAGTATATAGTTATCTGTGCACACACATAGCTGTCAAACTTATAACACCCCTATTTTTGCGTCGGCGGTTAAAAACGTAAGAAATTCTGCTGCGTGTCTGAGAAATTATAAAACATAATATTTTAAAAATCTACTTGTAAGGATATCAAAAACCATTGGAGCCGCGCAGATGAACGAGAACGAAATCTTACGTCTAAGTCTTATTACGAAACGCGGTTTAGCGATAGTCCTAGGTTGAAACTATGATTTAAGAAAAGTCTTTCCCATTGAACATTCCTCAGTCTAGCGTCACAGTCTTCGCGAAATTTGACATCTGTCAAATTCTAAGTATACTATATAATTCGCTTACAATATCGGCGGGACTTTTTTTTATTAAAACGGGGTTTAGTTTAAGCCTGAGATTAGCTATAAACTACTTTTATAATAAGACTGATTATATTTATTGTTTCTTTTAATATAATCTTATTACAGGAAGAGCGATTTCCTCCAACTCCTAATAGAAGCAGCAAACAAGGAGAAAGAAGAGGCTGAAAAGACAAATGCTCAAATACGTAAGTTTCGATTTATAAGAGTATTGAGTAGGTACTTATAATAACACAAACACTGAATTTTTTTAACCGTCTTTAACAATTTCTTTTAAAAATGGTGAGTTCACTGTTCCCCCGTATCTTTGTAATGCAAATATTTCAAAGGACATTTTGAACGATTTTTGAACTATACAGAATGGGTCCCACATATATGCAATAAATGAAACCATATACTTGTTATCGCCTTTGCTGACGATATACAAAAAATGAACGTAATCGGTCCAGTAATTAGGTCAAAAAGTAGAGTTTTAATTTTAAGCAAATTTGAACACTCTATAGAATTGGGTCACTAAGTCAATGATTCAATGAACTTGAATCCTTGAACATTAAAAAGCAACGTTGCCACGCAGTGCAAACTATTGGTATTGCTACATATAGACAGCGGTGTCTTTTGTCGGCGTGCCACCCGCGTGCAACGTTGTCACTCTTCCAAGGGGTCAAGGTACGTTGTCTAAACAGAGTGTTCACTTTTACTGAATTTATTTTAATATTTATTTTGTTTGAAAATTTCACTTTTTTATTTTACGGGTTTTAATTTAATATTTAATTTTTCTACACTTCTACGGACTAGTATTACTTGTGGTTTCATTTATTGCATATATGTGGGACCCATTCTGTATGTCCAATCTTCACGATTTTTCCACTGGGGTAGTATTTATACATATGGTAAAGTTCTATATTTTAAAATGTTAAACACTCGCTTGCTGCCCGCGATGTGCGACAGAGAGCGCAACAGGTGGCGTCCTGTTTCCCCATTTTATTGCACCGCGGGCAACAGGTGTTTAACATTCGTATAGTATATAAAATGTTAAGCTTTACAAAAACGTAGTTTCCTTCTTTTCAGTGATGTTATAGTAAATATATGCACATGACACAGCCGGGGTATAAAATATAAAATGAATGTTAGTGGTTAGTTAATTCTTTTATAGGATATGGGTGACAAGCGAGCAGACAGACCACCCGATAGTAAGTAGTTGCTGTGACTCGTAGACGTCTACATCTATCCTCAACTACGAATCAAACTGCAGATGCATTGTCACCCGTGAGGACTAAGATGGAATGCCTCGTATTCAGTAAAAGCGGTCTCCTGAACTCTCACCATACGAAACACAACAGCACTGAGTTGCTATTTTACGCTGGTATTCTGTGAGAGCATGGTCCTTACCCGGTCGAGCCGACCCATTTGCGTTACAACTGTACTACTAATATAGCTGCAGCATGGCTCTACCATGTAATAAAATAATATTTTCGTATACTTTTTTTTACTATGAGGGCTAGTAAATATATTTATTTCTCGGTTACGAGGATATAGAGTTAACAATAAAAATTTGCATAGTTCCTTGTTTCGTATTTATAGTAATAATAGAATAGAGTAGATTGAATAGAATTTGTCATAAATAATGTTAATTGCATATTACATTTCATAATATGAAAGCTGGTCGATTTTGATAATGTTCGTTATCTTATAATTAATAAATCATTAATATCGTGCACGTAATTATTTATCATATTATCATTGTAATTGTTAATTAACTGGAATGCGGTTTGTCGTAGTTTTTAATAATGTAGATAATATAATAAAAACATTCCACGATAATTAGCAAATGTCTCATTGTTTTTTGTTCATTAGGTAATTACATTGAGAAAACTACAAGAGCGATAATTATATTATACAACCTTTGTACTTGTATCCCCCCAAATACCATTAACTGATAGTCATCCTCAAATCTTCGGTCTTGGTTAAAAAGTGTAACATATTCCGCGTTAATTTCAAATTTGCCGTCGTCGACAGTGATATAACAGTTGACGGTACAGTAGACAAAAAAAATATCACGTTAATCTATAATATCACATAAACATGATGACTATTTTTGTAACTAAGTAAGTAGTTTGTTGTCCTGTACACAGAAATTGAGAGCAAACAAGGAAATAAAATGCATAGTATAAAAGATTTTTTTTACATTACATAAACACTCACGCCTGTCACCCAGAGGGGTAGGCAGAGACTACAGACTTCCATTTAGCACGATCCTGACATACCTTTCTCGCCTCTTCCACATTCATATACCTACGCATACATGCTCGTCGGTTAAGGGTACTCTTAATTTGGCCCATTTTTAGTATATCGCCAATTTGGTCGACAAACTTCCGCCTAGGACGTCCCTTTCCGACTCTTCCTCTTTTCGATTTTTTTTAGTAAAGTAAAAAATAATAACAGCCAATAGGAACGTGTCAGATACAATTATAAAATATTGTAATAAAAAAATTTATAGTTTTATTTTACTTTAAAAATATTTCAAATACGTAAAAAATTATGAAGGCGCTGCTATTGGTACTAATAGGGCGATGCTTGAGGCGCGGAATGAAGGAGCGCGGCGAGAGGTAACGGCATTCTTGGAATGAACAAGTAGTATATCTTGTCGCTATTCCCATATAACGAAAGAAACAAGTGACTTACGTGCAGTTCAAAATGTGACGTAGTAGTTTTATTAGTAAAATTATAACAATTAAGTAGCCAAGGCTAGGTCGTGGATTCGGGTGTAAGTTTCACTCGCACTAAGCTTTGCGTTTATAATTCACTGATGGTAGAGGTAGTTAGATGAAGGAGATACAATTATAAAATATTGTAATTAAGGCTCTGATTGTAGCTGACCGGCGTAGGTAGTATGCTGGCACAGGTGGTAGGACCCGCAGATGCGCTAGGTAGTCGGGCATAGGTTTTAGAACCCGCGGATCTGCTAGAAGATAGTCAGCCGGCGTGTAGCCGAACGACTGGTTAAGTCGGGCCGCATGGTAGTGTTACGCGCTCAAATTGGCGGCACTAGCGCCATCTAGTCTCGAACCGAAGAACTAAACTTCTTGAAGTTTAAAACTCGAACTCTCGGTACCTTGCGCGTGTTTACTTGAACATTCTGGATATATCTTTGCTAATTTATATAAATAGGCGCTGCAAGATGCGATCGGAGTAGAGTTGATTTGGCGAGACAAGCGAAACTTCGGAGCGGAATAAAGTGAATTAGTGTGTTTAATTATTAGTGTTTTAAGTTTTAATTTGTGTAAAGTAAATTAAAGTGTTAATTTAGGTAATTTTATCGGCAATTTTTATTGTCACGAACCTCAAGCTCGTAACAGTAGGATAGGTGGTGGGTAGCCTATTAGTAAATATCTCAAGATATAGTATCCAAACCGACGACAGTCAGCCAATAGTGCGCGAGGTAACTAGTTTAGCTCATTATTTCTGAGTGCCTAGTGTTTAGTCGAAGTTCTACAGATGAACGGTGATGACTTTTATATAGCGGAATATTCTACAAAAGAATAACGAAGCTACTTTGAGCTGTAGTTCTCTAACGTATATTTTTATCTCTACCTTTAGCCGTTAGACGACGGTGTAAAAAATCCATCATCCTCTATCGTCCTGTGTGTGTCGCCACATAGACTATGAATGCCGGAAAACTTTAATGGCCTTTAATAGCAGTAAAACGCCGAGCAGTAGACCGGACGATAGCACCGACAGTGAGCAGCGTCAACAATGTAGTTTTTGGTATTGCGATGGTCAATTCACTTGCCAAGTGTGGCGATTATGGCTGATTCTCCTTACTGTATAGTATAGTAGATAGAAGCATGAAATGTTTTAATGTAAGTTAATGAGTATTAAGCAATCAATTTTAATATATTATTTATTCTAATTACTGCATGTATGACGACCCCATCATCGCCGACACAGCGGTATCGGGTATCACCCCTGCGCGCCTTATCCACGGTTATATACTTATTCATATGCTTATCTAACCCGGGCGTTGAGCGTGTCGGCTCCATCATCAAACTTGTAAAAGATTGCGCCATAATGACAAAGATCTATAGCTCTACAAGTTTTTGTATATTACATTGTTTTTCGTGTTTAAATTATTGTCTTTTGTTGAAATTAAACGCCATGAAATTACCGACTTTAATTGTATTTGTAAGTGTAATTATTTAAATTCCATTGATTGATCACTACATAACAAAAACGTAAAAAAATATCAAAAACATTAAAAGTCCAACCCTATCGCTTCCATGGAGCGTAGGTAATTATGTCCTCAACTAGGCTTAGTTTACTTACGAGTACTGTACATATTTAGCAAAGTTCAAAAATTTTATTAAACTATGTTTGTTATAAAAAGGGTTATTATAATATTATTATACTGTGCCGTGGGTGTCGTAAGAGGCGACAGAGCGAAATTGAAACCGGTGATGGGCAGTAGGATCTTCCTGATATGGCAAAATAATATAGACTGCAGTGGACAACCCGCTCGCCAAGCGTGGCAACTATGGCAAAATCCCCCCAATGAGGCAGTCTATGGGGGAGGCCTATAATAATAATATAATAATATTCCACAACTATCACACAACGCCATCTAGTCCCAAGCTAAGCAGAGCTTGTGTTATGGGTACTAGACAACTGATAAACATATCTACTTATATATTTCTAAATACATAAATATTATAGATAAATTACACCCAGACACAGAACAAATGATCGTGCTCATCACACAAACATTTGTCCTGGGTGGGAATCGAACCCACGACCTCCGGCATAGCAGTCAGGGTCACTAACCACTAGACCAACAGGCCTGTCAAAATGCCTATGTTCAGCAGTGGACTTTTGTAGGCTGTAATGAACGGATGGAGGAGTGCAGCGCGTGTTAATGAGATTGGAGACTGCGAAGGAGTTGAATTACTTTTGGAAAGAGTTATAATATATACTCCCTTACACCTCTAGACTGTAATATATAGTACTGTGGAGTATGTTTATTTATTTAATTCAAATGTTTTATACAATGAATATATTATAAAATATTATGTGTATTTGTATATTAAACAGTACATGCTCAAATGACTTAATAAGATAACAGAATATAAATTATCTAAAGCCAATTTTGCGATATCGCAGTTAATATCACTTAGTCTCAACAATAAATACAAAATAAACAATAATGACTATTTTTAAGTTTATTATTTAACGTATTCACTAGAAAACAATGTTCACTAGAAAACAAGGTACAAGTTTACAGGTGTTAAGTGTTAGATATATCAAATAGATGTTTCAAGAAACAATTTTTCTGACGATTTTAGCATCCATACTATTCAGTCACTGCAAATATGTTGCCCGAGAAACTAGTGCTGTTAGGTGCCACGTACATTTCTTTACATACAGCGGTCTCTAGTCTAAAGGATAGAAATGTTGGTGGGTTCGGGATCTTTATGGAGACAACACTCTTTTAGCATCGCATGTTTGCCAGACCATTTATACATTATGTAACTAAGATTATCAACTCCTGTTGTTTACGATAATGTAATTTTCTTTTCTTTCTCCCTAAAATTGCGACTGCAATATAATATGAGGATATCCTCTGTACAACCAGAGTAATCGACATAGCTCAACGGATAAGTAAGCTAAAGTAGCAATGGGTGGGCCATATGGCTCGAGAAACCTACAACTGATGGGGAGGAAAGGTTTTCGAGTGGCCGCCTCGTCCTGGTAGACGTGTAGGGAGTCCCCACACCTGGTGAGACGTGCAGGAAGTCGACGAATGCAGGTGGCTCGGGACCGTGCTTTGTGGCAATCCTTAGCGGAGGTCTATGTTCAACAGTGGACTTGTGAAGTGCTGTAATGATAATGATGAATATACTATGCATTTTGCGTTGAGATTCCTAGAGCTTTTGAAATACCTTCCCAAGCGTCACTTTTCTTTATTTTATTTTTATAGAGTTTACTCGAGCTATCCCAAACAATCACCGTATTCGTAAACAAGTAAAGCACCATTTGTGCACACTCGTCAGCGGGGAACATTACTTGCATCATCTTTGATTGGGAATTAAAATGCATTGTTGCCTCTGAATACCTCGCTAAAATTGACCTCCGGTTCTTTTCACTCGTCAAACGAAACAGCAGTTATTTTACGCTGGTATTCTGTTAGACTGTTGTTGAGTCTGTCTCAGTCGAGCCGACCCATTCGTACTGCAACCATAGATCAGCTACATGGTGGCTCTACCACTTGTCATTGCCAGGGCCAGAAATAATAGGAGTGGGGTGACAAACAAGTGGTGACTTATTGCGATTGCGAATTTGTCTACTTTGGCTATTATCATGATTGCAGTGTACTGTAAAGACACAAGTTAAAAAAATATGGCACTTATGCAAATTGAATACTGCAATGCAGCGAAATAATATGAATTGTTTTTCCAGATTTGGATGATGACACCATAGATGCGCAATCATTCCTCTTTTTAATAGCTGGGTATGAAACATCGAGCACTTTGTTGTCTTTCGCCATTCACACATTGGCCATCAAACCGGACATCCAAGAAATACTACGTGCACATATCCAAGAAGTTACAGAGGGAAAAGAAATCACATATGAATTATTGTCAGAGCTGACCTATCTCGAAGGGTTTCTACTAGGTACCGGACTCTATTATGTTGTATTATAGTTAGTTACAGTTATTCCACTGTTGAAATTAGTTTTCTCATTTCTAATAAATATAAGGAGTAATTAGTCCATCTAGTTGCTCTGGTGCGTGTTGGCAGAATTGACATATTTTCGAATGTCTCCACGATGTTTTTCTTAATCTTCATTTACGAGCACGTCGTAATGAAACTGTGAACTGTAACTGTATGTTACAATTAACAAAGAGAGCTTAGCCTGTGTGTGTGTGAAAACAAATTGATCCTTACGCGAACACTACACGGTTAAAACAACTTCTACGGTCGGACAACCAGACGCTCGGCCAGTTTCTTATCCTTTTTTTGTGACATACCACACATTCGAACCAAACTTTGTCATTCGTAATGTGTACAGTAAAAGAGTGGAATAATTTGCCAGCATTTGTCTTTCATCATCATGACGGAACACAAGGAATAAATTTGTTTCTACCATTTATTTCTCACAGAGGTTTACGTCTGAAAGAAAGAAATAATTTTGGTGTAAATTTTCGAAATAAATGCATATTATACAACTTAGCTGTCCTCCACATTATCTTGTGTGTAGCAAACAGAACAGAGAAACAGAAACAATAAGTGTAACAAAAAGAAATTATGAATAAAAGGCATGTAATCTATTTTTTAGAAACATTACGCTTGCATCCACCACTGTCAAGAGTGGAAAGAAAATGCACCAAAAATTATGTCTTACCTGGAACAAATATTAAAATAAATGTTGGTGACTTGCTGGCCATTCCCGTGTACGGCATTCATATGGATCCTAATATATATCCGGAGCCTCATGAGTTTAGACCTGAGAGGTTTATAGGAGAAGAAAAAAATAACAGACCCTCTCATTTGTATTTGGCTTTTGGTGCTGGACCCAGGAACTGTATTGGTAAGTAAACCTTCTGGACTTATCTAGCTTTATGTGGCAAATGTGTTTGGTTTATATATATATATATATATATATATATATATATATATATATATATATATATATATACCTTGATACCTTATTAAAAATAATGACAACATTAAAATTTCTATGCAATTTGCCATGTGGTGGCACGTAAAAATATACCTCGCCCCATTTCCTCCCGTGGGTGTTATGACTACGCCTTGGGAGAAGCAGTACTAGTACTAGTACGTAACTCAGGAGCACACGTCTTCAGCACAATGGGAGGGACTCCATCAGGCCCAGTCGACTTGTTGACGTCCAGGGAGAGGAATGCTTTGCGAACCAAGCGCTGTGTAAACCTCACACCCGGGATGGAGCACTCACACTGCGGGATGGTGGGCGGTGTGTTCCCTCCGTCATCGAGATCGAGGTGGACGCAAAGAGAGAGCCTAACAGATCGGCTTTTTCCTTTGCAGCATGGACCAGTGAGTCGTCCTCTCTGTAAAGGCTCGGTAGCACTCCTTTTAGCATGATGCTATTTTACAGGAGCGACCAAACCATAGTTGGGATCTGCTTCCGATGGGCACTACAGAAGATGGAATAAAAAGTTCCATACACTGAAGTACCACATCAGTGGCAGAATCGGCAACAACGCTGGGATCGTCCGGCTATGTCAAAAAGTCTGGTGGCTTCCAGTAGGTGGCGGTATAACCATCTCGTTTCCATTATGCGTAAAATACCCAGATTTGCGACTAGCAGCAGCGTCAAAGATGAGACGACTGGTACTGCGATTGTCTATCCGCCTGTCAAAGGGAAACCCTGCCTACAATGGGAGAGATCAATGTCCAGCAGTGGGCTTTTACGGGAAGATAAAGAAGAAGTCATGCCGTGTAGTGGCGGTTAAGAATATCCACTACCAAATATCTTCCCGTGGGTGTCGTAAAAGGCGACAGAGGGAAATAGGCAGTCCCTGAGGACTGACTAGAAGATCCTGGAGCTGAAAGAAGAGATAGACAAGTTGCGCTGGAATATTATAAGATTATCCGAGGTCCGAAGAGAGGGGGAGGACACGGTGATTCTTGAATCTGGCAACTTGTTCTATCACCGGGAGGGCGACCATCTGTCCCAAGGAGGTGTTGGATTTATCGTCCACAAGTCTCTCGTTAACAACGTTTTAAAGATTGGGAGTGTATCGACGAGGGATGCGTACCTTGTACTCAGAATCGCCAAACGGTATTCGCTGAAGGTTATACAGGTTTACGCGCCAACGTCGGAACATCCCGATGAGGAGGTGGAGGAAATGTATGAGGATATTTCTAGAGCCATGCATTCCTCCAAAACTCACTATACGGTGTTAATGGGAGACTTCAACGCAAAACTGGGCACAAGAAAGAACGGTGAGCTGAAGGTAGGGAAATTTGGGATAGGCAATGGAACCCGAGGGGCCAGCAGCTGGCCGATTTCGAGGAAAAAGAGGGACTTTTTATAATGAACTCTTTCTTCCAGAAGCTGCCCTACAGATATTGGACCTGGTCGAGCCCCGACGGTTCGACTAAAAAGGAGATTGACTTCATTATGACGACCAGACGCCAACTGTTCAGTGATGTCTCAGTGATCGCAAGGGTGAAAACTAGCAGCGATCACCGAATGGTTAGAGGCACACTGCACCTAAACGCTGGAGAGGTCTCGTCTAGTGAAGTCAACTCTCCGTCCCCCTCGTGATCTAATCCAGAATCCCGAAACCTTTCAGCTCGGGTTACGTAACCGCTTTCAGTGCCTAGAAGATTGCAATGCAGTGGACGGTATGAATGACAAGCTCGTGGAAACTGTCCATGGGGTCGGAGCTAAGTTCTGCAAGACCGGCCGCAGAAGAACATAAAATCTCTCCGATCACACTCTTAATCTCATGGCTGTTAGACGGGAGATGAGGCTGCAATCGTCAACAGATTTGACAGCATACAGGCAACTGAACAGACAGATCTCCAAATGCATGCGGCGAGACTTACGCAAATTTAATACTGCTCGTATTGAAGAAGCGATTGAGCGGAACCAGGGTTCCAAAGTCTTTGCCAGAGATCTGTCTGCCAGTAAGAGCCAACTTTCAAAGGTGAAGACTGAGTGTGGTAGCATCGTTTCCGGGACACCTGAGATTCTGAGTGAGATCGAGAGGTTCTATGGGCAGTTGTACACATCATCGTTGGAGCAACACGCAAGTGTGAGTAACGATCCAAGAGCAAGTCTTATCCGACACTATTCCGATGATATCCCGGACGTCAGTCTAAACGAGATTAGAATGGCTCTCCAGCACCTTAAAACGGCAGGGCCCCAGGCGAGGATGGATTTACAGCGGAGCTTCAGAAAGCGGGTGGAACACGGTACTTGAAGTCCTTCAGAAGCTCTTCAATTCCGTCCTCTATGGTGGCACTACTCCAGAGGCGTGGAGCAGAAGTGCGGTGGTCTTGTTCTTTAAGAAAGGCGACAACGATCTCTTGAAGAACTACAGACCGATTTCCCTTCTGAGCCGCGTCTACGTGCTGTTTTCGGGAGTCATTACGAATCATCTCGCACACAGACTCGACGACTTCCAGCCTCCCGAACAAGCCGGTTTCCGAAAAGGCTTCAGTACCATAGACCACATACATACCCTGCGGCAGATTGTACAGAAGACCGAAGAGTACAATCTGCCACTTTGCCTGGCGTATATGGACTATAAGAAAGCCTTTAATTCCGTTGAAATTTGAGCGGAGCTACAGTCCCTTCAGCGGTGCCAAGTTGACTGTCTGTATATCGAAGTGCTGAAGTGTTTGTACAGTAGGGCTACGATGGCTATCCGAGTACAGAACCAGAGTTCGAAACCTATCCAACTGCAGAGAGGTGTAAGACAGGGTGACGTTATATCCCCGAAATTCTTCACCGCTGCATTAGAAGACGTTTTCAAGCTACTGGACTGGAAAGGATACGGTATTAACATCAATGGCGAGTACATCACTCACCTTCGATTTGCCGACGATATAGTCATTATGACAGAATCACTGAAGGACCTAAGCACTATGCTCAATGACCTCAATGGTGTCTCCCAAAGGATAGGTTTTAAGATGAACATGGACAAAACAAAGATCATGTTTAATGTCCTTGTCATACCTATGCCGGTAGTTGTTGGGAGCACTATGCTCGAAGTTTTTGACAAGTACATTTACCTGGGACAAATAGTCCGACTAGGTAAGTCGAACTTCGACCGAGAGGTCACTCGACGGATTCAACTCGGCTGGGCAGCGTTCGGGAAATTACGACACATCTTCTCGTCAGGTATACCTCAATCTCTGAAAACTAGATTGTACAACCAGTGCGTGTTGCCAGTGATGACTTACGGATCTGAGACGTGGTCCTTCACTGCTGGCCGTATGAGGACGCTCAAGGTCGCTCAGCGAGCTATGGAGATGGTTATGCTCGGAGTTTCTCTGCGTGATAGACTCAGAAATGAGGATATCCGCAGTAAAACCAGAGTGACCGACATAGTCCAACGGATTATGGTAAACAGACCTGGTAAGATATGCAGGAAGTCGATGGATGCAGGTGGCTCTGCATCCATCGACTTCCTGCATATCTAAGGACTGTAATGATGATGAATGATGAAAGAAGAAGTAATAAGTATTTACGTGAATGGTACATACTTATTTTTAACCCTGACTTTCGGGTGCTTTACAATATCTATGATCATGAGGTGTTGATCTTAGTGTCATAGATAATCCGCGTTTCCTTTAGCGGGCGAGCTCTACTGCACTTGTTTTTGATGCTTGCTGGTAAAACTTTCGTTGGGGAATCATCGCAAAACCGCGGCATTGTGAACTAATAAACCAGGCTCGCGGCTCGCTAGCATTGTATCAAATATGTCTAAAGAATAAATGTTTAGCTAACGACGAACGACGAGCTAAGGACTCTCACTAATAGTGCATTTTTGAGAAGGAGTGTGGTATTTGACTCTTAACAAAGGCTGGCGGTGATTGTTTGTAAAATTTTACACACTCAAAATATAAATTTTTACTATGTGATTTAATTATTTAGTGAGTTGTTAGAATAAAGGTAAACTCAGCAAGTTATATTTTGTCTTTATTTCAGGTATGCGTTTTGCGATGATCTCAGCTAAAATAGCCATGGTGTCATTATTAAAAAATTTCAAATTCTCTGCATGTGCTAAAACTGAAAATCCAGTCACCATAGATAAAAACTCTTTGTTACTAAAGGCAGCATCTGGTTTATGGGTCAAACTAGAAAAAATATAAAAGATTGGGAGATATTTAACCCTTTATATTTTATTCTTAACATGTATTAATTTTTGTAAACTTTGCAATGAAAAATCCTATACTGTTTTTGTAAATGTCTTCAACTGGCCTCAGAGAGTCATTTTCGGGACCAAAGCGTTGTACCATAATTCTGTAGAAAATACATAAAATAACTCAAATTAAATAATTAATAATATTGACATGTGATTATTAGTACAAAATAAATATATTTAAATGTTTACTGTTATTGTAAAATAGTAATATTTAATCTTCATTGATTTAATCCAAGGATGTAACGATACCATATACAGGCTACAAAGTATCCTAGGAGAATGAAGGCTCATTTCTTGCTCCTCCTTATCCATACGTTTAGTCCATGTTTTCTAGCACGGATGCATACCTCTCGAAAGAGATAGCTATACTCACCACGCCGTGCAAGATAGGCCCTTCATCAACCCCTAAAAGTTCACTTGTAAAGTCGATATATGCCATGTAGGCAAAAGCATTTACTTTAATCGTCACACTTGGCAGGCGAATTGACAGGCGAAACAACAGACGTCACGCACCTTTGATACTGTTACCCAATGTGGTCTAAGTATTTTACGTCTGGTGGTGTAAACGAGGTGGTGGTAGCATTTATCGCAAGCCATTAGGTTTTGCTTTAGCATTTCCTTTCAAGGCACTCCTCACATTCATATATCCCCATATTTTACGATGCCCAAGGGATATATCTCTGAATCTATCACTAATTTAGTACAATTCGACAGGCCTGTTGGTCTAGTGGTTAGTGACCCTGACTGCTATGCCGGAGGTCGTGGGTTCGATTCCCACCCAGGACAAATGTTTGTGTGATGAGCACGATCATTTGTTCTGTGTCTGGGTGTAATTTATCTATAATATTTATGTATTTAGAAATATATAAGTATGTTTATCAGTTGTCTAGTACCCATAACACAAGCTCTGCTTAGCTTGGGACTAGATGGCGTTGTGTGATAGTTGTGGAATATTATTATTATTATTATAATTAGATTATTCGATTTTGAAGCAAAAATGAGACCTTAGTTTCTGTTTTCATAATTATTTTATTAATGATTTCATTTAATTTTTTTCTATTAATTTCTCTTCCTTTCCTGTCCTGTATTGCATAATATTTATTATTTATTATAATTGTTTGCAGTCATAGATCGTTACATCCCTAAAATAATACTTTTAGTTGGGTATTATCTAAGTGTTTAGATATTTTAAACAGTATTATTATTAAGTTAATAAACTCAATATTACAAATGTTTTAGGTTTTATGAAAAATATACATTATTTTTAATTATAATCTTGTTTTACCTTTGTTCATCTGTTAAGCCATTATTAGGCAAACCTGGTCCCCCAAGAAGCGGTTCAGCAGGTAACAACTTTAAAACAGGAAATTTTTCAAGGACCCATGCAACCATTCTTTCATTTTCTTCTTCGGTAATTGTACATGTACTGTACACAAGTATTCCACCAACCTTTAGTACTTTAACAGCCTAAAAATAAAATTATATCATGTAAAAGCGAATCTTTTTTCAATAACTTATAAAAAAGTTTGACTTACTGCATTAAATAATTTTCTTTGCACAAACTTGTAAGACTGCAACATCTTTGAAGAAATTTTATTTACTAATAATGGTCTTTGTCCTAAACCACTGCAAGGAGCATCTAAAAGAACTTTGTCAAAACTATTTAAAGGAAATGGTGGTTTGATAACTTCTCCATCACCACTTTCAGTGTAGCAGTTTATAGAATTAAAAGCAAACACATTCACACAAGTTATTCCGTGAGCCTTGCAATTCTTTATTATTTTGTCTGCTTTTTGTTGCGTCTTATCCAAGGCGATTATGAAAGCCTAAAAAATTAATAAAATATGAATTGGGTTAATGGAATATAGCAAAGTTATTACACAAATTTTCGTCAAGAAGTGTCATCATTCACCAACTATCATTCACCAACTATGGGGCTGCTAAACTTTATACTACTAGATTTTATTATTAATTGTTAGATCTCCGTCAGCACCAATGAAGTACTCTGGTGAAGGAAATTATCGTAAGGAAACCTTCATGTTTGGATTCAAGGAAATGTGAATTTTTTAGTGCCAGTGCACTGATCAATTGCTCCTCCCTAATCCCTCATAAATGAGAGGAGGCTCGTGCCTAGCCATAAGATGTACAGTCTATAGCTGTAAATAACTTTTTGCAGTGGTAATAAAAATATTAATATCTCTCTGCCACAGCGTCGCTTATATTATAACCTGTCCGAATTCACTTGCACCTTTTTTTATTGTGTAAATCTTTGACGTGGTAGAGCCGCACTGCAGCTATATTATGGTTGTAGCACGAGTAGGTCGGCTCGACCGGAGAAGGATCATGCTCTCACATAATACCAGCTTAATGCTGCTGTGTTTCGTATTTATTGGAAACGTGGCAATCCATCTTAGTCCTCAGGGGTTGCAAGGCATCTGCATTTTGATTCTTAATCGAGGATCAATGTAGATATTTATGAGCCACAGAAACCACATACCATTAGGTGGACTTCGTGCTGGTTTGTCACACCATTATTCTATTAAAAAAAATATTAACAACTCGACCGCAGGTCGGCCTAACGGGTTCAAATTTTCGCACTAAATCAATATAATAATATTGTTAATATAAGTCGTTTTGGTCCATATAATCTTCGAATTTTCAATTGGCTCCTTATAGCGGACAGATCTTTGGCAAAGGCGGGAGAGAAAAATGTAAGTTTTTTGATACGATCTTCTCCCTATTCTATGTGACCTGCGGTCATCGACGTTGGAACCATAGTAGATCACTGCTGGGGCGAAGGCTAGACCTAGAGTTTTCACGTGATTAGATCTTTCATATGTCCCAAAACATACTTTCAGCGTATTCGAGAAAATATATAAATGCAGGTGGAGATGGGTTCAATGTGGGGAGGATGGGCCTATGTTCCGGCATGTTTTGGTAGTAGGAAGTTGGGACTTTCCCTCTCAGATGGTAGTAAGCCTACCAACGACCTGTCAGAACTAGTTGAGTCAAGGATTTTGGGTCCTGCCAATATATGGGGAAGGTGGAGTACTTTAGAACACCATATATCGGCGAAAACATAGACAATAGAAAAAATGTTTCTGTCATAAACAATAGAAGCATAATTATAATGTTACCCCTACACTAGAAATTTGTCATGTACTGTTGAGGTGTCACGTCATCATTACAGCCTATCGCAAGTTCACTGATGAACATGGGCCTTCCCCAAAAACGCCACAAAACACGGTCCAATGTAAAAATCGAATCCACAACCAGCAACGCCAAACACTTAGCTAACGTGCTACTGAGTCTTAAACATTTTAACTATTGAGCTGAAATTACTAAACATACCTTATTGTTGGACATCTCACCTAAGTGTGTAGTTTTATTGCCTGGTGCAGCACACATATCAAGTATAATCTCATTGGGCTGTGCGTTTACAACCCACCCAACTACAATTGAAGGTAGATTTTGTAACAATACATGTCCTTCAGGATAGATTGTTTCATTTATAACAGGTAACTTTGAAGCAGGCAGCAACATGCTGACAGCCACGCCACTAAAATAAAAAAATTATTTTTAACAAGCGAATTATTCATACCACATTTAATTAAAAATAAAATTCCCGCAGCAAGGACCATTATGATGGAGAAGTATAATTTAGATTTAGAAATAACCTCTACACAACAAAGCAAAACATAAATATGTAAAGCTTTAGCGTACTTATGTAGGTATATTTTATTTTAAAATATCAAAATCTTAGTCGATCTTTTATGACCTAAGATCTAATGGCGGCAGTACACGCTCGTCTCGTCCCCTCGCATGCCTTTCGTCGCGTAGGGGCTCGACACGAAAACACACCACGTACACACTCGTTGTATTATTTGAACTCCGTATGCCCGCTGAAATGGACCTAGATAGTGATAGAAAGAAACTGTTGATGCGTTTTGCCTTTGTGCTATTAGTTATTATAATTTTTTTTACATTTACCATAAAAAGAAAATTAATAAGCCATAACAAGCAATAAATTAATAATAGATGATGGATGGTTTCTATTTACCGTAACAGAACCATGTACGGTGAGTAGAATAGAGTATGTACGCCCTCGATTTAATCGCGAGACTCACGAGACCCTTTGACTCGAGCGCAAAAAACCGACAGGCTTTCGAAAGCGAACGAGGGCCGCGAGACGCGCCGCGGCGCGACGTGAGTACCATGTAACACACTCACTCGTACTCGGCCTGTCTCGTGGTGTCTCGACGAGCGTATACAGCCGCCATAAGACCAAAAAAAGAAAGAAAAACTGAGCACTGCGTACATTCAAAGCGATGCCAAAACCATGCGCAACTTCTTGACCCTCTCACGCACACATCTTTCTTCTTCTTTTCTTTATCAGCCCGTAAAAGTTCACTATTATACGACGCACATATACGGGGTTACAGGTTAAGTCGACCTAGATCCTTTAGGGGGTTGTAGTTTGCATCATTCCCGACTGTTTCGACTATGAAACACCATACCCCAAACTTAACCGTTTCCAAGATATTGGATATTTAAGATTTTTATAAAAATTGCCACCTTTTTGTCTATTGTACTATTTTTTTTATAATTTGTGCATTTTGTTTTATTTTTCTTATAATTTTTGTGTACTTAGTAAATAAGTTACTTTATTATTATAAACACCAAGATCTTAGGTAAACCTGTAACCCTGTATATGACGCAATAATATGCATACACCAAAAACCATGGTTTTGATTGCAAATGACTCAATGGAGGTTTAAGTGAATGCGCGTTCTTAGAATAAGCTGGACATGGTTTCGTCTTTTTTTCTTTGTTGGTCTGAGTTTATGGCAAGGTACTCGTAGCAAAACAAATCTTTTCACAGCTCATATTAAATTTTACAATAAGCAACACCCTAGTCTAACTTCATCAATCTATTGACATCAGTTGTAAAGTAAGTTTGAAAATATTTATATGGTGTTGAACTAGTATCTTATTAAAAAAAAGGATTTTTTACAATGCTCTTAGTAATAATCAATGTTATAAAACAATTTTAATAATTATTACAACAGTACCTATTTATTATTTTTATTTAATTTTATAGAATAAGGGTGGCAAACGAGCACACAGTCCACCTGATAAGTGGATGCTGTGGCTCATAGACATCTATATTTATCTTCGATTAAGAATCAAAATGCAGATGTGCCGTCACCCCTTAGGACTAAGATGGAGTAAGTGTCATGTAATAATTTAAATGAAGTAAAAATATTTTAATACTCATATAGGGACAATAAATAATCACATAATAACAATAAATAGGTAATACTGATAAATTAATAAACAACCTATTTTGAGCACCATTATCAAACAAATTATGGCGTAACATTTTGAGGTAACCAGTCCCAACAAAAACTTTTTTACCAATGTATTGTACTTTAAGACCTCGTTTGCAGTGACCATCTAAATCTCCATATACATCAACCTTTTCACCTAGTTTGCAGTCTGAAACAATCCAATTCTCAGTCTCATTTTTTTAAACAGAAAGAACAAAAAATTACATAAGATAATAGCATGCTACATTGTATTGTAACATGTTTAACTTTACTTACTACTTGGAACGCCTAACACTCCAGGTGCATAAGCATGAGCACCCCTGAGTACAGAAGTTGCACAGAATACATCAACAATTACTTCATTTTTGCTTTTTTCTATAACTACATTCTCAGGCCAATGACCAACAATTAGGCAGTCTTGTTTCAAAAAAAATAAATTTGGTATTTTTTCGCTACCTAATTCTTTCTTTTGCTGTAAAAAAAGATTGGTGATGCCAAATCAGGAAACACTTCTACCTAGTACATTAAACTGGGTATCTACACCATCACATTATTTTGGGTGGTTATTATATTACGTAGAGTGTAAAATATCCAGACAAATTGATGAAGAAAAGGAATCAGCCTGTGAGTCTACTGCTAAAAATGGGCCCCTTCCATAATGGGGCGGGTTTGCCTTATTAGTTATGTATAAAAGGCAAATTGAAAATTGCAGTTTCAGAAGTCTCGCAACTTTTATGCTGTTTAAATTTGCCAGTTCAAATATTTTGTGCATGTCGGAAATGAGATGGTTATACTGCCATTTATTAGTAGCCAAAAGATACTTCTGGTATATCTCACAATTGCCACTTACAACACCCATGGGACCTCAGATCATATAAACAACAGGAGATATGCTCAGTAGTTGAAAATGTATCGGAACCCGATGTCTCCAGTTGGCCCCTACCACGCGCCAACTACTACATATGCACAGCAATAGATACACAATCGCGCACACACTCGCATTTTATAAATCAAAACATACTACACAACCAATTATAAACCTTATCTCATCATACGAAGCGTGCATTTACCATGCACCGTACAAAACTTATTCACACAAAAACATCTGTCGCTATCATTCACTCACAAAAGCCGGCAGCGGCTGCTTCACGAAACTATCGTGTGAGTGAGAGTATCAGTAAAACACTTATCCATTGCGCTATTAGACCAGCTGATTCACAGGACGATTTGTACTAAGCAAGCAATGGTTTTTGTTCCTAAAGAAAACATTTGATTTGGTTTTTCATTGTGTTTCTAGTACCACGAAGTAATGTTTTAATAAATTGAATAAGAAAAACATTAATATTTTAGTACTTACGTGTGAAATGAGATGCCATCTTTCATGTAATTCACAATACAGCTGTTATTTTTGCAAACAATCACTGAACAACTCGGCATTTTGTCAAAAATCACGAGCAGTGAAGACGTCACAAGTTGACATTCGACTAATTACCGAAACTGGCGTCAGGCCGCTTTGCGGCCAGATGCATTCGCAAGTGCCACGCCTCCTTGCCATATCTCCTGTTGTTTATATGATCTGAGCATGGGACAAAATGAAGTTATTTTTTTTAATTATTCTAAGCCAGCGCTAAACTAGAATCCCACCTGATGGTAAGTGGCGATGTAGCCTAAGATGGTGAAGCCCACTGACTTAACAAAAACCTATTCACTCTTGCCTTCAAGACACCCACACTTTAATGTTATAAATTTTCTTACACCACCTCCACCATACAACAACAGTATAGTTTTAACCAGTTTGGGCAAAAATTTTGTATGTGGATGATCACACAATGTAAATTATAGTCTACATTTAACACATAAAATGTGTAAGAAAACTTACCGTTTCTAAAAAGTATGTTAAGTTTTTTATATCAAAATTCTTCAACTTGTTAATTCTAAATGTAGTATAAGTTGGAGTATTGGCAAGCCAATTTTCTAAAGTGTTCATTGTCTAGTTTTAAATGAAGAGCATTGAAAGTACACTGCAAAAAGAATATAATAACTGTGTTTATGTCAATGTACACCAAATAAATATAATAATTATGTCTTCTTATTCATTTTCTAAAATAATGGCTCTATCATTTCACCAATGATTCACTGCTAACATAAAATAAAACTTATAGTAACTAACAGAAAATAGAAATTAAAAAGTTTAAATCAGCTCTAATGTTGATGTTGGTAATATAAGCTATTGTATAAACCACCAACCAGTTTGATAGCTTAAAAGATGTTATTTTAAGTGGTTTTATAAAACTCAATAGGTCATATCACTGCCATAAGTGATCAGGACTGGCCAAGAAATGAAACTAGTTAGAGAAAGCAAAGCAAATGAAAAGTATGGGATACTAATGTTCTGAATAGGAGCTATCTATCAGGTGAATTGCAGTGATATCATGGACACAAAAGTACACTTCATCTAATATATCAAGAACAAGGGAAAGAGGATTAGAAATGTTAGAAACCCTTATAGTATTTCTGCAGTTAAAGTAACTTAGTACTATATTGATATTAGCAACCCAGGAATAATGACAATGTTTTTAAACTCAGGAACTGAACTGAATTGGAATAAGGAATATAAGCATAATTAGATTAAATATTAAAGGCCCTAAAGTTCCATGATGTTTAATCCCACACTGAGACCATGGATCTGAATAATATTATTGATTGATTGAGATGTGATAAAACATAATAAAACTCTTAATAAAAAGGGCTCAGCAAAACCGTCATATCATCTTTAATATCATACAAACAAGCATTTTCTGGTACTCCAACAACATCACCAGGCTTGCAGGCAGCCGTACCTCTGAGACAGCAGATATTATAAACTTGCAGTAGTGAAACAAATAAATCAAATATGATTTTTTTATGATACTTTATTGCAACGACGACAGATGACCCCGACTTACCGGATTTTAACATATAGTTTGATAGAGTAAGTTCAATTAATTTTGAAAGTCAGGAATTCAATGAGGTTTTAGAAGAGTAGAGAGTGGGATCTGACCGAAAATTAGAGCTTTATGACAGTGAATATTATACGCTTTGCCATATGGTTTGGGATGAGGGTCAGTTCTCTTGTAAAAATGTTCCACTAGACTGGCAGGGATTACGTATGAATTGATAAAGGGGAAATTGAGATTTGTAAAACAAAACCGACACCAAACTAAAAGTAAGAATATAAATAACAAAATATGTTAGAAAAAGTTTTATGTAAACACCATATAAACACAGATTTTGACAGTTTGACACCATAGATTAGCTATATTTTTGTATTTAACTGGCTTTACCACTCTGAGTACTAACCCTTCTGAGCCTATCATTTCTTTCAGAAACTTCATTTTATATATTTTTTCTTCACAATATGCTGATACGTCACATTGCGAAGTTTTTGCGAGATTTTGACGACAGATCAACCCAACGGACTGTTGATGAAGACAGCCACTCAAGCTCATAAGGCACCCAAGCGATCAAATTAACTTGAGGTTTATATCAATATCAAAGCACTTGTTTCATCGTTTTCTCTAATAGTTCACACAAGCAGACACTTAATACACGAAATCAAATCACTTTAACGAATTAAAATCCACTTCAAACCATTATTTAAACGATAAAACAGTAGCGACGGTGCGTCGTTGGCCAAGTTTCCACCCGTAGACAGAGAAACCTATAGACAAATTGACGCCTTCTTTCGCATTCGCACACCAAAAAGATAGATTTATGCATACGTCTTGCATAGAAATGAGATAGAGCGGTGTGATTGTTTGTTCCCTTTCTCCGTGCCGATGTTTTTGTTTATCAAACTCTACAGTTTCCTAAACAACTTTGACAGCGTAGTGATTTAAGGAGTTTACAAGTTGGTTTGAAAAAAAGTGTTTTGTGAGCTTAAGATTGGTGAATCTTGTTCAGTTCAGTTCTTAGAAAAATTAAAATTTTTATTTAAATGTGTTTAAAAGTCACAAAGATTATTCTATAACCTAAAAATTCGTTATCATTCTTTCTCACTCCAGGCCACGCCGGTCATTGGTCTATAGGTTTCTCTGTCTACGTTTCCACCAAAACCCCCCATAGATAAGCTATTTTTTATTAACTGGCTTTGCGGCTCTGGGTTCTAGCGCTTCTGTTCTAACATTTCTTTCGGAATCTTCATTTTATATTCTTTTTCTTCACAATATGCCGATGAATTACATTGCAAAATCCTTGGGAGATTTTGACGAATGACGAAATTTTCATAAGGCACCCAAGCGATCAAAATAACTTGAGGTTTATATCGACGTCAAAGCACTTGTTTCGTTGTTTTCTCTAATAGTTCACACGCGCGGACACTTAATTCACAAAATTGCATCACTTTTATGAATCAAAATCCACTTCAAACCATTATTCAAGCGAAAAAACAGTAGCGACAATCTGTCTATGGCCGAGTTCTCACCAAAACTCCATAGATAAGCCATATAGATCATAAAGATATAATACCTATGGAGGCGGCGTATTCTACTATAGAAATAATAGTTATACAAATATCTATAGTATCGACACACACTTGTCAAAAATACTTTTGTTTCTTTTTAACAAAGCAGTAGTAAATTCCGTAAAAACTAGTATTATTTCAATGTGTAGTGTTCGCGTAAATGTAAGAAATCATTAAGCAGTAGCTTCATTAGAAAAGGGAGACAACAACAGTTTGTCAATTGCTTATTTTGACAACACTTTCGTGTGACGTCATTAGCTCATCTATGCGTGACTGCGTCGCCATGTTATGCGTTGAGTTTTGTGGTAGATCTGCTGTCAAACAGTTAAATGCTAAAAGTTTTTTTGTTGTGTAGTGCAGTGCCTTCATCTTATCTTATAGTAGGTGTTTTTCTACTATTTATATTTTATTATGTCAAATAAGTGTCTTACAGTTTATTTCAAGTGTTATGGTAGGGATGTATTTTTTAATTATTACTTAATATAAGATGCATAATTTTGTAATTTATTTAGCCAAACAAAAACTTTCAGGAGTGGTCTTCAGTATGCCTCTATTAGAGTCGTTATTTAAATTATTAAAAAACCTTATCAATTGCTGTATTAGAATATATTGCGGGATTTGTGGCAGAAAAAGGTTCAGATACCATGCAAGAAGAAGCAGTGACAAACTGTCTTATAGAAATTATATTAAAAAATAATTTTGTTCAGAAACGAACAAATAATAATAGTTTATATTGTTACGAGCTTGAGGTTCATGATAATAAAAATTGCCGATAGAATTACCTAAATAACACTTTAATTCACTTTACACTAATTAAAGTTAAAAAACACTAATAATTAATCACACTGATTCACTTTATTCCGCTCCGAAGCTTCGCTTGTCTCGCCAACTTCAATACTTCCCGATCACATCTTGCAGCGCCTATAAATATAAATTAGCACCGAAATATCCAGAATATTCAAGTAAACACGCGCAAGGTACCGAGAGTTCGAGTTTCAACTTCAAGAAGTTTAGTTCTTCGGTTCGAGACTAGATGGCGCTAGTGCCGTCGATTTAGGCGCGTAACACTGCCCCCTCCTAAGACATGTTCTTCCCGAGAATTGTCGGCCCCATAATAACGCGCCAGGCGATCCACATGGACGATCTTAGGAGTCCCTCTTGCGCCTTTCTGTATCCGGTAGGTTACATCGTTGATCTTGGTCACAATCCGGTACGGGCCGTCCCATTTAGCTTGAAGCTTAGGAGATTTCCCTCTGCTGCGGACTGGATTGTGCAACCAAACAAGTGAACCTTCGTCGAACCCTTTGTTGTTCATTTTGCGGTCGTACCGGGTTTTCATCTTTTCAGACATTTGCTGACCCGATTGTCTGACGTGCTCATAAACGTCATTTATTTTGTTCCGCAAGTCATTTGCATAATCGGTTATACTGCGTGGAGCATCAGGTGGTATCCCGGGGATCAGGTCTGCAGGCAGCCGTAATTCTCTTCCAAAGTTTGCAAAAGCTGGTGTCACTGCTGTACTTTCGTGAACAGCGATTCGATATGACAATAAAAACGGTTGTATGTGCTTGTCCCAATCCCGTTTCCGATTGTCTACAACTTTTGCTAGGTACCTCTCCAATGTCTGATTAAATCGTTCTACCATTCCATCAGATTGCGGGTGATAAGAAGTCGTTCTAGTTTTATGAGTACCCATAACTCGGCAAGTTTCCTGGAATATTTGAGACTCAAAATTCCTTCCTTGATCGCTGTGAATCTCTAAAGGTACTCCAAAACGACAGAAGACTTCATGAACTAGTTTATCTGCAACTGTTGAAGCCTCTTGATTTGGAATAGCGAAGATTTCTGGCCACTTAGTGAAGTAATCCATCACAACCATGAAATACTTGTTACCGCTTTCACTCTCCAGAAACGGCCCCGGCACGTCAATGGCTACTCTCTCCCATGGTGCACCAATATTGTACAACTTCAATGCACCTCTACTACGAGTCTGAGGTCCCTTTACAGCCGCACAACTTGTACATTTGCGACACCAGTCCTCGACATCGTTTCGACAGTGGACCCAATATAACCGTTCTCGGATCTTCAGTAGAGTTCGTTTAACTCCCTATGGCCTCCGGAACAATCATTATGGTACAGCTGTAGAACATCCAGTTGTTACGTATTATAACATATTTTTATTTGACAGCATATGCAACATTTTGAAGGAACCCTCATAAAACATAAAAAAGTCATATTTTATCAAACAGCACACACTACACACATGAACACCTGCATCATTCGACTTCCTGCATGTCTTACCAGGTCGTCTAATCTAGTGGGGGGTCGCCCTACACTACGCCTACCGGTACGAGGCTGCCACTCGAGAACCTTTCTCACTATGCTCGAAGTTGTTGACGAGTACGTTTACCTGGGACAAATAGTCCGACTAGGTAAGTCCAAGTTCAACTGAGAGGTCAATCGACGGATTCAACTCGGCTGGATAGCATTCGGGAAATTCCGACACCTCTTCTCGTCAGGTATCAAAACAATCTCTGAAAACTAAAGTGTAGTGTACCAGTGCGTGTTGCCAGTGATGACATACGGATCTGAGACGTGGTCCTTCACTGCTGGCCGTATGAGGACGCTCAAGGTCGCTCAGCAAGCTATGGAGAGGGCTATGCTCGGAGTTTCACTGCGTGATAGACTCAGAAATGAGGATATCCGCAGTAAAACCAGAGTGACCGACATAGCCCAACGGATTAGTAAGCTGAAGTGGCAATGGGCCGGCTATGTAGCTCGAAGAACCGATAACCGATGGGGAAGAAAGATATTATATATATTATTGCAAATATTATATATAAATATAACTTCATGAAGTTATAGGTAAAAATGGAGTTAACACTCCGAGTACCTACTTGAAGCTTAACCTATGTATTACTATCTCGCTCTCTGTGGGCAGACCCTCTCATTCTAAGAAGGTTAACATTTTTTTAGTCAGGATATCACGATAAGTGGTTGCTTTCTATGAAGTGTTTTATTTATTAACGTCTCTGTTTACGTACCTCCATTATATATTAGAAGATTATATCTAGCTTATAAATATGTATTAAAAGCCAGCTTTTTTTTTTATAATAATGTTGCAATTGATTTGTTGAAGCAACTTAGAATTCTGTGAAACAAGATATTGGCAACGCAAGAAAATCCCACTCTTAGTTAAATCTTACAATACGATTAAAGTTATGAAAACACATTCATCTCCTTTTCTCGAATCATTTTCACTTAGCACTTGACTGTCTCACATTGACATTGAAAATATAGTGTTAAATGAATTAGATTTATCAAAGAGTGAAAGAGAAAATGCAAAGAGATGCAACATCTCTTCGCAGTGCCAGTGAATCGAGCCGATCGGAAAGCACTCGGTCGTCGACGATTCGAGCCGCTCTGCGCTGGATGCGGTCAAGTGAAAGGAGCTGGTACTGGGGAGCCCCAGCTCAAAGATGGGAACAGTGTTCCATATGCGGCCAAACCTGCGCCTTGTAAAGTTGCAGGCGGTGTGCCGGCATGAAATACTGTCCCACTCTGCCGAGCACGCCAAGCTTTTTAGAGGCCAATTTGGCTTTCTCTTCCAAGTGACCACGAAACCGCACGTCACTCGATATGTCGACGCCGAGGATTCCGATACTGGCTGAGGCAACAAGGGGAGTGCCTTGAAACTGATGAGATACGACAAAGGGGTTCTTTTTAGCGATTAACACGCAAACTTGTGTCTTCTGGGGGTTAAACTGGACTAGATTTAGTCGCACCCAATCCGAGACTCTGTTCAGCAAAGACTCGACTTCAGACACAAGTTTGTCCCGGCACTCGGAGACGTTTTCCCGAGGTGGAAACAGTTGCATTTAAAAGTATGGTGAGCGATATTAATTTATATCTCGATATGTAATATAAATTATATTATATCTAATGAAAGTGGGCTATACTCTAAATGTGGAACGTTGTACCTCGGTGTCTATTTTATTTTTATTTCTAAATATTTAATAACAACAGACTAATACTGACCGTTTCGCTGACCCCTTAAATCAATCAGATGGCGAAGTTAAATTTGTTAATTTAATTTACGTTTTAAAATTACTACAATAATATTACACCATAGATAAATAAATATGTACACGTAACAAAAATATTCGTATTTTTTGTTACGATTTATAGAAATGAATTAATATTTATAATATATACCATACTAAAATTCATTTAAAGTTTACTATTTATTTAGGCTTAATGTAAGATGTAATTAACGCATAAATTAAGAGTTTGATTTATGCGTAAATTAATTTTAATATTTTTTTTCAATTTTGTACTGGCCACTTTTTCACCGATACGTGGCATAGTTACGAACAACTTCCACGTTCGCCGCCATTTTGACATACAGTGAATTGTAGAGACACTATTGAATTGTAGCGTTTTTCGTCGTATTTCATACATTTACTTCTAAAAACGTAAGTATATCCCTGTATTTGTAAACTTCTTCGATGCCGCAAATTTGTAGGTGTCTTAAGTGAAGATTTTTAATATTGTTAACCCTGGGTGGTGACCGTTGTGGAGGTATCAACAGCAGTACCTATCTTAGTCTAAAACCTTTGAAATTAAATTTATTTCAATGTCTTATTATACCATTTACAATCATTTGATTGTATTTTTTAGTTACAAGTGATCCCTGAAATAGAGTATTGTGTTTAATTTTATTTGGTGTATGTACTTGCCATGTCATTATCATTGATTATTGTATGTAACGTAGGACGGATGAGTCAGAGTGAATGTATTTAATATTTAAACATTTATTATTTCAGACAACTTACATAGCCGCAAAATGGGGAATATGTTTGCAAATTTATTTAAAGGCCTATTTGGCAAAAAAGAAATGAGAATATTGATGGTGGGTCTTGATGCTGCTGGTAAAACTACTATACTATATAAACTAAAATTAGGTGAAATTGTTACAACAATTCCAACTATTGGTAAGTTCCTTACTATTCATTGTATGTATTTTTATATGGTCTTTCTAATTTTGTTTTTAGGTGTTTGTATAGGTAACTTTCTTTTTTTATCACCAATAAATTGTAATCTCTTTTTGATTCATCAATAGTATAGATAAGTTTTTTAACAAAACTTATTTCACTGTATAGTTACTAAAATTTATGTGTTAATAAATACTTTTGACTTGCTATTTAGGCTGCATAACTATGCTTCAATTAAGACTTTTTTTAAAACTTCTATTATCAAACACCATTTTATCTTTTTCTCAACACTGGCAGAGAATTAATGAATCATAATAGCTTTTGATATAAAGTTGCACAATATATATAGATCCCCATAGCTGTTCTTGAAATATTTTATTCTTTATGACATCAGGTGCTGCTGAGCCTATGATAAATCAACTCTTATAATAAATTATATAATTAGAATTTATAATTAACAACTTCATTGGTACTGATTACTTATATTCTGTGACACTTACAGCATTGCTTAATCCTAGAGCTCCCAAAGCATGTGTTTGTGGTTAACTCTTAGCTGTCCTAATTTTGTTCATTTCCTCTTGTGAGATTTATTTTATTGTATTATTCAGAGGAATGTTTTGCTGAACTTTAAGGTTTTATGTCTCATAAATCATGCTTGTTGAACAATTCATGTGTATAGTGTGTGCTGTTTGATAAAATATGACTTTTTTATGTCTTATTAGGGTTCCTTCAAAATGTTGCATATGCTGTCAAATAAAAATATGTTATAAGCTCCCCATATTCATACAGATTTTCTTGACAGTCACTTATCAGATCAGATCTGTGACTTCATACATGCTTGAACATCTGTTTCAATCACAAGTTGAATATAAATGGTTGTTTGTAATGTTTTATTTAAAGCAAAATATAGCTTTTATCTGTGATGGTTTCATCTGTATTGAAGACAGAAAATTTTGATAAGTTTGGGTAAAGCAATGGTTAAAAAAAGTGCATGGTATAGCTATGACTCTACTCAAGGATTTATCAATCCATGAAACCTATAGATTTGTTAAATTTTTTACACATGCACAAGTGGCATTTGTATTTATCTGCCCCATGCTGATCCGCTGGTTTTAAGCATTGGCACAGCCTAAACCAATGGCTGGCCAGGTACATCTAGCAGGCATATCTGTCAGGTGAATCTGTACATATATGGCTAGCTATTATTTGCATGGTATGTGTGTTCTATACTTAATATAATAGTTCAGAACTTACTTCTAGGTGAACCAGTGTTTATGATTCTTTTTTTATTTGAAAGCTAGTGCTTATTATGTAGTCCCATAAAAGTTTGGTCAAGATGTGATCAGTTTTTGAGTTATTTTTAATGATGCATAATAAATTGACTTTTACTACATTGATGATGTTCTCATTTTAATTTATATTGAAGTCGGTTGCACAAAACTTTAAATTTTGCCAGTTGTTTAATATTCATATAGACTATATAAACAGAATGAATAAGGGCAGCCCTAATATGTATTATCTTGTACTGATTCATGTATAATTTTCTTTATCGGTCCTCATAAGTCCAATGCTGGATACAGGCCTTTCCTGATTTCGGGAGGATTTTCATTAATTACCACTCTAAAAAAATAAAATGGTGTTGGAAATTTGCAGTTTTAGTTTAAGATAAAATGAACTTAAATCACTCATTAAATTTGATATCAGTTATAATACTTTATGAAGACTATTTAACAATGTTAATTCTTGTAGTCGTAAATCATTGAAATATTACTTTTAATTTTAAATATACCTATAAAAAAGAAGGAAAGATATTTTATTAAATATATAACTATGGCTTAATATATGTTTATATTTCAGGATTTAATGTCGAAACTGTAGAGTACAAAAACATCAGTTTCACTGTATGGGACGTTGGTGGCCAGGACAAAATTAGGCCACTGTGGAGGCATTACTTCCAGAACACACAGGTATTGCACTGCTATCCTGCCAAAACACACTGTATTTATTTATTTACGTACTTGTCATAACATTGCTTGATTATTTTCTCAACTGATGGCAAGTAGTGAGGTAGTTAGTTGAACTTGGTTGTAATTTAGATGTCACAAAACTAAATACACAGCAACTAGTATTAGCTATGAGCTAAATTGCACCACTAAATCATAAAATTGATGATAATCTGAAGATCTGCACAAGCACTAACTAAGCATTAAAAAAAATTATTCGATACTACCTTGTAACCCTCCAATTTTAACGTATTCAACTCAGCTGGGCAGCGCTCGGGTAATTACGGCACATCTCGTCAGGTGTAACTCAAAACCTGAAAACTAGATTGTACAACCAGTGCATGTTGCCAGTGATGACTTATGGATCTGCGACATGGTCCTTCACTGCTGGCCGATGGTCAAAGTCCCTCAGCGAGCTGTGGAGAGGGCTATGCTTGGGGTTTTTCTGCTTGATAAACTTAGAAAGGAGGATATCCGCAATAGAACTAGTGTGACCGACATAGCCCAATGGATTAGTAAGCTGAAGTGGCAATGTGCCGGCCATATGGCTCGAGGAACGGATAACCAATGGGGAAAAAAGGTTCTCGAGTGGCAGCTCAGCCTTGTACGAGTAGGCCTAGTGTAGGGCTACCCCCCACTAGATGGAGTGAAAAGCAGGTAAGACACGCAGGAAGTCGATGGATGCAGGTGGCTCAGGACCGGGTTTTGTGGCATTCCTTGGGAGGGGCCTATGTTCAGCAGCGGATTTGTAAAAGGCTGTAATGATGGTGATGATTGAAATCCCCCATTTTGTAATTAGATGAAAGGTCAGGCAGGCTATTAATGTAATTATTACATAATTTTGCTGTATACATTATGTAACAACAACATTATGAACAGTAACAATGGAATGGAGACCTGGTAAGGGTCTGGTTATCCTATGATGGAAAAATAATGTATTTAATATAAAAATCAGTTAAATGTGATTCCTGCTCACATTTCAAAATAATATTGTATCCTGTGAGATATCAAAAGGACTGTTATATTACACTCATTGATATTATATACTTTCTATGTGTGTCCACTGACACCTCTGGAAACTACCACAAAAAATAATGTTATATTTGTTGCCTTTGATATTTTTCTGCTTCTAACTACGGACCTCAAGTAATTCTTCAATGTAATTTAATTTTAAGGATTACTATTTTCTATTTATGTTTAAATTACTTAAATGATTAAATTAACAAAAATAAATGTTATTTGTCATTTAATTTACTTTTCTGTAATAATTTTTATATAAATAACAAAAAATTCTTTAAATAATAACATTTATTAAAATATTAGTCATTTTTTTTTCAAAAATAATTATTTTCAAATAAACTGACACAAAATTTTAATAAATGTAGTATTGTCTTTAATATAAAAATTTTACATTATTAGCGCTATTTCAGCTATGTGTGTTATAGTACAGGCGTAATTAGCCAAAATATCTATTACTATTCTTTATCCGCACGGGTAGTACTCCATGATTAAAATTATTTTTTAAGAATTTTTGTAAGAGATAGTAAATATTTTATTGTATTCACTATTTGCTCAATAACTATTCAATAGTTGTGATTATTATCATAGTAGAATAAAAAGTTTGTTAAATGTCACTCTTAAATATGCTCTTGGGAAGCAATGTGAAAAGAGATGTTAGATATTGTTTGATTTATCCTTTGAAATAATTTAATTCATGATGTATAATTGTTTTAGTATATTTTTACTACAAGTATACATATGAGCGCAGAGTCCTCAGCTGGTGTTATGTGCTTGATTAAGAATCAAAATGTTTATACATTATCTTCCTCAGAGAAATAACTTTTTATCCTAGCATCCTAGCAGTAGAGACACTCTCTACTAGTTTTGTACACTCATGATAATATTCCACATCTCTCTCAGGTTCTATTCTAACTACCCATTAAATATTTGGTTTTACGTAATTTAATGAGATTTAATTATGGTGGATACCCTGTACATTTTAAGTATTTAATGTACCACTAGTATTCAGAATGGCAATTTGAAGGGAAGTTTATCATTTTGGATCCAATGTTGTTTAATGTATATATTGCAGGTATATTGTCAAAGCCGTGATATTACAATTTCACTAGTGATATTATAATTGAACGATAGATTATCAATCAACTTCATTTCTTATAATTTAAAAAGGTAATTTTATACTTTCGCGGTCCCCAAATCAGAATAATGTTTATTTATTAACTTTTTGGCGAAGAGAGCTCGGGACTTAGGGATTCCGACTCAAACTAGTTAGGTTAGAAGAAGCCATTCATCTCCTTCGTGGTTATTTTTTTATAAACCACTCAGAATTCCTATTTATAGAAAAGTACTCTGTGACCTAGAAGTAGGAGCCTTTCGACCGGGCCCGTTAAATTGTAAGAAATGAAATCGATTGATAATCTACTATTCAATTATAATATCACCAGTGAAATTGTAATATCACGGCTTTGACAATATACCTGCGACATATATAAAATAAAATCATAGTTATAAACAACATAAATTGCAGCCTGTTATGGCCTGTAATATGCATGATGATAGACTTTCGACAAAACTGCAAGACTCAAGATAAAGCATATGCTTAGAGCTCTTATGATGCGCTGTAATAATGATTATAATGTTAATTTAATTGCTAAACTACAATTTGTGGAAACGTAAAAGTGATTTAGAACTTTTTTGCTTTTATTTTAGGGTCTCATCTTTGTAGTAGACAGTAATGACCGAGAGCGTATTGGCGAAGCGCGTGAAGAGCTTATGCGTATGTTAAGTGAAGATGAGTTACGAGATGCGGTACTTCTTATTTTTGCGAACAAACAGGTGAGATTCTTGTATAAATGTTTTATAACCTGCATTATTTATGTAAATACTTGTCTCTTTTCCAATTTGAACTAGCTCTAGATTTTTTTTTGTTTGGGAATACAAATAGTATTAGTATTGTTTTATACTAGACTATATAATAGACTAGAAATCAAATAATCCTATTATTATTATGAAAGTCATGATTTTATCGTCAATCTTTGAATGAGTTTTATCGTCGAGTGCAGCTTCACTCTGATTGTGACAAGGTTCTGGAGAGTACACATGTTAGTCTAGAAAATCTATATTGTATATTGATTTTTCTTCATCTTTATCTTTCCATTTAAGTCATGGGTCTCTAATCAGGATCACAGTACCAGAAGTCTTGGAATTTTGACTTTTTCACCAGTATTTTACATCTGACATAAACAATATAATTTTATTGCTCTCTATACAAAGCCATTTTTTTGCTATTTCCTATAATTGTTCCTTCCGCAATCAAGGGATGTAATGGGATGGGGTGATGAATTTTCTTACACCACCTTTATAATAATATAGAATAATGAAAAGGGGGTTTGATGAATGCTTAAAATGTTATTTTGTGTTGATCTTTTCACCGATTGTCTGTGGAGACATTTTTGAGTTACAGTTATGATGATGACCTAATAAGGCATGCGGGAAATTAAAATATAGGTCAGTATGGGCTGTAATAATGATATAATTTAAAAACAAATAAAAAAAATCAAAGTAAAGATAACAATGCAGCATACAGTCACCTAATGACTGGTTACTAATAAAATGGGTCTCTGGTTCACGATACTCACTGTAAACTTAGCACTGAGTAGCATTATGCTTCTTTTTCACACTGGTATTTTGAGTTAGTGTGGCTGTTCTCGGTCGAGTCCATCTCTTCATGCTGCAGCCTTAAATACTGCAGGTTGGCCCTTCATCATAGAAAAAGATGCCCTTTGCAACTTCAGGCTATATGCAGGCTGATGGCCATGAGGATGTATTAGTGCATGTAGAATAGATTTTCCCATGTTCCTATACTCAATGTAACTGTTATGCAATTAGATTGGTTATATTAATAATAATGAATAAAAATGCTTCTATTTCTTTAAGATTATAAACTTAAACAATTTAGTTTAGATTGTTTAATGGTAAAGGTGTGGTGCACACAGGAGCCAAATGCTTAGAAGGAAGCTTGCCTAAGTCAAATTCTCTTACTCTCAAGCCTATAAAAGTACACTACTGGGCACGGTTTTCTTCTTAGAGGGCTTGATGGATTAATTATAACAGTACTGGGTATAATAATTTATAATCTACCATGACGATAGATTGATTTGCAAACCCCAATATATATCATTCATTTGTTGGCTATTACAGTCCTCTGCTTAACATAAGCCTCACTTATTGCTTAATTACATAGTTTAATGCTACAACTATATTTTTTTAACTGTAAGATTCTATCTGTATGTTATGATTTACTTTCCCTAATATTGGCTGCTGTTATCTTTTGGTGCTAAGTTACAAGTTTAATTACTTTTTCCTTCGTTTATATCCTTAATATATTTAAGTTATGACTCTCAAGTAATAGCAACTGTGGTTTTGTTAAAGTATATTTTTTGTATTTGTTAGGATCTGCCAAATGCAATGAATGCAGCGGAAATAACAGACAAATTGGGCCTGCACTCATTGCGCAATCGCAACTGGTATATCCAGGCGACGTGCGCCACTTCAGGTGACGGACTTTACGAGGGTCTCGACTGGCTCTCCAATCAGCTGAAGAATGCCAACCGCTAACCACATGTGCGCTATCAACTCACAGACAAATCTGATTATTGAAAGAGACTATGGTTTAAGATATGTTAACTTTATTTGCTATGAATGAATACAATGTATTATGTGCGAACTCATATATGTTATGATGCGTCACCCGGTGACCGAGCTCGCATCGCATTCTCGCTGAACTTCTGCATATTTTAAAATTAACGATTATATTATAACGTTCACTATAAATTCTATGCATTATAATAATATAAAATTATTTATATCAGTGTACACATTAACCAGGGGTCTTGCTGTACTTACTGCTGTAGTGAAATCCACATTTGGGATGCGTTGTTTGTTCGATCTCTGATGACGTGGAACAAAAAAAATAGCGCATGAAGTTCTGTAAAATTACAATTTTCCTTTGTAACTATCACTAAAGTAAAACAGTGGATTGTTGTACACTATAGAATGATCGTGCATTGTGATGTGGATAGGTTTGTAGCTGACTTGTGATACAAAGAATCACAGCATAACATGTTTTATATGTATACTATAATGTGGAATAAGTTGTCGTAATAAAGTATTTAAAGTTAATTCACATATACGACTTTAATTCATTATTTTCTATTACTATATTAGTGAGTGGCAGTGACCAATAGGCAAATAGTTTGCTTTGGTGTTTCCTTTGTGAAATGGAATTTAAAAAGGCTGAAAATTTAAAGCCTTTCATCTATTACATGTGGTAAGGATCTAGTGTCATTTGGTATGCTCAATGTTGTGCTTTATGGGCATGTGCCTTGTGTGATATGCCTCATTTGGTCCACACTGAGTGGTGTGCTTCTTGGGATTTGGCTTTTACGTTACACCTTGAGTTGACGCTGGGAGAGTAGGAGGCAATATGTTATATGCTTCTTGGGATGACCTTCATCGGCTGAAACCTATTCACATCGCTCTGAAATTTGCGTATCAGTATCTGCAGCCCTCCGTTTTGGATTGTATGTTCACTTATTAAAATTCTGTGCATATATTTCATTTATTATTCGGATGACTTATTGTATGATGATAGTTTATTTTTATTGAAGTTAATTAGGTAGTGTAAGCTGTTATATGTTTTACATTAGAAAAACAATTCATCGGATTATTCTTCTTTCATCGAATGGCGGCTTGTTGTGATGGACCTGCATTTATAGTTGATTTCCCATAATGGACCGACATTTAGTTTTAGGTATTGTAATATGTATTGACAACCATGGTATCTGTTTGGGAAGTGTTTCTTTCTACAGGGAAACTGCTCAGGACTCACAGGTTCTTTGGTCATACACAATTAATTATAAATTAGCATTTTTATAATAATTTAGAAGAAATTGTTGAGACACAATTAAAACATTATGTGGTAAGTGCGATGGATAGTTTTTTTTAATTTCATGGAAATCAAGGAGATTAAATGAAAAAGCGAAATGTGACATTCCGGTTTGTCTTATGCTGTATTATGGAATAAAATATCCTCACCAATTTTGGGTTTTTTTCTGACTAAAACACCTTTTTGATTCTACAATCCATATAATAAATGGGGTTTTAATTATGAAATTGCCATACTGCAGTACTGGCCATTTCCAATCAAAATAAGAGATTTTGTAGATAATATCATGGAATTTAATAGTTAATAAAATAATAATACTCATTGGGCATTTGTTCAACTTTTTAGCGAACATGGCAGGAATTATTAAAGCATTTTTCAATATATGCGATACTCACACTGAATTTATTGATAGCTGACGCAGACAAAACTTATGTTAAATTAGCTTCTTTATTCAGATTTCTCCAAATCTCTCTTCTCTTCTCTGAATTAACAATGCGATAGTTAGAGATTTTCGGATTATTATTTTATTAATAATATATTAGATATTGAAGGATTATTGCTGAAAAAAGTTTGCGAAACTCGCTGGGAGAGAGTTTCTAGCCTTTTTGCTGTTCCAGTATTGAATTTTCAAAATGAAACAAAATTACCCAGTTGCAGCATCAGAAGTTCTGTCGCTCTATATTTTTTAACACTGTCTGCAGCATAATTGTTTAATAAAAGTTGTCAAACAAAATTATTTACTGTAATTTTTTTTTCATCTATATAACGTCACCGCAGCAGTGTAAGCACAGTGACGTTTTTTTATATAGAAGTGAGCAAGCAAGCATGCAGCACACCTGATGGTGACTACCACCGCCTATGGACAACTCCTAACACCAGGAAAATAGCAGGTGGGTTGCCGGCCTTTTAGGTAGAAGTAAGCTCTTTTCTTGAAGGTCCCTAAGTCGTATCGATCCGGGAAAGTCTCCGGTGGTAAACAATTTCTCAAATAGGTCATACAGGGAAGAAAACTCCTAGTAAAACGCACAATGGTTGACCACTAAACATCCGGATGGTATCGTGAGTTCCGTCACGATGTGCGTTCGTGAATTTTGGCGGCTGGAATTATTCAGAGCACTCCCTGTGATAAATCCGATAAAAATACAAAGGAGTAAAACATCCATCCGCAAAGTCAGTAATCAATCAAAAAGAACTCGGTCGTCGACGATTCGTGCCACTCTGCGCTGAATGCGGTCAAGTGGATGAATCTGGCCCTGAAGTGCCCTGGACCAAAGAGAACAGTTATTCCACGTGAGGCCGAACTTGCACCTTGTAAAGTTACAAGCGATGTGCCACCATGAAATACTGTCTATATTCTATCTATACTATGCTGTGCACAGCATAGTGAGTTAGTATTTTTAGAAGCCAACTTAGCCTTCCCTTCTAAGTGACGACGAAACTGCACATTATTCGATACGTCGATGATTCGGATTTCAATGCTAGCTGAGGCAACAAGCGGGGGAGTGCCCTGAAATTGAAGAGATAAGACAAAGAGGTTCTTTTTAGCGGTAAATATGCAAACCTGTGTAATCTGAGGGTTGTTAAGCACAACAGAGTAGTGCGAGCGGAATGGATAATACTTTTTTTTAACGCAAAAGAGCAGAACAAACACTAAGTCATGAGCGCCAAGAACTGTGCTTGCCCCGTAGATACACCTATATTATGAAGGGTCCGCTATCTAACTTTTTTTTCAACTAGTGCTTATTTCGTGAATGGCAACACTTAGCTCATGTCTAATTTGACAGATAATTAGTTTTATCCTTTCGCTGAACGAATATGGTTGTGTATACGCTTGAACAACGCTGGGAAATATTGCGACATTACTTTGAAAATCATGGTAATGTTGCAGAATGTGTGCGAAAATTGCGTATGGATTTTGGAAGAAATGAAGCACCGTCAGCTCCGTATGTTCGTTACCTTGTGAAAAAAGTGAAAGAAACTGGCATCCTCATCGATAAACCAACGCGTGAAAAGCCAAAAACAGTGCGTACACCCGAGAATATTGCTGCTGTGGCCGAAAGTGTGCGTGAAACGCCATCAACATCAGTTCACCGTCGTTCTCAACAATTTGGACATTTCGGAGACATCATTGAGACGAATTTTGCATAAAGACCTTGGTATGACGCCGTACAAAATCCAATTGGTTCAGGAGTTGAAGCCAACTGACCATCCAATGCGTTTTCGCTTCGCTAAGTGGGCCTGCGATCGACTTGCAGAAGATGCGGATTGTGCCAAAAAAATCATCTTTTCAGATGAAGCTCATTTTGAACTTGGCGGGTATGTAAACAAGCAGAATTGTCGCATTTGGGGCACAGAAAACCCGCACGCATTCATCGAAAAGCCGGTGCACCCAAAACGAGTCACTGTTTGGTGCGGATTTTGGTCCAGAGGCATAATTGGGCCATTTTTCTTCGAAAATGAGCAAGGTGTGGCCGTTACAGTCAATGGCGATCGTTATCGGGCCATGTTGAACGAATTTTTGTTCACAGAAATTGAAGAGGAGGATATTGGCAACATTTGGTTTCAACAGGACGGCGCAACGTGCCACACAGCCGACGCTACACTTGATGTTTTGCGCCCTGTTTTTGAAAATCGCATTATCAGCCGCAGAGCTGATGTCGTTTGGCCACCTCGGAGCTGCGATTTGACACCGTTGGACTATTATTTGTGGGGTGCCGTCAAAGATAAGTGTTACGCTGACAAGCCAGAGACAATTGACGCTTTAAAGGACAATATTCGTGAAGCCATTGGTGAAATACAGCTGCACACAATCGATAATGTACTCAAAAATTGGACCGATCGTGTAGGCTACTGCATGGCCAGCCGAGGCAGCCATTTGAATGAAATTATTTTCCATCATTAACCGGAAAGATTGTACTTTCAAATAAAAAAAGAAATTTGAAAAAATATTTAGTAGTTTTTTTTTAATAGCATTTTAAAAAAAAAAAGTTATTTGGCGGACCCGCTATTTGGAGGGTCTCATACTAAAAGATTTTTAAAAGTAGTTTTGGCAGTCCTCTCTTGATGTTAACCTAACGCTACCCAAATAATTCTGAAGAGACTGAAATAGATGAAAATCTGAAATTCAAGGTCAGGACTATATGGTGAATGCATTAACACTTCCCAACCAAGCTCTCAATATTTGCTGAGTGGCTAAAGATGTGTGTGGTCTGGCGTTATGATGAAAGGCCACTCCTCTGTTGATCAATTTCGGCCCGTTTTTTTCTCAATTTCATTTTTGAATCTCATTAGTTGTTGGGAGTATGGATCCGAATCGATGGTTTTGACCATCGGTAAAAGCTCATAATAAACAATGCCCTTCCAATCCCACCATACAAACCATCACCTTATTACGTGTTAACTCCTAAATCCCCATAAATCCCATGCAGTAGCATGCGTCCGTCAAATCAGGAGCGGTCGCATGCGACCGCACCCACCCACTTTATACCATTAAAACTTATATTTAGAGACTACTTTGGTCGCGGCGATATTCCGTCAAATACCAAGCGACCGAATTCGGCCGCGCCCACTCACAGCACTTTAACCCATAAATACTTATAGTTAGAGACTACTTTTCTATGAAGAAGTTTGGCATTACAAAATCTATACAAAATTCTCTATCTTGTGGTCTAAACAAAAGACAGGTTTTACTTCATTACAAAAAGACTATTGTATATTTGATAACAAAAAATGGGTAAATACCAAGCGGATGTCGGCAGCGTGAAAATTACTATTATTTACTCGAAATTATTTACTTAAAAAGATAAATTATATTCACACAAAAACTTTCATACCAATTTTATAATAAAACACTAGAAAAATCGAAAAATCAACAACAAAAAAACATTCACACGAAAATGGCATACTATGGAGTGTACAACACTCCATATGGCGTACGTAATAAACGTAGATTATAAATGAATAACCATAGAGTAAGTGACTTTTTATTGCACTAGAGCATAGAAAATTTCATATTGAGCCTATAATGCCAAACTTCTTCATAGAAAAGTAGTCTCTAACCATAAGTATTTATGGGTTAAAGTGCTGTGGGTGGGTGCGGCCGAATTCGGTCGCTTGGTATTTGACGGAATATCGCCGCGACCGAATGCGGCCGCTTGGGAGTTGGGAGGTTAATCCGGGTTTCGCTACAATCTGTAGAACTTGACTACTCCTTGACCATGATCTTTTATTCACATTCTTCTCGTAGGTGATCATCACAAGTGATTAAGCTTTTCAAAAATGGTTCGGTTTTATTACGATTCAATTGAGAATCGTAAATAAGTATATCCATAATAAATATCGAGCTTTTTTGTATAGCCAGACTTTTTCAAATGGATTAAAACTGTTTAGTGGTTAATTCGTAATTTCTCATCTATGTCGTAACTACTTATATGCATATCTCGCTCCATTTTCAAAAATGGCATCGACTTTATCCTCATGAGGGCCAGATGGCGACCATGGCGACCAGATCGAGCTGCATCTTTGACATCAAAATTTCCAGATCAAAAACGCTTGAACCAACTTTGTGCTACTGTTGCTGACACTGCATTGGGTCCATAAACGTCACAAATTTTTACGCGGCTTAAGTGGTTTTTTTCCCTTTTTGGTAATAAAACCTCAGAATGTATCGAATTTCTTCGTTAGATTCGGCGGACAGAAAAACAATTTAAAAATGGCGGTGTTTATTTCTCTATATCTTAATATATTAATGTATGTAATGTATTAATATTGAAACCAGTCAGATACAAATAGTACAACCAGAGATTTTTCTTCAATTTTATACAAACAAAATACGAATAAAATTTTCCCCCGACCTGTTATTTATAATCACGAATAAGCAACTACATAGTATAGAAACACTTAAGGTTTATATATATATATATATATATATATATATATATATATATATATATATATATATATATATATATATATATATATATATATATATATATGTATATATGTATATATTTAATTATGTGCGAGCAGCTATGCAGGTCTAGGGAAAGAAACCAATATCACTGCGACTTAGAAGATCTATTGTGATCACTGCTATGGCTATAGTTCACGGCTAAGCTCTATGTCTTCAATTAATAGGAGTTGCTTAGCCGTGAGTAATTTCACTTCATCTGGGCGGAGTACATAGTTTCCCTGATGAGTGTCACGTTTGCGCATTAAGGGTCCGCAACCAGTTAGGATGTGTAGAGTAGGGGTCGCAAACCGGGATCCCGAATCTCGAAAATATAGCTTTAAAATACCGGAATTGAGTGAACGGAAACCGGTATTTACGACTTTTCGGTATTTCATTATAAATCTATGGCAACGCGGCTCGACTATGCAACGCAAGTCGCGCGACTACACTCTGGAGTGAGTGAGAGAGAGTACTTACTCCCGAGTCCTGAGGCGACGACGAATCCGGCCGCTCGCCTATACAACTAATGACGGTGCTAGTGTAATGATCGCATTTGGAAGAGAAGCAGCACTTACACACTACAGTTAGCGATATTAGACGTGCTCTATAAAAAAGAAAACAGTTTCCAAACTCAACTAAAAGAACTGGAAGATCACGATTGTTATGACTTTGCTTTGGAATGTTATGGAGAAGATTACTATGACGAGGGAATGGTTGGGTGTTACCATGTGCTTGGGATCATATAAATTATATAATTAAATCCCAAAACATGCACACAATTGCAAGACTTCAAGATACGCCCATTCTGCGTACATCGGACCAAAAACTAATAATTGTTAACTGAAGGTAGCCGTGTCTATGACACTGGGACGGGAATATAAAATAAGTTAAAATACGCAATAAAATTCGTAAAATTTAGTTTCATTTAAACTTCTTCAATTTATTTAAAAGTAAATTTATAACATTCTTTGCTATCGAATTTAACCTATGAACCAGATTTTCTTCTTTAGAGATATCGCTTTTGGAACCGGTGGTAGATTTTAACGTTCATAGAAGTTTTAGATGATCGTAAACCGAAGAATATAATATTTGACTTATTCTAACTACGCCATGTAGCAAAGAAAGCTCTTACTCGATTTCCATGAAAAAAGTGAAGAAAAAAAAGATAAATCGCCCAAGAGCATTTTATGTTTTAATAAAGCTGAGGATAATGAAGAACTTTATAAGAACATGAAGAAGTAAGTCTATGAAGAAGTTACTTAGCGGGAGTATTATGTTATTGTTAAGGCTGATTACTGGAGGTTTCTTATGTTTAAATCGTTTAGAATAACTTAGCAGCATTGAGTTATTTTTTAAACTTTAAATAAATGATTGATTTTTTTTAAAATATATGTGATTTTCTTATCTTAACACACTTTTATTGATTGGCTGGTGATAATTCCCTAATGAAAATTACGGTTACATTACATATTTTTAAATATTTTTCTCACTATGTGCTTTTTAAGACAACAGTGTCCAGTTAGACCCATCGGTAAACCATGAGGCTACCGACCTCACAGATAATCTGTCCATTCAGCCAGTCTTCTCTGGAGGGTAATTCCACTATATACTTTTTATCAAAAGTGTGTAGTGGACGCATGATATCTGAGATCATGCATAAGACCGGTGATTCCTTAATTGAGTCGAGCATGGATCTCAATATGTAGGGGAGCAAGCTCAGACCGCCCTGGGCGTTAATCCTTATACAAACTAGCCCTCGCCTCCTTGTCTAGATTAAGATCAAGGGGCGTTGGGCATAGAAGTGCATTTAGAGCCGCTCCAGGCGATGATCGCATAGCTCCAGTTGCCATTAAGCAGGCAGTCCTTTGTAGACTATTTAGTCTGTCCGCAGCCGTCTTTTGGTTGGCCTTATTACACCAGACAATAGAGGCGTAAGTGAGAATCGGCCTCACTATGCTGCTGTACAGCCATAGAACCATACCGGGACGCAAGCCCCAGTTGTTCCCGACCAAACGACTGCACGTACCTAAAGCAATATTATCCTTATGGCATACGTTGCTAAGGTGAGAGTTCCACGTTAGTTTTCGGTCGATTGTTACGCCTAAGTACTTAACTTCCGTGGAAAATGGTAATTTTTTACCATTAAGTTTTGGTTGGACTGATTTGTCCAGCCGTCTCTTTTTGGTGAAGGGTATTATAACAGTTTCATCAGCATTAACTGATAAACTGTTATCCATACACCAGTTATTTATGGTGTTTAAGGTTCTTTGTATTATTGACGATAAAGTACTTTGGCAAAAGCCCCTCGCAATGATCACAAAGTCATCAGCATAACCCAGTGTGTCAATGCGTAGGTCTGCCATTTTGTATGCAAGAGTCCAAAGAAGGGGTGACAAAACGCCTCCTTGTGGGTGGCCTCTTGTAGTTGCAACCTCAATCAAAGTTTGAAACAGCGCTATTTTTGCCTTTCTGTTTAAGAGCATCGACTTCACCCATCTGATGGTCGTGGGGTCAACATTTTTAGATGTCAGGCCCCAATCAGCAGTGATGTGGGGCTACTGTCGAAGGCGCCCTCAATATCTAGAAAGGCACAAAGAGCTATGTCTTTATCCTCCAGTGCTTTTTCGACCCTGTCAATGACACTGATCAGGGCTATTTCCGTAGATTTGCCTCTGCGGTAAGCATGCTGGTTGAAATATATGGGTCTCGTAGCTAGAGCTAAATAACTTATACATCTATCTATAACCATTTCCAATGACTTTAGGAGAAAGGAAGATAGGCTTAAAGGTCTAAAGGACTTTGGTAAAGCGTAGTCCTTTCTACCAGCCTTAGGTATAAATATAACCTTAACAATTGTCCATCGTTCTGGAATTTATCCCCATTCAAAACTTGCTCTGAAGATTTTCACCAGATAAGGAAGAAGGATATCGATACCCCTCTGTAGTTGGATGGGAATTATTCCATCCTCCCCGCTAGATTTAAATGGTTCAAAGGAGTCAACAGCCCACTGCACCAGGTTTGGCCTTATTATCTTTGCAGCCCTACGCCAGTCCTCAATGCAAGGCCTTCGTAGGGCTCTGAAAGAGTTCAAGGCCAAAGTCTTGTATGACCCTGGGAAATGGGTTGACGCTAGTAACTCCAATGTTTCTGTTTCACTATTAGCGAAGTTACCGTCCGGCTTTTTAATAAACCCGATCTGATTATGTTTAGCTTTCGATAGTATCTTGTGTAGTCTTGCACTGCGAGGCAAAGATTCAACTTCCTCGCATAGCTTCCTCCACGATGCTCTCTTGGCTTTCCTAATTTCTTTATTATATTCAGTTAGGGCTGCACTATAAATATCCCACGCTTTGGTTTTCTTAGCCCTATTAAATAGTTTCCTGGTCATCCCTTAGTTCTGCTTAGAAGAATTCCAACAAGGAACTTTTCGTTTTGAGGTCTTGGTTTTGACGGGACAACTATCCTCGAAGGCTTCACGGATACCTACGGTTACTGTCTCCGTCGCTAACTCCAGACCTTCAATTGTTTTGATGCTTTTAGGAAACGTTTCCAAATTCCTCCTTAGGTTATCTCTGTAGATATCCCAGGAGGTCGCTTTTGGATCCGTAAAAGTTACGGTTTCATAGGTTGGTGATGCTCCAATCACAAACTTAATGTGCTTGTGATCAGACATCGGGTTTTCGCTACTAACATGCCAGTCATTTATCCGCCTGGACATGTTATTGGTAGCAAAGGTTATGTCTAAGTCTAACACTTCTTGCCTAGCACGCGTTATAAAGGTTGGTGTACAACCTAAGTTTAGGCTTACCAGGCGGTTGGAGATGAGAAAATCATAAAGTAACTCACCTCTTTCGTTGATGTTGGTGCTTCCCCAGGCTGTGTGGTGAGCATTAGCATCTCAACCCACCACAAGTTCGGCGTTGTGTTTTCGGGCGAACTCCGCCAGTCGCTCTAACTCGATGGTAGGATCTGCGTTCTTGCTTGTTCTGGCTTGTGGGTGAAACCCGAAAATTTTGGACCCGTTCCCGGTTGCGCCCCACAGGCCGTCTTAGCGATGGCCTGTGTTAGTGCCCGGTGGACCAGCCGCATCTGCTCCACACTCATAGGATTCGAATTGCGATCCTATACGCGCGGAACCAGCTACGGCACTGAAGCTGAGCTTCTTCTCCCCGTTACCAGCTTCACAGACTTCCTGGGCTGGTCTTTGGGGGACTCTCCCTCAGACCGACTGTGTTTTTTCGTCTTCGGAACTGGGGGAGGCTTGGGCAGAGGAATTTCGTCCATTAAAGGAGATTTCTCATTATCTTTTCCAAAATGACGGTTTTCGTCCATTTTGTTCCCACGATTAGCTAAGGAAATACTCGGTCGGAGAGCAGAATAGGTGTTAATCTAGTCCTATTTATAATATCAAAAATTTAGGAGTAGACTAACCCCCGCCCATTCTGCCAGGTTTTTTATTTAGAGGAGCGCTATTTTTAGATCTCGCACCACTTAAAATTTTTGCAGGGGCCGCTACTGTGTTTTCTTATGGCCCGGCCACACTGCTCCTCGCGTTGCTCATCGCTCTGCTCCTCGCGCTGCCAGGATGTTACCTTGTCTGTCCACATACTGCTTTACTCGCGAAATTAATCGCGATGCTCCGCACTAGGTCGAAAATGTATGTTGAAACTGGCAGCGTGCGCCCTATGCATATTTAGTATTGCTAATTATATCAATGTCATAAAAAGAAACATCCGAGATGATGAGTATTGTGGCCACGCCAAATCTCTGCCTCCTTTCATCGTTACTTTCCATGTCACTCGACGAGTGTGTACCCGGGGGGTTAAACCGCAGAATAAATAATAGTACAAGAAATTCAACGTAATGGCTCGGCCACACTATGCTCCTCGCGCTGCCGCGATGTTGCCCTGTCTGACCAAACACTTTACTCGCGCTATTAATCGCGACGCTCCGCACTAGGTCGCTCGCGTTTGCAACACAATGGATGTTGAAACTGTTGCAACGTGAGAGCTAAGCATATTTATTATATGTAGCTAATTACACCATGTCATAAAAAGCATACATTGTCGTCGTGAAGATAGCCTTTTCTCTGTATATTATTTACTCATGTCATAATATGGTTGGACGTTGATGATAGGTACACTATTTATGATTTTTAAATGACACGACGTGCTTCCGTACCGAGCGCTTGACTCAGACTGCGTTTGCGCGAGTATGTGGCAACCAATCGCGCTCATATTGCCAGTCCTTTGACTCGCGCCCAAAAAACCGACAAAACAGGGAGCGATGGGCATGACGAGGAGCAATGACGTACGGCATGACGAGTATTGTGGCGACACTACGTCTCTGCCTCCTTTCCTCGGTAATTCCAATGCCACTCAACGGGTGTGCGGCCGGGGGGTTAAAACCGTTGTAATATTTTTTTAAGTATCTTGTTTAATTTTGGGTACATTTTATATCTTGAATCGATAAACTATAATAACAACTCGTAAAGAAAAAGAAAAAAACAGACTGATAAAAAGTAAGAACAAAAAATCTTCAAAATAGTGCAAGTCAGATTTCTCTACGAAAAAAAAAATAATAAAAAAAACACAAATAAAAAACCCAAATCGATAGAACCTGATAAAAAAACACTAATAAAAAAACCAAATCGAATAGACCTGTTCCGACTCATTTGTTGATAATTACATCTCGGTAAATATCGACAATTGAGTATTTGTTAATAATTTTGTCCAAATCAACAGACGCCGGGTGGTCACTTTGTGCTTGGCACTTTTTAGGTGGTTTAATAATTCGTGAATTATTGCAAAATTATTATTCACTAGCTGTGCCCACGACTTCGTTCGCATGTAATCTTTTTCTCCAATTCTTTTATATTTTCAAACAGAGTATATATAATTATATGTTTATTATAATCAAGCAGATTATTTTATACCTACCTGAACGTTAGCTTCGTGAAAAAGGCTAAAATAGATCAAATTTTTTACTTTTAATTTTGGATGACTTGATGGCAAGGATTAGCCATTTTATGATAATATCCACATTTTAAGAAAACCTAATGCCAGCTATCTACCACCTAATCCATTTCTGGTTTTCGAATAATAAAATCTTAATAAATACAAAACAAGGAGTCAAAAAGGGGATATAAATATGCAATTTAATTTAATGGTTTTATTTATTTAATCACGGTTTTGTTAGAACTTCAAAAGTAAAAGAAAATGTAAAAAAATATATTCAGTTAACAAAGGACCTCTTCATAAACAACGTTCACCGTTTTGTTTTGTGGTGCTAAAATAAACAAATTAGTGGGATCGCTGATACGCGACATTGCCACATAGAGCTGCCCATGTGAAAAGCAGCTGTTCGTAAGGTCAACGCCTACTCTGCTTAGCGTTTGACCCTGTGCCTTATTTATCGTCATTGCAAAGCAAACACTCACCGGCAGTTGGACCCGTTTAAAACGAAACGGAAAGTTATTCGGAATAATCGGTATTCGTGGAATAAAAACTTTCTCACCCGCACCGCAACCGGTAAGTATCTCTGCCTCAACCACATGTCTCTGGAGAGCAACTACTTTGAGCCGAGTACCATTGCATAATTTTGGTGGACTTAAATTTCTTAAAAGAATTATGGGGATCCCTACCTTAAGTTTAATTTCATGTGCAGGGAGCCCAGACGCCGTTAATGCATTCAAAAACTCTACAGGATATGCTGTTACTTCTTCACGGTCAACTACTCTATTTATTGACGTATAGGTAACATTCTCCCCTTCAATACGTTCTAAAATGGTCATGTTGATACTTACAGCTTGATCATTACGAGGCGTAAGTATAGCGCGCTCACAAAGCCAAGAGTTTCCTTGGTTTACTATACCAGCCAGATCTTCATAAACAGATATAATAAGTTCCTCAATGTTAAGGACTGTTTTGCACAAATTATTAATTAAATCTATTCTACCATCAACCTCAGGAAACCTACCTTCACCAATACTCAATAATAACTGTGAGAAATCTTGAGCATTTGTGTTCTCGCCTCTTTGCGCTCGCATGTTTGTGGTGAGATTTAACCTTGTAATATGGGGCCAAAGAATTGAATTTTTTAAACATGCGCTAATTTCATCGGCTCTTTTCCCGCGTGTAACTATTGGCAATGTCTGCCGAAAATCTCCACAGAAGAGCATAGTGACTCCGCCCATAAGTTCATTGTTGTGTCGTATATCTTGCAGCGTTCTATTGACGGCTTCTACTGCTTTGCGATGCGCCATTGTACATTCATCCCATACAATTAAGGTGCACTCACGAAGTACTCGAGCTATGTCACTATTACGTGAAATGTCGCAAACGGGGGTTTCAGTGACGTCTAATTGTGTGGGTATTTTGAACATGGAATGTGCAGTTTTGCCTCCTGGAAGTAAGGTAGCTGCAATTCCGGACGATGCCACGGCCAATGCAATTTTTCCCTGGCTACGTATTTGCGCAAGGATAAGTTTCGTAAGAAATGTTTTACCAGTACCGCCAGGGGCATCCAAAAAAAACATTTCACCAGAGGTGTTCAAAGCGCTGTTACATATACGATCAAAAATAATTCTTTGTTCGGGGGTCATGATAGGTACACCTACTTGAAGAATTTGGGCCAGTTCCTCTGAGTCGTAATTGGATTCCGTTGCATACTCTCGATTAGTTTGTTCGACATTTAAGATTGGTTCAGGTAATCCATAGCGTATTAAGGGATTACCACCAATTGAAAAAACTGTGTTTTGTATATCACACAAACAACGATTCAATACATCATTGAGCATCTCTTGATTTAGTTCACCATGTTCAAAATTAATGTAATCTTCAGCTAAACTTTTCTGGTGTTTAACCCAAAGTTGATTAGCATCTGAAAGGCCACAAAATACTAACAACACCGCAAATAAATTCCGTAAACGACGCGGGCTATCACTAACAGATGCTTCAGCGAGGGTGTTGTCCCAGTGCTGGTCGTCGTCCAATAACCCTCGAGCCCGGCAAGCAGCTTGAAAAGAAGGATATTGAGTGTTGTTGAACATTTTCAAAGCCAAAAATGATGTGGGTCCTCGTACTGTATGCAAAAGTAAACGTACGTAAAAACATTCAAAAGGTTGGGAAAACCTTCAACAGGAATACCACGTCGGCGACGATTAAAAATCCTGTGTTGCTTATCGTATGTATAATACGCTGGAACTTCGTCATAAAGCAAAGTTCTTGCGAAATCGTCAGATTCGCATAATCGAAAGAACGCCAGTAAAGTTGTTTGTCCAGGATTTTCTAGTTGCTCCACAATATTGTCTGGGTGAAAATATACGCGTTGTCCGCCTTCCACGTGAACGTCTAAATGCATTACCGGGAGATTACGCTCGGTTATTGGGAAACTGAATATTCGCCATGCTGCCTCCGAAGAACTTATGTATCGCCCTGATTGAAATCTTGTAATTTCGTCAAATCTGTCGTTGCTCATTGCAAGTGTTGCTTGATCCGTCCCTTTATTTACATACTTAAAAATGTATTTAATTGATTCAACACTGTTACACATTTCTACGTTTATATGGGTTTGGAAAGTTCTCGATAGCACAGGTGAGTACGGCACTACCCACCTGTTATCTACTTCTACATCTTGTCCAAACATTCTCAATTTTGTGGTGAATCCTCCATACTGTGGAGCACGCCGCCGATATTTGGGATAACCATCTTCACCAGTGATTGTTTCTCTTAAAAGGGGTCTTGGATATTTTTTCGTACATTGTCCATCCTTCATGCACGGAGAATTATTATTTAATGCACCGCAAGGCCCGTGTATCATCTGTGTTTTAACAATTTGGTGTAAAATAGGATCATTTGTGGGATTTGGTAATTCTGCACTTATTATATTATCAACGTCATTAGGACGAATTTTTTGTAATAACCATAGAAGAATGTGAGCGTGGGGCAGCCCTCTTTTTTGCCATTCCACGTTGTATGTATAGCATGACGTAGCGCCAAAAACGTTTTGCTTGGTTAATAAGTTGATTAACAACTTTAACTTTAAATAAAAAACTCGACTAATTAAATCGTGTCGATCGTACGATGCTTGACCTTCTAGCAGCTCTTGAGAATCTCGATCCATTTAGGGTTAGCAGTTATTGTTATGAAAAGATCTGGCCTACCATACTTGCGAACATAACAGAATGAGTCTTGAACGCGTTCATTCATATTTCGGGGACTCCCGATAAAGCTGGAAGGCAATGTAACTAAACGTCCTAAATTTTCTATGTGTGTATCTCCCTGTACTGCATCATGAAGATCCACATAATTTTCGGCACGCAACTGTCTCTGATGAGTATGAATGAATACTAAACGCTCTGTTTCAACTTTTGCGTACATATCAACAATAAACTGGTTAAATAAGCCACGAAATCGTTGTAAATATACAAAACGACGTTGTCTTATTTGCATGAGATAACAATAAAATTGCAGAGCCGAAACTTTTCTGTCTAATCGAGGTGCTCCTGTAGCGGGGTCAACTTGATAAACCGTAAAGTTGTAACCATCTTCACCGCGACAGTAAATAAGTGGGTATTATAAGGAGTCGTAAGAACGATGAGTCTCACTAATTCGTTGCAGGCGGTCATCACGCGTGCGTACTATAATGTCGCGCTTGTCGCATTGCTGATCCACCAGGACAACTGCCACTTCATTGGTGGATGGAGAATTATAACGGCCGGAATGTTGCACTAAAGGTCGCTTATCCGCGCTAATAACAAACTTATAATTATTGTATTCATCTTGAGGGATCGACTCTAGTACAGCTTTGAAATTGGATACATAAGGGTTGACCTGATGAAGCATGCCCTGAAGCTCTGAGATAACATTAGCGTTTAAATTTGGGAAATTCTGCCTCCTTATATTGGCTTGTTCATGGTAATCAGAAACGAAATATATTTGTAAAAACTTTGGTTCTGTCTCAGGCAAAAGCGAACCAATTAAGTGGTAGACTTGCCCCTGCACTTTAAAACTAGGCATAAATGTTCCATGTACCACTTGCTTGGCCCCGAAAGAAGTCATCTGGAATGCCCCATTGTATGAACGGATATTGTCTAAAAACTGCTTGGAATGTGGATGGTCCCTATTAAGTAGCGATTTAAGAGGTTCTGGGGGCTCTTGAAATACTTCCAATTGTACCTTGCCAGCTGAACAGAAAACCCGTTTGATTCTTTAGACCACTTAAGTGATTGACAATGACTACAAGTGCGAATCATTCTTCCGATCTCGGCAAATTCACTATAGTCAATATTAAAAGTGTAGGTAAAACCACTATTTTCTTTATCAACCCAAGGGAGATCAGTGTAGTTCTCTCTGTCCATAGATGGCGGAGTAAAGGTGGGTGAACGATTTATAAAAGTACGAATACGATCAGCTTGTAACCGAATTGCACGTTCACTCTCTGTCTCGTTACTCCTAATTGCTTGCACTCTTTCCCTTTGTAAAGACAAAAGTTCGTTACGGTGTTGAAGCGAATTTTCATAATATCCCCTTGCCAATTCTAAGCGTAAGTCATGCTCCTGCTGGGTTTCATGTGTCCTACTTACCGAACGGCTCTCCCTATCTGCTGCTAACCTCGCTTCATATTGAGTAAATGATTCCGAAGCACGTGATCTTGCATGACGTTCCCGGTCTGCAGTCAAGCTTTCCGAATATTGAGTTAGCGTTTCTGAAGCGCGAGACTCAGCATGACTTTCACGGTCTGCAGTCAACCGTTCTGTACACTCCGTAAATGTTTCCGAAGCGCGAGACTCGACATGACGCTCACGATCTGCAGTCAAGCGTTCTGAATATTGAGTAAACGTTTCTGAAGCGCGAGACTCAGCATGACGCTCACGGTCTGCAGTCAAGCGTTCCGAATATTGAGTAAACGTTTCTGAAGCGCGAGACTCAGCATGACGTTCACGGTCTGCAGTCAACCGTTCTGAACACTCCGTAAATGTTTCCGAAGCGCGAAACTCAGCATGACGCTCACGGTCTGCTGTCAAGCGGTCTGAATATTGCGTAAACGTTTCTGAAGCGCGACTTTCAGCATGACGTTCACGGTCTGCACTCAACCTTTCTGAATGCTCCGTAAACGTCTCTAAAGCTCGAGACTCGATATGACGTTCACGGTCTACTTTTAAACGCTGAGAGTAATTTGTTAATGTTTCCGAAGCGCGAGACAACGCGTGACGTTCGCGATCTGTAGCTAAGCGCGTTTCATTATTAAAACTGGACTCTGATGCCCGAGATTCCGCAGTTTGTTCTCTATTGTAAGCTAAACGGTGCTCACGGTCCTCATTTGTCTCTTGCGATCGAACTTGTCTCATCCTTTTAGCCCTTCTAGTGTATTGAGAAAGACTACTTTTCTTTTTTTGCGGCATTATTTAAAATTTATTCAACAACCAAAACACAAAATAAAATCCTTATCCGAAAATGTAATCACGTATGTAACAATTTAGTGATCACTTAACCTTAGACTACAATAATAATATTATTTAATTCAATTTAATTTAATTTAAATTTAATATATTATTACAGTCTAAAAAATCCAAACAACTAATTCCGTATCGTAAGACAAAATATCAGAAATCCGTAAATCCGTAATATGATGTCATGAAAGGTAAAAGAATAGAAAACTTAGCACACAGTATTATCACAAATGTAACAACTTTTACAAATTATCATATTGAGTAGATATAAAATAATGTGTCATTAAGAAAACTCACGAAAAATCTTACCTACGCGAGGTAGATGTTCAGCAATGACATCTAACGGAACGTAACGGAAAATAGTGAAATAAAACAATTATCATTGTACCAATATATATTTCATAAAAAAAATAGTTATATTCCTATTATAGGATAGAAAAGGACCTAACTAAAAATTATAATTGTTTATTATGTATTTATACAAATAATATGTACAATTTAAATAGTCGCCGTGAAGTGACGTAGTTAGAGAACCATACTGTTTAATGAGGGCTAATAATTTTCTGCTCACCAGATGTCGCTAGTTGACACTGAGATAAAGTTTTTTGTTACACAATGTCATTTAATGGAGAAGTAAGTTTTTAATAAAAGTTTATCAGTTTCTAGAGTATTATACTAATACACAAAACAATGAGTCAGTGGTTTGCTGTTTAATTTTTTGCACATTTTTAACTTTTTAAAATTTTTCTACTTTCATGAATATTATGTATTTTTAATTTTAAAAATATAAAATATAGCAACAGTACAGAAAGAAACATTAACCTTTACATTTTTCGAACAAATTAACTTCCCCGCCCTGATATCTGTCAAATATTATACCTCACTTCACCTTCACAAGTGGCGCCACACTGGTGGCAGAAAAAGGTGTGGATGCCGTCATTGTAACTTACTTTTTCTTAAATGGCGCTATTATGTATTTAAATTAAACTTGATTTTCATAACGATAGACAAAATTTAAAAGCAATACATACATATAAAAAGCTTCTATAAATGTTTATATTTTTTAATAAAACTTTAATATGTATAATAAATAATTTATTAGTGCCTGAAGGGAAAACGTAACACTTTTTGCATTTTAATAATAGATGGCACTGTCTTATAAACATACAACGTAGTCGGTGAAGTTTTAAACTAAGTTTCAACGGTTAACATAGTATATTAAGCTTCAGTTATAAATATACATTACAAATTAAGAACTTTATGTAATCTACCTTAAGACTAATGACATTTTATGCACTTATTATAAAATTAACTCCAAAGAAAGGTAAAAAAACATAACCTTCTTTTTTGATGCTCCGTAATCGGATAAAAAGTAGCCTATAAGTTGCCCCGGGTTCTTAACTACCCACTTACAAAATTTCATGTAAATCCGTCTTGTAGTTTATGAGTGAATCCTGAATACACAGACAGACAGACAGACAGACAGACAGACAGACAGACAAAAATTCTAAAAACTACTAATTTGGTTTCAGTACCGCTTGTTTAGTCCCCTGGACTTGTTTTTTTCAAAAAATAATAGAATTACAGACACGACTTTTCTACAGATTTATTATATGTATAGATTAATTCATCATCATCATCATTACAGCCCTTCATAAGTCCAATGCTGCACCCTATATATATAAGCCTCCCCCAAGAAATGCCACAAAGCACGGTCCTGAGCCACCTGCATCCATCGACTTTCTGCATGTCTTCCTAGGTCGACACTCCATCTAGGAGGGTCGCCTTACATAGTGTAAGGCGACCATTGGCCTACCAGTACGAGGCTGCCACTCGAGAACCTTTTATCCCCATCGGTTGTCGGTTCTTCGAGCCATATGGTTGATCTATTGCCACTTCAGCTTACCAATCTGTTGGGCTATGTCGGTCACTTTAGTTCTGCTGCGGATATTCTCATTTCTAAGTTTATCACGCAGAGAAACCCCGAGCATAGCCCTCTTCATAGCTCGCTGAGTGACCTTGAGCGTCCTCATACGGCCAGCAGTGAAGGACCACGTCTCAGATCCATAAGTCGTCACTGGCAACACGCACTGGTTGTACAATCTAGTTTTCAGGTTTTGAGGTATACCCGACGAGAAGATGTGTCGTAATTTCCCGAACGCTGCCCAGCCGAGTGGAATCCGTCGATTGACCTCTCGGTTGAAGTTGGACTTACCTAGTCGAACTATTTGTCCCAGGTAAACGTACTCGTCAATAACTTCTAGCTTAGTGCTCCCAACAACTACCAGCATAGATGTGACATGGACATTAAACATGATTTTTGTTTTGTCCATGTTCATCTTAAGACCTATCCGTTGGGAGACACTACTGAGGTCATTGAGCATAGTGCTTAGGTCGGCGATATAAGGACTATATCGTCGGCAAATCGAAGGTGAGTAATGTACTCGCCATTGATGCTAATACCGTATCCTTTCCAGTCCAGTAGCTTGAAAACCTCTTCAAATGTAGTGGTGAAGAGTTTTGGGGATATAACGTCACCCTGTCTTACACCTCTGCACTTGGATAAGTAGGATTTTTTTTATAATAGAGGGGGCAAACGAGCATAAGGTTCACCTAATGTTATATGACTACCGCAACCCATGACCAACCGCAAGGGGACCAGGGGAATTTCGGGTGCGTTGCCGGCCCCTTTTGAAAGGAGTAAGTTCTTTTCTTGAAGGTTCCCAGGTCGTATCGGTCCGGAAAAATGGCCGGTGGTAAATTATTCCACAGAGACGTCGTACGCGGAAGTAAACTAGTGAAACCTACAGTGGTGGACCGCCAAGCATCCAGATGATGTGGATGGTATCGGGAGGTTTGCCACGTAGTGCGTTCATGAAATTTGGCGGCTGGGATTAATCTGAACCATTCCTCAAAGCACTCTCCGTGATTGATGCGATGAAATACGCAAAGAGATGCAACATCTCTTCGCAGCGCCAGTGAATCGAGCCGTTTTTAAAGTACTCCGTCGTCGACGATTCGAGCCGCTCTGCGCTGGATGCGGTCAAGTGGAAGGAGCTGGTACTGGGGAGCCCCAGCCAGAGATGGGGACAGTATTCCATGTGCGGCCGAACCTGCGCCTTGTAAAGTTGCAGGCGGTGTGCCGGCATGAAAAGCTGTCCCGCTCTGCTGAGCACGCCAAGCTTTTTAGAGGCCAATTTGGCCTTCTCTTCCAAGTAACCACGAAACTGCACGTCACTCGATATGTCGACGATGAGGATTCCGATACTGGGTGAGGCAACAAGGGGAGTGCCTTGACACTGAGGAGACACGACAAAGGCGGTTAACGCGCAAACTTGTGCCTTCTGGGGATTTAACTGGACTAAATTTAGTCGCACCCAATCCGAGACTTTGTTCAGCAAAGACTTCGACTTCAGACACAAGTTTGTCCCGGTACTCGGAGACGTTTTCCCGAGAAATATTGGCACGGCCGGTGTACAGAGCATCACTAGTGCTGTCATCTGCACAATGAATGTTGCAGGTTTGCAACATATCATTGATATTGTGACGGCCCATCATTATTATTAATAATTAATAATCAATTTCTTTATAAGGGGGCATAAAAAATAGTCTTAAAAGATATATATTGAACAATAAAATTACATTAATATGCATAAATTTAAGATTTCAGACATTAGACAAATAATATAGTAAATTAAAGGCAAAATATTGTCTTTGAAAATAAATAAATTTATTAAAAACTTGTAAAAATATTTAAAACGATAAATAATAGTAAAACAAGTCGAAAATACTATAAACATTAAGATAGATAACATTTATGAGATAATTGGAAAATTGGTAAAAAAATTATCTATCGTATGAGATCGTGTGTAAAAGAAAATTTTCCTAAGTTATGGAGGGTGGCTTGTATGGAGGAGCTGTCGGAGATGCATACCCACGTTGTACATAAATATGGGGTGGTCGGGTGCCCGACTGCTTGAAGTAAGTAAAGTAAAGTAAAATTACAGCCAATATACGTCCCACTGCTGGGCACAGGCCTCCTCTCAGTACTGAGAGGGTTTAAGGGCAATGAATAGTCCGCCGCGCTGCCCCAATGCGTGTTGGCGAACTTCACATGTCTTCGAAATATTTTTTTTCTTATTTCTCAGACATACAGGTTTCCTCACGATGTTTTCTTTCACCGCCGAGCACGTGGTAAATCAGCACTTAAAATTACAATTAACAATTTCATTGGTGCCGGCGGGGATCGAACCTGGTTTCCTCGCGTATTGTGAAATTTACAGCGAGTGCTAACCATCTGAGCTACCACGGCTCTTGGCGCTGCTTGAAGTACTGTAGCACAATCACTATTCCTATATTAGGGACTTATGATAGTAAGCTCTATTATACTAAAGCATTATTATAGAAGGTCTCCATGATGCATAAGCATTATGATACTAGAGTTATGGGTTGAAGTCACATATATTAAAGACATATATTAAGGTCTATGTTACTGTTACGAGCTTGAGGTTCGTGACACTAAAAATTGCCGATAAAATTACCTAAATTAACACTTTAATTTACTTTACGCAAATTAAAACTTAAAACACTAATAATTAAACGTACTAATTCACTTTATTCCGCTCCGAAGCTTCGCTTGTCTCGCCCAAATCCAATACTGCCCCGATCGCATCTTGCAGTGCCTATATATACAAATTAGCAATGAAGCATCCGGAATATTCAAGTAAATGCGCGCAAAGCGACGAGTGTTCGAGTGTAGATTTTCTAGAAACTTAGTTCTTCGGATGGCGCTGTCGGTTGAAAGATTTGTGATGTCATTTTCTGCAAAGCTCCCCTCGCTCTCGTTCCTGACACTAGATGGCGCTAGTGTATGACGTTGACTTATTCACGCAACATTACTAAAGCAATACTATAGAAGGTCTCTATGATGAATTTGCATTACAATAGTGGGGTCGTGGGTTGAAGTCCTATATATTAATGACTTATGAAAGTAAGGTCTATGACACAAAAGCAATACTATAGAAAGTCTCTATGATGAATTAGCATTACAATAGGGGGAGGTCCCCGAGAACCGGACACTTAAGGAACAATAAAAATAAAAAAGAACGTATAATAGTCTCATTTGTTTATTTCACTTTAATAAGTTCACAACTATATACTTAATCAACACAGATATATCAACAGCCTCAAATCTTACTTTAAATATAGTAGGTACTAAGTAACATTTAACATAGAAAAAAGGACGTTTTTAAAAAGGTCCCCTAATGACGGACAGCCAACTTTTCGTTCATTTTTAAAACTAAACATTATTTTAACAAACAATTCGTAAGAATATCTATTAAAATTGATCAAATCAGCTGTTTATAAAGAAAACTATTCTTAATTGTAATTAACTTTAGTTATAATTAGTAACGGTTTCTATAAAATTACAAAACTTTAATTGTACAACCTGCAAAAATCACAAATGTAGCTAACTGAGCCCTCTTCTACATCAGCACACGCTTCATGAGCCCACTGATTGCAAGCTTGACAGCAAATCCAATCTTCATCATTATCTTCTTGACAGATTAAGCAAGTTGTTGCATTTTCAGTTACTGATGATGATTTTGATGTATGAGATATCGGAGTTGCAGTCGATATCTTGGTCCTTTTTATTTTAGTCGGGTCGTTAGTTTTCTTGCTTTTTAGGTTTTGCATTTTAACTACAGGAGACTTAGTTTTTGTCGCCTTATTTTTAGTGAGGGCATTTTTGTAGGGGGAAGATGTTAAAATCTCACTTTTCTCAGCTTTCCGTCGTCGGCTCACGGCTCTCTTCGATGCAGCGCTCGGGACTGGTGATAACTGATGGATTATAGTGTCAATTGCTTTACTTGTTGATGGTTGAGTATCAACATTCTCCTTTTCATTGACGTCGAAAAGATCTGAAAGCAGATCTTTGGGTGTACCCGTATTGACGTCATAGCCCATGCCCACTTCAGCTGCTAAAGTCTGATGCTCAAGTTTAGCATCAGACTGTAGAGGCAAGTCAGTTACAGCTGATGGCAGAAAATCTAAATCTGTAAAAACATTTAGATTCAGAGGCAGAATTCCAGTGCAATGAAATCCAGATTTTGCTATATCCAAACGTGCAACGCGAGTGAAAGCTTGCGACACTATTGCAGCTATTTCATATTCGGTTATTCTTGCACCGGAGTTTGCCCTCATCCAAAGCCCACAATACTCAAAATATGCATCTTTGAATGGCTTCATAAAAACCCTGTCTAAAGTGGTTTTCTTTTGCGTAACTTATAACAGCAATATCTTTATGACTGCTATGACCATCTAGGATCAAAAGCACAGGCTTTTCTATAGATGGCTTTGAGAATTTAACAAAGTGTTGAAGCCACTTTAAAAAGAGTTCAGCGTTCATCCATCCGTTTGGTTGTGCCAAGGCTACACTTTCAGATGGAGAACCAATCATCAATCTTTCATTAACTCTCTGTCTGGGAAAAATAAATAATGGTGGAATAAAATACCCAGCAGCACTCATGCTGAACATAACTGTGACATTTTTACCTCTCTCAGCAGAAGTCAACTTGCCAACTTGACGATTACTTTTGAGTGTCAACACTTTAGCCTGCTTGTGGACAGTGCTTACCCCTGTCTCGTCGCAGTTATAGATGTCTGATGGTTCAAAATTATATTTTTCACAAATATCTTTTAAATTGTTGAAGAACCTTTCAACTTGAGGCCTATTAAAACCAACAGCTCTCATCATACTCGTTGACTCAGGCCTTCTCAAGCTAAGATCTGGATGACGTTTGATAAAATCGTAATAAAAATGTTTACCAGCACTTTTCTTGGCCATGTTAAATCGATGGTTCAGTTTTAATCGCTCCGCTAGATCAAAAGCCAATTTCAGAAATTCTTTTCTAGTTAATGGCATGCACCGATTTGACATATCCACCACATGCGCAATTAGAGCTTCTTCGTACTCCTCGGTAAAAGTTGGGTCAAACCTTCCTTTTTTAATGGTAGTTTTATTTCTCCTCCTTGTTTTAATTTTTTAATATAGTCGAACAGTGTACTTTTTGGCACATTATAGATTTCAGATGACTTTCTCAGGGAAATTTTTTTTGACATCACCTTATCGATGGCTTTTTTCAATATTTCGTGTTTGGGGGTATTCCCACAGCTCGGTTTGGGTTTATCCATTTTGAATCTGAAAAACAAAACACAAAAATAATAACTACAACAAAAATAAACTTACTGTAAAACTGTCCGGTATTAGGGGACTTTGAGAGTGTCCGAACTTAGGGACCCTTAGGTACATACAAGAAAAATTCTCATTCACATTATATGTTATGAATCTTAAAAAAACACCTGGGTTATATCAGATTAGTACAGTATCAATTATAATTAATAACAATGATTATCATCCCATACTTTAAATACTGTTTACAGAACCCAAAAAATTACTTCGAACAAAATTTTTACTAACCTCAAAATTTGCTACACGCTCCACGCCGAACGAGTCCGCACTAACTATTGACACGCTCCCCCCACACTTCACTTGGGAAACGCTTTCTAACCACGACTCAAGCAACAAATTGGCGCGCTTTTTCGCACTGATTCAAATTCTGTCCGGCTTTAGGAGCCGTCCGGGCTTAGGGGACTTCCCCCTAGTAGAGTTGTGGGTTGGGGTTGAAGTCCTATATATGAAAGACATATAATAGTAAGGTCTATGATACAAAAGCAATACTATAGAAGGTCTCTATGATGAATTAGCATTACAATAGTAGAGTTGTGGGTTGAAGTCCTATATATTAAAGACATATAATAGTAAGGTCTATGATGCAAAAGCATTATCTCCTTGATGCATAAGCGTTATATGGGGTGGGTGGGTGACCGACTGCTCTTAGTACTGTAGCAAAATGACTAGTCCTATATATGGGACTTGAAAAGAATTATTATGGTGCCGTGTATGCTGCTTCACGAGCAATTGATCCGAGATAAACTTGGACTCGCTAACCGATGTGTCCTAGACACATCATCTTAGTGCCGGTGGTAAGCGGGTTTGTTGTAGCAATACGGCTTTCCCGTGGACATCGCACATCCATACCGTTTCTAGGCGGCGTCGTAGAACATAGCGATGCGTCGTCTATCTTTCAGATTGGGATGAGTGTGATTGGTAGCATTTTTAAGTGTATTGCCTCATTTACATTCAGCCCCTGCCACTGCTCCTCGCACTGCCGGCAATACTTCGCTAAATACTGCCGTAGCAGGATCGTGGGAAGTATGTATTCACACTCTGCCCTACCACTCACATCGCTTTCGGCTTTCTACTATGGCAGACGTCGAAATAATTACAGCGTCCGCGCTGTGTCTTCTTGCAATACAAAATTATGTTAATAATTTAAAAAGATTTCAAATTCAAAAGAAGATAGATAGAAAGATAGAAAATTTATTTGCTTAAAACATGGTACATAAGATGATCAATGACGTGGAACTGACATGTTTTGCCATAATTGGTATGCAAAAATGATATGAAATACAGCTAATTACACAAACCCAATGTTACATTTTAAAATTATTGTATTGCTTATAAGTTAGCTACAAATATTCTTTTTGAATTCAAATAGGTATTACGTACAATTAAATACTTATACAGATCCACTCTATTTGAATTCTTATACTGGAAATTGTTCAAAAATTATTAATTGAATTATTACATTGTTGTTACATAAATAATATTAAATATTATATGAGATTAGTTAAGCTATTATTGTTTTAATAATTACACTACAGTATTAATTAATTCATAATTTTAACTACAATAAAATTATAATTTAAAAATCTCAGGCTATTATGCAAATATTACCATTTAACTTATTTCACATTTTAACACGTTCCCCGCGGCACTGATTTATCTGTACTTTCCATTACTGCGTTACGAGACGTTTGAAACCTCGTTCTGAACCAGAGGTTGTAGCGGCACGAGGCTTAATAAACTCCATCGCCCACATGAAACAAAAATCCTTTTTTTGGCGCCAAATAAGGCGAATTGTGTGGTTTTTGTCGCGATTATCATTAAGAATGAGTTGATTAACCTAAATCTGGCGTCGCCTGTGGGCGGATTATTTAGTTTAGATTCTATAGGTAAAATAAAATGTGGGGTCTTATGTACCCCATACCGCACTGAAAAAGGGCAGTTTTTCATATTGTTTAGTGATGGGAAAAATATCGATTTTATTTAATTGTACTTATGGATGCTTTTTATTAAAACAGGGCAAACAATAATATTTTTGCAACCGATACATTCTGTGAGAATTTTCTTTGCTATTTTGTCAGCCTCACGACTTGATAAGAAGGTGCGAAGTTTTTTGTAGCATCCTACACATCTCATTTACTTTGATCCTTTTTCGAGATGATGTGGATTTTTTGGAGCGGGTTCTGAAAAAAAACTGATAGTGTATTTTTGAAGCGGGTTGATTAGGTATAGCGATTTATTGGAGCATTTGTATACATAAGTATGGGATCGTTACGGCCTGTGTGTGTTTTGCTTTTGTCAGTTGAATTTATTTGTTATATTCCTACATAGTTATTTCACTTAGACTGAGTATAATTTGTAAATATTGATTGGAAACTTACCTGTTTTTCAAATATCGTTAAGTTAGAATTAGATTTACCACCCAATTCTTCTTCATCATCAATAATATTATTAATCAACTTTCTTCGGCAACGTTTCGACATCTTATTATACGTCGCGGTTGCAGCGTTCAACGTTTTGCACAACACTAACCGTGTAAAGCTAGCGTAGGGTGCGGTACGAGGTATGCAGGGTACGAGGTGTTCGCAACCTCGTAACGCTCTGTTTTAAACTTTAATTTATTCAGTGCGGTACGAGGCCTGGTACGCGCTTCTGAGCGACCCTCTGAGGCGCGACTACAGGCTCAGCAGAATCTGTCATTAAGGACGATTGTCGGAGCAGGTCGCTACGTCCGGAATGACGTCATTGCGGCCGATCTGAAAGTCGAGACCATCAGCGACTTCGTGGCCCGGCTAGCGCGCGGCCTGTTCAACCGCGCCGACAACGAGCCACACGAACACCTCAACGGCTTTGCGCCGTTGCACACTCGGCCACCGGACGGGCAACCTCTTCCAAGAGAACTCCTCTCTATATGTGATTAGAGAGTTGAGTAACAACCCACAATGCCGCTGAAAGTCCAACTTAGACATACCTAGAAAACCTCCATAGATAACCTCCTTTTCCCGTAGTCGGTGAACTACGGGAACAAATTCTTATCCGGCTACGTACAAAACGTAGCGCCACCCACGCCAAGAAAAGGCAAAAAATGACTACCCCATAGTTATGGGGTATGAGGAGTATCCGGGCAATGGGGTATACCCCGAGGCCCGATACCTGCATGTACCTAGGTGCATGTAGACGACCATCAACGGTACGAGGCCTAAAAAATCCGGTATTAAGGTAGATATAACAAAAAACTCGGCATCAATAGTACATCTCAGATATATAGTTATCTCTTTCCTAGGCTGAAGCAAACGGAAGTTACGCCTCTCGCACGACAGAGAAGTTTAAGTTTTGCCTTACCGCTGTAACGACGAGACACGGACAAGGTGTTTCAAGCCTCGTTTCGCAATCAACGTGTTAATAAATAAATAATCAATATGAGTTACTAATCGTTGTTAGAAATAAAATGTCAATGTTCATTAATTCCTTAAATTAAATTTTATATTAATATAATAAATCTGTCGAATTTATAATTAATTATGTACATAGGTACTATGTTATCTCAAAAAGAAAATTCGTATTCTTAGAAGATGATGGCTCTCAGCAGGGGAGGCGCGTAGTTAGCGACACGAAAACATTGAGCTCCGTGAAGAATTAACTTTAAAAATAGTAAATCCAAATATTTCTACATTAAAACATGATTGTGATAAAATTCAAGTGTTTTTTATCCAACTTATAGTGTTATCTAAACTCAAAGTGAACTAGATACGGTGAAATACCGAGTGCTGTTATTAGTAATCCGAAAACTATTAAGTAATAATAAACTATTAAAACTATCAAACAAACATTACTAAACTTCATTAATTTAGAAAGTTATAAGTGAAAAAAGAAAACTGTGCTATAATAATTGTGAAACTTTTATACTTTTATGTGAACATTTTTAAATCCAGTTATCTTCTTAACCGCCATATACGTTCTAATAAATTGGACTTTGAACTCTCAGCGTTTTGTTACCGATAGGCCAGAGTTGAAGCTACTAACGCCATCTATTGAAACTTACTTGAACCACGTAACACCAAAAGCCCACTGCTACAAGTTGACACTCGATTACTACTTACTTATAACCTATTGCGCCATCTACTAGATTAACCCGAAAACTCAACATTACACATCGAACGAAAAGCAGGTCACCAAAAACTGCTAATTACTTTCCATATCTGACACACACCACAAGAGGGCGGCATAAGAGTTATTTAGGAATTATTTAAGAAGTAATACTTTGCAATTATGTCGACTAACTGTGCTGGTTGTAATCAAACGCTTCATAAACGGGAACAGCTCACCTGTAAATACTGCCATAATACATACGATTTAGACTGCGCAAATGTAACCCCACAACGGTTCTATAACATAATGTCAGCAGAAAGAAAGGCCGCATGGAAATGTCAAGCTTGCTATTGTAAGCAACCAAAGGAAAATAACACAAACACGCCAATACGCCCTTGTGAAAAATCTCCTGTAGTTGCTATATCCCAAATTGATAAAGACAACATTACATTAAGAAGAACCCCAAATAATCCGCATAATGACACTAGCGACTCGGACAATATTGACCTATTAGGTGATACTGTTATTACTCAGACCTCTACAAACCCAAGTGCAAAATCTGATGAAAACTTACTGCAAACTCTAAGTGCAATAATACAACAAAAGTTAAAAGAAAATAATAGATCACTAATAAATGAGTTGCAAGGTACGATACACTCAGAAATTAACAAAGCCATTATATCGTTAAAAGAAGATATTCAGCAAAAAACAGAAATCCTAAATTGTCAAAATAAACAAAGAAAAGATGAGATATGCCAATTGAACTTGAAAATAGAGTTAATTACAAAAGAAAATGAAAAACTAAGAGAAGACATAAAACAACTAAGTAAAAAGATTGAGAACAACTTTGGAGTACCTGAAATAAACTCAAGAAGAATAGTACTTTATAAGCTAATGGAACAACACAATGAAAATGATTTCAGCTTATGCAACAGAATTATAAACATATTCAGAGATATTATGAATGTAAATCTAAACGGTTATATTGAAGACACATATAGACTAGGTAAACATAGGAATAACACTAGACCCCTCGTTATTGAATTGATAAGTAAAAAGATGACAAAATACCTTATTGATCATAGACATTTTTTCAAAAAATCTGGATTAGCCATCTCTAAGTATTATGATGACATTACACAAAAACACAACAAATTATTGAGAGAAGAAATGTTTAAAGCGAGACAAAAGGGGTTATATGCTGTGATAAAAGATGATAACTTATACGTAGAAGGAAAAAAGGTAATACTGAATACAAATACAACAAATAACAAAGACATACATAATGAAGATACATACGACAAAAGCATCGATAAATCCTTTTTTCGAAACCAAAGACTTACAAGACAAAATACTTATCCAGAACATTCAGAGCATTTGCAATAAAATAGATACATTAGAAGACTTTGTACAAAGTAATCCCGATTACCAGATATTATGCTTTACTGAAACATGGCTATCTCCGGAAAAACTCGAACTGATACATTTAACCGACTATCAAGTAGCCGCATCGTATTGTAGAACAACGCGCACCGGAGGCGGCGTCTGCATCCTGCTGAAAAACGGTATAGAATATTTAGAACTAAAAGAAATTTCCAATATGTCAATTGAATATGTAGTGGAAATTTGTGCAATAGAGCTTATAAAAAATAATACTATCTTGTTGACGTTGTACTATAATGGAAAGAAGGAAGATTTATTTTACGAAAAAATAAAAACTGTTCTTCATTACATAAATAAGAAATTTTCTAAACATAAAATCATATTGGGCGGAGATTTTAATGTTGACATGTTGCAAAAAAATATAAAAAACGACACAACAAAAAGAAATAAAAGAAATAGACTTTCAGACTTAATGCTCCAATATAACCTTCATCAACAAATTCACAGTCCAACACGTGTCACTAAAACAACTTCAACATGCTTAGATTTAATTTATCTAAACTTTAGCGATACAAACATACAAACAACTGTGCAAGAATTGGGCCTGTCTGACCATAGGGCCACAATAATCCATCTAAATCTTTCTAAACAAAATAAACAAAAAATATGGTACACCGAAAAAAGACAATACAACAAAAACAATATAGCAAATTTTAAACTTGCATTAGAGTCGCTTAATTGGGAAAATATACTTAATAAAAATAAAGGCATAAACTATAACTATAATATATTTCATCAAACTTTAATTAACATTCTAGATAATTGTATACCAAAAAAAGTAATAAAAATAAAAAACAACTACAAAAAACAATGGCTTACCGTTGGTATAAAAAAGTCTTGTTATAACAAAAGATTACTTAAATCACACGTTATAAGGTCAAATAATAAAATTCTTACAGATTATTATAAGAAATACGAAAAAACATTAAAAAGGGTTATAACAACGTCAAAAAAATTGCACTATATAAACAAGATAAAGCAGTCTAACAATAAAATAAAAACAATGTGGCATATTGTTCGAGAACGCACAAACAAAATAAACTTAAAGGTAAAATCGAATATTAAATTAAACATCAACAACCAAATTTCTTCTAACCCAAAACAGATCGCCGATAAATTTAATAATTACTTCTCCAATATCGGTGAAACAGTTCATCCACAAGCAAAGGGTCTTCCTGTTCTACATCCATCAGAAAACTCAATATTTATAGGCAGAGTAGGATTTGAAGAAATACTTAAAATATTAAATAGTCTAAAAAATAAACTAAGCCATGGTGTTGATGAGATTCCCCCAACATTGTTCAAACAATGTGCAAGCGCTTTAGTATATCCACTAACATTATTAGTAAATCAATCTTTTGAAGAAGGGGTATTCCCAGATATACTAAAACTTTCCCTAGTAAAACCCATCTACAAAAAAGGTACACAAACGGACCCAGGCAACTATCGACCTATCGCCTTATTGCCCACAGCCTCTAAAATATTTGAAAAAGCATTATACGACCGTATCTATAATTTCTGTGAAAAATATAATATATTTAATGAAAGTCAAAACGGTTTCCGCAAAAACAAATCAACAGTTCTAGCAATTTATAATTACATTCAAAAAATACAAAATATAATTAACGATAAAAAATATGCTATAGGAATCCTATTAGATATGTCAAAAGCATACGATACAGTGCAATATAACATATTACTAAATAAATTATATGACATAGGAATCAGAGGCCCGTGCTACAATCTGCTAAAATCATATTTACACAATAGAACGCAAATAGTAGAAATTGAGTACTTTAATGACAAATTGCACAAAATTGAAAAAATTAGATCCGATACTAAAACTATTAATGCATCAATACCTCAAGGCAGTGTGCTGGGGTGTCTTATGTTTTTAATTTACATTAATGACTTTGCAGAGGCTCTCAAGGAATACTGTGTCATGTTTGCGGACGATATTTCTATTCTTATATCAAGCCAAAGTCCAATGAATGTAACAGAAAAAATTAAAAATATTTTATTAAGAACAACGGACTGGCTAACTAAACATAACCTGCGGATAAATTTATCGAAAACTAAAATAATGTCTTTTCACCCATATCAAAAACCAAAATTAGATATAAAAATAGATAATGACGGCTTCAATATAGATAAAGTTAACGAGCACAACCTACTAGGCCTAATAATAGATACCCATATTACTTGGAAACCACATATAGAAAAATTACATAGGAAGTTAAGCAGCTTTACGTACGCGTTACGAGAAGTAAAAAAAACAACAGATGTAACCACCGCGATAACAACCTACTACGCGTATGCACATGCATGGCTTAGCTACGGCATTGTCCTATGGGGATGCAGTACTGAGGCCCCAAGTTTATTAACAAAACAAAAAAAACTAATACGGATCATTGCTAATCTACAAAACACAGAAAGCTGTAAGCCTTACTTTAAGAAGTATAACATTTTAAGTCTGCCCTGTATCTATATTTTAGAACTATGCAAATTTGTCCAAAAACATCCAAGCTTGTACACAAAACGCGATGACATCATATCTAGGAATCTAAGACAGAGAAACAAACTAGTGCTACCAACTTCAAAACTAAAATCTCATTCATCCAGCCCATTTGCCATGTCTATAAAAATTTATAATAAATTACCCGAATACATAAAAAACTTTAAGAACGAAAAACCATTTGAAAAAAAATTAAAGCAACTACTTATAAATAAGTGTTACTATAGTACTTCTGAATTTTTAGAAGATATATAATATAATATAGATATAAATATAAATGTTAGGTAATAAGGAAATGCCATTCTACTAAATAAATTACAATAAAAAATTATAATAAAATTTAAAATGATTCAAATCAATTAATAAATAATAACAATTATAATAGCCGTATTCCATATTCAATGTGTGTATGTTTATATAATATAATGAATGTGAATATTAAATAATTATTTAGCAATAATAATAATAAAACAAAATAAATGTTCCTCCTTCATAATATTGCTGTGCCCATGAGGGTCTATAGAGATACCATAACTATGTAACACCTTTTGTAACCTATGGAATGCAATAAAGTTATTGAGTATTGAGTATTGAGTATTGATGCATTGTGGTTTTTATCGTTGAAATCCCATATAGTTTTTCTGATTCCAGCAGTTCTAAAAACTTTATTGTATTTTCATTATTCCACTCGAAAGGTATTTTGGTAGATCGTACTTATTTAATAACAAGACGGCAAGCACGTCCGTTCATCCAGGCGCTTGGCGCGAAGTGAGCGATGGAGCTGAATGTGAACACTCACTGCCGCTCGCGCTGCCCGTCCTTTGACTTCCGCGCGAAAAACCGACATTTGAGCGATCATCGGGCAGTGGCAGCGGCAGCGGCAGTGTCAGCGCGAGTAGCCCGTTTACATACTGCCCTGCCCACTGCCCTGCTCACTTCCCTGCCCAACAGGGCTGAATGTAAATGGGGCATAACAGGCAAACTCAACTTCATGTCTTAGTGCATTAGCGCTATGATGCGTGGAGTTTTGTTCACTAGCGTCTTAGTAGCGTGCTACAGGTTATAATGATTCAGGTTATAATGTATAATATATTTTATTATTTAATATATTTTAGGTTATAATGATCACCGTCAAGAATCTCTATGATCTCAAACGGCCCTGTAAATTTTGGATCTAACTTTGTTTGATTACGCTCCCGTTCATAATCAAAACAAGTTAAACTACCGAAAATTTATTAAGCCTCGCCTTTGTCCTATCAAACCTACGTTTTTCATAGGATGCTGCACTCTCTATATTACGTAACGCATCGTCTCTCACGGTATTTAAGTCAACCTCGAGTTCTACATCATCTGCTGCCATCAACGATAGGGGCCGTGCAAGCTTGCCTATATACAACTCTTATGGACCCCACACACGGTCAGTTAAAGTCATCAGTTGAACTGATATCAGTTCGAACGGATTTAAGCCAAAGAAATTTCCACACACACAGTCAGTTCAACTGATCATTCCAACTGATCAGTTTAAACTAGGACTGTGTCATTTTTTAAATGTATTTTTGATAAATCGATAATTATAAATTTATCAATATTGGAATTTTATATATCTAAAAAAATAGCGATTAATTGGCTTTATTTAAAAAAACAATCGTAAGTCATTTAGTTTAGTTCATTTATTATATTTATTAAGCAAATTAAGTTATAAATGTATGAAAAAGTTATACCTATAATAGTTCTTATTAATTATTGTTTAATTTAATTAAGACGATTATGTGTACCAATATTTTTCAGTAAGAGTTTTCAAAAATACTCGTTGTTTTATATGTTTAGAAGCACAGGTGCTACAGATGTAGCTGAAGAAATCAAATATTTAACAGCTATTAGAACGGGAGTAAACTGTCTACCCAGCGGACAGTTGATGACGACAGTAACTCATAAGACGCCTCACCGATCAAAATAACTTGAGGTTTATATTAACATCGAAGCACTTGTTTCGTCGTTTTCTCTAATAGTTCACATGCGCAGACACTTAATACAAAAAATTGCGGCACTTTTCGTATCAAAATTTACTTCAAACCATTATTTAAACGATAAAACAGAAGCAAAAATCCGTCGACGGTCAAGTTCCCGCCAAAACACACAGTAAAGTAGTTATAAGTTTCGTAGATTCCAGTAATTTTAATACCACATAGATAAACTGAGGAAAAATTAATAGAATAAAATAAAGTACAGTAGATTGGGTAGTAGTAGATTAAATGATTTACGAGAAAAATAAAAAATAAATTTTTTTTTTTAAAAACTATCGACTGTCGATATTCATATTTCTACGCTTAGCCCACCGCGCGACCATCATATGGCTGCGTCATCGAGCGAACGAGCTAATGCTGGTGCTACACTAACAGGAAACGTCAATGCAAATAAACGCAGCAATTATATCTTTAAATTTAACGCGATAAAGTGAGTGGCTACACTTGAACGCTCAACCTCATTAAATTTCAATGTCATTGAACGACGTTAAAGTTGGCGTTTATGTTCTTTAAAGACTTTTTATATTTGTTAATTTTTTTTGTTTCATTCGTTGCCATGCATCATTTAGCGATGTACAGTTCTTGCAACTTTTGAGTCTCGGATTCCACAAACATAACTCTGCAGAATCTCAAGAAATGTAAGAACTTTTTATTATTCGTTGCGCTCATCGTGTACAGCGAGACAAACGTAGTGTGACCGCTTCATTATCCCCTTCATATTCCGCGTTATTTCGTGCCTTAATCTCTTTGATGTACCGCCACTCGAGTTATCGCCAAACGGCGAACGGCGTCGTTAATGCCATTGTTAAATTAACGCGTTAAGTCCTGGTCAACCCTACATTCAACGTCCATAAACGTGATAATTAACGGCATTTCTCGTTAGTGTGGCCCAGCATAAGATTGTACAAAAATTATAAAATAAACAAGTCTAGAATTAACAAAATAATCGTTCTATCTAGTGCCGTTACTGAGATCTTATATCTACCATCGGAATGCACCATCAGAGAGATGAGATCATAATAGTCACCTAGGTCTTTATGAGCCCATCCAAATGAGGTCAATCACGATCATCTTATCTAGTGCCGTCACTGAGATCCTATACTCACCTTCGGAGTTCACCATCATCAGGGAGGTGAGATCATCACAGGCACCTTGGTATTTAAATAAGTCTAAAAACGATGGTTCTACATAGTGGCATAACTGAGATCCTTTACCCAGATATTCAGTTCGCCATCAGGAACGTGAGATTATCGCAGTTACCTGGGTCCTGATGAGCCCTTTCAAATGAGTTCACAGTGGTTCTATGTAGTGCCGTCACTGAGATCTTAAACTTATTTTCAGATTCCACCACAAGGAAGGTGAAATCATCACAGTCATCTAGGTCTTTATGAGTACCTTTCAAATGAGTCCAAACACAATGATTCTATGAAGTAACGTCACTGAGATCTTAAGCCCACCTTCGGAGTACACCATCAGCTAGGTGATATCATCACAGTCATCTGGGTTTTCATGAACCTTTTTGAAAATGAGTTGAAAAAAAACACGATGATTCTACGTAGCATTACTAAGATCCTTTACCCATCTTCTGAGTCAATCATAAGGAAGGTGACATCATCACAGTCACCTTAGTCTTCATCCTCCGTCAAACGAAATTCTCTAAATATATAAAATAATGAAAAATCTAAATAGCATAGAAATAATGTAAGTAGGTACTTACCAGTAATTAAAACGAACTGAAGCCAGCCGGGTGCCGCGTAGTGGCGGTTAAGAATATCCACTACCCCATATCTTCCCGTGGGTGTCGTAAAAGACAACAAAGGGAAACAGGTAGGAGATGGGCAGCAGCATCATCCTGATTATAGCAACTGTACAACAAAAAACTGCGGTTGCCAACCCGCTCGCCAAGCGTGGCAACTATGGCAATGTACCTCCCATGAACAATCACACAAATAGACGGCCCCCAGTCCCCGGCGGTCCCTCTATTCCTGGCTACGGTGGCGACCATGGTAACGGTGGGGCAGGGGGTGCTAAGAATCTGCGGTGGAGGTTCGGTTGCTACCTACGACGACTCGACCTGGCAACAAATAACGCACGCACCCTGAGGACTGACGAGAAGATACTGGAGCTGAAAGAAGAGATAGACAATTTTCGCTGGAATATTATAGGATTAACCGAGCTCCAAAGACCTGGGGGCGCGGTGATTCTCGAATCCGGCAACTTGTTCTATCACCGGGAGGGCGACCATCTGTCCCAAGGAGGTGTTGGATTTATCGTCGACAAGTCTCTCGTTAACAACGTTGTAAAGATTGGGAGTGTATCAATCAACGAGGATTGCGTACCTTATACTCGGAATCACCAAAAGGTAATACAGATTTACACACCAACGTCGGAACACCCCGATGAGGGGGTGGAGGAAATGTATGAGGATATTTCTAGAGCCATGCATACCTCCAAAACTCACTATACGGTGTTAATGGGAGACTTCAACGCAAAACTAGGCACAAGAAAGAACGGTGAGCTGAAGGTGGGGAAATTCGGGATAGGGCAATGGAACCCAAGGGGCCATCAGCTGGCCGACTACATGGAGAAATAGGGACTATTTTGATGAACTCTTTCTTCCAGAAGCAGCCCCAGAGAAAGTGTACCTGGTCGAGCCCCGATGGTTCGACAAAAAATGAGATTGACTTCATTATGACGACTAGACGGCAACTGTTCAGTGATGTCTCAGTGTTCGCAAAGGTGAAAACTGGCAGCGAACACCAAATGGTTGGAGGCACACTGAACCTAAACGTTAAGTTGGAGAGGTCTCGTCTAATGAAGTCAACGCTCCGTCCCCCTCGTGCTCGAATCCAGAATCAAGAAACCTTTCAGCTCGAGTTACAAAACCGCTTTCAGTGCCTAGAAGATTGCAATGCAGTGGACGATGTGAATGACAAGCTCGTGGAAACTGTACATGCGGTTGGAGCTAAATTCTGCAAGACTCGCTACAGAAGAACACAAAAACTCTCCGATCACACTCTTAAATCTTAATATCATGGCTATTAGACGGGACATTAGATCTGTATTTTATATGTTTATTAAATGTGTAGAAATAGGGGATTGTAGTAATTTATCCGTCTGTTTGTGTATTCACTATTCACAATTCACATATAAATTACTGTACGAATTGCCATTTGAAAAAGGAGGTTTATGTTTACCCTTCACTGACAAAGTTTTGAAGGTACCTATCCAAAAAATGCCAATTTAAAAATTAAATTAATAAATCCGTAAGCATACCAGGAAATACAAAGGTAGTCACTCGTTAGAGGCCACCCAAATACATATAATACTGACCCAAATATATGAATCACTTGTGTGATAAAGTTGGACTTAGCGACTTATTAGTTACGATTAGTTAATTTTCATCAAGGATCACAAACATATAATTATGTACATTATATAAATATCAGCTTCGTGTTCCAGCAGTCATTTTGATAGGATATGCAATCACTATGGGCTATGGAGAGTTTTTCTCTAAGTTTCTCTGCATGATGGATTTCAACTTTGTAGTAGCGTAACTATCGATAACCTATCAGTTGTCGGTTCTTCAAGTTCTACATCTAGAAGTAAAGTTCTCGAGTAGTAATCTCTTATCGGCAGGTAAGCTAAGTGTAGGGCATCCTACTTAGTAAGAGATATAGGAAGGCGATAAATGCAGGGGACTCAGGACCGTCTTTGCATGCCGTAAGCGCAAAGCATGTAGGTATGTTTTACCGGCAGTAGTTAGTTAGTACCAGTTCTGGCTCACTGATTCAGGAGTGGTACAACGTTCGTCGAGACTCACGATCCTAAAAAAAAAGTTTTGGCATGCTCTGATCACGAATCTACGGTCCGTTTTTGCGTAGAATGCACGGTTCCGGAGATGTGCAGATCAATTAACTCTTATCTAATTGATATCCGGTGAAGGCCTCCACCGTCATTAGCGCCCCATTGTTATTTATCTATTGTTCATTGAATACCGTCATTGTCTATTCGTGCGTCGGATTATCAGTGCTATTGTATTATACTCTTTTGTTCCTAGCTGCAACGCTAATCTGAATCATCAATAAAATACATTACCTAATATTGTTACAATTTTTATTTATGACATACAAAATCTTATTACTTATTATCTATAAAATAGGAGCGAAACATCTCATCCACTAAAATATCGTTGTACAATGTATTCTCTGTAAATATACTCGTAAAACTATGCATTGAACATCCCTGAAACTTATATAGCAAATACATTAAGCAATATTCGCCACAAACTGAAGTCCACTCATTCTGAATCCTATCAACATTCCAGTTCCATCTTTTATAATTCCTAACTCTAGATGATATCGTACAGGTGCTCGTCCGTATGAATCAAAATATTGACCGACGTCATTCGTATTGATATATAAAGCTACCCAATGTGACGTTTTTAAAAAATGTTTTTCTATTGAACCACCTTATTATATATAACTATGTTATTATATATAAATATATTATATAACTAATGTTTTTGGGAAATCAAACAAAATGTATGATTAATTTAAAATTTTATTTTTAAGCAATAACCACTTGTAAAAAACCCACACTTCGTCACAAGAACAATGTAAAATTTTGTGATTATTTTTTGCAAATATATGATTATTACACACATAACGTTTGTTTAAATTTATGACATTTACCAAATCATTGTATTTTGGACATTTGTATTCTTCAATATTAAAAATTCTATATTTTTTTATTTTGACTGGCCTGTTGGTCTAGTGGTTAGTGACCCTGACTGCTATGCCGGAGGTCGTGGGTTCGATTCCCACCCAGGACAAATGTTTGTGTGATGAGCACGATCATTTGTTCTGTGTCTGGGTGTAATTTATCTATAATATTTATGTATTTAGAAATATATATTAAGTATGTTTATCAGTTTCTAGTACCCATAACACAAACTCTGCTCAGCTTGGGACTAGATGGCGTTGTGTGATAGTTGTGGATTATTATTATTATTATTATTACTTTATACTAGGAAGAAATTTGTTTCGCGGATTGTAACACAATGTCATCATCATTGAATGTTTATTCGGTGAGTTGCGATTTAATTGTTTATTCGGTTTCCAGTGTATGTGTATTGTGAACTACATTGTGTACACAAATCAATCAACATAATAATCTCAGTATTGGATTATCATTCGTCGTCAACATTTTTAAAAATTGCTTATCTGTTGAACCACCTTTGTATGCGATCACTTTGTCTTTGCACAATTTCTAATATACCAATTTAATATGGGGATGATGTTCTCTTGTTTGCAGGCAAATTTTAATTCTTCGATCACATCAAAATATGAAATGCCGTGCACGTGTGTTTCACAATAACGAACAGTTTTTTTGTCTTTTGGCGCCAAATGATTGAAAGGATAACTTGGCCGAAACAAATAATGATCGATAAACGCATCATTTTTAATAGATAGTTTTACGTCTAGAATAGCCATTTCTCTACATTCAAAATGTTTATGAGGATATGTAATGTAAAATCCGTCCATGTCGATGATGTATCTAATATTTTTTATATTTTGTGTCATTTTGAACCAAAATGTTAAAAGTATTTACACGTGACTAAAAATATGTTTTTTTTCAACAAACTTCACATAACAATGCTTCTTACTTCCCATCATCCCATTTCTTCTGCTCTTGTCTTCCTGTAATTTAAGTAAACAGAATCACATTCACTAATGATCAACTAATGACTGTCATTGTTAAAAAAGTATTTTTTAACTATTCTAGTATACGTAGATGCGGTACACACACAATATTTAAATATAATTTGTTAGCACTAAATCATACACACATAAGAAAATAACAGAAACAAAAGTAAGTTTGTCATTAGAATAAACACTTAAAATTGCAATTAACAATTTAATTGGTGCCGGCGGGGATCGAACCCGGGTCGCGTACTGTGAAATTTGCAGCTTGCGCTAACCATCTGAGCTACCACGGCTTAATCATATTACACACATACAATATTTAAATATAATATGTTAACACTAAATCATACACACGTAAGAAAATAACAGAAAGAAAAGTAAGTTTGTCAATAGATTAAACACTTACATTCATGGCCTTTGATGCGTTGAAGTAACACAAATGTAGTATTGATAGATCCACTGCAGTCAAACAACCATACACTAACTCCATGACTGCAGTTGCTTGGTCTTATGTAGTACCGGTAAGTAATAATTCTAAACTAAAGAATTTCTACAGTGGAATTGATAGTAACTTTATGCGTCAACAAGCTTATCTCACATTCTGTTGCTTATCTCAGTATTACTTCTTGTTGCGTCTTATTCAGTGTATTGATGACTCAAATACGTTTTGTATAACACAAAATAATGCAATTTAATATTTAGAAATCACTATAATTGATCATTCCTATGTTAGTCATTGAGTAGATTGTACTGTAATAATCTACTAATAGCAGTAATATCATGGATACACTAGATGTACAACAACATCTAAAAAAGATGCACCCCATAATGATTTCTTATATTTACGCGAACACTACACATTGAAATAATACTAGTTTTAACGGAATTTATCGCGTATATTTAACTTTTTTACCCGACGTTTCGAGAGCTTTACAGCACCCATGGTCACGGGAAGGACTGAGATGTTCAACGTCCAGCTGTCATAGTTAACCGCGGTTACCATAGATTAAAATTTTAACTTTTGTTCCGATCTACACAGTATGAGCTTATGGTATCATGGAGTCTTGCAGTTGTATGCTTGGGTTGGGATTTAATTTTATTTATTATAGGATCCCAAGCAGATGGTAGCACCCAGCCATCTTCTCTATTGAAATTAGGATGTTTTTTGATTTCAATAGCCTCGCGAATCATCCTTGGAAGGAATCGGTGTTCTTTAGCGAGGATTTGTGGTCTATCAAATCTGATGTAGTGACGGGGGCGATCTTGTACATGTTCACAGACTGCAGACTTCCCGGAGCGTCGATTCTTCACATCAGCTATATGTTCTTTGACGCGGGTTTTAATTGATCTTTTAGATTGTCCTATGTAGGAGAGACCACATTCACAATCAAGCTTGTACACTCCTGCATCTTGCAGAGGGACGTTACACTTGACTGATGGTAAAAACTGACCAATCTTCTTCGGCGGCTTGAAGTATGTTTTGATGGAAGCGCGGTTCAAGATGTAGCCAATCTTGTCAGTGACTCCTCTAACATATGGCAGTACAGCAGGTACACGCTCGACTGTGGCCGGCTTCACTCGTTCTCTGTGACGTAGGCGTGGGACCCGAAGCTTGTTGCAAAACTTGCTTGACATGTTGGAGCTCGGCAGCCAGGTGTTTACTGTTACAGATCCCTCGTGCTCTCTGAAACAAAGATTTACCCACGGTAGCTAACTGTGAAGGATGGTGGTGAGAATCACCGTTTAAATATCTATCTGTATGGGTCTTTTTTCTATACACAGTATGGCTTATGTGTTAGTAATTCGGAATCCTGATAACACCTTGAGCCATACTGTGTATAGAAAAAAGACCCATACAGATAGATATTTAAACGGTGGTTCTCATCACCATCCTTCACAGTTAGCTACCGTGGGTAAATCTTTGTTTCAGAGAGCACGAGGGATCTGTGACAGTAAACACCTGGCTGCCGAGCTCCAACATGTCAAGCAAGTTTTGCATGACAACAAGCTTCGGGTCCCACGCCTACGTCACAGAGAACGAGTGAAGCCGGCCACAGTCGAGCGTGTACCTGCTGTACTGCCATATGTTAGAGGAGTCACTGACAAGATTGGCTACATCTTGAAGCGCGCTTCCATCAAAACATACTTCAAGCCGCCGAAGAAGATTGGTCAGTTTTTACCATCAGTCAAGTGTAACGTTCCTCTGAAAGATGCAGGAGTGTACAAGCTTGATTGTGAATGTGGTCTCTCCTACATAGGACAAACTAAAAGATCAATTAAAACCCGCGTCAAAGAATATATAGCTGATGTGAAGAATCGACGCTCCGGGAAGTCTGCAGTCTGTGAACATGTACAAGATCGCCCCCGTCACTACATCAGATTTGATAGACCACAAATCCTCGCTAAAGAACACCGATTCCTTCCAAGGATGATTCGCGAGGCTATTGAAATCAAAAAACATCCTAATTTCAATAGAGAAGATGGCTGGGTGCTACCATCTGCTTGGGATCCTATAATAAATAAAATTAAATCCCAACCCAAGCATACAACTGCAAGACTCCATGATACCATAAGCTCATACTGTGTAGATCGGAACAAAAGTTAAAATTTTAATCTATGGTAACCGCGGTTAACTATGACAGCTGGACGTTGAACATCTCAGTCCTTCCCGTGACCATGGGTGCTGTAAAGCTCTCGAAACGTCGGGTAAAAAAGTTAAATATACGCGATAAATTCCGTTAAAACTAGTATTATTTCAAGATGCACCCCAGTCTAGAAAATAATGTTTATGCTGCTAATAGACTGCCCATGTACAACGTATATACCTAGTCAGGTCATAAGTATTGTCACACAGTAAAAACTTTTCTTTTAGAATGCTGGCCACAAAAAAGTTTATTGAATTCGAATTGTTCATGAAAATAAAACTGTATACTTTTTAGAATTTTACTCATTTTTAAATATGGGGTGGACGCTTAAAGAAGACCGTGTTGCAGTTATTGCGTTGCATCGTTGCGGTTACACGCCAATTCAAATTTTTGACATACTGAAAAATTTGAATATAACCAAAAGATTCGTTTATCATACCATCAAACGATACAATGAAGACTCTAGTGTAGATGACAGGTCAAGAAGTGGTCGCCCTCGGTCTGTTAGGACTCCAGCAGTGATAAAAGCTGTGAAGGCGCGAATTCGAAGAAATCCCAAACGTAAGCAGAAATTGTTGGCCCTTCAGATGGGGTTAAGCAGAACCACAGTGAAAAGGGTGTTAAATGAAGACTTGCCCTAAGTCTCGTTCGGGCATATCGAAGAAAAACAGGACATCGTTTGAATGCTCGTCTAATGGACCTGAGACTGAAGAGATGCCGCGCTTTGTTGAAGCGGTACGCGGGAAAAATATCGGGATATTCTTTTTTCGGATGAAAACATTTTTACCGTAGAAGAGAACTACAACAAACAAAATGATAAGGTGTACGCACACAGTAGTGAAGAAGCGAGCAACCGTATTCCGCGTGTCCAACGAGGTCATTTTCTATCCTCGCTCATGGTATGGTTGGAAGTTTCTTATTGGGGCTTAACAGAGGTACATTTTTGTGAGAAAGGTGTAAAAACGAATGCAGTTGTGTATCAAAATGCAGTCCTGACGAACCTTGTGTAACCTGTTTCTCATACCATGTTCAATAACAGGCACTGGGTATTCCAAGAAGATTCGGCGTCAGCTCACACAAGACTGGCTGGCGGCGCGTGAAATCGACTTCATCCGACACGAAGACTGCCCCTCCTCCAGTCCAGATTTGAATCCGTTAGATTACAAGATATTGCAACAATTACAAGTGGTAACACTTGGAGGAAAAGGCGTGCTCAAAGCCTCATCCCAATTTGGAGTCTCTCAAGACATCCTTGATTAAGGCAGCCGCCGATATTGACATGGACCTCGTTCGTGCTGCGATAGACGACTGGTCGCGCAGTTTAAGGGCCTGTATTCAAAATCACAGAGGTCATTTTGAATAAACTATAATGTCATAAGAATCTATGTTTTGTTAAGTTCATTTTGGTATATAAATGGTTACATAATGAATAAACTAGTTTCAATTTTTTATATTAAACATGTGATAGAATTTATGACCTGACTAGGTAATATGCAATTAGGGTACAGATGATAAACCAGGGTCACATTGGGTAGCTTTATATATCGATATGAATGACGTCGGTGAATATTTTGATTCATACAGACGAGCACCTGTACGATATCTTCTAGAGTTTTTAAAAAGGAATTGTAAAAGATGGAACTGGAATGTTGATAGGATTCAGAATGAGTGGACTTCAGTTTGTGGCGAATATTGCTTAATGTATTTGCTATATAAGTTTCAGGGATGTTCAATGCGTAGTTTTACGAGTATATTCACAGGGAACACATTGTACAACGATATTTTAGCGGATGAGATGTTTCGCTCCTATTTTATAGATAATAAGTAATAAGATTTTGTAATTTGTAAATAAAATTTTTAACAAAATTAGGTAATGTGTTTTATTGATGATTCAGATTAGTGTAGATAGGAACAAAGGAGTATAATACAATAGCACTGATAAGCTGGCGCACACGCTGAGGAGAATAGATAATGACGGTATTCAATGAACAATAGATAAATAGATAAGAACAATGTAGTGCTAATGACGGTGGAGGCCCTCACTGGATATCAATTAGATAAGAGTTAATTGATCTGCACATAAAGAGATGGAAGGAATATTTTGAAAGCATGTTTATGAGTGAGGAGACAACGTATGAACTGAATGAAATAGGAACTCCGAAAGAAGAGGAAGGAGGTAGCGAGATAAGTATAGATGAAATAATGAAAGCAATGAAAAGCATGAAAGCAGGTAAGGCTGCCGGATATGATAGAGTTTCACTCGAAATGCTAAGGGCTGGAGAGGAAGTGGTGGCAGGCCTGCTGCACACTTTGTTTAATTTATGTTGGGAACTGAAACGGGTACCGGGAGACTGGTGCAAAGCCGTGATAGTCCCAGTATATAAGGGAAAAGGGTCGCAGCAGGACTGTAAAAACTACCGCGGTATCAGCCTTCTTAGCATCGTGGGAAAACTGTATGTCAAGGTACTAATTGAAAGGGTCATGAAAGAAACCGATGGAAAAATTTGGGATGTGCAAGCGGGATTTAGAAAGGGAATGGGATGTACAGATCAAGTCTTCTCCATGCGCATGATCGCGGAGAAGTTTTTGGCCAAAAACCAAAAGGTTTTTGTGCGTCATGGACTTGGAGAAGGCCTATGACAGAGTGGATAGGAATGTGCTATGGCAAACACTGAACTCATTTGGGTTGAGCGCTGGCTTGATACAGGCATTGGAATCTCTTTATAGGGACTCTAGTGCTTGTCTTAGGATCAACGGGGTCTACTCGGACTGGTTTGGCATCCATAAAGGTGTCAGACAGGGCTGTGTGGCTTCCCCGTGGTTGTTCAACCTATTTATGGACAGTTGTTTGCAAAATTTGAAAGTTGAAGAATGCGGATTAAGAATGGGTGAGTTAACCATCAAATGCCTTTTGTACGCCGATGATCAAGTTATTCTTGCGTCGTCGGCGGCTGAGTTGCAAATGATGGTTACATTAATGAACAGATCATTAAAAGAAAGGGGTATGAAAGTGAACGCAAGTAAGACGAAAATTATGGTTTTTGAAAGAGATGAAAGTAAAACGATATGTGAAATAAGAATAGAAGGGGAGTTGATCGAGCAAGTAGATGAGTTTGTATATTTGGGGTGCGTATTTAGCAGGGATGGGAGATATGATAAGGATATAGAACGACGAGTGAACGCAGGAAACAGAGTGAATGGGGACCTGCACTCTATTGTGAAGAGTCAAAATGTGTCAAAAAAGGTACGTATGGCAATTCACAATGCTGTGTTGGTCCCTACTTTAACGTATGGTAGTGAAAGTTGGGTATGGCAGAAGAAGCACGAGAGTAGAATAAAAGCAATAGAAATGCGGTCGTTAAGGAGTATGTTAGGGCTGAATCTGAATGACAGGGTGAAAAATTGTGTGATAAGAGAAGAGTGTGGTTTGCAAGATGATGTTGTGACCAGGATTAAGAAAGGAATGCTTCGGTGGTTTGGTCATGTGGAAAGAATGGATGAGGAAAGAGTGACAAAGAAAATTTATGTTGCAGAAGTGAATGGCAGAGTCGGAAAGGGACGTCCTAGGCGAAAATTTATCGACCAAATTGGCGATTTATTGAAAACGGGCCAAATTAGGAGTACCCTTAACCGACGAGCATGCATGCGTAGGTGTATGGATGTGAAGGAGGCGAGAGAGGTGTGTCAAGATCGTGCCAAATGGAAGTCTGTAGTCTCTGCCTACCCCTCTGGGTGACAGGCGTGAATGTTTATGTATGTATGATCTGCACATCTCCGGAACCGTGCATCCTACGCAAAAATGGACCGCAGATTCGTGATCAGAGCATGCCAAAACTTTTTTTTTTTTAGGATCGTGAGTCAACGAACGTCGTACTTGTACTACTTCTGAATCAGTGAGCCAGAACTGGTACTAACTAACTACTACTAGCGCCTAAAAATCAAGAATCCGACGTTTTGTCGCATGAAATATTGAACATATAAATAATATAAAAAGCACATTTTCGTAAAGGTAAATGATTGTTAAACTTATTAAATATTTTTTTAAATCGATTAATTGCCATTTTTACACTAAAAAGTAGTTTTAGTGCCCTATGGTGTAAATTTATCAAGTCTGCATGGAGGGGTTAACACGATAATTTATGAAAATATCAATTGTACAAATCAATCTATTTTTTAATCTCTTCATCTGTCATGTGGGAAGCCATAGAATGTAAATAGCAGTTTAATTTTGTTTTATTTAGTAATAATAATTTTGTTTGGCTGAGAAATTCCGAAATTTTCGGTGCTTGGAGCAGCCTTGTTGTTATATCAGTCAGGGGGTTTTCATGCTGGTCTACCTTTCCGGTGATCCTGTTATGGAATACGGGTACGCGACCCCGGCTCCCCGAGCTACTGTTATTCTCATACCTTTCCTGCCGAGATAACAGTATCCTTACACCTACGCTCCTACCCCCAACCTTCTTTTTCCTTTTCCCAAAATGGTAGCTTCCTCTACCAACAATAGCATACCCAAAGAGGGTTGGTGTCAGGCAGGCGGCCGACTGTAAAACTTTTGCCAAATCCCATGCAGTAAATTTATGAATATTACGAGTTGTGGGATATATGACAGGGCTAGGGCGTACCCCGCAGGCGACGCGCAGGGGCAGCACCCGGCTCCTGTGGGAAGTGGGCAAGGGTTGTCGCACCTTACGGAGTGGGTACGACGTAAGAGGCGAGCCCGTAGAGAGAAGAATGTCAGAGTGAGGTTTGCAAGCTGGAATATAGGTATGATGACTGGAAGAGGAAGAGAGTTAGCAGATGTTTTGAAACGACGAAGAGTGAATGTTGCCTGTTTGCAGGAAACAAAATGGAAGGGCAATAAAGCAAGAGAGATTGGGGAAGGATACAAGTTTTATTCCTGTGGAAGTGACGGGAAGCGAAATGGAGTAGGAGTTGTGTTAGATAGTGGAATGAAAGAACGAGTGACAGATGTGAAAAGAGTAAATGACAGAATGATAGTTGTTAAATTAATGATTGAAAACAAAGTAGTGAATATTGTAAGTGTGTATGCTCCGCAAACAGGCTGTGAAGAGAGTGTGAAAGAGAAGTTTTGGGAGGAATTTGATTGTATGATGATGGGGATACCTGAGAGTGAGGATGTTTATATGGGAGGAGATTTTAATGGACATGTAGGGAGAGTGAATGACGGGTATGAAAGAGTACACGGTGGATGGGGGTATGGAGTGCGCAACCGTGAGGGGGAAGTTCTTCTGCAAGCAGCATGTGCTTTCGACCTGGCTGTAGTAAACACGTGGTTCCAAAAACGAGATCAGCATCTTGTTACTTATAAAAGTGGCCACCACGCGACACAGATCGACTATCTTCTGTTAAGACGGAACCAAATCAAGAGTGTAAAAAACTGCAAAGTGCTTCCAGGTGAAAACTTAGTATCCCAGCACCGAATTCTGCTGGCTGACATCTGCTTAACTGTTCGCCTCAACAAACATAAGGATCGTCCCCCACCCAAAATAAAGTGGCATTTGTTGCATAAGGAGGAGTATGCAAGTGAATTTAGAGAGCTAGTTGTAAACAAGATGATAGAGATGGGTGAGATGGAAGGAATGAGTGCGAATGAGTGCTGGAAGGAAATGGCTGATTCTATCCGAAGTGTGGCAAGGAAGGTGTTAGGAGAAACAAAAGGGAAGCGTATGATAGATAAGGATGGGTGGTGGTGGAGTGAAAGTATTAGAGAAGTTTTGAGAGAAAAGAAAAATGCCTTTAAAGAATGGCAGAGCGTAGAAGACCAGAATGAATCCATAAAAGAAAGTAAGAGAGGGGCGTATAAAGAATGTAAGAAGAGAGCGAAGAAGGAAGTTGCTATTTTTAGGGCAGAGGCGCAAGATAAATTATATCGGTCCCTTGAAAGCCCCGAAGGTCAAAAACGACTTTTTCAAATTGCAAGAGCGAGAGAAAGGAATGGAAGAGATGTTTCACATGTAAAATGTATAAAAGATGATTCTGGAAGGATTTTGACTGACGATGAAAGTATAAAGAAGCGATGGAAGGAGTATTTTGAGAAATTGATGAATGAGGAGAATGAATGGAATGGTATGCTTGAAAACCCACCAGTGAATATGGGCTTAGTGAGAGAAATTAGTGTGGAAGAAGTAAAAATGGCTGTTAGGAATATGAAGAATGGGAAGGCAGTCGGCCCAGATGGAATACCAGTAGAAGTGTGGAAGTTGCTGAGTGCGGATGGATGGAAGTGGTTGAGTTTATTTTTCGGTAAATTGTTGCAGGAAGAACAAATACCTGAGGAATGGTGCAGTAGTATACTGGTCCCCATTTTTAAAAACAAAGGAGACGTTCAAAACTGCAGCAGTTACCGGGGAATAAAACTCATGTCACATACGATGAAAGTCTGGGAAAGAATAATAGAGAGAAGAATGAGAGAAGAGTGTGAGATAACACAAAACCAGTTCGGATTCATGCCCGGTCGAGGTATGACAGATGCCATTTTCGCATTACGCCAATTGTGCGAAAAGTACAAGCGCGTGCATAAAAATCTGCACATGGTTTTTGTCGACCTTGAAAAGGCGTACGATCGGGTTCCCCGTGAGGTTTTGTGGTGGGCGTTAAAGATGAAAGGTATGCCTGGGAAGTATGTGAGGTTAGTCCGTGCTATGTACGGAGCATCCCGTACATGTGTACGATCTGCCGCGGGAACTACGGGCAGTATCGATGTGGCGGTAGGGCTGCACCAAGGGTCGGCATTGAGCCCTTACCTCATCCTACTGATTATGGACGCTTTGACGTCGGACCTGCAGGATGAGGCACCCTGGTGCATGCTCTTTGCCGATGACATCGTGCTTGTCGGGGAAGAAGGCATCGAGGTACAGAGCAGACTGACGGGGTGGCAACAGAGGCTGGAAAGTGTTGGCTTGAAGATCAGCAGATCCAAAACCGAATATCTGTGCTGTGATTTCGGCGGTCTTTCCGGTCCTGTACCCATGTCGTTGGATGGCGCTATACTGCCTACCTGCTCAGATTTCAAGTACCTCGGTTCCCTCATTCAAGGCGACGGCGGAATAGATAGAGCTGTGCAGCATAGGATTAACGCAGGGTGGATGAAATGGCGACAGGTCACAGCCACAACGTGCGATCCCCGAATGCCAATAAGGCTGAAGGGGAAAATTTACAAATCGATCATCCGACCTGTCGTCATGTATGGAAGTGAATGCTGGGCCGTCAAGAAGAAGGATGAAAATAGACTGCATGCGAATGAAATGAGAATGTTACGATGGATGTGTGGTATGACAAGGATGGATAAGATAAGGAATGAGTATATAAGAGGAAGCCTGAAAGTAGCGCCAGTGGTAGAAAAGGTGAGAGGAAGCAGATTGGCATGGTTTGGGCATGTGATGCGGAGGAATGAAAGTCATGTCACAAAACGAGTGTTGAATATGAATGTGGAGGGACACACGGGCAGAGGAAGGCCGAATAAAAGATGGATCGATTGTGTGAAGAGTGATATGAGAATGAAAGGAGTAAGTATGGAAATGACGGCTGATAGAGAGGAATGGAACAAGAAGGTTTACTGCGCCGACCCCAGATAATGGGAAATGGTTTAGAGAATGATGATGAGCAGCCTTGTTATAATATATTTTACTAAATACACTTTGACTTATTCCGGGCTCTAATGCTGCCGTGAGTGGATTACTGTATCGTATGTTTACAGCGGCTCTTGATGTAAAATATCGATCGCTGTAGAAATACAAAATATTCCAAAAACCAAATGTGATACACATACTTGACCAAGGTAAGATATCATTATTATTTTTATAATCGCAGATTTTTATTACAATATATTGTTTCGCTAAAAGTAAGTAGGATTTATATATAAATATACTTATACGTCTTGGACTTTATGGAGTGACCTGATGGAATATTTCGGTAAATGCAACTAGAACACCTCGAAGTCGAGTTTGAACTCGTTTTGTTAGTTATGAGACCTTACCTCCGAACAATGACGGATTATTTTTAAGGCAATATAGGCGCGTGCCGAGGGGCGAATGGTTAAAAAGGAGCACGCGCGGAAGTTTAAACGAAATAAAAATCGAATCGAACTACGAAGATAAGGTTATTAGTGCAAAACTTGTGTGATATTTAAAATACTTAAAAATTTGGATGGATTGGACATTTGGATTTACCAAAAGTTATTTGGCATTCCATGGTACAGCTTATGTTCAGCCCAGCAGTGGCCTTGTGCGGGGCTGTAGTTTATCACTACGTTATCGACTTTTTAAATTAGTGTCGTTCAAAATATTGTTATATTAAATGTTTGATATAAATAGTTTCGTATTGGAACAAACCTACTCGTCAAATTTAGTTTCAAATGTTTAAAGGAAAAATAATGTTTACATTTTTTTATCTTCTTTTTTATTTTTTATTTCATTTGTGATCAACTGCTGAAAATGAGCCATTTTAAGAATGTACTAACAAGTGACTTTTCCAACACCATGCTGGGAAGACAGGTTGGTGAGCGATTTATGAAGTATGATTTAGTGAGATATTTGTTGTGATATTTCAGTAGCTAGGCTATGAAGTTATTCAAATATCAATTTAACAGTTGGAAGATTTTTCAAGCATTAATTTTAACAAGGCACATCTTAAATCTTATCTAGTTTTGCTGCCTGCGGGCATATTGTTTTCAGTTTTTAATCATATTTTCTTGCTCAATTATTGTCCAACATAAATGTGTCAATTATATTATTGAATGATCTTATGTTATCTAATTTCTTAAAATACACAAAATACTTATATAAAAATCAAATAAAAAACAACCTTCAAAGTCCTGAAGTATTTAGACCAAACACTGTCATGGATGCCAGTGCTGCGCCCGTATACTCCCAAGACTTAGGTTTTCCTATTAAATGCTATAATATTTTTTTACAAATAATGATAAATATACTAATTTTCATTCAAATATTTTACACATAACGATATCTACCGTACGTTGGTATAAAAATGAACCGGCTACCATTTTACTGGTATAGAGGCGTCCCATCTTAATCAGGGGTGAGAACGCACCTGCATTTTGATTTTTAGTCGATGTTAGTTGTCTATGGTCACAGTATCTACTTACTACCATATGGACTTTGTTCTAGTTTGTCACCTGTACTTGTATTTAAAAAAAAATATTTACTTAATCTCAAGTCAAAGATAATGTATTATGTGACAAATGTTGTAATATGTGTTGGTTTGTTGTGTAAATAGATTGGTTGCAAATCCAATTAAATTATTTCACGTTTAACTTTGATTATAAATAGCTTCTGTAAACTGTCTCAATAATACTTGGGATAAAGACAGTTTATATACAATACACATTATAAAATATATGCCTAGTTGGGCCTTTTGCCAAATTGAGCTGTCCTGTAACGAATTAAATTTAGTAAATTGTTATAAATGTCTTCAGCATGCTTGAAATCGTCGCACATTATAGAATTGAGACACTTGAAGACAGGATATTTAATTTTAATGTCATATTCCATTATAGCCGTACCTCAAATGCGTGTAATATTGCAAATAATACCTATAAATTTAAATTTAGTGTTATTTACAGTTGTTACTTAAATAAACATTGTATTAAATGTTGTTTGAATTTGGATAGTTATAAGCTAGAAACGGGATATCAACTTTAATTACATTTCAGTGATCGTTTTTGGTCAAAACGAATATAAAGCTGATTTATTATATTTACACGAACACTACACATTGATTAAAACTACTTTTACGGATTTTATCGCGTTTAAATTTAATTTATATATTTTAATTTTTTATTCCCGACGTTTCGGGTGCTTTCCAGCTTTTTTACCATAATCAATAATTAAAAAAGCTGAAGGTACTCCGGGTTTAACAGTGACCGGGACGTTAGTCACCTCAGTCCCCCGTGACCATGGGTGCTGGAAAGCACCCGAAACGTCGGGGATTAAAAATAAAAATAATTAAAATTAAATGCAATAAAATCCATAAAAGTAGTTTTATTGTGAAGCTTTCTTTTTTATTTGATTTAATATGTTGTTTTGATTTCCTCTTCAATATAGACTTCAGTAAATACTAGTATTAAGAATAACAAAAGTTTAATCACGCCGACAAAGTGGTAAAATAAAAATTGGAAAAAAATGTTTTATTAGGGTAGCCCCCCTATATGTAAAGTGAGAAGTGATTTTTTTTAATTTCAACCCTAACGTGTGATATTGTTGGAAAGGTATTTAAAAATGAATAGGGGTTTACTAAAATCATTTTTTGATAATGTCAATAATTTCGGAAATAATCGCACCAAAAGTAAAAAACAATGTGTCCCCCCCTCTAACTTCTGAGCCATAAGTTTAGAAAATATGAAAAAATCTGAAAAGTAGAACTTTATAAGGACTTTCTAGGAAAATCATTTTGAACTTGGATGGAAACAACAGTACCCACTACCGGGAGCAGTTGCAGGAGCGCGGAGCGCTGCTGGAGCGCGAACATAATGGATACCCACCTTTAAACACATAAGTGGGAACACTTATTGTGACGGACGGGAAACTACGGAACCCTACACTGAGCGTGGCCCGGTACGCTCTTGGCCGGTTTTTTTCAATATATTTAGCTTAGTATGTGTTACTGTAAAACATATGATCTCATATTTGGCTTCGCATGCGTTCAAGATTATTGTTTACTTATTTCAGAAATGGATCCTTTGCGCTTTTATTATTCATGGTGATGGCAACTAGAGTGATGATGGTATTTCTTCTAACGGTGATGATGATTTTTAAATCTAACTCTATTCGCCAACGTTAAAAGGATGTAATATTATTATTCATGACTCGAAGTCTGATTTCCATCTAAAGCTGATAACAAAAATGTCAATTTACTTTCAGCATATGTGAGAAGCGAGCTGATAACAACAAAACGGTATTATGTTGGTCAAGAAAAAAATATAAAGATATGTCTCCTCAAGCCGTCGATATTTATAATCAGCATATTCGTGAAGTTAACTTGCTGTATTCGATGCTGAGTTATTATAGGGTCCAATTGCGTTCTTGCCAGTGGTAAAAATATTTTTCCATGTTGTAGACCTGTGCATTGTCAATGCCTAGTTGTTTAGGCGCCCTATACATTCAGACCAATATATTATGCCTTTACATATAAAGTAAAGTAAAGTTACAGCCTATATACGTCCCACTGCTGAGCACAGGCCTCCCCTCATTTATGAGAGGGTTTTAGGGCGGGGAAGTGTCCGCCGCGCTGCCCCAATGCGTGTTGGCGAACTTCGCGTCTTAGAAATATTTTTTATCTTATTCCTCAGACATGCAGGTTTCCTCACGATGTTTTCCTTCACCGCCGAGCACGTGGTAAATGCCTAAATGCCTTTACATATATTTGATTTCAAATCTGCAGTTCCCAAAAACTCAAACAAACAATAAAACGTGGTCGTTCATCTACTATTCTTGGAACACACAGTATCTGCAAAAAAGCCTCGAAAGAAATTCTACAGCTTCCTTTGGATTCAGTATGTCGTGATACAATTAGCCATTTTCACATTTGTTCAAAATATCGTTCTTTCAGTAAATTTTAAGAATGTATTATTTTAGGTGATATTTATACGCTGGTATTCTGTGAGAACGTAGTACAGCTGCAGTTAAAAATGGATTACAACTTTATTACCTTTGTCAATATTTTCATTTGAATATTATATATGGCACAAAAGCAGATGAATCACAAATACGTACTTAACTCAAAAATTAAAACTAAAGCCACTTGGAACCTAATTAAAGAAAATAGCCAGACACATCCAAATCTCATTGATACACTCAAAGTCAATAATCAAAATATACTAAATCCCATTGAACTAGCTACAACATTTAATCAGCATTCCATCTATTCCATTAAAGACAGAATATCACATAATAGTGCGGAAAAATTAAGCGTAAATAGTCTAAGAAATCAATCCAGTATTTATTTAAGACCATGTGATATAACGGAGAATAAGAACCATATTTCATCACTTAAAAACACAAAATCTACTGGCGGTGATGAAATACAAACAAAAGTTTTAAAGAGGTGTCTAGGAAAAATTATAGACGTATTATGTTTTCTCATTATTAAGTCACTTGAAGCGGGAATTTTTTCTAAAGAATTGAAATTATCCGTGGTATATTAATAGCTGTAGACCAATTACATTAATATCAATATTATCAAAATTGTATGAAAAACTTATGCATAAAAGACTTTTAGATTTTTTTATTAAGTTTAACATATTAAAACCGGAGCAACTTGGTTTTCAAACAGGTAAATCTACGACACTGGCAACTTTTCCCATATAAAAATCGTAACCAATTATATAAACAGAAAAATACCGATTTCTGCAGTGTACTTTGATATGAGTAAAACATTTGATAGTGTTAGTTTCAATTTTTTTTAATTCTCTTAATAAATTGAAGCTTATGGTATAAGAGGGCCAGCTTACTCCTGGATACATAGCTGTTTAAAAGATAGAAAAAAAATGTGTTGAAATACAACAAAAAGATAAATGGCAAGAAATTTTAAAATTTAAATCTTCTTATTTACCAAATGATTACGGAGTGCCACAAGGGAGTGTTTTAGGTCCTTTGCTGTTTTTAATTAACATAAATGACCTACCAAATTACATCAAACATAATACAATATTATTTACTGATGGCATTTCTATTTTAATACCGAAAATAAACTTTAATTCTAGTAATAAGGAATGTGAAAATGAAATAAATAATACTATTGTAAATGTTGTTAAATGGATAAAAAACAATAATCTAAGTATAAATCTATCTAAAACTAAAATTATGCAATTCTACAATGTTAAAAGTAAACCGAAATTAGTTCATATTAAGTATAATGGTGAAAAAATTACTGCTACTGAATGTACCACATTTTTAGGTATTAGTTTAGACAAACATAGTAATTGGAAAAATCACATAGATAAAGTTTGTTCTAAAATATTTAAATTTAATTTTGCTCTGCGAAGGCTAACTTCAATCTCGACAAGAAACACTTCTCTTATAGTATATCATGCATATGTCGCTGCTGTATTAAGATATGGTCTCATATTATGGGGAAACTCGACTGATGGAAACCATGCTTTTATAGCACAAAAACGATATTGATATACGAGCTATTTGTGGTGAAAGAATTGGGTGTTCTTACGCTACCACCCATGTACATTTTTGAACTTTCAATATTCGTAAAAAAATATCCTCATTTTTTTACTAGATTAAAAGATACAGTAACATATAGTACCAGATACCAAGATAAAATTATTTTACCTTCATTAAAAACTAGCCTGTAACTCAAAAAAATTGCTATATGATGGCTGTTCAAGTGTTTAATAAAATCCCAAATGAAATAAGGCAACTAGATTATAATTGATTTAGACGTAATTTATTAAAGTGGCTTTTGGAAAAACAATTTTATTCGGTAAATGAACTGCTAAAAATAAAAGAACGTTTCTATTGACTGCTAAACGCTGTTTCTTATTTGATCGTGTTTTAAAGGATTAATATTAAAATTGTAAACTGATGCACGTTTAATTTTATTTATTATTCTAACCATATATTTTATAAGAAAATCTTTGTACCATATTTCTTGTGAATAAATGTATTATAATTATTATTATTTATTATACTTAAATAAAGGTTAGTACCAGTGGCAGACTTTCCAAGCTGCGTATAAAAATATAATAGACAAAGCATTTGCATGATATTTCGAAGGCAGCCTTTTTTAGTATATTAAGAAAGGCCGGAGTGAGGCCGGAGGAGTTCTATTATGGTTAAGTGTAAGTGAGCTAGTGAGATGTGTATGGTGTGAGTCGTTCTTTCAGTAAATTTGAAATATGTATTATTTTAGATCAGTTTCACGAAATATAATTCATATTTTTCTTAAACACATACGAAGCCTCGTACGGATCACTAATGGACTGCATACGAAGTCGAGTAATAAATTTTAATATAACCTATAACGTAATGATTTTTATTTCAATTTTCTCTCATTATGTAAGCATAATTAAACGTGAAGTAAAAAAGAATTAATATTTTTCCAAAATGGGTGACGGATTAGCGAATAAAATTCTACTAAATATTGCCTTACTTTTACAAAATATAAATAAAATAAACTCAGGGTGTTAATACACATATTGGTACCAAATTTCAGCTTTCTAGTGCTAATGGTCACAGAGATTAAGCGAGGACGGACAGACGGACAGACAGACATGGCGAAACTATAAGGGTTCCTAGTTGACTACGGAACCCTAAAAAGAAACAAATAAGAATGCGACCCTTCCCTTCCCGACTCTGGTGTTCACATAGACTGCAATATAAATTAGCTTTGTCACTCTTTCCTCCTTCGGCCTATCAAAATTACAGAAAATAAACAAAATAATAAAAGTAATAAAAATAACAAAATATACAAAATTACAGCCTATCAAAGTCCACCGCTGGAGACTGCAATAGTTGCCAGGCTTGGCAGGCGGTTTGGTAACCGCAGTTATTGTTTTTCGATAATTAAAAAAGTTAATAGGAGCTATTAGCTTCCGTCACATACACAAGCATACACACACGCCCATGCATACACAGACGCGCATTTCCACACACACGCACGCACGTACGCGCGCACGCGCGCACATACACACGCAAAGTCAAACACATACATTTTATTCTATAGAAAAAACTACTTAAAAATTTCTGATTTAAAAAAAATTATATATTTTCTTTACCCATTTAAATTAAGCAAATACTAAATGATAGCCCATAAATTATTTTGATACATCACTGGAAACTACATCCAATTTCGTACAGCCCTTATGGAGATTATCGTGCACATTCGCACAGACAAAAATATATTAACGATTTAATTATAAGTATGAAAGAAAGCTCTATGTCGTGTTTGTGTATTAAATCTAAGAAAATACATGTACATACATAAACACTCACGCCTGTCACCCAGAGGGGTAGGCGGAGACTACAGACTTCCATTTAGCACGATCCTGACATACCTCTCTCGCTTCCTCTACATCCATATACTTACGCATACATGCTCGTTGGTTAAGGGTACTCATAATATATCTTTTTAATATTTATTTTTTTAATATTATATCGCCAATTTGGTCGACAAACTTTCGACTAGGGCGTCCCTTTACGACTCTTCCATCACAAATTAATAAATACTAAATGGTTTACCAATCTTCCATTCACTTCTGCAACATATATTAGCTTTGTCAGTCTTTCCTCATTCATTCTTTCTACATGAAATAATGAATGAAAAAAAATATTTCAAGAATATAAGAAATAATTTATTTAAACTATACTATCGTTTTTAAATACCTACGAATATATATGTACCTATACCGTAAAATTTTGTTTTATGTAACCTATTTACATACACTAGTACTTATATTGTAGGTTATGAATTTACTAGTATAATGCCAATGTCAAATAATATAATGTTAATAGACATTTATAAGCATTGCTTTGTTCCTGCTTGTTAAATATCAGCCTAGAATACACGCGGATCAGCTTATCGTATCTACGAGTATATATCGTGTTTTGATTAAAACGTGAACCAATGAAAACTGGTTGCTTAGAATTAGAAAAAAAAATCGATGCATTAGTTTTTGTTAAGTTACTTAAAACACATAAATGGTTATTTTAAAATATAATATCAACTGAAACTTAAATGGAAATGATAGAAAAAGAAAGGTTGAAAACAATTTGTAAATTTTCAAGTTTGTATTTGATTGTTGCGGTAAATGCATCGCAGCGTGCAGCGGCGGGGCGGGCGGTTCGCATGGCGGCGCTGCAATTTTCCTCGCCCGCACCTCTAGAGCGCGCGAATACCGCGTTTTCCGCGAGGGGCGCGACGGCCCCCTCGCCCGCTCGAGCCGGGAAATCGCTCGTCGCTCCACTCTACTCAGTTCGGCTCGATCGTCGTACTACAACGACGCGTACGAGTCGCGCGCTGCACTTGTGAGCCTCCGCTCCGATACTCTCGCAGCGACATTCGCACGTATCGCGCGCGTCTTCATAGTGACCCCGTAGCCGTAGCAACCGATCGAAGTTGGTAGGTGCGGGCGGCAGGATGCTGCCCGCGCTAGCGCTGCTGGCGTTGCTGGCACTGGCCGCGCCGGTCCCTGTGGCCGCACGCCGACACGCGCCTGATTTGCGCGAGGACGAACCCGCTCGACGCACCACACGTCCAGCCGGTGAGTGTCTCTAGCTCAAACGACTTATTATTCAACACATCTGCAACTCTCACACCGTATGTCGGTGTATCATTGTGTGATCTATACCAAACTGCATTAGCCGCGTGTGTTTATGTAAATAATTACATTCCGAGATTGTCGAGCCCGGCATACGAGAGTGACGCGGTCAATTAAAACGCACGAACGCGAACAAGTAAGCGGAGGACGTTCATAGAGCGGCAAGGCGTGCCGTTCACGACACTATTAATACCTATATCGTACGGCGATATTGAGAAGATAAGAATCTTGTCAATATCGATGTCAGCGATGTGTTATATAAACAATGCCACGTGAGAGAGGTAGGCTTTCCTTTCAATGTCGATACAAACGTTAACATGAAGTGATCTATTTTGGTAGTACGTTACAATAAGCAATCACTTTTATCGGGCAAAGACTCCAGAAGATAAAGTTGACAACAAATTTGTAAGGTAGCGAGTGACCACAATTACGAAGGCCAGGAAGAATATTAAAGTTTAAACGAAGGATTATAAATATGTTTTCATTTAGTTCGAATCACTTTCATCTACACCTTCCTCCATATTTCTCTCAGAAATAAGTGAAGGACTGTGCCCAGCAGTGGAACGTATACAGGCTGTTAGCTTAAAATTTTTACTTTGTAATTTTATGTAATATTTGTCGTTCAAGGTATAGTATTAAACAGATGACACACGCATGGGAATATTTATAGCTTCAGATTTATCAAGATAGAACTGCCATAACAAAAAATATTCGGTTATAAAAAATCTTGATACACACTTCCGAATTAAGGAAAGGATTTGATTTTGTTTTATGTATTCGTCTTTTTTAAGACAACAAGACTTGAGGTAGTTAGGTGAAATAATTTAGAGGAGTTTGATTTTTTTATAGAATAAGGGTGCCAAACACACAGTCCATCTGATGGTAAGTAGGTGCTGTGGCATATAGATACCCACATCTATCCTTGATTAAAAATCAAAATGCGTTGTCGCCCTTGAGGACTAAGATGGAAGGCCTCATTTTCAGTAAAGGAGATCTCTTACATTGATCATACGAAACACGGCAAAGTTAAGCTTATTTTTTACGCAGATACTATGAGAACCTAGATCTTCCCCGGTCGAGCCGACCCATTCGTGCTACAACTCTAACATAAATGCAGCACGTTCCTACCACGTCTCAAAATTAATTTATACTTTATTACTGTTGATTACTGTTGGCTCTTATTATTATTCGTGAATGAAATAAATCTTTTTTTTTTCATTTATATTACGCTCGATGGATTAAGTTAACTTATCATCAGGTGAGTCAATGATCGTTGGCTCCTCTTCTAAAAAGCTTTGTAACTTTTTTTAAAATCTTAGTCTGTGTTCATGTTGCGTTCAAGGATACAATTTTTTTAAGTATTTTATGGAGTGAAAGTCTTCAAGCGTTAAAACGAAAAGGTCTTTAAGTAACTTACATTATGTCTCTTCACTTGCCGTAATTTTTAATAGTTAAAATGATAAAATTAATTATTTAATTATGTCACAATGCTATCGACTATTCCAAATCAATCCGTGGATGTCGTAAACACGTAAAAAGGCAACCGAGGGAAACTGAAACCAGATATAGAATTCGCACTCTGAGACAATCTGTGGCCAAGGCATTATAATAATGATCAGCTGTTGACTTTTAATAGATTATAATGAAAGAATAAATGAATATTATTAAAAAATAATTTCTTAAATTTACGCGAATGCTACATAGAATAAAACTATATTCGGATTTTAAATTATTCGAAATTAAACGTGGTAGGATCCGAATATATAGTTTTATTCAATTATTAAAGAAATTATTTGTAAGGTATAAGGATATTAGTTAGATGTAGAAAAATATTTATTACACTAATTTATAATTGGTGAATGCTATAACGACGATCTTGATCATAAATATCGTATTCATCTTTAAAAACCTACGTCACAATGTCAAATAAAGTTAAAATATGAAGGCTGTAAACCTTAGATGAGATACTGGGAGGCTTGTTAAGTTTATTATTTCGAATTTAATAAAAATATACTTAGATTATATTGTGTATGAATATAGATAGAGTATACAAAATACATATTATATTCTATATGTAATTTTAAATCCGGGCAAGAAATAAGCCATACAACTTTAAAAATGGGGATTGGGAATTTATTCTAGATAACTTTTTCATTCTTGACCAAGCAGTGGCGGTGCAGGAATATCCATTACCCCATATCGTCCTATGGGTGTCGTAAGAGACTACAGAGGGAGACAAACCAGGATATGGGCAGCAGCGTCTTCTTAAACGCCATAATGCGCAGAAAAGCAGCGTCTCTCCTGCAGCGCTTACGTACCAGCAACAACGGTATCCTAAGGGTAATTGCTGCCAGGCCCGACTGCCCCATACTGCACCACTGTATGGCGGTAGCTATTGGACGAAAAAAATAATTTGTACATAATTAACGTTAACTAACAATACTATAACTTAGCAATCTATGGATGTTCCTTAAGTCTGAAATAAACACTTATTATTATTATTATTTATATATCTTTAAACGAGCAATTCTTGTATATATATATATATATATATATATATATATATATATATATATATATATATATATATATATATATATATAATCGGAATCTCGGAAACGGCTCCAAAGAATTTTCATAAAATTTTTTGTGCAGAGAGATTCGGGGGCAATAAATCGATCTAGCTAGGATTTATTTTTAGAAAATGTCTTTTTGTCCGTGTTTTTTAACGGTAAATTTTGACAGTTTTTTAATGATTACAAATAGCTTAATTTGTGTACAGGGCGGTCACAAAATCGTAATACCATGGATCGAGCCCAGACCGACCGACCGACTTTTTTAATTTTTTTTTCAAGTTCCTTTCTTTTTTGAGAAAATCTATTTTTTCGAGCCCTTTTTTTTAGTATTTTTTAAAAACACGAAAATTTAAATTAAACTAATTGCACTCATGATTTTTTATTCCAATACCAGTTCAGTTTTTTCTATTATGTCGCTAAGATCAAAAATATTATTCGTATTTCATCAGCATGTAATTTGTATCTAAATATAATTTCCAAAACACACGAATAAAAAAAAACCGAGCGAAAAATACCGAGCAAAGCTCGGTCAACCGGGTACTTATTTTTAAACTGAAAATTAAAAGCTGCGGTTATCGACGCGCCTGTCAAGCGTGGCAACAATGGCAAATATCCCCTCTGTAAATGCTCGTATAAGGGAGCGTTGATAAATAGAGCGGGTTTGCCGGCGGGATGTTAACTGGAGAGCATACAGTAGCAGTTAGATGAGCAATAAATAACACTTCTTGAGAGTTTCTTCTTGTTTTATTTCTTGATTCCTTATTATTACATTGCCGGATTTGGAATAATTTACCACGAAAAACGCCCCTTTTTTATAAGCGGCTGTAACCAATCATAATTAAGAAAAAATCGCATACGGCATTAGTGAATCTATTGACCAATCAGAGCGCAGAGTAACCTTTTCTAAGAGAGATTCACAATTTCCTTAATAAACGTGGTAAAACATTCCTTACAATATTTATATTTATTCCTAACGATAGATACAACTTATTTCTATTATTCTAAACATAAATCATTCAATAAACCTTTATTTTACATTTATAAAAAATAAAAATAGTTTCGCGGTCGCCTCACGGTTTAGCTCCGAAGTAGGACTATATTTTTTGCCGAACATACAAGCGGCGTGGTGGACCGCGAGGATAGCACGGGTAATGGGGGCTTACCCCGAGGCCCGAAGCCGGCATGTGCCTTAAGGCACGTGTAGAAGACAATTAACGTAATACAAGTGGCGCCGCCAAGAGGTAGGAATGTACAACACTTTTTCAGGAATTATGCTTAAGAATCTATACAATATTTTTTCATGAAATTTAAATCTTTCTCATAATGAAATAACATTATACAGCGATTAATTGACATATTAATGTTTCTTTTGAAGTACTTTGAAGGAAAAAGAATTATATTAATCACTTATATGTTAAATAGCTCTTAAAGTTATGATAAAAGAAATCTTACTAAAAAATAAGCTTATACTTGCGTCTAATGTTCTAATCAGACCTAAATAATATTAAATAGATTCATATAAGTCACTTTAAGATAAAAATAGAAGTGTTTAATTTACTTTCCTGTTTTTTTCAGCACTAATCAGTCTTTACACTTAGCTTTATTTTATGAATAGGAAACAGTTAAGATTAATACCATCACCTAATTTTAAATCACTGATAAGAAATAATTATGATTAAATGCTAACACTTAGTTTTAATTCACTGACAATAAATAATTAATATTAAATGTTCGAATTCACTTTGTCGTCGCTAACACCCTCTATAAAGCAGTCTATGGAAAGGTCTACGTTCTGTAACATAATCTTATGTAGGTCTGAAATTTATAGTTTTTTGAAGTGGTAGAGCCAAGCTGAGGCTATATTATTGTTGTGGCATGAATGGGTCGGCTCGACCAGGGAAGAACCACGCTTTCACAGAATACCAGCGTAAAATAGCAGCTTCATACTGCTGTGTTTCGTATGGCGAGTGTAGAGGTCCGGAGACCCTTTTTTACTGGTACGAGGCATTCCATTTTATTCCTCAGGGGTGACAACGCATCTGCGTTTTGATTCTTAAACGAGGATAAATGTAGATATCTATGGGCCACAGCATCCACTTACCATCAGGTGGATTGTGTGCTCGTTTGTCGTCCTTATTCTATTTAAAAATGGTCCTATATTTAAGTGGGATTTAAGCTTAGTATGTCGTAAAGGCAACTGATGGGATATATTTTTTTTATTAATTCCTTATGGTTGTCGAACTTTTGTTGAAATGATGGTTTCTATTTGGTCCACATTTAGCTTTGTTTTCTGTTAATATTTACTTTTGATAAATTTTGACAATGGTTTTCATACTATATTTTAATAACTTACATTTTACGATTAGAATATGATTTATGTTACTGATGGGGTATTGGATTTGTGATTGTGTATAAGCAATGGGCTAGCCACCTGTCATTTCTTTAACAATTTTCTATCCAAAACCTATACATTTGGCTAAAAGTAATGCATATAGCTCATTTCTCTTTGGACTCTTCCTCCTCGGGGATTACAGGCATAAGTGATATGATAGGGACTGTAGTGACGGGGACTTTAACAGTTTTTCGGACGTGCATTGACCTCGGGACGTCTATCACCTCAGTCTCCCGAAACGTAGAGAATTAAAATCAAGTAAATTAAACGCGATAAAGTAAAATAAAATATCCCTAAAAGTAATTTTATTCTATGTGCAGTGTTCGCGTAAATTTAAGAAAGCGTTATGTAGTTTTTCGGAATTAGGTTGCGACATATAGAATGAATATATTGCTGCCATACATCCAACGCCAGTCCCTGGATTTTTAGGGTTACTAATTTGGGTATATTGTTATTAGTATTACATATTTTACAACTTATCTCGTGGGTGTCGTAAGAGTTGACAGTAAGAAACTTTGCTGGGCAGCAGCACCTTCCTGATAACAAGTTAATGGGTGCGTTTGGCAGAAAAAAGCGCTAGCAAGCGCTTGTAAGCAAAATGGCGATCATAAGCGGTAAGTGCTGTCAAATCGTAAGTAGCTGTTTTCCTCCAGGACACGATGTTAGTTTTAACCGGGGAACCTAACCTTATTTAAATATATGTAAAGTATTCATATTAAAAACTTACCATTCACGAATTTTTAATAACTAGAATATGTCCATTCATGTCATTATATTACTTAAAATTAATATTGCACAAAACAACTTATAAACTCTACTTCAAAACAAACAAATTAAATAAACAAAATGGCGGATTGTGTCAGCGCTACTGAAGTAGCAATCGTGTCCTGGCCGAAAACTATTTTAGCGCTTGTAAGCGCTTGCTAGCGCTTTTTTCTGCCAAACGCACCGAATAATATCCTATATATCAGGAGACCATTATGTCTTTATTTTAATTTATTTCTATATTTATTATTCATTTACTTATTATTAAACCATTGCAAAAAAATCTAGATAGTAAAAGTAACCAACGACTCAGCTTAGTTATGCACATTTACACATGAAAGAACTAGTATCACAAAAGTGCAAAAAAACATAATACATTTAAACAAATAAGTAAATCATATCATACGATTTTCTTATTCACGATTTTAGATTATTTTATCATTATTTAATTCGATATAATTAATAATAGTGCACAATATCGTACGATTTTGCAATCTTATCGCCACGTAAGTTATCAATTATTGCATTAAAACAGATACGTAAATTTTATTTAATAGAAGTGGTACAATTTAAATTTTGTACAACCGATTTCAATATAATTAAAATGAGAACATCATCAATGTATTCGAAATCAATTAAATACGTATTATTAAAGACAACTATATGAGATCATACGAGAAGCACCAGATTTCAGATACAAAAAGAATAATCAAAATCAGTTCACCTAGAGAAAAGTTATGAGGTAATATACACATAAAAAACATACAGTCGAATTAATTACCTCCTCCTTTTAGATGTCGGTAAAAATATTATACTTAGGCCCGTTTTTCTTAGTCTTATATCATCGTGATAGTGATTCATTTTCGATTAGTATCGTTATGATCTTATCAATAGTACCTAACTGAACGTTATCAGTTATAGTATAGGCGAAAGATTTCGGTCGATATTTTTATCGTTTTAGAGGTCGTCACCTAAATTCAGCAATATCTATTGCCATTACAAATTATTTCGTAATAATCGTAAGATATATAGCAACAGTCAAGTACGTACTGGGTTGAGTTTAAGAATCTCATTTCTGAGCTTGATCCAACGCCTGTAGAGTCCGCTGCACTCTTCTAGTGCGAACCCATTTTAAGAAATCACTAAGTCCATTTTTTAATCTTACACAGAATGCGCATGAACAAGTTAAATTTTACTTTTGAAATTAATTTGTCAGGAATTATAATAAGAACTGTGTAGTCCTGAAAATCTTCTTTCATTAATTCGTATCAAGCTAACAAGCAAGCCTATTCTATACATTGCTGAAAAGATGCCTCCCCAAAGATTGTTTCATAGCATTCCTACCTTTGCCATAATTGCCACGTTTGGTAGGCGGTTTGTCAACCGTAGCTCTTTATATTCTAGGTATTAGTAGAAAGAGGCCTCTGACCATCTCCTAGTTTATTTCCAATGCCGCCTCTTGCAATACTCGTGAGACCTTGAACAGAATAGAATATATATTTTCATTTGCAATGCATGTAAGACAATTGATTTACATTGTAGTGGACATTTCTCAGACTTTTCATGTTCTCTAATATTTTAGATTTGTCAATCGTTTAGGGTTTCCACGATGTTTCTTTTAACCACCAAGCACGTGATAAATAAGCATTTCGAATTGCAATCAGTGATTTTAGTACCATCTATAGGCCAACGAATCATGAAAATTAAATTGTTATAGTTTTCAAACAACTGAGACAATGCTGAATTTAGGATATTGTTGTTGCATACCAGTCGGTGGCATGTTTATTTCAAAGATATAAAGTATTGTACAGACATTATTTATGTATTATGTATGAATTTATTATTATATATACAATATATAAAACAAATATAGGTATTATACATATACACCTATTTAGAATACTTAGAACACATTCACTTTAAATATATTTAGAGGTTGAAGTTAATCAACTGTAGATTTCATTAAAAATAGTAACTTCTTTAGTAACATACATAATTGTAGGATGTGTAGAAACAGTTCTAAAAGTTGTTTAAAAAGATTGTGCGAATAGATTTTTACTATTACATAAAATAGGTTCGCTGTAAGAAGGAATATAATAACGCTTTTTAACGTGTCATCCTTACCTGCCCATTGACAACCAGTCTCTCAAAAGGTACTTCATGAGGGGCTTATTCGTTACCAAAGCGATGGTAACAGCTGCGCCCAACAACTCACCTTACCGGAAAGGTGAGTATCAGCTAGGAGGGTAGGCAGAGACTGCGGACTTCTCTTTGGCACGACCTGACACACCTCTCTTGCCTCCTTTACACCCTATATACCTACGCATACATGCTCGTGGGTTAGGGGTGCTTTTAATTTGGCTCATATTCACTGTGTGGATATGACGTGCCAAGGACGCTGTATGGGTGCAAATGATTCACTTTCCCGTCAACTTTCATTCATTTCCCGGATCGGATTAAAGTCGACGGCGTTTGCCAAAATATCTTAACGACTGTGCCAAAAACTGTATTACCGAGAAAAGAAAAAAATGTTGTCTTTATCGTCTAGACGGTTCGCCGAGACGTGACTACTTGGGAAAACTTCCTTGAGTAAAATTTTCTTTGCCAGATACCATATGGCATAATAGTAGATATAATTTTTTATAGCTATATACCGCTTTCGCACTTTAATTTAGAACCGGAAATCAAAAAGTTTAGAACGTAATTGAACGTTTTAATTGCGTATATTTACTTATGTTGTTGTGTTTTTAAGTCCCTATTTATTAATATTTTTTGTTTGTGAATGGAATTGATATTATTTTTAATATTACAAGCAATAATTCAAGCATAAGCTAGAGCTTGCGCTCGAATTATTGCTTATATATTTTGAAAGCGTAAGCTCTTACTTACATATGGTACAACTATCTCTCAATATGTGGTCTCAGTATTAAAAGCTCTTTACTGATAACGAGGCATTTCATCTTAGTCCTCAAGATGAACGTGGTAAATAAGCACTTAAAATTGCAAATAACAATTTCATTGGTGCCGGCGGGAATCGAACCCGGTTTGCTGATTGCAAACCGGGTTAGTTCGGGTGGTAGCTGTAGTAGCTCAGATGGATAGCGCTCGCTGTAAATTTCACAGTACGCGAACTTGCAGAGCTCGTACTTAAATATATACGTATTGTATTAAATCAACACATCACTACATATTTATTATTGCAAAGTTATAGAAGATTTTTATTGTTTCCCGCAGTCCCTTCTTACGAAATTCACAGGATAAAAAAAGTAAATGGATTTTTGAAGTTGGCAACCATGCGATTACTGTTCCATACATAATATAAGTAATAAAATGCTGAATTCAAAGAATAATTATTTACTGTTCACTACTAGCGTTCACAGATGGGGAAAATGTAAATTATTTCAATACTACATTTATTGCAGCAATTTATGAAGGTAGGTGTTGCGTTTTCAGGATAAGTCATTCAAAACGAAATTCTGAAACGATCACAAAACAAAAATGTAATTACTCGAAAAATACGTCATCAGCAACCAAACATTCTGAAAACCATCTCAAGTTATATTACAATTTTATATATACTTATTCTTATCGATTTATCCGTACACTGATTTATCTGTTGGTGAGTAGCATACTGACAAAGAATTGAAGTCATTGGTTTTCATTTGTTTAAATACAAACTACAAGAGAAAGCAACAACAACATTTTTACTATTTTTTAAATTTAATTCATGGAAAATTTCTACTGCAGGACATCTTAGCATATTATGAACATAAAATGTATTGCGAGCGTTGAATTTAATATAACTGCTTATATCTGGATATATTTTCATATAAAACCTATTTACTTGCTAACATAATATTTTTGACATAATATTTTTTGCAAAAATATAAGGAAAAATCCCAACGACGCACCTCGTCTACAGCAGACGTAACTTATGACGATATTGAAATAATTTTGGAAAAGTTCCCGAGAATTTTGACACTGAACGGCTGTATAAAATGTTATGTACAGTAATTTCATTTCATTTCTTCATACTATATAGCGTAGAGTTATATATATAAACATTGAAATTAGACATTACGAAAAAATATATTTTTGGAATTATTGGCTTATCGTGTAACCCGAGGGGCATGTATCAGAGACATGTTTTTAATAATCTTACGTTGAACAAGATCAATTAGTAAACAATTATAATATTATGAATTGTTTTATTTTCACAGATAACGTATCTTTTAAAACAAAAATATTCTTCTTCGAATCGTAAATCGAATATTGAAAGTTGTTTGATGCATCTGTATAAAATTAATGTTGAGATTTTGTGCGCTTTCCGGCCAGACGGGAGTAGAGTCGTGCCAAGACTTCAAAGACGTGATTCCAGACATAATTTTAATTTTTCCATATGGTCGTCGGTCATTCGTCTGTTCGCCAGGTTAACAAGATTTAACGTTATAAAACAAACAACAACATTTTTCCTCAAAATTTTATACGTGGTTGAGCCATGCTGCTGTAATAGTAGTATGGTTGTAGCACAAATGGGTCGGCTCGACCGGGGAAGGACCACGCTCTCACAGAATACCAACATAAAATAGTAGCTTAATGCTGCTGTGTTTCGTATGGTGAGAGTAGAGAACCGGAGACCCTTTTTTACTGGAAACGAGGCATTCCATCTCAGTCCTCACGGGTGACAACGCATCTGCATTTTGATTCGTAATCGAGGATAGATGTAACATGTCTATGGACCACAGCAACCACTTACAATCAGGCGGACTGTGTGCTCGTTTGTCACCCTATCCTATAAAATAAAAAATAAAAATATCTTGTCTAACTCTTACCACATTTCAAGTATCGTACTTTATTCAAAATCTGACTTACTAAAAATTATAGAAATTTCATTGTATTAAACGATGGGAAATAAAGCAGGAGATGGAAAGTAGCTTTTATATAATAATAAACATAAAATTTAAAAAAAAACTGTGGTATCCGGCGTGTGGTATAGGCCGCCAGGTACTCGTTATATACTACCAATCATTGAATTAAATTATTACTTATTTTAGCAGCATATACTGTTAAAATATGTGTATTACAGCATCATTTTTGGTTATGAGGATAATAAGAGTATGGTACTCAACGTTAATTTGCGGTAAGCCATTGCCGGGTAAATTTCTCCTGATGAATCGTTTGGAAGTGAAACACGTGTCGTGGTGTTGACGGTGGTGTATGTTTACTATTGTAATGGTGTTCGATTAAGTGGTGAGGGGAATAGTGCCTGCAATTGAGGGAAGGCGAGAGATCCTCTCCTAACTTGGTAGGTCACATCTTTAGTCTCATGAATCTTAGCTAGTTACTTTTTATCATCTTAAATACAATAGATTTTGGCAAAGAAACGGCGATTATACGAATTACATGTTATGTTAGCAAATTTAAAAAAAATATTAAGTGCTCTACGCAGTCACCCTTATGACTAATAGAATTAAGATTCCATTAATATTTTACGCTTGGGCAGTTCACCTATAATAAACTTCTCAAGAAATGTAAAACAAAGAAAAATAAATAAATAAAAACATAACCCTCTTTATTGCACTTCAGTAGTCGTGATAACTTACATTTACGTGAATACGTCACATTAAATGGAACTAGTTTTACATATTTTATCACAAATATCCCTCTGCAATATACATGAGTGTACAAGCTTGATTGTGAATGTGGTCTTTCTTAGATAGGCCAAACAAAAAGATCTATAAAAACCCGCGTAAAAGAAATTATTATCTATGGATGACGTGAAGCACTGGCGCTCCGGGTAGTGCGTAGTTTGTGAACATGTTCAAGATCACCCTTGCTATTGCATCCGATTTGCACAAATTTTCGCAAAAGAACACCTCACCTCCCCGTGACCATGGTTGCTGTAAAGCACCCGAAAGGTGGGTAAATAAAAAGGTAAAATTAAACGCGACAAAGCCCGTAAATTAGTTTCATTTAGTAGTCGAATAAAAAGTAGCCTACATGTTACGTGTTATGTTCGATAACTACTAACATACCAATTTCCGTTCGGTAATTTTTGCGGGAGTCTTGAATACACAAACAGCCAAAAATTTTAAAAATTCACTAGTTTGGCTCTTAGATTTATTCATTTATTTATTTAACTTCATATACACATTAGATGTATATAGGCGGACTTAATGCCTGAGGCATTATCTACCAGTCTACCTTAGAGTAGTGCAGAGATAAAAGAGGTAGGTGTAATAAGAAGTATGTACAATACATATATACATATATACATATACATATATACACATATATAAAGATAAGATTTGAATTTGGATTTGACCTTCGTATAGTTTATTTTCCTAAATTAGTTATTTAAATAAGTTAATAATTAAGTAAATCAGTTATTGAGTTTTTCTGTCAAGAAATTCTCAGTAGCTGCCCAGAGTCACAAGTTGGCGGTGTCTTACCCCCGTACCTCGGATAGCACGTATAGCCGTTGGTCTCTCTCCGGTCTCTCCGGTGTTGTTGGTTTACCGTTCCATCAGACTATGAGAGTGAGAGAATATAGAGTGCACCTGTGCTTACACTACACTTGGGCATTATAATCCTGTCTGCACCGATGGCTAGTCTCCGTTGAAGCTGGCCGCCGTGACCGAAATTTGGTCTGGAGGACATTATTACTAGTTTATTTTCCTACATGTTATAAGTGTGTGTGTTCTGTGTTCATGATCGGTATCTATTCTATATATATATCTATTCTATATATTTTTGTTGAATGTTTTGAGTGGCTTTTGTTAAGCTAAGTCAGTGTGTTTAATTATGTTCAAGTGTCTCACCATTCACCATCGGGTGCGAAAGAAGTCAAGCATTAAAAAAAAGGTAGTTCAAAGGTTTTAATTGATAAATAATTCATTTATTATTTAATAAAAAGTGCCTTATGATAAACGTTATTAGACAAATAAGCGTAAAGTACTAACTTAGTACCCACTACCAAGCCCAGAATTATGACGTAGGTCACTCGGCATTAGTGCTCTATATGCAACGTAACGCGAGCAAGTAGGTACATAATTGTACGCTAGAATAACCCTGATTTCTGGAATGTTTATGCGTATTGTTATACTAGATTATTCATGTACGAGCTACGTTCGTGTTGTGAATAGTAATGTGTTAGCCTGTTTGATTATTACGCGACAATGCCGTCCTGATTGATATCTGCGTTTGATGCGTGTGAATAGGTTAATTAGAGTCTTGTAGTTCAAACATAATGTGTATGGAATAGCTTATTTTTTCATGATAATGGTCTATTTTTTTTTTTGCTTTATTTTGCCTCTTTCATTAATGCGAGTTACGAAAATTAAGGGTGTTCTTATCTCTCTGATATCTTGTGCTAATTAAAGGACGGAATGCCGTTTAATACCCACACGGTTGTAATTATAGTAAATAAAACATTTCTCTCGATTTTCCTTGAAATAATTTAAATATTTTAAAAAATGGCAGAAAAGCATTAATAAATAGAAGCTTGCAATGTGTTCCTGTGTAAATAAAAATATTTATGTGTGGTTTTATTACTGTATATACTTCGTTGTTTTTACCCGTTTTTTCAAATTAGCGATTAGAAATAGAATTCGATTTTGTTATTTAATAAAGATAAAAAATATTACTTATTGTAATTCATTTTTAAGCTTAATTACCAACTGGTTCAGTATACACCTCCGTCCGTGGAAGAACCAGCAAGAAACCCATCGAACGTATTTTAAAAAAGAACAGTCTACAATTATGTACTATGTTTTACAAAATTATAATCATATGAAAAATTTGTAGACTTCAGCTTATTGCATAGTATAATCATTTTATTCCTTATAGTTTTTTTTATAGAATAGGGTGACAAACGAGCACACAGTCCACCTGATGGTAAGTGGTTGCTGTGGCTCATAGACATCTACATCTATCCTCGATTACGAATTAAAATGCAGATGTGTTGTCACCTGTGAGGACTAAGATGGAATGCAAAAAGGCTCTCCGGTTTTCTACACTCACCATACGCTCACTCAGCTGCATTTACGCTGGTATTCTGTGAGAGCGTGGTCCTTCCCCGGTCGAGCCGACCCATTCGTGCTACAACTATACTTCAAATATATAACTGCAACATGGCTCTACCACGTAGTTTTTTGAATTCGAATTTTACTTTTAATCAAAATTCAAATTTTTTGACTCGTTGAGTTTTTTTTTGTTTTCTTAGTGTACAATAAAGGGTATTGTATTGTGTAGTATTGTATTGTACTAGGGTGGTCTATTTTTGCGACCACAACGTGAAGATGGCAGCACTCGTCAATAAAAGCTAGTGAATGTATTTGTGCATCTTTTGACAGTTATGCACCAAAGCTTTAGACATTTTGGACGCGTAGTTGTTATTTGACAGTCGTTTGAGTGAGTCAATGTGAATGTTTTTGTGAAAATGGAAAAATGATACTTAATTTTTAAGCTGTCATAAAATTGTTGTTTTTGAAAGGCAATACGCTTACGCAAATCAAAGATGAGTTGTGCATTGTGCAACATCATTTACTTCAGTTAAATTTAAGGAATTTTAGGGAAATTTAGCGCGACAGCTTGGGAGACGAGAACGTTCGGGACGTCCAAAAATTGCAACTACTGACGATAACGTCGCTAAAGTTCTATTTAGTGTACTATTTGTAGTACTACTATTACTATTTGGACGGGTTAGAGAGATGGGAGCATCGCTGTGAGAAGTGTGTAGAATTAAAAAGAGACTATGTAGAAAAATAAAAAAAATTTTTAGAAAAAATGTCTTGTATCTTTGTTAGATCGGAAACTTTTCAGATCACCCACGTATCTTCGCAAGTAACTTAGCTTTAAAATCTCTGATTTCATTCCTTTACCATTCAAAGCTGATGGCATTGACCAGAACTCACGTGCATCATTTCTTACTCCGCGATCGCTTGGAACATTCTGTTCCCTGGTAGCCAAAGGTAAGTCAAGCATATCGTTAAGGCGTGGCTACGTCTTTAAGCTTTCAATGGTAGTGTTACGCCGCGCTCAAATCAGCGCACTAGCGCCATCTAGTGTCAGGAACGAGAGCGAAGGGAGCTTTGCAGTAAATGACATCACAAATCTTTCGACCGACAGCGCCACCCGAAGAACTAAGTTTCTGGAAAATCTACACTCGAATACTTGTTGCCTGGCGCGCATTTACCTGAATGTTCGGGACGCTTCTTTGCTAATTATATAAATAGGCGCTGCAAGATGCGATCGAGGCAGAGTTGAACTCGGCGACACAAGCGAAGCTTCGGATCGGAATTAAGTGAATTAGTGTGTTTAATTATTAGTGTTTTAAGTTTTAATTTGTGTAAAGTAAATTAAAGTGTTAATTTAGGTAATTTTATCGGCAATTTTTATTGTCACGAACCTCAAGCTCGTAACAATTGGTGTCAGAAGTGGGATAAAATTATGCCGATTTTACCTAAGGAGGAAACGGAGGGTGTCCGTACCCGAAGTCAACGCCAGCAGGAGACGGACCAGAGGAGATTTGGTGGTGCAACGCCGCAGATGTCTGAGGGCCAGCCGCCGGCCACGGAAGCCGGTCCGTCAGCAGCTTCTACGTCTGTGGCACCTGACTTAGGTGCTCTGATGGTGATGCTGCAGGAGCAGGCTCGCCGACAGGAGGAGCAGGCTCGCCGACAGGAGGAGCAGGCCCGTCAGTTGAAAGAGCAGCTGCAGAACGGACAAGAGGAACAGGCCCGCCGGCAGGAGGAACAGGCCCGTCGTTTAGAAGAGCAACTACAACGCGATAAGGAAGAGCAGATGCTCCTCATGAAGGGCCTTCACGCTATCTTCGGAAAAGAGATACGGGAGGTGAAGGATAAGGTTGCTCAACATGACAACCGCCTGTCGGAGGCCGAAACCCGAATCGACCAAGTAAACAATCGGGTTGACAACGTAATGGCTGACGTGAAGAAAACGCTGGACGACTTCAAACTGGGGGATGGAACAACAGCTCCCGTAGTACTACACCTTCGCTACGTGGGTTCAAGGTGCCACCATTCGACGGGACTAATTCCTGGTCAGCCTACAAAATCCAGTTCGAAGCTGTTATGAAGGAGAACGGCTGGAATAAAAATCAGGCCATGACTGCTCTCACACTAGGCCTGCGCGACCAGGCCTTAACAGTTCTGGAAGCTCTCGGTGAGGAAGTGACTTATGAGCAACTCCTTGAGGCATTGGAGGCGAGATATGGCGACGCTCACCTGGAACACGTCTTTCGTGCGCAGCTTAAAGATCGTGTGCAGCGCATCAACGAAAACCTGCAGCAGTGGGCTCTAGAAGTGGAGAAGCTGGTGCGAAAAGCATACCGGTCTGTACCTGCGCTCATTGAAGGGAACCTGGTGCAGACATTTATCGACGGCATCCGCGACCTGGAAGTCAGAGCTGCTGTGAGGCTCGGGCACCACGAGACGCTTAAGGACGCCTTGGCCCATGCACTGGAAGTGGAAGCCGTGCGGCAGGATCATCGTTCCCATCGCGTCAGGGGGGTTGCAGCAGCTACAGTTCGCGACCGCAACAAAGGATACAGCCCAAGGTGCTATTGCTGTGGGGAAAGGGGCCATCTTCGATCCAGCTGCCCTAAGCGAACCGTAGGAAGGAGAGTTGGTCGATCTCGAGAGGGTAGTGCAGCTAACGGCACTGCCTGGTGGCGACAGGATCATCGTTCACCTCACGCTAGGGAGGTTACAGCAGTTACGGTTCGCGACCACAATAAAAGATACAGCCCTAGGTGCTATGGCTGTGGGGAAAGGGGCCATCTTCGGTCCAGCTGCCCTAAGCACACCCTAGGAAGGGAAGGTGAACGGTCTCAGAAAGGAAGTGCGGCTAACAGCACCGCCCAGCAGCAGCAGGAATACGACTTTACTATCAGACACTGCAGCGGAAAATCTCACGGCAACGCAGATGCATTGTCAAGAAGACCTTGTCCTGAAGATTGCAACCATTGTAGTAGGCAAGGTAAGGAAGTGGTATCCGTGAGGATGCTCAGGATAGACCACCTCAGCAACGGGTGGAAGGACAGCCTACGACATGCACAGCAGGAGGATCCGGACATCAAGCCGATTCTGGGATGGATGAAGGCCCGTGCTACCAAGCCTAAGTGGAGGGACGTCTCAGCGATGAGTTCAACCACGAAAAGCTATTGGGCCCAATGGGACAGCTTGCTGCTTCAGGATGGAGTCCTGTGCCGTAAATGGGACAATGGTCGAGGAGGCAGCTGTCGTTTGCAAATGGTTGTCCCTAAAGCTAAAGTGCCGAATGTTCTACAGCTGTCCCATAATGGTCGTTCAAGAGTCCATTTGGGAGTTAAACGAACTCTACTGAAGGTCCGAGAACAGTTTTACTGGGTCCATTATCGTGACGATGTCGAAGATTGGTGTCGTACATGTACAAGTTGTGCGGCTGTGAAGGGGACCTCGGACACGGAGTAGAGGAGCATCGACATTGTACAATGTTGGTGCACCACGGGATAGGACATCCCTTGACATTGCGGAGCCGTTACAGAAAGGCGCAAAGCGGACTCCTAAGATCGTCCATGTGGATCGCCTAGCGCGTTATTATGGGGCCGATAATGCTCGGGACGAGCATGTCTTAGGAGGGGGCAGTGTTACGCCGCGCTCAAATCAGCGCACTAGCGCCATCTAGTGTCAGGAACGAGAACGAAGGGAGCTTTGCAGTAAATGACATCACAAATCTTTCGACCGACAGCGCCACCCGAAGAACTAAGTTTCTGGAAAATCTACACTCGAATACTCGTTGCCTGGCGCGCATTTACCTGAATGTTCGGGACGCTTCTTTGCTAATTATATAAATAGGCGCTGCAAGATGCGATCGAGGCAGAGTTGAACTCGGCGACACAAGCGAAGCTTCGGAGCGGAATTAAGTGAATTAGTGTGTTTAATTATTAGTGTTTTAAGTTTTAATTTGTGTAAAGTAAATTAAAGTGTTAATTTAGGTAATTTTATCGGCAATTTTTATTGTCACGAACCTCAAGCTCGTAACAGTATGTTCCAAACAATTAGAATACTTACCAGAGTTCAGCTTTATTTGAAAAAATCGTGATATGGTGATAAAGGTAGATACAGATGGAATACAGAAAGGTAGATAAAAGATATAGGATACCTATATCACAACTAGTTCAAGGTGAAATCAAAGTGACGTACAAAATCACAACGCAAATATTTTCTTCATCGCACATATATCACAGGCGCGATTAATATTACAATTAAATTGCATCGCGTCACGCGTTAATGTCGTAAATCGCGGTTGTATTGCGTTATGGCATCGCGCAACGTGTCGCAGGACACTTGCGTCCAATTCAGCTGGTGGTTCAATGCCCCGGAGCCTGTCTGTAACAAACAAACCGCTGAGTGACGTCACGTCATGAGCATTGCACTCGAATTGCAGCCACCTAACGCTCTCACTGGACCAGGTATTAACTAATGTAGCCTTGAGTTACTATGACTGTACGAGCATGTGCATTTGTCGGTACGATAACGAACCTTCAATATAAAATAGAGATCTTAATAAAAAAAAGTGCAAAATCAAGTTCGAAACATTGATCATTTTTATGTAGGTCAAATAGTTTTTTCCCTATGTAAAACTGCACAGATATTTTTATGAAATACTAATTAACAGATTAATTAATTGTTGTAGCTAAATGGTATTATCAATTATTACTCAATATTATAAGCTTGTTAATTCGAATATAATGATAAATTATTGAACCGCGCCGTTTTATAATTAGTCTAGATTTTTTATCCGAGTATTTTATGTTTTTTGTTAAGATGATTGGATTATAATGGCACAAAAATAAGACTTTAAGAGATAATTTTGGAATTTAGGTAATTTTGTTGCGTATAGAATCACCACGAAACACGAGGAAATATCAGATTTTATAGGATAGGAATAACTATAAATACATATAATGTGTTGCGAAATACGTTACATTTGTGTGTTGTATGTAATGAATGTTCTATAAATAAACCAATACATATCTTCCAATAAAATAGATAAATTAAATAGACGTGTTGAAATGTATAAATTTTAATACTTTAAACAAAGTTCACTAGTATTATGATTTTTGCAAATATTACGTCTTTAATAGGTAGAGTTTATTGAGGGCGTGTTCTTATTAAATATTAGCGTACTTAATTAACGCCCGGCGAATAACGCAGCCACTTCCACGAATTTAATTGAGGCCAAAGAATTTGAGTGCATACGTCTCAATTAAACCCGACGTTCGTTATACTGAAATAATGGCAATTCTCAAACAGTCTGGTGTGTACTTATGATTTTATATCAGTAAACACTTTGTAACTCACGTTAGACCGAGGCATATCGCGCCGGTCAACTTCAGACAATAAGGCTTTAATTTTGAGTTACGCGAGATAGGAATGTCGTCGGCGCGGCTTTGGGCAGGTAGAATTTTTGGCGCCTTTATGATCAAATCCTGTCGTGTCATAACCCACCCACGGGTTCCAATTAAGCCGGTAGTCCACAAAGGCGCCGTGTTGACCATAACGCTGTCGGATTATACGTCGCGGGCGACGGGGCGGGTCGTCGGCCTTAGGTGCCCTCGCATGCTGCAATTGCACACAATACGCCCTCGCTCGACCCGACAGCCCAAAAGTTAGAAAAGTGTGGCTCTACGCCCGCGCGTTTTCGCCTCGGCGCCCCACCCGCCGCTCTCCTAAACCCACGTCATATTACCACACTTAAACTTGACCTTTTTGTAACTGTCCGTTAAACGGAGAAGTGTTTCTGGCGCTTTTAATTAGAATTCCACATTCGAGATTTGACGATACGTGAGTTATGTAAACTATAAAAATATCGTACAACTAATGTCCTCCAGACCGAATTTCGGCCACGGTGGCCTGCCTCAACGGACGCTAGCCATCGGCGCAGGACAGGATTATAGTGCCCAAGTATATGCGCAAGCACAGGTGCACTCTCTATTCCCTCACTCTCGTTATCCGATGGGACGGTAAACCGACACGACCGGAAGAGAGATCCGGCGCAGGACCAACGGCTTTACGTGCTTTCCGAGGCACGGGGGTGACACACCGCCAACTTCCTGACTCCGGGCAGCTACTGAGAATTTCTTGACAGAAAAACTCAATAATTGATTTTTGGTCAGACCCGGGATTCGAACCCAGGACCTCATGTTTAGCAGTCACTCTACTACAACCACTAGACCAATGAGGCATGTTATGAGGTTATGAGGTATCTAACTGAATATAGAGTGTTCCAATGTCAACACCAGTAAGCAAAGTTGAGCGATCGGATTTACTTAACGGGTTTCTATGTGTTCAGCGGGCAGAACGTGAAAGCGGCTGTTTATCTTTATTAATAATAAAAGGTTTTTGATAACTAAGTGCGGGGCGCGGGTGGGAGCAGGGTTGCGCTCCTCCCCACGGTTGCCGGCGGTCGTTATGAACTTGAATTAAATGAATGACGCAGTTGTATGAATGGCGCGGCGATGAATGTGAGTCGGAAGTGTAAGCCCCGCTTCAGTACGCTAGCCCATTGCGTAGTCTGACGCGCCACACGTGCATCCGCCCTACGCCTCGATTGCTTGTCCGAGAGCCCTTACTAGATGCTATTTCAAGAAACGCTTTGTCTATTCAATCAATAGCTTTTTCGAATGGCTATGGAACTGTTAATATTTATATTATTTACTAATATTACGTACTGGTTGTTTATCTCACTCTTTCGCCCTGACGGCCATCAGACTCTGGAACGACATCCCTCTTAACATTAAAATAGCTCCCAACATGTTTGTTCCTAAAAATTAAGTCCGTAAGCGTATGAAAACATTGTTGCAAGTTAGAACTAACATTGTTCTTATTTTCATATACTATATTTCATATTTGTCCTGACAGATAATATTTATATGTATTATATTATGTACAATTATATGTATAAATCTTAATACATATAAATTACGTGTCACGTTGTTTGTACGCGATGGACTCTTAAATTACTTAACCGATTTTTATCTAATTTGCACAACGTGTGCAGTTTGGCCAAACTTGAGAGATAGGATAGTTTTTTTGCCCATAACTGACACACAATTTATTTTTTGCGAATTTAAGGATTTATAATAGGTCTGATCAATTCAGAGGTTTTCAGATCAATTTCCAAAATTTATTAAATAATTCATTATGAACCTACAAATATTTATTTCAGGGCCTTGTATTGTGATCTACATTCTCCAATGGTACTACACACTCATGTAGAGCGAGCTGACCACATGCTGTTATGTGATATAGAGTCGAAGGCTTTGGCGTAGTCGATAAATGCCAGGTAGAGCTTTGAAATAATACTAGTTTTAACGGAATTTATCGCGTATATTTAACTTTTTTACCCGACGTTTCGAGAGCTTTACAGCACCCATGGTCACGGGAAGGACTGAGATGTTTGTTCAACGTCCAGCTGTCATAGTTAACCGCGGTTACCATAGATTAAAATTTTAACTTTTGTTCCGATCTACACAGTATGAGCTTATGGTATCATGGAGTCTTGCAGTTGTATGTTTGGGTTGGGATTTAATTTTATTTATTATAGGATCCCAAGCAGATGGTAGCACCCAGCCATCTTCTCTATTGAAATTAGGATGTTTTTTGATTTCAATAGCCTCGCGAATCATCCTTGGAAGGAATCGGTGTTCTTTAGCGAGGATTTGTGGTCTATCAAATCTGATGTAGTGACGGGGGCGATCTTGTACATGTTCACAGACTGCAGACTTCCCGGAGCGTCGATTCTTCACATCAGCTATATGTTCTTTGACGCGGGTTTTAATTGATCTTTTAGTTTGTCCTATGTAGGAGAGACCACATTCACAATCAAGCTTGTACACTCCTGCATCTTGCAGAGGGACGTTACACTTGACTGATGGTAAACTGTGTAAGACTGTGGCCGGCTTCACTCGTTCTCTGTGACGTAGGCGTGGGACCCGAAGCTTGTTGTCATGCAAAACTTGCTTGACATGTTGGAGCTCGGCAGCCAGGTGTTTACTGTCACAGATCCCTCGTGCTCTCTGAAACAAAAAAAGAGCACCTGGCTGCCGAGCTCCAACATGTCAAGCAAGTTTTGCATGACAACAAGCTTCGGGTCCCACGCCTACGTCACAGAGAACGAGTGAAGCCGGCTACAGTCGAGCGTGTACCTGCTGTACTGCCATATGTTAGAGGAGTCACTGACAAGATTGGCTACATCTTGAAGCGCGCTTCCATCAAAACATACTTCAAGCCGCCGAAGAAGATTGGTCAGTTTTTACCATCAGTCAAGTGTAACGTCCCTCTGCAAGATGCAGGAGTGTACAAGCTTGATTGTGAATGTGGTCTCTCCTACATAGGACAAACTAAAAGATCAATTAAAACCCGCGTCAAAGAACATATAGCTGATTTTTTTTTTATAGAATAGGGTGACAAACGAGCACACACTCCACCTGATGGTAAGTGGTTGCTGCGGCCCATAGACATCTACATCTATCTTCCATTACAAATCAAAATGCAGATGCGTTGTCACCCGTGAGGACTGAGATGGAATGCCTCATTTCCAGTAAAAAGGGTCTCCGGTTCTCTACACTCACCATACGAAATACAGCAGCATTAAGCTACTATTTCACGCTGGTATTCTGTGAGAGCGTGGTCCTTCCCCGGTCGAGCCGACCCATTCGTGCTACAACTATACTACTAATATAACTGCAGCATGGCTCTACCACGTAAAAAGAAGAATCGACGCTCCGGGAAGTCTGCAGTCTGTGAACATGTACAAGATCGCCCCCGTCACTACATCAGATTTGATAGACCACAAATCCTCGCTAAAGAATACCGATTCCTTCCAAGGATGATTCGCGAGGCTATTGAAATCAAAAAACATCCTAATTTCAATAGAGAAGATGGCTGGGTGCTACCATCTGCTTGGGATCCTATAATAAATAAAATTAAATCCCAACCCAAGCATACAACTGCAAGACTCCATGATACCATAAGCTCATACTGTGTAGATCGGAACAAAAGTTAAAATTTTAATCTATGGTAACCGCGGTTAACTATGACAGCTGGACGTTGAACATCTCAGTCCTTCCCGTGACCATGGGTGCTGTAAAGCTCTCGAAACGTCGGGTAAAAAAGTTAAATATACGCGATAAATTCCGTTAAAACTAGTATTATTTCAATGTGTAGTGTTCGCGTAAATATAAGAAATCGCCAGGTAGAGCTGTCTATTGTGCTCTATATATTTCTCTATAATCAAATTTAATGTATGGATGTGATGCGGTTGAAATTTCTCTGTGAACATTGCTAATAACAGCTCAAAATAAAAAAATCTGGGCTTGCCAATGCGTTTGTCAAGCATGCACTAAAGCTAAATCTCTCGTATTTATCGTAATCTAGATCGTAATCTATCTTTTAGGCCCGTGTTCAGCAGTAAACATCTGTAGACTGTAACGGAATAGAAAATTTTCTAATATAAAAGTATCTCTAGATTTTGCTTTTGTATTATGGAGGAGTTTTAAATACTTTGTGTATTTAGAACTGCTTCAATTACTCTTCCTCTTGTATTAAGATAAACATGCGGTGCCAGAATTATGTAGGTCTTACAAAAGTATTTGTTCCGTGCGATATCCCAACTTTACAGAACTGCACTTTTTATACGTGGTAGAGCTCGCTCGTGGTAGAGCGGCTCGACCGAGGAAGGACCACGCTCTCACAGAATACCAGCGTGAAATAGTAGCTTAATGCTGCTGTGTTTAGTATGGTGAGTGTAGAGAACCGGAGATCCTTATTACTGGAAACGAGGCATTCCATCTTAGTCCTCACGGGTGACAACGCATCTGCATTTTGATTTGTAATCGAGGATAGATGTAGATGTCTATGGGCCACAGCAACCACTTACCATCGTGCGCTCGTTTGTCACCTTATCCTATATAAAAGAAACTGCAGCCAACGCTAGCCACTGGTGCTACGTCCAGGCCTAGATGGCCATTCAAAAATCCACTGCTTAACATAGGGACCTCTCATAGATTGTATCATAGAGCGATTTTTGCCACAGCTGCCAGTTTTTATTATTTTGCCACAGCTGCCAGTTTTTATTATTTTGAGTTGTTATTAGAAAGATGCTACGGCTCTTCTCCTGTTTCAGTTTTCCAATATCGCCTTATGACACTCACGGGACAATATGGGCTAGTTTATTTATTATGATATGAATTTTTATGATATGATTTTTACACTGATAGAACACGAGTAAAGGTGTAAAAACACAGTTACTACGGAATAATTTGTGTTAACAATTATAATAAAGGCATTAATTTGCAACCATCCGCTTAATTAAATACTATATGATGTGTCTTACCTGGATTGAAGAGCACCTCCCACCCTTCCTCAATTGCGTGCACTAATCCCATCACCTCTAATCCCAGCATCACTACTCCCGACACCACTACTCCCAACACCACTATTCCAGGAAAGACACACCATTGACGATAATACGACACGTGTTTCACCTCTTCACGAGGCATCCTCAGGTGATGTAGATTGTAGACTCCACAGTGGCCGACCGCTTAGCTACTTAAGCAATTGAGGGAGGGCGGGAGGTGCTCTTCAATCCAGGTAAGACACATCATTGTATTTAATTAAGCGGATGGTTGCAAATTAATATCTTTATTGTAATTGTTATGATGGATTTCCGCAAAGTCACGCCTGATTCTATCCATTTGTGTTAAATTTTCTTAAGAAGTCCAGCAATTGTTAACTAACTTCTAAAAAAGGAGGTACTCAATTCAACTGTATTTTATGTGTGGTAGTTACCTTAACATTTTTTTCTTGGTAGATCGATTTTGGTGATTCTTTTTTTATACCATATAAATTTGATCAAGATCTGACTAGCAGTTTTTGAGTTATTCTTAATAATGCGTATTTAATTGACTTTGACTGCATTGATGATATTCTCATTTTATTTATATTGAAGTCGGTAGTACAAAATTTTAATTGAACCACTTGTATAGTCATAGAACATTGTTCGCAATTGCATTCGTGCGCAAAACTATGAACATTTACGTAATTCAATATTTCCGGTAATTGCGGTACAGTAATAACAATCGCAGTCCGCCACATCACTTGTTTTGCATATTCTCGTGGAGGTAAATTCTTCGGCATATTACGCGTAACTAATGCTAGAATGGTGCCGCGGTGGCGCGTCTTCTCTTTGAAATTATGCATATGCGTAAAATATTTTTATGAGTTTCTTGTGTGCACTTACTTATCTTAAAAGTATATACATTAGGTATACTTTTAAAAATACATTATATTTATGAGTGGTTGACGACAGTCGTCGACTGGTGAATTCGAACACTTTCGAAGTTAGCTTAAGTTAAGGGGGAATATAACCTCAAATGGCTTAGCAAGATCCTCCGTTATACCGAAAATATTGCAGCATTAATTTTGAAATAAATATATGGTAAAGTTGAGGATTAATGTGAAGTGCTATGTTAGACGGAAACATGATTCCGTAAAATTTTCTCGATAGAAAAAAATTCAAGTTACCTCCAAAACGAACCATAAACCGCTGTAATTCATAAAATACTTTAAATAAGATCATGAAACATTGCATACTAACTGAACTAACTATAAAGCAGACCTTATGTTTTTTTTTAAATTACCATTATTTTCACTGTATAAAGAAATTACCTAAACTATCGGCGTCCTGAAGCTTGGAACCGGGCGGCGGGAAACAAGCTTCAGGAGGAGGAGCTTCAGGTTATATTTCCCTTTAAGGTAAAATAAATAAAAACAGAAATATGGAAGGTACTAATTCTGTTTGGTTATAAAAATAAAATTATGCTTTTTCATGGTAGTTGTACGATAGGCTCTGGGTTCGAATCCCGGGTCGGGCCAAAAAATCAATTATTGAGTTTTTCCGTCAAGAAATTCTCAGTAGCTACCCGGAGTCAGGAAGTTGGCGGTGTACTGTCTCTGAAAGCACGTAAAGCCATTGGTCCTGCGCCTGACCTCTCTCCGGTCGTGTCAGTTTACTGTCCTGTCGGATTATGAGAGAAAGGGAATAGTGAGTGTACCTGTGCTTGCGTATACACTTGGGCACTATAATCCTGTCCTGCGCCGATGGCTAGTCTCCATTGACGCAGGCCGCCATGACCAAAATTCGGTCTGGTGGACATTAGTTGTACGACATTTTTTCCATTATATCGGTAAGAGAAATGTTCTGCTTAGTTTTTATTCATATTTACATATCTTAGATTGTCACTGATTCAATACTGGAAAATTATTACTTTCATCATGGTTCATTTTTAATCCCCTGCGAAAACACAGATTCATCGATCATTCGCCCCATTCGTGCTACAACTATACTATAGCTGCAGCGTGGCTTTACCATGTACGACTGAGGTAGAATAGGAACCTCGCAGGTTGTAATTATACTAGCTCTCTATACATTTTAGATTAGAATAGAGACAGACAGACAGTGCAAGCATCTACACAGACGGACTTAGGAGTCTGGGACTCCTTTTCTGCTCCCAATTTTACCTCCATTAAAAGGAGCATTCTATGAATATTAGGTACGCACGTAATTGCTATTTTGTTGAACTGGTCACTTTGAACTGTTATAGCCATTTTTTGGCTTAGAAACATATATTTGAATAGGTTTTGAATATAATTAAAGCATGATATTTCTTTTGACGTGACAACGTCTTATAAATTGGTTTGCCGGGTGACACTTCAAGAAACTGCGTTACGCTCCGCTCACGTTATGCGCTCACAATGAGAGCGAGTGAGAGGCACGCGTTCCTTCCACTCGGGCATGGTTAGCCCGCCTAAGAGCGAGAGAGACAGACATAAAAAGTGTTATTTCATCCTTCTTCCTACTATACGAATGAATATTCACATTAAAATTATTTTACCACTCAAAGTCGTTGTCACGTAAAACTTTCGCCCGTATACCGACTTTACAGGCAACCAATTTTTTTCAAAATCAGTTATTCACTTGTTTCTTTTGTTTTGTTGTTTCTGCAATATTTTATAATCAATATCTCTTACTTACTAACAAACGCACAACTGTTTATGATGGGTTCCTTCGCTTTCATTTGGGAAATTTTGACGTCATACTGAATTTCGTGACCGCCCAGAGAAGAAGGATTTTAGTGACGAACTAAAAAGGCCATTGTGAAACGGATCCGTTTAGAAGTCATATTAATTTCAATTCTTATACGGATATTACAATACCTAGTTTTCGCATATGGTAGAGCCATGCTGTGGTTATATGATGGTTGTAGCACAAATGGATCGGCTCGGTGGGGAAATAACACGCTTTAACTGTATGCAAGCGTAAAATAGCAGCTTAGTATTTTTGTATGCTGAGCGTAGAGAAGTAGATACCATTTTTACTGGAACGAGGTATTTAATTTTAGTCCTCAGGGGTAAAAACACATCTGCAGTTTCGATTCTTAATCTAGAATATATATCTATGGGTACACTGTGTCTGTGTTCATGTCACCCTTAATCTATTAAAAAACAGCATCCGGCCACAGCTAGTCTTATTAGTAATAAATCGAATATAGCATCTAGAATAGATGTCTATGGGTACACTGTGTCTGTGTGTTCATTTGTCACCCTTAATCAATTAAAAAAACATCCGGCCACAGCTAGTTTTATTAGTAATAAATCGAATATAGCATCTAGAATAGATGTCTATGGGTACACTGTGTCTGTGTGTTCATTTGTCACCCTTAATCTATAAAAAAAAACATCCGGCCACAGCTAGTTTTATTAGTAATAAATCGAATATAGCATCTAGAATAGATGTCTATGGGTACACTGTGTCTGTGTTCATGTCACCCTTAATCTATTAAAAAAAAGCATCCGGCCACAGCTAGTTTTATTAGTAATAAATCGAATATAGCATCTAGAATAGATGTCTATGGGTACACTGTGTCTGTGTGTTCATTTGTCACCCTTAATCTATTAAAAAAAAACATCCGGCCACAGCTAGTTTTATTAGTAATAAATCAAATATAGCATCTAGAATAGATGTCTATGGGTACACCGTGTCTGTGTGTTCATTTGTCACCCTTAATCTATTAAAAAAACATCCGGCCACAGCTAGTTTTATTAGTAATAAATCAAATATAGCATCTAGAATAGATGTCTATGGGTACACTGTGTCTGTGTAAATGTCACCTTTAATCTATTAAAAAACAGCATCCGGCCACAGCTAGTCTTATTAGTAATAAATCGAATATAGCATCTAGAATAGATGTCTATGGGTACACTGTGTCTGTGTTCATGTCACCCTTAATCTATTAAAAAAAAGCATCCGGCCACAGCTAGTTTTATTAGTAATAAATCGAATATAGCATCTAGAATAGATGTCTATGGGTACACTGTGTCTGTGTGTTCATTTGTCACCCTTAATCTATTAAAAAAAAACATCCGGCCACAGCTAGTTTTATTAGTAATAAATCAAATATAGCATCTAGAATAGATGTCTATGGGTACACCGTGTCTGTGTGTTCATTTGTCACCCTTAATCTATTAAAAAAACATCCGGCCACAGCTAGTTTTATTAGTAATAAATCAAATATAGCATCTAGAATAGATGTCTATGGGTACACTGTGTCTGTGTGTTCATTCGTCACCCTTAATCAATTAAAAAAAACATCCGGCCACAGCTAGTCTTATTAGTAATAAATCGAATATAGCATCTAGAATAGATGTCTATGGGTACACTGTGTCTGTGTTCATGTCACCCTTAATCTATTAAAAAACAGCATCCGGCCACAGCTAGTCTTATTAGTAATAAATCGAATATAGCATCTAGAATAGATGTCTATGGGTACACTGTGTCTGTGTTCATGTCACCCTTAATCTATTAAAAAAAAGCATCCGGCCACAGCTAGTTTTATTAGTAATAAATCAAATATAGCATCTAGAATAGATGTCTATGGGTACACCGTGTCTGTGTGTTCATTTGTCACCCTTAATCTATTAAAAAAACATCCGGCCACAGCTAGTTTTATTAGTAATAAATCAAATATAGCATCTAGAATAGATATCTATGGGTACACTGTGTCTGTGTGTTCATTCGTCACCCTTAATCAATTAAAAAAAACATCCGGCCACAGCTAGTCTTATTAGTAATAAATCGAATATAGCATCTAGAATAGATGTCTATGGGTACACTGTGTCTGTGTTCATGTCACCCTTAATCTATTAAAAAACAGCATCTGGCCACAGCTAGTCTTATTAGTAATAAATCGAATATAGCATCTAGAATAGATGTCTATGGGTACACTGTGTCTGTGTTCATGTCACCCTTAATCTATTAAAAAAAAGCATCCGGCCACAGCTAGTTTTATTAGTAATAAATCGAATATAGCATCTAGAATAGATGTCTATGGGTACACTGTGTCTGTGTTCATGTCACCCTTAATCTATTAAAAAAACATCCGGCCACAGCTAGTCTTATTAGTAATAAATCGAATATAGCATCTAGAATAAATGTCTATGGGTACACTGTGTCTGTGTTCATGTCACCCTTAATCTATTAAAAAACAGCATCCGGCCACAGCTAGTCTTATTAGTAATAAATCGAATATACCATCTAGAATAGATGTCTATGGGTACACTGTGTCTGTGTTCATGTCACCCTTAATCTATTAAAAAAAAGCATCCGGCCACAGCTAGTTTTATTAGTAATAAATCGAATATAGCATCTAGAATAGATGTCTATGGGTACACTGTGTCTGTGTTCATGTCACCCTTAATCTATGTATTAAAAAACAGCATCCGGCCACAGCTAGTCTTATTAGTAATAAATCGAATATAGCATCTAGAATAGATGTCTATGGGTACACTGTGTCTGTGTGTTCATTTGCCACTCTTAATCTATTAAAAAAACATCAGGCAACAGCTAGTTTTATTAGTAATAAATCGACTATAGCATCTAGAATAGATGTCTTTGGGTATACTGTGTCTGTGTGTTCATTTGTCACCCTTAATCTATTAAAAAAAACATCCGGCCACAGCTAGTTTTATTAGTAATAAATCAAATATAGCATCTAGAATAGATGTCTATGGGTACACTGTGTCTGTGTGTTCATTTGTCACCCTTAATCTATTAAAAAAACATCCGGCCACAGCTAGTTTTATTAGTAATAAATCGAATATAGCATCTAGAATAGATGTCTATGGGCACACTGTGTCTGTGTGTTCATTAATCACCCTTAATCAATTAAAAAAAACATCCGGCCACAGCTAGTTTTATTAGTAATAAATCGAATATAGCATCTAGAATGGATGTCTATGGGTACACTGTGTCTGTGTTCATGTCACCCTTAATCTATTAAAAAAAAAGCATCAGGCCACAGCTAGTTTTATTAGTAATAAATCGAATATAGCATCTAAAATAGATGTCTATGGGTACACTGTGTCTGTGTTCATGTCACCCTTAATCTATTAAAAAACAGCATCCGGCCACAGCTAGTCTTATTAATAATAAATCGAATATAGCATCTAGAATAGATGTCTATGGGTACACTGTGTCTGTGTTCATGTCACCCTTAATCTATTAAAAAAGCATCCGGCCACAGCTAGTTTTATTAGTAATAAATCGAATATAGCATCTAGAATAGATGTCTATGGGTACACTGTGTCTGTGTTCATGTCACCCTTAATCTATTAAAAAACAGCATCCGGCCACAGCTAGTCTTATTAATAATAAATCGAATATTGCATCTAGAATAGATGTCTATGGGTACACTGTGTCTGTGTGTTCATTTGTCACTCTTAATCTATTAAAAAAAACATCCGGCAACAGCTAGTTTTATTAGTAATAAATCGACTATAGCATCTAGAATAGATGTCTATGTGTACACTGTGTCTGTGTGTTCATTTGTCACCCTTAATCTATAAAAAAAACATCCGGCAACAGCTAGTTTTATTAGTAATAAATCGAATATAGCATCTAGAATAGATGTCTTTGGGTACAATGTGTCTGTGTGTTCATTTGTCACCCTTAATCTATTAAAAAAACATCCGGCCACAGCTAGTTTTATTAGTAATAAATCGAATATAGCATCTAGAATAGATGTCTATGGGCACACTGTGTCTGTGTGTTCATTCGTCACCCTTAATCAATTAAAAAAAACATCCGGCCACAGCTAGTTTTATTAGTAATAAATCGAATATAGCATCTAGAATAGATGTCTATGGGTACACTGTGTCTGTGTGTTCATTTGTCACCCTTAATCTATTAAAAAAAACATCCGGCCACAGCTAGTTTTATTGGTAATAAATCAAATATAGCATCTAGAATAGATGTCTATGGGTACACTGTGTCTGTGTGTTCATTTGTCACCCGTAATCTATTAAAAAAACATCCGGCCACAGCTAGTTTTATTAGTAATAAATCGAATATAGCATCTAGAATAGATGTCTATGGGTACACTGTGTCTGTGTTCATGTCACCCTTAATCTATTAAAAAACAGCATCCGGCCACAGCTAGTCTTATTAGTAATAAATCGAATATAGCATCTAGAATAGATGTCTATGGGTACACTGTGTCTGTGTGTTCATTTGTCACTCTTAATCTATTAAAAAAAACATCCGGCAACAGCTAGTTTTATTAGTAATAAATCGACTATAGCATCTAGAATAGATGTTTATGTGTACACTGTGTCTGTGTGTTCATTTGTCACCCTTAATCTATAAAAAAAACATCCGGCAACAGCTAGTTTTATTAGTAGTAAATCGAATATAGCATCTAGAATAGATGTCTTTGGGTACACTGTGTCTGTGTGTTCATTTGTCACCCTTAATCTATTAAAAAAAACATCCGGCCACAGCTAGTTTTATTAGTAATAAATCAAATATAGCATCTAGAATAGATGTCTATGGGCACACTGTGTCTGTGTGTTCATTCGTCACCCTTAATCAATTAAAAAAAACATCCGGCCACAGCTAGTTTTATTAGTAATAAATCGAATATAGCATCTAGAATAGATGTCTATGGGTACACTGTGTCTGTGCGTTCATTTGTCACCCTTAATCTATAAAAAAAACATCTGGCAACAGCTAGTTTTATTAGTAATAAATCAAATATAGCATCTAGAATAGATGTCTATGGGTACACTGTGTCTGTGTGTTCATTTGTCACCCTTAATCTATTAAAAAAAAAACTTCCGGCCACAGCTAGTTTTATTAGTAATAAATCGAATATAGCATCTAGAATAGATGTCTATGGGCACACTGTGTCTGTGTGTTCATTCGTCACCCTTAATCAATTAAAAAAAACATCCGGCCACAGCTAGTTTTATTAGTAATAAATCGAATATAGCATCTAGAATAGATGTCTATGGGTACACTGTGTCTGTGTGTTCATTTGTCACCCTTAATCTATAAAAAAAACATCCGGCAACAGCTAGTTTTATTAGCAATAAATCAAATATAGCATCTAGAATAGATATCTATGGGTACACTGTGTCTGTGTGTTTATTTGTCACCCTTAATCTATAAAAAAACATCTGGCAACAGCTAGTTTTATTAGTAATAAATCAAATATAGCATCTAGAATAGATGTCTATGGGTACACTGTGTCTGTGTGTTCATTTGTCACCCTTAATCTATTAAAAAAAACTTCCGGCCACAGCTAGTTTTATTAGTAATAAATCGAATATAGCATCTAGAATAGATGTCTATGGGTACACTGTGTCTGTGTGTTCATTTGTCACCCTTAATCTATAAAAAAACATCTGGCAACAGCTAGTTTTATTAGTAATAAATCAAATATAGCATCTAGAATAGATTTCTATGGGTACACTGTGTCTGTGTGTTCATTTGTCACCCTTAATCTATTAAAAAAAACATCCGGCCACAGCTAATTTTATTAGTAATAAATCGAATATAGCATCTAGAATAGATGTCTATGGGTACACTGTGTCTGTGTGTTCATTTGTCACCCTTAATCTATAAAAAAACATCTGGCAACAGCTAGTTTTATTAGTAATAAATCAAATATAGCATCTAGAATAGATGTCTATGGGTACACTGTGTCTGTGTGTTCATTTGTCACCCTTAATCTATAAAAAAAAACATCCGGCCACAGCTAGTTTTATTAGTAATAAATCGAATATAGCATCTAGAATAGATGTCTATGGGTACACTGTGTCTGTGTGTTCATTTGTCACCCTTAATCTATTAAAAAAAAACATCCGGCCACAGCTAGTTTTATTAGTAATAAATCGAATATAGCATCCAGAATAGATGTCTATAGGTACACTGTGTCTGTGTGTTCATTTGTCACCCTTAATCTATTAAAAAAACATCCGGCCACAGCTAGTTTTATTAGTAATAAATCGAATATAGCATCTAGAATAGATGTCTATGGGTACACTGTGTCTGTGTGTTCATTTGTCACCCTTAATCTATTAATAAAACATCCGGCCACAGCTAGTTTTATTAGTAATAAATCGAATATAGCATCTAGAATAGATGTCTATGGGTACACTGTGTCTGTGTTCATTTGTCACCTTTAATCTATTAAAAAAAACATCCGGCCACATTATTAGTAATAAATCGAATATAACTAGCAACATTTAACCAACAGCAATACCGTGCACTTAGTTGCTACAACTACTATAGTAGTAGTTGCTAAATCTGGGTTTAATCGCGCTTCGTCTTTTAGCCGTAACCGATATATAAAGTAAAAATATAAAACCATATTTGATAAATCTTGTGTTGGCGTACTTAATTATTTAAAAACAAATACTGAGCCACTTACTAAGAATCTGTACTCAATAAATATTTATACGTTTCCAGTCCGCGCCAAATGGTGTACTCACAATCACTCAGTTTTGGCGCCAAATGTCAATTTTCTACAGATTACCTACCGACAGGGCCGCTTTTGCAACTTTAACAAACACGCCTGCTTGACGCCATATTTACCGATCTTGTCCTTATTAAACTTTTGCCTAATGGCGATAATGGCTCGATGAAAGATTTTTTGTTCATGCAACACTTAATGGACCCGAGCACTCTTCTCAATCGTTCGCAAAACGTGTTATGGATAAATGGTAGTGTGACTTTCATATCCCGAGCGCTCGCTGAGTAGTTAGCGCGTTGCAAATAATAACTAGGTACAACTATAATATCTATGCACTTGTATGTAATTTGAAGTCGTGGTAACGGAATGGTAATCTATGCGATCGTGAGGAAATGCATTGTATTATATTTATTAGACGCAATAAATTCGTACAACGTTGCGTAAATTTTCGTTGTTATGCGTCCATAAATTTTATACCGTCCAAGCTTTGATCCAGCGATCGACGCGTAGACTGCAATAACGTGATGCGTTCGAAAACTTCCGGATTTTGTGTCGTCTCGCTGTCTAAAGCTCTTTACGACACTACAAATTTTGTTTTGGTGGCTGTTTTATTTTTGTATAAAACTGTCTGAATTATTTAGCCGTTTTTGTTTGTTTTGTCGCAGAGTTTGTTACAAGGCTTGGATTTTTCGGATAAGGGAGCTAAGAGATACAGAATTTCACCAGCCCTCGAATCGGACTTCCCTAGAAGAAATGCTTTCAAGATGCTCCTTAAATCTATAGATATAAACGATCGACCACAACGTCCTGTAATTCTCCTATAGATAAAAGACGTATAATACATTACAATAATACAGGACATTGACAATAATGATGATGGTAGTAGTATGTCTTCTTCTTCCTCTTTTGCTTTTCTCTTTCTTTTGCTTTTTGTCATATGTATATGCGAAAATACATTGAAAATTGTCCATGTTGTAATTAATGTCTTAATTTAATTTGCATATATATAAATAATATTCCTTTAAATTTAAGTACCCGGTTGACCGAGCTTTGTTCGGTATTTTTCGCTCGGTTTTTTTTAATTCGTGTGTTTTGGAAATTATGTTTAGATAAAAATTACATACTGATGAAATACGAATAATATTTTTTGATCTTAGCGACATAATAGAAAACTGAACTGGTTATTTGAATAAAAAATCATGAGTGCAATTAGTTTAATTTAAATTTTCGTGTTTAGGATTTGTTGACTAACTTTTGACTTAATCTTGACTACGATATCTTGTTTATAATTTTTTTTGTTTTATTAATTGCAAGTATACTGATAATGAGCCACTACGTCATTGAGAATACTAATATAACCGCACTAGTTTTATAAAAATGGTTGATGGTGTCTTCAATATAAATTGTTTAAGACTGTTATGTGGGAAAATGCGTTTAAACTGGATACTTCAGACATAATCATAGTGCGTTGAACTATATGCACGCAAAGAGACTTCTTTGCGTGCATTGTAGCATTCGAGTGTAATATAGATGACATGTAAGAGTAAAGGCGATTTTTTTAAATAGTATTACCTTGACTTATTCTTTTATCTAACACAATTTTTTTTTAATTTCACCGTTTAATTCCAAACGTCACAGTGCCAATTATGGGAATGTAATAAACTTAGGGATTTTAATATTTAGTAAGAAGTTAGATTTTTTAATAGAATAATAGTGACAAACGAGCACACAGTCCACCTGATGGTGGGTGGATGCTGTGGCCCATAGACATCTACATTTATTCTCAGTTAAGAATCAAAATGCAGAAGCGTTGTTACCCCTGACGACTAAGATGGAATGCCACGTTTTCAGTAAGCAGACCCATTCGTGCTACAACCTTAATATAGTTACAGCGTACCTCGTATAAAGTTTTACGTGCTTTATGAATTTAATTTTTCAGTGGCCCGTCGGTAAGAAATCACAAATTAATTTGATACGATTTAATCATTCCCTTAAAGTTCGATAAGGTTATTTCGAAATATGTCTAATCGTCTCTACCGAATAGATACTAATGACGATACGTCATTACGTTTATTACGATATAAATTAAAATGTATAATTCGAACAACCGCATCTCATATTCCAATTCAGTTTTTTTTTAATATCCATCGCAGGAACGCACTTTTCAAAGCATTTGACGTTTAAGAGTTGTTATAACAATATTACGATTTCAAACATTCTACATTATACTTAAATTAATTTTTGTTCTAATATCGTATAGTTATTATGTTGTTAATAAATAATTTAAGAAATATTTTTGAAATAAAATTTCTTTACGCACGCTTGACTTGGGGAGTAAGGTGGCGAACGCGTGACGAAAGCGTTACGAAAAGTGTGATCGGGCGAGGCGAACCGGAGTTGAATGGGGGATATAAGCAAGAGAGAGCAGTGCGCGCGCACATTTTCTTTCTCTCTTTGTCTAAAATAACTGGCTATAAGCCAGTTATTTTTCGTACATTTATTTAGTTTTGAACAATTTTATGAATGAATATTTTATTATTATATATATTATAAACTCATATTTTGTGAATTTTCGGGTGAATAATAACAAATTATGGAAGGTAGCCGATAATAAATTCAAATGTTTGTAGAAAATTATTGTACGTATATATATATATATATATATATATATATATATATATATATATATATATATACATAGCTAAAGAAAGTTAAAGAAAAGAGTTAACTTCAGTCGTGTGGTCATAAGCACACTCACTTTTATTAATAACAAATAATATTATAAATTATTATTAATATTTATGTTGTTAATAAAATTTTATTCTATTACAGCCTATAAAGTTCACTGCTGTACATATACCTTCCTCATAGATATCCTCATGGAGGGGGAGGGGGGATTTTGTCATACAATTCCCAAGGGACGATAGGGTGTAGTAGATATTCTTATGACGGTATGGAATGTACGCTCTACATAAAAACATCCAGCTACACGATGAATCTTATATTCTTTTTACATCTGATGTTTTTAATTGTTTGTTTAAAAATGAATACATCTTGCATACTGCAAAATTAATAATAGATATGAAGGAAGTCGCTTTGTAATAAAGTAATAATCTAAAAAATAAGCTCTTATAAAAATATTCACTTCAACTTTGACCTTAGGTTGTTATGGATTGCTATTTAGATAATTTGGTGTTACTGCTGCCGCTTTCGCGTTTTTCTTATCTCCTAGTGACATCAGACTCAACAACAATGAGAACATCTCCGTTTTTTAATGTAAACACAATGCAAGTTAATAAAATGTAACAAATGAATGGAATTCCTTTGGTCTTTTGATTTCAGAGTTAAATAATAATATTGTAATCTGTTTTCGGTAAAATTATTTGTTTTCTTTTACTATTACAGTTTAGTATAGACAGTAATTATTTAACAGCACATTTTTCGAACCCCTCTCCCTCTTCTAACGTAAGATTCATCTCGTTTTTTTTTCAGAATTATAAAAGGTTGTTCAAAAAGGATCAGTTACACTAAAACATACAGGTTGAATCAATGATTTTTTAAAAGATAAGTTACCTTATACCTACTCTTTTATTGCTGTCAGATACAGATTACCATTTTATTATTATAAGACAACTAGTTGAGACAAAATCTTGTGTGTAATATGATTATTATAAATAATTTAAGTTTTAAAATAATCTTAAAGTGAGCAAACATAAATCAGTTAAAACAATCTACACACCAATTATACTTTTTAAGTAATGATTTAACAAAAAAATTTAAACTTTTATTATTTATTATTAAATGCTATTCTTGCTTGAAAATAAAAGAATCATTTTTATATTCCAAATAACTAAAATAAGATTAATACGCGGGAAGAATGTATATTGTAATAATTATTATTATAACCTTTAAAATGTATAAAAATGAACAAACACATTTAAGATTTTAAAATTTTAATAAACAATAAAATTTTATAAAATAAGATGTAAATCGAAGTGCGCGTTATAGAATGTGAAGAAAACCATTCGGCATACGAAATGGAACTAGATTTATATTACTAAATTTTGACTTACAAAATATTAAGTAAGAATGGGGTTTCCCCCGAAAGATAAGGGCATGTAGTGATTTTTTAACCCCCTCACCCTCGGGACCTTCACATAATTAAAGGATGGACCTTTACAATCTTTTATCCCGGTCCATCGGGCCATTCTGCTAACACATTTTTCTTGTTTGTTTGCAAGTAGACCCGATGTTAAAAAAATAACTTTATTCCCAAATTCTTACATGTATTTTTGCTGCTGCACAGAAATATTTATAGTATTTTGTTTATAGCTAAATACATTTCTTTTCGTATCATTTACAATTGAATAGAAAACTATCCAGAACTATATAATGCTTTTGGTGGCTAATGACAGGCATCAAGTCAAAAATACTTTTAACGTCATTGCTAAATAGCTGCAAGTCCGGTTGTACAGTTGCACTCCTTAGATGGTCTCCCGGTGGCGCCGGCTTCTATCCGGCTCTTTATACTCGCTAATGCATTCACTAAAGCATAAAATAATGTTTTATCCTACTCTTTCATCACTCCACATTTATTTACAAGCCCTCGAAAGCTATTACTATAAATAACGAAGTGATCGACCACAATATTAATAGACCAACTTATTCTTGCAATACAAACATCAAGCATCAAAATAGATCCTTAAGCATTATTACTCATAAGCGATCGTCTGAGTGAGCCGGGAGAATAAATTTGCTAAAAGAAAATGAAAACCGCTCGAATGTGCCTCAATTTAAATCCCCGAGACCGCGCACTGTCAAAATATTGTCAAAGTGAATTCCGTGCGTCCAATATTTTATACTGATTTTCCACTTGGCAATAATCCTAGCGATTTATTTCGATCTCGCTAGATATTAACCACATACCGCATATATCTAGGCGTGTGACTACTTCGGGCCTCGGTTGTTGAACCTTATTTTAATAAGGCCGAGACTGCCGGGCGACCGGGCTAACTTTCAGTTTCAGGTGGTTGGCGAGCTGGGGGCAATATGTATCGTAAATTCCCCATGGAATATTTAGTAGTGAGGGCACGCCTCTTGGTCGGAACCGACATCGTAATCGCCGCGGTCGCGATTGTACCGCGCTTTTTACAACGCCCATTTGGCAAGGTTTTAGAGCGTATCCGGCGAGACAGTGTGAAAACATACGTCATAATTGTTGTTTGATGCTTACGCAAATTCGGTCGTAAAAGATTTGCTGTACCTATATATAGTATGTCTAGTAGTGAATCGATAGATTTATTTAAATGAATTAGTTATTTATAATGTACTAGCTTGCCAGGCAGACGTTGTTCTGCCCTTTTCGACAATTTTGTTGTGTCCTATTAAAAATCCTTATTCGCAAAAAAATTATTGTGCGCAAAAAACTATCATATCTCTCAAGTTGGACAAAACTACACATAGTGTGTATATTTGATTAAAATCGGTTAAGTAGTTTAGGAGTCCATCGCGGACAAACAACGTGGCACGTAATTTATATATATTAAGATTAAGATAATTTAACAGTACCCCAACGGATTAGTAATCTGAAGTGGAAATGAGTCGGCCATATAGCTTGAAGAACTTTTCGACTGGTAGCCTCGTACAGGTAGATGAATTGAGAGCCCCCCCCCCCCCCCCCCCGCTAGATGGCGTGACAACGTGGTAAGGCATGCAGGAAGTCGATGGATGCAGGTGGCTCAGGATCGAGCTTTGTGGCATTCCTCAGGGGTTGGGGCCTAAGTTCAGCAGTCGTCTTATGGAAGTTTGTAATGATGATGATGATGATTATGAATTTTACAGTACATAAAACAGTACTGTAAGTAATACAATGGGATTATTCAATTCTGACATCAAATATATGTAAATAACTTGCAAGCATACTTCGTGTGTCGTCTATATAATCATTTAATTAATTGATGATAAAAAATTTCATAATACCACGCCTACGTAGTGCGTTGGTTGCGCCGACCACCGTCCACCACTCACCCAGCTTGTTGCTAGATAAATGCACTCCATTAATTGTCAATTTTTTTAATAATATAAATTTATTTACTTCATGTAGTGACTACTGTGGGGTGAAACGAACTCGCATCCATAAAAAGAACGAGAAAGTAATATATATTTCTTTATAATGATATAATTGACAATCTGTATTACTTTTATTTTAAAATTTTACATAAACAAATGGACTTTTGTAAAAAAAAATCAATGAATAAAGCTAAAGCAGCGGCTATTAAAAAAATCTATTTGTATATGTTAAATAAAAAATATTAGATTTGTTCTGTTAACAATATTTGCGTTTTAAGCTGTGTGTGGTTTTGTTATAATTACAAGTAAATATTCGATAAAATTTTGTAAGGAAATCACAAGGATGTGGGTTAAGTGCACCATAAAACTGTTATCTTAACATAATAATATGTGTGCCTTGCGTAGGTAACTACTTACTGTGAAAATTTACACCACACAATGGTTTTTATCTGGCCATATTTTTTAAGTTTTAAACAGCTCTTATCAGAGAAAGCTAGTTCAACATGTAAGGAACACTAATGTAAAACGATGCCATTCATGATGAAACCTTTGGCTCATTAGTTTACGAATTTTGTTTTATTTAATTTTTACGCGGTTAGTATTTGGTTAGTATATAATAACTTGTGCCTATCAAATAACATGTAAGGCTTAAATAAGACCGGAGCTTATTTTTTAAATTTATACATTTTACAAATGTACAGGGTTTTGTGGACAAAACATCAAAGACAACATAACTTTTTTTTAAATATATCGTGTTGGTTATTTTTAAATATGCCACTTTTGATTTTCTTTCTATAAACATCGCCAGTTACGAATGCTCGAAGGACATAGTTAAGCAAGGTTAGTAACACGATTAACATATCAGTGTCTTTCTCAATCTGTAGGCGTCAACTTACATATACGAGTATTTAACTGTCAATTTTTAAGTGAAACAACGACTTGTGGGGGCACACCCCACCGTAATGTGGAATCATATAGAGAGATTTGTGTCGCTCATCGAAATAAGTAATTATGAAAGAGCTTATTAACTTTGATATCGCATATATGTTTCTGAGATTCAACTATTTATTTTATTATCATATTTAGTTATCAAATCCTCTTATGTGAATAATGTTATTATATAGATATATAAAAATGTGTTTCACGTTATTTTGTTATATAACTAACAGTATTATGATATTTATAGGCGCAAGAAAGTTGAATGTCCATACTAAGGTAGCTTGTTGGTTCATCATTTACTATGTAAAACAGAAGAGGGCACGGGCGCGGCGAGTAACGCCGGCGGCGGCGGTGGCCCGGGTGTATTTTTATTTGTCGATATCGGTGATCGGCGCCTGCTCCATTAGTCATGTGACAGTATCGACACAACATCGGCCCTCTCGGCCCTCCTTTAATTCCTTCGGTGCCCGCGAGAGTGAACCCTCTGCCGTATGCAAATTAGCACGCGTACAGAACGTCTGATGAATGATGTACTGACGCGGTTGAAGGTACGCGTTTGTGAACAGACACTATTAATGGCTTCGGGTGAATGTTTTGCGATAAAGTATGCCACTTTTTTATCTCCAGTTAAACGATGATTCATAATTCAAATTAGAATTTTGAGTATGTTCATTATCTAAAAGGGGGAATAAATTAGGGTAATATATCTTTCATTCAGTTGTAATATGTTGTTTACGTGTAATGTGAACACTGTTCTGTGCCAAATATTTTATTTATTTTCATTAATCGCACCTCTTTGATAATTTTAATAAATCAATAAAAATAGTACTAAATATACTTTTTTATCCATTTTTATTCAATTTTCTTTTTTTTCCTATATTTTTGCGATATGAATTTGTTTTCCCTCTCTTCGCGTATATATATATTGCGTTAAATTATTTACAGCCTTACTTACTATAACTGTTGGTTATCGCTTACATAAATTAGTTATAAATTATCTTTATAACTGTCTCTTTTCGTCATTTAGTGAAGAGAGAGAAAGAGGGAGAGCAACTGTAAACATTTCTAAAATTCCCGTCGATATTTATAAGTCTGGCCAACAATGTTTAAAGCGACTGTAAAGTATATTTGAATAAAACTAATTTTACAGATTTTATCGCGTTTAATTTGATTTTTTTATTTCCAGACGTTTTGAGCACTTTACATCAATGGTCACGGGGGGAACTAAGGTGTTGGACGTCCCGTTAACGAAGTCTACCTTCAACTTTTAACTTGTGAATACAAAATAAATTAATGTACGCGATAAAATCTGTGAAATTTGTTTTATTCAATGTGTAGTAAGTGCGTGAATACAAGAAATCATTATAAAAATATTTCAATATTTTCTCTACCTATATGATGTATGAAATTGATTTCTTTTAGTTATGATGTTAGGTATGCGTTTCGTTTTGGTTTAGTTACGCAAAATGAGTTTCTTTAAACGTTTGTCACTTAATTTGAATTTTTGAAGTAACAAAGTGCGTTGCGCGAGATTAGTGTGCGTCGGCGGTTAAAGCGAGGGTCATTGCGCCTTTCTGAGTCACGACGAACGATATACATAAGAGTACACTACCATATTGCTTTCTTATAAGGTTGTCGCATTTAAATATTGCACATTATGTAACTTGTCGCAATTCATGTTCACTCCTGCTCATATTTGAACATAAGATTAAGCCCTTTAGAATTTACAAAATTAAATAATCTTAAAGTGTATTGAAGTGATAAAATTTATGAGAAGAAACAAGAAAATCACTTAAGCTTAAAGTACATGAATAACAATTAAAAATTAACCAAAGTTATAAATCTACTTTAAAAAAACCGTTATTCTCAACAAAACTTCACTCATGGGTTCGTGGGCAGTAACTTTTAAAATAATCGTGCTGAAGCAAAACGAAGGCATTGATTAAATGTATTTCATCTACCTAAGGAAATTGTTTATTAAGGGTTGCCGTGGTAAAAAAAGGGCGTGAAGGCACGCGGCACCTCGCACCTTGTTCATATCGGTTCCATCTCAAACGAGAGACATACCAAAACAGGGCGATCTCTTAACGCAGCAGAAAACAAAAGTAATGAGTCTTAATTTTAGCGCCTCGTTTTCATTTAACAAAAAACCGATCGCGATTTTTTATCTGGAATGAGTTATACTGTAAAATTTAACTTTATATTAACCGGATTGTTTTAATGCGCGTGGTAAAAAGGAGCGAGTGAATCATTTTTCACTCGAAGTGGGAAGATGATAAACGGTGTTCGCTCGGTGGCTGCATTTTAACGAGACGACAAGACAAAATGAAATGTTTCGAGCCGGCGCGGGACCGGCATTAAAGACATTATCGTGTTATCGATCAGCGTCCTTAGGGCGGTTTGCAATTAGTGGTTTCGTTTAAGCGACACAAGTGCGGACCTCCCGTGTGCGAAGCCGTCGTCCGGCGCCGCCTCCATGTCTTTATGAAATTATCACTAAATTGAGAGATAAAGCCAGCTTTCTGACATGATAATAGCACCCGCGAGCGACTGGCTCAGTCTCCTATTTAAAGTACTCGACGAATGTTCGGGTGCGCGTCTGTAAGATAGTCTATAGCTACAGAATAATTTCTCATTTTGACTAATGACGTATATATATATTCGGTGTTTTTTTTTCATAGAATGAGAATAGGTGACAAAGAGCGCATCGTCCATCTAATGGTAAGTGGATACTATGGGCCATAGAATGCAGATGCGTTGTAACTCCTGAGGGCAAAGATGGAATGCCTCGATTCCAGTTAAAGGAGTCTCCGGTTTTCTACACTCACCATACGAACATTATTATTAACAGCTTAATATTAGTATTTTATGCTGGTATTCTATGAGAGCGTGGTCCTTACATAGTCGTGCCGACGCACTCTTGCTACAAGTATAATACAGCTGCAGGATGGCTCTAATGCGTTCCAAAAGGTAATTAATATTATACAAAAGCACTTAAGTTAGAGGTATGTGTGAAGTTTTAAGAAATTAAATGACCATTTCAGTAAATTTATTACTTAAAAAATGTAAGAAGATTTATGTAGTGAATATTCATGCGCACTTGAAATTTCAAATAAATAAACGTAAAATATTATAAACTCTCACGTCTGTCATCCACAGGGGTAGGCAGAGACTATGGACTTGTATATGTCCATATATCTACGCATACATGCTCGTCGGTTAAAGGTCGTCATTGTCTATAAATCACCAATTTGGTCAATAAACTTCCATCTAAGGTGTCCCTTACCTTCTACTCTTTACTTTCCCCATTAATTCTTTAAAATTTTCCACACCATCAGTTCTTTCTTTATCCTCTTAACAATCTCTAGTAAACCACACTTTTCTCTTATCACACATTTCTTTCTCACCCTATCATTCAGTCACCTTTATCATATTTTTTACGACTGCATTTCAACAGGATTAATTTTACTCTCATGATTTTTTGTCGCAACCGACTTTCACTACCATACATTGAATAAAACATCAATGCAATTGCCATACTTGCCTTTTTTGACATATTCTGACTTCTTACAATAAAGTGAACATCTCATCTTGCGTTTACCCTTCTCTCTTTCTTGTCGTGTCTTCTTTCTAAAACCGTCACTTTCGTGTAACTATTAGAGATGGGCCGAATATGGATTTCACCGAGTACGAATATTCGGCCGAATGTTCGGTAAAACTTTTACCAAACCGAATATTCGGCCGAACTTTATTCGGCAGGATCACCTCGGTACATAACCAATTTATGTCAAACTTGTTACCGTAAAGTGCGCGAGATTAGCTCCGGTATCTGCCTCTCGTTCCCCCGCCACACGTGACATGTTATTGCATTATTTAGTACTGAGCAAATTACCGGTAGATGCTTATGTTTTGACCATTTTTGTGAGAATAAAAGTAATTCCTAGTGTTATTCTTAATGAAAATGGATAATTATGTGATAAAAATGAGTGGCAGGTGACAAACCATTTGGACTGATAAAGTTAAATGTACTATTTGCAATATTTATTTGTTTTACTACAAAAAAAATCAAGCTTTCTATTTGCTATACTTAATTGGAAATAAATCTACAGTGCCTCTCAAACATAATGCTATACAAGTAGATTTAACCATAAATAAAATATACTTAAGACATGCAAAATTACGAAAGACATGGTATTACTCAATTCGTACATTTAAATACAGTGGACACTTTGAGTACCACTTTAACGAATATTCTGTGATTTAGCCGAATATTCGGCCGAATACGAATATTCGGTAAAGCTGCTGAATATGCCGAATACCGAATATAAAACGAATTTTCGGCCCATCCCTAGTAACTATCATCTCGAACTCGTCTGCTATGTGGTCCTTCCTCGGTCGAGCCGACCCATTCGTGCTACAACTATACCACTAATTTAGCTGCATCCTACCACATAAATAATAATAACGGTGAGATGTACTACTTTTTTATTCTTAAATAAAAAATATCTTTTCACTACGAACAATTTTTCTGATTTTCTAAGATTTTCACTGGTATAATTTAGAAAGTTAATCTGCCACTCGGGGTCATGGTCTCCTTGCTACGTCACTGCCACTAGAAGAGTAACGTGATGTCCGGACATCTTAGCAACGAAGATGCAAGTGCTAAAAGTTGGCTTGTAGTCTACGTTGAGTCGAGTAAGAGGCAAATAATTCTCGAGAGTGCTATGAAGCTAGAGGTGAGACGTAAGAGCTTAGAACAGTCCCGAACGTTATAGCGCAGTTTGAAGCTAGAAGAAACAGGAGTTATTAAATGTACTGTATTGAGCTTTGAAAAGCAGCGGTCTGCAGCTGGCTTGGATGAGCTGCAGTCTGCCAACGATGTTTACTGGTGCGAATGGAAGGTTCTTGAGGACGATGACGAAAGCTGAGTTTTCCGAAGGTTTACCCTTTCAAATAAGGTTATAACAATAAATAATAAATATATGTTTATTTATATATCTATAAACTTACAAATAAAATTGAAATGTCTGTCTATATATAAATAATTACCCTTTATGTGTATAAGCAAATAATGACGTGAGCTCATCACGGGGTTATTTGCATGCCATTAAAACATGAATAAACATTTTTAATACTTTTTTTATTTAACTGGCTTTACGGCTCTGGGTTCTAGCCCTTCTGAGCCTATCATTTCTTTCGTAATCTGATTTTTTATATATTTTATGCTTCACAATATGCTGATGCGTCACATTGCCAAGTTTTAGGAGATTTTGACGACAGCTCAACCCAGCGGACAGTTGATGACGACAGCCACTCAAGTTCTTAAGGCACCCAAGCGATCAAAAAAATTTGAGGTTGATATCAACATCAAAGCACTTGTTTCATCGCTTTTTCTAATAGTTCACACGCGCAGACACTTAATTCACAAAATCGCATCACTTTTACGAATCAAAATCCACTTCAAACCATTATTCAAGCGACAAAACAGGAGCGACCATCCGTCGACTGCCAAGTTCCCGCCAAAACTCTTCATTTTTAATACTTTCGTCTGTCATTCTGTCTGGCCTAATCTTCGAAACGACTTCACCGACTGTGATGAAACTTCGTAAAAGATAGAGAGCTATGCCAGAGGAGTGATCTAGTCTATATTTTTTATGTGGTAGAGTCACGCTGCAGCTATACTATAGTTGTAGCACGTATTGTACGGCTCGACCAGGGCAGGATCACGCTCTCACAGAATACCAGCGTAATATAGCAGCGTAATGCTGCTACTGTGTTTGCTGCTGTGTGCTGTGAGTGTAGAGAACCGTAGACCCTTTTTACGGAAATCGAGGCATTCCATTTTAGTCCTCAAGGATGACAATGCAGTTGCATTTTGATCCTTAGTTGAGGGTAAATGTTTGTTTCTATGGGCCACAGTATCCACTTATCATCGGGTGGACTGTGTGCTCGCTTGTAACCCAATGCTTTAAAAACATATTGTAACCGCTTTTTTGTTCCGTCAGATATATTGTGAAATAGAAAATTGATGAAATAAATGGTTCATGATGATTATCTTACACCTAAATGGTGGCACATTAATAGATCAAACCCAAACGTAGCCGGGGTAGATTGCTAATAAATAAATATATTTATTTCATTTCAAAAAACATGTTAGTAATAGTTCTGCTAAACTACACAGCAACGTGTGATTCAGTTAATGCTATGATATCTACAATGGTTTATATAACGTAACATATTAAATACATAATGATTTCTTAAGTATGTTTACGAGAATACTACACGTTGAATGAAACTAGTTTAAATGACTTTATCGCGTTGTATTAACTTATTTTATATTCTGTGTAAATCGGACCATAGATTAATAATTATAAACTGAAGGTAGCCGTGGGTAGCTCTGACATTGAGACATCGAACATCTCAGGCACCCGTGACTATGGGCACGGTAATATTCAGTACAGTATTCCAACTTCATACAAACGGACGAAGCGAGAGCTATGCCTACGCGCCTCGATCTCGGCATGCGTTCGGCATGCAGACAGTCGAGACTGTGCCGCAGTGATGATTTTGTGAAATATATAAAAAAATAGAGGAAATAAATAATAGAATAGAAATAAAGAAATAATAAATCTGAACTTCTTTTAAAAACAAGCATATAAATTGTAAAGTAGTTGCAAGTATCCAATTAAAAGATATTCCTTTTCTCCACGTTGTCCATGTTTCCCAAAACAATTTTTAATTTATATTAGTTTTAGCTTTATATTAGAAAGCGGATTTTTTATATTTAAAAATCTAATAATAAAGCATTTCGTAAGTCTCAGCCCAGGTGCAAATATTTTTCGGTCGCAAATATTTAACCGACTTGTTATTCAAACATAAACATGGTTTTTTAATTAAATCTACCAATCAGAAAACGACACGCATTTTTATTGAACACTTCCTATTCAATTCACAAAGTACCTATTTTATTTGTTTATATAAAAGTATATTTACAATCATAAAACTAAATGGAAACACAAAGTAGGCAAATGTAAAAATGCTGGAGGCAGGCAGCCCTATCACATGTTTACGTGCTGCACGGCTGTAGGCATTTATTTGAAAGATACGGCCGAGTTACAATACTGTATATATAATATTACCGTGCTATGGGCGCTGTAAAGTACTCCAAACGTCGGGAATATGAAACAGGTTAATATAACTCTATAAAATCTGTAAAAATTGTTTCATTCAATATTAAATAAAAACATAAAAATGTATAAATATACCAAACTGAGTTTTAAAGCAATAGAATTAAGTATATCTGACAGTAATAACTTTAAACAAATCTTTGTGACAGACTTCTTAACCGGGAACGATGAAGTTTATGTTAAAGACGGTATTATATCTCCTCGTACTCGTAAAATTAAAGTGTCTGTTTGTTATATCAAAATAACTGCCTTTTATTGAGCTAAGGTTATTTGCATGCCGACATGAATAAACATTTTTAAAATTGTTGTCTGTCCGTCCAAGGTAATGTTCAGAATGGCTGAACCACAGAAATCTAAATATTAGGGCACCGGCACCCGTTTGTAATGAAACTTCACAAACAGATGGAAAGAAATACCATATAGCCTAAATGGTTTTATTTTTGGCTTTTTTTAAATACAAAAATTGATAACATGCAATAAAGGGTCTTGTAATATACATTAATAGATCCCACCATCGAAAAGCCGGGGCAGTTTACTGGTCACCTGGTCAGATATAAAATCTACGTGATAGCTCGCTACTTAGGTTAGATTTTTTTCCTGGACTCTCCAGATAACTGAAGTCTTCTTAGTTCTACTTCCCTAGTAGGCTTACTCTAAAATCGAGAAACGGGAATACCTGTTATTGGTTTCGTTAGGTAAGGTTTTTCTCACTTTTGTAAACATTTAATTAATAGCTATTACCATAATGTTAAGAAATTGTTTTAATAATTGTTTGAAATTAGGAATAGTTGGATCATTCATTTTTAGGTCCCATAGTGTTCTGAGTAAGTTATCTAATTTTTATATCAACTTTTCTTAGTTACACGCACAACACAACAATTTAGAAAAACTGTAAATTAAATTAAACAGAAAGTATGTTTTATATATTTTTGAAAGGTTGTCGTATAACGCCTTACACGATTATCTTTTTAGCTTTCCATTAACTACTCTATCTAGGCTAGTCACGTTTATATTTCAGTTTCTGAATGATTTAACTATCAAAATTTCAATTACCAATGTAAAATTACTGTTTGGGGGCGGTATATTAATATCCACTACTCAACATTTATATATATATATATATATATACATACATACCCGCCGTGCTTGACATACGGGTTTGCAACCACTGCGGTTATACTGCAACTGTAGCGAAATTCCCCCTAAGATACAATTTATGTGAGAGACCTATGTTCAGTAGTAGCCCTTTATAGGTTGTAATGGATGGAATGTATGGATGTAAAATATTCGTGATATAATGACGAACAACGAAGTAATTCCATTAGTGTTCCCTTTTGCAAAGGGCATGTAATACTAATTTAACGTTAGTAAACCAAATTCCACGCGAGCGAAACCGCGTGAAAAGCTAGTTCTCAACATAATGCGGTTTAAATACAAGTGTTAAATTTCGTGACAGCTCTGCACGAGTCGTCACGAGGCGCCCGGGGCCGTAGCATGAAGCCAGTGTTCTTAGAGTTCCATTACTGTTAATAATGACAAATGTGTAATGTATATAATATTGAAACCTTTAATGAACGGCGTAAACGTTTGTCTGTCACGTGCATTCATTTTCAAGAAATACGTTGGTCGGCTAATAGGAAAATCATTATGAAAAATACGTGTATAAGCCCTCCTTATTGCCATTAGCATTAACTAACTTCTGAATCGTGAGTTCTATGGTTGGCAACCCAATCAATGTAAATGCCGTAATAATATAAAAAAAAATATGTTGATTTTTATTTCCCATTGTATCGCAGGGGTTTGAAGTTGAGCTGACGACCTGGGACTCTTTTGCGAATATTAATGACTCTAAAATAACGTAATTATTATCAAAAAATGAGTTCTTTTATTTACGCGCATATTAGGACACTGAATGAAACTTTCAAGTTAAAAACTGACAGTAGATCGGGTTATCTAAACAATTCAGTCTTCCGTGGCACGGATACTGCAAAAGACTCGAAACGAAGGTCGTAAAGAATAAGTTAGTATAGACGAGATTGAATCTGTAAAAAGTAGTTTCATTTAATATTATCAGAAAAGTAAATTTTTTATTGCATTTGTAATTACTGTATCTTGTTAAAAATAAACCATTGGAAATAAAACTGGTATGTTTTATAAGCACTCTGTTGAGTCTTAATAAACAGTGAAACCTTAAAAATAATGAAAAAAATATCCGTCATGAATGTGGAATAGAAAGTTAAACATTATTGGTGATTATTGTAATATACGGAATTTTATTTCATTTAGCGCTCGACACGCATTTGCTATCTAACGATAACGACCATTCATTCAGCTTAACGGACATGGCACGCGTATTAGTCGCTCGCGCCTACGTATTTGTCCTTTGTACAAAAAAAAAAAAGAACCAGCTTTCCCGACAAGAGTTCTCAGTTTGTATTGTGTTAAAAGTTAAAAGTAAAGTTACAGCGTATATTATACGTCCCATTGCGGGGACTAGGCCTCCATTTAATTTCTGAGAGGGTTTTATGGCAAGAACGCCGCGTTGCCTTAATGCGCGTTGGTGAACTTCACAAATCTCTAAAATATTTTTATCTTATTTCTTGGACATGCAGGTTTCCTCAGGATTTTCTCCTCCACCGTCGAGCACGTGGTAAATCAGCACTTAAAATTACAATAAACAATTTAATTGGTGCCAGTGGGAATCGAACGGGGGGTTGCATGCGTACTCTGAAATTTACAGCGAGCGCTAAGCCTCTGATTTACCACGGCTCGAAAAAATAATTTTGGTGAATTTCTTTCCTGCATATCTTCACACACAACACGCACGCACACAAGCTCGCACCCCGCAATCCCCCCCCCCCCTTCACTCACACCCACACACAGGCAACTATGTGTGCACTGCAATAGTTCAAATAGGGCCGTAGCCCTGTGCGCACATTGCCATCAAGGAGACTAATCTTTGCTTTTCAGTAATAAAAGTTGTCTCTCATTTCAGGGGGTTTGGTATTAGCCGCACAAAAATAATTAAGCCGCATACTAATCCAGGCTGGCTTGTGGCAATTTATGTAAAGAAATAAGAACACAATTTATCTATATCTAATAAAACCATATGTGTTTTAAGCTAATGATTGCTTACCTATATTTACGCGAACACCATTCATTGAATAACACTATTTTTATGGATTATATCGCATTTAATGTTTACTTATTTTAAATTAAAAAACGTACCTGAAACGTCGTGATTAAAAAATAAGTAAAAATTCAACGCAGTAAAATCCGTATAAATGGTTTTATTCGATTAGTTTTAACATAATTAATAACTTACAAAAATATATCTAGGAAAGGTAACTTTGCATTTTAAACGCTTGGAATTAAAATCTAAAAATTAAAATTACTGATATATGAAAAACAGTCAAATATTTTAAGATTAAAGATCTGAAATCTTTATACGTTCCCTAGTCCAGTCATAATGGTCTCCGGTTCTCTACACTCACCATACGAAACACAAGCATTAAACTACTATTTTACGCTGGTATTCTGTGAGAGCGTGGTCCTTCCCCGGTCGAGCCGACCCATTCGTGCTACAACTATACTACTAATATAACTGCAGCATGGCTCTACCACGTACAATTACTAATTATTAAACGTGGTACAGCCATGCTGCAGTTATATAATTATATATATATATATATATATATATATATATATATATATATATATATATATATATATATATATATATATATATATATATATATATATATATATATATATATATTTGTAATTATTATTATTATTTTTAGCAGGCAAAAGCTATCCATTCATCCTTACAGCCTGGAAAAAGACACCGCTGTAGCTTGCATAGATTGCCTCAAAGGGAACTCATTTCCTATAATTCAGTTTTTCTGTCGCCTTTCACGACACCCACGGGACGATATAGGATAGCGGATATTCTTACACCGCCATTATACGGTAAGCAAAAGTTTGTTTGCTGTGGTTTGCTAGGTTTTGTAGATTCAAGTACGAACCCTTCATAGATAACACAGTACGTCTACCAGAGACAATTGAACCTGTTACAAAAGAAATTAATTTTTTTTAAATTTAATTTTAATTTTACTTCTTATTTTTTTCGTTAAACTAATTCAAAAACCTCACGATTTAAAAAAAATACTGCAACTTAAGTACTATAAAATACCTATAAACAACCGTACCCGGGCTGTGATGGTTGGCTGACGGCCACAGAGTAGTAGCATCGCTGTGGCTGCCCGATATCGATCGCAACTCGAAACACAGGCTTCCAAATAGGGAGACCTCAGCTCCCCAAATAGGCATCGTTCGGAACGCCGCCAGTCGACACACACAGCAACTATCGAGGACACAACATCGGCCCGACATTTTCCATTGTCCACACGTTTTTGCTCTCTCTTTGATGCTTATATAGCATCTTCATCGAGGACGCCTAGTGATAAACTTAAAGGCGATGTCATTGTACTGAATTGTACGTCATTAATGAGCTTGACTTTGCGGAGGCGTAGACTGAGCATTATAATTTCGAAGTTCCATACCATCTTCGACAGTGGGTGACATCCAATCAAATTTTTTTAAGAACAAGACACCTGCTTCGAATGCTTGCTTAATCTTCACTCGTATCTTATGTCGCCATTTATTTCTTTTCGCGGTGTGTTTAAAGTTAAAAAAAATATTACTACTTATAGTGAAACATAAAGTACAGCTCCACTAAAACGGTTTCATTGGTACATATATATATATATATATATATATATATATATATATATATATATTCTGCATTTTAGATCTATATTAAAAGGTGTTATAAACTAACAATATAATCGGAATCTCGGAAACGGCTCATTTTCATGAAATTTAGTGTCAATGGGGTTTCGGGGGCAATAAATCGATCTATCTGGGATTCATTTTTAGTAAATTTTATCAATATTTTTTTTCAAGTTCCCTTCTTTTGTGAGAAAATCTATTATTTCGAACCATTTTTTAAAAACACGAAATATTAAATTGAACTAATTGCACCCATAATTTTTTTTTAAATAACCAATTATGTTTTTCTATTATGTCGGTGAGATCTAAAAATATTATTTATATTTCATCAGTATGTCATTTTTATCTAAATTTTATTTCCAAAAAACACCATTTCCAAAAAAATCATCGGTCATCCAGGTACTCTATATTAAAACGTGTTAATAGGTTCTTTCTATACAAAGTAAAGGAAAAAGGAAAGTTATAGCCTATACACGAACTAATGCTGAGCACAGCTCAGAGCTGCGAGAGTTATGAAATTATAGTTTTTTTAATACCTGTGAGTTCAAAAAGTTCAATAAGAACAAAATGAATAAAATCTAAAAAAGAGGGATTATTGATAATTCACCATTTTTTTTAATTTGAAATTTCCGTCGTAAACCAATGCTACAAAGTCATGTCATATCAACGACGCGGATTAGGTGCCGCAAATAAACACACTTCTTTTTTTCGTCGTTACTATCCTTAAGTCGTTTTAAAATCGAATTGAAAGCCAGTGGAAGTGGATGCATATCAAAATACGTCGAAATCGGCACTCACCTTCAAACTAACTTACAAAATTATTATGATTCATTTCCGCCAATACTCGGAAAATAAGAAGCTTTTGAAAGTAGGTACCAATATGATAAACTTACTGAAGCATAATAAATAACTGACGAAGCTTGTTATAATAATGTTGGATCGAATAATGTTGGATGAAAAATGTTGGATCTAGTCTGATAATCAGAAATGTTCATTACAATGAGGGTACCCATTGGTGACAGGGGAGACCAAACCATGATCCTTACGGCAATTGAGTGAAAAGAAGCTGCTTGTGTTGCTGGACTCATGACGGCATTATTTGTTACAGCTTGTTGAGATCTGGTATAATTGGTATTGCAAATATCTACTGTCAGGAGTTCCAAATGATTATGGATACGTAGCTTTAGGTCGCTACACCACGTGAATGCTCGTCTACACTAGTAGATATATAATTTTTATACCATAAATTATTGTATTTATTTATTTATGTAAAAGGATAATTTTACAGAAATAACAAGGACCTAACAATAGAATATAAACCATTATCTTATTTACACCTCATACTTGTTAAGAATTAAGCTGCTGTTTGCAGTGCAATTGTTTAACTGGAGGGAATCAGTAGCCGATGATAATGAGTCCGCAACAGTGTTATGATTTTTTTTAAAAACGTTACCCTCACAATAGATTACTCTCCTGTATCGTGGATCGGTTTACAAACATAATTTGCACAAGGACACACATCCAAACCCGAATTATTTGTAGACCATACAAACACGTGTTCCGCGCGAGATTCGAACCCGCGTCCCACTGCGCCGCTACTCATTGCCAAGCCATTACGCCACGGAGCCGTCAAAATTATGATAATATTTTTAACCTAAAATAAGATATTAATAACAATGGATATCGACACAAAACTGATACTGCACAATATAATATAACGAAACCAGACGTCAAAATGAAGCCAACGGCCATTCATACGAGAGTTACACGCTGCTGCTCATAATATTTATAATACCTACTTTGTGAGCGGCTACCATAGTAATTTTTAGTCTTTGACAAAATATATAATTTTGAGATTGTAAATACAGTAGAAGCTTTGTATAAGCCTTACTACATATGTTTAGCGGCATTGAGTAATCGTCCGTGACTTAATACTATCACTTGCTGACCTCTAGTTACCCCTGTGGCGGACGTCAGTTGAGATAAATGCAAATAGTGGGCACGACTTGGCGCCGGGGTGAGTGGGCGCAGTCTAGCGGGTGGCTACACCCACCAGAGCCATCAACGCTTTAACATATTTCAAACTATTCAACGTTATCTTGGAACCAGAGACATTTATGTGACCGTTTCAGCTTAACCGTTATACATACATGATTTTTATTGCTTGATTGTAGCCTTGAAGATCGTTAGTTTTCAATGAAACGGGATGATGTCAATAACTTTGCTCCTGTCGCTCGTCTTTATTAATCCCAATTGATCGTCAATTGAAGCGAAATCCGACGATTTATATGCGTGGTGTATAAAACGATCGTTGGTTGGTGTTGGCAGATAGATAAATACAATCATCAGTCATCGTGAGAATGTGGTTTATTTTGTATACGTGCGGATTGTGCATGCATTCACGCTTATGTACCTGAGCTATCGCCGTATTGTATTTAAATGTGGGCGCTTTAGTTCATAGCGTCTAGTCGAGAGCGATTCGAAACCCTACACACTGATATTTGGTGAACTAAGGTAATAATATTCACAAAAAAACTCTTACTATATATTCTTTAACTAAGTGTAAAGTAGTTGTAAAGACATTAGTAGTTATTTTGCGATCATCCGCTAAATTAAATAAAATGATGTGTCTTCCCTAGTTTGAAGAGCGTTCGAAGAGCTCCCTCAATTGCGTGCACTAATCCCGTCACCACCAATCCCAGCAACACTACTCCCAACACCACTCTTCTAGGAAAGACCCACCATCGACGATAATACGATACGTGTTTCGCCTCTACACGAGGCATCTTCAGGTGATGTTGACTCTACGGCGACTGAACGCTAAGCATCTTAGCGGTCAGCCGCCATAGAGTCAATATCATCATTTATTTTAATGGATTTCCGCAAAGTAATGCCTGATTCTATCAATTATCTAAAGTAGTTGTTTCCATTATACTTCGTAAGCGATCCACAGCTGTATAATTTTGTGGAGCCACACTACAATAGATATAGCTCTCTTACAAGTAGGAAGGATCTGCCACAACGAATGTTTTTGCAGACGTGTTGGTAAATGTTGTATCAGATACTCCCTGTATGAGTGGTGCTTCTTGTCAAAAGTTTAAGTATTTTTTAATCAAACTTTTTAATCCTCATAAAAAAAATCCAAGTGTGCACACCCCAAACGCTCATGTAATATTTCAAAAGGATTACAGAAGTGATTATCGAAAGGAACCAGCTCTACATCTGCTCCATCCTGAAGATAGTGTAAAAAATTAGGTCGTCTCGAGATACCTTATGCACAGAGAATTTATGAACCTCAGAGTAAATGACATTTACGATATAATTTTTTATCGGACTTTTTTTTAATAATACTGGGTATTTTCAAATAAAAATCATCAGCATCAGGTTTATTCATTAGTGTTTGCTCTATCTAATCATGTGCTTTTCATAATATATTAGTGCGATGTAAAATAATAAACACGACTTCATGTGAGTGAAACGAGTGATTTTAAGAATTCTACAATAGAGCCCAACCACTCCGTTTCGCGGACAGGTTGCAAAAAAAAAAACATATTAAAATTCAGACTTCATATCATTTTAAACAATCTTTACTAAAATAACTAAAGTCCAGTAAACCACCACAGGCTATCACAACATATAATCGGATGATGCTTTTGTAGATTCCTTTACAGGTTTTAACAATAATGGATTCCATAGGTAAATCATGCGATTTTTTTATGTTCCAAAATCAATTTGGTTTTAATTTTTTTAAAACATTTTAAAAAATATAAAAAAGTTACTGTTATATTTGGCAGGTGGGTTGGCAAAAAAGAAAATGCTGGCCTCTCCTGTTTCATTCAGTATCCCCCTGTGGCCTCTTAACATTCACTTAGTATACCTAAAACTTATTTTAACTTATCAAACTTTTTACTTATATTGCGTGCGTTAATTTTTACCTAAAACTTATATACGTGCATAAAGACTAATAAATTAAATATTTAAATTATGCATGTTGAAAACTATTCCCAATAGGAAAAAAGACCTTAAAACTAAATACCTATCTGTTCGTATATCTCCACCGTCTATTAAAAAAGGTTTATAAATGTGTTCACATCGCGGTTATTGGAATAGACGCGCGTATCCACTCTAGTGTGACACGTCCGCGCATACTCTATGACCTCTATTGTAATAAGAAACCGAACGGTATAAAACATGCTGATATAAAATTACAATGTACATGTTATGTAATTTTATACATGTGATACTTATAATAATTTATGAATATTTTGTGATAATGTAATTGTGCTTTAACAGATGAATCGCAATCTTGGCTGTTCAATCTTTCTTACATACTTATAGTAGTAAACAAGTCAATGATTAAATATGTTACACAAATGACTCTTAAGGATCTTTTCGATATCACATTAGAATAAGCCAATTTTTTCTCAAAATGGCAACCTCGACTGTTTACCGCGCACCCTGTTGATTTACGGATAACGTTCTAGCAATCGATTGATGGCAGAAAACTATTCGAATATCCTTTACCCAAATTACAATAGAGAGATACAGTACAGCATTCCATAAGCGGACTGTAGGGCGGCCCATCGCTAGGTGTAATGACCTGGTACGGCACTCCTTGTGGGGCCTATGTTCATCACTGGACTTGTGAGAGGCTGATGATGATGAAATCATAATAATTGATTCACTCGTATAATATTTAATTTAAAAATGATTTTGAATATACTCCCAAGCAATTATACTTGTGTAAAGTTCACATAAACATAAGTTAACATTTTTAACATATTAAATATGTATGATGTTATTAAGAAAAAAAATCTTTGAGAATTTGATATAAATATATAATATTATAAATAATTGTATTAAAAAATCAGGAAAAAAATGTACACTTTAAATTAAAATTAGGTAATTTATGTTAAAGGTAGGTAGTTACGAAGATTCTGGTTCCAAATTTAAATTTTAATTAGGACGGTCAGGCGCAGAGGCACTCTGTCACCAAACACGTATAAATAACCCCTTTAGCAGTATGTCGCCATGCTTTCTTTAGCATGTCTACTATATGGCGCGCCTTTATTTTTAATATTTTTAAAAATAAGATAGGAAGTAAAAACTACGTTGCTACAGTACTAAGGTATGTGAGGGTAATACGAGTATGGTCAAAAACTAAAAGGAGGAAAGGGACAAAAGTACTAAGTCGTATACTGTAACTAATATATTAAGTAAAAAATAGCAAAAAAGCTTTGTCAATAATTAGGAACACTTTAAAAATTCTACTTATAAAAAAGTAACCACAATACACAATACTAAAATAGACCAAAATATTATAATGTCAATTGTCGCAAAAGGAAGTCGATAAAACAGCGCCCTTTCGACACTTTATTATTTGATTGACTGATGAAGAGCTATGGTATCACAGAGCCATCTATGCAATCAGGGCTATATATAGTTTTTGAGTTATAAGATAGTGACCTTATTAACCGGATGGCCACCTATTATGTAAATAATCACGTTACATTGGCGGTTTTAACAACTTATCGAAAATGATTTTTTAATTTTAAAATTAATTTCAATTTTAATATAATAAAAGAAAAATCTGATAAATTAATAGAAATCAACGTCGGGTGAGAACCATGGATGATGAAGAATTTCCAGTCCCGGGTCCCAGGGACCCGTAATATTTGGATTACTGTTGTATTTGTAATATTTGTAATGAGTTGTGGAGAAGTGAAAGTAATATCATAGTAGAGTATGAAAATAACACTGAAATAAATAATTAACTTGCTTTTTCCTAAGTTTGTTTCTTTTTGTTTTTTCCTTAACTTTTTGTCGTTGGTAGTCTTTTGATTGGAAATATAAAAAAATGTAACTAGCAAAAGTATCAATGGATCATTTTTCATTTACTGTGCTTGATTATATCTTATCCTGCTGAATCTAATGCGATAAACCTAATTTAGTCACAAAACAAATAACTGTCGTTCTACGTGGTACTGGTCAAATTTTCTATCTGAGAGTAAGTAGGAATTTAAAAATAATAAACAACAGTTGCATAAATAAATTTGATTTGCGACGCCATATTGTAGCATCAATTACGGTTGGTAAAGGTTGTCCTACCAAGGAGTTACGGAGCGTCGATTTTGTGAAAAAAAAAACTCTGGCCAAAGTTTATCAAGAGAAGCTTCTTAGTGATAAACTTTTCAAAAAAATCCGCAGACTTCCCAGCAGGATTCCGGTCACAAGGATAGAACAATTTGAACCGGGCTCGAGAACAATGTTCCGAACTTAACAAGAGCCGAAGACTTACTTTCTTCTAATGCTGATCTGAACTAGTTGGAAGACATGCTCAAGAAGTTTCTACAATATCGATTTTCTCAATAAATCTTTACAGCTATCAATTGGAAAAACGCAAAGGGAACAGTGCGTCAATCCATTCGTGACCACTGCTATTGTTTCCTTAAAAAGATATCCATTTTAATGTGTAACAAAACATATGGCCATACTAGGTAGAGACAAAATAATAGTTATTTTATTGTTGTGTGAAGGTAGAAATATCTCACAGTTTAAATGTTTACATGTTGTGTATTTTTAAGTAGATTTCATAGAAATCTGTTTCTTGCAATGAACATTACACGTTACTGCTACCTACTTATTCTTTGGCATTTAAAAGAGAACGTGCGGCAGAATTTTAAGTGTTCTTCAAAATTTACTTTAGAATAAGAAATACGGCATGTGACGAGAATAAGTTTAGACACCGTAAAGTTTAGAATGATTAAATAATATATGGTAAACATTGTGCACAAATACGAGCATATTTACAAGTTTTAATTGAATAAAACAAATCTAATGATATTTTTGTAGCGTCCACGAAGACAGGTCGTTTTGATCATGAAATAATACGAATTGTTATAATTGGCGACTCATGAATTAACTACTAATGATGACTAGACAGGCTTCCTCCAAATTAATACTTGTAATAATTTTCGCATTTAAAAGGCGGAATTTTTCGGATATTTTGTGATTTTTTCTAGCTCAGCGATACGCAGCGTAGGTGGTGGCACTATTAGGTTTTATTCGGTGCGAACCCGACTGCCTCTGTGAGAAGGCATTAGTCGTTTCCCTATAAAAAAAGGATACACATCACACCATCTGTTAAATTTTTATTCGATTAGAATCCGTAAAATTGTCTTAGATTAGATTTTATATTTATGAAGAAGGTATTGCAGCACATGTAGGTATAATATTAGAATAGTGTCCTATTGCTATAGCAATGAGGTATTTTTTATTGCCTATACTTTACTATTTGAGTACTGCGTAACATTATATTTGCAACTTGAGGTTAATCACTTATCCTATTTTCATTTTATTACATTCTTTATTACCTACTATTTTAAGTAGAATTTATTTTATAATTACATATTTTTTAATAATTATTTCTCAAAACCTTCAGTAACTTAAAACTCCTAACCTAAATACTTACCTCCATTAGCATAAATACCTTACCTATTATACATACATAAATATATAATAAATTACATATATACATATTTATTGTATATATATATATATATACATTAAATATGTGTGAAGTGATACAAGTATTTTTTAAAGACTGTAAATTACATCAAATTGTCTAAAATATTGAAAAGAAAATGCAAACATTTTTAAATAATCTTATAAAAAATCGAATCAAATAATTTGATATAACGAAAGATAATAAAAACATAAAAACGCATTCATATAATTTTTAATGAAATAGTTTTTATTTGATTCCATTAATATAAAGTTTTTAAATGGATATCGCACAAGCGAGGATAAAAAAGATTATGATAATATTATCCTCCTCTTCAGCAATATTCGCAATATGTAACTTTGGTTGTAATACAAACGAAACAAACCATTTTCTTAGATTTGATGTTGATTATAATAAACGGAAGATATCGACTACACTACATTATCGAGTTCGAGTAATGTACTACGTGCACACACTCAGGCACTCATCCCAACCTACTCGTGCGGAGGTTTGCTAGGTATAAGTTAGGAATCAAAATGCTGATGCGTTGCGTAAAGAAGGATTTCTGGATCTGTACTCTCAACATACGAAACACAGCAGTATTAAGCTGCTATTTTACACCGATATTCTGTGAGAGCGTGGTCCTTCTCCGGTCGAGCCGACCCATTTATGAAACAACCATAATATGTCCAAATATTTCGCACAAATGAAGGAAGAAAAATAAATAAACAAATAAAAAACATATTTAATGAAATCGTCAACGACACGCGTCAAAAATCAACACTAATTAATAATACTATATATATATATATATATATATATATATATATATATATATATATATATATATATATATATATATATATATATATATATATACATTAAATATGTGTGAAGTGATACAAGTATTTTTAAAGACTGTAAATTACATCCAATTGTCTAAAATATTGAAAAGAAAATGCAAACATTTTTAAAAATTCTTATAAAAAAATCGGATCGAATAATTTGATATAACGAAAGATAATACCTAGGTGGATTGAAAAGTACTCGGCCTAACACAGATCCATTCAATTCTAAAAATCAAATCTTGGGTAGATTTGATTTTTAGATTTCGAAACGTGTGCGATATTAGTTGTGATTTTATAAATTTATTAACAAAGTAATCGGACATAATTTCCGCGAATGGAGCAAATCGAGCAGCGTGCCGTCATTAAGTACCTCCATAAGAAGGGGCTATCATCAAACGCCATCCATGATGACATGGTCAGTACATTAGGCGATTGTGCTCTGTCATATTCATCCGTCAAAAAATGGATAGCAGAATTTAAGCGTGGTAGAGAGAGTGTGAAAGATGAACCCCGCTCTGGAAGGCCTTCGACGTCAACTACTGACGAAAATATTAAAAAAGTACTTGATTTAATAATGGGAGACCGCAGATTAAAAATTAGAGAGATAGCCGAGATTATAGGCATCTCTTATGAACGAACTCAAAACATCATTGTCAACGAGTTGGGTTTCCACAGGGTGTCTGCGAGGTGGGTTCCGCGACTGCTTTCAGTTGAACAAAAAAGGACGCGATTGACTATTTCACGCGACTGTTTGGAGTTATTTGAAGCCGATGCAGATGATTTTTTGAAACGTTTTGTTACTATGGACGAAACATGGGTTCATTACTGTACACCGGAAACAAAACAACAATCAAAACATTGGAGAAGACCTGGTTCACCACCCCCTAAAAAGGCTAAGTCGATTTTGTCGGCAAATAAGGTGATGGCTTCAGTATTCTGGGACTCGAAAGGTGTGATTATGATTGATTTTCTTGAAAGGGGTCAGACTATAAGCTCTGATTACTACTGCACCTTACTACGTCGTTTACGAGAGGAAATAAAAGAAAAACGTCGAGGAATGCTCAGAAGAAAAGTCCTGTTTCATCAAGATAACGCCCGTGTTCACACGTCAGTACAGTCAATGGCTGAAATTCACAACTGTGGCTTTGAACTATTACCGCATCCACCGTATTCACCTGATCTGGCACCATCAGACATCTTTATGTTCCCTAACCTAAAAAATCACTTGGGAGGTCAAAGATTTTCGACAAACGACGAGGCCAAAGCAGCTGTAGACGCATATTTTGACTCTAAGGAAGAATCATTTTTTTTCAACGGTCTAAATGCTTGGAAGGGGAGGTGGCAAAAGTGTATTGAACTTGATGGTGATTATGTAGAAAAATAAAAATATAACTGATTTAGTATGTGTTTATTTTCTTGGTTAGGCCGAGTACTTTTCAATCCACCCTCGTAAAAACATAAAAACGCATTCATATAATTTTTAATGAAATAGTTTTATTTGATTCCATTAATATAAAGTTTATATATATATATATATATATATATATATATATATATATATATATATATATATACATATATAAACATAAACCTTTTCAAGGATGTGCCTGCGGACATCCATAGCTGCGGTCCTCATTATCAGTTGAACCGCGTAGTGACGGTGCGGTATAAGAATTACCACTATGGAGTCATCCCGCGGGTGTCGTGAGAGGCGACAGGGGGAAACCAATCAGGACACGGGCAGCAGCGTCTTCCTGATAACGACGTAAATAAAAAAAATGCGGTTGTCAACCCAATTGCAAAGCGTGGCAAATATTTTATTTGTGCTGGCGGGTATTAAACCACATTACTTGCGTAGTGTGAATATCAATCACAGGCGCTTAGCCTCTAAGCAACAGCGGCTCATATACTACACTTTCTTAAAAAAAAAAAGTAAAGTTACAGCCTATATACGTCCCGCTGCTGGGCACAGGGCCCCCCTCATTTCTGAGAGGGTTTTAGGGCAAGGTAGTGTCCGCCGCGCTGCCCTAATGCGTGTTGGCGAACTTCACATGTTTTCGAAATATTATTTTTCTTATTCCTCAGACATGCAGGTTTCCTCACGATATTTTCCTTCACTGCCGAGCACGTGGTAAATCAGCACCTAAAATTGCATTTAACAATTTCATTGGTGCCGGCGGGGATCGAACTCGGGTTACTCGCGTTCTGTTATATTTACAGCGAGCGTTAACCATCTGAGCTACCACAGCTCTTAAATTTTTTTCTTTAAAAGGTAATAAATATATAAATCTTTATTTAGTTAAAAATTATAAAAGATTTTCTACACTTTACACTAAGTGTAATAAAAGTTTTCTTGCATAAGTTTGTAGGTATTCGTACATTCGCAGTTTTAAATTCAAGTTATCATTAGTAAGCATCATCATGCTTATTCTTTACTCGAACAGCTCACCAGGTAGTCTGGTTATACTAGTTCTGCAAAATAACTAATTACAGAAGGTTTACGTCCTTGTATACTCGTATATGCGTGCTGCCTGCATTGCTGCGCCGTATCGTGGACGTCATTTCACTGAGTTTATGGATATGAAATGGGAATATTTCTAAAGTAAATGAATGTTTACATCGCTATAGCAGCACAGGACGTTCTTTTGAGCATTCACGAAATGAATAATATTATTAATCTGATCAAACGCTTGCTTAAAACGGCTTCAAACGATTTATACTACAAATATGTTAATCGACAAAGTCAGTTACAAATATATAAAGTCCTTTGACGCATTTTTAAATTGCGCATGCATGTGTTTTGAGAACGGACTGAGTTAAAAACAACGACTAAAAACGTAAATAAAGACCGACGTTACGTTTGTCAGGACGCGCCCCTATAGTAAATGTTTCACGCCATATTGTACAAGTTTATTAAAGCGAATGTTGGCATATCTACTCACCCATTAATCTCCATAATATATAACTAAATGATCAAGTGAAATTATATTTAGCCCTGGAAACGAGGCTGAGCTCAGGCACGTCTCAGCGAATTTTGTTGCGTCCAAACAGACCACACTAGAACCTCAGGTTGAAAAGATCGAGCTTTTTTAATTTTTACCATAGGTACTCTGAGTGCCAAAATGCTGACATGAAGCTCCTTGCGAATATTTTCCACGTGAATTTCAATAAAAAAAATCTATTAATTACAGGCATATTTTTATTACAATGAAAAACAAAAATTAAAGTTAACCAATTTAATACAACAAAGATTATAATCCCTAACGAATTCTAGAATTCTATGAAGTACCTTAAAGCTTGAAATAACTCTGTCTGCTGGAATACAGTAGGGGGTGCCATACTGTTAAGCATCAGAAAAGGGTAAGAGTTTATTACCTAGTAACTACCTAAACGGATCACCAGAAAAGAAGCCTCTGAACTGACCATATATAATATACTATATATTTTATTATAAATCTGTATGCTTCCCTTCTATTTTTTACGTAGTAGAGACACGCTGCAGCTATATTATGGTTTTAGCACGAATGAGTCCGGTCGACCGAGGAAGGAGCACGTTCTCTCAGAATACGAACGTAGAATAGCAGCTCAATGCTGCTGTGTTTCGTGTGGGGAGTTTAGAGAACCGGTGACCCTTTTTACTGGAAACGAGGCATACCATCGTAGTCCTCAGGAGTGACAACGCATCTATTATCTATGAACGCATCTGCACTTTGATTCTTAATCGAAGATAAATGTAGATGTGGACTGTGTGCTCGTTTGTCACCACCATTCTATAAAAAAATATACTTATATAAAAAAAAAACCTTTGGAATGTAAAACACATAAAAACAAACACCAAAATAGAAGTGAATGTAGATATAGAATTTTATTCATGACTAATATATATACTCGTATATATTTATATATATATATATATATATATATATATATATATATATATATATATATATATATATATATATATAGTGTTTATATTATGAATATCTTTTATTTTGTTTTATTTTTTCATATTTAATTTGTAATTGAGATCACTATTAAGTGAAATAATTAATGATATTGAAATAAAAATACAAATCATAATTATAATACCTACTATTATAGTAAGCAGATAAATAATTTAAAAGTATTCGCTTTGAAGGACTATATGAGTTTATAATAAAGTAATATTTCATTTTGCATTCGCAGCTCTCAGTTACGAGTTCGTGTCTAGTTACGATAGTGGTATACTCGTAGGTTATCGCGAGGCTTTCTAGGCGCTGTGATAACGTAGTCACAAAACCATTAATGAGCGTACTAGCTCGGTGAAATCGCAGAGGAAAAATCTTAGGTTTATTAACATAGCAGTGTAGCAAGTTTATTCATAATTGGCGGTTCTTTCCCTCCCAGGCGCGGTGCGTTAATATCGCCCCGCCCCGCGCCTGGCACGAGCGTTGTTGTCGCAAATGCATCGCATCGCATTCATAATACATAGCAACGACGTCGACCCGGCTCGAACACAATTAAAATTTGCATTCCCTGGCTGATTGATAACTTTGTTGGATAGATGGGGCGGTATATGATTTGTGTGGGTGTTTAGCGATTATGTGTTTTACATTGTAATGCGTAGGTGGTAAAGATTTAAGGGGTCTGGAAAGTGGATATTAAACTGGAAAGTAAAATACCTACTAAGGTTCATTAACGTAAGATTTAAACTGTTTTGGTTATTGTTGAAAAATGGAAGAATACAAAATATTTTGTAGTGTCCTTATTCCTCTTGCTCTGGTTCCTTTCATTCGACTAATTCGATTACTATCGAATTATCGTATGTTGTCAACTACAAAGGAAATATTATAGTGCCTTTGATATGTAAATACAGAGATTCACCCATTCCAATTTGCTCGCAACATAACCAGGAAAAATTTATCTTTTTTGTGTAAATGCTGATTTCGATTGTGGTTCGAATTTTCGATTCGATTTGATTCTAATTCGATTCCAGGTCCTGCGGCGTAGTACCTAATACCTATCGACTTTTACCACGAATATACAATTTTTAACCATATTGTCACTTATATTGCAATTATCAACTACTAAATTTAAGTGACAAACGTATTTCTGTCTATAAAATTGTGTCGTATCTGTTTCTATTACAAAACCAGATGGAACTTCTTTTTTATTTGTGTTTTCATTAAATTAAATATTAGAAACCATGACTTGAGTTCCGCGCAGACAGCAGCTGTAATAGAAATGTTTCGAACTATATTAAGTTTGTTTTTGACAAAAAATAATGATTCGTAATTTGTTTTACGGTTTGCACTAGTCGGGAGAGTCAGATTTATTAGCTGTTAGTAAAAAAATATGCATTGCTGGCGTGCGCGTCTGGCGTGAAGGTGACACATCCAGTCGCAAAAATATGTTTTATTTTTTATGAGCTGCTAGAAGTAGTAATGTCATGTCTCAACATCCGTGGGATAATATACATTGAATTTATTATAATATGTAATATTTTGGTAAACTAGTTGGCTTGTGGCCATTATTTTCTATTCAAATTTCTATTATCAAATTAATCATATATTAATAGTAAAATACTTTCAGTTAACAAGAGACCCTCTGAAATTACGTTCGTTAGGTTTTAAAATGATAAAGAGAAATGAAAACGACGTAAATCATCGAAGTTATTTAAAACTATATGTTATCTATATATCGATAAATATTAACTTGATAATAAGTTTATTGTGCCTTTTTGATTACCGTTTTAATAGAAATATCGAATAACAATTTACAGAAATGTTTAAAACGTGATATTATCATGGTTGTAACCATACTCGCAGTAAAAAGATCTGATGATTATTAAAAATAATTAATCGCTTTACACATTTAGGCCGGTATTCAGAGACAAACTCGAGCTTAAACTCAAACTTTGTAAAATCATAGTTTCAGTCTAGATCACCAATTGACTCGGTAGAGTAGTAGTATGTTACATATTTTTGAGTTTTGTGAACAAAACACACATCAGAATAGGCTGTGTGGTTTAAGACCTATGCCTGCCTTAATTGGCAAATCGTAGTCAAATTAGATTTAAATTATGTATGATAATTTTTCCACACTTCGATAGGCTATAAGCTATAGTATATAGATATGAGTAAATTATTTTATTGATATGTATAAGTAGTCTTTATATTACAGATAAGTCTTTGAATGTATATTTGAAATTTTCTCTCAATACTGGTCCAAGACTTCCGTGCTACTGTAGGTTGTTGGTTGGTTTTTTTACAAGTTTCCAAATCATTCATTCACATGAAAATATCGGAGACTAACCTCTGTTGACACAGACAAACACAGTGTGTTTCGTTTTGGTAAGCTTGGCATGTAACAATAAAAATGATATTTATGTCTCCTAAAAACGGATTAAAATAGTCAAACACTAATATTCAATTCCGTTACCTACATACTCCTGACATGGTATTGCGCCTTTTTGAGAATAACGTTATTCTTAACATCTCATAATTCCGCACATCGTAAAACTGTCACAGTATAAGATTCTCGAAAATTAAAATCGGATAAAGATCATGTCGATAATCGAAATGCTTAATAAGGAAGAGGGAATGATTTGTATAATTTTTATGGTGTCTACTAATTAGTGCGATAATGTAAACGGCCCTTACTAAGCCATCTTGAATTTTAATCAGGATACGTTGGAAATGAACATATATAAGTTGAATTATATATATAGACATATGGAACGAGAAGAACCAGTCAGAATTGCGACAAGCGGGCGCCGGTCGCAGTCAATGAAGTCTACAACAATAAATAAAAGTTGAGGGAAACGAGAGTCTATTAATATGAAGTGAATTTATGCTGTTGTCGTACTAGCCGTTTTAGCTCTAGCCAAATCGTCCTTAATTACAACGCTATATTTTTACCAGACAAAATATATTTTATGCTATTTAAATCGAACATTGGAAACTAAAATGTTAGTTAATTGTCTTTCATATTCGCTTGTCCAGTTTGATTTTGTTGCTTTTAATTAATATGTTTTTAATGTTCTAAGCATAATTACAATTCCACCTGATGGTATGTATGATGGTGATGTAGCCTAAGATGGTAAAGCGCACTGACTTAATAAAAGCTTATTTACTCTGGCCTTGAAGTTATCCATATTGTAACTGATGGAAAGACAGATGCGGAAAACTTATTCGACTCCTTTGCTGTACACATTATAAACGATGTAGGAAATCGTTTGGTTTGAATGCGTGGTTGGTCAACAACGAAACGTTGGTAGAGACTGGCCGAAAGTGGTTGTCCGGTGGTAGAAAAAAGAGGAAGGAATTAAGTTATGCAATTCCTGCGCACACTCTCCAAAACGCATCTTGTAGAAAACTGAAAGGCTGGCTACTTTGTGCCTGTGTTTGGGTAAGATATGTTTTCTATAGGTTCGTGTCACCAATAAGGCTTTTAGCTGGCTTTTTCATTTAATCTAAACCTGCTAGGTGGCATTTTGCAACATCAGCCCATATACAGCAATACTCCATGCACGAGCGGACTTACGCCGTGTACAGCGTGAGCAGCTGTACCGCAAAGTACCGCCGCCTCTTTGGAGAACTCCTACTTTTTTTTTTTCAAGGACTCCTAGTTTCCTTGCAGCTGCTTTGGCCTTGGACTCAATGTATTTCCTGAAGTTTTTTTATGTAGCTATACACGTAGGAATATATCAAAAAGGATTTGGTCACATTGATCATTTTGTTAAGGATGAAATTGGGTTTCATTCGTATTCACGAAGTACACGCGTTTGGAGAACTCCAGAGAGAGTTAGCCGTCTACGGCATCCTCAGGAGATCCACTCATACCAAGGCGGGACAATCATGGTGTGGATAGGAATTCGTCTTGGTTGACGAACTCAGCTTGCTTAGATCTAAGGTCGCATGACTGCACAAAAATACCACGAGGATTTAGTAGAGCCTATCATTATCCCACACAGAATCTAAATGGGCTAGTCATTTTACTCATGAATGAAAATGAAAAAAGAGCCGTGGTAGCTCAGATGGTTAACGCTCGCTGTAAATATAATAGAGCGCGAGTAACCCGGGTTCGATCTCCGCCGGCACCAATGAAATTGTTAATTGAAATTTTAAGTGCTGATTTACCACGTGCTCGGCGGTGAAGGAAAACATCGTGAGGAAACCTGCATGTCTGAGGCATAAGAAAAAAAATATTTTTAAGACGTGAAGTTCGCCAACATGCATTGGGGCGGACACTTCCTTGCCCTAAAACCCTCTCAGAAATGAGGGGAGGGCTGTGCCCAGCTGTGGGACGTATATAGGCTGTAACTTTACTTTTTACTTTTATGGAAATGCTCCTTCCCGTACGGCGCGACTGGTGTCGGCCGCTCTCCGAGACCACGATATTCAAGTTTTGGATTGGCCTGCCCGCTCTTCTGACTTAAATCTTATCGAGCATGCCTGAGACATGTAATACAACGAAAAGTTTTAAGAGATTTCCTACCAAATTTGACGACGGAACAACAACTTTACGAAAATTAGCAAAGAACATGGGACCTCATACCGCAGCAAGGCATTGACAATTTAATTTTAATTACCTATGAACAATCGATGTCGACGTGTAATTAATGCAAATGATTATTAATAATTAGATTCTATAACATTTTTTTTTTCAATTTTAATTAAAATAATAGTTTTATAAGAAGAAATAAAGTTTTTTTATCATACTAATTTTCTAAGCAAGATGGCTTGTGAATAATTCCTTTTTGTGGATATCGTTTCTTGTTGTGTCCTTTTTGTCGTGGGTAAAACTTCATGGATTCCTTTGACTGCGGGGGCGTCATATACTCATGTTTACGTCGCAGCCTATATTTAAGACAAGCAACGATTTATTTAAATGTAACATTGTATTCCACGTCACTCGATCAGAATCTTAAAAAGAGAAGACAACCATATGCCTCATCATCGTCATCATCATTACAGCCCTTCACAAGTCCACTGCTGAACATAGGCCTCCCCCAAGTAATGCCACAAAGCACGGTCCTGAGCCACCTGCATCCATCGACTTCCTGCATATCTTACCAGGTCGTCACTCCATCTAGTGGGGGGTCGCCCTACACTACGCCTACCGGTACGAGGCTGCCACTCAAGAACCTTTCTTCCCCATCGGTTATCGGTTCTTCGAGCTATATGGCCGGCCCATTGCTACTTCAGCTTACTAATCCGTTGGGCTATATCGGTCACTCTGGTTTTACTGCGGATATCCTCATTTCTGAGTCTATCTCGCAGAGAAACTCCGAGCATAGCCCTCTCCATAGCTCGCTGAGCGACCTTGAGCGTCCTCATACGGCCAGCAGTAGCATTATGCTTACGTTAACGGTATCACGGTAAGCGTTTTCAATAATGTGACGTACATACTCCTCACGGTTACGTTTGGTTCATGATCATGACACAGAGTTAGAAAGGATATTATCATTGGTAAATTTGATTGATTCTCGTACGAGTATAATACTCGTATAATATATTATAGACTTAGGAAGAAGCGTCAACAGATGGAAGTGATAATGAAAGGAATGAGGAGGCCAGCAGCCGTCAATGTTGCTTGCCTTGAGAATTCCATTTACTTGTACAGTAAATAAAACTTTACCGACATTTTTATCAATGTAGCCGCATCTATAATTAAAGTAAAGGCTTTTATTGCTTATATAGAAAGAGTAATTACTGTTGCATTCAGGTGTGTTCGACTATATTAAGTTGTTGGTGCATTCTTGGAAATATTTTTATTAAGGCTTTTTTAAATATATGTTTATAACTTTGGGTAAAGCCGTACATATCAAAGGTATTTAACAAAAGAAAAATAATTGAAAATCACCTAAAAACAGATGAGCTGAATGCATTATTTTTTAATATAGACAATACGATGTGATTCCTCCGAGCTAGCAAAGGCACGTTACATTATGTATTACGTGCTTCAATTAAGGACAATAATTGTTGCCTGTACAATTGCATCATGAACCTAAACTTACCAGATGGCGGACAATTAGTCAATTATCCCGAACATTTAAAAAAGAACACAGGTCGTAGTACCGTTGTTATCATTTGAAAAGATACATTGCATTAGAAGGTACTTATGTTAATACTCTACTTTAATTTATAATTAATTTAATTAATTTACTTACTTAAAAGTGAGTGAACAAACCTTAAATTATTCAGGGATAGGTTTTTAATAACATTTTATTTATTTAACTTCATATATACATTAGATGTATATAGGCGGACTTTTAATGCCTGACCTGAGGCATTATCTGCCAGTTTACTTTAGAGTAGTGCAGAGATAAAAGAGGTAGGTGTAAGGTTCAATTCAAATATAAATATTATTATTTTTAGTATAATATAAATAGTATTATTGTTCTATTTTCAACTACCGTTCCCAACTCAACTCGACGGTCCCCAGGGTCAACCAATTTTTTGGATAGACGTATGATTATACTTTTATACTTATTACATTTTTAATGTCTTTATTAATTACCAATGTCCCTCTGACGATAACAATTGAAATTCTAATAACAGCATTAATCTTACTATGTATAAAAAAGGTTCATGCTAACCGATATTTAAACGGCGAATCTCACTATTATCCATCACTGTTAGCTACCGTGGAAAAAAAAATTGTCTGAGGGCACAAGGGATCTGTGACAGTGAACACCATAGAATACTATAATACATACATATTAGAACGGGGGAGTGGGCGGAGCCCACTTTTATTTGTTTTGACGTTGCAATCATTTTCAAATTTCGCATACAAATTATTTAGAAAATGCCAAATTGCACACTATTTACAAATAAATATGTATTAAAATTTAAAAAAAATATGTATTAAAGTGTAAAATGTCTAAATTTACTCAGTCTGTCAACACAGCGAATCGGGTTTGTGGTAGTGATAATACGACGTAATTGCTTATATGTGTGCTCCCGGCGACGCCGACCCTCGTACAAAAGAAGGTTGACAGCCATTCTATTGTGTATTATAGTATGGCCACAGTATAATAAATGTGGATTTATAGACTGTGGTATGGCTGTCAAACTCTATGGTGAACACTGATCGTCGAGCTCCAAAACGTCAAACAAGTATTGCATGACGACAAGCTGTAGATTCCCCGCCTACGTCATAGTGAACGAAGGAAGCCACAAATGAACGTGTGCCTGCCACCACGTATGTCAGAGGTGTCACGGACATGATTGGTTACAACTTATAGCGGGCTTTCATAAGAACATACTACTAGCCTCAAAAGAGAACTAGTTAGTTTTAATCACCTCAAGTGTAATATCCCTCTACAAGATGTGTTGTTGTTCAAGATTGATGGTGAATGTCGTTTCTCTTACTTAGGACAAACAAACACTGTCGCTTCGGGAAGTTTGCAGTCTGTCAACATCTTTAGAATTTTTCCAACCATTACATCAGATATAATAGTACATAACTAGAATCCGGTGTTACTTTTCCGAAATCCGTTATATTAAAGATGTTAAACATTAGTTAGGACAAACAAACACTGTCGCTTCGGGAAGTTTGCAGTCTGTCAACATCTTTAGAATTTTTCCAACCATCAGATATAATAGTACATAACTAGAATCCGGCGTTACTTTTCGGAAATCTGTTATATTAAAGATGTTAAACATTAGTTAGCTAAGATCTGCGTAATAATATAACATGAGTCTTACCAAGCCCGAATCTAAAATGGAATGCCTCTTTTCCAATAAAAATGAGTCTCCGGATCTCTACATTCACCATACGAAACAAAACAGCATCAAGCTGCTATTTTACGCTGGTAGTATGTGAGAGCGTGGTCCCTCCCCGGTCGAGCCGACCCATTCGTGCTACAACCATAATATAGCTGCAGCGTGACTCTACCACGTACCACCGAATTTTATATTATCAGTTGGATATTAGTTAATTACTTTTTAAAAATTTTATGCCTATTTAGGGCCATAAACCCTCGTAATAGAACATTGATGAGAGTGCAATCTCGAACTAAAAAACTGAACACGTTTTTATGATTGGTATAGATAGGTATTAAAATAGGAAATATTGTAATTAATAACATTAAATCCTAACCCAAGCATTAATAACTCACCATAATCTATAGTTAAAAGTCAAAGGTAGCCTCAGGTAAACTGACATCTGACCACATGAAACCCCTCATGACCATGGGTACGTGCAAATCACCTGAAACGTCAGTAAAATAAAGTTAAAATAAGTAAAATTAAGATAAGCATTAAATAAGCAAAAAGGTCGTGGGTTCAAATCCGCCATTCGACTACTGGCGTGAACCACTCGTAACACAAGCAATTTAAGCTTATCAGGAGTGGTTAAGGGGGATATTAGTAATGTTTATAGCATTAATATTCTTTAAAAAAATTAATTATATAGAAGAGATGTTCAGCAGTAGATTTGTGTACAAGACAAAATCTGTAAAATTAGTTTTATACAATTGAAATTTTTACATAAAATGTGTGTGGGTGCGATTCCGTCTAACTTCAAAATCAACTTTCGATTTTGTGACTAATACAGAAAAACTAATTAAAAAAATACATAAACAGCTTTTCCACGCGACTACATCCGCGTGGAATTTATTACCATAGGATTTCATGGGTTTTCTAATATATCCTTATAAACATCACCTATCTTACCTATCGTGCCTGTAGTGGAAGTCCAAGTCCCGTCAAAATCGGTCCAGCCATTTTGAAAATTAGCCGGAACGAACAGACAGACAGATGGACAGACACAAAAAATTTTGAAAATTGTTATGTTCATAAGTATAATTTCATGTGCGTTTAGTAAAAAGATGTTATTTTGACATTACTAACAGATAATTCAATTTTATTTATTTGTGTACGGATAAGGGCCTGCGCTCACAGACGGCACGGCATGGCAGGACGTAGCAAGGCATACTTCGGCATGCCGAAGGATCCTGTGGCATCTCGCGACATGTCAAGTGATTAAAGATGAGCTCGTGTATCAGGCGCTCGCGCGAATGCTGCGATCGCCGCTGCAACGGGCTGGATATTGTTTAAATTATTATTAGCAGTCACATTCCCTTAACAACATAAAGTAACCTATGCGTTGCGATGCCGTGACGTACCGCGGCATCCCAAAATGCTGTGACGTGCAGTAGCATGCCGTGGTGTCACCAAAGACGTCTCGGTCTATTTGTGTTGAAATAAAGGAATGTCAGTGCTAAGTTCATTAAAATACGGTCGAAAATCTTTTTTCCACGAAAAAAATCGTTCGACACGCCGTGCCATGCCGTGCCGTCTGTGAGCGCAGGCTCTAAGGGGCACATAGATATCTATATTTATCCTTGATAAAGAAATAAAACTTATGAAATGTGTGGTCGTCTCTGAGGACTAAGATGGATCGCCTCGAATCAAAACAATAAAAATTCTGCTGCTTTACGCTGGCGTTCTCTAAGAGCGTGTTCTTTACCCGGTCGAGCCGCCCTATTCGTGCTGTCACTTATAACATGGTTCTACCAAAAAATATTTCAAAAACTTAAATATGCTAGGGATTTTTGTTTTTGTTTAGTTTATGTTTACTTCACCTGCATCTGTTGCACTTTGATCGCTAAAAATCCATTCAAATGTATCAAACCCGAATACAATGGACTGACAGTGTCATATTTGTGTAAATGTATCTATGAAACTGTAATGTATTACAAAATCGCTTAAAGTAATTACATACATACGTAAATCCGTGACGATGTATAAAAATCAGTTAAGAATTGTATCATTTACTTACGACTTTTTGGAATGGCCTGTATTCAAAAAGTAGTAATAAGTCAAAAATTCTATGTTAAGACGACACATCGAAAAGGCTATGGCCGTACTGATCCGAGTGAATACATAATTTCTATAAAAACTTGTAAAAACGCCGTCATAAGGTCTAAAATTGCGTAGCGCCCGCGACGATTAAAAGCGCTTATAAATTGTCAGAATCTTAAAATATTTTTATTAAAAATTATTGATTTAAGTCATCAAAATAATGAGCAATAAAAATAATGAGCAAAAAAAGAATTATGGACATTGATGTTATGAATATATTTGAGTGATTCCCAAGCATATAAATAAGCATTAAGTAATTTCGTTGTAATTTCAACTGTAGTGATTTTTAGAGGTGTTTTCGCAAATAATTATGATCGAGTCAAAATTATACAATCGTGTTTTAGAACAATCAAACTCAAGATAAAGACATGAATTTATCTATATCAAAATTCCACTTTCGTTAGTGGTGTCGTAGTCCTATACTATTCGATGAAAGGAGGTGCATTTTTTCACGGTGTCGCCTTAAAAAGGCCTTTTTTAAAAAGGGGCTATTAAAATATTATAAGTTAACGTATATATTTATAAATATATTTAAGTCTCTATATTTATATGGATGCCTGAAGTATGGAGTTAATATATGTAAAAAATAACTAATTCTCCATATACAAATGCAAAATGACTGATTGGTCATCAGTACAAACGTATGCATAATGAATTTAAATTAATTAGTAATAATATAACAAATATAGCAGCCAATGTCCCTACTACTTCGAGTGCTTAGTCATAATAATTCTTAATTTATTTGATTAGCGTTTCCGCGAAATTCGAGAAGTATGGACCGTCCAGGTGCGGCGCGACTAAGAAAATTAATGAAACACTTCATTTATCTCGTTTTCTTGTTTTCCGTGTAATTAAAATAATATGCGTAGACGATTGCCTAAATGATTGTTGTCTAATCGATTACCCGGTGAGCAATAAAATCCAGCGAAAATTAATTGATGATTTAGCGTTGGCGTTGATAATTTTCGTAAGCTTTTTTAGCGTATTCGCTATTTTAATTCCCATACCATCTTTTCAAGTTCACATTGGGTCGGAAAGTTACGTTTAATTTTTAATTAGCAATTTTAGATATATATTATTCGAATAGAAATAATAAAATATTGACGTAACCGATTTATTATCTGCATTGCTGCATTATGAAATAAGCGAATCGTTAAATAAATGTCAAGGAAAAATATTACAGTAGGTAATAACATCTTTCGACAATCCCTTTTTGCGATGTTAATGGTTAATTGTTTTTTTTACCGATCGAAATGTGTAAAACGTTTTGTCTTTAGGTATGGGGTTCAACGTGTAGTGACGGTGTAAGAATATACACTACACCGTATCATTCCGTAAGTGTCGTAAGAGGCAATAGGGGGAATCAAATCAGGAGATGGGCAGCAGCGTAAGGACTAAAAAGACTGCAATTGCCAACCCGCTTGGCAAGCGTGGCAAATATTGCAAGTAGCCCCTACGAGGCAATCTATGGTGGAGACATATGTTGAGCTGTGTACTGTAATACCTAGGCTGTAACGGTGTAAGAGGTCAGTAAAACATTATCGTATGGTGGTGCCATAAGAGGCGCCATCAAACCCGTCCCGTACCAGCATAAGCGTAGGCAATGCCAGATGTTAACACTGCTGTAACCGATCGGACTACCAAGCGTGTCGATTATAGTAAATCTTCCCTTATATGTGAGAAACCCATGTACAGCAGTTGACAACCCGAACATTTTTTTTAATTTAACTGGCTTTACGGCTCTGGGTACTAGCTCTTCTGAGACATTTCTTACAGAATCTTCTTTTTATATATTTTTTCTTCACAATATAATGATGCGTCACTTTGCGAAGTTTTTAGGAGATTTTGACGACAGCTCAACTCAGCGGACTGTTAATGACGACAGCTACTCAAGTTCATAAGGCGCCCAAGCGATCAAATTAACTTGAGGTTTATATCAACATCAAAGCACTTGTTTCGTCGTTTTCTCTAATAGTTCACACGCGCAGACACTTAATTCACAAAATCACATCACTTTTACAAATTAAAACCCACTTCAAAACAGGAGCGACAGTCCGTCGACGGCTAAGTTCCCGCCAAAACTCAACAACCCGAACATGTCCCGCTTTGTCATGGCGGTGATAGCGTTACCATGGAGCTATCAAGAGGCGGTTAAGATAAAACAAAATGGGGGTTTATTCGTTGCGAATCTAGTACGACTCGTCCATTACATAACCGGTTATGTATGTATGTATTTCATTATCATCGGTTATGCGTATGAATTTACACAGGAAACAAAGGTTTGACGATTACACTTTCGTGTCATGTTTGTTTTTATCTTTAAAATATATTTTTATTAAAATAAGAATAAATACCTACATAAATATGTTAAAATCATCTTTATAATCACACCATTACCATTGTAAAAGTTCACTGCTAAACCTGGACCTCTATAGCAATTTTCCGAATAACTCACCAAGTGATCTGTGAGTACTCTCTCTATATTGCAATTTTATAATGTTATGTTATAAAGCAAATAAAAAACATTTTAAATTCCGAACGCGGGTGGTGTTGTCGTTGACGTATTAGCCCGGTTGATTAAATCGATGCGCAATAATTCTTATTAGCGGTAGCGATGGACACCTGTTGCTGACATCCGATACTCTCGCGTTTTACATAACCCGCGCCACGCCACAGGCCTCTCCAACACCTGAGGCGGCCTCAGAGTCTCGCTCTCCGCGCTGATCTGCTCTGACTCATGCGATCAAGGACTTATTAATAACCTAGTATAGTATTGTCAAATATTAGAAAATATTTCTTTTTCAATCTCCTATCCCGTGCAGTTAAATTCTGTCGGTAGAAATAACTTCGGATTTATTTTTATTTTTTAAATTGTAATTGAAATGATTATAAAAGATATTTTACAGTCTCTTTATGTGAAGGGTATTGACTATTGATATAGAATTAAACTTGTTAGCACAGGAACAGTGTGTGAGTCTCAAATTACTATGCGAGAGATAGTCCCCCATGATTGAAATGGTTATTTACAATTTTAAGTACTAGTAACCAGTATAATACGTGATAGGCGTGAAAGAAAATTTCGGTGAAGCCTGCATGCATGAGGAATTACAAATATTTCAAGTACATTATCATGCATGTCCTCCAATGCATCGAAATGCACGAAGGACTCCTCCCTATTCCTCCAGAAACAAAAAAAGGCATGTGCTCAGTGGTGGAAGTCATGTAGGCTCATACTATATTTAGTATTTATTAGGTTGATCAATACTCTAGTATTTATTTTTCAACGCAATCGCCTTTTAAACTAATACATCTTGATTGTCCTTTTGCAAGTTGGTTAAATCCATTGAAAAAAAAGACTTGATCCTGGGACTCGAAAAGAGCCTCTAAAGCACACATCACCTCGACGCCGTCGAATTTTGTACCAGCTGTTTCAGTTGAGTAAAAAGGTGAAAATCACTCTGAGCTAGGTCCGTAAAATATGGTGGGTTCAGCATCAATTGAAAAACAGCAGTTCGGATGGCAGCGACTGCTGCTATTTTTGATTGATTCTTGGGGTCAACTTCTATTTCCCAAAATACCTTGAGGTAATCATCCGTACCTCAACGCATTATTATGATGGAAAAGCACTCCAGCACGTAATTTTCCTCGATGATTACTTACTTCGCGTAATTTTTTGATTAATAATGCGTAATAATTTTCTAATTCTTGTCTCTCCTTTACTTAAATAGTCGATCATTGTTATACCTTCCGCGTACCAGAAGACAGAGGCCATTATTTTTCCAGCGGGCGCAGACACCTTGAATATATTGGCTGTCGGGGAAGATGGTCTTTTCCACACCTTGCTTTGGTTTTTCATCTCCGGATCGAAATGGTGCACCCACGTTTCGTTTACACTTACGAAACGAGCGCAAAAAGGATCTGGATCTTCTTCAATTATTGCTAAATTTATATGGCTTTGAAATGTCATCTTTTGATTTCTTTTTGCGTCTGTTTACATTCGAGGTAACAGCGTGCGGCCATATTTTTGAATTTTAAGGTATGAGTTAATATAAACTGATTTTTTAACTGTTTATTTAAACTGTTGTCACACATCGATCTACCTTAATAATTACTTCAATTTTTTAACGTTTTTTTAAAAAATTGAATTGGCCGTTGTTGGTCGCCAGGAGCGAGTGTCATTATTGCAGGCGGTTCTGCCGCGTTTAAATTCAGCGCACCAGTATATCAATGTAGATTAAGACGGAGTGTTGTCTGTGAAAGTAGACTGCAATTCTTCAATAACCCTTTTTGTAGAAAAATTTTTCAGGCAGAGATACTTAATAACCGCACGAAGTTTGAGTTTCCCAATTTTGAATACGAATCAAATTTCCGACAAATGTGATACTTGAAAAACAATTGGGTATTGTTTTCATTTTCTGACCTTGGCTACCAACGAAGTTAAGATTCGAAAATAATGGAACTCATTCTACAATTCATTGATAAGTGTCCTATTCCGAAAAGTTATTGATCAACCAATTTTTTTATAGAACTAGGGTGACAAACGAGCACACAGTCCACCTGACGGTAAGTGGATTCTGTGGCCCATAGACATCTTTTAACCTCAATTAAGAATCAAAATGCAGATGCGTTGTCACCCGTGAGGACTAAGATGTAATGCCTCGTTTCCAGTAAAACGGGTCTCCGGATTTCTGCACTCGCCATACGAAACACAGCAGTATTAAGCTGCTATTTTACGCTGGTATTCTGTGAGAGCGTGGTCCTTCTCCGGTCGAGCCGACCCATTCGTGCTACAACCATAATATAGCTGCAGCGTAGCTCTACCACGTATAAACTCTTTGTTTTACTCGTATACTATGTAGAAATTTTATAAGTCTCGTATAATGACAAATAAAGTTTCATAAAGAGGTAATTAATACCATGAGGTTTTATGAGTTTAATTAACATCTAAATGAGTTTGTCAGCTTTATCTTTTTAATGGCTATTTTGTTCACATTTAACTATTATTCTGTTAATTTATTACGTAATCGACAACAAAAAAATAATAATAAAATATTAAATTAATTAATTTTAATATAAAAAATAGTATACTATTATAATATAATATGATTCATGATTGCTGCAACCTTTAAATAATAGGCGAAAATAATGCGAAACGACATCAAGTCAAATTAGTTTAAAATATCACGCAATATCATTGAAAATTTAAATGTAAAAAGATACACTTTTTCAAAGTAAATATCGATATTAAACTAGTAAACACGTCTGCGCTGTATGTGTCGAAATACTCAGCTTAATGCTAATTCTGATCGAATAACTTATTCGCAGCCCACGCTCGAGAAATACGGCGCACGCCTCTTTCAACCCTTTTAAGTAGAGAATTTATTGAAGCAACTCGTGCATGCTTCAATGAACCCATCATATACTACTGACTCTTTGAAGTGAAACCTATACTTATTGCAACTACAACATGACAATGCTGTCCTAACCGTGAGGTCATGCACGCCACGGCTCAGATGTAACAAACGATCTCTTCGTACACACTTAGCGCTATTAAAACGCTTCGTTTGAAGTTTATAAAAAATAAGCCAGACGCACTGGAATTCACGATGTGACAAAGAGGTATTTTTGTTTATAGATATAAATTGGGTATGTTATTGCTCGCGCACCAACTAATTTATTGCGGTATTTTTGCGTCGCTCTCGGTGAATTTATCGATATTGGGTGTTATTTAAATAAATATCTGTATATTCGTATAATATATACAAATTTCCATAAACAGATCGTGAAAGAAGCATAAGATGTGCGACGAAGCTACTCCATTTCCCTGTCGAGCCACTTCTGGCAGGGTGCCAACGTTTCCGAGAAAACGCGGGAAGGTTACGCGATGTCTCGCCACGGTTTAATTGCATAAATCATACGCGAGATAATTTTTTTACGAATATTTAACGGATGCATAGATCTGTTGCATCATAAACATTTATTTATTTTTTATTTATTTAATCTTTATTATATACCTTATATATTAAGGATATAAAGGGCGGACTTAATGCAACATGAGCGAAAGTGTCGCATTTGAACGACTTTATTAATCTATATGTCGTCTATGCCAATTTGCTGCATTGGCACTACTTTCATAAAGAAACATACAATAATACTGATAACATTTGCCAAATAATGATATTTCAGTTCCACCAATGATATGATAATACTATCGTCATTATCAACAAGAACATCATTCATCATTCAATCAGTCCTTCACAAGTCTACTGCTGAGCATAGGCCTCCCACAAGAAATGCAACAAAGCACGGTCCTGAGCCGCCTGCATCCATCGACTTCCTCCATTTTTTACCAGGTCGTCATTCCGACTAGTTGCAGGCCGCCCTCACTACACTCCCCGGTACAATGCCGTCACTCGGGAACCTTTCTTCCGCGTCGGTTGTCAGTTTTTCGAGCTATATGAATGGACCCATTGCTTCAGCTTACTGATCCGTCGAGCTATGTCGGTTACTTTTTTTATAGGATAACAAACGAGCACACAGTCCACTTGATAGTAAGTGCTGCTGTGGTGTATACACACCTACATGTATCCTCGACTACGAATCAAAATGCAGATGCGTTGTCACCCGTGTGGACTAAGATGGAATGCCTCATTTCAAGTTAAAAGGGTATCCGGTTCTTTACACTCACCATACGAAACGCAGCAGCATTAAGCCGCTATATTACGCTGGTGTTCCGTGAGAGCGTGGTCCTTCCCCGGTCGAGCCGACCCATTCGTGCTACAACTATGCTACCAATATAACCGTAACCATAACATAGCTGCAACATGGCTCTACCACGTATAATCTAATAACTTTGGTTCTACTGTAAATATTCTCATTTCGAAGACTATCACACAAAGAAATTTCGCAAAGAGCCTTCTTTATAACTCCCTGAGCGACCATAAGCTTCTACATACACATATTCTACTCAGGTTCATATGACATAACTGGCAACGCGCACTCGTTTTGAGGTATCCCTTTTTATCAATTATGAGGTATACGTGACGAAAAGTGTCGTAAATTGAAAGTTGAGGTTAAAGTTGGCAATCAAGGTCATTTAAGACGTTAATAAAACTCGTAAAACTTCATAGTATTAATTACCACTTCATTAAACTTTACTTGTCATTATACGAAACTCATAAAATCTCTACATATTATAAAACGAAGTTATTTCCCTGTAGATATATTCTGTACGATTTTTAAGCTACGCAACGACGGACTTTGATGCGCTTTTAACAATAGGCAGAATGATTCAAGAGGAAGATGTATAATAGATGCATATATTTTGAGATCCAAAAATCGGCTGTGCAAAGCCGGGGCTGATCGCTAGTGTTTTTTATAAAAGTCGAGTCGTATCCGTCGATTCACCTTTCGGTCAAAGTTGGAATTAGACAAACATTCATGTCAACAGCTTTGAGCGTATTTAGTGAAACCACCGACATCGGTGAGACATGAACGATATGTCATATGTAACGTCTTATTTCTTGTCCATGTTCACCTATCCGTTGGGAGACACTATTGTGATCATAGAATACTATAATACACAATAGAATGGCTGTCAACCTTATTTTTTACGAGGATAGGCGTCGCCGGGAGCACACATATAAGCAATTACGTCATATTATGACTACTACAAACCCGATTTGCTGTGTTGATAAACAGATTTTAATACGTATTTATTTGTAAATAGCGTGCAATTTGGCATTTTCTAAATAATTTGCACGCGAAATTTGGAAACGGCTGTAACGTCAAAACACATCTCGTGTTGATATTTATACGTGTGAATTGACGTGTTAGTGACATTTTAGTGGCTACACGGGCTCCGCCCACTCCCCCGTTGTATTATTATTATTCACTCTTGTTTTTAATTTTTGAGGTATACGCTACGGGATGTGAAGTAATCTCTCAAATGAAATATTAAGCATTCGATAAATCTACTTAAAAGGCAAATCATTTCTGTCTATAAAATGTCACATGAATATGAGATCTGATTGTTGCATCCTTATCTAGCGCCCAAGCGCTGTCGCCGCCACCCTCCTTCCTTATTACATGAGACGTGATAAATAAGGGCGTTTCACACTTAAGACAAATTTAAATACATGGAATACACAGTGAACAGGTTTAAATTGTCTTAAAGATCGATTTGTTCTCACGCAACATGTCGCTGTTATCAGTACACTCGTGCAGCGAGGTTAATTAAATAGTTGAGTAAGAGAAAGATAGCACTGACGCCTATTTATAGAGGCCATCTTATCGACCTAAGACATCTGATAGCAAATCTAACATTCGGAATCGGTCACCCCATTTGTTACGTTATTACATTCATGTCTGATCTTACTTTATTGTTTACTGTTTCAGCTCTTGTATAATGTTGATGTAAGGATAATATATATGACTAGCCACTATATTCTATAGAAAAATGCCGAAACTATGCCGAATAGTTTTACAGTTTTCGGGACTTTTTGTATTGGTTTTTTATAGGATAAGGGTGACACCGAGCACATAGTCCACCCGATGGTAAGTGGTTACTGTGGCCCATAGACACACCTACATCTATCCTCGATTACGAATAAATGTTGATGCGCTGTCATAAGTGAGGACTAAGATGGAATAAATGCCTCGGTTCTAGTAAAAAGGGTCTCCGGTTCTCTACACTCACCATACGAAACGCAGCGTTGAGTTGCTATTTTATGTATTCCGTGAGAGCGCGGTCCTTCCCCGGCCGAGCCGACCCATTCCTGCTACAACTATACTATTTATATAGCTTTAGCATTGCTCTAACACGCATGTCTAAATAGGAAATTAAGGAAATACCAGCATGTAGTTCATCACCAGTAATAAAATTTTATAATTTCACTAGATGGCACCACCTTTTTGGCCATTTTTGTCGGCAGGCCAAAATGAAAGCCCATACTGTTAAAAAATTTGTGTCTTCTGACTTAGTTCCCAAGGCTGATAATGCATTTGTGAGTTTCCTTGTTAGAAGCAATTCACAGATGTTCACTCCTTGTGTTGCTCTCTATCACTTCGGAATGTTTCGTCACAATCGGTTATTTTTATAAAACAGGCATATACTTAAATTTTAATTATATGTATATTTTATATTTAAAGGGTGCCACTTTCAAATAGCAGTATAATACTGTCGACTTTACTATATTGGTCGCCACACACGGTCAGTTCGACTGATCATTCCAACTGATCAGTTCAAACTAGGAATGTTGATATTTTGTAAAATATCGGATTTTCTATATATCGATAAATATAAGTATATCGGTATCGGAGTTTTATATATAAGTATATTTATGGATATATCGAAAATCTGATATTTAAAAAAAATATCAAGATTCCTAGTTTGAACTGATCGGTTGGAATGATCAGTTGAACTGACCGTGTGTGTCATCCATATGAATGGCAGGTTCACGTAAATGGAACCTAAAAAAGGCTCCCAAATTTAGTAGCAAGTAAGTTGTCTTGATGCTCTAAGTATTTATGTAACTATAATAAACTTGTCTGAAGAACTAATACTCAATTACTTAATTGAATATGGTGTATAGGTTTTAGACCTTTCCATATCTAAGGTCTAAAAACTATAAAAGAGACAGGTATATGGAAAAGTTTAAGTTTGCCTCGCCGCAAAGGCGACTGCTACTAATTAAGTCATATATAATAATGTCCTACAAACCGAATTTCCGCCACGGCGGCCTGCCTCAACGGAGGCTAGCCATCGGCGCAGAACAGGATTATAGTTCCCGAGTGTATGCGCAAGCACAGGTGCACTCTCTATTCCCTTACACTCATAACCTGATGGGACGGTAAACTAACAACACCGGAGAGAGATCAGGCGCAGGACTAACTACTTTACATGCCTGCCGAGGCATGGGGGTGAGACACCGCCAACTTCCTAAATCCGGGCAGCTACTGGGAATTTCTTGATACTTTCTCAACTCTCAACTCAATAATTGATTTTTTAGCTCGACCCGGGATTCGAACCCAGGACCTCGTAATCAGAAGTCGTACTACTGCAACCACTAAGCAGTCTAAGTATAAGTCATATATATATATATATATATATATATATATATATATATATATATATATATATATATACATAATTATACGTATAAAAATACATATTAACTATACTATATTATTATTATCTAGATTAATCATTAGTCAAGTTTGTATTATAGTAGAAATAAAGGCTATTTTATGTATTTATTTATAGGTTTTAGAACTTATCAAGTTTAATGGAATTGCATAACGTAATATATGCGTAAGATAGAAACCGTTTCTACGCGCTGGTGGAGCGGGTTGTTTTCAATTACAGATGACCGCATTATTAGCATTTTTTATTTTTAGATTTATTACTGCAATTGCACTATGTTATTGCTCTTTATAATTATTGGAGCTTGTACTAATTTTGTGTAATCTTTTTATTGAATGCTGAGAACAGAAATACCAACGACCTTTATATTTAATCTAAAGCATCCAGGTCAGCTCAAATACACAAAAAAAAAATCATCCAAATCAATCAATTTCTTCGACAAATACACGAACATAAGAATAATTTTTTATTTTATATATGTATAATTAATTGTGCAAAGTAGTAGGGGAGACCGGGGACGGTTGACTACAGGGGCAGGTTGACTTACCGTCAATAACTCGATCTACCCGAAAGTGTTGCCTCATCCACCTAGGTGCAAGAAACCGTTAAGGAATTTTATGGAATGTTAAGGAACCCAGAACAAACAACAATCCTGTAAGACGCTAAACAATAAAATAAGGAATTAAAGATAATAGAAGGAAAATTTAAAGGGGTAGTGGAAAACAATCCGTTCTTGAGAGAAATAAAAAGAATATTGACGAAGAAGACAAAGGTGATGAGGATGATACATTTTGTTTCGAGTGCACTAAATTTTATAGATTGAAATGGATTCTGTGTACTACGCGCAAGTTGAGTTTTAAGTATTAAGTTGACAAATGCTAAAATGTTTTATTGGTTATCCTAATTTAAGGTTTATTATGTATATGTTTTTGATACATTATGTATATTATTACATAATGTGTCAAAATAGTAAATGTACATTAAAAAAGAAAACATACACACACACACACACACACACACACACACACACACACACAACATACAAAAAGTAAAATGTACAATATGTATATGGTTTATTATGATTGGATTTACAGGATTGAAAATATCATTTCAATACAAAAAATGATAATTACAAATACTTGTTATATTTTTTATCCTAATTATTCTTATAGTAAGGTATATAGTAAAGTTAGTCCCATTGCTGGGCACAGGCCTCACCTCATTTCTGGATTCATTAAGGAAGTTTCCGCCGCGCTGCCCCAATGCGTGTTGGCGAACTTCACATGTCTTCGAAATATTTTTTTCTTATTCCTCAGACATGCAGGTTTCCTCACGATGTTTTCCTTCACCGCCAAGCACGTGGTAAATCAGCACTTAAAATTGCAATTAACAATTTCACTGGTGCCGGCGGGGATCGAACCCGGGTTACTCGCGTTCTGTTATATTTACAGCGAATGTTAACCATCTGAGCTACCACGGCTCTTTTTATTTATTCCTATAATGTGCACTAATTATCTCATAGGTCAACTTACCCCTGGTGAAAAGTTAATCAACCCCGAGCATTGGGTAGGTTGACTAGTATTTCGCGTTCTACAAAATGAAGCTTGTGCACTACATCATAATTAATGGCAAGCTTTTTGTTATTTTTTTCAAAGGCTGAATAGTTTACCTATCATATGTAATGGGTTTTACGATAATATACACTAAAACAATGAAAACACAAGTGTCTTTACTGAAAATTGGTCAACCATCCCCGATCTCCCCTATATATGTGGACTTAATGCCACTGTTACGGTTCTGCAAGTTTTCGACGTGGGCGAAGCGATGTCGCACGTTAAATCTAGTATTAAATATGTTATACTTCAGGTGCTCCCATACAAATTTGAAGAAAAATTCTGCCCTAAAGGTGGTTAAATAGGGGATGACATTCTAGTTGTTAACTTAAGCCTGTAAGAAATAGTAACTTAATTTTCACGTAATAGCTTCTGGATTCTGGGCTTTCATTCTTCAAGATACTATAGGTTGACTTCTGAAGTTATAAGGAAGTTATGGGTTGGGTTTCAAATTAAGTCGCCTGTTTCGGTTTTTGAAGCACCCCCACGCGATTGTTGCTGGCGGAACAGCGTCGAAGTATTTTTAATTATTTTTGAAAAATATTGGTGAATGACTAACTAAACCTGAAATGGAACGTACATTTAACTACATTCTAACGTTTTTGACGTTGCATCTGTCAGTCATTTCAAAATATGTAAAATGAATCGCTCGGCCGGCCATTTTGTTGACAGTGACAGATATATACTTTACGTCATTCCGTTGCTTCCGAGTTTACTTGAACAAGCACCCTAACGTTTTTTCTGCCTCCTCTTGTTCGCTACCCCTCTGGACTCTTTTTTTACAAATGGTGGTAGCTATAAATTATATTTATATTTTAAAGTAATTATAAAAGTTAATATTTTGGTGTTTTATTGAGTGTAAAAGCGAGCGAAGCGAGCTCGGGACTCTTTTTTTTAGAAAAATGGCTCTGTCGCCGAAGTGATTATAACGCCCTGGTAGTTACAATAAAATTTTTAAATACGATAAATACTAACAAATAAACTCATTAATTACTTAATCTCTTATTTACAAACACATAAAGTTTTTTGGCATCATCTGATAAATGGTCTGATAAAATACTAAGTACAATCAATGACAAATGTAAAATACAATTTTTTCCTTTCAAACCGCACCCCGACTCGGACAAGTTAGGTTAGAATGGGATGGGTATGGAGTGTAGAAGTAAGGAGTACAGACTGTGTATTAAAAAGTGTCCAGTTAACCGTTAATTGTCATCTGCACGCACCTAGGTACGTGTAGGTATCGGGCCCCGGGGTATACCCCATTACCCGGATGTCATCATACCCCATTACTATGGGGCAGTCATTATTGAGCCTATCTTGGCATGGTTGTTGCTACATTAATGTGTTAATGTAGCCGGATAAGAATAATTTTCCCGTAGTTCACCGACTACGGGAAAGGGAGGTAATCTATAGAGGTAGTCAAAGTTGGCCTATCAGCGGCATTGAGGGTTGTTACTCGACTCTCTAATCACATATAGAGAGGAGTTCTCTTGGAAGAGGTCGCCCGTCCGGTGGCCGGGTGTGCAACGGCGCAAAACCGTTGAGGTGTTCGTGTGGCCCGTTATCGGCACGGTCGAACATGCCGCGCGCTAATCGGGCCACAAAGTCGTGGATACTCTCGACCTTTAAGTCGGCCGCTATCACGTCATTCCGGACGTAGCGACCTGCTCCGACGATCGTTCTTAGTGTCAGGTTCTGCTGGGCCTGTAGTCGCCGCCTCAGAGGGTCGCTCAGAAGTGCGTACCAGGCCGGTGCAGCGTAAGTAATGATGGTCCGGATATACATCTTGTATATCCGGAGCTTGGTTCGTAGTGGCAGCTTGGATGCCAGGACCGGCAAGAGCGTCGCCCGTGCACATCGGGCCCGGCGGACGACGAAGTCGACGTGCGCGGTCATGCGCAGTGTCCTGTCGATCCTGCACCCAAGGTAGGTTACAGCCTTCTGGTACGCAATCTCCTGGCCGTTGAGGGTCAGCGGAGGTGGAAAATTCCTGAGACGGCGAGTGAGCAGAGCGGTCGTCTTACCAACGTTGACGACCATCCTCCACTCATCCAGCCATGGTGGCAGCAGGTCCAGCAGACGCTGCATCTTGGCAGTGGCTATGTGGGCTCTTCTGGACGAAGTGAAATAGGCGCTATCGTCCGCAAATAGCGCCAGCTCGACGTCGTCCTCCCACTCTTGAAGCCTACCTGCCAGTGTCGGTATATCGTTGGTGTAAGCCGCGTACAGGACTGGAGACAAACAGCTGCCCTGTGGGACGCCGGCTTTGATGGATCTTGTTGCGGATTCGGCGTCCTCTACGCAGACGTAGAACTTCCTGTCTTCCAGGAAAGACGCTATTAGCCGCAATATAGCAGGAGGGACACTGGTCTGTTGTTCCAGCTTATATAATAGTCCTACGTGCCACACCCGGTCGAACGCCTTCTCGATATCGAGAAAGACGCCCAACGATATGCGGCCACGATTGTACTCTGCCGCAAGCAGGTGCAGCACTCTAGTCAGTTGTGTAACTGTGGAGTGACCCCTCCTGAATCCGTGCTGCTCCGCCCGAAGTTGGATGCACGGACGGAGACGTCTTAGCAGCAATCTTTCAAACAGTTTAGCTATATGTGGTAATAGCGTGATCGGCCTGTAGTTGGCAGCTCTACGCCTGTCCTTCCCGGGTTTCGGCAAGACGATGATTTTACCTTTTTTCCAGTCCTCCGGGAAGTGGGATGTCCGCAATATCCCATTGTAGAGTCGACCAAGCTCTACTATGACTCTATTGGGCAGCTGTCGGAGTGCAGCGTTGGTAATCCCGTCGTGCCCCGGCGCCTTCCTCGGTTGCAGGCAGGTTATTGTCCTCCGCAATTCAGCGGGGGAGATGAACCAGTCTCCTGCAAGAGTGGGCGCGGGCGACGACAGGAACTCCTGCACGCGACTTTCCTTCCGGGCATGAAGCTCCATGAACTCCGCACTTGCTGTGTTCGGCATAAATTGCTCCTCGAAGTGCTCGACTAGGATATCCGCTCTGCCCTTGGCATCGTAACATCGTTTGCCCGTGTTATCAGTCAGCGGGCACACGGGAGGTTTGGCTTTGGTTAGCTGTCGGTTTAGTCTGTAAAGCGATACGTCTTTCTCCTCCGCCTTCTGGATGCGCCGATCCCATGCGTCTCCTCTGAAGGCTTGGACTAAAACCGACAGTTCCTCCGTTAGGGTGTTCAACTGGGTTTTGATCCTGGGACAGCGAGTACGCGCCCAGAGCTTTCTCAGCGCTCTTTTGCGCTTGATCTGCACGCATATCTCACGCGGCAGATCATCTCGCCTTGCTGTAATCGGGACGACAGTAGAAGCCGCGTGGAGGGCTTCCTTGATGTTATTGGTGATTCTAGTCGCAGCGGCCTCTACGTCGTCCGCTGTGCTAATAGGTTGGTGTGCTGGAGGTCTCTGCTGGAGGTGTTGACAGTAGAGCCTCCAGTCGACACGGGTTTTAAAAGCTCTAGGCGGCGTAGTCACTGCCTTTAGGCCAAGGGTTATCAGTAACGGGAGGTGCTGTGAAGGGAGGTCGTACAGCACTTCTACCACTATCGGATAGTTGACGTTCCTAGTGAGCACGATGTCTAATACATCCGGGTGCCTCCTTGGGTCTGTAGGAACGTGTGTTGGTTCCTCGGGACCTAGAACGTCATACTGGTTCTTTTCAGCATCTTCGTATAGTTCACGACCCGGTGGGGTGATCACTCTGGACCCCCACGCCGGGTGTTTGGCGTTCAGGTCCCCGGCGATGATTACTGGTGCATCGCCTTCCATCACCGTCCGGATGTCTGAGGAGCAGAATGGAGTCCCTGGCGGGTGGTATGCTGCATATATCCTTAGTTCCTCGCCCGCCGCCTTCATTCTTATGCCGATTGAGCGCATTGTCTGGTAGGATGGTAGTTCCAGCTCCTGGTGGACGATGTCCCTCCTCACTAGAACCGCCGTCCCTCTGTAGGCGGCCCCTCGAGAAGTGACCTCGTCCCTTCTGTATATATGGTAGTTTGGCAGCTTTATGCGCGTCTTGGGATTCAGTATTGTTTCGCCCAGCAGTATAATATGTATGTTCTGTTGCTGGGCGACAGTGCGGAGTTCCTGCAGCTTCTGCTGTATTCCGTCCGGGTTCCAGTACATTAGGCGCAGGTTATTCTCCTCCATAGTGTCGGGCCAGGAGGTTTGCCAGCGCCTTCATAATTGCTGATATTGGATCAGTCCCGGCTCTGATGTCGGCCAGGACTTGAGTGCCGACCTCGATGGCAATACCAACTAATCGTTGGATTGCATCGGCTGTTTCGAGGCCGGCCGTCGGTGGTCTCCTTTCTGAAGGCGTTGGTGCTGGTCTCGGGCGTTGGACTTCTTGTTTGTGGGCAGAGCGTGCTCTGTGTGAGGGTCGGGCTCTCTCTTCTGGTGGAGCCATCTCCTGCACTCTACCCACGCCCTTTTCGGTAGTCTCCTTAATAACCTGCGCCTGAGGGGCTATTGGTCCAGGTGTCGGGGTAGAGGTAACAGCCCGAGGAGGCTGCGACTTCTTCCTGCTTCTCTCCCGCCTCCTCTTTTTTGAGGGCTGCCGTTCTGTGGCAGGATTGGCGGGAGGCTGCAGAGTCGCCCCGGTGGTTGCCCTTTCCTGTTCGGGTTCCACCGTTTCCTTGTGTAGTACGGGTGGGGGGGGGGGGGGGCTGGTTGTCTGCCCTTCCCCGTGACAGTAGCCCACCCGTCCTTTTGAATGGTAATGGCTTTAGGGCGACTCTGGGGGATCCTTTTCGGGTCCTCCGGGAGCAGCCCCGGTAAGGTTATCCCCTGTCTTCGTGCAGTCCTCCTCAGGACTGGGCAGCGGCGGTCATTTGCCGTGTGGTTCTTACCACAGTTGGCACATTTGGGATCCTCTTCCCTACCCCTAGGGCAAAGGCTTGCTATGTGCTCCCCGGCACAGCGCACACACCTCACTGGCCTGAAGCAGTTGGCAGAGGCATGCCCGAAGGCCTGGCATCTGTGGCATTGAGCCGGTCCTACCTTCCTTTGCCAGGCCTCGATGACGACTCCTCTCATAAAGAGGAGTTCGTCGATGTTGTATAGGTTCTGGAGCTGCTCCAGGTTCAGGTGGTCTAATTGGGCAAAGTAGATGCAGCCAGGTCTGCCTCTACGTGGTGGGATTGCCTTGACATACTTGATAGGGAAGCCTTTTGCCCTTATGGCCTCCTCTATGTCCTTGGTATCCGTGCCCATAGGTAGCCCCCGGATGCCCACCTTAGTGGGCTTATCCTCCTCCGGGGTATAGCAATACCAGGACAGGGTTGGTGTCTCCTTGCTCAGCTCCACCATATAGCGCTGCACTGTACGGAACTCGTTGGCGCTTTGCGGCGTGAACCGTACGCCTTTCCCGAACGGACGGGCATTCAAAGGGTGGCCCAACATTCTGTTGAGCTCCTTAAAATGCCTCGTCCAGTCCGGTAGGCATTCAGCTACTATTGGTGGATATCTTGCTTTTTCCTGGTCGGCAGGCTTCTCAATAGGCATTGCCACCGGTTGTGGTCGTGGCACTGCTGGTGCAGCTACCATATGGGCATAGCTGGTAGATGGTCGTTGACCATCGTCCTGCGGAAGCCCGGACGGGTTTGTAGTAGCCACTGGCGATGATCGGCCAGCGGATGCAGCCAGGGTTGCATAGGTGGTTGACCCCCAGCTGAAGGACTCTTCGCCCCCCTGCTCATACTGAGCCGACTCTCGGCTACGACGATCTGGTGATATAGAGCGAGGGGGGGGGTTGTGGTGGAGAAGGCGACTTCGGCGGTGATCTAAGCACCTTCTTCGTTGTCACCACCTGGTGGTACATTTCATCATCAGATGAAGATGGAGTTTCGTCGGACGACTGCTGGGAGCCAATCCGTTGTCTCTTCTCGAATAGAGAGGCTTCGGTCTCGGGTGGTGTGTGGCGTCTGGCCGTTTTCTTGGCCCGCTGTTGTTGGGGCGACGGTTCCTGCCTAACCGTGTGCTCAGACACGGCTGGCGTGAGCGCGACGCTCGTTGCGGGCTCTTTCTGCGGCGAGACGGGTTTCCGCATAGGGATATGGGAGAACGCTGGCACCGTTCTGGTGCGCTCCGGGTTCATTATATCCCTAATTACAAGAGGTCTCTCCAACACTCCCTTCTTATCCGGTGGCTTTTTAGACTTGGGGGGTGGTTCCCCCTTGTCCCTACCTGACATGCTGAATTATTATCTAGCTTGTCGGTTGTAATCTATGTGGCCCTATCTATATAAAATGGTGAGATTATGTAGGTGACTATCTTCACTTTGGGCACTGCCTACCCCTTTTGTCAACAAAAGGGTTGGGGGAAGTGCGACGGTGGCACTTTACACGCGACTAGGCACAGGATGCACGATACGCATAAAGTGCCAAGAATCAACTAGGGGCCGGTGACCTCGACGCCTCACGGAATCACGGGACTCAACGTGGGCGGAGTTTGTCGTACCGGCGGTTATTTGCAGCCACTGTAAAACTGCAAGTAACGCACACCTAGGAGATCCTTAGTGTCCAGTTAAATAAGGGTGGCGCCACTATAGCTACGGGCTAAATTTTAAAGAACGTGCCGAAAAATATTAGTGGGATAGACGACTTTTTCGAGATTAAAATTTACCAAATAAAGTTATTTTAGATTTTAGAGCTACTGAGCAGTTTAGCAGCACACTTCAAACCGTTGACAACTGTAAGTTTATTTCATCCCAACAGCTACTGCAGCGCTGTTGTGAAGAGTTTTTGAGCTGTTATTTACTGCTTACAGATGGCCACTTTTTCAACTATTCTACTATGGGAATTGGTACTCCTTACTTCTACATTCTATAGGGATGCGTCTATTCGCTCGCTCACTCGACCCCGCCATCCCCTTCCTGATTATTTATTTATAAGTCACTCAGAAGTAGGAGCTTCGCTAAGCGGGCCTCCGTCGACCGGACTTCCATTGACTACGCCACGTTGAGTGGCGTGGAGCTTCCCTCCCCCAGCTCTCTCCCCACATAAATCAGGTTAATGTTGTCAAAAAATTACGAAACATGACCTCGATTTATATAAATTTATAAAAAAAAACTGAGCACGTCCGGCAGGGAAGGGTGAGTCAACAACTCCCCGCTTCCCCTCCATAATTCCCCACCCCCTAATTCAGGGGACCCTGTCAAACCTTACCCGCAATTACTTTGTTCTCTTTCGTTCTTTAAAGTAGTTGCTAATGACATTAAAGTTTTTCATTTAAACGACAAAAAATCAAGACACTAAAAATATACTTCTTGTAAAAATTAAGCCTTAATAGTTGCTCGTGGTCCGAATTATAGGAAGGTATATCAAATAATTTATTGTCATTACATCAATTTACTGTAGATACGAGAGTGCAAAACGTAATCTAGCGCTAAGAGTGTTGATGTGCTCATTTCTGCTTATTGCTAATTTTGTTCAACTGCTAGATGATAGGATAAACTTTCTATTCGAGTAATTTAGTCAATAAGTAAAATGTAGATACACGACGGGAAAGTTTGTGAAATTGAAGTCAGGTCAAAGAAATTGAAATAAAACGATTATTTATTACGATGTATTCTGTATTAAGTTTTATTTAATTATGCCTAAATTACACAAGTTTGATGACCAGTTTATATATTAGAGCACAAATAACTATGCTCTAACATATAAACTGGTACACCCTGTAGCCACTTTTCAAGCACTATCAACAGGTATAACTGCAGGTTCAAGCCTTACGCAGATCTAACACTTCGTATTTAATTTGGTAAATAATTCAAGCAATATAAATTGTATGTTTTCCATGAATTGCGACTAGATCAAAACTTACTTAGGTATTCAATTATTTTCCGTTTAATATTGACGTAATTTAATGTAGACAGAGAGATAAAGAGAGAGAGAGAGAGGGAGAGAAAGATAGAGAGAGATAGAGAGAGATAGAGAGAGAGAGAGAAAAGTAGTGACCTTAGAGTAATTACATAGGTTTCTAGTAATTACTCTGAGGTTGTGCCGTATGTATCAGTATTTTGATTTATGAGGTCAGTTAAAAGTTCTTTCGTTACGAGCGTGCGTCGGGGTAAGGTGTTATGCGTGCCTGATACGCTCTTGTGTCAGTGTCTTGAGTGGTAGCTTCACCATACACTCGGAACGCCCTACCAAGCTAAACACTTGTCACTCGGCTTCTACACTGACACTACACAATAAGTCGCTACGCCGGACTTGTTGGGCATACATTATTATACAGTTTGTGTAATTAGCACACCCATCTAATCTATGGGACAGCCCACTGTACGTTCGTAGTTGTGTTTCTAAACTTACAAGCAATGTTCTTATGTTATGTATTCTTGTTACAGAATGCCAATTCGGAAAGCAAGCAAAGGAGCTCGGCTCCACATGGTTTGCGGACCTCGGCCCGCCTTTCGGGGTAATGTACTGCATCAAATGTGAGTGTATTTCGGTGAGTATGAGTCAATACTACTACCATTTATTATTAACACGGTAAAAAAGACAAATGTAATACAAAAACCTGTTTTGTTACAAACGCAGTTGGTTACAAAAAGTTCATCAATATAGAAAACTTCGCTAACGCTTCTCCACAATGTAAATTTTTTCGTTATCAAATAATATGTTTCTATGCCAATGATTTTTTTGAGCCATCTATCATATTCATGTAACATCAAAATGGCGCAAAAAATCTAAAGGCTTCCAATAGACAGTGATGACACTATTTACTCGAAACGAGGCATTCCATTTTGGTCCTCAGGGATGATAACGGATCTGTATTTTTTCATAGATGTATATGGGCTACACGTTACGGTATCCAGTTACCATCGGGTGGACTGACCCTTATTCATAAAAAAATCCCGTTACGCAAGACTTAAAATACGCAGGTCAGTGACGGGCAGATTTTTCGTTTTATTGTATTATGGATAAATTTGATAAATCTAATCTAATCAATTAATTGTAAGTAAGGAAGCAGCTATACAGATATAGGTAGCTAAGAATTGCGTTTCTGGTTGTTAAGGTGCAGAAAAAGCGTCGTGTAGTGGCTAAGGTTCACTGCAGAAACATCAAAAATGAATGTCCGGAGCCTTCGTGCGACACTCCTGTACTGCTGCCGGGCAGATGCTGCAAAACTTGCCCAGGAGACGTTGATTGTAAGTGAATATTAATGAAATACACTATCTTGTTGCTGTAAATTTACAGAAATGCTTTAAAAATGATTTAAAAGATATTTCAGCGTCATAATTTGCCTAGTTATTGTTAATATTTTGTCCATTTCCAACCTTTAAAAGTAAGCGGTAAGGTGATAACATTAAGCAAAACATTTAATTCCTTCGTTCTCTTTCCACCTACCGTATTATCAGACTATAGTTGGGTGGTGCCGTACATTCGAGTAAAACGATTTTCTTCGTTCGTAATGCATTATTTTGACATTCTTGATTTGTTGTAGCTCAGTGGCTAAGTGCTCGGTGTAAATTTCACAGTACGCGGGCAACCTGGGTACGATCCCCGTCAGTACCAATAAAATTTCAATTTCACCAACAAATTCACCAACATGTTCTTTGGCGAAGGAAAACATCGTGAGGAAATGTGCATGTCTGAGAAATAAGCAAAAAGATATTTCTAAGACATTTGAAGTTCGCCAAATACATATTGGGACAGCCTGGCGGATATTTTCTTACCGGGAAACCCTTTTCGAGGAGGCCTGCATAGACCTATATAGGCTGTAACTTTAACTTTCTTGATTCACCGCTGGATAAAGGATTTGAAATCATGCGTACATTGCATATAATGTAATCTCAAATATTGTAGTGGTGACGTATGAGAGTCCACTGCCCTGTATAATCTAGCGGGTTTTGTAACAGGCCACAAAGGAAAACTGAAAGAGAGATGTTGCGTAGCACCTTCCATATAACAACTCAATATTAATGAAAAGAAACAGGCCAATTTAGAGTCGGGCCTCAGTATATTAGGTCTCTCCGTACATATTGTGACCAATTAACTTATAAATAACTAGTAGTTCTTAGATGCCTTAAGCGCGAAGCGCATAGGTATGTTCTACTAGTGCCTAAAAATCAAGAATCCAACGTTTTGTTGCAAGAAATCGTTAATAGTGGTACCACCAATTTTCGGAAGAGTGGTCAAACGAGCATGCGGCTTACCTGATGGCTATTGACTATCGCCGCCCATGGACAACTTCAACATCAGGGGAATTGTAAATGCGTTGCCGGTTTTTTAAAAAAGAGTAGGCTCTTACCTTGAAGGTCCCTAAGTCGTATCGGTCCGGAAAAATCCCTCGTGGCAGTCGATTTCATAAGGAAGTTGTGCGTGGGAGAAAACCTTCTTATAAACCGCACAGTGGTGGAGCTCCAATCATCCAGGTGGAATGGATGGTATCGAATGGATGGTATCGCGAGTTTTGTTGCGATGTGCAATGGTGAAAATGAGCGGCTGGAGTTAGTCCGAACAATTTCTTAGAGCACTCGCCGTGGTAGAAGCGATAAAATACGCAAAGGGATCCAACATCTCTTCGCAGTGCCAGTGAGTAAAGCCAATCAGAAAGAGCTAGGTCACCAACGATTCAAGCCTCTCAGCGCTGGATCAAATAGAAGGAGCTAGTACTGGGGAGCTTAAGTTCAGACATGGGAATATTAATCCATGTGAGGCAGAACCTACGCCTTGTAAAGTTGCAAGCGGTGTGCTGGCATGAAATATTGTCCCGCTCTGCTGAGCACGCAAAGCTTTTTAGAGGCACGTTTGGCCTTCTCTTTCAAGTGACCGCGAAACCGCACGTCACTCGATATGTTGACGCCGAGGATTTCGATACTGGTTGAGGTAACGAGGGGTGTGCCCTGAAATTGAGGACATACAATAAAGAGGTTCTTTTTGCGGTAAACTCACAGTCTTGTGTCGTCTGGGGATTAAAATGGACTAGATTTAGTCGCCGCCAGTCCGAGTCCTAGCCAGATGGATTACTAAGCATAAGAAGTCCCACCAATTAGTAAAAAGTTAAGTAAATTATGTAGTTAGTTGTATTTCTATTACTCATCTCAAATAAGCTGAAATCATTATATAAGGAGTGCTTCAAGACAATATCCGTATAAAATTCGTCTTACGCCCTTTTTTATGTTCACACTTGTTTTTTTTTTCACCTTTAATTTATGAAGACAAACCGAATCGGAACGTGTGGTGGACTATTTGTCCGCCAAAATATTCCAGTGCGTGTTAGCGGACGTCACACGTTCTTACAATACATTTTTTTTATTTTGCATATAATAGGTGTTTAAGCAGTACCGTGTGGTTGCGAAGTAACATTATCCCTCTCCCCATCAGTAGCGACTATGAAAAATGTCTGAAAAATCTTATTTGCTTCATTTCATTAGTGCTGTCGAGGACAGAGTACCGACCGATTGCTCGCGATCTATCAAATTGAAGCGTAAGCTTACACCTTGAGCTACTTTTTGTATATAAATTTATGTAGAATTTTTAGAGGCATTTTACATACATATTACAACATCGTCAAACGTCTTAAGCCCAGAACAGTTATATAACACAATTATTATTATACTTATATTAGCCTACTTTACTACTCCCATAATTCGTTTTGGCCTATGAAACCAAAATTTCTTTAACTCTTGCTGAAGCATGTCAACAATTTTAATTTTTTCGCTTATTGAGCGAAATAGATAAAATTTTTACAAGGCAATGTTTGGAGAGTAAGGAGCGAGTGGAGCGTTGTAAAGCGAGGAATTCCCATCCCAGTGAATGTATTTTTACATGTGTTGTCTTTGAAATATATGGCGTCTCATTACCGTGATGATGTAAGATTAATCTCATCCCGGTAGCTACATAAAGTAGCTACTTTTTAATACGTTCCATAATTTTACAACTGATTGAAATATTTTTCAGCGGTAATAGCTGTTTTTTCATAATCCCTTGTTCTATTAGATACTGAACAACCGCTTTATTTGCTGTGAAGCTAACTTCGATGTTAAGAAAGCGCGGGCTCTGATGGTTTCAGTAAAGTTTCTTTCTTGATTTATTTTTTGAGACAATTTGCTATTCATCGCCCCTAACTAATCTATACAAAAATTATTCAATTTAGTAACGAGCAAGATATGAATGAAAAAACATATTTCTCTTTTTAAACAAAACTGACGTAAGTTTCGGTAGATATAATTGTATTAAATGTATTTTCGTGAGAACTTACTAACAATAAGTTTTTAGCTTAATTAAAAAAAAAATTTCGTGTGAATTGGACAAACGTGGTTCTTTACAAAAAACTGTTTTTTCTACGATTTTCGCTTGGTATCTTCGTTCATATCCATAAACAAGGTTGAGCTCACTAGCCTAACATGAAATTATGTTCAAACATGAAATTAAAACAAAAACTAAAACTTCTCGTCTAAATATATATTATACTTTAAGTAATAATTAATACTCGAAACTACTTCATTTACATGTGACACGTGAAATCCAACGACTAATTGCTCTCAGAAAATAGGGCAGGGCTGGGCCCAGCAGCTAGGCATTATAGTCTGCAATTTTGCTTTTCTAGTCATGCTTATTTACCTGTACATTAGTTCCCCCCAACCCCCGATACAGTTGTGGGAAAGGGACATGGGTGTTTTGGGACCTCAGTAAGTGTGGTTAATTATTCGATACATTTTGTCTTAGCACCCATCTTATCATAATTTCTATACAATACGAAAAAAATCTCCATATAATCTAACGCATTTTTGAATATGATAAGGAAGATATAAGTAAGTCAGATATGGATCAGGAAGATTTTTCTAACCAGCCTTCAATACTCGTCACGATGACCTGTCGTTTTAAAACAAGTTTTTAAATTGATGATTTCATTTTATTTTAATGCATTAATGGATGTCATTTGTTTTGTTTACTGTTATTTTTTCAGTTTGACAACTCTGTTACTAACTAACTCCTGAATATTTATGCACCGAAACATTTTATTGTCTATGAAAACATAAAGGAACAATAAGCGGTGTTAATAAAACCAAAAATATGGCGTATCTATCTGGAAAAAATGCAAAGCATATAACTCTAAGCTTTTTCTTTACTACACTTTGTATCTTATTATTCCGTAATAAATTCTTCTATCGATTTAAAGGGTTCGAGTTGCCATTTGTCTAATTTTGAAAAGCAGAAATGAAGATGATGTATAGTGTTCGCGTTAGTATTAAATTTAGACGGGTTACTGACTCACACACCATCTATCGCGAAAACTACTTTACTAAATTTCTACACACGTAAAAATCAAGTAAAAGATGTATTCACTTATAGATTTTTGTGTGGATATTATTTTGATCACCGCTATTAATATGCCATTTTCGGAGGATTTGGTTCGCATGTGAAACTTGACACTTCCACGTCGTTATTTTTTGTAATCGCGTATAAACTTAATAAGTTATGTCAAATGTCCCGATATTTGAATAAATTAATAAACACGATGTCACTAAACGTAAGTAGCACTGTAACTTTTAGAAGGATCGTGACATTATCAACGGTATTTGAAAGTGCGAGCACTGTTTTTTTAAGGCGCTTATCTTTACGTTGCAACACTGGCCTCTTGATTGTCATCGTTCATCATACCATTAAGTGTGTTTTTGTGAGAATCGGCAAATTCGACGTCTTAAAAGGTAATTGCACTTGCAGAATGTGAGAAAGTATGCGTATACGCGGAGTGACAGGACCTGGCGATGACAAATGACTGCGGCCGGGACGGACGCGCGACGGCTCCCACGGTTGACTCTCATCGTTACCTACATACGGAGAGCGTCGCCGACACATGGACGATCTCTACAGTCGATTTAGACTAGATAGTAGTCATGTTCGAAACGAATTCATAATACCATTGGTGGCTTACTGGAATTTGCTATTTGTAGTGTACAAATTGTAGATCATTCATTTGTTTTTTCTTAATGAAGTTTTAACTATGACGTTTACGGACTCGGATCCTTGTTTTATTTCAAGAATAACATTGCCTAATCTTGAAAAGTCACGTTTAATAGATATATAATGAATGTTTTAAAAATGAACTCGTCTCTGTGGTTTGCCTTCAACAATCAGGTAAAATAGTGCAGAACTGTTAGTGACTACCGGTTGCTGCAACGACGCCGACGCCACGTCTGCCGTCAGTAAGATATATCGAGAGCATTACAATGGCATTACTCAGATGCACCGACCGGTGGTGCAGAAATGGCACGCGCTGGTGCCTCCCCCTTCTCCCCTTTACCCTCGTCGCCGCTGCAAATATATCTGCTGCTGGTGGTTATTCCGGGCGCGGCCGTCGACCCGTCGCCGCGACGCCGTCTGCGCGCCTTTTTAGCGAACACTACTTACAACACACACATTTTTTTGCGAGCAAAATATCACTGATGTCATCGAACGCGGTCTTTTTCGTTATTTCTCAAGGCATTTTTATTAGGGCCTATGTAAAATTTATTATAAAAAAAAATCTTGAAAGTTGAAATCCATACAAGTCTGTCACGTTGCTAAGAGATCTATGATACCAACCCCATTATAAAACGATTTTTTCAATCTATCCGTTACGCCAGTTTAATGGAATTTAATGTACCTATAGTTAACGTTATTTAACATTGTCCTATGACCTTTTGCATTCGAAAAAAAAAATTTATATCGGGAATACTACTGCTTCACAAATGGGTTTCATTTCATGGATTAGATTTATCAATAATAAAGTATAGTGGAAGTTGAAGGCAGCCGTAAAGTCTATCTACGACTCGTAACTATAAAACGCATCAAATCTGATTCACTGTTGCCTTTGTGAGAGCTCCAGTTGGCGGTTTGCCGACTTCTCTCTTTAATGATTAACAATATGGTTTATCGCGCTTTTAATAAATCTCCAGGGCCATATCGGGGCTGTTAAAACGATATTTTTAATTGAATTTTCACCAGGTGTTTCAGTAGTAAAGCCTTCTCAAATTACACGCTTCGCATATTCTTCTTTTATTTTATAAAAATATTTAATTCTTCAAGCAATTTTTGTAGGCAGTATTTTTAACAACTATGTAGTGGCTTAATGGCGCAGCAGCTAAGCATTTAGCTGCAAAGTTGCAGGTTCTAATCCCGACGAAACAAGTAGATATTTACTATTTATATGACTTACAAATATTTACGGGTCCAGATGTTTGGTTTTTGGTATGTTAGTCGCCTCCAGGATACGGGAGAAAATAAAAATTAATAAATATAAATAAACATTAAGATGGACCGGGTACTAATACATCTGGAATTACATTTTTACAGTTAGAGCAAATGTTTGTGCAAAATGACGTTCTTCCTTCTGAGTCGAATGTCCGATATCTACTACTATTTATACTAGAATTGTAATGAAAATGTGCTGAACTAATCAAACATATTTGCAGTAGATTCGGCTCAAATTCTGTTTTTTATTCTATATAAATAAACTAGCTGTTATCTCTTGGTTTATTACTTGGGAAATAAATAAGGAAATAGTGTAGGTTCAGAAAAGTTCCCTTGCAGCAACAAACATGCCTCAGGATATTCAGATTAACATCATAAACAGCCTCCTGGAACATCTAGCTAATCAGCAGAAACAAAAGGTTCTATATAATCAACTTCATACATTATACGAACGCATCGTGTGCCTTTCTCGGTTCATAGAACATTGTATCGACGAACCGTCAATCACGAGTGTGTCTAATTCAGTGTACAGCATGTGCCTCCGAGGAATTTGTTTTGTGCCTTGTACAGCCAACGTATTATTTTTGTGGGATCACTGTTCCTGTCTTTGCGAGGCATTCTTAAATGCTTGATTTTAACATGTATTTGTGCATTTAAGTTATTTGAGTTTACAATAACCTCATTCTTTTAGCAGGGATTATTCGTATAGATATCGTATATGATAATTTATAATGAATGTAGAAATGTCGCCGTAAGTACCTAAGTGAAGTTACAACCTATATGCGCACCACTGCTGGGCACAGGCCTCTCCTCGTTTCTGAGAGGGTTGTAAGGCAACGATATGTCCGCCGCACTGTCCCAATGTGTGTTGGAGGTCACTTGTCTTCGAAATATTTTTTTCTTATTTCTCAGACATTCTCATCTCAGTTTCCTCACGATGTTTTTCTTCACCACCGAGCAAGTGGTAAATCAGCATTTAATATTGCAATTAATAATTTCATTGGTGCCGGCGGGGTCTGAACCCGGGTTGCTCGCGTGTTGTGAAATTTACAGCTAGCGCTAACCATCTGAGCTACCACGGCTCTATACCACATTATTGACGAAAAAAAAATTCATCATGACGAAACTTACATTTGTGATTCTTGACATGTGAAGTCCGTTAAAACTTATCGAGGTAGTGTTGTGAACCTCTTGTGTAATCCCCTGCTATAATAAAAAAACTTAAAAATCAAAGGAAGCATGTGGTTCATATTTGAACTGCTGCTTCATAAAAATGTACTGTAACGTATTACAATGTTAATAAGCATAAATGTTCTAAAACAACAATTCTTTAGTATTTTAATTTTTAGTTTTATTCAATAATTTTTAACGACTTGGCTTTCGCATTATGCACCTCTCACGAGCTTCGAGAAATCGCTTTATTTTGCGTAGAGGTAATTTATGAGACTTATTGCCCAAATACTCAAACGCTACTTAATTTAAAGGCGCCGTTAAGTCTCGTTCTGTCTCTATCACTTTAAGTCAAAGTGACTGTGACACTAAGAGACTTACGGCGTCTTAATATTGAATAACGTTTATTAAGTAATTGGGCAGCCTTGCGTACATTTTAAGTGAGGCTAAATGGCTAAAACCGTGCTCGACTCCTTGTCACGCACTGCGCGTTATAATTTTTTCTTCTTTCTGTAACAGCCTCTAAAAATATATATAATAATGGACGCACACATATAAATCTATAAATTAAATTGAACATAAAAAAAAAACAAAAAAAAACTGATAGAATCGGGCGTTACTCTGCGGAAATCCATTACAATAAAGACATTAATTAATTCACAACCATCCGCATAAAAATACAATGATGTGAAAATGTAATAATATATTGTCATAAGATGAACATGGAGAAAACAATGATCATATGTAACGTCCATGTCACACCTATGCCGATAGTTGTTGGGAGCACTAAGCTCGAAGTTGTTGAAGAGTATATTTACCTGGGACAAATATTCCAACTAGGTAAGTCTAAGATCGGCCGAGAGGTCAATCGACGGATTCAATTCGGTTGGGTAGCGTTCGGAAAATTACGACACATGTTCTCGTCAGCTATACCACAAAAACTAAAAACGAGACTATACAACCAGTTCGTGTTGCCAGTGATGACTTACGGATCTGAGCCGTGTTCCTTCACTGCTGACCGTATTAGAACGCAGAAGGTCGCTCAGCGTGCTATGGAGAGGGCTATGCTCGGGGTTTCTCTGTGTGATGAACTTAGAAATGAGTATATCCGCAGTAGAACCAGAGTGAATGACAGCTCAATGGGTTAGTAAGCTTAAGTGGCAATTGGCCGGCCATATAGCTGGAAAAACCGACAACTGATGGGGAAGAAGTTCTCGAGGAGCAGCCTTGTACCGGTAGGCGAAGTGTAGAGCGACCCCCCCACTAGATGGAGTGACGACCTGCTGTGCAGAAAAGCGATGGATGCAGGTGGATCGGGACCATGCTTTGTGGCATTCCTTGGGGGAGACCTATGTTCAGCAGTGGACTTGTGAAGGGCTGTAATGATGATGACGATGATATATTGTAAATACAAAATTAATTACCTAAAATATCAATATTGATGATGATACGGTATGTGTAAGGTAATTTGAGAGAGAATGGGTCTCTAGAGAGAATCAGTAGAGCTTGTCATGGTATAATTGTTTTTTGTTTGAAGTGATGATTTCTTTAGGCACGTTGGGCACTTTTGGGATGGGGAAAATCACTGAACTCGCGTGACCATCACGCTCGGATACTTATTACAAGAAGTTTTCACTTCTGACGTACAGTCCTACGACTTTTTTTTTTAAATTTCGATGTAGTTTGGCTTTTGATAGTAATTTGCCATCATACGGTAGGCATATACCTAGTATTCAAAATTATCTACTTCTACTTCTTGCGACACAATTAAGAAAAAAAATGTTTTATTTCGGGATCTACATCTGCCTGTATTATTTTAATGTTGGCTATACAGTTTTTTTTAATTCCTTTTTTATTTAGGGACTTTCGTTATTTTTAAGACGTCAGTCCCATTGTACACTAAAACAACTTGTACACAAAACTAACTATATTGATGTATGATTGATATTCACCTATGTTACATATTTTGATCTCAGTTTTGGTTGTGTTAGGAGATTGTGGTTAGTAAGCGAGGTTTCCCCTAAGATGTTTTTAAAGTTAGCTTTCCCCCAGTATTACGTTGTTTGTGGTATCAAATTGACTTGATATTATATAGTTCCTGCACTAGCAGCATGTCAGCCATGCCGCCAGACTGTTTCTGATTTACTTCAAACATTAATCTTTGTAATCAAACCTAGTTGGTGTTTTAAACGGCATTTCAATACGTCGCTTTAGAGCTTATGTACCGCTTTGGAAATCGGGACTTGTTTAAAACGGAATGCTGTTATAACCTTTAGGGTCAATGGTGTACCTACAATAATAATAAAACAGGGCTGTATTGAATTACTCTGCTAGGTCAATTACGACGTAAAATTGCTAGAAACGACTTTAATTAATTGATTTAGGTAAATATTTACAAAGTTTGGGTTGATATCGTTTACGTAATTCGGACGAAATTTCTATCGTAATTTAGGATGTTTAGAGATGCGAAACATAGACTTGCGTAAATAGAGAACATACGTGGTGTGCAAACAAAACAAGGCGGCGTCGTGTCGCCGTCGGCGCCGGCGACTCGTGAGGGCAGGCGCGCCATGCGTGCTCCGATACTGCCGTCATTACCTCTTTGAACAAATATCACTTACTGGATATTTCAAAATCACATCCTAAGGCTGAAAGTACAGTGACGACAGTGCTGCCAGTAATTTCCAACTTTCACAGACATTTTCAAAGGTCAGAGTTGCTCTACAGTGGAATGTACTCGTAAATCGTAAATTGCATTTTCAAAGGACTGGTACAAACAGCGATTACTCCAAAAATTCATTACATATTATCACAAGTCCACTGCTAAACATAGGCCTCATCTATAGACTCCCTCATAGCGATTACCCAGAAAAATTACTACTACCTCCCTATCTGTCACAGCCACAATCTTTTTTACTATTTTGAGTTATTATTAGGAAGATGATGTTGCCTTTATCTGTTACGTTTTACTTTGATTAGTTAAAGTTACTATCACTATCACTAGAACCCATACAAGTCCACAGCTGAACATAAGTCTCTGACATGGACTGCTACCTAAGTACGGTTCTGAGCCGCCAGGTCGTCACCCCATCCGGTGCGGATCATCCAAAAATTCACTATTAAAGAACGAATATTTCGTACCTACTCAACATTACGTTTACGATCATCATCATCATCATTACAGCCCTTCACAAGTCCACTGCTGAACATAGGGCTCCCCCAAGTTATGCCACAAAGCACGGTCCTGGGCCACCTGCATCCATCGACTTCCTGCATATCTTATCAGGTCGTCACTCCATCTAGTGGGGGGTCGCCCTACACTTCGCCTACCGGTACGAGGCTGCCACTCGAGAACCCTTCTTCCTCAACGGTTGTCGGTTCTTCGAGCTATATGGCCAGTCCATTGCCACTTCAGCTCAATCGGTTGGGCTATGTCGGTCACTCGGGTTCTACTGCGGATATCCTCATTTCTAAGTTTATCACGCAGAGAAACTCCGAGCATAGCCTCAAAATCAAATATAATTCAAAAGAATCAAAATGCAGATGCGTTGCCAATCCTGAGAGACTAAGATGAAATGCCTCGTTTTCGGTGAAAAGGGTCTCTGGTTCTCTACACTCACCGTACGAAACACAGCAGCATCAAGCTGCTATTTTACGGTGGTATTCTGTGAGAGCGTGGTCCTTCTCGGTTCGAGCTGACCCTTTCGTGCTACAATCATAATATAGCTGCAACGTGGATCTACCACATATAAATTAATATCAGCACATAAAACTGCAATAAATAATTTCATTGGTACCGGCGGGGATCGAACCCGGGTAGCTCGCATACTATTATAATATTTACGACGAGCGTTTTCTCTGAGCTACCACGGCTCGGTACCGTGTCCATGATAATGTAATATTAAAATTTTTGTTCCGCTTGTACTTGTTTGCTTTTGCAATTTGTAAATTTGTTACCACCGTTCGATTTAAGCTCAAAAGGTAATTTTAGTTTAAAAGTATTGAATTAGTGCTTTCATTCAGATTAGCAAACGAAAAATACAATGTCGGAGAGACAGAACATTTTATTAATTAAATTTAATCCAGCGCATAAACGAGCGAATCATAAAATCACCGATATAAACTTTAATTTTGTTTGCAAAATTGAATTTCCGATGTAAATATGCGGTTAGAGAAACTACATTGAATGTGTTATATAAATACAATGGGAACGGCTCCGACGAGTGCAGGCGTCGTAAATGTGACCGCTAATGTGAACATGTTGAAGCAGTTGATTTCATTTCATACAATATTATGACGGTGCGACGCCTGCGGCCTGCGGGCGGTTATCAGTCAGTGCAGCTGAAATTACGCTCGCTTGCGTTTTCATTTATCACCCGGTTACATGACGCTTTACGAGCCGTGTCGGGCGGCACAGTATTTAAAAGGGGTTCAACTAAGTATAAGAGCCAACGATTCGCGTAGTGTATATATTCTTTGCCAACGAAGTAAACAGACCTATCAATTTACGCACTCTTATCTGTTATATTATTTTACGTGACGGACCCACGCTGCAGATATAATATGGTTGTAGTATGATTGAATTAGCTCGACGGTGAAAGAATCACACTCTTACAGAATACCAGCGTAAATTAGCAGCCTAATGCTGCTGTTTCGCAAATTAGTGTAAAGAACCAGAAACCCTTTTTACTGGAAACGAGAAATTTCATCTTAGTCCTCAGGAGTTACAACGCGTCTGCGTACTGATTATCAATTGTAGACCGACGCATTTATATCGGTCTATGAGTGCACTTACTAGCAGTTGGACCGTGCGCTCGTTTTTCACCTTATTCTATTGTTTTTAATGTTACATCTCTTTTGAGTGGAATCATTTTCTTCTTCATACAACTTTAATATGAATTCAAATATTGCATTATGTCCAAACGTGTTTATGCATTATGTCCAACACTGTTTTTACGTATATCTGAACGTAAGGTCAACGCATGTCGATGTCGAATGAAGCAGTCGAGCTAGTAGTAATAATAATAATAAAATAATAAAAATAATAGAGAGAGAGACGGTAAAAAAGGTCATCCAGTATACTATAAAAGAAATTGTTTATTTGTTCGTATTTTATGCGCTGCCATATCGTTCAACAGATTGAAGTAAAACTTTGTGAACTTTGTGGCGCGTGTATCGCACTAAAACTTTTATTTGAAAGTTATATATCATTCAATTTCAATGAATTTTTTGTCATCCCCAATTGAACAATATCGTCATCATCATCATCATCATTAACAGCCCTTCACAAGTCCACTGCTAAACATAGGTCTCCCCCAAGGTATGCCACAAAGCACGGTCCTGAGCCACCTGCATCCATCGACTTCCTGCATGTCTTACCATGTCGTCACTCCATCTAGTGTACCGGTACGAGGTTTGAGAGGCCACTTGAGAACCCTTCTTCCCCAACAGTTGTCGGTTCTTCGAGCTATACGGCCGGCCCATTGCCACTTCAGCTTGCTAATCCGTTGGGCTATGTCGGTCACTCTGGTTCTACTGCGGATATCCTCATTTCTAAGTTTATCACGCAGATAAACTCTGAGCATAGCCCTCTACATAGTCAGTGAGCTATTCGCTGAGCGACTTCGAGCGTCCTCATACGGCCAGCGTTGAAGGACCACGTCTCGGTTCTCTCGGTCGAAGTTGGACTTACCTAGTCGAACTATTTGTCCCAGGTAAACGTACTCGTCAACAGCTTAGTGCTCCCAACAGCTACCGGCATAGGTATGACATGGACATTAAACATGATCTTTGTTTTGTCCATGTTCATCTCAAGACCTATCCGTTCGGAGGCACTATTGAGGTCATTGAGCATACGATATTTAATATTAAATTATATAAATCTTCCAAATGTAAAATTATATTTGCACAATTATTTCTTCTGCGGCAGCAACGAGCCGGGTATCGGCTCGTTATAAATATATTTATTATTTAAGTGTGGCATTTAGTGGATGTTAAATGTTAATACAAATCACTAAACGACTCTGTTTGCCTTCGATATCAACATGTAGCGAAAAGCCTCGAAAACGATTTAAATTTTTATATTATATAAGTTAAAATTACGAAAAAATATTCTATTATTCTGTTTATATAGTTTAGAAAATATTTTATGTATTATGATGTATTTCTTAAAATAACATCTCGCTCACTGATTAGAAACGAAAAGTAATATTTAGTTATGTACAGTTTTTGAGTTGAAACTAAGCCATTTTAAAAGCGTTAACGAAAGTAACTCTTATATTAACTAATGTAATTGTATTTCATAATTTTTTAGTCGTTCCTTAAAAAAGGATGCTACAGAAATGTACACAATGTATACAGCGTGTTCCTAGTAACAAATAAAAAAATTAAAAAACTGCGGTTGTCAACCCACTTGGCAAGTTTGGCAACTTTTCCCCTAGAAAGCAATCTATGGGGAGCGCTATGTTCAGAGCTACAACGGTAACAGTAATCGTTTTTTATAATGTACTAGCGATACGCCCCGGCTTCGCACGAATTATTTCTCGATCTCGACAACAGCGCCACCTCCAAATGAGTTTTCAAACCATCCAGGGACTCACTCAAATACACAAAAAAATCAGCATAATCGTTACAGCCGTTTTCAAGTTTAGCGAGAATAACAGACAGAAAATGTTTTTTATATATAAGAAGACGTTATGGTGGATAATGATATATACTCGTACTATAAACACGCCTACTACGTTATTAAAGGTAGGTATATAATAGTATTCAACATATTGAATAACGAAGTAGATAGCTATTTACTTATGTCGACGAACCTTTATCGTTATCTTTTGCTTAGAACGTATTAAATTTGATATATTATGACTATCATGTTATTAATAGAAACGTTCTATTTATTAATAACATAACGTCGCTAATAGGAGTATTATGGCACATTTATATTGGCCATCTATTAAGTTTATCACGTCGGGTTGGTGCCTGCACAGCTAGGAGTGGAGCAGCCGGCCATAAGGTAGTATGCGTGCGCAAAAGGTCACAGGCGAGACACTAAGGCTATTTGGAAAGTGGACTGGCGCCGGTTGCGCGGCCGTTCTAAGCAAATTTGGCGAGAATGCGGGACTGTCGTGGCACGAGCGCCGTAAGCAGGCTAATTAATAAGACATTGTTTTGCTCCTCTGTGGAGATGGTTGAGCAATTAAATTTTATTTTAATTGTCCATTCTGGGTAAAATTTTAATTATTAATTCTTTAAACGATACTATAAGATTATAAGTATAATATATAAAAATTTCTTGAAGGTTATTATACCGCGTCATTTATATAATTGAATGAAGATGCGTGGTTGTCTGGCGGTCTAATTAAAAATAAAACGTCTCGGTATTTATTATAAAAAATGATATTAAAATGAGAAACAAGCGTCTTTGACGTACCGCGTAAATATTTCCGAGACACTAACACTCTTAACGCAGACCGATAAATCATGGGAGGAAAGAAAATAGAATTTTCACAATATCCCGAAAGATTTGTGAAGTGTTTTTAAAATACTAGATTGAAAGTTTTTAAATGTGTGTATTTTTTAAATGAAATTGTATAAGTGGTTTACTGGCCGGTGTAGAATTGGTTTTAATGGCTGACTGCGCTTTAGCGGAATGTTACAGATTTAGTATACTGAGTAGTTTGAGCCGTTGCATTTGCCAGTTAATAAAAGGACTTAGGAGCTTGTAGAATTTTATTGCGTTGAATCCGTTGCACTTAGAGAAGTAATCCTGGCCATTTGAATGTAATAATGAGACTGAAATATGACGCCGAGTCATAAAGAACGAGATAACTTAACAATAATAATGTTGAACTTGTGGAAAGTTCTTCTTAGTTTATTGAAAGATTTTTGTTCAAATCTCAACTCCGTAGTAACTGAACGTTGTCAGTGTATTCGAAAGATAAATCTTGAGAGTCAGAGGCTACTGTGAAAGGACTCCCTTTAGTTGCAAATAGATACGCTTGTTATTTCCTTTTCTTTTTCATTATCAAATCACTTCAAAACCAACTGCTATGTATGTGCCTCTAACATTGTAAGGGAGATTTGAATTAATTTTCACGTTTAGCATATTATACTACCGCAGTACTAGACATGTTGGATGTGTTGTACCATTGACGCTTCTACCAGTAACCGGTCAGGGTGTTTTATGTGCGACGTAAGCAAAATTTATTTATTTATTTTGGTCATGTGGAAAGAATGAATGAGGAGAGAGTGACAAAGCAAATTTATGTTGCTGGAGTGAAAGGTAGAGTCGGAAAGGAAGGTCCTAGGTCAAACTGGCGATATATTCAAAACAAGCCAAATTAGGAGTACCCTTAACCGACGAGCATAATATATACGTAGTATGGATGTAGAGGAGGCCAGTGAGGTGTGTCAAGATCGTGCCAAATGGAAGTCTGTAGTCTCTGCCTACCCTTCTGGGTGACAGGCGTGGGTGTTTATTTATATATACAATATGTAACGTAATTAACGCACACCCTCAGACACGCCAATTAGTATTTTATGTTATAATCATAATACATACACTGAATTTTTAGGTAAACATTTTTATGCACTGATTATTTATCAAATTAGTTATACTAATTCTGGAAGAATGTTGTGGTCACAGTACAAATCCACAAACGCAAAAACTTTAACCTGCTGGAAATAAAGTTCATTTTTCTTTGTTTTTATTGAATGACAGAATTAGTAATAATACAAATAAAACTGCACTCTTAAAAGTCTTGCCTTAAGTTACGGTCCATTTCAGTTTGTTTTGTACTGTACAGATTTAGTGTGACTGTAATTTACGTAGTTCTAATTATTTTTGGGATGGAAAATTACCTATATTAAAAATGATAGGAATCGATTCAGTAAACGATTCTAAACAAACTACTTTCTCAAAGTGCGTTAATTATGTTACGTATTGTATATAGTAAGCATGATGGATGCACCGCTATCTTTAGTACACCGACATCCTTAGTTGCCTCTTAAGACAAAATATTCATCCATAACAGCCTATAAAATTCTACTGCCAACATAGGCCACTCCTTTTTGCCATAGATTGCACGATTGACAGGCAGGCCGGTAACCGTAGTTTTTGAAGTAAAACTTCTTTACGCAGGCTTGACTTGGGGAGTAAGCTGGCGAACGCGTGACGAAAGCGTTACGAAAAGTGTGATCGGGCGAGGTGAACGGGAGTTAAGTGGGGGATGTAAGCAGTTTTACTTCAGTCGTGCAGTCGTAAGCACACTCGTTTTTTTTAAATAGTTTGAATTATTACCAGGAAGATGTTGCTGTCCATCTCCTGTTTTAGTTTCCCTCCTTCGCCTCTTAGGACACCCACGGGAAGATACGGCATATGGTCACACACACGTAATGCGTTGCATCGCGGCTCTATCGCGTGTTAGTGTAGTCTTCCAAGTATGGGTCATTTGGCGCAACGTAGAACATAATATCTACGCATTCATACGTGGTACGACAATTCATCTGTAATTTGATCCTTAATTGAAGATCGATTTTGATGTCTATGGACTACATAATCCACTTACAATCAGGTGGACTGTTTGCTCGTTTATCACCCATATTGTATTAAAAAAAAACCAAGTCTATCATTGGCTTAAAATAATGGTGAAGAAGAAAGAAAGAAGACTTGACTATTTTACGTAATTAAATAATAAAAACAATCTATTAAAAATCGTAAACATCAACGACTGAACGAAAGCAGGATTATTGAGCAAGGACGTGACAAGCGAGACTCGTAAACAGTGACGCTTAGCGTTTAAAGTTTTATGCTCCGAGCGTGCGCAGGCTATGATTTAGTGTTTGGCGCCATTATCATACCATTTCATTGTTTCATAGAAGTGTGGCGCCGGCGGTTACTCGTTCATATGTAATTTTATGATCACCGCTCGCATGGGTACTCTGTTCTCTGCATCTTAGCGGCCGCATGAATGCAAATTGAGCATACGGTCCGCAAACGGTCCTTTTATTATCGCAAAAGTTCATGAGCGTGCGTCCACGTGTGCGGAATAAATAGCCTTTGTGAAATTCGTAAATAAAAGCGACATTCTTCTTAGTAGTAATGTTACGAAAGACAATGTGAGGTAGGATATATAAATCAAATTGTACATACGGTTTTGTTCAAGTTAAAACTTAAGAGATACGTATACAACAACGACAATAAAGTAACAAGTAAGTTCTAGAACAAAATTTGTGAAAATATTATATCCATTTAAATATTTTTTTATGAAATGGTTACTACTTCGTAATGACATCCAATTTGGTGCTTAGGTAGTTGAATTCCTTTTCGACCGGATGTCTGTATGGGTTATATCACAATCAGATCCATCACCTTTAGATAGATATCACCATCAGATCCATCACCATTAGGTACATATCACCATCTTACCTCTTTTTGCCGTCAAGTAGCAGTGCACCTTCTGATGTGATTTGATTTTAAGGATATTTTATAGCCTGTATGGTATTTCGAACATATAGAGTCTTTAACTTGGAACGCATTTGAGGCCACCTTTCTTTTTAATCGGTGATTATTTATATATAAATTTTATATATGCTTTTTTGTAAGAGATTTTTTCATATTTTTTGTTATTTTATATTCTCTCGACCAAGCGTTAAGATGGAGCTGCATTGTCACCTCTTAAGCTTAAGATAGAATGTCTCACTGCCAGTCTAGAGAGTAACACAGTTTTTTTCAGAATCAGTGGTAAACTAAACAAAAGAGTGACTGTCAATATGTATTATTTATAATCTATATTAAATAAAAAAAGTTTCTGTTCCTGTTTCTATCGTCACTTATCATACGAAACATAGAGGCATTGTATTTCTGTTTCAAGCTGGTTTTCTGTGCGGGTATGGTCGTTTCCCGTTCGACCTTACTTATTTGTGCTGCAGACATATTACGTTGCGGCATAGATTTTCCACATTATTGTTGACTCAAATTTGCTTTTTATTGAGGTGTGACCAAAAGCAGTGAGAAAATAGAAAATGCATGTACAATTTCTCAATATGCATGTGCATTACAAATTTCTAATGAAGTCTGTTAGACGTATATTGCACACGTCGAACACGATGTGAAGACGTTAAGACGACACATCGAAAACGCTATCGCCGTACTCGAAGTGAATACATAATTTCTATAAAAACTTGAAGAAATGCCGTCATAAGGTCTAAAATTGCGTAGCGCCCGCGACGATTAAAAGCGCTTAGCAATTGTCAGAATCTTAAAATATTATTTAAAAAATTATTGATTTAAGTAATCAAAATAATGAGCAAGTAGATTATGAATATTGATGTTATGAATATATTTCAGTGATTCCCAAGCATATAGATCAAATGATTTCGTTGTAATTTCAACTATAGTGATTTTTTAGAAGTGTTTTCGCAAATAATTATGATCGAGTCAAAATTATACAATCGTGTTTTTGAACAATCAAATTCAAGATAAAGACATGAATTTACCTATATCAAAATTTCACTTTCCTTTGTGGCGTCATAGTCTTTATACTATTCGATGAAAGGAGGTGCATTTTTTCACGGTGTCGCCTTAAGCTTTATTGACGATTTGTCAAGGTCACGCTACCCGCTCATTAAATTATTTTTATACCGCACTACTCGTGAAGAAAATCACATTAATGGTAAGAGGCAGCACTAACGAATAAGCCTGATGCTTCTATGAGGTATTATTATGGGAATAAATTCAATGAAAGTTTTTTAAAAAAAAAATTAAAAAATTGTATGTTACCCAAATATCGGACGACTAGACGCAATGGCTGACTTTTTTTCACTATCTTCAAAATAATTGCAGAGATGGTTCCTTTCAAAAATCACTACTGTACTCCTCTTATTTTATATTTTAATAAATTCAACAGTCCTGAGCTAGTGGACCAAAGAGTACTTTTCAATTTTTAGTTATTTTTGCTTTGTTAGTTTTACCGGGATAAAGAAAGTAGATCTTGTTCAGGGCTAGCCTGACCTAGCCTTAGGAGAATGACTGCCGACCATCAGTAATGGAGAGGCACTTAAAGCGGAAGAAATTTTCATTAATTTATCCTCACATTGAGTGACTATTATGTGAGTATAGGAAAATGCTATTAAATATTATTCGCTGTGTTTATATATATTAGAGTTGGGCCGATTAGCGACTAATCGGTGAAGCCGATTAATCGGCCTATTTGTAGTCACCGATTAGTCGGGTATTAATCGCCTTCTTATTTTATTAATTTCAGCAAAGATTTTTCGTGATTTTCTGCGTGGTAAGTGCGACTACATTGATATGAGTAAAGCTTTAAATTTAAGAAAAATATAGTTTCTCTCCCATGCGTAAAATCACGTCAGATTTATATGTCAAATATATATAAATCAAATAAAAAATAAAATAAGTAGGTAACATAACTTTTATTGAAAAACACGTGTTTTAATGTTAATTATTCTAGACATAGGAACTTTGGTAAAAAAAAAGAATCTAAGGTAGCTATTTAAATTTAAAAATAAACGAAAACCAAGTGCATACTATTTTAATTCTACTTTTTAACTTTTTCTAATCTTAATGCAGAGTAGTAACACAACATAATAAAATATTAGTAATGATATTCTTATTAACTTAAAAAAAAAACAAATTTTAAGTCTCCCCCTTTTCATAACAAAAAAATTTAACAATTAATTCTTGAATAAAGATTGTTTAACTACACGCATGTAGATTTTTAAAAGACAAACAGAACAATACTTGTTTCTGTACTTAAAACTAAATTGTTATTGTTTTTGTACTAAAAATAAACTAAAATAAATTGTTATTTTTCCGTGCGTAAAGTTACAATAAATTGTTTTTTCCTGTAAAAGTATTTAAATAAAGAATCTCCAATCATCTTCAACATCGAATGGGACCGACATTTCCCGAACGCCGCCAAAACAGGTATCATCCGGGCCGATTAATCGGCCAAAGCACTAATATATATATGTAATTTTCATATAATAAATATATAATTATTTATTCTGTATTAATATTAAAGACTCGCTACCCGCGATGCAAAAAAGGGAGGAAACAGAACGCCACCTGTTGCGCTCTCTCGAGTCTTACAGTCTACAGTCTTACATTAGTATAAAAGTTTTCACTTACCCTTTGGATGATCCCTATTGAAATCCCCTTTATTATTTACGCGATATTACTTGAAGAACCTTTTTAAGAATATTTTAAGAGAATAATTTTCTGTAAATCTACCATTTATGTTATAATAATTATGATATATAAATAATGATAACATTCTTTTTTGTTAACGTTTTCAATTCTTGTGAAGAAATTCCTGTCCATGTCAAGCTTATTTCCATATGCTCTTTTAACTTAGTACGCACTCAGTATTAGTATATTTCTAGAAACATATTCCTCACAGTTGTAACGGAGGAGAAGAGCGATTGTGTTTGGAGTTTTTAATATTGATATGCTTAATACAGATAGCAACGTCACAAAAGTCCTTAATTGAAAAAAAAAAGAAAAAGAAATTGAATATGAAATATTGAATAAAATTAATAGACTGTATAATACTCGTGATACCAGCACCAGAAGCACTGTACTGGACAATGTATGTACGAATATGAACGATCACTCATTTAACTCCTCAACAATTGAATCATGCTTATCTGATCACAAGCAGATATTTCTAGAAATAGGCAACTAAACAACAAAGACACATAAAATAATTTAATGTAAAGCGCTTCATTATGAAAAATAATACAATACTACTTCAAGAGCGCAATATACTAATGAAGAAAATTACTATTACTATCTAGAGAGATTTATTTTAGAAGAAATAAACAAAAATAAAGTAAACAGGACGAAAATTCTTGACCCGCATGAAAAAGACTGGGTAAACCGAGATATTATAAATGCAATAAATTTACGAAACAACTTATGGCAGCATACTTAATCTCACTCAAAAGATCATAATCTACGAAAAATTTAATTAAGGAACAGAATAAAGTGAAAAATCTTATCAAGACACAAGAAAATCTACTACCATAACTTATTCCCTAACAGATAAAAAAAACGTAAGAAAATGTGGGAGATAATTGATAACTCAGCGTTAAACAAAATTAAAGACAGCAGTGCTCCTTCTAAACTATACGTAATGTCGAACGCGGGACTAATAACAGACACAGTATGTAACTTATTTAACTAATTTTTCTCCTCAATAGGCTCGGCTTGGCCAACAAAATTCCAAATATGTATCACTTAAGGCGACACCGTGAAAATCCTTTCATCGAATGGTATAAAAACTATGACAACACAAAAGAAAGTGAAATTTTGATATAGGTAAATTCATGTCTTTATCTTGAATTTGATTGTTCAAAAACACGATTGTATAATTTTGACTCGATCATAATTATTTGCGAAAACACCTCTAAAAAATCACTATAGTTGAAATTACAACGAAATTACTTAATCTATATGCTTGGAAATCACTAAAATATATTCATAACATCAATATTCATAATTTACTTGCTCATTATTTTGATTACTTAAATCAATAATTTTTAAAAAAAATATTTTAAAGTTTCTGAGAATTTCTAAGCGCTTTTAATCGTCGCGGGCGCTACGTTATTTTAGACCTTATGACGGTGTTTTTTCAAATTTTTATAGAAATTATGTATTCACTCGGATCAGTACGACGATAACCTTTTCGATGTGTCGTCTTCAACTGTAGTAACACCCTTAAGTACGAACATAACTATACACATGAAATGACACTTAGTGAACTTATACCTTGTACTAATAATGAAGTATCAAAACTGATCAATGATGTCGATACCAACACTAGCACTGGCCTAGAAGCAATGATATGGTAAGAAAAAAGCCTTTTTCCTTATAATATCATTGCCTAGAAGGTATAAGCACCAAAGCGATTAAATGCCTGTGTTTTAACACGCGGTATTTTTCCCGAAACGCTTAAGATTGATAAGGTCAGTCCTATTCTAAAATCGAGAAGTAGGACTGCCCTAAGTAACTACAGGCCAGTGCCTGTCTTCCTATTATTTTATTTCAAAAATATTTGGACAAGTCCATTATAATCGCCTAAAGGAATACTTAATAAATAAGAAATTTTTAATTGACTAACAATATGGCTTTCGTTCCAAATCGAGCACTCTCACAGCTGCGGTAGACTTAATCACAAAACTTTAAACGCGAATTGATCAAAGAAATTTCGTTTGGAGATTTTTATTGACATAAGAAAAGCATTTGAAACAGTAAGCCACCATAAACGGTTGCAGAAATTAAACAACATAGGCGTTACAGGCAGGGCCCTCAAAATGTTCACATCAGTTTTACGTATTAGACGACAAGCTGTTCAAATGGATAATTTTACTAGTTCGATTGAAAACGTATCGTACGGCTGTCCTTAAGGCTCAATTATAATTCCATTACTTTTTTAAATTTATTTACATAATATAAACAACATAGGGCTGACAGGGCCTAACATTAAATGCAGACGACACATGCTTTTTCTATTTCGCTAAATCTATTCACAACATTGTAACCTATGCTCAAAAAGATCTTGACTTACTCGGAGAATGGTTAAAATATAACCGACGAACAATTAATATCTCAAGAACATCTTTTATGATTTTTTTCTACGAAGAATAAATCTTTACCAGATTTTGCACATCTTACTATTGAGGATAATAATGTCCTTCCGACCGAATTTCGGTTTTGTCTGCCTCGCTGGTCTAGTGGTTGTAGTAGTGCGACTGCTGATCATGAGGTCCTGGGTTTTAATCCCAGGTTGGGCCAACAAAATCAATTATTAAGTTTTTCCGTCAAGAAATTCTCAGTAGCTGCCCGGAGTCAGGAAGTAGGCGGTGTCACACCACCGTGCCTCGGAAAGCACGTAAAGCCGTAGGTCCTGTCTGTACCTGATCTCTCTCCGGTCGTGTCGGTTTACCGTCCGATCGGAAAATGAGAGTGAGGAAATAGAGAGTGCACCTGTGTTTGCGCATACACTTGGGCTCCATAATCCTGTCCTGCGCCGATGGCTAGCCTCCGTTGAGGCAGGCCACCGTGGCCGAAATTCGGTCTGGATGACATTATTATTATATTGAGGATAAAATAAAAAACACTTTCAAGTCAGGAAAAATATCTAAGTCTAGTGATAAACTTACTTGGAGATCGCATATTAATCACGTCAAATCATAACTGACGTCATTACTATGTGCACTACGTAAAGTCGCAAACTGTATTCCCAAAAAGGTACGTACAATTATACACAACTTTTTCGTTAAATCTCTTATCGAATATCTAATTGAGATATGGGGATCAGCCGCTAAAACTAATCTAAATCCACTTCAAAGGACACAATATAAAATTATCGAATCATTATTCCACTATCATTATCTAACTCAAACAAAATTGCTATACGAAAAAACTAACTTACTAAATCTTACACAACCTTACACTTATTGCACTTGCATCCTAATAAAAATATTACCACTAATTCCATTCAATCAACCATACAATTACATAAACACAACAACACACAACTTAAGAAGTAAGAATAAACTACATCTAGTAACTGCACGAACTAATTAAGGCAAAAACGCTGTTGTTTGAAGGAGCATAGCTGTTTCATAAATTACCAGATGACATAAAAATTTGCAATAACATGAAATTGTTTAAAAGTAAACTTAGGAAATACGTACGTATAGTGTGATCTCTTTTTTATACGTGGTACCTAATATAGTAAATAAACTAAATCTATAACACTTCCAGCACTAGAGGTAGATGTGATAACATTACTTTAGTATAATAATTACTTTGCATCTCATTAAAAGTGAACAATTGTATGTTCTTATGAGAAATAAATTTCTTTAAACCGAAGCCGAAATTTGCGACTGAGAATATTTTATGGGCAGCTAGACAGTACCGACGTCGGCATACATGTTCATTAAACAAAATAAATGCGGCGTGCTATTGAGTGAAATTTATAAACATTAGTACAGATCAATGCACGTGAAGCGTAATAGTTTGATACTTATTAGTTTTTGAGATAAGAGCGTATATAGTATAGTATAACCGTTTTTGTTTTTGGCACACTATTGTATCAAGAGTTGATGTACTCGTACTTTATCGTTACGTGGGTAACCATTGTTGAGCAATTTATTTTCAAGATATGCCAATATATGAATATTTATGATACTTTGTACTACAGTTGTAAAACTTTTCGAATATTATATAAAAAGTAAAGTTACAGCCTATATACTGCTAACTTTTGGACACAGATCTCCTCTCACTGGTATAATTAATATGACGCAACTAATTTTGGCGATCTATCTTTGATCTTTGCAGCCCATACTACTTTGGAACGCCTTACCCGTTGGGCGTTTATAATTACCTATTTTACAAAATACCTTCGAATATTATTTTAAGAGTAATTTCATCCGATTTGTACGACTTTTTGTCGCTATAACTTTTGCTCTATAAGTGATATTGTGTATTATAAATATATTAAAACCCTTATTGTTCTCTTTCTACAGACCTTAATATTTTAAACGTCTAAATTTTTAAACTCATCAAATTCAAATTTTAGGTTTTATTAACTTACTATTAGTTTAAATGTGTCAAGCACCCAATTCTTCAATTTAATGTGTGCGATCATATCATCTTAATGAGAAGAAATTCTATAACATCTTCTGATATTGTCCTGTGACTGTCGTAAGAGGCGTCAGAGGGAAACTAAAAGAAGGTATAGGCCGCATCATGTTCTTAGTAACAATTCAATATAATAATAAAAAAAATTTTTGAGATTATGAACTCGCCGGTCTAAGTGTAGCAATTATGGCAAAATTCCGACCATGGAGCAATCTATAGGGAAAGCCCATAGAATACTATAACACACAACAGAATGGCTGTAAACCTCATTTTGTACGAGGATCGGTGTCACCGGGAGCACACATACAAGCTATTACGTCGTATTATCACTACTACAAACAAGATTCGCTGTATTGACAGACTTATTGTTTTTGACACATCAATATTTCTTTATTTTTGTTTCTAATATTTACAAAATATAAATGGTTTCTACTTACTGGTTGTAGGACGTCTCCTTTATTTAAATTTCATTTCCCGCCGTTTTTTCGACACGTAATTATTGCACAATTTGCGATTTTTTAAATAATTTGCATGCAGCGACGCTTGACACGAAAATTAAAAACGATTGATTGTGTGGACATTTACAGGTGTGAATTAACATGTTAGCGGCTACTTTCTATTATGTATGTATTACAGTATTCTATAATACATAAAAGGGGAAAGCCTATGGTTGGCAATGGAGTTATAGTGGGCTTATGAATGTTTAAAGTATTAAATTGGTGTAATAAAAGAATAGGACATAATATACTTTTGATATACTACGAGTATGTTAAGAATTCATGAAATTGTAGTAAACTTACATATGGGCTGCGACGAAATCGTAAAATAATAAATGTATAATTTCACATATTGGTACACTTGAGGGCTAATGTTTTTTTGCAATTACACCTTGATGACTGTGCATATATAATTTATTTGAGAGCACAATCATCTTAATCTCTATTTCACATTGTCGTATATATTTACCTCCGAGTGCTTAGAAAAATTTTTCTCCATAGTTTGTTGTTCCTTGATTAAATGTGAATGTAATTATTGCGCAGCTTCTATATTTCTTTGTTCTTTATGAACATCATGTATAAAGTAAGACCTTTTTTACTGGATACGAGGCATTCCATCTTAGTCTTCAGTGGTGACTTACTCGATGATGTAGATGTGGCCCACAGCATCAATTTAACATTAGGTGGGTTGTTTGCTTGCTTGCATTTCACCTGATTTTATCGCGTGGATGTCATAAAAGGCGACAATGGAAAATGCCTGAACGATTTTACGGCTTCAGACAGATAGCGGTAATGGAGAAGGTAACAAGGTTACAATTTACGACTTTTAACTTTTGGTCTAGACTTTTTACGTAGGTAAAAAGTCTAGACCAAACACATAATTCCAGTTTTTATTTCACATCGATCGGTGCACTATTACCAAAGTTATAAGCGTGGAAAATTTACGTACATTTTTAAAATCTCGCCCGTGCCCGCGAGTAGTGCGTGACGTCATCGATTCCATGCGGCCGGCCGGCCGAACCGCGCGGCGGCATGGCGCGCCGATCATACGTTTGTAGTATATTTCGCGGGTTTTTAAGTATTTGATGATGGAAGAAGGGTTTCAACAATACCGCTTTTTTGGAAGACCTAAAAGTAACTGCGGTTCTCTGGACACGCACAGAAGAGCAGCTTTTTCCATGTATATTTTAAAAGAAACATTTTCGAATTCGGACTCTGATTCTGTGTCATCTACGCAGATCAAATTGCAAGTTTCTCTAGAATGTGAAGATTTTTCTTCAAAGCTTTAAGAACTCACAACATGAAATTGAAGAATTGAAGAAGTTTCTTATTCTCTTGTACTGGCCGAACATATTTATCTTTGGTTTCTGTACTTTTATGTGAAACTTTGTTTTTTAGATTTACTTGAATTTTTCTTGAATAAAACTATATTTACGGATTTTATCGCGCTTATTTAACTGATTTTACTTATTTTTAATTCCCGACATTTCGGGTGCTTTACAGCATCAGAGCCGTGGTAGCTCAGTGGTTAACGCATGCTGTAAATATAACAGAACGCGAGTAACCCGGGTTCGTTCCCCGCCGGCACCAATGAAATTGTTAATTGCAATTTTAAGTGCTGATTTACCATGTGCTCGGCGGTGAAGGAAAACATCGTGAGGAAACCTGCATGTCTGAGGAATAAGAAAAAAAATATTTCGAGGACATGTGAAGTTCGTCAACACGCATTTGGGCAGCGCGGCGGACACTTCCTTGCCCTAAACCCTCTCAGAAATGAGGGGAGGCCTTAGCCCAGCAGTGGGACGTATATAGGCTGTAACTTTACTTTACTTTTACAGCATCCATGGTCACGGTGGGGGGGGGGGGACTGACTCAGTTTTACAGAACCCGAAACGTTGGGAATTAAAAATTAGTAAAATCAGTTAAATAAACGCGATAAAATCCGTAAATTTGGTTTTATTCAATGTGTAGTGTTCGTGTAAATTTAAGAAATCATTGATTTTTTTTGTTTCGTGTAGCGGGAGTATCAGCGTTCTTAGTTATATATTCTTCTGGCAAGGGACCAATGTCAATATTATCATCTAGAGTAGTAACAGGATCGACAACATATATATGCTCAATTTCTTGTGAAGTAGTGGCAATCGCATGTGCAACTGTTTCTGACCTAGATTTGGCATTTAGTTTTGATAGTAAAGATCGTTGTGGTTTTTCTGTACACCGATTTTGACAAGCAAACTTGTGAGGCAAAACCATTGAGCTATTATGTACTACGAACTTGAGGCGATATTGCATTCAGCTACTTTGTTCCACTCAACTGCGGTGCATAGACCGCACTTTAATCAGTCACTCACTCGCAAGGCGCTTGTAGAGTTGTCACGTGTTGAGTTGATTTAAAAAAAATCTCTTTATAAAAATATGTCGTCGTGTGTACTTAAATATTGTATAAATAATTTAAGAAATATCGGTAAAAACCAAGGAATTACTTTTCATCAGTTAATAAGATACTTAATCAATAAAAAAAGTATTATAGATTGATAATAAAACAAATTATTCCTCAGACGCCATCTTGTGTCATGCATTAAAGATTATGAAATTAATATGTTCAGATGCGACATTTCTGTGGGTACTTAAGTACGTATAGGATAGTAAGTATAGGACGAATAACATATTTTTTGTAGAAACATATATAAGTTATTATAATTAGGCTAAACTTTTCATGTTTAAATCGAGGAAACGAGGCAGTGCTTGCCGTTGCTGCAAAGAGTGAAAGAGTATACAAATGTATTACTCGATCAGTGGCCTGATTTCTCGACACTGAAGGACGTAAGTAATGAAAAGTTATTATTTTTTTATTTTATTTTTAGGTTTCCACATCAAAGTCAAAGTGGAATAAATTCGTCCATTTTTAACTCTCGCGTGCCAAGCATTTATGAACGACTTTTATTTTAATTTAAATAAATATATTTGTAATTTAAATGTTATGTTAATAGTTTTTGTTAAACATACATTTAGTATGTTTTTCATATTTGACATATATACCTTTTAAAATATTCAGATAAAAATATCATTAAAATGTATCATCTCAAGGGTACCTGTTTTAGAGCCGGGGCGGCATCAGAGGCAGCCGAATCTAGTAAATGGCGCAAATATGAGTCTTTGAGAAATGACTACATATTTGTGCCATTTGCTGTAGAGACTATTGGTCCGTGGGGTCCACGTGCAATGAAGTTTCTAAAGGAACTGTATCCACGACTGGTCGTCGCTGCTGGTGATAAGAGGGCTGGTTCTTTCCTCGCTCAAAGGCTAAGTATAGCTATTCAGCGAGGAAACGCAGCCAGCGTTCTTGGCACTATACCACGGGGAGCAGGTCTTTTTGACGATTTAAATTTTTAGTTTTAGGTTTTCTATATTATAGTTTCTTCTTTTATATTGTATATATAATTAGTTTTAATCGTAAATATTATAATTTTAATTATTATTTTAGTTGATTAAAATGTTATTGTGATATAATATTATGTAATATTGTATGAAATAAGCAAATATAATATACAAAATAAATGAGAAGATTTAAATATTGTTCTCGATAAAATTTATAAATTTAACAATACAATCTACTATTACCTACGGGTCATTCTACCTATGTTCATTCTATAGTAGCGCACATTTTTTGTTTGAGATAGCTGTTCTAGTACGTAAGTACATATTTCTTCAATGGGCAAAACATAATTTTTAAGTTGAGGGGATCACCAACTAGTTTGTACTTCACGTAGTTTTCCATATCGTTTTCGACCTAGAACAAAATAAAAACTTATTTAAAGTCTATAAATAAAATAAGGAACCTCGTAATTTGTATTCACAACACGAAAAAATTTTTTAAGTGCTCCACTTCATAGTCAAACCTCTTCCATTATTTGCGGCCCGCAAAGTATAAAGATTGAACAGCTCTGCGATGTGTTTAGTTTTTGCTCGAAATATCGTAAAAATATAAAAACGTTTGTTGACATATTCCATATTGTAATCTTTATATGCATTATAAACATTTTAAAATTTGCTGCAAAGATAGGTAGGTATCTAAACTTACGAACTCACGACAGGTCATTGACTTATCTACTACATTACATAGGTACTTTACCAAAGTTTGGATATTTATGTACACAGAAGTAGTTTTAGTTAAATATGTAGGTATTAGGTATTGTTTCTTCTTGAAATTATAATGATCATTAAGCGTGGAAAGGTTCAATGAATGGTTAGTTACTTAAACGCAGCGGCTCAAGTAGGCCTAATAGAAAGCATTAATTACTAGCAATAACCAAGAGCTATCATGCGAAGGTTATTATTATTTGAATACTTACATCGAAATGATCTTCAGAACAATATGCTACTGTGTTTGGTCCTAAAGGATATGATCTTCTCAAAGCATTTGTCCATTTTTTCTGATGGTAGGGTTTCTAGGCACAAAAAACAACTTTTCAGGTGTTTTAGTGGCCGTATTTTTACATTGAGGCACAGCACAATATTTAATAGATGGTGTCATGTTCTTTAATGTTTCTTGTTAAAAATAGATAGCAAGTAGATCCGTGCGCGACGGGCACATTCGAGTAAAATGTTAAATGTTTTGATTTTCTAAGTGCGCGTCGGGTCGCTCGCACGAAGATGGAAATCGTGACGTCATCAACGATATCGCGCTCGGCCCGTGGCTCAAACCGAAAATGTTACCTTTGCGCCTTTATATCTCCGTCAGTTTTGAAGATAGAAAAAAATTAAATACACAGTTATTCTCGTAATTTTTTGTAGAACTTTTTGGCATATAAAACAAAAAAATGGTTATCTTCTCCATTGTACCATCTGGTTGACGTCATACAAACAACACTCACACTAATGATGGGGGAACAGCTTCAAAAGTGCGAGAACGTTGGAACTATAATAGCCTAATCTGTTTGCCAAACAATGAAAATCGTTCTTATAATACGAGAGTCTCACATCGGCTCGATAAAATATACAATTTAAAATTTGTGAATTGTATATAATAAAAATAATTTCAGACTTTGAGGCAGCTATTTGTAAACCGCACTATTACTATACTTACAAGCCCGCGGTTGTGTCACCGCGGCTAAACCCTTGGTACACCGAAGCATAATTTTGAAGTAGACACACCCCAGATTTTAGACCAAATATAGGAACCAAGGCAAGCCCATTAACATAACTATACATTGTAATGGGTGGTAATTTAATGAATGTGGTACAAAGATTCTAAATCGCTGACGATGAATGGTTTGCAGGATTGCATCGCGGCGAACGATGAGCACTACAATTTTTATGGTAGTTCCGAGGTATTAAGAACTCTATAGCCTACTGCAGGTGAAGAAAAGTCAATTTTTATGATACCCGCAGAACGAGACAATGTGTTGAATAAAATTACTTAAATAATACAGCAAGCTAAAATTAATAAGTGAAATAACTGAAAATAATATTTAATATACTATGTTAATATTTATTAATACTGTGTTGCTTATTTGATTTTTTATTTTTAACATTTCTTGCACCTGCCATAATATTTCACCAGGTTAAGGTCTAATTGGAATAAAAACAAAAAGTTTTAGTCTTTGTTTATATTTAAGGCTTTTATCATCATCATTACGGCCTATTAAAGTCCACTGCTGAACAAAGGCCTCCCAATAGAATTACCTCGTATAGAAAACGCTGCCCATCTGTTTTGCTTTCCTCCGTCGCATATTACAACCACGGGACGATATGGCGTAATGAATATTCTTACACCACTGCTACATGGTCTTAGGTTATAACACGGAGCAAAGTGGGAAAAAGACGAAACGGAGATGAATAAATAAATATCGTAGTTTCTTTACATTTTGCTTAGCGCTTTAATTTCTGGTTGAAGAAAGTTACAACCTATTACGTCCCACTGCTGGGCACAGGCCTCCCCTCATTTCTGTGAGGGTTTTAAGACAAGGACGTGTCCGCCGCGATGCCCTAATGCGTGTTGGCGAACTTCTCATGTCCTCGAAATATTTTTTTCTTATTTCTCAGATATGCAGGTTTCCTCACGATGTTCACCTTCACCACCGAACGCGTGGTATATCAACACATAAAATTGCATTGGTGCCGGCTGGGATTAAACCCGGTTTGCTCGCGTACTGTGAAATTTACAGCGATCGCTAATCATTTGAGCTACCAAGGCTCTTTTATTGTGTAGTGAGATTAATTTTATCAAAGCGATAAATCTATGTACTTTGTGTAGTAAAAGCTATTACACACAATTAACATCTATGCTAATCAATAGTCTTGCTTCAGACTTGCTTGACCCGTGCTCACTACGCATACAAGTATATTGTGAGCTACGAGACTTAGTTATTGAAAGGCAATTTATCAAGCCGCGCAGAATTTATCACTTTTCAAGTGTGTATATTACAAGCTTTGGTTTGTTTATCGTTATGAAATATTAAATGTTATAGATTTATGTTTATTATAAAGCTTTTTCGACGTGATAGAGCCATGCTGCAGCTATATTAAGGTTGCAGCACGAAAGGGTCGGCTCGACCAAGGAAAGAGCACGCTCTCACAGAATACCATCGTGAAATAGCAGCTCAATGCTGTTTGTGTTTCGTATGGTGAGTGTAGAGAAGCGGAGACCCTTTTAAGGCGCTACCCTGACCAAAACCTGGCAAAAGTGCGTTTTTCAGAGACTATTATCTCATTAGTTATGAGAAATAAGCTGCATCTAAAAGCACATTATTAATGTTCGATATCCTATCATCACATTCCACGTTCTAATTTGTTTTATGTGTTATGAATACATTTAAAATATACTTTTAAAAAATGACTAAAATTATTGATTACATGCATCTGTTGCTAAAGGAAATGCTCTAATCATTTGAAAATTACACTAATGGATAGATAAATTAAAAATCTATATTCTACACGTTTTATTTAATTTCTTAAGTTCGCTTATCTCTTTTAATTGAAATAATTCCGAATATTCGGGCGTTTTTTTCCGTGATATATTGTAGCGAGAGCGCGTGGATTGTATGGGACCGAACGCTCAAGGTCTCTCGCTGGGGGAACCGTCTTAAGTGGAAACGAGGCATTCCATCTCAGTCCTATTGCGTTGCGTTGGCCACGCATCTGCATTTTGATTTTTAATTGAGGATTGATGTAGATGTTTAGGGGCCACAGCATCCACTTTGCCACCCTTACTATATACTTACATATATATATATATATATATATATATATATATATATATATATATATATATATATATATATATATATATATATATATATATATGCTATAATTAATACATTTACTTTAAAGTTAAGACTGATAATGATGAATGCATCATAGAGTTTTGTGAGATGATGTATGATGTATTTGTATTCTAGGTTACAGTACTTTATATTCACATTGTGTGTTTGTCATATTTATAATCACATTGTGTTACACAATTAACATTTATATAACACATTAAGTAACTGTCATCTATGCATGTAAATAAAATTGAAGTGTCTCTCTGTAATATCGTAATAACTTTTTTTTTATAGGATAGGGCGACAAACGAGCACATAGTCCACCCGATGGTAAGTGGTTACTGTGGCCCACAGACACATCTATCTTCGATTACGAATTAAAATATTGATGCGTTGTCACCCGTGGGGACTAAGATGGAATGCCTCGCTTACTGTAAAAAGTGTCTCCGGTTATCTACACTCAACATACTACGAGTAAACATAACATAATTAAGCTATAATTTTACGCTGGTATTCTGTGTCGAGCAGTGTCGAGGTCCTTCCCCGGTCGAGCCGACCCACTCGTGCTACAACTATACTACTAATATAACTGCAGTATGGTATCAGGTAAAAAATTAATTAGAATAAGGTTATTAATTTGTCAAATATCAAAGTTTATTTATATAATTTATAGAATGCACTGGATAAAAGTTTTCTAAATGTTGTATTTAGTATGAACATCGTCATAGAAGCTAGACGACCAGTACTGTGATTATCTTTATGTCTTGTAAGCAAATAAGCCCTACTACGAGGAAAAATCCATGACCAAACCAGCACATACCTTGTAAACACGACCGTAATACCGTTAAATAAAAAAGTTGTTCATAAATAATTTATCGATTCGCCTGAATGTTGATCATCATCAAGATCTTAATGCAATTCTCTTTCGTAACGTCTTTAGTATTTGCGCTAAGATAACGACGTTAATATCAAACATAACATTCAAAACAAACAACTCTGTATATTTATCTGCTAAGGATATTTGCGAATATTATGAAACGTATATGATTACCAGATAACACGTTTTCTCTTAGGTATATATAAAAATAAACACGTGCAACGTTAATAAAACTATTATTTTATGGACGTTGCAGAAGTGAAACGACTAGATATGATTGTGATTTGGATGTTAACTAGAAGTGACTAGAAGTGTGTTTTCACACAAATCATGAAATTTTATACATAGTTTTTTTGCAATAGGTGCAAGTGCAACCCGCAAAGTACATTTCTGTTGCTCTTAGTTTGCAACGGAATCAACGGGTTGTCGTCTATTATAACTTATAAGAACGGCTACCAAAAGGTAGTCACTTATTTATTCTTGCCATTCCTCATGCTCGATTCTCCTTTCATACATATTTCATTGTTTTTCTATACTTAATTGGTTAAGGTTCTAATATATTATATATAATTATAGGTATATATTTTTGAATATTTTCTCATAAATGAGAAGAGGTTTATGCCTGGTAGTGAGACTATAAAGGCTTTAAAATCATATAAGTGAAGTAAAATGTTTATATATATTTGTGTGAGTGTGTGCATAATCGTATAATCTGTATCACGCTGGTGTACAGTACGTGTGCTTGTATTTCAGTTTGAAGTGTAAGTCTGAATAATTAAAGGCTGGTTTCTGAAGCTGTTAAGAGGATACCTTGAAAATAAATCGTAGTTTTGGGGGCGTGGCTTATTGCTTTGTCGGTGAAGCCCACGGAAGACTGAGGGAATGCCAAAATTAAAGTGATGCAATGACTTCACAATACGCAAATTATGAGATAGCTAACCGAGCACGGGCTCGGAAAAAACTAGGAGCGAAACAACATTTTTATTTTTTTTAACAAATCTACGTTATGGATTAAAAAAAATGGTTTATGAGAACTTTGATACGATTATTTTTCGTAATAATATTGTGATGTCATGGAGAAATGTAACTAATTAGAGCCTACTTTGCAATTTTTTTCTATCGAGAAAGTTACATGATATCGTGTTTTCCTTTTATGCAATCCAAGGTCATATAGTTAAGAATCATATACCAAAATTATGGTTTGTAATCTATAAAACTTAAGAAAATTTGTGAAATAGAAAAACCACTATATTTTCGAGGTATCACCGTAAGTGGAAATTATTGTTGTCTTCTTAGTTCTTTAATGTCGGCTCTTACCTTTCTTTTAAGGGTTTTTTTTAAGTACATTTATCCAACATAGACTTATTTTATTCATTACAATTTACCAAAAGTCCACAGCTGGTAATAGGAGGCATATTCTTCTCATAAATCGTGTCATGTTTGACAACGGTGAATTATCCTCCATATTTATCATACTAGTTATGGTTTCATATTATGCCCTATTCTTTGTTTTAACTTAGTTAATAATGTACATTAGGCAGACAGTTAGCTCGTTTATCAATCAAATACAAAAGGTGTTATATCAGTATCATTAAATATAAAAGGATATTTTTCAATTACATGGAAAATTTATTTTTTCTACATTTCCAATCATTTTATTGTTAAATACCCTACTTCCCCGTACATTACCGTATCTACCTTAAATACTAGCGTCTATAATGCTGTTTAATGATTGCGTAAGAAGAAGAAAAAATAACTTTTTTATTATTTCTACTTCTTTGCTTTTTTTTGTAGGTTAGAGTGATAAACGAGCACACAGTCTACCTGATGGTAATTGGATGCTATGGCCCATAGACATACATATTTATCCTCAATTAGGATTCAAAAAGCAAATGCGTTGTCACCTCAGAGGATTAAGATGGAATGCCTCGATTCCAGTAAAAAGGGTCTCCGGTACTCTACACTCACCATACGAAACACAGCAGTATTACGCTGCTATTTTACGCTGATATTCTGTGAGAGCGTGGTCCTGCCCCGGTTAAGCCGGCCCATTCGTGCTACAACTATAATATAGATGTAGCGTGCTTCTACCACTTACAAAAGGTTAATATAGAAGAAACAGTCCAAAAAGTTAAAGCTGAGCCACAAAATAAGAAGACAAACACAAAATCATAAAAATACGCACAGTAAGCTTTCGAAACAGAAACAGAAACTTTTTTATTCAATATATGTAGATTATGAATAATAATTATTGAAAGTCATTTTTTCATTTACCACTGGTTCGCAAAAATACTCTGTCCTGGGAAGAACTAGCAAGGAACCCAACGGGACTAAGTAGTTTAAAAAAATAAGGGCTTACAATCATGCGTGTTACAATTAACAACACAAAACAAATTAGAAATAGCTTGGTAGCGATGATCACCCTTCCCAGGGGTTATTATCATCCATAAATTCCTTAATATTTAATAAAGTTTTTAAACTTTGTGTACTTACGTCAAATTTTGTATATTTTCTGGAATTTTGTTGTAAAAGCGTATACATCGCCCCAAGAATGAATTACTGACTCTGTGGAGTCGAGTAACTGGTACCGAAATGGCGGGATATTAAAATTATGTAGTGGTTATTTTAACACGGTCTTGTATATATGAGTTTTTTGTCTACACAAGTTTACTTTGACAAAGTAAAAAAATAAACTTGTTTTATTTATGATTCATGTAATTTAAGGAATTTCGAAAATAAAAATTAATGATTCGATTATTTGAAAATTCGTGCTACAATTATACTACTTATATAGCTGCAACATGGCTCTACCACGTCAAAAATTGTTACATTTATATATTTTAACGCAAAAACATCTTGTGTGATATTTTTCCGCAATTGTGTAATTAGTTGTATGTGAATATGTGTTTGTATGTACATATTGTTACTTTAACCCTGCTGTCCTGTAGTTCCTTCTAGACTTTGTTCATTTGTTGTTCTGTATTATAAAAGCGTAATCTATTTATAAGTCCGATAGCAGAAAAGTTCGCTTAGAATGGAGGTCAAGGATCAAGAGCTTTAACCTTTGATATCTCACGTTTCATGGTCGAAGACTGGCGCCAAAGCTTGTGCGCCACATGGCCCCGCTTCCGCTCACAAAGGACACTATTGATGCCATATCTACCAATACCGTTCTCTATTATTCTACGTGTGTAAGTTTGATATCGTAAAGATAGCAAGATTAAGACTGATCTATTACTTGATATAATATTATCATGATTAAAACTACTTTTACGGATTTTATCCCCGACGTTTCGGGCGCTTTCCAGCACCCATGGTCACGGGGGACTGAGATGACTGACGTCCCGATGTCATTGTTAAACCCGGAGTACCTTCAGCTTTTTTAATTATTGTTTATGGTCCGATCTATGCAAAATGAACTATGTCCTGAGGTCTTGCAGTGGTATGCTTGGGTTTAGTTTTAATTTTATTGATTATAGGATCCCAAGCCGGTGGTAGTACCCAGCCTCGTTCTCTATTGAAATTAGGATGTTTTTTAATTTTAATAGCCTCACGTATCATCCTTGGTAGGAATCGGTGTTCTTTCGCGAGGGTTTGTGGTCTATCAAATCTGATGTAATGGTTGGACCGTCTAGGATATGATCACAAACTATCTACTACTACTATAATATTATCAGAAGTCGATTACGTGTCCATCTTGTATATGCATATAAAAACAATACAAAGTTCTTTTTTCAATAGAAGAATAGCTAGAATTGTATTGATGAGATTTGAATACATTGTTACGGGCGGCTTGTTTAATCTTACGTGACCTTTTCTGAGTAGAAGATCGACTGTCGACATTTTTGTCTAGCTGTTTAACGATGATTTATTAAACAATCGCTGGACTGCGTTTGTTTCTATGTATTAATATAATTCGTGAGTCAATCAATTCAATTGCACGTAATATTGATAGTTTAGGTATGTTGGAACGTCTACACGGCTTATTCAATTAACATAAGACGTTAAATGTCAACAGATATAATGCTTTAAAATCACGCTTACGAACATTAAAGTTTAAAGGGCATAACAAATTACCTTTTTAAGTGGTAAATATTAAATAATAAATTTATTGTTTTCGAGTTTGATGGAACACGTCTTTCGTGCGCAGCTTAAAGATCGCGTGCAGCGTATCAACGAAAACCTGCAGCAAAGGGCTCTAGAGGTGGAGAAGCTGGTGCGAAAAGCATACCTGTCTGTACCTGCGCCCATTGAAGGGAAGCAGACATTCATCGACGGCATCCGCGACCTTGAAGTCAGAGCTGCTGTGAGGCTCGGGCACTACGAGACGCTTAAGGACGCCTTGGCCCATGCACTGGAGGTGGAAGCCGTGCGGCAGGATCATCGTTCCCATCCTGTCAGGGAGGTTGCAGCAGCTACAGTTCGCGACCGCAATAATGGATACAGCCCTAGGTGCTATGGCTGTGGGGAAAGGGGCCATCTTCGATCCAGCTGCCCTAAGCAACCCTAGAAAGGGAAGGTGAACGATCTCAGGAGGGTAGTGCGGCCAACAGCTCCGCCCAGCAGCATCAGGGAAACGAGTATTAAATTTGGCGAGACAAGCGTAGCTTTGGAGCTAAATAAAGTGAATAAGTGTGATTAATTATTAATAATTAGTGTTTCAAGTTTTAATTGGTGTTCGGTAATAAAAGTGTACATTTTGGTGATTCAATCGGCAGTTTTTATTCTCACGGACCTCAAGCTCGTAACAATTGGTGTCAGAAGTGGGATGAAGTGGGACCATGGGTAGCAGCGTCTTCCTAATAACATATAAATATATAAATAAAGCTGCGGTTGCCAAACCGCCTGCCAAGCGTGGCAACCATAGATAGAAGTGGCAACTATGGCAAAAATCCGTTTATGAGGCAATCTCTGGGGAGGCCAATGTTTAACTGTGGACTTACTTTTAGGCTGTAATGATGATGACCCAGATATTTTTTTAGACAAGAAAGGTCTCACCCGACGTTACGCTAATATAAGAAAATTGGTTAGTAAAGTTTCCGAGAATTTAGTGAAACATCTCCGCATAAGGCTTGAGGACAAGCCTATGACATCTATTAAATTTGTACCTATATCGCTTTTCAATTTTTAAATACAATCCAATTTTAACGGTTGAATAAAATATATAAATATAATTATTAAGTACAGTACAGTGTTCGAGTTTGACTCCGTGGAAACATGTCTCCCCTTCACTGCCACGATGCGGCTATATGTGGGCAATTTCCATGAAAAAATAGACACGCTGCCGGCTAATTTTGGGCTTGATAGTATGAAAACTAAACTCAATTGCTGGAAATGTTTAATATATTTCTCTGCATGATGGAGGGTAACTCAGGATTGTTTACATACGCGTTTGTTCAGTAGTGGACTTGTGATTGCCTGTTATGATGTTTATAATTATATTTTTTTTGTAATAAGGTCAGTTATGTTTAAAAATATTCGCAGGTTAATAAACTTTACTTATAAACAAAATATTAATTAGAATTAACCCATGTGCCAACGCATTAGTTTTATATTTACAAATTTTGTGATGGCGTTGTATAAAATAAATGCTGTCGGCTAAGCACTTGATTCGAACAATAAAATTGATCAAACATAAATATGTTAAATCAATAATATGTATTCGTTAAAGATCTACAACTTATATTATTTCGACTGAAACTTCCAAATTAGTTTTTGATATTTTTCATATTTCACTGAAAGTCGTTCAGTTAAAATGTGAAATATATTTTGAACTTGATAACATTCAATTCACATTTATAAAACCAGGTCAAAATTTCGAAATCTTGTACGTATATTAGTACTGTTGGTGTTTTTTTTTTCTGTGACACAGTCAGCTCAGCATTTACGATAAATTTAGCTGTGAATCAATAATTATTAGTCGTGTATATACGCTTTGCTTAACTTTTTAAAATTTCGCAAACAATTTCTTTGTAATACGCGACTCGAAACCGTAAACATAATTAGTGATTCAACAGTATATTGGTGCCGTGAATTGCGTATTCCGTACAGATTGCTTTTGATCTGACGGTATCGTCGCTGCTCACATTTCTCGGAGGTTCGCGGTTGACGGTTCTCATTTGCACCATTTTAAATCGTGTCAAAGAGCCCGGCCTTGACTAACTATAAGTCACGAATTCCGATACATATCTAAAGAGAGAGAACAGACTGCAATGTTGAGTATTTCGTATTGCAAAGTAATGTATAATAATTAAAACAGTTTGTTGGCACTTTATTACACTTGGTATATTTACTTCAATATTACAGACGTATGTTTAAAAAATATTTTATAATTAAATGTAGAAAGAGGCGTTGATTCTGTAACTGTACTATCAAAACAAGAATATAAGAGTTGCAATATACTAAACACAATCACATATCAGATTGCTGTCAAGCCATTTCTAAAAGAACATTTATTAATGTGTGTATGAAATACATTATTGTAACTTATTACTTCAAAATGGTCCGCTGTATTATTTGCTGGTTCTTTTTAGGACGGATTTTTTTTAAAGAAGTAAGGATGACGAACCACGAGCACAACAGTCCGCTTGCTGGTACGTAAATACTTTGCCCATAGAGATAGAGAGCCCACATTTATCTTTCGGCAAAGAAAATGCAGAAATTTTATACGTGGTAGAGCCATGCTGCGGTTATATTAGTAGTATAGTTGTAGCACGAATGGTCGACTCGACCGGGGAGGGACCACGCTCTCACAGAATACCAGCGTCAAATAGTAGCTTAATGCTGCTGTGTTTCGTATGGTGAGTGTAGAGAACCGGAGACCCTTTTTACTGAAAACGAGGCATTCGTAATCGAGGATAGATGTAGATGCCTATGGGCCACAGTAACCACTTACCATCAGGTGGACTGTGTGCTTGTTTGTCACCCTATCGTATAAAAAAAGATGTGTTGTCAAATTTATCGGAAGACTAAGATGAAACACCCGGTTAACTGTAAAATGTGCTTCCGGATTTCGTAGGTCACCATACAAAATACAGCAACATTATGTTGTATTTATGAGTACACAGGTATTCAGTGCGAGTGTGGTCAACTCGACCCATTCTTGCTTCAAATCTTTTTACGCTGCAGCATGGCTTTTGACTGTACCACGTAGAAAAAAGATTTTTCCGTAGATATGCATTTGTAATCTATATTGAAACAACGATAAGAAATGAAATTAAATGAAATGAATGATTCTTATTCAATAAAGATTATTGCATAATGCTTTTGTGAAATTGCTTTTGTTCATATTTTTTATGCCGACAAACAGTTGAATGCGGTTAGCTTAGCCGTGACATAGCCATTCTAGTTCGAGATAAAGATTTTCACTTTGATATTGCAAAAGCAAAAGTAATAGAAACCACTGTATATGTGATTACTTACCGACTTTCGATTTACACAGACGTCGCATCGTTTATTTATTTAGTTAAAAGAACAAATATAATTTCATGCGCGCTTACTTAAAACGCGACGAACAGATCGCAGAGGTGTCTGTCTGTTTGCGATATTCATTTACACCTTGTTATCTCCGAGCATGAGTTAATGAGCTATTAAGTAGTGTCACAGTATAGGTTAGACGATAGCAGGAAGTAATTTACTTAAGCTAACACAGTGTCCATTCTTGACAAAAAGAACTCATCATTGTTTCCGTGTTTTTCGGCTCAGTATATCTGCGATAATGCGTGTATTGTTGAATTGATATAAGTCTGAATATAAATACAGATATTATTCGTAGATAATGCAAGACTTCGTTGTATGAGAAATTTATAAGACTGGTCTAAAGTCATGGTAGACGAGGACGACAACGCGCGCATTGCTTGTAGGCGTAAAATGCAAATTTCCTACATTTCACCTCAGGACAATGCCGGCCGAAGTGTTTCACGCCTTGTAAACAACTTGGGCACAGTTTGTTGTTCTACTTTTTGGGTAAACGGTTGCCCGTAAACGGTAGTGCATAGGCCGCCGCAAAAATACCGCAGGCAGTACGATGTATCGTCAAGCGCCTCCGTACATGGGCGTTGCGTAAGCGCGCCGGTTCAACGTTGTACGATATTTCCAAAGTACGCAACTACACAATTTTAGTTAGCAGTGAAATTCGCGCAGTTTCGCTCTGAACAAACATGGCGGGCATGTAATTGCGAGGGTCGGTGTCGTTTTTTGTTCTGTATTTAACCGTATTGAATTTTTTTTTTAATTTTATATCTTTGACTCGAACAATTGTTGGTATGCATGTATGCATATTGATTGCTCCGAAATATTTGCATCGAAAGCATTGCGAGCGTCGGGATGAAATTATATTTTATGGAAATGAACATTGAATCGGAGCCAACGCTTGCTGCATTTTCATAGCGCGCCAGTTATGCGGGGGTATGAGCGGGTGTGAGCACGCTTTGGTGCCTGTCGCCAACAATAAGATCGCGCCACACGCCATAAACAATCTTTGATACAATCATTACACGTAATATCTTTATCTATACATATAAACAAAATCAATGTGTCTGTTTTTAATATTAAAATAACTGGCTGTTAAGCTCAGGGTGCTAATAAAATGTCCTCCAGACCGAATTTCGGTCACGGCAGCCAGCCTCAACGGAGACTAACTATCGGCGCAGGACAGGGTTGTAGTACACAAGTGTATGCGCAAGCACAGGTGCCCTCTATTCACTCACTCTTATAATCCGATGGGAAGGTAAACCGTCGCGACCGGAGAGAGATCAGACGCAGGACTAACGGCTTAACGTGCTTTCCGAGGCACGGGGGTGAGACATCGCCAACTTCCTGAATTCGGGCAGCTACTGAGAATTTCTTAATGGAAAAACTCAATAACTGATATTTTTTGGCCCGACCAAGGATTCGAACCTGGGACCTCGTGCGTGTTAAAATTGCAATTAACAATTTCATTGGTGCCGGCGGGGTTCGAACCCAGGTTACTCGCGTTCTGTTATATTTACAGCGAGCGTTAACCATCTGAGCTACCACGGCTCGCACAGGCCTGTTGGTCTAGTGGTTAGTGACCCTGACTGCTACGCCGGAGGTCGTGGGTTCGATTCCCACCCAGGACAAGTGTTTGTGTGATGAGCACGATCATTTGTTCTGTGTCTGGGTGTAATTTATCTATAATATTTATGTATTTAGAAATATATAAGTATGTTTATCAGTTGTCTAGTACCCATAACACAAGCTCTGCTTAGCTTGGGACTAGATGGCGTTGTGTGATAGTTTATTATTATTATTATTATTATTATAATTTAAATAACGCCTCAATATATCCAATCCAGGTGCAGCCGGGCGGGGCACTAGTATATTGTATAATCAGTGGCGATTAGGTGATATATTATAAATACTTATAGGTGATCTGTTTGTGATCGTGTAACATCTCTTCCATATTGGTATGTCTGAAAAGGTAATTTCGTATGTTTGTGCTATGTAATGGTTACAATATCACTTGTAATGTAAATAAACAACTTGACCGAGCGAGATCACATTTACACAGTAAATTTAGGTTTTGGCAAGACTATTGCTCGTACCTAGGAGCATTTGGTACTATAGTCAAATTATTCAATAGTATAGAATATTTTTTTATAGGATAGGGTGACAAACGAGCACACAGTCCATCTGATGGTAAGTGGTTGCTGTGGCACGTAGATATCTACATCTATCCTCGATTAAGGATCAAAATGCAAATGCGTTGTCACCCGTGTGGACAAAGATGGAATGCCTCGTTTCCAGTAAAAAGGGTCTCCGGTTATCTCATCATACGATACACAGCAGCATTAAGCTGCTATTTTACGCTGGTATTCTGTGAGTGCATGGTCCTTCCCCGGTCGATCCGACCGATTCGTGCTACAACTATACTACTAATATAGCTACAGCGTGGCTCTACCATGTACTTATGTAATGATTTATTTCACACTAGCGATCTACCCCGGCTTTGCATGGTTAAATATCTGGATTCTGCAAAATCGCCACTACCGGGTCCAACTATAGCTATAACCTTCGCACATGTGCAAACAATATGTTGACAAAGTTTGACCGCAATCTGATGAACGCTATGGCAGCGCACGAAATACGAACAAACAAATATTATTTTTATATATTAGAAAGAGTATTACATAATACTTATTAAAAGTATTTTTTTTATTTACCACTGGTTCGGAAAATGCCTCAAGAAAAAAATAAATAACGCAGGAATCCCCCTGATTTATTTTTTAAAACACATTTCACTTTACAAAGATTTTGTACAGTTTTTTAAATGTATGAATTCATGAATCATAATATAGTTATGGACCACAATGATTTACATTCACACTTGTTGGACCGTCTTCCTGGCGTTATGTAGTCGAGTTTTTAATAATTTATATCTATACATATAGGTAACAGTGTAAAAAATCCGAATTGAGTTCGGAATGAAACTCGTAGCACTACCTATCGGAAAGTGCAGAACAATGTCTGCCGGGCCAGCTAGTCACCTATAAATTAGCGTAGCGACGGCTACAAGCAAGTTGTTTAGCGTTGTACGAATTCGCAATGGGGGTCGAGTAAATATCGTTGTCATTCTCAATGAAATAACTATACAAGCCGCTGTTGTGTGGGAGCGTAGTCGACGCGAATTCTAATGGTTGCCAATTAGACTTTGCACTAAACATCATTAGTAACATCCGCTATTGTTCAGATTTACGTGATTTTTTTAAACTCATTCATTAAAGAAAGTTGTTTATGTAGTTAAGGATGGGGTTTCAATAAAACATTAATTTTGCCTTCTCTATTGTGATTTTATTGAAATTCTACGACATTTTAACTATTCCATCTTTCATCATTCTATTAACTATTTATTTACACGTGGTGGAACCACGCTGCAGCGTTTTAGCTGGAATGGGTCGGTTCGACCGGGGAAGAACCACGGTCTTACAGAATACCAGCTTAAAATAGCAGCTTAATATTGCTGTGTTTCGTATGTTGAGTGTAGAGATCCGGAGACCCTTTTTACTGGAAACGATGAATTCTATCTTAGTCCTTAGGGGTGACAACGCATCTGCGTTTTCATTCCTAATCGAGAATAAATGTAGATGTCTATGGGCCACAGCATCCACTTACCATCAGATGAACAGTGTGCTCGTTTGTCAACCTTATTCTAAATGAAATTCATCAATATCCTGTAGCAGTTCACTATTATACATTGACAGCCTCCTTGAACTTGAGTTTTCCTCGTTCACACGTTCACGTGTTTGACCTCCGTGTCTCGTAAAGCACGTAAAGCCGTTGGTCTTGCGCCTTGTCTCTCTCTGGTCGTGCCGGATTGCCATTCCGTTGGACCATGAGAGTAATAGAGTGTGTGCATACACTAAGGTACGTTCTGCGGTTAGGTCCTGCGCAGATGCAGTTAGGTTGAGACTGGCTGCTGTGACTGAAATTTGGTCTCGAGGACATTATTATACATGGGCCTCGCTTAGACTATTTGCCATAATCGTTAATCCGCCTCCTCGCACCTGTGACGGAGTCATTCCCGTCACCGATATGAACATTTTATATTTAGGAATATACACATGGCCGCTTCTTACAACATCCACGAGATTACATGATGTGATCACATCGGTGCCACCACATTTTATAAAACTATACCGTTATTAAAAATATATTCGTTATCGCTTAAGTCTACAAATCAAATTGAATTAAATATTATACCACGAATGGGATGGCTCGACCGCGAAAGGACCACGTTCTCACAGAATAGTAGCATGAAATAGCGTACAGCTGTGTGTCATCTGCATTTTAATTCTTAATCGAAGACAAATGTATATTCACCGTAATATCGACTTACCATCAGGTGGACTGTATGCTCTCTTATGTATATATTAATATCCTTCTATTCATTTAACGTTCTGTTATGTTTTTTAGCCGATTTGGGATTTAAGGTATTAGAATACCTAAAATCCAAGCAAGTTATAAATAAAGGTATACTTAGGTCTAAAGCGTTTGAGTTATGGAGTATCGAAGTTAGGTCGAGATGGTTCGTATAAATGTGGAGTACACTGAGTTTTGCGTAACCCATAACCCATAAATAAAACAATTTATATATAAACTAGGTACTATATTTACTGCATTTTAAACATTTCTTTATTCGTTCGGTTGAAAGGTGTCACGGTTGTTTTAGGCCCCAAAAATGTCAAAACTTTCATTAAATCTTTGATTTTTGGGAAATTAAAGAAATCGCATAGTGCGAGGTCTGGACTGTGCGCGGTATAAGCCACGAGCTCCACCTTTTCATAAGCCAAAAATTTTCGTTCCGGTTTTCTTTGATTAGTAAAGCCTGTTTACATCATTTATAGAGTTGTCACATTTTTCTCAGTATTATCCGAAGTGTGTGAACTGTGTGATTGTTCACATGAAACTACACGAATGAATGTCATCATGAAGTGAAACACGACCAAAATTAAATTCTGCGTACCACCGCCTAACGGTGCCTAAATGAGGTGATTTCCTTCCAAAAACATTTTGAATACACACAGTGCAATCTTGTGGAGAGAGCGAACTTTAAAAAATTATAAAAAATCATTACCTTGAAAATGTTTTCGCCTTAATCTCATTTTTGTTACGGATCACGAACTTCAACTTGTGATAAAATTAAAATTTGACAGGTGACTTCCTGCCAAAAATTATTTTTAATTTACCAACCGTCACCGTTACCTTTACGGCTTGTTAAAGTCTACTGTTGAACATAGGCCTCCCCCATTGATTACCTCATTTGCCATAGTTGCCAGGCTTGGCGAGCGTGTTGGCAACCGCAATCTTTTTTAGTCGTTATTAGGAAGAAGCTGCTGCCCATCTCCTGATGTGTTTCCGTCCGTTGGCTCCTCTGACACCCACGGGATGATATAGGGTAGTGGATATTCTTACTTCTTCAAATTATAATATTTATTTAAATACATAAGGCCAGGATTTTTACGTGGTAGATTTACGCTGCAGCTATATTATAGTTGTAGCAACAATAGGTCGGCTCGACCGGTGTAGGACCAAGCACTCACAGAATACCAACGTAAAGTAGCAGCTCCATGCTGATGTGTTTCGTATGATGAGTGTAGAGAACCGGGGACCCTTTAACTGAAATCGAGGTATTCCTTTTTTTTATAGGATAGGGTGACAAACGAGCACACAGTCCACCTGATGGTAAGTGGTTGCTGTGGCCCATAGACATCTACATCTATCCTCGACTACGAATCAAAATGCAGATGCGTTGTCACCCGTGAGGACCAAGATGGAATGCCTTGCTTTCAGTAAAAAGGGTCTCCGGTTCTCTACACTCATCACCATACGAAATACAGCAGCATTAAGCTACTATTTCACGCTGGTATTCTGTGAGAGCGTGGTCCCTCCCCGGTCGAGCCGACCCATTCGTGCTACAACTATACTACTAATATAACTGCAGCATGGCTCTACCACGTATAACCACGTATACCACGTATTCCATCTTAGTCATCAGGGGACTTTCCACATACTTAACTAGGAGGCGTAATTAATTTTTTAATTCTTGACTTATTTTTCACTACAAAGTTGATTATAATATATTTTTTATGCAATAAGAAATATTTTGATATATGAGTTCTCGAGCGGCAGCATTATACCGGTGGGCGAGGTGTAGGTCATCCCCCCACTAGATGGAGTGACGATCTGGTAAGACATGCAGGAAGTCGATGGATGCAGGCTCAGAACTGTGTTGGGTGGCATTCCTCGGGGAGGCCTATGTTCAGCAGTGGACTTGTAAAGGGTTGTAATGATGATGATGAATCGTTGGAGTTAAAACTAAAATATAACAACCAGCCATCTTCTCTTTTGAAGTTAGGATTTTTTTTTAAATTTCGACAAATAATTTTTGTCAGGAATCGGTATTCTTTATATTATATCAACTCTAATGGTGTGGGCGATTCTAAATATTTTTGCGGATTGTACCCGGAGCATCGTTGATTTTATGTAAGTTAAAATTAAAAGCAATGAAATCAGTGAAAGTAGTTATATGTAATGTAATATGAAAACATTCTGTGATCGTGTAATACTTAACTATATGCAAAACATCAACATCAGGTTGTTTAACGTGATTTATGTTATATATTTTAATTATTGGTTGTTTTATTATTATTTATTATTAGATCATTTAAGCTTCAATAGATTCACTTTTGTTTTTGATCCAGATAACAGAAATTGCAAACAAAATAAAACAATAGTATCAATGTTATCTCAAGTTTGTTTGAACCGCAAGTAGGTTAACCATTAATTAGGTCGAGTATTTTATTAGCGCCTGAGCAGCTTTATTGATTGTTGCCAGCTCTACCGAATAACAATTTAAAAATATCTTTAAAAAATATCGAAAGTATAATATCTGGTAGTAGACGTATCTAATTTAAGCGTGGTGACGTTTTGAAACGAAATATTTTTAAATGATAAAAGTTTGAACTTCCTGGCATACTTACAACTCTTGACAAGCACCTTTAGATCTCCGAGGTGACATGATGTGACAGCGCGAGGTATTCAGTCAACAGCGCACGTCTTGTCTTAGGTGGGTTACGTCACCCGTCCCAGCGTCAATTGTTTGAAATAGTTTCGTTAAAATATTTTTTAACGATACCGCCGAGGTCAAGGTATTGCTGTATACCATATAGTCATTATCTCTAGTAATTTACTATAAGCCCGTGAAATCTACCGCTGCACATCCGCTTCTCCCATTGCATAGAGCATTTATCCTACTCGTCACGTTTTGCACGAGGATTGACGCTTGAAGTACCAGAAGTTTCACTTTTTTGACGCTGCTTTTCGTCGGCGATATGGATATTTTACGCTGGACGTGTACCAGATGGCTATACGGCCATCTTTAAAAAGTCGTAAGATCTTTTTGGCATACTCCATAGTCGCCATTAACGTCACCTACGAGACAAATTGGGGCAATGGATTCACGTACGCCGTATGCGTAATAAAGTACGATATAGTTTATCGGCCGCAGTCACTTTAATTGATTTTATATACCTACGTATAGTATTTTATTACAAATTATTTTAATGTTCACTTAAAATTAACATCGTTAAGATTGTTTCAATTTTGTTTTTTTTTAAACACATACATAATATGTAACGCGATATTTATTGTCGGGTTCGCGTTCCATTTTGTATTTAAATAAATTCGTGAATCATAAAGAAATTCTATGAATATTACGACGGGAAAAGATTTATTAGTATAGTCCCGTAAGAATTCTCTAATCTCGTCGAGAAAAATTAGCATTGAGGATAATTTGTAAGTAAAAACACGAGAAAGCGTCATTAGCAACTTAGTTGCATTACCTTCGTTTAACATAAGCATTGACAGTCGTGGTATAAGGTTGATAGAGTGGAAATTTATTCCTAATTATTCCTGCTTCCATTTAGGCGGATCATTATCTCCCGCAATTGCAATTAGTTCATAATTAAATTTGTTTTAACTAAACAGAGATCGAAAACCAGATACTGCTGATTTTATGGGTTTGATCTTCAAGCAGGATGTATTTTTTAATTGATTAGAGTATTGCGGTATGGAAATTCAAGTATAGTATTGTATCTGTGTTTATACTTGTTTTGTTTTTAAAAAAAAGTAGAAATAAAGGCGACAAAAGAGCACACAGTTCATCAGATGGTTAGTAGCTGCCGTGGACTCCACTGCCCAAAAACACCATTAATCATTGAGTGACAATCTACATGTAGATGCGAACTTTTGTTCCCCATCGATTGGAAGTTCTTCGAGCTATATGGCCGGCCAATTGCTACTTCATCTTACGTTAGTCTAAGTGATTAATGGTTTCTACTGTAAATTTCTTTAGTTAAAATTCTTAAACCGCGAGCTATAAAGGATCATGTCACGTATACACTCTTTTTTTTCAAGTTTTATGTAGTACGTGACGAAAAAATTTGTAGTAATCTTTTGAATGCCAAGATGGAATCATCGATTGACCTCTAGGTCGCAGTTTGACTTATCTAGTCGGACAATTTGACGTAGGTAAACATCATAGGCGTTCTAATAGTTCAGATACGCAAGACAAAGTGTCAGATTGTATTTTTTGGTATTGTGTACAATTTGCAGAAGGATATATATGTGGTCTTTCGCACTGAAGTCTTTTGCGGAAACCGGCTTGTAGGGGAATTCGGAAGAAGTATAAAGTCTGTTTGCGAGACGAATCGTAGTGAAAATCGAAACTAGCAAGTAGACGTGGATTAGAAAAGAAGTCGGCCTGTAGTTCTTCAATAGGGCGTTGTCACCTTTCATGGAAAACAAAACCACCGCACTTCTGCTCTACACCTGAGGATCTACGCATTGTGCAGGACAGATTTGAAGAGCTTACGAAGGATTTCAAGTACCGTTCTTCTACCCGCTTTCAGAAGCTCCGATATAATTCCATTATCATCCGGGTAATTCCATCCGTGTATCTAACGTGGTAGAGCCATGCTGCAGTTATATTAGTAGTATAGTTGTAGCACGAATGGGTCGGCTCGACTCGCAGGACCACGCTCACACAGAATACCAGCGTCAAATAGTAGCTTAATGCTGCTGTGTTTCGTATGGTGAGTGTACACCCTTTTTACTGGAAATGAGGCATTCCATCTAAGTCCTCACGGGTGAAACGCATCTGCAGTTTCGTAATCGTATCGTATCGTTCGTAATCGAGGATAGATGTAGATGTCTATAAGTCACAGAAACCACTTACCATCAGGTGGACTGTGTGCTCGTTTATCACCCTATCCTATAATATATATATATATATATATATATATATATATATATATATATATATATATATATATATATATATATATATATATATATATATATATCCTAATCTGCCATTCAACTACTGTCATGAATCACTCCTTACACAAGCATTTTAAGTTTACCAGAAGTGGTTAAAGGGAATTAATAATGTTAATAGCATTCCTAGTATTTTTTTAATTAAAAAAGAAAGGAAAAAATAAGGTGCTGAAGATATATTGTAATCTCGCCTGACGTTCGGGTATCACCAGAATAGTGACGTATGAGACTTGTTCTTGGACCCTTGCTCACACGTGCGTGTAGTTCCAACGACGATACAATAACGGTTCATAATACCTCTCAATCTCTTTAAATCTCAGGTGCACTGGACATGACGCTGCACAAACGACCTTCAACTTTGACAGGTGGCCCTGTCCGGCAGATATTATGTTCTCATTTATTACTCTTTCTTTTATGATTTTAGAATATGGAAATTGGGTTTTTCTCCTACTCCTTTTTTGATAATACAAGTGAAGTCAGTACCTTTGATACCTGCCCTGAATATTTCATACTTGTTACGATGTTAATTAAATAGGAATTTTATTACGTTACTTATCCATTGCACTTGTTTATGCAATATTCTTATCTGTTTAACCTAATGCTCCCTTAAAAGTCATGAATATTTACGAAACTTTGTAAATAGGTTTAACACAGTGGTTTGTTGGAATCTGATACACCGATATGTCGATAAAATGTTGCTTTGATGTCTTGGATCGTATATTGCTCGTCGGATTCAAATAATTTTCCCATAAACTAAGAAACTTTGTGGTTACTTCAAAGTGTTCGTGCTGGTGGCACTTATCGTGTTACTTTTGTTTTGATGCTTCGTGCTCCGGTTCCACGACGCTTTAAGTTTCGTTGACCATTAAATGTACGCGACATTAACTTTAAACTGGCTCCTAGTGGCAGACAAAATCTAATATAATACAAAAATCTATAGTAATCAAATGCGTTTCCACTTCACACCTACACACGAAGTCTCGATAAGGTGCTTTAATCACATTTGAAATGCTCGGGAAAAATATTTCTCGGAAACCGTTACGCTCTTAAATAGTAAGGTTTTTGTTACAAGACATTGCTTACATGAATTATTGATGTTGCTGTTGTGTACGCGGTGTATTCACTGTATCAATCGGACACGTAGTCGTCGTCACATCGGCGCCTGGTTACATCACACGATTGGAAAACTCACCGCGTTTGAGAGGTCTAAAGATATTAGGTCGAGACTAGATTGAACATTATGTCGTCCGTATTTAGTCTTATCACGTTTGCGAGATAAACGTTGCTTACGAAAAATTTAAAACAGCTTTAATAAGTCGATTACTGAGAAAAGCCTTGAGTCCATTGGACTAACTTCGTCGTAAAAATGTATCTGTGTGTGTACACATACTCGTATACTTGATCCGTGCCGGCGCCGAGCTGAGCTCGGTCGAGTCAAAGGTGCCTCGGCGCCAACGTAGCGCGTGCCCATCTCTACCAAACGTAGAACGAGGATAATAGCTTACTCTGAAGTTAAATTAAATAAACCTTTGTTTTCCTAACGGTTTATAGTGCTATCTTCAAATATCTTGAACATCGATTTTTTCAGAATATACAAAAAATCTAACGCGTTTTAATGAGGTTAAAACGCATTAGATATATTCCGTATCTATTATTAGGTATTATTAGGTATATTCTGTCTCTATTACAAGTTTAACCATGAATTTATTGTACCATTAAAAATGATTAAATATTTTAGTCGTTTGCAGGCTTTGAGTATTCAACCAAAACTCAAAGTTTGCAGGCTATTTATTGGAACTTCACAATATATTTCATTTGCAAATACCCTAGGACCATCTCGTCGCCACATTGGCGCCGTTTGCCAATAAATTTAGGGCCGTCTCAAGCATTAAATGAATTCACAGATTGAATTATGAATGTCGGCGCCGCACTAGATCACAATCTTCCTCAACTAAATGTAAACAGGTCCGCTCATCACACAGTTTACTGAGGCTACTATAGATGTTTGTTTAATACGTCATAGTTCAGTAGATAAGCTTATATAATCACACGATTTAAATATTTTATGATTTGAGGTTAGGATCGTGACATACTGCCGGGCTAGCATGACCAGGGGATAAAAATTTTATCCACCGATTATATCCACTGACAAGGGATAAAATTGTCTTATCCCTACGTCAAAGCTTTATCCACCGTGCGAGCATGAGCCTATGGTGGATATAATATCGACAGTAGATAAACTTATCCCCGCGCATAGATAATATACCATAGTATAAAGCTATAAACTATACTAGCTATAAACTAGTTTTAAGATTAAGTGGATTTACATTAACTTATATTTTCTTTTACCTTTTGTTTATTATATTTCTAATATTATATATGTCATTATATGTCATTTATAATATTTGTTATATTTATTTTAAGCGTATTTCTGCCTTGTTTTTATTTTTTCTATTATTCTAATTCTTTCTTTATTTTCTTTTGTATAATATTTAAGTTAAATATACATTGCTTGTATCAAATCGCAGGTATTACTTCGCTTGTGATAGCATTTATTAAAAAAATATGTGTCTAGAATTAAGCGAATTGCGAAACTGGACAATACAGACCCTTTGGAGGTGGTGTAACCTCTTGAGGAAATTAAATAAAAATTATCCCCGCAATTACTGCCATTATAAGAAAATTACAAAATACATCAAAATTGATGTCTACTCTAAGTCACAAAGATTTAATTTTAATTGAAAATGATGAAGCATGAAGAATAAAAATGTAATGATTTCAAACAAAACAAGGAATAAATAATTTTATAATCATGAGTATTGTGTTATTTGTATTCCTAATATTACGTATATTAGTCTTTAAACTTGTATTTACCTACACAAGAGGCTAATTAAAGTATATTGCTCCACACATTCTAATGATGGCCCCAATAATTTAGGTCATGTATTTGCTGATTATTTGTTGTTTGAACAACAGCCATGCCATGGTCTTGAATCGTACCTCTCTAGTAGGTAACTACCATCTGCCAAGAGACTGAAAGATGTAAACTACCTACCTAGAAAAAATATTAAGATAAGTTACATAAGCCACATGTATTGATTGCAAATATACGATGTTTTTGGACAAGGTGGTTGTAATAGATGCTTACTTCAATATGCACTGGTAGTCCATCCACAGAATTAATAGGCTTTAAAGCCTCATAGAGTTCTTTACACAAATACAAAACAATCTTTGAGCATCCGAAACCGGCGTAGAAATTCGTTGTCGGAGAATTCCAACAGATTAAGTATTCTGATCACGTATCGATCGCTGGTGTAATTTTCTTTCTTGTTTTTCAATTTCTGACACGAAAATGTAGTTGCAATAGGCTCGAGACATCTTTTTCGTATTAAAATGGTTTGAAGATAAACTTAAACCCACGTCCGCGAAAGAGGATAAAATTGTCCCTTTCAAATGTCAAAAAGGGATAATTTTTTCTCTTTCCCTTGGCCTCATGCTACGTACGGGGAGATATATGTCCACTCGTTATGTCAAACGGGGATATACTAAAGAGATAAGACAATTTTATCTCTTGTCAGTGGATATAATCGGGGGATATAATTTTTGTCTCTTGCTCATGCTCGCAGGGTGGATAAAATTAAGCAAGGGATAAAAATTGTATCCTCTCCCCGGGGATATATCGTCCCCCGCTCATGCTAGCCCGGCTGTTTACGAAGCTATTAAATGTCCTTTAAAATTTATGTGCTATTATTAACGCCACTAAGAAACTTACAAAGTTAGTAATGTTTATAAAGTTTTGTGATAAACCAAGATCTTGTTAATTTTATTAGAAAGGTGACATTAATTATATCCCCTCGTACAATATACAGAACAGAAAGAGGTTTTAAAGACGGGCTTCCTGTATTTTAATAAAGAATGTTTTATAAGTGGTAGAGACACGCTGCGGCTATATTATGGTTGCACGACGGGGTTGGCATGACCGGGGAAGGACCACGCTCTCACAGAATACCACCGTAAAATAGCAGCTTAATCCTGCTGTGTTTCATGTGGCGAGTGTAGAGATCCGGAGACCCGTTTTACTGGAATCGAGGCATTCCATCTTAGTCCTCGGGGGTAAAAACCAAAAAACGTATCTGCATTTTGATTCCCAATCGACGTTAAATGTAGATGTCTATGAGCCACAGCATCTACTAACTATCAGATGGGCTGTGTGCTGATTTGTCACCTTTATTCTATGAAAAAAAAATGTGCATTTGCAAGCAATGTTTGAGTTTATAATTTATAGTATAATGGCGCAAAGGTATAATAGTCAACAAGAGGCGATAAGGCGCTTTGAAAGTGCCGCGTGAAATGTCACCGCTCTCTCTATTTTCGTCGAGAACAAATCCAACAAGAAAGCTATGCAAAACACAAATTCTGTCGACGCCGTCTAGACGCCGATCCTGTTACGATTGAATAACACTTGATCCAATCAACCCGAACGGAGGGGTCGGGGAGGTCTTGTGAACCGCTTCGACCAACGTCATATCATCAATTGATCCAACGACATGTTTTTATATGATACAGCGGAGTGCGGAGAAAGTGTTGATATACCTATTTATGTACATGTGAAATTGCTTATGCCTTGTTCTATTTATTCCTTCGCCTTAGATATTTCTACTTGACGTCGACGCACACATGCAAGTCTTAATTTATTACCTTTGGTTCATTGCATATAGGCACGCAGAGCTTGTACTTTTGATGGACTATAGTTTTGCTATTTATTACATTTCCTTGTATTAAATATAAACATTGTTTTATTGCAGCTCCTGATATTGTGCAGGAGGACAGCCCAACAGTTGTTATTACTGCTGGCGATGAGGAGGAGCTTAGTATGAAACGTAAGAATGTTTATTTGGATGACTGTGTATCTGTATATATTTGTTTAACTGATAGTAATATAGTAATGTTGTGTTGCAGACTTTGGAGCTCTGTTGACTGGACGGTCACCACTTTGTATAAGGCGTGATGATATGACGGGGGTGCCGGTGGCACCCGGAATTGCCACTGCTCGCTTTACATTTCGTCGCCGTCATCTTTATTGGTCCGTGTTAATGGGCCCCTCAATTGTGACACAGCCTCGTGCTCTCTCGTTCCTCGATCGAGGCGGAAGGTTGTTACTTGAGCACCCTCTGAAAAGGTCTCCCGGGATACACGCTACATATGAAGAAAAAACTGATAAGGTACATTCAGAGTAATATAATTAAAATGTCGTTTGGCTTAATAATGTGGGTATTCTGCTTAATTCATTTTTATAATTTATCAAGTGACGGTTATTTACAGCTCTGCGGTGTCTGGCGTCGAGTGCCGCGGGAGTATAAGCGATTATTGAGAGATGGGTCGCTATATGTAGCCTTGATATGGGGCGACGAGCGTAACAATTCCATGGATAAAGCTTTAAGTGGTCGCATTAATAGGTATGTACGTCTCCGACAAGCATCTTTAAAGGTGATTTATTTGATAAATGATTCTGAGAAATTAAATGCCAAGTACTTCTTAATGATAAATTATATGTATAACTGCTTAATTTGAATTGAGAATTGTCCGTTGCAATTTAAATTCGTTTGTTTTTATTCCAATTGTGTGCAGTAAATTAAAAGGTATATTTAATGTTAAATTTAGATGCTAGAAAAACAAAATAGCCAGGTTATAATTTTTAAAATATTTTGGTAATAATCTCGTATATATACTATAATAGTACTGTAAGATATGCAGGAAGTCGATGGATGCACGTGGCTAGGGAATGCAATTCCGCAAGATAATTTCAATCCAGGTATTTGCTGGATTGAACCATCTTAGTCCCGCTGGATCCAGGTATTTGATGGATCCAGCAGGGTGGAACTAGACCTCTGAAATCTAAATTAAAGACTTCGTTTCCATGGTTTTAATTTGAAGCCAAATAAAACAAGCCTTTTGGTATATTTTAAATGGTTTATTTATTACTTTAGACATACAGATGATGACATAAATTACAGTGATAATTAAACATTATTTTGGAAGTAGCTTCTTAACAACTTCTTCATATTCCACAGTCGGGTTTATTTCACTTGTAGGTGTAGGAAAAGACAAATCAAAAATGTCATTTTCGTCATTTTCCAAGTCATTGTCACAATTCTCATCAGCTCTTTCACTATCTCATTTCGCACTGACATTTCTTCATTTGATGCTTCGTAGCCACTACGTGAAGAAGTATTTTGATTATAAATAAATCCAAAACAGCCAATAGGATGCCATGTGCATAACAGAGTTGTTGATGGGGTTTGATGAGTTTCCCAACTTTTACCATGACTTTGGCACCATCTGTGGTAATACAGATTACATCCTTATCCAAAGATAGCTCGTATTCTGATAATTTTTCTTTTAAAACAGTGATACTTGTTTCTGCAGGTAGACTTCCGTAAATCCGCACCAGCCCTAAGTTCCATAAAATAGATTTTTCATTAGCCAAGGCGTAAACATTAACGTTTAAATAGCGCCTATTTCTCGTTGAAGTCCATTCGTCGAATGTGAGGGTGAATCTGTGGTTGCTCTCTTTCAGCTTTAGAAGATCTCGAATAATGGTAATTTTTACAGTCGTGCCGAAATGCATAACCATTAATTTTATAGAATTAGGCGATTTTGGTAACTTATAGCCCCCGGCTTTAAAAAGGTCTCGTAAATCCTACGAGGTGCAGAAAACCCGGAATGGAAAACCATCTTTTGACACCATGCGTGATACCCTAGTTTCTACAGCACTGTTTGCACTTGGAAAATGGTCAGTGATTTTGTGCTTCTTTGCCGAGGTTGATGGTTGAGCTTCACAATGAGTCGATGTCGAGGAAATGGACGTTGACGCAGTTGCAGAAGCTGCAGCACTTCCGCTCCCGTCTGATGCGCTTTCCTTGTCAATTTTGTGTTTTGACTTTAGATGCACATGTAAACCTTTTGTCGAACGTCCGGTCGTTTTAATTATTGATTTACACAACTTACATTTTGCGGTTTGTGAATCTTCGGCCTTCAAAAAGTACTTCCATACAGGAATAATATACCACAAAAGTCTTTATACACTTTTTCCGACATTATTGTCACTCATTAAATAATACAAAACCTGGAAATTTCTCAGTTTATTCAGATTTATCTAAAGAAATCAATATTCTATGAAAAAATCACTGCGTAACGTCATAATCGCCAGTTGTAACTGGCAAAATATTAAGTACACAAACAAAGGCGGGGGAATCCCCGCGCCCTCACACTGTTGCTCTGCACCACGCATCGCTTAGCTCAGTTTACGGTTTACGCGCCGCCGCGCGAACATTAACACGTATGGACCATGCTTCTCTGTAATCCCGCCAATCCAGCGGGATCCCGTAATATTTTCGTACGAGATTAGTCCCGCAAAATGCATGCGGGATCCAGGTATCCCGGTATTGCATACCCTACACGTGGCTCAGGACCGTCCTTTGTGGCATTCACTGGAGGAGGACTATGTTCAGCAATGGAAGTACTGTAATAATGATTGATTGACTTGTGAAAGGCTGTAATGATGATGACGATGAAAAAACCCATATTTTTGTATTTTTTTAAATAGAGGTAGAGCGATAAACGATCACTCAGTCATCAGATAGTGTGACACAAATAAACCTACATCTATGGAGTGTAGAAGTAAGGAGTACAGACTATGTATTAAAAAGTGTCCATTGTAAACCGTTAAATAAGGGTAGCAAGGTAGGTAGGTAAAGAACGCACGTGGGATAGACGACTTTTTCGAGGTTATATTTACTAAATAAAATTATTTTAGATTTTTGAGCGACTGAGCAGTTTAGCAGCATACTTAAACAGTCGACAACTGCTAAGTTCATTTCATCCCAGTAGCTTCTTCAGCGCTGTTGTGGAGAGTTTTTGAGCTGTTATTTACTGCTTACAGATGGCCACTTTTGCAACTATTCTACTATGGGAGTTGGTACTCCTTGCTTCTACACTCCATACCTACATCTATCCTGGACTGAAAATCAAAACGCAGACTATGCGTTGTCGCCTCGATTATGAATAGACCTGCAGATGCGTTACCACCCCTGAGGACTAAGATAAAATGCCTCGTTGATATTAAAAAAGGTCTTCGCTGCTTGTCATTCGTTACACGATACACAGAAGCAGTATTGTACAATAATTATAAGCTAGTATTCTGTACGAGGGTAGTCCCTTCCTTTTCACAACGAATCATTCGTGCTGTAGCGATATTACGTTGCAGCGTGCCCTCCATTTTATTTTGTCTGAATGCGCTATGACGATATAGAGTAAAAAATTCTCTTATTCTGCCATTACACTGTGCTCTGGCTCACTAGAACTCGACTATAACAATAAAATGAGTCAATTAAAACTATTATATAATTATTATCGCGTTTAATTTTAATTTTAATTATTTTTATTTTTAATTCCCGACGTTTCGGGTGCTTTCCAACATCCATCGGTGTTCTTTCTCAAGGTCTAGGATATGATCACAAACTGCAGACTTCCCGGAACGTCGATGCTTCACATCAGCTATATAGCTATATATATAATCAATAAAATTAAAACTAAACCCAAGCATACCACTGCAAGCCTTCAAGATATAGTCAGTTCGTGTTGCATAGATCGGACCATAAAACATAATTAAAAAAGCTGAAGGTACTCCGTATTTAACAATGACATCGGGACGTCAGTCACCCAGTCCCCCGTGACCATGGGTGCTGGAAAGCACTCGAAACGTCGGGAATTGAAAATAAAAATAATTAAAATTATAATCAAACGCGATAAAATCCGTAAAAGTAGTTTTAATCAATGTGTAGTGTTAGTGTAAATATAAGAAATCATTAAATACGAGTAAAAAGAGTCTTCACGTAGTGTTAATTTTTTTAAATATCTAAAGCAACATTTGTAGAACGTATACACCGTATTGTATGTGTCGAGTAATTATTTTGCTTTAAATTTTATAGGTATCCTGCTCTGTCTACGGAAATGTTTACTTCTCTACTGGAGCCAGAAAATCCGCCTACTTCTATCGGCAATGGGGCGTGTGATGATTACCGATTGCCAGGAAAAGAACAAGGCTGGTGGGGAGGCACGGCTATTGTAACTGGTGCAGCCGGTGCCGCACCAAGCTTGCATTTGGCCATTATTTACAACGGCATCTTCGCGCCAACTGCGAGGGATCAGTCTGTAAGGATATTGCTGACTCTACCGGAGAAAAATCAGACCATTATCGACGAGGTAAGCCATTCACAGTCTATCTTTATTAATTGATATCGTTTAAGTATTCTTTATTAGTTTATGAAATTCAATTCTTTTTGAAAATGCTGTTTACTTAATTTCTTAAAAATGTTAAGATGCATTATCTGAATAAGCTAGGAAAATTTAAATAAGTGCTTTGAATTACTTCGTATACTACATTAAACAACCTTTTGTTTTAGGTTCAGAAAATTTCGAAGCCAGGATATGAAATGAATGTTTTAGAGGTTTCTACTCCGGTATCTGCTGCGGAGTTAAGATCCTTATCACGAGGAAGACTTTTGTTATCATTGGAAGAAGTTGGTACATTTGAACGGCGCATACTGGGTGCTGTTCGCCAGAAAGCCGCATGTGAAGTTTACCACGCTTCTCTTATAGCAGAGAGAGTACCTGCATCACCTGCTCCTGAAGGACTTGCTTTGATTTATATCGACAAAGAAGGCTCTCTTGTATATGATATACAGGTATAATTTAATTAATATACGACAACCGATACTGATACATATCTTTCAATATATATATATATATATATATATATATATATATATATATATATATATATATATATATATATATATATATATATATATATATATATATATATACTACGCGTTCATTTCGAGTTTGCCGTCGTAGACCGTTACGACGTCACAGCTGACGGTACCGTAGACGAAAAAAGTCATCATGTTTATGTTTTTTAGTATTCATATTTTCAATAAAGTTAAATAATAACGTGTTCGATGAAATAAAATATTTTTGAATGATGATGATGAAATAATAACGTGTTCGATAAAATAAAATTTTCATTTTTACACATATACATTTTTAAATATTCGAAAAAAATAAAATTACTCATTGTAACAGAACAAATTAACGAATATCAACAGAAACAAAAACAAAAAATCAACAGTAACAAAAACAACAGCGAAAACAGTAACAAACTAGAGAACGTACGGGAGCATAAAAAACGGACGTAAGTACACTTCGACGTTGCTATCGGTACTAAAAGGGCGACGCTTGAGGCGCGGAATGAGGGGGCGCGGCGGGAGGTAACGGCATTCTTGAAGTGAACGACTAGTATATATATAGGGTAGGTTCTTAATTAATCTGGAATGGATTGCCCAGGGCGATGATAACGATAAACGTATGTATGTAATTCTTAAAAGTGAACGACACCAGTATAATACCATTATTAAGAGGAGTAAAAACGCTACAGCTGTATTATGTTTGTAGTACAAGTGGGTCGATTCGATCGGAGTAGGACACGCTCTCACAGAATACCAGCATAAAATAGCAGTTTAATACTGAGGTGTATCGTAGAAAACCGGAGAACTTTTTTACCGAAAACAAGACATCCATCTTAGTCTTCAGGGGTGGTGACGCATCTACAGGTCTATTCATAAGTGAGGATAGTTGTAGATGTCTATAGGCGACAACGTCCACTTACTACCAGGTGGACAGCGTGCTCGTTTGTCACCCTTATTCTATAAAAAGGTAAAATTAACGACGCTCAGTAATATAGCTGCGGGGCTGTGGTTTAGAATACCATACGAAACAAAAGTTTGTACGGTCCGCAAAAAATAGTTCTAGCCTAGTTTTTTCCATGTGCAATAAATGTAAATATAAAATGCTTCTACGATACGTTAAAAAAATCTAGTGTATAAGCAACATCTTTTAAATAAAAACCATCGAAAACGAATAAATTTGTTCAAGTTAATATTATTCACGTAGATTTTGTACAATCTTACGCAATTTAGTTAGGAACCTCATTAGAATTTGAATTCATTGTATTTTGATTAAATATACTATTTGCAGGTGGACAATTTGGGAATATCCGACCCAAAAATAACACTAGTCGAAGAACAAGGCAAGCGGCACTCTCAAGTTGAGATACTGGACACGCGTATTGGTGTCTTGGCTAGACCCAGTGCACGTATATTCCCACCATTGTATGAAGATCAGCTTGCTGTTCATATCGGTACTGATGCAGGTATGCGATTTTAAACTAATAATACAGTTACAAGTAAAATCGATTAAATGGAAAGCACAACCTTGCAGTTTTAATATCACATAGAGAAACATGAATTTATCATTTAAATTGTGTGTATAACTTGTATACGAAACAAAAGTTTGTGCACTGTGAGTGACAAATTTAAATTTCCTCAAGCACATCAATTTACTTTGTGCTAGAGTCCGTAAATAAATATATATATTTTTAAATATTTCCGTAACATCGCTGACTTTAAATTGATACGACAGGTCTGTTTAGCTTTGTGTCAATCCATACTCACTTATGGCATTACTTCCTGGGGTGGTGCTTCTAAAACAATATTGCTCCCATTAGAACGTGCTCAGGGAGCAGTTCTAAAGGTAGCCACTTTCCGTCCTTTCATGTTTCCTACTCATTAACATTACTTGGCACGTAGTGTACTAACTGTCCGTCGGATGTTTATCCTGAACATCATATTAAAACAGTATACCGAACTTCCATTTAACTTAAAATCCATAGACTGGAGGAGAATGGACTTAGTTGGTGTTAATCCTCAAATCAAACACGCATTTGTGAACAGATTTTAGATATATTTAGAACCATTTCTACGTAACAAGCTCAACAAGTCACTAAAGATATATAGGTAAAGTTATAAAAAAATGTAATATAATGTACAAAGACACAGAGAAGTTGTTAGAAATTTAGAATAGTTTTGTATTAATTGTAGGCTACAAATAATTGTTGTTTAGTTATTTTATTTATTATATAATATAGTTTAATCATTTAAATTATCTTGTGTCCTACATTATTAACCCCATAGTGTAAGTGATGGTCTGGACACAGGTACTCAACCTAGTTCAGGCAGGTAGCTAATATTATAAACTTGAGTTTTCAATCAATTCCTGTATATAAATATGTGTAACTGAAAATGAAATAATTGAAAAAATTAAATAAAAAGTATCAACATTATATAATATATGATTTTTTAATATTTTAAGATTTTTTATAACATATGATTTTTTTTCACCGTCTGGAAAAAAGGGTGTAACAGGTGAACGGAATAAAAGCCCATGGCACTGATATTTTACATTTTTAATTTAATTTTACATTAACATATTGTTACGAGCTTGAGGTTCGTGACAATAAAAATTGCCGATAGAATTACCTAAATTAATACTTTAATTTACTTTTTACAAATTAAAGTTAAAAACACTAATAATTAAACACACTAATTCACTTAATTCCGCTCCGAAGCTTCGCTTGTGTCGCCGAGTTCAACTCTGCCCCGATCGCATCTTGCAGCGCCTATTTATTTAAATTAGCAAAGAAACATCCCGAATATTCAGGTAAATGCGCGCAAAGGGACGAGTGTGCGAGTATAGACTTTCCAGAAACTTAGTTCTTCGGATGGCGCTGTCCGTTGAGAGATCTGTGATGTCATTCTCTGCAAAGCTCCCCTCGCTCTCGTTCCTGACACTAGATGGCGCTAGTTGACTTATTCACACAACACTGCCCCCTCCTAAGACATGCTCGTCCCGAGCATTATCGGTCCCATAATAACGCGCCAAGCGATCCACATGGACGATCTTAGGAGTCCCTCTTGCGCCTTTCTGTATCCGGTAGGTCACATCGTTGATCCTGGTTACAATCCGGTACGGGCCGTCCCATTTAGCTTGAAGCTTAGGAGATTTCCCTTTGCTGCGGACTGGATTGTGCAACCACACTAATGAACCTTCGTTGAACCCTTTATTGTTCATTTTGCGGTCATACCGGGTTTTCATTTTCTCAGACATTTGCTGGCCCGATTGTCTGACGTGCTCATAAATGTCATTCATTTTGTTCCGCAAGTCATTTGCATAATCGGTTATAATGCGTGGGGCATCAGGTGGTATCCCAGTGATCAGGTCTGCAGGCAGCCGTAATTCTCTTCCAAAGTTTGCGAAAGCTGGTGTCACTGCTGTACTTTCGTGAACAGAACTTCGATATGACAACAAAAACCGTTGTATGTGCTTGTCCCAATATCGTTGCCGATTGTCTACAACTTTTGCTAGGTACCTCTCCAATGTCTGATTAAATCGTTCCACCATTCCATCAGATTGCGGGTGATAAGAAGTCGTTCTTGTTTTATGAGTACCCATAACTCGGCAAGTTTCCTGGAATATTTGAGACTCAAAATTCCTTCCTTGATCGCTGTGAATCTCTAAAGGTACTCCAAAACGATAGAAGACTTCATTAACTAGTTTATCTGCAACTGTTGAAGCTTCTTGATTTGGAATGGCGAAGACTTCTGGCCACTTAGTGAAGTAATCCATCACAACCATGAAATACTTGTTACCGCTTTCACTCTCCGAAAACGGCCCCGCCACGTCAATGGCTATTCTCTCCCTTGGTGCACCAACATTGTACAATTTCAATGCACCTCTACTACGAGTCTGAGGTCCCTTTACAGCCGCACAACTTGTACATTTGCGACACCAGTCCTCGACATCGTTTCGACAGTGGACCCAGTAAAACTGTTCTCGGATCTTCAGTAGAGTTCGTTTAACTCCCAGATGGCCTCCTGAATAATCATTATGGTACAGCTGTAGAACATCCGATACTTTAGCTTTAGGGACAACCATTTGTAAATGACAGCTGTCTCCCCGAACATTTTCCCATTTACGGCACAGAACTCCATCCTGAAGCAGCAAGCTGTCCCACTGGGCCCAATAGCTTTTAGTGGTCGAACTCATCGCTGAGACGTCGCTCCACTTGAGCTTGGGAGCACTGGCCTTCATCCATTCCAGGATCGGCTTGATGTCCGGATCTTCCTGCTGTGCACGTTGTAAGCTGTCCTTCCACTCGTTGCTGAGGTGGTCTGCCCTGAGCATCCTCACGGATACCACTTCCTTACTCTCTTGCCTAATACAATGTTTGCAATCTTCAGGACAAGGTCTTCTTGACAATGCATCTGCGTTGCCATGAGATTTCCCGTTGCGATGTTCGATCTCAAAGTCGTATTCCTGCAGTAGTTCAATCCACCTCGAAACTTGTCCTTCTGGATTTTTAAACTGCAATAGCCATTTTAGTGCAGCATGGTCAGTTCGTAAGTGAAATTTTCGCCCCAGAAGATATTTGCTAAAATGCTGCAACGACTTTACCACAGCTAGCAATTCGCGTCTTGTGACACAGTAGTTCCTTTCCGGTTTTGACAACGACTTGCTGAAGTACGCTATCACGACCTCTTGGTCACCATTACGTTGAGACAACACACCGCCAAGTCCTATATCACTTGCGTCTGTGTCAACTATAAATTCTTTGCTTGCATCAGGGTATCCCAAAATAGGTGTTTTGCACAGACGGTCCTTGAGCTCCTGGAATGCGATATTGCAACTTTCATCCCAGCAGAAATGTCGCTTCTCCTCGGTTAGCTTGTGCAGAGGTTTGGCTATATCCGCAAAGTTCCTCACAAATCGCCGGTAATAGGAGCACAAACCCAAAAATGCTCTAACCTGCGTCTTGTCTTTTGGAACCGGCCAATCCTTGACAGCTGCGATTTTCTCCGGATCCGTGCGGATAACTTCTTCCGACACTACATACCCCAAAAAGATGACTTGCCGTTTGAATAGTGAACATTTCTTCGGACTCAGCTTGAGATTGGCACTCTGAATCTTCATGAGCACGCGTCCCAGGTTTTCAAGGTGTTCCTCAAACGTACGGCCCACGATGATGATGTCATCCAAGTAGACCAGACAGGCATCGCCAATTAGCCCGGTAAGTACAAGTTCCATCAGCCTTTCAAACGTTGCTGGAGCATTGCACAACCCAAACGGCATTACTTTGAATTGCCACAGACCCTTTCCCGTCGAGAACGCAGTTTTCTCCTTGTCCTTAGGGTCAATTTCAACTTGCCAGTAGCCACTTTTTAGATCCAGCGTGCTAAACCATTTTACTCCTGTAAGCATGTCCAACGTGTCATCAATTCTTGGCAAGGGGTAGCTGTCCTTCTTTGTAACGTCGTTCAGACGGCGGTAATCAACACAGAACCGCATGCTGCCATCCTTCTTCTTTACCAGCACCACGGGTGAACACCATGGACTAGATGAAGGTTCAATAACACCATCCTTCACCATTCCCTCAATCATGGTTTCCACTTCCTTTTCACGTGCTACCGGCAATCTTCTTGGCCGCTGACGGATAGGCAATTCCTCTCCTGTGTTTATTTTGTGTTGAACTAAGCCAGTCTTTCCTATGTCAGCATCGTTTGACGAGAATACATCGGCGTACTTGAGTAACAACTTCTTCGCCTTGACCAATTCGTTCGGGGAGAGAACACTGCGACAGTCTTCCAAAAGTGTGGTCACTCTCGTTTCTGAATTCTTGCTGGGGGTCCCACTCGATATATATTGGCACCGACGTAACCAATCCACTTCCTCACAAGTGCCAACCAGTGTGGCTTTTTCTATAATCTGTTCCCGGTCGCAAAGGTTCAGCACACGTATTCTTGAGATGTCAGTGGTTCTGACCAAGGTTCGAGCTACTTTCCATGGAAGGTCATTGTTTACCCTTTCCACAAGTACACAACGGTGAGCTTGCCCAGCGTTTCGGGGAAGACTAACCGGAACAATCGTTTCCCATCTCGGCGGAAGAACAATCTTCTTAATGCTGTACACGTTTCCTGGTAACGCACCTTCCATAAAAAGTTCCTCCTGTCCACATTTCAAAACACCTTGCTTAACGTCGATCTCACAACAATTATTCCTCATAAAGTCTAGGCCTAGGATGCAGTCGTCCATTATATCAGCCACGATGACATTATGCAGGTAGATCACGTTGCCAAGCTTCAACTCCATCTCCTTCTCTCCACGGACGGGTATACGCTGACCGGTGGCTGTTACCAAATTAATGCGTTCACGGTTGTATGCGGAGCCCCCAAGGAACTGACTTATAAGTTGGGAACTAACAACCGTACGAGAGGCTCCAGTGTCTATGGTCAGTTTACACGGCATTCCGTTGACCTCGCCCTTGATGATAAGACTGTTCCCATCATGGGTTTGTGAGATCGAGATCCTTGGGGCTCTTTTAACATCAGCCAGCACCCGCCCCACAGTTCTGGCTTTTACTCGTTTCCCTGCTGCTGCTGGGCGGTGCTGTTGGCCGCACTACCCTCCTGGGATCGTTCATCTTCCCTTTCTAGGGTTCGCTTAGGGCAGCTGGATCGAAGATGGCCCTTTTCACCACAGCCATAGCACCTTGGGCTGTATCCTTTGTTGCGGTCGCGAACTGTAGCTGCTGCAACCTCCCTGACGCGATGGGAACGATGATCCTGCTGCACGGCTTCCACTTCCAGTGCATGGGCCAAGGCGTCCTTAAGCGTCTCGTGGTGCCCGAGCCTCACAGCAGCTCTGACTTCCAGGTCGCGGATGCCGTCGATGAATGTCTGCACCAGATTCCCTTCAATGAGCGCAGGTACAGACCGGTATGCTTTTCGCACCAGCTTCTCCACTTCTAGAGCCCACTGCTGCAGGTTTTCGTTGATGCACTGCACACGATCTTTAAGCTGCGCACGAAAGACGTGTTCCAGGTGAGCGTCGCCATATCTCGCCTCCAATGCCTCAAGGAGTTGCTCATAAGTCACTTCCTCACCGAGAGCTTCCAGAACTGTTAAGGCCTGGTCGCGCAGGCCTAGTGTGAGAGCAGTCATGGCCTGACTTTTATTCCAGCCGTTCGCTTTCATAACAGCCTCGAACTGGATTTTGTAGGCTGACCAGGAAGAAGCCCCGTCGAACGGTGGCACCTTGAACCCACGTAGCGAAGGTGCTGAAGGTACTACGGGAGCTGTAGTTCCATCCCCAAGTTTGAGTTCATCCAGCGCTTTCTTCATGTCAGCCATTACGTTGTCAACCCGATTGTTTACTTGATCGATTCGGGTTTCAGCTTCCGACAATCGGTTGTCATGTTGAGCAACCTTATCCTTCACCTCCCGTATCTCTTTTCCGAAGGTAGCGTGAAGGTCCTTCATGAGGAGCATCTGCTCTTCCAACCGACGGGCCTGTTCCTCTTGTCGGCGGGCCTGTTCATCCTGTCCGCCCCGCAGCTGTTCTTCCAACCGACGGACCTGTTCCTCCTGTCGGCGGGCCTGTTCCTGCAACATCACCATCAGAGCACCTAAGTCTGGTGCTGCAGATGTAGGAGCTACCGACGGGTCTGCAGCCGGTGGCTGGTCCTCTGACGTCTGCGGTGTTGCACCACCAAATCTTCGTTGGTCCGTCTCTTGCTGGCGTTGACTTCGGGTACGGACACCCTCCGCTTCCACTTTCCTCCTTAGGTAAAATCGGCATGATTTTATCCCACTTCTGATACCAATTGTTACGAGCTTGAGGTTCGTGACAATAAAAATTGCCGATAGAATTACCTAAATTAACACTTTAATTTACTTTATACAAATTAAAGTTAAAAACACTAATAACTAAACACACTAATTCACTTAATTCCGCTCCGAAGCTTCGCTTGTGTCGCCGAGTTCAACTCTGCCCCGATCGCATCTTGCAGCGCCTATTTATTTAAATTAGCAAAGAAACATCCCGAATATTCAGGTAAATGCGCGCAAAGGGACGAGTGTGCGAGTATAGACTTTCCAGAAACTTAGTTCGTCGGATGGCGCTGTCGGTTGAGAGATCTGTGATGTCATTCTCTGCAAAGCTCCCCTCGCTCTCGTTCCTGACACTAGATGGCGCTAGTTGACTTATTCACACAACAATATTATGAAATTGTCGTATTAAGTAATTGTTGTACGTATTATTTTAATTTCAATAGTTTTTAATTGTTGTAAGTGTAAAATGATAAAAAATTGTAAAATATCAGTGCCATAGGCTTTTATTACTTTCACCTGTTACTATTTTTACTGTTCTTTTTTCACTCATAGTGGTATAGCTACACTACAGCTATATTATGGTTGTAACGCGTATGAGTTAGCTCGGCCGGGAAGGGACCACGCTCTCACAGAATACCGACTTAAAAGCAGCAGATTAATGCTGCTGTGTTTAGTAATGTGAGTGAATGTAGTGAACCGAAGAACCCTTTTAAAGGAAATGAGGAAGCCATGAGGTCTAAGAAATCTTAGTGACGTCATCTGCATTTTTATTCTAAATTCACATCCCCAACACATAAGCAATAGGCCACAGCCCACAGCATACACTTACCTTCAATTGGACTGTGTGTTCGTTAATATTTTGGACACGTAAAGTCAACAGTATTTGGACAGCTCAGTGGAATCTTTATGCTTCAAAATTGTGTTAGAATTAAAAGGGTGCCTGGGCAACGGAACTTTTATCTTATCTGTTTTTTTATTGTTTAAAACAATTGCACTGACTTAATAATAATTTTATATCGCAATAGCATAATTTATATTGCGCTTATAATTTTATGTTGCCGAGGCAAGGCTGCGGAAAACTCCCCGTGTTTACGGTAATTTTTACTACCGATCGTTTTTAATTGCATTGGATTTTCCATTGTACATGTGTTGTATACCCATATTATATTTACTTCACAGAATATAAGCTAATATAAATTTTATTTTATGCAATTAAATTAATTATAATTTATGTAATAGTCTTGTTTAACTATTACTAAGTACTAATAAAATAATTTTAATCGAAGGTGAAAAACACCATCAAAGGTCTTTCGGCGAGGCAATCACCAATCCATCTGCCAATTTAATTTTAATTTCATTATATAGTGAAGTTAATTCGATAATATCTTAGCTTAGTATTTAGAAGTGGAATTGGAAGTGTGAAAAGTAAACGATTTAAAATACTTAATAGTAAAAAAAACCTGTTCAACTATATTTTAGAAGCAAATAAGATCATCACGGTCACATGGAATCTTATCTACTATGTACAAAAAGATTCGGAGATGATGCAAGCGAATTCATTTCAGTAGCGATAAAAGATTATCTTTTTAACACGCTTTTATAGCTTCGCGTGTATGTAAGCTTCACTAACTTGTAGACGGCCGATAGAATTGAATTTGCACTTGTATTAAGGACCGATGACTGAATTTAATACCTTTATCCTAGTATCTTGGTCAGGATCACCAGGATACAATGAAATATATGTAATAATATATTATAATAATATATAATATATATGGCACGTAGTGTACTAACTGTCCGTCGGATGTTTATCCTGAACATCATATTAAAACAGTATACCGAACTTCCATTTAACTTAAAATCCATAGACTGGAGGAGAATGGACTTAGTTGGTGTTAATCCTCAAATCAAACACGCATTTGTGAACAGATTTTAGATATATTTAGAACCATTTCTACGTAACAAGCTCAACAAGTCACTAAAGATATATAGGTAAAGTTATAAAAAAATGTAATATAATGTACAAAGACACAGAGAAGTTGTTAGAAATTTAGAATAGTTTTGTATTAATTGTAGGCTACAAATAATTGTTGTTTAGTTATTTTACTTATTATATAATATAGTTTAATCATTTAAATTATCTTGTGTCCTACATTATTAACCCCATAGTGTAAGCGATGGTCTGGACACAGGTACTCAACCTAGTTCAGGCAGGTAGCTAATATTATAAACTTGAGTTTTCAATCAATTCCTGTATATAAATATGTGTAACTGAAAATGAAATAATTGAAAAAATTAAATAAAAAATATCAACATTATATAATATATGATTTTTTTATATTTTAAGATTTTTTATAACATATGATTTTTTTTCACCGTCTGGAAAAAAAGGGTGTAACAGGTGAACGGAATAAAAGCCTATGGCACTGATATTTTACATTTTTAATTTAATTTTACATTAACATATTATGTAATTGTCGTATTAAGTAATTGTTGTACGTATTATTTTAATTTCGATAGTTTTTAATTGTTGTAAGTGTAAAATGATAAAAAATTGTAAAATATCAGTGCCATAGGCTTTTATTACTTTCACCTGTTACTATTTTTACTGTTCTTTTTTCACTCATAGTGGTATAGCTACACTACAGCTATATTATGGTTGTAACGCGTATGAGTTAGCTCGGCCGGGAAGGGACCACGCTCTCACAGAATACCGACTTAAAAGCAGCAGATTAATGCTGCTGTGTTTAGTAATGTGAGTGAATGTAGTGAACCGAAGAACCCTTTTAAAGGAAATGAGGAAGCCGTGAGGTCTAAGACATCTTAGTGACGTCATCTGCATTTTTATTCTAAATTCACATCCCCAACACATAAGCAATAGGCCACAGCCCACAGCATACACTTACCTTCAATTGGACTGTGTGTTCGTTAATATTTTGGACACGTAAAGTCAACAGTATTTGGACAGCTCAGTGGAATCTTTATGCTTCAAAATTGTGTTAGAATTAAGAGGGTGCCTGGGCAACGGTACTTTTATCTTATCTGTTTTTTTTATTGTTTAAAACAATTGCACTGACTTAATAATAATTTTATATCGCAATAGCATAATTTATATTGCGCTTATAATTTTATGTTGCCGAGGCAAGGCTGCGGAAAACTCCCCGTGTTTACGGTAATTTTTACTACCGATCGTTTTTAATTGCATTGGATTTTCCATTGTACATGTGTTGTATACCCATATTATATTTACTTCACAGAATATAAGCTAATATAAATTTTATTTTATGCAATTAAATTAATTATAATTTATGTAATAGTCTTGTTTAACTATTACTAAGTACTAATAAAATAATTTTAATCGAAGGTGAAAAACACCATCAAAGGTCTTTCGGCGAGGCAATCATCAATCCATCTGCCAATTTAATTTTAATTTCATTATATAGTGAAGTTAATTCGATAATATCTTAGCTTCGTATTTAGAAGTGGAATTGGAAGTGTGAAAAGTAAGCGATTTAAAACACTTAATTGTAAAAAAACCTGTTCAACTATATTTTAGAAGCAAATAAGATCATCACGGTCACATGGAATCTCTATGTACAAAAAGATTCGGAGATGATGCAAGCGAATTCATTTCAGTAGCGATAAAAGATTATCTTTTTTAACACGCTTTTATAGCTTCGCGTGTATGTAAGCTTCACTAACTTGTAGACGGCCGATAGAATTGAATTTGCACTCGTATTAAGGACCGATGACTGAATTTAATACCTTTATCCTAGTATCTTGGTCAGGATCACCAGGATACAATAAAATAATTATCAAGGTCTTCACAGCTCTTTTCATGTTATAGAATATAGGTGACAAACGAGCAACAGTTCACATGATAGTAAGTGGATATAATAGCCCATAGGCATTTACATTTATTCTCAGTTATGAATCAAAATGAAGATGCGTTTTCACCCCTGAGGACTAAGATAGAACGCTTTGTTTCCAGTAAAAAGCGTCCCGGTTCTCTATACTCACCATAGGAAGTAAGGTATAATTTAGGTGTTATTCTACGCTGCTTTTCTGTAAGAGGTAGCTTTTACCCAGTCCAGCCAAGAATCAGATCAGATCAAATCAGATCAGATCAGAATTGAACACGATTTGCTCAGGTGCTATAAAATTCAAAGGCGATCGCTGATCTACTTCACTAGTGTCTACATAGTGTTATTATTTTTTCTACAACGTTACTTCTTCTATAATGTACATGGTACCACAATTTTTCCAAACAATTAAATTAAATATTTTTTTAATTTTAAAACTCTAGGACCGCCAATGCTCCGTGGAAGATTGCTCTCGCGCTCGTTGCCGGACGCGGCGGGCGCCGGGCCGGCATTGTTGCGACGAACGGACGCCCGAACTCCTGCCACCGTGACACCTATGGCTGGACTTGCATGGGTGTCAGTTGATACCCTTTGTGGAGTACATTATGAGGTATTCACGAACAAATTTTGCCACTTAACATTTTTTCTACGTTCTATGGAAGAAATTAAGTTACAACCTAATTACTCGTAGATACGTTCTACTGCGGGACTCAGGGCTCTTCTCATATAGGACATTGTTACAAGGCACGTCGTCCACTGAGCGTAGTGCGTGCGTGTTGTTAGTTGTGTGATTTTAAATGTACTGAAAATATTTTTAATTTTCAGACGTGTAGGTTTCATGTAGTGTAAAACAACAACTAAAATTGCTATTAAAAATTGACCGCGGGAATAAAATTTTGGTTACACGCGTGTTAAGACATTTAAATTGAGTACTTAACCGCCAAGTAAGTTATTTTGCTATTGCTGGATATAACGTATTTTTGCAAAGACCTATAATCCGGTGGTGGAGTAAAAATATACTAAGAAAAAGAAGAAAATGGTAGAGCCGATCTTTTGAGTTGTCTACTACTACATTGGTCTGTTTAAGTCTAAAATACAAAATTATTTAAAATTTATTTTGTCATTCCGTTTGGCATATCCTCTGTATTTTAACATATTTACATTAATAACAAACTCTATATTTATGAACCAAAATGACTATAAATTTGCAATATAGGTTGTTTTTATACCAAGAAAGGTATTCACAAAATCATTCATCATTTATGTCATTAGAAAGACGCTGCCCTTCTCCTGATTTGTTTCCACCTGTCGCCTACTACGACAACCCCAGGATGACATGGGGGTGGGACACATCAATTGTGAAATGAAAGTTGATTGCTAAAAGTTTCTAATGAAACCTCAAAAAAATATAAGCTTGTAATAGTCTTCACACGTTCCACTGCTGGTCATAGTCTTTCATTTCTGAGAGGGATTTAGATCATGGAAATTCATAATTAGGTATTCAAAAAAACGAATTTAAATATATCAGTTCATAATTATAAAAAAAACTGTTTTAATAATTATATTTTATCATATTATTCAATGTTCAAGTATATTACAACAGGTGGTGGTGAGTGGGTCACCCGGTGCGTGGTCGGCTTGGCTGGAGAGCCACGCTGGCAGTGGCGGGGAGGCCCGGCCTCTAACAGGTGTGGAGGGTTGTGTGCTTGAACCCACGCCTAATGAACTAGCTGCTTTACACGCTGGAGCTGCGTACCTTAACATTCGAGCCGCAGATAATACCACTGAGGTTCTGCGCACGCGAATACCACAGGTAATTCATATTTATTATTATGTAGGTAAAAAACATTTGGGGATATTGCTATGAAACGAACTAATCATTAGCTGCCGGCTAACGTACTATCAAGTCTTTTTTCCGCTTTTTTTAACATCCGTTCTTAATCTATTATTGAATATGAGTATGAAAATATATTACTACTATCAGTAATTTATTACCAATTCAAGAGCCGCGTGGTTGTTGCGTAAGAAATTCGATCACAACGTTCCGTAACGTAACGTTCCATTCGCGGGTGTCGTTAGTGGCAAATACGACAGGATACTAGAGAAATTTCATTGCCTCCGATAGATGATGGTATTATCATTTACAATAAATGTATGACTACCTATCACAGGTCTACAGGCTAAGCTAGATGTAAAATACTCGGATCAAAAGAAAGAAATAAAAAAATATTGCGAAACCTCTGATAGTGCGATTAATAATATGCCTGCCAAATGAGTCGATTAAAACAAATCCTCATGCGATGGGAGAGGCTCTTAGCAGCTTTAAACTGTTGCGAGTTGTAGATTACTTTTATAAGAATTTAGAATTCTCACTTTAGTTGTGTGGTTAGCTCTTTTTTTTTTTGCTGTTTTTTTCTAAGAGAACTCCAAACTGTCACGGCTAGACATGGCCCTCTCCCATAGTGTAAAAGATTTTCTTAATCACCACGTTTTGCAGAAGGAAATGGCATGATAACCTAGTATTGTTTAAATATCAGTACTATCTATTATTTAAAATATTTCAAAACGAATTTATACACTCGTAATAATAATATACACTCGTAATAATAATATACACATATAATAATACCTATGTTAAATTTTAAATATTATACACATTTATTTTATTTCATTTCGTTTCACGCTGCAAGGTACAAGTAAAAAGGTGAGTTTATAACGTTAAAGCTTACAATTTTTGCAACAAAGTATAATTTTGCAACGTGTTTTATTTTGAGATGCGTTTTCTAATCGAGATTACAATTTCTATTGCAGATAAGCGTGCCGCCATCTTGTTTACCTGCCGTGCCATGGAGATCGGATAATGAACTTGAAGCCGGCTATTCAACGTCGCATGTTGAGGCACCTCCTCCCGATAATTCTCTAACCAATATTGCATCTTGTTACTACGCTGGACGATTTTACGAGGACGGTGCACAGTGGATGTCCACAGAGGTAATAATTTAGTGCTGATATAAAAATAATTGTAGTGTAATGTGACTCGTCTCCCGTTCTAAAATCCTCCCAGGAATAGCAGAAGCCATATTCCCAGCAATGGAACTTAAATAGGCAGTTCCTTTAAAGAAGTATATATTAAATGATCAAACGTCATCATATTATACGTAATCCTGGAAATGATCTTCTATATTCCCGAATGAGATACTTTTTTAGAATTTTGTCCCGTTCTATTTTCTTTTATTTTTTTTATATAACCGACGATCTGAATGCTTTGCAGCACTCATAGCCACGAGGGTAGTAGAGTTCCAGTGTTGCGATAAAACATTGTCGATAAGGATTTATTCTCATATAATTTCATAATAACATTATCGTATTTGTAGTATTTATAAAATACAATATAATAATAAAATAATTTTAACGTAGGTAATATATTAGTGAGTAGAGTTCACCTAATGGTAAGTGAATGCTATCTGTATATCTACAGTATGTACACCTACAATTATTATCCTCGATTAAGAACAAAAAATGCAACTAAATTGGTAATAAAAATAATCTCCTGTTCTTGTCACTCATCAAAAGAAATAAAGCAGTAACATGCTGTTATTTCATGCTATTATTCTATGCCTCAGACGAAATAAATTCTATGCGTCTATGGCCCTTCCCCGGTCGAGCTGATCCATTCTTGCTGAAGCCATAATAGGCTGTAGCGTGGCTTAGCTGCGTCTAAACTTCATAAAATCAAATTATATGAATGAACATGGTATTAAAATAATCATGGCAAAATCAAATATATTATATACTAAAATATTAATGAATCAGAATCAGATCGTACTCTTATATGATGTGTTGCCAGGAATACTATTTGAAGTGGTAGATTCACGCTGTAGCTATATTACTGTTGCAGCACTAATTAGTCGACTTAACTGGGAGAAACCACGTTCTTATGCAATATCAGCGTAAAATAGCAGTTTAATGCTGCGAAAGATCGCAACCAATCTAGGAGCTTTTTAGGAGGCGAGCACAATGGCCGTGGGGTGTATACTCGTAGCTGAATGGTGTTTTGTTAGAAAGTTATAATCATTAGTAACTACTACCTTGCCTCCCCTTGATTATTAAATTATTTTTATAAACTCATCAAATCTCTCTGTAATATTTTTCAGTCGTGCCATATGTGCGGCTGCGTGCACGGAGTTTTGAGATGTGATCCCGTGCGTTGCCCACCGGTGAACTGCGCTGTGCCGACCATACAACCACCGGGACAGTGTTGCCCCATTTGCACAAGTGAGTTGAACTAAAATATTATCTATATGTATCATATTAAGGTATTTATTTTAAAGATGGCACGCAACTAACACTTTCTAACTTAAAGTAGGTAGGTAGAGCTACGTTACAACTTTATTATAGTAGCAGCCATTGAGTTTAATATATAAATCAATGGTTGCAGCACAAATGGGTCGGCTCGACCGACCGTTAAGGACCACACTTTCACAGAATACAAGGGAGTCGTATCATTCGTTTACCAATAGGTAGACTGTGTGCTCGTTTGTTATTCTCATTAATTAAAAAAAAAAGTTGCAATATTTTTTTGGTTATCTATTTTTGGTGGCAACTTCCTCAACGGCGGTTTATCATATATTATTTTAAATCTTTGATATTATGTACACTCAGCGGCACAGAATCTTGGCCAAGCGCTTATCTCGCGATAGCAAAAGCTTTAAGTGTTTCTGATGAACGGTTGTTATGCAGGTATGTCAAAAATGTTTACCCTCAAGTTCAAGAGGGTAATTCATTATCTTTAAATGCACCATAAATGCACCATTCTTTAATTTTAGTTGAATCGGGTCAATGTATATAGATATTATCTATGGGGTCATTTGAGCGATCAAGTTCACATTTTAAATTTGTGGGTTCTGAAGAGTTTACTGTAAGGTTATTCAATTATTGTGATCTTGTGTTTTAATTCAATAACTAAAGTTGCTTTTAAAACCAATAAAATACCATTAACACCAGCACAAGTTGTACAAGCAGTAGCATTAATTGACCAAGGGCTGACACAGCGTGAAGTTGATATTGTGCTTAACGTACCACGGTCCTCAATGCAGTATGCACTGAAACGATACCAAGAGACAGGCCGCTACACCCGCAGGCCAGGCAGTAAGTGTGTAAGGTGCACATCCGCCCGGGACGATCGTTTTATTGTTATACGCAAGAGGCGTTAATGTTAGTGAGCGTACGGTGAGCAGACGAATGGGGGAAGTGAATTTAACAGCTCTTAGACCAGCACGAGGTTAATAACTTATCAGACAGCACCGTCGAGAACGAGTGTGAAGAAAAAGAGGAGAGAGGTTTCTACCCATTACCACCACGCAAACTGTGAGTTTACATGGAACCTCAATAATGGTATGGGGAGGTGTAAGTTTCGACGCACGCACAGAGTTGGTCATCGTCGATAATTGGCTTGCAGCTACTCGATACATCAAGGAAGTTCTTCAGGAGTACGTAATGCCTTATTCGGGGTTCATTAGACACGACTCCTTATGCACGATAATGCACGCCCACACGCATATTGTGTAGAGGAATATCTGAAAGAGGTTGGAATACAAAAATTACAATGACCAGCTCGTAGTCCGGACTTAGCTCCAATTGAGCATGTGTGGGGCATGCTCAAAAGAAAGATAAAGTCCAGCTCCAAACCGCCACGAACTCTAGATGAGCTCCGAAATGCAGCGCTGGCCGCTTGGGACAGTATACCGTAAGTTGATGTCAGAAACATCATTCAAAGCATACCAGATCGAATGCAGGCGGTTATCAGGGCTAGATGAGGAAACGGGTTGAATTTAGAATCGTTTGGCACGAATTCGGAACACAGAGCCGTAAAGTCAGTTAATAATAAAAAATGTATCATTTTCCATACTTTAGGTATTTTAGGTTATAATAGTTTTTATTTATTTTTTCGATAACCGTGAATTACCTTTTAATGTGAGTGGTATTATTATAATCGGGGACCAAATCTCTACCAAATAAAACACCTTACTCTACCAAATTCCTGCCAAACGATTCTAAATTTCAACCGAGGAAACACCCGATATTAAAACTAATAGACAATTAAGAAACTTAATTTTTAACTTTGTAGTGTTCTTAAAGTGACAATGGAAAGATGTTTATTTTAGTGAAAACATGTTATCTTAAAAAGAAAATATTTGGTGAAGTAAACATTAAATTTCTACGTTCTAAAACCATTAGAGACACTTATTGAATCCATCTACACTCAATTTACTGTTAAAAAACCGTCTCAGTGCAAATAATCAGCAAATTCACGAGTGGCCCACTTTCCGTGCCGGTGAGTGTAGGAGGTTGGTTTGAAGTGAATTTTGATTCGTAAAAGTGGTTCTATTTTGTGTAATTGTCTGCACACGCGAACACAAGCTTCGATGGTATATCACAACTTACAAGTGCCTCGATTGTGTTATAAATGTCAAGTTATTATCTGTATGGGCTGCGATGGGACCCCCACGTGGTCGTTTGATAGTATGTGATATTAAATGATAGTCAATACCGGGAAGTTGATAATCGATATTTTATTGATAGACCTAACTAAATCTAATTTAATGATAGATGGGAAATGATACTGCGAGCACGCGTGACCGGTATTGCTGGGCTCAATTAGCGCACTGACTCCAAATGCATTATTGTAGCGTTATAGCGTAAACTGCCGACGCCACAAAAATGTACGTGCTGCAGCCCGTACATGCTCCCGGGCTGAAAGATAGAGAGTCATGAAGATGAGATGAATTTAAAACTAATTACAAGGTGATAAACATTTTGGCTTAAAACTAGTTACAAATAATTGATACAAATAAATAATAACAGTGTATTTAGACACCCGTGTCCGTGATAGTAAACACCGATTGAAGCACTGGTGAGGTGCCACGGTTTTGTTTTTGTTTACGCGAGTTCTTAAATTTTTCATTTAATTCGCTAGTAATGTCATCACTGTTACACTGCACTGCACTTGCTTGCAACTCTACATCTACAAATTGCACTCCACTATTACCCTGCACTTCACTATTACACTGCACTTCACTACACTTATTTTGTACGCGATCGCGACCTGCACGCCTCCGCGCGCGCCGCACGCGCCGCCACACGTAGAATCCTCCGAACACTCCAGCCGTTATAATCACCAGGTAGGGGACGGTGTAATGGTGAATATCGTGATAGGATACACCTGCTGCTAACGGCTCAGTCTGTTTCAAGACATCCAATTGTTCTCGTATGGCAAGCAGTTGTTGTTGGCTGATAGTCTCAAAGCTCGTGCTGGCGTTCATTTCCGGTATCGAGATATTTATTAAATGATTAATCGAAGCGATCTTTGGTATACCAATGTCGAGCTTTAAATTGATTTGAGATGTATCTGGTTTGTATGCATAAAAATGGAAATCAGCTGATTTGATAAGGCAGTCCTGTCCCAGCGTAATAAGTCCGGCGTCACGCAATTGAATAGCCGTAACTTGATCTTCGCATAACAACTTGAAGTAGCATTTATTACAACAGAAATAAAAGTAGTTATTGAGTTTACTTGTTGCAATGAAAATATTTTTGCAGGTGTTAATGATCGTTCTACAGCTTCCAAGTCCTTCATCCTTCTCACACAAACTCTTATCATTGATCATATGATAAATAGGCTTCTTGAATCGACACAACACAGTATTTAAATCGCGATCAATGCAGTCACGTAAATCAGCATATGATAGCAATATAAACGAATCCCTTTTTAAGTTTAAAGCAAGATATTCGCTAATAGGGACAATGCTGATCATGTTGCTACCCGATTGTTTAGGTATGGGAATTGCTTTAAGGACTTCGTAAGCGTCTCGTGCTAATAATGGTATTCGGATTTCGAAAATAAGAAAGGACTTCGATAAGCGTGCTTTTACGTTAAGTAATTTGTATATGTTTGAATAATTCGCGTGATCGGTAGGTAGTGATAGGTCTTTAGGTATCTGAGTAGAGATGGCATTTAATTCGTGTTGGAGTTGCTTGGGGGTTAGGAGATGAATATCATACTTCCAGTGAAATACGTCTGTGATAGTTTCAATGAGATAAGTTTGTATTTCTTTTAACTTGTTCAAAATGTTGTTTGTAACTATAGCGGCCAAGGTAAATTCGTTTATATATGAGTTATTTGAGACTTGTGACTTTAGTGCGTTCATTGATTGTTCAAGTTCGATCATCTTTTTGTTGACTGTTTTATGATGCTGTTCCATGATCGACTCTACCCTCTTGATGACATTGAACTCTGCTTCTACGACTGAAGTTTGATTCTTCCACAGCTGGGCTAGGTGTCCTTGGTTTTTTCTGATTAAGTCGATATCTTTTTCATATTTTTCAGCGAAGTTGCTGTCAAGCACCCCAAACAACGCGTTTGCGATATTACCTACACCATTGATGAGTCCCCTGCGCTTACGTGTGAGTAGGTCGTCCTTATCTTGCAACACGATATTGTAGCGCCGTAGTTCCGACCGCTCGTGATTCAATTGATACATGACACTCTCGCAGTGTGTTCGACCTGGCTGTAGTAAACACGTGGTTCCAAAAACGAGATCAGCATCTTGTTACTTATAAAAGTGGCCACCACGCGACACAGATCGACTATCTCCTGTTAAGACGGAACCAAATCAAGAGTGTAAAAAACTGCAAAGTGCTTCCAGGTGAAGACTTAGTATCCCAGCACCGAATTCTGCTGGCTGACATCTGCTTAACTGTTCGCCTCAACAAACATAAGGATCGTCCCCCACCCAAAATAAAGTGGCATTTGTTGCATAAGGAGGAGTATGCAAGTGAATTTAGAGAGCTAGTTGTAAACAAGATGATAGAGATGGGTGATATGGAAGGAATGAGTGTGAATGAGTGCTGGAAGGAAATGGCTGATTGTATCCGAAGTGTGGCAAGGAAGGTGTTAGGAGAAACAAAAGGGAAGCGTATGATAGATAAGGATGGGTGGTGGTGGAGTGAAAGTATTAGAGAAGTTTTGAGAGAAAAGAAAAATGCCTTTAAAGAATGGCAGGGCGTAGAAGACCAGAATGAATCAATAAAAGAAAGTAAGAGAGAGGCGTATAAAGAATGTAAGAAGAGAGCGAAGAAGGAAGTTGCTATTTGTAGGGCAGAGGCGCAAGATAAATTATATCGGTCCCTTGAAAGCCCCGAAGGTCAAAAACGACTTTTTCAAATTGCAAGAGCGAGAGAAAGGAATGGAAGAGATGTTTCACATGTAAAATGTATAAAAGATGATTCTGGAAAAATTTTGACTGACGATGAAAGTATAAAGAAGCGATGGAAGGAGTATTTTGAGAAATTGATGAATGAGGAGAATGAATGGAATGGTATGCTTGAAAACCCACCAGTGAATATGGGCTTAGTGAGAGAAATTAGTGTGGAAGAAGTAAAAATGGCTGTTAGGAATATGAAGAATGGGAAGGCAGTCGGCCCAGATGGAATACCAGTAGAAGTGTGGAAGTTGCTGAGTGCGGATGGATGGAAGTGGTTGAGTTTATTTTTCGGTAAATTGTTGCAGGAAGAACAAATACCTGAGGAATGGTGCAGTAGTATACTGGTCCCCATTTTTAAAAACAAAGGAGACGTTCAAAACTGCAGCAGTTACCGGGGAATAAAACTCATGTCACATACTATGAAAGTCTGGGAAAGAATAATAGAGAGAAGAATGAGAGAAGAGTGTGAGATAACACAAAACCAGTTCGGATTCATGCCCGGTCGAGGTACGACAGATGCCATTTTCGCATTACGCCAATTGTGCGAAAAGTACAAGCGCGTGCATAAAAATCTGCACATGGTTTTTGTCGACCTTGAAAAGGCGTACGATCGGGTTCCCCGTGAGGTTTTGTGGTGGGCGTTAAAGATGAAAGGTATGCCTGGGAAGTATGTGAGGTTAGTCCGTGCTATGTACAGAGCATCCCGTACATGTGTACGATCTGCCGCGGGAACTACGGGCAGTATCGATGTGGCGGTAGGGCTGCACCAAGGGTCGGCATTGAGCCCTTACCTCTTCCTACTGATTATGGACGCTTTGACGTCGGACCTGCAGGATGAGGCACCCTGGTGCATGCTCTTTGCCGATGACATCGTGCTTGTCGGGGAAGAAGGCATCGAGGTACAGAGCAGACTGACGGGGTGGCAACAGAGGCTGGAAAGTGTTGGCTTGAAGATCAGCAGATCCAAAACCGAATATCTGTGCTGTGATTTCGGCGGTCTTTCCAGTCCTGTACCCATGTCGTTGGATGGCGCTATACTGCCTACCTGCTCAGATTTCAAGTACCTCGGTTCCCTCATTCAAGGCGACGGCGGAATAGATAGAGCTGTGCAGCATAGGATTAACGCAGGGTGGATGAAATGGCGACAGGTCACAGCCACAACGTGCGATCCCCGAATGCCAATAAGGCTGAAGGGGAAAATTTACAAATCGATCATCCGACCTGTCGTCATGTATGGAAGTGAATGCTGGGCCGTCAAGAAGAAGGATGAAAATAGACTGCATGCGAATGAAATGAGAATGTTACGATGGATGTGTGGTGTGACAAGGATGGATAAGATAAGGAATGAGTATATAAGAGGAAGCCTGAAAGTAGCGCCAGTGGTAGAAAAGGTGAGAGGAAGCAGATTGGCATGGTTTGGGCATGTGATGCGGAGGAATGAAAGTCATGTCACAAAACGAGTGTTGAATATGAATGTGGAGGGACACACGGGCAGAGGAAGGCCGAATAAAAGATGGATCGATTGTGTGAAGAGTGATATGAGAATGAAAGGAGTAAGTATGGAAATGACGGCTGATAGAGAGGAATGGAACAAGAAGTTTACTGCGCCGACCCCAGATAATGGGAAATGGTTTAGAGAATGATGATGACTCTCGCAGTGTGAATGCCCTCCTATCTTCGAACAGATGTTTTCTAGGTATTCCATGTATGTGCCTTCCCAATATGGGTAGAGATCATAATAGACAACGAGTTTCCAATCGTCAGCTATCAAATGCATGTTTACAATCTTGTCGAAAAATAGGCTAGTATTATTTTGCAGTTTATTTATAGTATATAGTCCTCTAGTATTAGTTATAAGGGTCATAAAAAATAATAAGATAGAAGTTGCAACTGTAATGAAACTGTATCCTCTATTCCTTTGTTTTATCTTACGCTTTATTGGTTTCTCTTGCTTTAATTCCTGATCTTGTGTTTCTTCGGAGATGATAGGGAGTATTGATAGTTTGATAACAGGTCTTTTCATATAACCGCTTTTTGTTTTTAACGTCACAACACGCACGTAGCCGTCATTACCAGGGTGCAATTCGACCACCCTACCGAGGGCCCATCTGCCTGGAGGAAGGTTGCCATCATTGATGAATACGATGTCATTTAATTTTATATTTTCTTGAGGTTGGCGCCACTTGCTCCGGGTTGATAGATTTGTTAAATATTCTTGTTGCCACCTTTTCCAAATGTCTTGGAATATTTTTTGTGTTAAATGCCACCTAGTCCTAAGATCTCGTTCCGTCTCATAAATTGATAGAATCGGACCGCTTGACAGAAAATGTGAAGGGGTTAAATAATTTAAATCATCAGCGTCCTCCGTCAATGGACATAGTGGTCTCGAATTTAAGCAAGCTTCTAATTGTGCTAGCAGCGTGCTGTACTCTTCGTAGGTGAGTTTTTGATCACCAACCACCCTCCTTAGATGATACTTGAGGCTTTTCACGGCTCCTTCACAAAGACCATTGGCTGACGGCCACGAAGGTGCATTCAAGTGCCAATTTATACCCATCTCGGACACTTCTGAGAGGAACTCATCACTAAATGTTTTGAGGAGCTCTTCGTATTCCTGCTGTAAGACCTTGTTGGCTCCTATGAAGTTCGTGCCATTATCGCTATAAATGTGATTAGGTTTGCCACGGCGAGCTGTCATTCTCCGTAACGCTGCTAAGAATGCAGTACTCGTCAGGTCAGACACCAACTCCAAATGTACAGCTTTTGTTGCCATACACGTGAACACAGCGATATAACCTTTCGTAGTTTTGATCCCACGGCCTGAGTTAGCTTTGATGAACACGTGGCCCGTGTAGTCTACAGCGACATGATGGAAGGGGCGTGAAGGGTTTGCTCTAGCTGCTGGAAGGTCACCCATAATTTGATAGTGTTTGGTTGGTTCGTGCCTTCTACATTTGATACAATGACGTAATCTCTTCTTTGTAGCTCTGTTGCCACCGACGATCCAGTACTTTTGTCTCAGGTTGGCTGACGTTAGCCGAGCACCACCATGATATGTCATTTCATGCGCCTGGTCTATAAGAAGCTCCGCAAGACGACTGTTGCCGGGTATAATGATAGGATTTTTCATGTCTGGGTCCAGATTGGCATTTCGCAACCTCCCACCGACTCTCAATACTTCATCTTGATCAATATACGGATTTAGTTCACAAATGTTGCTTTTTCGATTTATTTTATTTCGTTGTTTTAAATCTGATAACTCTCTTGCAAATCCCGTTTGTTGTATATTTTTGATAATTAATAACTTAGCTCCTTTCAACTCTCGTACTGTTAAATATTTTATATTTTGTCCTTTTTTGATAGTTAGAAATCTCCGAATCCATGCAACTATTCTTACCGCTTTGTTAATTGTACTATATTTTAATAGGATTTCTTGAATGATAAAATCAGGTTGATGTTGTGCTACTAAAATTGTTTTTGATAATTTTAATACTTCGTTTGTGGTATAAGCGATCTTATGCCCTTGATCATTATATGTTGATAGCCAAGTCGGGCCCAGCCACCACAAGGTCTGGGTTTTGAGTTGTGATGCAGTTAGACCACGACTGGCACAGTCGGCTGGGTTTTCTTCCGACTTAACGTACCTCCAGCAGTCAGGTGGCATATTTTTGGTTATTGTACGAACTCTATTTGCCACAAACGTTTTCCATCTGGATGGTTCTCCGTTGAGCCACCCCAGTACTACCATGGAGTCAGTCCAACCATATATTTTGATATTGTCACCACTAAGGCACTCTGCGACTTTACCCATTAGCTTTGATAGGAGTAGTGCTCCGCTCAGTTCCAACCGCGGTAGCGAGACTGTCTTGCTGGTTGGCACAAGCCTGGCTCTGCCGGCCACCAACACTACAGACGATTTATTGCCTTGGTTGATACGACAATAGATCACACATGCATAAGCTCTGACAGACGAGTCACTGAACCCATGTAGCTCGATACTGTCGCACTCATGGATCTGCAGCCATCGGGGTAACTGAAGGTCTTGAATATTGTGCATATCCTCTCTGACATTCTTCCACTCGACATATACTTCATTCGGTATAGGATCATCCCAGTTAATGTTATCAGCAGTCCACACTTGTTGAAAAATAATTTTTAACTTAGTTGATAGTGGTGATAGCCAACCGAGCGGGTCAAAAAGTTTTGATATGTCTGATAAAAGGTTTCTCTTTGTGACCTTGTTGGAGACTTCCGTCGGTTCTAAATTTGATTGAAACATGAAAACATCCTCTTGTGGATTCCATCTTAACCCAAGGGTTTTCGTTTGCGCTGATTGCTTGAAATCAAAGTTGTCATCCTTTGATAGAGCTGACTCTTCCTCTCTGATCAAGTCATCGCAGTTTGATCTCCATTTCCTCAAATGAAATCCAGCTGATTTTAATAAATTGATAAGGTCTTGCTGTAATTGACGTGCGGTTCTTATATCGTGACACCCATGGACCAGGTCATCCATGTAAAAGCAGTTGTTTAATACGTCGATCGCTTGACTGTTTTGATAGTTAGGTTGTTCATCACATGCAAGTTGCTTGAGAGTCATCATCGCTAGGAACGGCGCTGCTTTCGTTCCGTATGTGACTGTGGTTAGTTGATAGTCTTTGATAGGTTCTGAGGGAGAGTCACGCCAAACGATCCTTAATAACTGTTGATCATCGGGGTGGATCCAAATCTGCCTGAACATTTTTTCAATATCGGCTGTGAACGCAAACTGATATTGTCTCCACTTGATTATGAGAGACTGCAGATCCAGTTGGAGATTAGGACCACATCTCATGACGTCATTCAAGCTATTACCTGATGATGTTTTACACGAAGCGTTAAATACCACTCTAAATTTGGAATTAATGATAGTGTCGTCAGCACGCACACAATGATTAGTTAATACACAATGCTGACGTCTCTGAGTCGGTTTATTGGTAGCTGGAATCATGTGTCCGAGGGCGCGGTATTCCTTTATAAATGATTGATATTGATTTTTAATGTTTTCGTGTTTTTTGAATGTGTTTTCTAACGATTTAAATTGAGCGATAGCTTTTGATTTTGATTCTCCCAGCTTATCCGGGAAGTCTGGGGTGAGGGGCAAACGTACTTCGTATCGACCGTCTTCGCGCCTGATAGTAGTAGACTTGTAATAGTCGATGCATAGTTGATCCTCAAATGATAGGGTAGATTCTTCACTGATATCCTCCATCTCCCAGAATTTTTGAATCTTCTTTAAGTCGTTAATGATCACGTTACATTGTAAAGTTTTTACGTTACCGGTTAAAATCCAGCCTAAACGAGTATTCTGAGCTATCGGTATATTATCATTCAACCTACAAATTCCCTCTAATAAAATCAAAGAGTAAACATCTGCTCCTAACAGAAGGTCGACCGGGCGACTGATATTAAATTCGGGATCTGCTAGCGTGATGTTATTTAAATATGTCCAGGACGGTTTTGAAAAGCTAAAGTTAGGTAAATTTTTGATAAGGCTTTTCATTATGTATACTTCCGGTTCAAATTCAAAATCGTTATTTATAGCTTTGCATTTGATAGTCATGATGCCTTTACAATTGCTCTCCTTAGTACCTACTCCAGATATCACTCCCCTACATCGAAGTCGAGGTTGGCCGAGCAACTGAGCCGCATGTTCACTGATGAGAGAAGCTTGGGACCCTTGATCTATTAAAGCACGCATGCTGACGAAACTCCCATCATATTTTTGTACCTTAAGTATAGCTGTAGCTAAAAGAATTTCAGGCACGTCACATTGCATCGACACGTGTAAGTTGCTTCGTACTTGACCCGAAGTTTCAGGTTTCTGGTTGCTTACGCGGGTTGCTGCCTTCGGCGAATTATTATAATTATGTTGAAATGATTTATGCAAAATAGAATTATGCGCTTCATTGCACTCTGTACATCTTTTTTCGGAAATACATGGCTTACCATTATGTGAATAAAGGCAATTTTCGCATACATTCAGTCTTGATACAGTTTTAAGCTTTAGGTAAGGTGTCATGTTTAAAAACTGTCGACAGTAATAAAGACAATGTTCATTGGTTTTGCAAAGTGCACACTTATAAAATTTCCAAGAAGTATTGTTATTAGCGTTTGATTGTTGTAAAGTGAATTTACCGTGCAACGGAAAGGCTTGTTTATTCAAGTTTCTTTGATACCTATTATTGAAAGGTCGCGGCGAATAATTGTTGTTGCTATGTACATTTTTTGCAGAGGTCTCAGACTTCTTTCGAGAAGATTCTAAGCTTGTAAACTTGCCTTCTAAAAATGACAGAAATTCATGCAAATTAGGTAACTCGCGGGGCTCCTTGACTGACGCCATGTATTCATTATGCGTGTCAGCATCGAGTTTTTGCGAAAGGAGATGCACAATCAATGAATCCCATGAATCAACGTTAACGCCTAAATTTTTGATAGCGTTTAATGTTTCTAGGGTTGTGTCGTGAATACGCTTTATATGATTTAAAGACGTATGTTGCATTATGGGTATATTTAGTAAGATATCGATATGCGAGCGGAAAATTAAGCGTTTATTATTATATCTGTTGTTAAGTATGTCCCAACAGATTGGATAATTATCGGATGATATTGGTAGATGTTGAATTAGTCTCTCCGCTTCACCTCTAACTTTAGTTTTAAGGAATTGCATCCTTTGTGCGTTAGATAATGACGGGTTGCCGTGAATAGTTTCCGTGAATAGGTCTTTGAAGGAACTCCACTGATGGTAGCTACCACTAAATGTAGGTATCTCTACGTGAGGGGTCGATTGCTCTCGATATGATACAGACCACAGTTTACGGTTGATGGCTTTGATAATCTCGTTGTATTTTCTTTCGTATGTGAAAAATGATAACTCATAATCTGGGTTCCTACCCCCAAGCTCACTGTCTAACTCCCAATGCATATTATCAATTAAAGACCAACGCGATTGTATAGCACGTAATAAATGATCGAATTCCCACTTTTCTGATATCGAATCTAAGTTGATATTGGATACTGTGTGTTCGAATGCCTTAAAATTACTAGTTTGCTTGCGTAACATTTCGTCCGTCTTGCTATTAGTCCCCTGGGACTGGGACAGAGTAACCTGCGGCGACGGCTGCCAAGATGGTCCAGGCGTCCCTAGCGGTGTAGCGGGTTTCAACACTGGAGTTGCCGGCCTGTCCTCTCTAACCTGATAGGTAGCGATTGCTGTTCTAATTTTTTCGTATTTATTTCTACACGATTCAAATTGGTTACTCGTAAAATAGGAATGAGACTTCGCATACTCTATTCCACTTAATATACCATGATTAGATTGAAATTCTGCCCAGTATTTGTCTAGAGTATCTAACCTCCGTTTGATATAATCTGCCGTCTTTCGATCGGCACTATCCTTTTTAAAATTGGTAAAAGTCTGCTCTATTGCCCCGAACAATTGTTGTTGATTTGCCAAAATATCCTCCATGTTGGACATAGTGATAGAAAAAAAAGGAAAGATCTTACTTGTTCAGATCTGCTCAGCTGTTTGCAGTTCACCGACTCCCGATGTTGACAATCCGATGATAGCTCACGTCTCCTGCTGGTTGCTCTCACTTGTGTTGCACACTTTTTGTACACACACGCGAGTTTGTCGAAGGACCAAAAATATGTATGGGCTGCGATGGGACCCCCACGTGGTCGTTTGATAGTATGTGATATTAAATGATAGTCAATACCGGGAAGTTGATAATCGATATTTTATTGATAGACCTAACTAAATCTAATTTAATGATAGATGGGAAATGATACTGCGAGCACGCGTGACCGGTATTGCTGGGCTCAATTAGCGCACTGACTCCAAATGCATTATTGTAGCGTTATAGCGTAAACTGCCGACGCCACAAAAATGTACGTGCTGCAGCCCGTACATTATCCGTTTTGGCGGCTTGAAATACTGTCGTAATTACCATATTGTAAAAAATTTCGTGGCTATGTGGTCCAAGACTTTTGCCTGCTTTAGTTGGCAAATAGTAAGGCAGTAGTGTGGCGGCGCTGTCGTCGCGCCGCAAGCGAAACACACCGAAGCCTAAATCACGCTCAAAATTCCGAATCATAAACAGTATATATAAAATATCTCCGAACTATCACACGGAGTGTTGGCCGCTCCTCGGGCAGAACACCTTGCCCGGCGGGAGATCTCCCCTTTTCCCTTCCTCGGCCACAGTAGTAATGACACATCAACCTTTTACTATTTTCAGACTCGACAACAGCAGTGTGGAACGAATCGCATGGTTGTCACTTAGCCGGACAGTACCATGCGCCTGGCTCGTCGTGGCACCCCTACTTAGTGCCTGACGGGTACGATCTTTGCGCGGTATGCACTTGCGAGTTTGCCACTCGGCAAGTCCGCTGTCCAAGAGTACGCTGCCCACCTCTACGGTGCGCCGAGAAGGATGCTTACAGGCCTGACAAGAAAGCTTGTTGCCGAGTCTGTCCAGAGGTACTTTATTTGGACTACATAAATAATTAAACAACTTCAATATGAGAAATCATAAAAATTAATACTTACAGTAATTAATATCCAGGGTTATTTTTCAAAGTGTAGCCAAATTTTAAACTTAAGTTCAAATATATAAATAATGATATACATGTTATGGGGCATGTTGGGGGATGCCTATGTTCAGCAGTGGACTTGTGAAAGGCTGTAATGATGATGATGATGATGATGATGATGATGATGTTATTATGGGCAACAACATTTTTGCCTACCGATCGACCCTTACAAATATGTGCGTGCGCAGTAAAATAAGTTAAAATAATGCATTACGACGCATTTAATTTTTCTTTACCGTTTGTCTATATTACTTACTCTGAACCTTCTCTGCAAATTTGACTGGGTATTACAAATTACCCTGTATTATGTTATATAAATTGATTGATGAATATAAATAGAAATAAAAAAAATATTTTATATAGTCTATTATACAGTCCTTTGCTGGACGCGGGGTTCTCCTCTCCTTACAGGAAAGATTAATAATCGCCACGCTTGATTGTAACGCAAATGAATCTGTATATGTATGTACCAGTATCAGTTATTTTGCACATATGGCATAATAGCGGCACCACATCTATGGTCTGGTTAAAATATAAACTTATTATTTACAGGAAAAAGCAAAGAAGGTTGAGGAAGAGACACCGAAGGATCAGGGAGCGCCGCGAACGCCAGAAGAGATCCTCGCAGAGGGCGGGTGCAAATTCCCTGATGGGCCACTACCAAACGGCAAGGAAGTGCACCCCTCTATACATTCTCACGGCGAGCAAAGATGTGTGACTTGTCGCTGCAAGGTATGAGATCCGACATAAGTAAATGTGTTTTAAAGTTAAAAACTGCGTTTTGACAAACATAACGTGGTAGGTTTAGACTTCCAGCTAGCCAACCGCCGGACTCAGGTATCTCTGAAATGTCGGTAGGCACAATCTCCTCGTTTAGTAGACAGCTCATCATAGTCGATACCCGTAAAGTGATGTTCTCCTGTCAAAAATTTGATTTTAGCGTTTATAAATGGATTTTTCGCCAGCAGAGCCTATTTTATTAAATCCCAGGATGCATCACGTTCAGACGTGGTTGACATTTAGACTTGACACTTTTAAAATTTAATTTCATCTGACATAAACCTGATGGCTATATCACTTTATATCAAAAGTTTTGGGATATTATATTTACAGACATTTTACATTTTGGAATCTCCTATAGTCGTTTCATATTACGCATACAACTATATTTTTGCCGTTATTATAACAGAAAGGCTCCTAAAAACGTATGGAGTGATATAAAACCTTGAACTGCTAAATACAGTTTACTAAGTAACCTAGATAGGAAACCTAGAATTCTACAGATGTCATGTTTATTAACCAAGGGCCGGAGAGGCTAATTGAACACTTTCCGATGCTTCGGTTTTGGCGTGCTAGTAACCTATCTACCTTCATTGATATATAAATACCATGCCCTCAAAAACATAACTTGTAAAAAAACCAAATCTCGCAACTCAGTTCTTCTACCGTAAAAAGTTGTAAAATCCATGTAATACCAAGTCGGTTAATTTATTCAGTCCCTACTTAAGGGTCCTTCTGTTTTAAGTTATTACGTAATTAGCTAACCTAAAAACATTTTATAGTGACCATATCAATGTAAACATCTTTTATGTTTCAAATAAATAGATAGACTTGGTCGAAAATGGCCTCAATTGCTTCGAGAAAAGTATGGTACGGCCGTGCCGCTTTTTTGCTCGACTTGGCGCGGGCACTGCCGTGCCCCCAGATTGACTGAAACATGTTTTTCTGTCCAGGACGGCGAGGTGACGTGCGTGCGGAAACGCTGCGGCCGCGCTGCGTGCGCGCGGCGGCGGCGCGGCGACTCTTGCTGCGCGTGCACGCGCCACCGCCGCCAGCGCGCGCCGCGTCACACGCCCAGCTGAGCGTAAACCTCGCTACTAGACGACCAAGCCAACTAGACGAACAAGCGAAATACTCCTCGCACGTCTGAAGTGGACATAACAATCGATACGTAGCTCGAGACCTGACATTCAATTCGCAGTAGATTCTTATGCCTGTATATTGGTGTATGGTACCATTTCCACATCCCGATTAGTTGGTTATTCCTTCGTTACTCAGCTATTGGTGCAGTCATGATAAAATGTTAGAATCTTTTAGAAAAATGCATCCACCACAAGGGTCGAAATTGTTTGTGCCAACTAATACCTGAGTTGGATAGGGCTTGTATGACAAACACACTTTTATATAATTGTTTGAAATAGTGGTCGTTAGACTTAACTTTGTTATACGACCCGAAAAGCGCTCTCTACTCAGGCAAGCACTACCATACAGAGCATCGATAAGTTCAGATTCGGGTGAGGACGACGTCACGTTTGGCAGTCTTTAATTTGCTTGGTCGACTTGGACGCGTGTGCTGTATGTTTACCTTATCAACACCATGCCACAGAGTAATTAATAGCAGTAGAACGACTTTTGATCTGTTTTTGTAAAATTTAACGTGAAAGATGTCGAATAATTATATCGAAAATTTATTACATTATTATAGAGCATCTTTAAACTTTAGGTGATACATCATATAAATAATGTTAAAATTTTAATAAATTCAGTCGAATTTATGCTATCAAAATATATAATAAAATATTAACTGCTACGAGCTGAGAAAAAAAAACACTTGTAAAATACACAATCAGTCTTTACATCGTCATCTATACCCGAAATGTGGAAAATCTAACATATACAAGGTTGTTGTTTTCTTGTAACACTCGCATTTGTTACGATGTGTTTGCTTGATTTGCCGATTTAAAATCTTGGTGGATTGGTTCCACAACTTGGTAAATATTTACCAATAAGTACTTGTAAATAAATAAATAATTTAATAAGGTCAAAATATAATAATTTATTTTAACAGGCAACAAGTGTGTATGTGATGTGATGATACGAGTCAAGGTTAAATTACTGCTTTTAGTTTCACTGTGTCCTAGGCTAAGTGAGTGAACGCTTCGTTCTATAGACTGATATATTTTTATGTATCTTGCGATTCAAATGTTTATCGGTCGGCCGCGCGACGACCCGGGGTCGATCGGTGCGGCTTTTTATGTTTGAACGACGTTAAATATTTCGCTTCCCACCGGTATTTAAATTGGTATTATGAAACGTCCCAAAATTTTTATAGGTACATTACACGAAGCAGACGATGGACCGACCGTGTAGTGTTTTTAGTCGTGCGGCTCGATCGCTTCGGTAGCGACTAGTGAGTCAAGAGGCGTGATTGTGGTAGGTGTTAAAGATGTGCCATATTTTCTTAATGTAAATAATAAATAAATTATTACATATAATCTATTCTTATTATGTGAATATTTATTGATGATTCTATTGTATATTATATATTATCATTGGGAATGCAGGCCTGTTAGACGAAAACATCACAAAATTTTTAATTTTTATAAGTCTTAATTTTGTGCATTTGCTTGTAGTTTTTATATCTCAATTTTAACTTCATGTGAATGTACACGTTACACTATTTAGTAAACTTGGTGTAATTTAATTTTATATGTACTGTTCTAGGAAATAAATAGGCATAGCGTAAGTTTTTACATAATTTATCTCTAATAGAATTTGTAAATAGCAACATTGTATTATCACTATATACATATATATTACTGACACATATTGTACGTATTTACATTAAATGCTATATTACTGATGTGGGCGCTGATATTAAAAGTGTAGTTAAGGTTTCTATAAGTGAATTTCGTGACTAGTTTTGTTTAATTACTAGATAAATATAGTTTTGTAATTAAGAAAGCTAGTCCAAATGTTTCGATGTGATGGAAATGAATGCCATGTAGCTAGAGATATATTATGTCTGCCTTGAATATTGTTAGATTCTATAGTTATATTATTGTAAGTTACGGCTTAAAGTATTTCGTTTGTACGGCATTATTTTTTAGATGTTGGGGGTTTATCGTGAGACATTACCAAAAAGATTTTTTCAATGTTTTATAAAAATAAAATTTCGCGTTTTTTTGTGGGTTTCTAGTCCATCAAAATTATGAATATATATATACATAAGTGTTATACTCACGTTTTATTGGCTATCATTTGTTCTATTTTTGAATTAATAAGGATGTCAATTAATTATTAAACACGAGAGTTATCTTGTTTTTAATACTTTTTTAATCTAACCATAGAAATTAATCACCTATGGCTTGCGAATAACATGACTAATAGCCATAAAGGATACTATGAACTTGCTTGTATTGCGTTGTTTTTCTTTTTAATAATTATTGTATCCAATGTAATGCCATGCAATTTTATTCGGTATAAACGGAAACACGTAACCGAATGTTGAATTTGTAATATAAAAATTAAATATTCTAAACATCATTTTTAAAAGTTTTGTTGCATTCACCTTAAACTGAAAATTTACGTCGACAGAGGTACAACCTCAAAATAGATAGTTAACCTGCAACAGATTTAGAATGAATAAAATTACCTGTGAATTAAAATGTGTTTTATTTTTAAATTTTCCTTTTCCTATTTCTGTCATCAAACGTGGCATTCACTGATGTATTCTATTTATAAAAACAAAGAGAAGTATATCACTGGCTTCGAGGCATTTCATTTAGTTTTCTGTGCTTTTCAGTTGTTACTTTATGAAAAATATAAAGTTATTTGTGAGATTTCAAATTATAAAAGAAAATTAACCTTTGTGAAATCCATCGCAGTTATTATAAGCTTGCAATACACGTGATGATAAGTGAAAAAAGGCAGCGGATACGATGCGAAGTGTAAAAATAAAACAAGTAATCAATATAAGCTTATTTATTGAATAATCTGTATTTATCATACATTAGTTTTACACAACAATATTTTGGTGCTAATATTTTTTTATTAAAAATGAGCAAACAAACAAACGAGCACACGGTCTACTTGATGGTAAGTGGTTGCTGTGGCCAATAGACACATGCTCTACATCCATCCTTTATTAAAAATCAAATTGCAGATGCGTTGTTGCCTCTAAGAACTCAGATAGAATAAGAGTCTCCAGTCCTCCCGTATCCCTCACCATGGGAAACATATGAAGACAACTGTGAGAGCGTGGTCCTAACCCGGTCATGCCAACCCATTCGCTCGTGCTGCGATCATAATGTAGCTACAACATGGCCCTACTACGTTTAATTATAAATTTTTTATACACTTAATGTCTTCAAGAAAATCTTTGACGTTGGAATTTTTATCTTGATGGAAATATTATAACGAAGATTTAGTAAGTGCTCGCAACGCGTCTGCTAATGCATTCATTACATCATCTACTACCTCGATAGTAGAATTGACCCCCATTATTCCGATTCGCAGGGACTTACCAGCTGTTGGTCCTAAACCAGGAAATATTAGGACATTGTGTCTGAAATAATTATATTATTTTAATTATAATAGCCTTATGTAAACATGTTGCAACATATAAGAAATGACGCCATTTAGAAAGATACTGTTGGGGGGATAATCGTCAATGTATTTTCTATAAGTCTTCGCTACAAAACTAAATCTTAAAATGAGTTTTTTTTTATCATGGTTGTTTGTTCATCAGCACGTAAAAGTTCACATCTGTCCTAAACAGTTTCGGCGTGTACCACGATAATTTCAGAGAGGATTTGCTAATATTGCAATGCTTGGTAGACGAATTGGTGATTATAGTACGTGTGGGTAAATTCCGATTAATGCGATGACTTTCTTATAAAAGTCCAGAACCTGCCTTGCTTGCATAGATATTTAGCATATAGTCTCTGTGATATGATAGCTATTCATAAGCCAATCAAATAATGAAGGGTCAAAAGGGCGCTGCTTTATAGACGCCATTGATATTATGGTAAATACAAAGTCATTTACAATAGTAGTAATAGACCGGATATCAGCAATAAAATGGCCATCTGTTATTTTTGCCTCATAGGATAAATTTCGGATTTATGTTACTTAGTCTTAATGATTACGTCAAAAGTTCAAGACGTATTCGTTTCCTAAATTTTAAAAATATATTTCAAAGAAAATATGCTTGATTGTGCATTAAGGTATGATGTATTTCCCGATGTGGAGCAAAAACTGAAAGTGATTTCGGTTTATTATCGCAAGTATAACGTCTATTTACCTAACATTTTTTAAATTTAATTGCTTCTGGTAGATTGTTCTACAACATTTGCCATTATTGTAATAAGCGCCCTCTGTTATCCAGTAACGTCATTATTCATTTACCAAATGAGTAAGTGACTAACAACGTTTATTGTTTGGTGTTATTGATAAAAAAGTATTATACAGGATACCGATTTAATCATCTCCAATATTTAAGGAAGTGAAACACTAAATGATACTGTACTCACATCAATAAAGAAGTCGGGTGGGCCTTTGTCGGGGTACACGGTTGATGGTTTTAACGAGAAATGTGTATGTCAGCGACTACAACCAGTACAAACAGTCAACAAGATAGACTTTTTAAATATTTTAAAACAATTCTACAACGCCAGGAGAATTGCAGATGCCTTGCCGGCCTTTTAAAAATGAGAAAGCTCGTTTCGTAAAAATGGGCGATGGATTCCAAAAGGTGGAGGAAGAAAGCTCCTAATATATCACACGGTAGTGGACTGCCAAGCATTCAAATGACATGGATGATAACGTAAGTTGTGTCGCGATGTGTATTGGTAAATTTAGGTGGCTGGAAATAATCCGAACAATTCATCAGAGCACTCCCCGCGGTAAATATAAATTTTTAGAAGCCAATTTAGCTTTCTCTTCCAATTGACCACGACACTGCAGGACATTGGATATATTGACGCCGAAGATTCCGATACCGAACAAGGGAAGTGTCCTGAAATGGAGGAGATACGACAAAGGTATTCTTTTTAACTTGTGAATGATTTTTATAATGATTTATCATGTGACGACTTTTAAGTTCAGTGCTTTCTTAAAATATGTTAGATTAATAGATTAAAAGTGTATTTTTGTAAAACGAACGAATTTCAAAAACATGCAGGCGTTCTCTTATTGGATTTAATTTGACGTTTCTCGATTTGCTTTCGACGCTGACCTGTCAATCACATATATACCATTATTATAGCGTCTTGGACCGAATGACGTCGTCCAAGATACGACCAATGTGACTGCTGTTTGAATTGATTCTTAGTAGATATTGGAAATTAAATATTTTATTTCATGACACTAAAATGATGTAAAAGTTTAAATGATTTTTTTTGGTATAATGGCTATCATAATAAATATATTTTTAAAATAAAATGATCATGCATATTCTCTATTATTATATAGTAATGCATTTAAAACTTAGTAACCTTCAACAACATTATAGATAGTTTAATGTCGAAACGGTAACATTCCTAAAACGGGTTTTTACCTTATATTTATTAGCGTCACCTATTGGAGAATAGCTGAAATGTTTTCCTAAGAAAGATTCAGAGTAGTTTTGCTATGTTTAAATAGAGGGCGTCACCCACGCGTGAACCCAAAGATTTTGTATGCAAATGTTCCCTATGTCTGCTCTATAGTGTATACATATATTAATTACGTTGTTTATCCGCGATTGACTCCTAAACTACGTAACCGATTTTAATCAAATTTGCACACCGTGTGCAGTTTGATCCAACTTGAGATAGGTAACTTTCTTGCCCATGAGTGACTCACAATTTTTTTTTGCTAATTTAAGGATTTTTAATAGGACATGACACAGGGTCGCCGAAAAGGATAGAACAACGCCTGCCTAGCAAGCTAGTAGTGTGTACTCGTATATTTAAATATCTTTGGGTAAATATTTTAGTCGATTTTATTACTGTGTAATGTTGCTGTTTTTTACGTTGATTTTTCGAAGTGTTACTAAATATTGACAAAGCTTGTTTGCTACTTTTTCTTAATATGTTAGTTCTAGTATATGACAAAACGTGTAGTGGCGGTGTAAGAATATCCACTAGTCCATATCATCCCGTTTGTGATATAAGAGGCGACAGAGGAAATAGAAGCAGCAGCATCCTTATGATAACAATTCAAAATAATATCTAAGTAACCTGCGCTTGATAACCCGCTCGCCAAGCGTGTCAACTATGGAAAAATCAGACCAATGAGGCAATCTATTTGGGAGGCCTATGTTCAGTGCTGTGATGATGATAATGATGATGATACGACAATAAGATTTTGTCTCTATCCTCCTTCTAGGTTTTGTTTTATAGGGCGGCAAAGCTTAAGGTGATCAGATCACTTTGAGGTACCTTACACCTTCAACGCTGCTCTCAGTAACAGGCCCGGGAATTTCTAGTTTCAAGGCACAGAATACTTTATATTACAATGTAGTCTAGCTTAAACGAGATGGTTACGTACCGCCATCTGCCGTTAATCATAAGAACTTTTATTTTTATATTTTATATATTATAACGGGTGTTTGCGAAATGATAGTACCAACAATACCTTTGGTGGTGGGACCAAAAGAAAATCGATCCCGATAAAACAAAAAATCAACTTTCCACAACATTTTATTAGATTTATTCACGCTCCATCATGTCAGTACAGCTAAATGATACAATAAATTCATTAAAAAATTCATGAAAATAATGGAAAATAAAACCAGCAGTGAAAATTAAAATGATACCAGCTGATTATAGGGTCAATAAACGCGCGGACGGTGAACTCCTTTATCAAGCTCCGTACGAAACAATGCATTTGTTATTTCTGTAATTCGCTCACTCTACCTTTCCCTTTCACAAACGCGCTGATGCCGCCCGCCCAACCGACTCATGTCGCCTCGCGCTGTGCAATATTTTCAATATCTTTTTTGTAGTAACAAACTGCTTGTTGCATCACGTTACAATTGATTGTCTAATTGTATTAAAAAGTGACAACTATAACTTCTAAATTTCATATGAAGACTTGTCGTAGCGTAGGGGTGACTAAAATAAAATAAAAGTTGGGAATGTCGTAACGGTTTAACGATATGTGGAAATGATCAGTGCTTACCACAAGCATCGAGATACTATGTACTTCAATGACCACAAGGACACACAACTACGCAGTAGGTATTTATTTTGGCGGGAATTCATTATTAATTTTAGTTTTTGAGTCAGTTCCGTGTTTGACGTGGGCATGAGCGACAATTCAGTTGTTTTGTACACTAAATTTTTGTTGCTATTACTTTTGTCATTACGTTTAGTGTTTCTTGTTTTGTTTTAATAATGCCTAACGTGTACGTTTATAGTGCTCGTGAATACAGCAACATGTTAATGTACTTTGGAGAAGCTCACGGGAATGCTTCGCGTGCATTACGAATTTACAGAGAAAAATTCCCGACCGCTGACTCTCAATTGATAACAGCAGCAGCATTTCAGAGAGTGTTGAAAAATCGGCCTATTGCTCCGGTAGCGGCAGGAGGTGAAAGTCTAGTGGCTATTCACTCAGAGGAGCGCATTTTAGATGTCGTTCGCCGGAATCCGAACCTAGGTACACTTAGTATAGCTAAATTGTTAGGGCGTCGGGATGGAACAAGTTTGTCATACTGGATATCTCACAAGATGTCAAAGCGTAACCGATTGAGCCCATACAAAGTGCTCAAAATGCAAGCTTTAGTCCCTGGCTCTCTGGTGATCACGACAGCTGGCTAGTTTACTGCCATTGGTTATTTAGACCAGCACAATTTGATCCGCATCTCATAAAGCCACGGAAGATTTGGATCGGTAAGCTGTTTCATACCAAATTTATTTTTAATAACTTAGTATAGAACTGATCTGAATCTACACGATGGATAAAAAGCATGACAGTGTCCTTGTTAAATTTTATTTAAGTAAATTTTTCACTAGCGGGGAATCGAACCAGGTTTTTGGTTTATTTAACCTGTGAATTCGAATTAAAGTGGTTAGATGTAAACTAACACAGTGGCAAAATAGTAAGTCAAGTAAAGAGGTTAAGTAATTGGACAAGTGTTGTAAATTATTAGGTATTGGTATGATCGAGGGCTGCGGGCTGCGCGTATTAAGCGCCGCGCGTATATTGACCCCTAATCAGCTTATGTTAGGTATTTGAAGTTTCACTGCTGGTTTTAAGTTTAAGTATTAATATGATAGAGCGTTAATAAAGCTGATTAAAAGTTGTAAAAAAGATTTTTTCCATCGGAATCGATTTCTTTTTGTCTCATCATTAAAGGTGTCCTTAATACTGTCGTCGGTCTTCGTTTTCCGGGGCGTTTCAAAAATACCCTGTGTAATATGTACGTTACAGTCTAACTGCAGTTCAGGCCCCACCTTATAAAAATATTATTTTCATAGTTGATGTGCTTGGAAAACATGCGGTTGACGGGTTGACCCGTCTGGTTGGCAACCGCATATTTTTATTTTTTGGTTGTTATAAGGAAGATGTTGCTGCCCATATCACCGGTCCTGGGATGAATCCGCCACATGCTTGTGCTTTTCAGCACCGTAAATGGCGTATTTATCAACGGTCACATTCTGTGGGCGAGTTTTACCACCGATGGGTATGTCAGCAAAAGGAATGAAATACTCCATCGCTTGTCTCGACGGATCTTCAGGTAACGGAACATGACTCACGTAATTAGACGTTATGTCTTTGCCAGGTGGTAATTAACCCACGGCCGGGCCTCTCACTAATAGAGGACAACTTACCAGGCAATACGTGTAGAAATCAGAATTTAAGTAATTTTTAGCTTTATCCTGCCACTTAAATTCGTACCATCCTACACTGCCCGGTCAGAGGTCGACGGGTTCGTATTAAAATTGAAATAGTTAAGAAACAGGTGAAAGGCAACTTCTTTGAATTTTTACTAATTGAAAAGAAATGGAAAGAGCTCTAATTTGTCTTTTTACGATTATGTAAGCATTTATATACTTCGTTATATTAAAGTGTTGTAGCTTTACAAGCTTCAATCAAGGAAGACTGCTTTGTCATCCCTGTGTATTTAAGAAGAATGCCTCTCAGGCTATTAACACACTAGCATAAAGCGGCACAAATAGCCGAGAGGGATGTACTGACCAGACTCACTTCCAGACTGAGACTAGACCTACAAATTGGAATATATTTCATTAAATCACAAGTAAATGCTGTTATTGTTCTATATTATACGACGTACTGGTAGTCTTACTTACTTTTTAATCATATATTTGACGACCTCCAAATAATTATAACCTTTTGGCAGCACCACAGTCGTAACGGTTGTTAAACGATCTTCGGGATTTGGTATCAGGAATTCAAGTGCCATCTGTTGCAGACGCTTGTGGAAGTACGCAGTGGTTGCCGCGTGTCTCGCCCAAGCCTTTGGCAACGTCTCTTTACATACTTCTTGGAGGCAACAGCGCAGTGCCCAGATGAGCGGAGGCGACAGTGTATGATGGTAGCTACAAATTTAACAAGGTTTGAGAAACTTAGGTTGCAGATACTCAAAATAACTCCGAGGTATTTTTCTTAATTTAATACACATATAGTACGTGAGGGTAATACGGTTATCCGGTTAATATGCCTTTAATTTCTTATAACTCAAAAACTACAGCCTTGTTTGCATAGATGGCTGCATAGAATGTCGCCGGGAGCACACATACAAGCAATTACGTCGTATTATCAGTTATCGCTACTACAAACACATTTTGGACTTTTTATTAACATTTTTGACACATAAATGTTTCTTTATTTTTATTTCTAATATTCACAAAATATAAATAGTTTCGAGTTACTGGTTGTAGAATATGTCTTCTTTATTTAAATTCCATTTCCCGCTGTTCTTTCGACAGGTAATTATTGCACAATTTGCCATTTTTAGGGTTCCGTAGTCAACTAGGAACCCTTATAGTTTCGCCATGTCTGTCTGTCCGTCTGTCCGTCCTCGCTTAATCTCTGTGACCGTTAGCACTAGAAAGCTGAAATTTGGTACCAATATCTGTATCAATCACGCCGACAAAGTGGTAAAATAAAATTTGGAAAAAAATGTTTTATTAGGGTAGCCCCCCCATAAGTAAAGTGGGAAGCGTTTTTTTTTAATTTCAACCCTAACGTGTGATATATTGTTGGAAAGGTATTTAAAAATGAATAGGGGTTTACTACAATCATTTTTTGATAATGTCAATAATTTCGGAAATAATCGCTCCAAAAGTAAAAAACAATGTGCCCCCCCCCTCTAACTTTTGAACCATAAGTTTAGAAAATATGAAAAAAAATCTGAAAAGTAGAACTTTATAAGGACTTTCTAGGAAAATCATTTTGAACTTGGATGGAAACAACAGTACCCACTACCGGGAGCAGTTGCAGGAGCGCGGAGCGCTGCTGGAGCGCGAACATAATGGATACCCACCTTTAAACTCATAAGTGGGAACACTTATTGTGACGGACGGGAAACTACGGAACCCTACACTGAGCGTGGCCCGACACGTTCTTGGCCGATTTTTTTTAAATAATTTGCATGCAGCCACGCTAGACACGAAAGTTGGAAACGATTGATTGTGTTGACATTTATACGTGTGAGTTGACGTGTTAGTGACATGTTAGTGGCTACACGGGCCCACTCCCCCGTTCTGTTACGTATGTATTATAGTATTCTATGGATGGCTGTATGATACGATAGATCTTCCTCGGTCAATCGCATAATAAACGGTCAAAAGGGCCCTGCTTCATCGACGTCATTTTGGCAGTTGACATTATAGTAAATATTTTAGTCGATTTTAGTATTGTGTAGTGTAGTTAGTTTTTTTAAATAGATTTTTCGAAGTATTTGTATTTATTGCCAAAGCTTGTATGCTACTATTTTCTTCATATTAGTTATAGGATACGACTAAGTGTTTTTGTCTCTATCCTCCTCCTAATTTTGTTTTTACAGGACAGCAAAGCTTAAGGTGACCATATATTACCCTCATGTACCTTAATATAAATCAGTATGTATAAAGTAAGTCATGAAATAATTCTATATACATATAAATAAAATTAAAACGTCTGTTTGTAATATTGAAATGACTGGCTTCTATTAAGCTCAGGGGGTGATTTTCATGACGTTAAGACATAAATAACTATTTACATATTTAATATTTTGTTTGTCTGTCCGTCCGGGCTATTCTTCGTTATGGGTGAACCAGTTGTGATGAAACTTAACGAACGACAGAACAGAGCAACGATGAGAGTGATCGAGCCTAAGAGGCTCTAGAGGCTTTAGTTTCTGAAATAGCAAATTGATAAAATAAATAGTAATTAATGATTATTTAAAAAAATCAAAATGAAACTACATTAGTAGATCCTACCCAGGCCGAAGCCAGAGTGGCTTGCTCGTTCATATATAAAATTTTCAAAGTACAATATATTTGGAAGATATTGTGTTTAAAAAAACGACGGGTTGCACTCCGGGAGTGCCGGCAGAAGTGAAAACTTGAATATTAACGTTGTGCATTTTTGATATTTTGGAATGATTGGGGAACAATTTTGCACGAATTGCTTAAATTATCACACACGAACATTCGCACAAGCGCCCTGCGCCGGTTAAACGAAACAGCACAGCAGGCGCAGGAATATATTTTCGCCGCGCCGTAGAAAGAGAGGGGGATACTTCCTCTCCTAGGCTGTCTCTCTCTCTCTCCATCCGTCTTCCGAATTTTCGATCAGGGTCACGTGTCCTGATGCGAGTTTAACATTTTTTACCCATTACAAAAAAGTGTACAACGCCGCTAAAGAAGTTTTCATTTCAAAAATAAAAATGAAATATATGTAATAGATAGAATTTAAAGACTTGCAGTGATGAGTTTGCATATTGAAAAAATCAACGTCACCTTTCTGGCAACTAATGAGTTTTAATATGTTCTTATTTAGAAACCGGGCAAAAGTCATCATTTGAAACACAGCAGCATTGCTGTTATCTTGCGCTAGTATTCTGTGAAATTGTAACCCTTTCCCGGTCGAATCGACGCATTCGTGATATAAGCTCACCTGGGGCAAGTGTGACATAAATTAATTATAACTATAATCGACATTTAAATATGTAAGAATTTAATATAGAGGATTCAGTTTCACAACATCAATTATTTAGTGCTTGTATATTTGATCAAGCATTTTAGTATCTACAAGTAGTATTTTGTAATTTGAGGTAATTAAAACTAATTGAGGTGGAAGACTGTTACACTTACCCATCAATGAGGCAAGTGTGACAGTACTACACTTGCCCCACTGTCACACTTGCCTCGGGTGACTCTAGCCACAATACAGCTGCAGCGTACCTCTACGTATAAGAAATAGGCGTGGAGACACTTGTCAAGAGAAAAAATGATACGTGTAACCACAATTGTTTTACAAGCAATAAGAGATTATAAATATAACAATATTACGATATAATTCATATAAGTATCAATATTCGTCTAAGATTTATATGGAAAATATTTTAGTATTAACCAACAGATACTAACGTTCTTGTATTCCCGTAGCAATTCCACTGCTTCGCCAGTAATTTGATATCGAAGTAAAAAGGCGGGTCGTGCTTTCTATTATTTATTTTCTCCCTGAAGCAATAGATTATATTGATATTAGCTTCGCACACATGTAATAATAAAAGGTAAATCTGCCAAAACGTGCTTCAATCACATCCAAATAATATTGTATCCAAGTATTGTATGTAGAATAAATCAAACAAACCCTGTTATTTGTAAATCTTTTTGCCCTTATTAATATTGATTAGATAACGTTACACATACTCGCAGCAATTCTGTGACTAAAAATTCGTTCAACAGAACCGATGCGCCATTGATTTTAACTGTTCCCCTCGTATTTTATGTTACACTTTAATATCTAACTTGTTTCAAATTTTACCGATTTTTATTAATTATAGTTAGATCTCAGTTAATCTATAATAATTGTTTTACTTGTGTTATATTCTTGTAGTAGGTAGATACGAAATTAATATAATTTGTTTTCATTACGAATACAATAAATGGTGAAATTTAACAAATGTATCTGCATAACTATGGCTGTTTGATTACAACTATCGGGCATTTCCAACAGTTTTTGCTACATGCCAGTTATTAAAAGGTAATAAAACTTTAAATTAAAACTAAACATGTGTATATTGACATATCACATTTAAAGACACAAGTCTTATCTGACACTACTCCGATGACATCGCGGACGTCGGTTTGAGCCGTCCTTCAGCAGCTCCTTAAATCCGTCCATCATTGTAGCATTACTCCAGAGGCAAATGAGGTGATCTTGTTCTTCAAGGAAGGCGATAACGCTCTCTTGAAGAACAACAGACCGATTTCCCTTCCGAGCCGCGTCTACGTGATGTTTTCGAGAGTCATTACGAATCGTCTCGCACGCAGACTCGACGACTTCCAGCCCCCAAACAAGCTAGTTTCCAAAAAAGGCTTTAGCACCATAGATCCTACTATGACTTTGTCTTGCGTACGTATGAGTATGATTATGAGAAAGCCTTTGATTCCGTCGAAATTTGGGCGGTTTTCAGCGGTGCCAAGTTCACTGTCGGTATATGGAAGTGCTAAGTGTTGGTACAGTAGGACTACGATGGCTATCCGAGTACAGAACCAAAGTACGAGACCTATTCAACTGCAAAGAATGTAGAGATAACTAAGACAGGGTGACGTTATTACGCTGAAACTCTTCACCGCTGCATTGGAAGACGTTTTTGAGCTACTGCTGCTGCTGTATTAACATCAATGGCGAGTACTTCACTCATCTTCGATTTTCCGACGATAGAGTCCCTATAGCAGAACCGCTGGAGGGTCTAAGTGCTATGCTCAATGACCTAAATATTGTTTTCCAAAGGATAGGTCTTAAGATGAACATAGACAAAATAAAGATTATGTGTAACTTTCATGCCATACCTATGTCGGTTGTTGTTGGGAGTACTAAGCAAGTTTTTGACAAATATATTTATCTGGAACGAGATAAGTCCAACTTCAAACGAGAGATCAATCGGCGGATGCAACTCTGCTGGGCAGATTTCTCTCATTCGGGAACAAAACTTAAAAACGGGACTGTACAACCAGTACTTGTTGCTAGTGATAATTTACGGACGTAACGTGGTATTTCAATGCTCAAGGTTGCTCAGCGAGCTATGGAGAGGGCTATGTTCGAGGTTTCTCTGCGTGTAGACTTAAGAATAAAGTTATGCACAGTAGAACCAGAGTAACCGAGATAGCCCAACGGATTAGTAAGCTGAAGTGGTAATGGGCCGCCCATATAGCTCGAAGAGCCAACAACCGATGGGGAAAAAGGTTTTTTAGTGGTAGCCTCGTACTGGTGGGTGAAGTATGGAGCGGCTCTAGATTTTTGTGACGACCTGGTAAGACATGCAGGATGTCGATGGATGCAGGTGGTTCAAGAGCGTGCTTTGGGGCATTCTTTGGGGGAGGCCTATTATTGAATACAGATACATTATTACCACGTGCTCATATTTTATTATTTTTATAATGAATTTGATAGAATTATTGGTTCCGTTACTAAGGTAACGTAGTGGTTCTACTATTTGAAAGCTTATGCTAAGAATTGATTAGTCGAACTAGTCTTAGGACACATCTGTATCTCCATAGCGAATCCTGTTTCTCCGCCAGAATTTCTTTTATCTGAACAGGAAGCATGATGTATGACGCCTCATCATAACGCGTGGGTTCGTATTCCATCATCGTCGCCAATTATTGTATACAAACACAGTATAACATCGTGCTCATATTTTATTATTTTCATAATGATAACGAATTTTTGATTCCGTTACTAAGGTAACGTGGTAGAACTTTATTATTTAAAAGCTTAGGCTAAAAATACGTTAGACGAACTATGCTTAGGACACATAACCTATGTTCAGCAGTGGACGTGTGAAGAGCTGTAATGATGATAATGATGACATTTAAAGATAATTGGAATTTAAGAGAAAGGTATTAAAACTGCAATGTAATTCTTTTTTAAGTAAGGCAGTATACTTACTCGGCCCGAGCACTGAATGCCACGGGAGATATACCGGCTGGGCCGCTTAGAGCTTTCTGCGTCGATGTGTAGACTCCATCCACTCCCCACGCATCCATAAAGAACGGAACAGCGACGAGGGACACAACTGTATCTACTAGAAGCAATGTACCATATCTGTAATAGAAGTGCATACGATCAAAATATATTATATCGAAAATGAAACTATACGCAGAATAGATATAGTTTTAATGTTTTTAAAGGAATGATGGTATGTAATTTAAATCTGTCATGACGATAAAGTTGTTCTCATGAAACAGTAGGTACATTTTCATTGAACATAATGAAGTAAATACTGATATTGATCGATAATGCTACGAGTTGTTGCATTATGTGTAGGTTTTTCAGCTCATGAACTATTTCCTATCCAGTGACCCATTAAAGAGTTATAGGTAATAATTAATGCCTTATTGTTGCGATAGAAAATCAAGCATCAACATAATTCCTGTCCGTACTTTTCCTGTTCAATTATATAGGGCTAGTGTCAATTCGACAACGTCCTGGCCGGGCATAATAGGGGAGTCAAAATTCTACGAAGATCCCCCAATATGTATGGCGGAAAATAAACAGGTTTTAAGATATACGGACTTTAACAATTTTTCAATAACCACCCAGAATTTCGTATTATATTCTAAATAAAAATAAAACCTTTTCTTATGCTTTTTTAAGTTTATTTATACTTAACCACATTTATTTATACGTACAAAAAGTATTCACAATAAAAATATGGGTTTTAATAAATTATTTATCTGTACAAGAGTGGATAAATAGCCAATACCCAAACAGATGGATTGTGAGGGGAGGCCCAATTCCGTGGCCTGCACGAGGTCCTGATATGACGCCACTAGACTTCTACCTCTGAGATCACATGAAGGACTAGTCTACGTCACTCCATTGAATTCTCTTGAAGAACTTCGAAGGGGTATCTTAAATGCGGCAGAGCAGATTAGGGCTACAATATCTTCAAAAATAACGACAACCAAAGTTAAGCAAAGAATCAGGACGTGTATCCGCAACCAAGGAGCTCGTATTGAGCAAGGTGTTTCTATCTTTAAAAAACTCACATTAGCTTAATTGATAGTTATGAATAAATGTTTTCACCAGGAAATTATTACCTTTTTAGATATAGCTGATTAAATGAGCATATTTTTAAAATATATTTATGTCTCGTGTAATAGTAATTTTTTGAAGTAACTATTTACGATAAAAAAAGTGTAAAAAATAGAAAAAAACTAATTTATTAAGACCGACAATTATATTTGCTATATAGTGAATTAGTGTGTTTAACCATTAGTGTTTTTAACTTTAATTTGTGTAAAGTAAATAAAAGTGTTAATTTAGGTAATTTTATCGGCAATTTTTATTGTCACGAACCTCAAGCTCGTAACAATTGGTGTCAGAAGTGGGATCAAATCATGCCGATTTTACCTAAGGAAGAAACGGAGGGTGTCCGTACCCGAAGTCAACGCCAGCAGGAGACGGACCAACGAAGATTTGGTGGTGCAACGCCGCAGACGTCGGAGGGCCAGCCACCGGCTGCAGGCCCGTCGGTAGCTCCTACATCTGCAGCACCTGACTTAGGTGCTCTGATGGTGATACTGCAGGAGCAGGCTCGCCGACAGGAGGAGCAGACTCGCCAGCAGGCGGAACAGGCACGCCGATTGGAAGAGCAGCTGCGGGGCGGACAGGAGGAACAGGCCCGCCGACGGGAAGACCAGGCCCGTCGGTTGGAGGAGCAGATGCTCCTCATGAAGGACCTTCACGCTACCTTTGGGAAGGAGATAAAGGAGGTGAAGGATAGGGTTGCTCTGCATGACAACCGCCTGTCGGAAGCTGAAACCCAAATCGCGAAAGCTGAAAACCGAATCGAGAAAGCTGAAACCCGAATCGACCAAGTAAACCATCGGGTTGACAACGTAATGGCTGACATGAAGAAATCACTCGACGAACTCAAACTTGGAGATGGAGCTACAGTTCCCGTAGTAGCTACAACACCTTCGCTACGTGGGTTCAAAGTGCCACCGTTCGACGGTACCTCTTCCTGGTCAGCCTACAAAATCCAGTTCGAAGCTGTTATGAAGGCGAACGGCTGGAATAAAAATCAGGCCATGACTGCTCTCACACTAGGCCTGCGTGACCAGGCCTTAACAGTTCTGGAAGCTCTCGGTGAGGAAGTGACTTATGAGCAACTCCTTGAGGCATTGGAGGCGAGATATGGCGACGCTCACCTGGAACACGTCTTTCGTGCGCAGCTTAAAGATCGTGTGCAGCGCATCAACGAAAACCTGCGGCATTGGGCTCTAGAAGTGGAGAAGCTGGTGCGAAAAGCATACCGGTCTGTACCTGCGCTCATTGAAGGGAATCTGGTGCAGACATTCATCGACGGCATCCGCGACCTGGAAGTCAGAGCTGCTGTGAGGCTCGGGCACCACGAGACGCTTAAGGACGCCTTGGCCCATGCACTGGAAGTGGAAGCCGTGCGGCAGGATCATCGTTCCCATCGCGTCAGGGAGGTTGCAGCAGCTACAGTTCGCGACCGCAACAAAGGATACAGCCCAAGGTGCTATGGCTGTGGGCAAAAGGGCCATCTTCGATCCAGCTGCCCTAAGCGAACCCTAGAAAGGGAAGGTGAACGATCTCAGGAGGGTAGTGCGATCCAACAGCACCGCCCAGCAGCAGCAGGGAAACGAGTAAAAGCCAGAACTGCGGGGCGGGTGCTGGCTGATGTTAAAAGAGCCCCAAGGATCTCGATCTCACAAACCCATGATGGGAACAGTCTAATCATCAAGGGCGAGGTCAACGGAATGCCGTGTAAACTGACCATAGACACTGGAGCCTCTCGTACGGTTGTTAGTTCCCAACTTATAAGTCAGTTCCTTGGGGACTCCGCATACAACCGAGAACGCATTAATTTGGTAACAGCCACCGGTCAGAGTATACCCGTCCGTGAAGAGAAGGAGATGGAGTTGAAGCTAGGCAACGTGATCTACCTGCACAATGTCATCGTGGCTGATATAATGGACGACTGCATCCTAGGCCTAGACTTTATGAGGAATAATTGTTGTGAGATCGACGTTAAGCAAGGTGTTTTGAAATGTGGACGGGAGGAACTTTTTATGGAAGGTGCGTTACCAGGGAACGTGTACAGCATTAAGAAGATTGTTCTTCCGCCGAGATCGGAAACGATTGTTCCGGTTAGTCTTCCTCGAAACGCTGGGCAAGCTCACCGTTGTGTACTTGTGGAAAGGGTAAACAATAACCTTCCATGGAAAGTAGCCCGAACCTTGGTCAGGACCACTGACATCTCAGAAGTACGTGTGCTGAACCTTTGCGACCGGGAACAGATTATAGAAAAAGGCACACTGATTGGTACTTGTGAGGAAGTGGATTGGTTACGTCGGTGCCAATATATATCGAGTGGGACCCCCAGCAAGGATGCAGAAGCGAGAGTGACCACACTTTTGGAAGACTGTCGCAGTGTTCTCTCCCCGAACGAATTGGTCAAGGCGAAGAAGTTGTTACTCAAGTACGCCGATGTATTCTCATCAAACGATGCTGACATAGGAAAGACTGGCTTAGTTCAACACAAAATAAACACAGGAGAAGAATTGCCTATCCGCCAGCGGCCAAGAAGATTGCCGGTAGCACTTGAAAAGGAAGTGGAAACCATGATTGAAGGAATGGTGAAGGATGGTGTTATTGAACCTTCCTCTAGTCCATGGTGTTCACCAGTGGTGCTGGTGAAGAAGAAGGATGGCAGCATGCGGTTTTGTGTTGAATACCGCCGTCTGAACGACGTTACGAAGAAGGACAGCTATCCCTTGCCAAGAATTGATGACACGGTGGACATGCTTACAGGAGTAAAGTGGTTTAGCACGCTGGATCTAAAAAGTGGCTACTGGCAAGTTGAAATTGACCCTGAGGACAAGGAGAAGACTGCGTTCTCGACGGGAAAGGGTCTGTGGCAATTTAAAGTAATGCTGTTTGGGTTGTGCAATGCTCCAGCAACGTTTGAAAGGCTGATGGAACTTGTACTTACCGGGCTAATTGGCGATGCCTGTCTACTTGGATCACATCATCATCGTAGGCCGTACGTTTGAGGAACACCTTCAAAACCTGGAACGCGTGCTCATGAAGATTCAGAGTGCCAACCTCAAGTTGAGCCCGAAGAAATGTTCACTATTTCAACGGCAAGTTAACTTTTGGGGTTTGTAGTATCGGAAGAAGGTATCCGCACAGATCCAGAGAAAATCGCCGCTGTCAAGGATTGGCCGGTTCCAATAGACAAGACGCAGGTTAGAGCATTTTTGGGTTTGTGCTCCTATTGTCGGCGATTTGTGAAGAACTTGGCAGATATAGCCAAACCTCTGCACAAGCTAACCGAGGAGAAGCGACATTTCTGCTGGGATGAAAGTTGCAATATCGCATTCCAGGAGCTCAAGGACCGTCTGTGCAAACACCTATTTTGGGATACCCTGATGCAAGCAAAGAATTTATAGTTGACACAGACGCAAGTGATATAGGACTTGGCGGTGTGTTGTCTCAACGGAATGGTGACCAAGAGGTCGTGATAGCGTACTTCAGCAAGTCGTTGTCAAAACCGGAAAGGAACTATTGTGTCACAAGACGCGAATTGCTAGCTGTGGTAAAGTCGTTGCAGCATTTCAGCAAATATCTTCTGGGACGAAAATTTCACTTACGAACTGACCATGCTGCACTAAAATGGCTATTGCAGTTTAAAAATCCAGAAGGAAAAGTTGCGAGGTGGATTGAACTACTGCAGGAATACGACTTTGAGATCGAACATCGCAGCGGAAAATCTCAAGGCAACGCAGATGCATTGTCAAGAAGACCTTGTCCTGAAGATTGCAACCATTGTACTAGGCATGAGAGTAAGGAAGAGGTATCCGTGAGGATGCTCAGGACGGACCACCTCAGCAACGAATGGAAGGACAGCTTACAACATGCACAGCAGGAAGATCCGGACATCAAGCCGATTCTGGAATGGATAAAGGCCAGTGCTCCCAAGCCTAAGTGGAGCGACGTCTCAGCAATGAGTTCGACCACTAAAAGCTATTGGGCCCAGTGGGACAGCTTGCTGCTTCAGGATGGAGTTCTGTGCCGTAAATGGGAAAATGTTAGGGGAGACAGCTGTCATTTGCAAATGGTTGTCTCTAAAGCTAGTACCGGATGTTCTACAGCTGTACCATAATGATTGTTCCGGAGGCCATCTGGGAGTTAAACGAACTCTACTGAAGATCCGAGAACGGTTTTATTGGGTCCACTGTCGAAACGATGTCGAGGACTGGTGTTGCAAATGTACAAGTTGTGCGGCTGTAAAGGGACCTCAGACTCGTAATAGAGGTACATTGAAGTTGTACAATGTTGGTGCACCATGGGAGAGAATAGCCATTGACGTGGCGGGGCCGTTTCCGGAGAGTGAAAGCGGTAACAAGTATTTCATGGTTGTGATGGATTACTTCACAAAGTGGCCAGAAGTTTTCGCCATTCCAAATCAAAAAGCTTCAACAGTTGCAGATAAACTAGTTCATGAAGTCTTCTGTCGTTTTGGAGTACCTTTAGAGATTCACAGCGATCAAGGAAGGAATTTTGAGTCTCAAATATTCCAGGAAACTTGCCGAGTTATGGGTACTCATAAAACAAGAACGACTTCTTATCACCCGCAATCTGATGGAATGGTGGAACGATTTAATCAGACATTGGAGAGGTACCTAGCAAAAGTTGTAGACAATCGGCAACGAGATTGGGACAAGCACATACAACCGTTTTTGTTGTCATATTGAAGTTCTGTTCACGAAAGTACAGCAGTGACACCAGCTTTCGCAAACTTTGGAAGAGAATTACGGCTGCCTGCAGACCTGATCACCGAGATACCACCTGATGCCCCACGCAGTATAACCGATTATGCAAATGACTTGCGGAACAAAATGAATGACATTTATGAGCACGTCAGACAATCGGGCCAGCAAATGTCTGAGAAAATGAAAACCCGGTACGACCGCAAAATGAACAATAAAGGGTTCAACGAAGGTTCATTAGTGTGGTTGCACAATCCAGTCCGCAGCAAAGGGAAATCTCCTAAGCTTCAAGCTAAATGGGACGGCCCGTACCGGATTGTAACCAGGATCAACGATGTGACCTACCGGATTCAGAAAGGCGCAAGAGGGACTCCTAAGATCGTCCATGTGGATCGCTTGGCGCGTGTTTATGGGACCGATAATGCTCGGGACGAGCATGTCTTAGGAGGGGGCAGTGTTGCGTGAATAAGTCAACTAGCGCCATCTAGTGTCAGGAACGAGAGCGAGGGGAGCTTTGTATAAAATGACATCACAAATCTTTCAACCGACAGCGCCATCCGAAGAACTAAGTTTCTAGAAGATCTACACTCGAACACTCGTCGCTTTGCGCGCATTTACTTGAATATTCCGAATGCTTCGTTGCTAATTTGTATATATAGGCGCTGCAAGATGCGATCGGGGCAGTATTGGATTTGGCGAGACAAGCGAAGCTTCGGAGCGGAATAAAGTGAATTAGTGTGTTTAACTATTAGTGTTTTTAACTTGTGTAAAGTAAATTAAAGTGTTAATTTAGGTAATTTTATCGGCAATTTTTATTGTCACGAACCTCAAGCTCGTAACAATATTTTATAAAGACATAGTTGAGCAGTAGCGATAAATAGAAACCCCTGTGCATTATTTCCATTCTTTCTCAAATTTTTGCAAGCTAAGGCCTGATACTTTAGTCCACGATTGGCATACATATCTGAGAAGACTTGTTCATAACCAAGTTCGCGTTTCATTACCAGTTTGTGAAACTCACATTTTTGTGAATTTATTTGTAATTTAAATTCTTTATTAAGTACCATTATTACTGATATACTATCCAAACAGATACAGTAAATTCAAAACAAATCGAAGATAGCTTAAATGTAGGGTTTTAAAGATCTTACGCGAGCTTTAGATTGGCTAATAGCTTTTTTCTCAAATTACATTTCACTACAGTTTACTTAGGCTGTTGTAAACTTCTTTGCAAACTGCTTGATACTATGTTAAAAGAGTTTTCATTTTTCAAATTGATACTGTTAGAATGCGCGTTGCAAAAACTCGAAGCGAGCGTGAAAAAGATTGATGATATAATTAAATTGTCTGGCGCTCGAGTCTTGGTTCTCGCCTTATGCAACCCTAGCAGTCGTAGCATTGATGTGGCCATCGGTAGGGATCAATATGAGATATTAAACTTAATGTATTTTTATGCAAAACATTAATTCAGATTTTATTTAATATAATTTATTTATTAGAATTTGAAATGTTAATTAAAAATATTTTATTTAAATTCAAAATATAGAATGCACAATTATTTTTTCTGCACGTAATATGCGTGTATCGCATAAAGCATAGACTAAAAGGTCAAGCCATAAATGGGATGTATCCCCCATACAACACATCCCATTTATGACGTGTCTCACTGAGCTATCACTGACCCTTCCTATGTCCATAATACGTGCTCATAATGGCCTACCCACTTTTATTATATTTCCCTATATCTCGCCACTTTTCGTTCCATTAAATAATAATGTTAGTATAACCCATCAACTATCCTATAATCTGCTTTAATACCAAATCTAACGTCTTACCCCCCAACAACACTGTTAGATGAAAGGAGTGACAATCTAGTTAGAAATGTTTGAAATCGATGGATGCAGGTGCCTTAGGATCAGGACCCTTTTTAATAGAGGTCTTGAGGAAAGCCTATGTTTAGCACTGGACTTGTCATCATCATCATCAGCATCAGCCTGCAGCAGTCTACTGCTGCACGTAGGCCTTTTCCAAGGCGCGCCACTTCGCCCGATCTTCGGCTACACGCATCCAGTTTCTACCAGCCACCTTGCGCAGATCGTCGCTTCCCACATTACGTTAGCCTAGACGCGGTCTCCACTCCATAACACGTCTACTCCACCGGTTTTCACTTCTGCGACAGACATGACCAGCCCATTGCCACTTCAGCTTTCAAACACGGAAAGCTATGTCAGTACCCTGGGTTAGCCGGCGAATTTCTTCATTTAGAATTTTGTCTACCAGAGAAACTCTGAGCATAGCTCTTTCCATTGCTCGCTAAGCAACTTTAAGCTTTTGGAGCAGATGTATCGTCAGTGTCCACGTTTCGGTACCATAAGTGAGTATAGGCAGAACGCACTGGTTGAAGACTTTTGTCTTCAGACTTTGCGGTATGGGCGACCAGAAAACCTGACGAATGTTGCTTGCCACAAAACCTGTTGCCCTCATCCCTTAAGATCTTAATACTCTGTTAATGTTCTCGTCAATATCCAAAGTGGGTCTCAGGGCATCGAATCGGTTTTTAAGTTCTAGATGGAAGCGTTAGGAGCCAGTTACGGTTCGAAACAGATTTAATCGAATCGTAGACCTTTCAAGCGTAAAATGGATATTCAGAATGCCTCGAACAAGTCGGTGATCGCTTCCGGTATTGAATTGGTTGATCACTGAGACATCTCTGAATATGTACCTTTTGTCTGTAATGATGAAGTTAATCTCATTTTTGTAGTATTATCGGGACTGTGCCATGTCCACTTCCTTTGTGGCTTCTTCGCGAAAAACGTATTCATCAGAAATAGCCCCTCTTTCTCGTGGAAATTGACTAGCATTTGCCCCCTGTAATTCCTGCTTTCAAAACCGTGGAGTCCCAAAATCGATTCAACGCCCGTGTGTTTATCCACTTTGGCATTAAAAACTGGACTGAATTAGGATACAATGATGATGATGACAGTATTATAATTTTTGATGATTGTTCTGATAGCAAAAAAGAAAACATTAAGTTTTGTACATATTTCTTGCATGTTTCGATTAAGCCCAAGCTAAGGGAGGCACGTATTAACTCTGATACTGATAATCGATATTGAAATGGATCGTTAGTGTTATTTACGAGATGGAAATCAATTAGGCGATTATTATTTTTTAACGCCAATTTAATATGAACCTTAGGGTAAGACCTCAATGAAAAACGTTAGGCGTATACAATTTACGCTTTTTTATTGTCTTATTAGATACTATTTTAATATCTTCCATCATATTCTGTGAAATATGTCAGTTTAGTATACATATAACACTGTGATCGGTATAAAATTTTGCAAAGCCCTTTGAGTAAGGCAAAGCCGCATTAGCGTATCGTTATCGTTACTGCTTTAGTACCAAATAAAACGAAAGTGTCTAAGAAGAATGGTAAAAGAAAAAGCAATATGTGTATATCAGAATTTGGGTAGGGTGACGCACAAAAAAGGGATCAATATCATAACGTATTGTACTTTACTCAAACGATTGATTAGAAAATATAAATTCTAGTAAAACGTATATCTGAATAGATTACCTCGTATTCTATTATATTTGAACGAAATTTGCTCCATATATTTTAAAGCATGGGTATAATCATCTGTTTTGTCTTCAATGTCCATCTAAACGTATTCCATTTCGACGCCACTTTCCTGTCCCCGGTTTGAAGTTATTTTAAGATCATTTTCATATTTCATACACATTTGAATAATATGGATAATATGAGTCAAATGTACAAACTATGCTATTTAGTACTGTCCTGGTTTTCTCATATTCCTAAGTATCATATATTAGTAGCGGTAGAGTAACGCTGCAGCTATATTATGGTTGTATTACGAATGGGTCAGCTCGGCTGAGGTAGGATAACATTCGCACAGAATACCAGCGTGTAATAGCAGTTTAATGCTGCTGTATTTTGTATGGTGAGTGTAGAGAACCGGAGACCATTTTTACTGGAAACGAGGTATTCCATCTTATTCCTAAGGGGTGACAAAGCATCTGCATTTTGATTATATTATTGAGGATAAATGTAGAAGTCTATGGGCCACAGTATCCACTTACCATATGGTGAACTGTGTGCTCGTTTGTCATCCCATACTATAAAAAAATCTATAACTAACGATCCGCCCCGGCTTCGCACGGGTTGTTTCTGTATCTCAACAACAGCGCCACCTACCGGGTCCAATTGTGAATCTGACCTTTCCAGGGACCCACTAAAATGTACACAATAATCAATCCTTCCAACCGTTTTTGAGTTTAACAAGACTAACGGACATCAATTGATTTTTGTAAATAGAGAAGAAGATAATTTACATATTATTGTTACGAGCTTAGGGTTCGTAGCAGTAAAAACTGCCGATTGAATTATCAAAATTAACACTTTAATTACCGAACACAAATTAAAACACTAATAATTATAAATCAATCAAATAACAATTAATCACACTGATCATTTTAGTTCACTTTATTCCGCTCCGAAGCTTCGCTTCCACCGCCAATTCAATACTGACTCGGTCGCGGTCCTAAATAGCTTTATATAGGCCTTTTTCACCGAAACATCCAGAATATTCCAGCAAATACCGGCCATCGACCGACCAGGTGCAGAAAGTTCGGGTGTGGAGCTTTTTAGAAAGCTTAGTCCCTCTGTTCGTTAATAGATGGCGCTAGTGCCAACAAATGGGGCGCGCAACACTATTAAAATTTAATGGCAGTTTTACAGTGACCTTAGTTACACCTTTGTAACGAGTCAATACGTCACGTGGCCCAAATCACCTTAAATATTTAATTATTTATGCCTTAAGCATAAGTAATTTAATTAGTAAAAATTTACCTATATATATAAATCTTAAAGTATTAACACCTTAGCCACATGATTTGTTTATTTTTTCTAGATGTTTTAGTTTCACAATAAGCCTCGTACTGCGGTCATAATATAATAATTATTATCCTTGTAAATATTAAAAGTTATATTAAAGGCGTAATTTAAAAAAGATCATACGTAACAAAAATTATAAGGATGTAATCAATTTTAGATTTATTCGGTCTTATACACGCTCTTGGTCGATTTTCATCCGCCTTTTTGGCCATGAGAAAAATAACATCCAGTACGTTGCAAGAAGTAAGCTGATTTTCGGAAACAAGACAGCTTGTCATGCAGAGCGAACGACGGTCGGGTCGGGCCGCACGTGACTTTGCTAGTTTTCAACTAGATAACTATCCAATATTCCTTGCTAATATAATATACAAGCCGCGCACCCTTAGTTTGTTCGTTTGCGTTTTACTATTTCCGAAAATCTAACAATTTTCACATATTCACTAACATTCTTGGCACGATACTATGAAGTGTTGGACTGTATGATAATTTATGTTTTTATTCTTTATTTTTTTAATATTACATTGATATAAAAATGGTGAACAAATTATTCTAATATTATTTGTGCCTCGAAAATGAGTCCACACGTGGGTGTTCGTAACCATTTAAAGGGAGGGCAAGGTATTCCTTTGTATTGCCATATAAATAATATATCTTAATAAAGTTATTATGTGTCGTAGCTCATTTGCCATAGTTGCCACGCTTGCAGCTCTTTTGTTGTACAATTGCTGTTATTAGGAAGATGCTGCTGTCCATCTCCTGCCTGTCTCCCTCTGTCGCCTTTTACGACACCCACGGGAAGATATGGGGTAGTGGATGTTCTTAACCGCCACTACACGGCAGAAAAAAAAAGGTTCTCGAGTGCCAGCCTCGTACCGGTAGGCGTAGTGTAGGACGACCTCCACTAAATGGAGTGACGACCTGGCAAGACATGCAGGAACTCGACGGATGCAGGTAGCTCAGGACTGTGCTTTATGGCATTCCTTGGAGGAGGCCTATTTTCAGCAATGGACTTGTGAAGGGCTGTTATGATGAATGATGATGATGTAAGTTATTATGTATGTATGTATGATATTTTATATTATTAGATAATTGCAGGTGAGTCTTAGATCTATTTTTTAGACAGTAAAATCATTAAAATATTCTCAAGTCCTTTAATTTCTAATTTTGTACAACTGACTTCAATATTTAAATAAAATTAGAATATTATGAATGTACTCGAATTCAATTAAATATGCATTATTAAGAATAACTGTAAAACTACTGGTCAGATTCGAATAAAAAAAGAATCATTAAAATCGGTTCACCTAGAAAAAAGTTCTAAGGTTACCTTACCCTACACGTAAAAATACAGTCGAATTGAGAATCTTCTCTTTTTTTTGAAGTCGGTTGATAAATCCTAAGACTACGAAGCAATATCCATGTTCAGAATTATTTGATATCATTACCTAATTGAAGTTCGGCTTGTACGGTGTATAGAGATCAAGCGGTCATTCATCTCGAATATAACAGACATAAACCCCCAGACCAGTAATAGAAAAAAGCGTTAAACACGTGAAAAAGTTTGCGATCGGTAATTCGCCTGCCTAGCCTAGCGATTATGGCGAACCCTTGCTACAAAGGGGGTAGCTCATGCACAACAGTAAAACTTTTGGGCTGATAGAGAAAGTTAAAGATTCTATATGTAACATGTTCGTAAGTTATGATTTAAAAATATTTACTAATACACTGCATATTTATTTATTTATTTCATCTTTATTGTTTTACGCCTTAGTCTAAGGGTTATAATGGGTGGACTTAATGCCTTATGGCTTTCTCTACCAGTCAACCCTGGGAGAATTCGACATGTAATAGTTGGTAGGTTCTAAAATATTAAAATGAATAGACATACATTGTAAATAAATATACATGTATACATACTAATATACATATAGAAAACAAAATAATAAATAAATTTTGAATATAGGTATATAAACACAAATATACACATATATACATATATATTTAAACATATAGACATACATATAAATAGATTTACACATATATATGTATATGTATGTATATGTGTATATTCATAGTATTAGATTATAGAAGAGATTCAATACATCTGCTATGTTATGTAGTCATCATAATATCAAAATGTTTTGTTAATTGAATCACGCGGAAGTGTTTTTATCTAGCTTTGTTTTGTTTGGATTAGGTTAGGCTTGTTAATAATTAATACACTTCAATGAACAGAGTTTATTCATCCATCCATTACGGCCTACAAAAGTCCACAGCTGAACATTAGTCTCCCACATAGAATGCCTCATAGGGAGATTTTGTCATAGTTGACACGCTGGGCTACCGGGTTGTCAACCGCATTTTTTTATTATTTTGATCTGTTATGAGGATGATGCTGCTGCCCATAAACGACTCTTCCGACACCCAGAGGACGATATTGGGTAATGAAACAGAAACAGAAACTTTTAATTCAATATAGATAATAAATAATACATATTGAAAGTAACTTTTTTTTATTTCTTTAGGTTTTTTCGAACCAGTGGTAAATTAAAAAAGTGACCTGGGAAGAACAAGCAAGAAACCCAACGGAACTATTTTTTTAACAACACAAAACAAGTTAGAAATAGCTTGGTAGCGATCTCCCTTCCCATGGGTTATTATCATCCATGAATTCCTTAATATTATAATAACACTTTTTATACAAACTTAGTTTAATAAAGTTTTTGAACTTTGTGTAGGTGAAACTGTATATTTTCTGGGATTTTGTTATAAAAGCGTATACATCGCCCCAAGAATGTATTACTGACTCGGTGGAGTCGAGTAACTGGTACTACTAGCTTGTGTCTGTTCGTAGTATTTATAGAATGAATGTCACTTATTTTTGTAAAACTACTTTTATTTTTGTTTACGTACATAACATTTTCATAAATGTTTTGAGAGGCTAAAATTAATATACATTAATTTCCTTAAATTTTTGTCTGAGCGATTCTTTAGGGTTTAAGTCATAGATTGCTCTAATGGCCCTCTTCTGTAAAACAAATATAACTCCAGTGTCAGCCGTGTGTCCCCATAGCAAAATACCATACGACATTATGGTATGGAAATAGTTAAAGTAATATGGATATCCTACACCGCCACTACACGGTAAGAGACAGACAGACACAGAGTTTGCATTTACTTTAATTTTACATACATTTCACTATTATAATAATGATTTATTTACATTCAGAAAATATTTTTGTAATTAAAAAAAGAGTTTTCTGAATATGCTATTAGAGATCGACACAAACTTTTAATTGGAAAATCGAATGCCATGAACATCATTTATTGCAAAGATATTTATTTTTTATTAAATGCGGGAACAATTTATTATTTCGTTATAACTGAATGAAACAAAATTAACAAAATAAAACAGAAATGTTTAAATAATATAGAATAGATGTGATGAAATACTTTTATACAAGACACGTAACATTTTATACTATACAGTGTACACACTCATACATTTCGGAACATCAAATGTATGGTTCATATTTATAATTGCTAAATATAATATAGTAAATTGTATGTTTGAATAAAATGATACATACTTGTGACAAAGCTCTCCAAGGCCTTCAATTTTCTGCACAGTTCCTGTAGACGAATCCCCATGAGTGATAAAAAGCGCTGCCGGACGATATTTACTCAGCTGCGTTTCGAGTTCCTTCAAGGAGAAGGATCTGTTATATGGTATCCGGTAAGCGACTGCGTTGATTCCTGCAATTACACGACAAAAGAATATTGAAAGCGCAGAAATTAAAAACTTTTCAAGTAGTTAAATAAAATTTAACGATGAATAAAGATGGTTTGGTTAAGACTTGGTTAAGTTTGTTACTTTAATGTTAAGGGTTTTGGCAATATCTATTTTAGTTTTAATTTCAATTTTTACTTGGGCGACCGAGTTTACTTTAAAAATATAATTTCCTCGAGGATGAAACCTATCCAGATAAACTTGGACAGTACCTATATGATATTAGTATATGAAAAATAGAATAAAGCTGTAAGATCCTTTTAGATAATATTAATTAAAAATGTTTATCGTTTAACGTTTAATCCTCTTTTGGCTATGACCCACTTACAAATAGGCTACATACTCTCATTTTAATATTTCCTTCACATTTTTGATATTTGTCGATATTTGTGCAAAAAAAAATTTTATTAAATATTGGTTTTGAACGTTTTTATACACAGTATCTATGCACAAACTTACTTAGTATACAGGTTATATCTATTACTCCGTGGCGTAGTGGCTTTGCAATAAGTTACAGCACTAAGGGCCGCGGGTTCGAATCCCGCAAGGACCAAGTACTTGTATGGCCAACAAGTAATTGCTCCGGGTCTGGATGTTTATCCTTGTAAAATTTATATTTGTAAACTGCCCCCACGATACAGGTAAAAACCTAGTATGTCGGAATAACCATTAAGTAATCATACGCGGAACCTAATAGGGTGCAATGTCTAGAATGTAGAAGTAATTAAAGTATTCGAATAATAAATGTAAATTACCATATCTCTTTGCCATTTCGTAAGCACGTTCATCCCAGATACCTCTGGTTGCAATGAGAATTGTCTCTTTCGGTGCCACTAGGTTGCTTATTAAAGCTTCCATGCCCGTGTGACCTGAACCACTCATAGCTAGTACTAGGTTGCTTTGAGTTTGAAAAAGATATTTCATTCCAGCTCGGATGTCGTCGAGTACCTAGGGAATTAATGGAATTCAAAGTTTTGAATTAATAACGTTTCCAACATTATGTAAACTATGTAATAGAGTCAGTCGTAACAAGACTTTGACTGAAAATGTTTCACAACTTTTGTATAAGCTTTTAATGCATGTAATATTATGTATGGATATAATACTGGCGTTATAAGAAATTTAAAGAGAAGGAAAAAATTGACAGCTAAATAATTAATCAGTAAATCAGTATTATCTGTTGTATTATTTAAATTTTTTGATACAATAGCCTATAAAGTTGAGGATAAATAAAATGTTTAGACTATTTTCGATCTTACTCCTCTCCTTCAGTGCTTTGAGAGATATTTTATATAGAATATTAAGTGACTTACATTGAACAGTTCATCGCAAAGAGGTGATAGTACAGGTTTGGTTAGTGCTTCAGCCACTGAGGGCCAAACATCACAGGGTCCAGGGCCACAAAGCAGAGGTTTCTTGAATTGACGATCAACAATTTTAGGCGCAGGTACGGTCAAATTTGTAGAATACATCTTCAAAACTAATTCTGTAAACAGCTAAGTTGTTTCACATAGTAGTCAAATGAAAATCTTTTAAATAGTTATAAAGTACATATATTAATTAAACAATTAAATGCTTATGCATATGTTAGTTCAGCATTAATAAACGATTTTATTATCATCTATATAAATAAATAAAATTGTTTGTATTGTCAAAACAACAGTTTTTTTGCTAAATACCTAATATTGAGGAAAAAGTTTCATCGTATTTTATTATTATTTCCTGGGTTATTCATTGAGTATTCTCATCTGGTTGGGCTGAATAAATATATAAAAGGAAATGATAAATATACATAAATATATATTTTAATATACTGACATAAATAAATAAATAATACATGAATAAACAAAAGCTCACCCAGATGGAAGCCCTCGGCAGGGCAGAGACCAAACGGCCGAGGGTTAGGGGGAAAGGGAAAGGAACCTGCGGACAATGCGGGCGGTATCAAGCCAACAACGCTGTCTGCATTTGAGCCCGGAGCGGTCCGTCACAATGTCCCAGTCGTCTCAGATGACCCAGGAGGCTAACTGGGATTAACCCATTCGCAGAGACGACTACAGGAATAATTTCGGTCGGCAGACCACCCCACATGTCGGTCACCTCGTGAGCCAGGTCCAGATATTTTGTTTTCTTATCTGATTAGGCTTTCACTAGGTTCTCGTCATATGGAATGGTAATGTCGACCAAAAATATCCTTGGCTGTGCCCGGTCCATCAGCCCAATATCAGATTTATTCGTAAGAATAGTCCTGTCCGTGATGGTGGCCTGGTCCCAGTAGAGCCAGGTGCGATCATTTTCGGGTACGGCTTCCGGCAAGTACCATAATGAGACCGTATTTCAGAGCGAGCTCCTGGAATAGAATCCTAGCTACTAGGTTGTGCCTGTGCAAGTACTCAGAGTTAGAGAGCACCGAAAAACCGAAGATGACATGCCTAAGTGACTCACCGGGATGGCGACAAGCTCGACAGACGTCGCCGGTGCTATCCTTTAGGATGTATCTCCCATAGTTGTTGGTCCTAATAACCTGATCCTGTATTGCGCGGAAAAAAACCCTCGGTTTCTCTGAAGAGGTCACCGAAACGTAGCCAGTGGAGGGAGTCAACTGAATCTACACAGGGCTCATGTAGCCCTGTAGTACCTCCCGTGGAGCTCCTTCTCCTTCCATACGATCTGCCAGTTGAAAACGCTATGTACTGCTGGGTTCTGCCATTGCTCGTTGGATAAGGATAGAGGGGTAAGCCTTTTATCACAAGAAATGACGTCATTATAGAATGGATCATCCGATCTCGCCAGGAAATAATGACGGAGACTGCACAAACGCCCACCATGCTTTCGCGGCAAGTACAGCCTCATTACCGGCGATCTCGGATGATGCATCCCATGGGACGTCATGGTAGTGCGAACTTTTCTGTCCAGAGCGTTAAGTTCAGTCTGAGTCCACCTGAGTATGCCAAAGGTATACTTTGAGGACAGGCATGACCCAACCGTTATATGCGTGTGTCTTATTCACACCGGACAAAAGGCTGTTAAGTACTTTGGTCAAGCGTGCATAAAACAAACTGCCTGTTTTATACCAGTCTCATCGATACCAATGTTCTGTGACATACCCAGGTATCGGTATGTTTCAGCCTCGGAAAGGGTCCTTAAATTGACGGGCATAGATAAGTCTATGCTCTCAAAGTTAGCAACTATTCCCCCCCTCAATATGGAGGACCGCACACTTATCCGTCCCCAGCTTCATTCCAATAGAATTGCTAAAATCACAAGTGATGTATAGCAATTTTACAAGATGGGAGCGACTGGAGGCGAATAACTTGAGGTCATGCATATAGAAAAGGTGGGTCACTTTTGTACCTCCTCTCCGAAGCTGAAATCCCCTCCCGGAGCCCTCCAGTAAAGTACTGAGTGGGTTCAAAGAAAGGCAGGATCAGATTGGACTCAGACAGTTGCCCTGGAATATACCCGTTCTTATCCTTATGCTGCTTTCCGCAGTCATCCGCTCGCCCAGATGACAAAGGAACTCGGACTGTTCAGTCAATCTTGTACAGCTCGAGGACCCTCATTAACCACGTATGGGGCACCGATTTAAATGCCTTCAGGTGACGAGTAATTCTCGCGCCCAAAATGGATGTTAGCGACTTGTATATGGTCGGTAGACACGTGATGGGGCGGTATTTGCTCGTGTCTGTGGTACCCTGGTCCTTAGGAACCAAATGAGTGACCCCAGTAGTGAAAAGGCTAGGGAGCGACTTCTGGTTGAGAGCCTCTTGAAATTGTCGTTCAAATACAGAGTGACACACCACGAACCACTTCAACCAGTAGTGATGCAGCTCGTCAAGCCCCGAACTTTTCCAGTTCGGGGCTCTATGGACTGCCTCAGCCACGAATATTATTTTTATATTATTATACTCTTTGTTGCACACAAACATTACAAAACGCAACAAACTTAAATTTATAAATGTATGTATAATTAGGTGGCCTTATCGCTAACCAGTGGTCTCTTCCAGGCAAACCTTAGTGAAGGAGATTATTTTCATTTAAAAATATGGAAGTGTGTAAAATATATAAATAGTAGATAAACAAGTTGTTATTAATAGTAAGTATATAGCTATATATCTTACAATGTAATAATGAGATACATAATATTATAGATCCATACATATACACATTATATATATATATATATATATATATATATATATATATATATATATATATATATATATATATATAATATTTTTTACCAATTTTTTTGAGACTCAATGTTTCGGGCTTCCTTAATTGTTAAAGGAAGCGGGTTCTATAATTTGATTGCTTTTATACATACAAAATGAGGAATGAAAATATAATGAGTTGTAAGCAAGCATTCGCAAAATTTTAGGTACAAATTCAAGACATTTTTTCAAAGTTTCATTACATTTAATTGTAACGTATATTATGTGCTATTTTGTTCGATAACTTGTTGTCATCATGCAGGTATTTTGGGATTTTCAATAAAAAAATGCGACAAGTGGTTTCGACAGTCCTCTCTTGATGTTAACCTAACACTACCCAAAGAATTCTGAAGGGACAGAAACAGGTGAAAATCTGAGGGTGCAAGGTCAGGACTATATGGTAGATGCATTTAACACTTCGCAACCAAGCTTTCTCAATCTTTACTAAGTGGCTAATTACCTACGTGTTTGGTCTGGCGGTATCATGATGAAGGACTCTTTTTCTGTTGATCAAATTCGGCCGTTACTTCTCAATTTCTTGCTTGCGTCTCATTAGTTGTTCGCAGTAGAGATCTGAATCAATGTTTTTGCTCAACGGTAAAAGCTCATAATAAACGATGCCCTTCTAATTTCACCATACACACATTATCACATTATTGCGTGTTAATTCGTGTTCCGCTACAGTTTGTGGAGCTTGACTATCCTTTGACCATGATTTTTTTTGCACGTTCTTGTCCACTTTTCAACACCAGTGATCAATCTTTTCAAAAATGGTTCGGTTTTATTACGTTTCAATAGAGAATCGCAAATGAGAACACGATTCATTAGGTTCCTTTCAATGAGCTCATGTGGTACCTAAATATCGAGCTTTTGTATAGCCAGTTTTTCTAATGAGTCAAAACAGTTTTATGGTCAAACCTCAATTCCTCAGCTAATTCGTAACTACTAATATACCGATCTTGCTCCAGTTTTTCAAAAATGGCATCTACTTTATCCGTATGAGGGCAACCAGAGCGAGCTGCATCTTTGACATCAAAATTGTCGGCCTGAAAACGCTTGAACCAACTTTGTGCTACTCTTACTGACACTGCTTAATGCAGTCCATAAACGTCAGAAACTTTTCTTTCGGCTTGAGTCGCATTTTTCCCTTTTTTGTAATAAAACTTCAGAATATATCGAATTTTTTCGTTAGATTCACTCATTTTGTCGACAGAAAGACAATTGAAAAATGGCGAAAGTGTTTTTTACATTTTATTTTTTTTATTAATGTCCATATGTATAGAAATTAAAATCAGCCAGATGCAAACAGTACAACCAAAGAGATTTTTCTTCAATTTTATGCAAGCAAAATACGAAGAAACTTTTTCCGCCGACCCAATAGGTCGAAAGTATTCTTATAACAAAAACAGTTTTTAAAATTTTTGTCTGTCTGTGTGTCTATTTATTGCGGCTAATCTCCAATATGGCTGGATCGATTTTGACGAGATTTTAATTTACTGGCAGATAACTGATGTTATAACACCATCATTAGAAGTGACTAAGGCTATTTTTAGTTTAGAAAAGAATTAGGATTCCGCGGAAATATTAAAACTCATGGAATTCAATCGTAATAAATTCCACGCGGATGAAGTCGCGGGAAACAGCTATTAGCGAATAAATCTTATTATATTTTCCTTAATAAACCAAATCCACTGCTGAACATAAACTTCCCTCGTTGTAAGATAGATATGCTTACAATTTGCCATTTCTGCCAGGCGGATTCGCGATCTTAATACCAGAATGCCGCCATCTATGGGAGGCCATAAGGGTTTCCTGAAATTTCCTTAATTACCGGCGATCTCGGATGATGCGTCCTATGGGACGTCATGGTAGTGCGAACTTTTCTGTCCAGAGCGTTAAGTTCAGTCTGCGTCCACCTGAGTATGCCAAAGGTATACTATGAGGACAGGCATGACCCAACCGTTATATGCGTGTGTCTTATTCACACCGGACAAAAGGCTGTTAAGTACTTTGAACAAGCGTGCATAAAACAAACTGCCTGTTTTATACCAGTCTCATTGATACCAATGTTCTGTGACATACCCAGGTATCGGTATGTTTCAGCCTCGGAAAGGGTCCTTAAATTGACGGGCATAGATAAGTCTATGCTCTCAAAGTTAGCAACTATTCCCCCCCTCAATATGGAGGACCGCACACTTATCCGTCCCCAGCTTCATTCCAATAGAATTGCTAAAATCACAAGTGATGTATAGCAATTTTACAAGATGGGAGCGACTGGAGGCGAATAACTTGAGGTCATGCATATAGAAAAGGTGGGTCACTTTTGTACCTCCTCTCCGAAGCTGAAATCCCCTCCCGGAGCCCTCCAGTAAAGTACTGAGTGGGTTCAAAGAGATGCAGGATCAGATTGGACTCAGACAGTTGCCCTGGAATATACCCGTTCTTATCCTTATGCTGCTTTCCGCAGCAGTCATCCGCTCGCCCAGATGACAAAGGAACTCGAACTGTACAGTCAATCTTGTACAGCTCGAGGACCCTCATTAACCACGTATGGAGCACCGATTTAAATGCCTTTCTGTAGTCTATCCAGGCGGCGGAGAAGTTCCGACGGTTGCGTTTCACCACTTTGCCAACGGCCGCGTCAAGGAAGCGTAGTTCGTTGGTTCCACGACCGCTGCCATGATATTTTGATATCACCTGATTTGAGTTCAGGTGACGAGTGATTCTCGCGCTCAAAATGGATGTTAGCGACTTGTATATGGTCGGTAGACACGTGATGGGGCGGTATTTGCTCGTGTCTGTGGTACCCTGGTCCTTAGGAACCAAATGAGTGACCCCAGTAGTGAAGAGGCTAGGGAGCGACTTCTGGTTGAGAGCCTCTTGAAATTGTCGTTCAAATACAGAGTGACACACCACGAACCACTTCAACCAGTAGTGATGCAGCTCGTCAAGGAACTTTTCCAGTTCGGGGCTCTATGGACTGCCTCAGCCACGAATATTATTTTTATATTATTATACTCTTTGTTGCACACAAACATTACAAAACGCAACAAACTTAAATTTATAAATGTATGTATAATTAGGTGGCCTTATCGCTAACCAGTGGTCTCTTCCAGGCAAACCTTAGTGAAGGAGATTATTTTCATTTAAAAATATGGAAGTGTGTAAAATATATAAATAGTAGATAAACAAGTTGTTATTAATAGTAAGTATATAGCTATATATCTTACAATGTAATAATGAGATACATAATATTATAGATCCATACATATACACATTATATATATATATATATATATATATATATATATATATATATATATATATATATAATATTTTTTACCAATTTTTTTGAGACTCAATGTTTCGGGCTTCCTTAATTGTCAAAGGAAGCTGGTTCTATAATTTGATTGCTTTTATACAAAATGAGGAATGAAAATATTATGAGTTGTAAGCAAGCATTCGCAAAATTTTAGGTACAAATTCAAGACATTTTTTCAAAGTTTCATTACATTTAATTGTAACGTATATTATGTGCTATTTTGTTCGATAACTTGTTGTCATCATGCAGGTATTTTGGGATTTTCAATAAAAAAATGCGACAAGTTGTTTCGACAGTCCTCTCTTGATGTTAACCTAACACTACCCAAAGAATTCTGAAGGGACAGAAACAGGTGAAAATCTGAGGGTGCAAGGTCAGGACTATATGGTAGATGCATTTAACACTTCGCAACCAAGCTTTCTCAATCTTTACTAAGTGGCTAATTACCTACGTGTTTGGTCTGGCGGTATCATGATGAAGGACTCTTTTTCTGTTGATCAAATTCGGCCGTTACTTCTCAATTTCTTGCTTGCGTCTCATTAGTTGTTCGCAGTAGAGATCTGAATCAATGTTTTTGCTCGGCGGTAAAAGCTCATAATAAACGATGCCCTTCTAATTTCACCATACACACATTATCACATTATTGCGTGTTAATTCGTGTTCCGCTACAGTTTGTGGAGCTTGACTATCCTTTGACCATGATCTTTTTTGCACGTTCTTGTCCACTTTTCAATACCAGTGATCAATCTTTTCAAAAATGGTTCGGTTTTATTACGTTTCAATAGAGAATCGCAAATGAGAACACGATTCATTAGGTTCCTTTCAATGAGCTCATGTGGCACCAAAATATCGAGCTTTTGTATAGCCAGTTTTTCTAATGAGTCAAAACAGTTTTATGGTCAAACCTCAATTCCTCAGCTAATTCGTAACTACTAATATACCGATCTTGCTCCAGTTTTTCAAAAATGCCATCTACTTTATCCGTATGAGGGCAACCAGAGCGAGCTGCATCTTTGACATCAAAATTGTCGGCCTGAAAACGCTTGAACCAACTTTGTGCTACTCTTACTGACACTGCTTAATGCAGTCCATAAACGTCAGAAACTTTTCTTTCGGCTTGAGTCGCATTTTTCCCTTTTTTGTAATAAAACTTCAGAATATATCGAATTTTTTCGTTAGATTCACTCATTTTGTCGACAGAAAGACAATTGAAAAATGGCGAAAGTGTTTTTTACATTTTATTTTTTTTATTAATGTCCATATGTATAGAAATTAAAATCAGCCAGATGCAAACAGTACAACCAAAGAGATTTTTCTTCAATTTTATGCAAGCAAAATACGAAGAAACTTTTTCCGCCGACCCAATAGGTCGAAAGTATTCTTATAACAAAAACAGTTTTTAAAATTTTTGTCTGTCTGTGTGTCTATTTATTGCGGCTAATCTCCAATATGGCTGGATCGATTTTGACGAGATTTTAATTTACTGGCAGATAACTGATGTTATAACATCATCATTAGAAGTGACTAAGGCTATTTTTAATTTAGAAAAGAATTAGGATTTCGCGGAAATATTAAAACTCATGGAATTCAATCGTACTAAATTCCACGCGGATGAAGTCGCGGGAAACAGCTATTAGCGAATAAATCTTATTCCATTTTCCTTAATAAACCAAATCCTCTGCTGAACATAAACTTCCCTCGTTGTAGGATAGATATGCTTACAATTTGCCATTTTTGCCAGGCGGATTCGCGATCTTAATACCAGAATGCCGCCATCTATGGGAGGACATAAGGGTTTCCTGAAATTTCCCACGGCCCACTCTTATGATACCTGTTGAGTACCTATTGATGCGGAATGGAATGGGGTGATGGATTTTTTAAGTTACCACTACACGACAAAGTTATATTAGCATGTTTGTATTGCTAATGAAAAAAAAAATAGTTTAAAAATAGTAATTTTGTTTAAATAACAGTAACATAAATCTTTATTTCTTCTCAAACGTAATATATATTTCTTGCGACAAAGAGTTCATGAAGTGTGCTCAACAACTACAAACATTCTTATCCAAGTGCTGCTTGCTGCTTTTTAATCTAAAAGGTTTCCGTTAAGAGCAAATGTGTTTTTAAGTGCGATCGACACAAGAGCTTCGATTACAAAAGTAGCTCGGAATACGTCGAGCGGGAGCTACATTAAAATCCTATTTGAAATTGTAATGGTTCATTTGTGATAGTTCAAAGGTAAGTACAAAGCTATGTAAAGTATCGTTTAGTTTTTTTTTAGCAACGGTAATACGAAAGCATGCTTATGTTGCAGCAATATACTGATGTAGGATTTGCTACCGCCTATTTGTTCATTAAAACGTTACGTATTTTTAAAATAAAATACGACTGCATTATTTATTTGGTACAGCAACAAAATACGTAAGAAAAATGTCTAACTCTTTTAAATTAAAATCAAATAATAATATATTTAAATATATAATGTTTTTCTTCTTGCCTACTTGTTTGTATACTATTGCAAGAAGCAGCTTTAGGCCAGCGCCACACTTGACGGAAATTCCGACGCCGAACTTCCGCGGGAGTAAATCCGTTACCATAAGTTGCAGCCACACTCAATATTCAGTGGCAGATTATCAGTTGACTGCCAACGCTTATACGGTGTGTTCGACTAGAAATTGGGCAATTTCATACTTTGTTAGACATAATCCAGATGGTAACGCCAGTTAACAATCTACTTTATCAACATTACATTACATATCGCATTGAGTTCGTCCTAAGTTATATTTACTTTATCAACATGACTAGTGCATATTTTTTGTTTGTTTCCTTCCTTCCCTTTCCTACCGCACGCGCTGCCGCCGAGGTGAAAAAGAGGATCTCGGCGCGCGTCATTATACTAAGTGATATTACGCCATCCGCAACGCACGGCCACCCGTCGCGTCTTATGTACATTAACTGCAAACCGCGCAGGACGGACATTGAGTTCTCCTGTTTATGTTTAATATTCACCGCATCAGACATTGTGTCTTTGTAACTCATAAAAGTGTGAGACGCCCCCGTAAGGGCAAAGGTGGAGAGTGTGGGACTTCACGAGACTGTTCCGAGAGTGCGTGTGCGCCGAACCACGTGGCGAGCTCGCTATATAGCAGACACTCCAGGAGGAAGGCGCGGCAGCCCTCATCAGGTCAGTGCGTGCTATCCCACCTATTTATTTTCCCCTTTGCCGTATGCACCAAAATTACAGTCCACTAAATCTTTATCGAAGATACCTTAAGTTACTGGCGTCTCCATTTTTTAATGGTCACTTCTCGCTGGATTGACCTTGACTTTCCGCCCTTATTAGATCGTTATCGTAATAAGCGTTTATATAATTAATTATTTATATTTTAATCCGACTTCGGATTAACCCCGCCCTTATTAGAACACTAGAATAGGTCCTAATAGGTGACATTCATAGTAATTTTAAAACTATATTCATAGAATGAATAAGCATATAATTATCTATATAAATTATTTGTTGTATGTTCACATCACGTCATCAACTTTTAACTACATCTATAGATTATACTGTTAAATTACATTTATTATTTGCACATATATTTAAGCATTATATTCGTTATAAATAACTTCATAATTATTATAAAAGTTAACAATTAAAGTTCATCGTTAACGAAACTAATATTTAACAATTCAACCGCGTAGCGAGGTCGCTTACAGACTACCCGCTTATAATTATATTATTTTACGCCGCATAACTTAAGTTGTAATGCCGCCTAAAAAACAAATAGCATCGAATAATAGCGATTCCTCGGATAATGAGGGCACACCTGATGCTGAGTTGGTTTTATTGTTAGCTAAACGAGATGCTTTATTTGAAATAGTGCAAAAAATATATGATATGTCCTCGGACATCCTCACAAACACTTCCACGATGGAGCGTTTTCTTGATGGAAGTTCTAATATTAATGCTTTACGTATTGAGTTTAAACAGGTCTTAGATAATTATAATTCACATTTATTAAAAATAAACCCTATTGCTAAACCTGATTATAACAGCCTCATTGCGTTTGAGTCTCTTTGCGGTAGAATAAATAGGCTTTATTTACAATATTCGCAATCTAATTCACAAAGTACTAGTACACCATCTAAAGCCAGATTCACACTTCCGCCTATCGAACTTATGCCATTTTCGGGTGACATTCGCTCATGGCCTTTATTTTATGCTAGCTTTAAATCAACCGTCCATGACAACACATCGCTTACCGACGCTGAAAAGTTATACTATTTGCTAGGTAAACTAACGGGCAAAGCCCTATCTGTATGCTCAGGTATAACTCCTTGCGCTGAAAATTATAAAATTTTATTGCAAGCACTCGTTGACAAATATGAAGACCGGCGTATGCTAGCATCTACATATATTAATCAGATGTTCGAATTTAAGCCATTGCAATCGGCCACCGCAAATAATTTTGATTTATTTACTGATAACTTTATAAGTGCAGTGCGCGCTTTACAAAACTTAAAGTTAGATAATCTCGCGGACTTAATTTTTCTTCATATCGCGCTTAAGAAGCTGGACCCGGATACCATTCGCTCTTTCGAATATAGTCATAACTCGATGGTACCTACCTTTGATGATTTAGTAAATTTTATTAAGACCCGCTCCAAAGTTTTGCAACGCACCGATTCTAGTACAAATTCTAATAGCGCACCAAACAATCGACGAGGTAACGGTAATAATCGTCGCTGTAATAATACTTCGTCGCCGAAGTATCAGGCGTACGTAAGCACGACGACTAGTTGCTCAAAGTGTCTGTGCGATAATATTGTGCATCAACACCTATTTAAGTGTGCAGACTTTAATAAAATGACGCCGCAGGAACGATTTAAATGCGTAAAGGGTAACAATGCATGTGTGAATTGTCTCAGTTTAAGTCATCGAGTGTCTAGTTGCTCTTCAAATTATAGTTGTCGAGTTTGTAAATTTAAACATCACACATTGTTGCACTTCCACCGCAGAAGCGATAATGCTTCCCCTGCGCTGGCGCGTTCTCCACCGCTTCAGCCAGTTACACTGAAGTCTACAACCCCCGCGCCCGCACACTCGCCACCCCTCACCGCAGGTCGCAGGTTCAGACGTCGCGCTGTGTACTTCGTTCAAGAATGTTTCTCAACGTTCACCGCCTCCCGCGCGCGCAAGTCGTTCGCAGAGAACTGTTTTATTATCAACCGCTCAAGTATTTGCTTACGATGCTAAGGGAGAGAAACAAATTATTCGTATATTATTAGACTCCGCGGCTCAAAGCCATTTTATGACTAAAGAGTGCTGTCATCGTTTAGGCGTTCAACAACACGATACCGAATGTACTGTAGTAAAGGGATTCGGTGGAGTTGAAAAAATTGTAAAATCGAAATCGATTGATATTAAAATTTTCTCACGATTCGACTCGAATATTAACTTCAATATTTCAACGCTAGTTGTTGATCAAATCACCGACCTTTTGCCCACCGCTGTGGTAGACACATCTGTCTTATCACACTTCCATGGCATAAGACTCGCTGATGAATGTTATAGCACGCCTAATAAAATTGATGTTTTGATAGGCGCATCCCTTTTCCCGCACTTACTGTGCCCAGACGTAATTTATTCGTCTAACGACTTGTCCGGGCCCTCGGCTTTGAATACGGTATTTGGTTACGTTATTATGGGCTCAGTGCCGACACTTCAGGTAAATCATTCTTTAACGTGCTGCTCAGTTCTAGAGTCTCCTATCGTTGACAAATTAGTGCAACGATTTTGGGAGCTTGAACAGCCACCCTCCGCACCGCCCATTCAGTGTCCTTCAGACATTGAATGTGAAGAGTTTTATAAATCTACGACATCCCGCGATCCTTTTACTGGTAGATATATTGTTGGCCTGCCATTTAAAGATGACGTTTACTCTCTCGGAGATTCTTATGAAACCTCTCGACGACGATTCATGTGCTTGGAGAGGAAACTTCAAGCCTCGCCTACATTAAGGTTAGCATATGATGACGTCATAAAGGAATACTTAGCTAAAAATTATATATCCCCCGCACCGCCGTATGACTCTCATGAACCCGCTCCAATATATGTCATACCGCATCATGGAGTCTTACGCGAAGATAAGAAGTCAACGCGTCTGCGCATCGTCCTGGATGCTAGCAGTAAGACTAGCACTAGGCGATCATTAAATGATATTCTGCATTCAGGACCAAATTTGCAAGGCGACTTGTTCAATATAATTTTAACTTTCCGCTTACATCCAATCGCTATGACAGCCGACTTTCGCCAACAATTTCTGCAAATAGTTGTTCGCGATTCTGATCGTCGTTACCAATGCTTCCTATACCGCTTCCGTCCACAAGACCCACTTGTGTTATACCACTTCAATCGCGTGTGCTTCGGTTTAACTTCGAGTCCATACCATGCATTGCGCACGGTAAGACAGCTCATTGATGACGACGGCGCAAAGTATCCGCTTGCGAGTCGTATCGCATTTACTTCGCTATATATGGACGACATCGCGTTCTCTATGCCCAGTGAATCCGAGGCCAGTGAGACCTCTCGGCAGCTGATAGACTTATTCAAGGGTGCCCAATGGGACCTGATAAAATGGCATAGCAACCGTCGATCTGTTTTAGATGACCTCCCTACTTCCCATAAAATTACAGGAGAAGTAGAGTTCGATAAATCAATGCCACATAAAATACTAGGCTTGCATTGGTCTACCGATAGTGACGCCTTTTATTTTAAGATATCTGTTCCCGCTGATGTGACGTGCACTAAGCGCGCCATCTTATCTACTGTCGCTCGCCTGTGGGACATAATGGGTTTCGTTGCTCCCACAGTCGCGTACGCCAAATTGTTAATAAAGCAGCTTTGGCAACTTAATTTAGATTGGGACGACATACCACCACCGCCAATTATTAAGATGTGGAGGCAATTCTGTGCTGAATTACCAGCTCTTAATGATTTACGTATCCCGCGACATGTTGGTGTATCCAAAAACTGTACTGCGTCACTCCTGGGGTTTTCCGACGCCAGCGAGCACGCATACGGTGCCGTAGTCTACATACATGTAAAGAGCGTCAATGGTAACACCGTCCAGTTGATTTGTGCAAAGACTAAAGTCGCACCGACGAAACCACTATCTATTGCACGCCTTGAGCTTTGTGGAGCAGTTTTACTCTCAAAATTGCTTCGCAGAGTACTCGACAATTATTCTCTTGACCTTGCAATATCAGTCTATGCCTTTGTAGATTCAAAAGTAGCTCTGTACTGGATAAAGAGTTCGCCACACAAGTGGCAGACCTTTGTTGCAAACCGCGTTGTTCAGATTACCGACAATATTCGCGCTGATAACTTTTATCATGTCGCAGGTACTGAGAATCCCGCTGACATACTTTCACGTGGCGTTACGCCAAATAAATTAGTTTCAAACCCCCTGTGGCTCCATGGGCCTCAGTGGACTTCGTTAGATCCATCTCAATGGCCTCTTCGTACTTTAGACAATGAGGTTATTGCAAATATGCCTGAGAAGAAGATTTTGTCGCACACTGTGTGCACATCCGTCTGTAATTCTGCGATTTATGAGCTCGCACTCCGCATCTCTTCTTGGAGTAAACTTCTACGTATAATTGCGTACGTGTGTAAGTTTGCTAAATTATTGCCCCGCCGCAGCACTACTGTAGTGACTGCTGATGATCTCAGTTTCTCTGAGGTTATAATCCTCCGCGCCCTGCAAAAACAGCATTTTGCAGTGGAATATTTAAATATTGAAGGTAACAAACCTTGCTCGCCCGCTTTCAATCGTTTAAGGCCTTTTATTGAGAATGGTTTAATCTGCATTGGTGGTCGTCTTTCGAACTCCGCATTAGATTACACACAAAAACATCCAATTATACTCCCGCGCAGTGATCATGTAGTGAACATGATCATTGACTATTATCATATTAAAAATTTACACGCTGGGCCTGAATTGTTATTGTCATTGCTCCGTCAAAAATTTTGGATACTTTCCGCACGCCGCACTGTGAGAAGCAGAGTCTACAAGTGTAATATATGTTTCCGGCTTAGACCCCGTCCAACTTACCCTTTGATGGCTGATCTTCCCCATAGTCGTGTAAGACAAGCTATTAAGGCATTTACACACACGGGCTGCGATTATGCCGGTCCTATCGCATACACTCCTGTACGTCGTCGTGGTGTACGCAGCGAGAAGGCGTACTTATGTGTTTTCACATGCCTCACGACTCGAGCTGTACATATAGAAATCGCTACAGATCTTAGTAGTTCTAGTTTCCTCTCTAGACGAGGGCCGATTCAGTTTTTATATTCGGATAATGGAACGAATTTTAAAGGTGCCGCTTCGTATCTTCGCGATCTCTATAAATTTCTAAACGTTGAATACCGCCCAAAGCTTGAGCAAGAGTGTGCTGAGAATCGTATAACATGGAAGTTCATCTGTCCCAACTCTCCTCATTTTGGAGGCGCCTGGGAGAGTATGATCAAAGTCGTAAAAACGCATCTGTTCCGAGTTATCGGACATCAGTTACTTTCATACGAAGAGCTTAATACTGTTCTTGCGCAAATTGAGTGCTTGCTAAACTCGCGGCCCTTGACAGTATTAAGTTCTGATCCTGCAGAGCCTTCAGCTCTTACTCCGAGTCATTTTTTGAATACCGCACCTTTATTGTCATTACCCGCACCCAAAGTCAAATCTGACTCTACCAGTCTGTTACACAGGCATTCTTTACTGGATAAATTAGTTCAGTCGTTTTGGGACCGGTGGAGGACGGAATACCTTCACGGATTACAAGTTCGTCAGAAGTGGAACACCCCGTCTACGGCTATCGTACCAGGCATGGTTGTAATTGTGATAAATGATAATGAACCGCCCCTTGCTTGGCCATTAGCGATTGTCGAGTCTGTTCATCCTTCGAAGGATGGCGTAGTTCGAGTAGTGACCGTGAGAACTACTAAGGGAACATATCTCCGTCCTGTTGCTCGTATTTGCCCTCTCCCAAGACAATAAATCACGATTATTTTGATTATAATTATTTATCTAAATTAGGAATTACGTTTATATTTATATATATTAAAAAAAAGTATTAAACCGCAATATTATATTTATGTATACATTTCTCGCTTACCAAGTAAGGTTAGTAGATGAGACATGCGCATTGAGCGCATGGTCTCACTTTATATACCGCTTATTTATTTGTTTTCCTTTTACTTTTATATTACGGTTGTCTTTTAAAGGTGACCCTTTAAGGGCGGGAGGAAATGGTAACGCCAGTTAACAATCTACTTTATCAACATTACATTACATATCGCATTGAGTTCGTCCTAAGTTATATAGACTAGTGCATATTTTTTGTTTCCTTCCTTCCTTCCCTTTCCTACCGCACGCGCTGCCGCCGAGGTGAAAAAGAGGATCTCGGCGCGCGTCATTATACTAAGTGATATTACGCCATCCGCAACGCACGGCCACCCGTCGCGTCTTATGTATATTAACTGCAAACCGCGCAGGACGAACATTGAGTTCTCCTGTTTATGTTTAATATTCACCGCATCAGACATTGTGTCTTTGTAACTCATAAAAGTGTGAGACGCCCCCGTAAGGGCAAAGGTGGAGAGTGTGGGACTTCACGAGACTGTTCCGAGAGTGCGTGTGCGCCGAACCACGTGGCGAGCTCGCTATATAGCAGACACTCCAGGAGGAAGGCGCGGCAGCCCTCATCAGGTCAGTGCGTGCTATCCCACCTATTTATTTTCCCCTTTGCCGTATGCACCAAAATTACAGTCCACTAAATCTTTATCGAAGATACCTTAAGTTACTGGCGTCTCCACCAGATAAAGCATTATCGAAAGTCCGTTCAATCATTTGATGTATTGTCGAATTTAACGAAGGACTATATTACTAAGCAAAATACAAAACTTAGAACGGCTATATCTCCTGAAGAAAGGCTGACCGTTACATTAAAGTAAGATAAATATTAATAGTGTAAATGAGACAAATTATTTCACTTTAGGTTTTCTTTTTGTTTGAGAGGTCCCTGGAACTTCATCAGTTTGAGTTGGACTCAAATTCTCAATTACAGTTAGTTGTGAGTTTGCATTACTTGATAATTCATTACAAGAATTTTCATTTTGGCGTTCTATCTGGCTTTTCTCTAGAGTCCCTAAGGCAAACTCTATTTTTCACTTCGATAATAAATCGTTCAGTGCCGAACATCCTGTGCGTGCGCCGTCACCGCGAGTTATCCGCCAAATGTGGCGCGATCGCGATGCATACAAATACCTGGAACGCGACGTTGCCGATCTTACGCCGGCGGAAGATCGGTGCGCGGAGGACGGAGCAGACGCGAGAGCAAGCAGTCCGCCACGGAGCGACTGATCGTCCGCGACGGAACGACCGATCTTCCGCGTAGTGTGCCTGTTATTTGTAATTTATATGAAATAACATGTATTGACGTTCCGCCGCGGAAGATCTGCGACGTAATTTCCGTCAAGTATGGCGCTAATCTTAAAGGCGCGAAACACCTAGCTCTCCAATCACCAACTCACATTACAAGATAAGCGATAAAAATAAACTCTGTTTACTATAGGAGATGAGAGAGAGAGAGAGAGAGAGAGAGAGAGATAGAGAGAGAGACCCATGTTCAGCAATAGACACTGGTTGATGACAAAGACGATACTCTGGGTAAACACATGACATTGACTAACGCAAATCACGCAGCAATAACTTCAGTTATGTAATAGTCTCAACAGCTTCGGATATATTACCATATTTATATAACAGAGAGTTGGTGGTATACCATGAATCTTTAACCTCTCAATAGAAATTTTTATTTTAGTTGAGTATGTTAAAGAAGTATAGCTTTAGGGACCTTTTCTGCCCTTGTCCATAAATAATTACATTTATTCCTCTCTGTAAGAAACGAATAATAAATTTTTACGTGGAAGAGCTATGATGCGGCTAAATTATAGCTGTAGCAAAAATAGGTCGGCTTGAACTCAGTACAACGTTCGCTCGGAATACTATAGCTGGAAATAGCAACATAATGCTGCTGTGTTTTTGTAACGAGGCATTCCAACTTACTATATTCTTTGCTTTTTTCTAAATGGATAATAAATATATTCAGTTGTCTTTAAACCACAGCACTCACATCACTCATCATCAAGTAGACTGTCTGTGTGTGTGTGTGTGTGTGTGTGTGTGTGTGTGTGTGTGTGTGTGTGTGTGTGTTAATTTGTAATACTTATTTATCTAATGAAGGTATCTCAAAAAACAATAAAATTAATATCATAATAGTTTTATTAATACCGATCATAGTTTATACTTAACTAGCGAACTGCCCCGGCTTCACACGGGTGATATCTGGATTCTACAACAGCGCCACCGGATCCAACTATGCCCTCGCGGAAGTGCAAGAAATATGTTGGCAAAGTTTTATCGCAATTTAATGAACGCTACTTCAACGCATAAAATACGAACAAACAAATATTATTATTTACATTTCAGGTTAAATACCGATGGCGGTGAAAAGCGGCTTCAAAAGTTTAAGACGATCAATATCGACCAATATGCTTGTGTGGGTAAGATGGCTAGTACAGATTACATCCAGCAGTCCAGCAGTGGAATTTTGTCGGCTGCTGAAGAATAAGATTTGGAAATAATTGCAATATCTATAATTAAAAAAAAATGTATTTCAAAATGCTATTGTTTAAGGTGTTTGACACTAAATAGCAAATAAGTATTGCATTCAAACGTTTATTTCATGACCTCCCGCCAAAAGTGCCATTTGAATGTTCCCGCTCGGTGACCGATATTTTAAACGAACAACCATGAAGTTTGGTTACCGAAATAGGGTTAATGTTTAGATTTAGTGCTAATAGGGTGGCTGTAAATTTGTTGCAATGTTCAGGCGCTATCGGATGGCACATTTGGCAAGTGCGCCTGGCCTCGGGCTAACGGTGCTTGCCAGCTTCATATTCGTTTCGTTATCTCCGGTCGCTCGTTACAGTGGTTTAACAATTGTTTTTATAACCCATTTAACAATAACTCACTTAGTGGATTTCACTGTTTACAATTCCAGTATTTACTTTATAGTTATGATAAGAAAAGTCAATAGATAGCTGAGTGAGAATACTGTCACTGTGTAATGTAAGTAGATAAGAAAGTCACTGAGATTGGATCGAGTGACGAAGATCGAACAAATTTAATGTTGCCTCGACAAATTGATTCGATTCTTCTCACAACTTTCGACGCTATCCCAGTGGACAAAACGAAGAAGAGTATAAGACAGGCGATCCTTCGGGAGCTCGCTTTCACAAACAAGACGTCGACTAGCGTCGTCTTCAGTTCAAGTGTGTAACGATACCGATAATAGTTATCTGTTTTGTTTGTTCATAGTTCGTTTACTTTTATTATATAGTGCAGAAATAATATACAACCACCAACTTTTAGTGATGATAGTAATAGCAATATTAGTATAGCTTTAAAACAAAAATTAAAATCATACTGACCTTATCATGAAATGTAGTTACTATTAAATTAAAAAGAATGAAGTTCTTTAAATCAACTATTGTCCGATAGTCGTCTTATTCCTTTCAAAGCTACTACAGTAATGGTCATTTGATTTGCACGAGAATATGACACACATTTGATAACATAGGGTTATCTAAACACCAAAGAAATTGTTTATGTACTCACAGTTGCTAGCTTATACCTTATAGTGTCATAAGACGTAAAAGATTTTTTGATGTTTTGTGCTACACACTTATGAAATAATTCTAAAGTCGCTCAGTCTTTTTTCACAAGCGATGTTCTCTAAGACTATAATGTACTATTCATAACAAATTAAAAAAAAACTATCTAAACATTATACTGTGTAATTAAGCATAGAGATGCAGTGCGATGGTATGGATGATATTTTAGACGTGTTTTAATAATTCGTTTATTCATTACAGCCTTTCGAAAGAACATTGCTGAATACTATATATTAATTCATTCATAGATTGCATCATAGGGTGATATTTGCCATAAAAGCAATGCTTGGTCTTGGTTGGCAAGTCGAAGATGCTTGGTGAGGAGCCGTGGTAGCTCAGTGGTTAACGCTCGCTGTAAATATAACAGAACGCGAGTAACCCGGGTTTGATCCCCGCCAGCACCAATGAAATTGTAAATTGCAATTTTAAGTGCTGATTTACCACGTGCTCGGCGGTGAAGGAAAACATCGTGAGGAAACCTGCATGTCTGAGGAATAAGAAAAAAAAATATTTCGAAGACATGTGAAGTTCGTCAACACGCATTTGGGCAGCGCGGCGGACACTTCCTTGCCCTAAACCCTCTCAGAAATGAGGGGAGGCCTGAGCCCAGCAGTGGGACGTATATAGGCTGTAACTTTACTTTACTTTACAATGCTTGGTAGGAGATTGGGTATTCTAATTTTTTTATTATTTAAAGTTTTTATCAGAGAGATGGTGCTGCCCATTATTTATTCAATATCAACGGGCCGTGATGTTGAATAAATAATGGGCAGCATATGGAGTAGTGGAGAAAAATTTAAATGATATGGAATAGTAGTCATTCACGTTGTCACTTCAAGGCGTATTTGTACGAAGTAAAATTCAAATGATATGGATTAGTGGAGTATCTTACGCTGCCACTTCACGATGTATATACGACGTAAAATTCAAATGATTTGGAGGCGTAGAGGAGTATCTTACGCTACCACTTCACGACGTATATACGAAGTAAAATTCAAATGATTTGGAGTCATAGAAGAGTATCTTACGCTGCCACTTCACGACGTATATACGAAGTAAAATTAAAATGATTTGGAGTAGTGAAATATCTTATGCCGCCACTTTACGACGTATATATACGAATTAAAACCTAAATTATATGGAGTTGTGGAGTCTCTTACGCCGCCGCTTCATGACGTATATACGAAGTAAAATTCATATGATTTGGAGTAATGGAGTATCTTATCCCGCCACTTTACGAGGTATATACGAAGTAAAACTCAAATGATATGGAGTAGTAGAGTATCTTACGCCGCCACTTCACGACGTATATACGAAGTAAAATTCAAATAATTTAGTGTTGTAGAGGAGTATCTTACGCTACCATTTCACGACGTATATACGAAGTAAAATTCAAATGATATGGATTAGTGGAGTATCTTACGCCGCCACTTCACGACGTATATATGAAGTAAAATTCAAATAATTTGGAGTCGTAGAGGAGTATCTTACGCTACCACTTCACGACGTATATACGAAGTAAAATTCAAATGATATGGATTAGTGGAGTATCTAACGCTGCCACTTCACGATGTATATACGACGTAAAATTCAAATGATTTGGAGGCGTAGAGGAGTATCTTACGCTACCACTTCACGACGTATATACGAAGTAAAATTCAAATGATTTGGAGTCATAGAAGAGTATCTTACGCTGCCACTTCACGACGTATATACGAAGTAAAATTAAAATGATTTGGAGTAGTGAAATATCTTATGCCGCCACTTTACGACGTATATATACGAATTAAAACCTAAATTATATGGAGTTGTGGAGTCTCTTACGCCGCCGCTTCATGACGTATATACGAAGTAAAATTCATATGATTTGGAGTAATGGAGTATCTTATCCCGCCACTTTACGAGGTATATACGAAGTAAAACTCAAATGATATGGAGTAGTAGAGTATCTTGCGCCGCCACTTCACGGCGTATATACGAAGTAAAATTCAAATGATACGTAGTAGCGGAGTATCTTATGCCGCCACTTCACGGCGTATATACGAGGTAAAATTCATATGATTTGGAGTAATGGAGTATCTTATTTTTTTAAACAAAATAAGATTGAAAAACGAGCGCACAGTCCACCTGATGGTAAGTGGATACTATGGCCCATAGACCATCCATTCATCCTTGATTACGAATAAAAATGCAGATGCGTTGTCACCCATGAGAACTGAGATGGAATGCCTCTATTCCAGTTAATTTAATAGCAGTATTAAGCTGCTATTTTACGCTGGTATTCTGTGAGAGCGTGGTCACTACCCGGTCAAGCCGACCCGTTCGTGCGACAACTATACTATTTACATAGCTGCGGCGTAGTTCTACCACATATAAAATCTTATCCCGCTACTCTACGAGGTATATACAAAGTAAAACTCAAATGGTATGGAGTATTGGAGTATCTAACGCCGCTACTTCACGACGTGTATATGAAGTAAAATTCAAATGATATGTAGTAGCGGAATATCTTATGCCGCCACTTCACGGTGTATATACGAAGTCTAATTCAAATGATTTGGAGTAGTGGAGTATCTTACGCCGCCACATCATGGCGTGTATAAGGAGTAAAAGTTAAATGATATGGAGTATTGGAGTCTCTTACGCCGCCACATCATGGCGTGTATAAGGAGTAAAAGTTAAATGATATGGAGTAGTGGAGTGTCTTACGCTGCCAATTCATGGCGTATATACGAAGTAAAATTCAAATGAATTGGAGTAGTGGAGTCTCTTACGCCGCCACATCATGGCGTGTATAAGGAGTAACAGTTAAATGATATGGAGTAGTGGAGTGTCTTACGCTGCCAATTCATGGCGTATATACGAAGTAAAATTCAAATGAATTGGAGTAGTGGAGTCTCTTACGCCGCCACATCATGGCGTGTATAAGGAGTAAAAGTTAAATGATATGGAGTAGTGGAGTGTCTTACGCCGCCAATTCATGGCGTATATACGAAGTAAAATTCAAATGAATTGGAGTAGTGGAGTCTCTTACGCCGCCACATCATGGCGTGTATAAGGAGTAAAAGTTAAATGATATGGAGTAGTGGAGTGTCTTACGCCGCCAATTCATGGCGTATATACGAAGTAAAATTCAAATGAATTGGAGTAGTGGAGTCTCTTACGCCGCCACATCATGGCGTGTATAAGGAGTAAAAGTTAAATGATATGGAGTAGTGGAGTGTCTTACGCCGCCAATTCATGGCGTATATACGAAGTAAAATTCAAATGAATTGGAGTAGTGGAGTCTCTTACGCCGCCACATCATGGCGTGTATAAGGAGTAAAAGTTAAATGATATGGAGTAGTGGAGTGTCTTACGCCGCCAATTCATGGCGTATATACGAAGTAAAATTCAAATGAATTGGAGTAGTGGAGTCTCTTACGCCGCCACATCATGGCGTGTATAAGGAGTAAAAGTTAAATGATATGGAGTAGTGGAGTGTCTTACGCCGCCAATTCATGGCGTATATACGAAGTAAAATTCAAATGAATTGGAGTAGTGGAGTCTCTTACGCCGCCACATCATGGCGTGTATAAGGAGTAAAAGTTAAATGATATGGAGTAGTGGAGTATCTTACGCCGCCAATTCATGGCGTATATACGAAGTAAAATTCAAATGAATTGGAGTAGTGGAGTCTCTTACGCCGCCACATCATGGCGTGTATAAGGAGTAAAAGTTAAATGATATGGAGTAGTGGAGTGTCTTACGCCGCCAATTCATGGCGTATATACGAAGTAAAATTCAAATGAATTGGAGTAGTGGAGTCTCTTACGCCGCCACATCATGGCGTGTATAAGGAGTAAAAGTTAAATGATATGGAGTAGTGGAGTATCTTACGCCGCCAATTCATGGCGTATATACGAAGTAAAATTCAAATGAATTGGAGTAGTGGAGTCTCTTACGCCGCCACATCATGGCGTGTATAAGGAGTAAAAGTTAAATGATATGGAGTAGTGGAGTATCTTACGCCGCCAATTCATGGCGTATATACGAAGTAAAATTTAAATGAATTGGAGTAGTGGAGTCTCTTACGCCGCCACATCATTGCGTGTATAAGGAATAAAAGTTAAATGATATGGAGTAGTGGAGTGTCTTACGCCGCCAATTCATGGCGTATATACGAAGTAAAATTCAAATGAATTGGAGTAGTGGAGTCTCTTACGCCAGCACTTCACGATGTTTATATGAAGTAAAATTCCAACGATATGGAGTAGCAGAGTATCTTACACCGCCACTTCACGACGTTTATATAAAGTTAAATTTAAATAATATGCAGTAGTGGAGTAATAGTCAAATAACTCCAGAGTCTAGAGATATAATAGCATTTAGATTGGATTTGTTATTAGTAGTATAAACAAGGACACAGTCCACTTGTTGCTAAGTGTATATAAGGATCCACAAACTTCTTAATTTGTGATGGGGTTCTTGAAAAATATTTCTAGATATTTAGATGAAAGTGATAGATCCCTAGAATAAGTATTTATTATTTATTTTTATATTGCATATCTTCTTTTATTTAAACTTAAAACTTAAAACTATTTAATATAAATATTATTTTTTGAACTTCACCTCCACACTAGGATTTTCTCCTGTATCGTGGGGGCAGTTTATATACACAAATTTCACAAGGAAAACATCCAGACTCGGAAAAATTACTTAGAGACCATACAGATACTTGTTCCGTGCGGGATTCGAACCCGCGGCCCCGTGCGCAGGCAGTCATTGCTAAGTTACTGCGTCACGGAGCCGTCAAGGTATACTCGCGGCATAAAGATTAAACGTATTATCTTTCCCTCCTGTTAAAACAGAGATAATACATAATGATGAGATAGTTTACTTTTTGTTTTATTGATATTTTTTAAGTCCCTCACACTAGGATATTCTCCGGTATCATGGTGGTGCTTACTATACATAAATTGAAAATCATTTATATCAGAAACAGTCATTTGCAGGCCTTAAGAGTAGTTGTTCCGTGCGGGATTATAACGCGTGGATATTCAATGCTGCAGCAAAAAGCTTAGCTACTATGCTTATGAAGCGTTCAAACTTATACAGCTGTCACTTTAATATGTCCAACAATTTAAAAGTCCTAATAGCTTTTAATTAAGCTCACTCGTTTAAATGTCGACCGGTAATTCAGAGTAGGATTTAAATATACATAGAATTAGCGAAAATCTAAAAGTTAAACGATATACGCTTTTAATTTGCTCATTGCTCTAACGAGCAACTGAATGAAGAAGGTACGTAGCAGACGTCATTTAAGCAGTAATTAACAACTGAACAAAGGAATTACTTTGACTTTACTAATTCAAGTGAGAGTGTTTTAATATTCGCATTCGTCTGCTTGAGGAAAGTACGAGAATGAGAATTTCTTTCTGTAGAAATATTTAAAAATATTTGGGAAATCCAAAAGTGTTCGGCTCATGAGCATTTCATTTAATTGTGATTAAAACATAAATTGTATTGCTAACCTTTAAAATATTTTAAGTGTTTTAAATTTAGCGCTCTATTATTTTAACAGACAGTGTCACCTACAGGGAATATAATAATAATGTTTACCAAAAAACCGATTTAGATTATACAAAGTATAAAATATCGGTATAGGCTGTATGGTACACTTGCCCTCTGTCTATTACGGCCTAAAAATATAGAAATAGAAACTTTTTTATTCAATGTAGATTATAAAAATACTTATTGAAAGTCACTTTTTTAATTTACCATATGAAAGCGCCTTTAAATTTTAAAAAGCACTAAAACTTATAAAAATTAAAAATCATTATATTAACAAACTACGTGTACTAGGCTATTAATATGAAATATGGAACCAGTTAATGCAATAATGAAGCTAACAAAAAAACCCAGTCTCGATACGTTAAGTTTTTGGGAGTTATCGTGACTACATACAAAATCAATATCCGGACTTCCACGTAATTTTTTTTTCTAACATTTCTTTTTGCAAAGTAGCAATACTTATAAAACGATTTTTAGAAAATGTAGGATGGATTAACGAGTGTTTTCTTGATATAACTTTTTATACATATTATCGTGTAAGTGCAATATACTCGTAGTTACGATAGAGGCATTATAAGAATACAGTTTGCTTGACCTTGACGTTTCGAGAGTAAAGCACTATAATACCTAATAACACACTTCACGAGTAACAACTTATTTAATAAAAACAGAAGCAAACATTTTTTATCCAATATAGATTATAAATATTACTTATTGAAAATCATTCTTTTCTTCAATTTACCACTGATTCGAAAACACCTGTCCGGGGAAGAACCAGCAAGAATACCAGCGGCACTATTTAAAAAAAAATTGCAACTTATAATCACATTGTGTTACACAGTTAACATTTATATAACACATTAAGTAACTGTCATCTATTCATGTAAATAAAATTGAAGTGTCTCTTTGTAATATCGTAATATATAACAATATCGTAAACTTAGAAATCTAAGGCTGGAGAGTTTGCGATGAAATTTCACCAGCAGATGGAAAACAATGCTAGGAGTAATCTAGGTCTAGGCTACTTATATCTGAAATTTAATATAATTATGTTATATTTATGAATATTATTATTTATTAAATGATTTTGGTTATTATTCCATGAACCATACACGTATAGAAAAGATTGAACCTTTTTTTTATTTGAAATTTTACTCTAAAATGATCCGTATCCCCGTTTAGAGATATGGTGGGGGACAGTTATTGTAGTGTTTATTTTTCAAAAAATGTGAAATAAAATTATACACAAAGATTCTTATACATATTTTCGAAACAGTGCTTTTTTTTAAACACACCACATGATTATCTTTACAAAATAACTTTCCAATTTACTTCCTAAAACTTATCCCTAAAGTCGGGAATACATATATGCGGTTTGGAATTACATTATAATCATTTCCGTATTTGGATAACTACATTTTTGTTTTCTTATAAAACTTCACCAAGTAAGTTTATAAGGCTTGTGTTAGGAGTAGTTCACCGTAGTAACCAAATGGCGTATTCGAACGAACAATTTTTGAGTTTTAAGTCTTTATGTTTTGGCTACTGTAGTTTAATATTATAATTGTAACAAAATTTTACTATCTCAGGAAAAAAATTAATTATAACTTAACAAAGTAAAATTAAACAGCCATTTATAATCCATGGCTTACCACATGATAGATGAATAATTAAAAAATATACTGAGTTGAAAAGCATTGGATTCTTGACTTTAGGCGCTAGTAGAACATACGCTTTGCGCTTAAGGCATGCAATAATCTTATATAACTGTTATAGGCCTTTCTCATTTCTCAGAGAATTACTGAAAAAGGGCATATTGCCCCGCGCTGTCCTAATTAGTCACCGTCACTATTTTGTAAATTATACTTGAAATATTTTATTATTTCTTTAACATGCAAGTTTCATCGCAATGTTTTCCTTTACTACCGAGCGCATAGTAAATCGTCATTTCAAATTCCAATTAACAATTTCATTGGTGTTTATGGTAAATCGTATTCGGTTTGCACACGTATTATGAAATACCTAGTAATTTGACTTACAAAATACCATCTGTATAACAGCATAATTAATAATGTTCAAATCAAGATGAATTGAAAGATTCACTAATGCATTACATCGGATAAGGGTTTTTGGTAGATTTTGGTTAAATTTCGTTCTTGTCATTTTACTGCGGGAGTTGGAGTTGGGTAAAATTGTTTCTAGTTTAATTCCTTCAAAATATTTTATTTAATTTTGTTATTTTTTATTATTTAATATGTTGTTTATTAGGTTGACTAAAACGACTGTTAATTGAACTAACGATGATCGTTTGAACTGACGAGACCATGTACACATTTAAAATATCAGATCGATGCGAGTGCAAGAAAAGCATCAAGCCCCTTTCACTCCTTATCTGTCTGTTTCCACATGAATAGACACAAATTTATATTAGATATGTATTTTATATACAAAGCGGTATAAGGTAAGTTTACTAAAGAGAACGATTGTTAAATTGTCTTTATTTCATTTTACAAGGCTATAACTATTTTCATAGTTATCTGTAGTTATTATACACGTTTAAAAACAAAGCGTTATTCCTAGACAGATAATAAATAAAATTTAAATAAATATAAAGTAAGTGAATATTTTTTCTTTGTGAGTTTATTAGTTATATCTAGCAAAATAACAAGTAATTACTTTTTAACTGAAACGTCCGTATACTGAAAGATTTTTTATACATTATCAGGCAAACGTTTGACCTCGTAAAAGTCGAGGTCGAGCCAAGAATATTATTATTATAATATAATAATATTACTCGATTGTACGGGTAAGCGTTCGATTTCAATACGACTATACTCTCTTCATGTTATTACAAGACTTCATTGAAATGAATCATTGAATGTGTTTTACAAGTGTAAAGTTGACTAGAATACAGATTTTGTAAAATAAAAAGATACCGTACCCAAATATACCTTATTTCTTCAAATATTTATTTTTACCGTAACTATATATTTTGTCTTTGAATATTTTAACCATAATTGTGTTTATTGAGAAACACTTCAAATTTCTTTTAATACTTAAACTTTCTCGCATTTAAAATTATTCTATTGAAAGAGAGATGATAAGAGATGATAATCTATATGTGGTAGAGCCATGCTGCAGTTATATTAGTAGTATAGTTGTAGCACGAATGGGTCGGCTCGACCGGGGAAGGACCACGTTCTCACAGAATACCAGCGTGAAATAGTAGCTTAATGCTGCTGTATTTCGTATGTTGAGTGTAGAGAACCGGAGACCCTTTTTACTGGAAACGAGGCATTCCATCTTAGTCCTCAGGGGTGACAACGCATCTGCATTTTGAGTCGTAATCGAGGATAGATGTAGATGTCTATGGGCCACAGCAACCACTTACCAGGTGGACTGTGTGCTCGTTTGTCACCCTAGCGTATAAAAAAAGAGGTGCAGAAAATGAAAATGATGTTAGGTATGACAAATGGATTTGTAAGTATTCAATTTCATTATAAGTGATTTTATGATATATTCATCTCGCCAATTCGCTAACGTTGTACGCTGATTGTATGCGAAAATGTAAGTTGCGTTTGCCAGTTGACGCTTTTTCATTATGAGAAATATTCAAAGTGGAATAAAGCAGCCTTTTCTATAAGGTATCATAGTGACCATGGAGTTTGCAATTCATCTGATGACAAGTAGTTATTGCACTTCATTCGTTTCTGTAGTCAATTTCAAAAATGACAAGCTAAGCTATGGTATATCTTTGCCGCTAGTAGGAGCGAATAAGAGGATAGAATAGACGAATATTAAAAAGAAATTACTAAAAGGTAAGTAATGATGTAAATTAATCAAACATTTGTATGGTTCTTAATACGTGAAGAAATACTTTTAAAATACAATTTTTATTTTTTATTTTAAAGAGTAAAATCCGCTATGTTACTAAGTAGTCGATCTATGACCATTATTTTTACAGTTGATTTGGCGCCTTCGTGACTCTTGCCGTAATTTTGACTAAAACTAGCTTTAACGCATACCGGGGAGTACGGGGGGCGCTTACATAGCTTAAATTACGTGGTACAAAAGTGACAATTAATATTTAACTTGTAGTTGTCGCAAAGTGGTCGAAATGAAAAACTTTAACTCATTTAGGCTCTTAATCATAAACATTGTCGAGTATTTACGAAAAGCAGAAAGTTGATAATAGAGAGAGAGAGAGAGACAGGTATCTAGATAATCCATACATAATTTAAGTAAGAAATAATTATAAGTGAAACATTTTTAATGTTTATATATTAAGCAAGTTGTATTTCTTTTTCAACGAAACATAAATATATGAAACGAAGGTATTTAAAACACATACAAAATATAAAAGAAAAGTTTTTATGAGCAGTCATACACTCCACTGTTTATTGAATTTTATCGTATCAGTAATTATTACTTGGCAACATTTGAAAATTCTTTAGCGACAAAAACAAACATAATTATGTATGTTTTTATTCTAAAGGCAATAATCGCTACTCTGTGTGACTGTTTGACCGTCGACTATTTTGTGTTTGTATATTGGGAGTATAAACAAACAATGAATATTTAATTTTATTTATTTTAATATATTTTTGTAGCACATATTAATATGGTTTATAGATTTCTGCACTTCTAATCCATATAAATTTTAAGTGTACTAAATCCCACACTCCTCCGTACGCGCAGTATGCTTAAAAGGATTACAAAATGTTTTCTTTACCTATTTATATGGATAAATAATTTAAATGTCTACTGTGTAGCAGAACTATGTTTAATCTACACTCATTCACAAATTTAGAGGAATTACGAAAAAAAAAGGTTTAATTGCTCCTGTAATAATTACCGTGCGTACTGGCCACAAACATTAGATAATGCCATAGACTTTGAATACACTTTATTCTAATTGAGTTATATGTACTACGTACTAGAGAAGCTATTCCAAATAAAAATGTACTCTGTATCCGAACGTGCGCGGGAAACAGTAGAGTCGCGCATGCGCAGTTGATATAAATGCGCGAAAATTGCCATAATAAATAATAGTTTACTTAGATTGTATTGTTAATCGAGTACATTTTTTTTAATTTTCGTTTATTTTGCATATGTGCTAATTTAATGTAAAATTATTATTAGCGCCGCTCCGCACTGCAAGAATATCGAAGCCATAATAACAGGTGTACGGATTGCAGTGCAGTTCAGTTGAACATAGTGAGTATTTGGAATACCATAATATCTAGTGCGTAGTACATATATATCGATGGTCTGAGGATAATCATAATATATATAAATTACGTGTCACGTTGTTTGTCCGCGATGGATTCCTAAACTACTTAACCGATTTTAATAAAATTTGCACACCGAGTGCAGTTTGGCCAACTTGAGAGATAGGATCTTTTTTTGCCCATGAGTGACTCACATTTTTTTTTTTGCGAATTTAAGGATATTTAATACGACATGACAAAGGGTCGTCGAAAAGGGTAGAACAACGCCTGCCTGATAAGCTAGTGCTATAATGTAAAAGAAAGAAAGTTTTGGAATGTTATTTTATTCAAAGAGAATATAATCACTACGTTTATTGATTGATGTTTGAATTTAATTTTTGCTTTGATTGCCTTCTTTATCGTGTTGAATTCGAATTATTACTGCAAATAAACCGAGAATGGCAGATTTAAACGCCACTCAAGTTGCTGCTGTAGCTGTTACTTTTATGGAAACTGAACACACCTACAAACATGTGACTCAAATGTTACGAGTATCAAAAGCTGTGGTACACGGAGTTTTTAAGAGGTATCGGTAGACCGGACAGTATACGAGACTCGCAGGAGAGGGACGTAACGGAAAACTGTGGCCAGAGTTGATCGGTTTCCCCGTTACCACGTATTTACAAACGAAGATGGACGAGAAGAACGAAGCTGCAAGAAGTTTGATTGGTTATACTAAGCACAAAAACTGTGGGAAGAAGATATCAGCCGGAATGAATTCACACTTTCGTGCCAGCGGTCCACTTCTTGCCACAGGCCATCGAGTAGCTTGAGTTAATTTTGCCCGCAATCACGGAAATAGGAATGGCGAAGCTTGGAGTCAAGTCCTATATACAGATGAATCCAAATTTTTTCTGAAGTCAGAAGGAATGGAAGAATTAAAGTGTGGAGATTAAAGTTTATGCGTGATACTGCACACCCCTATACTGTAGCTGTAGTTGTCGATTACCTTCGAGACGTTAAAATCAATGCTATATGGTGGCCAGCGCGCTCGTCCGACTTAAACCCCATCAGTGGCGTAGCCTGGCTTTTGGCTGCCCGGGGCCGACAGGAAATTCACCCCCCCCTCTCCTATTTTAAATATAACATCAAAGCTTAAATATTTTATTCAAAGAAACTAATCTACATTGAAAAACATCTATGGCAAGAAATGGTGCAAGAAACCCACAGGAAGTTTATCTGGTAAAATGTCAAATATTTACAAAGCATAACTTTATTAACTTTACACTAGCTAGGTATATACAATAATAAATAATAATATATAATTAATTATCTCTCAAATCGAGCAGCGTGCCGCCATTAAGTACCTCCATAAGAAGGGGCTATCATCAAAAGCCATCCATGATGACATGGTCAGTACATTAGGCGATTGTGCTCTGTCATATTCATCCGTCAAAAAATAGATAGCAGAATTTAAGCGTGGTAGAGAGAGTGTGAAAGATGAACCCCGCTCTGGAAGGCCTTCGACGTCAACTACTGACGTAAATATTAAAAAAGTACTTGATTTAATAATGGGAGACCGCAGATTAAAAATTAGAGAGATAGCCGAGATTATAGGCATCTCTTATGAACGAACTCAAAACATCATTGTCAACGAGTTGGGTTTCCACAAGGTGTCTGCGAGGTGGGTTCCGCGACTGCTTTCAGTTGAACAAAAAAGGACGCGATTGACTATTTCACGCGACTGTTTGGAGTTATTTGAAGCCGATGCAGATGATTTTTTGAATCGTTTTGTTACTATAGACGAAACATGGGTTCATTACTGTACACCGGAAACAAAACAACAATCAAAACAGTGGAGAAGACCTGGTTCACCACCCCCTAAAAAGGCTAAGTCGATTTTGTCGGCAAATAAGGTGATGGCTTCAGTATTCTGAGACTCGAAAGGTGTGATTATGATTGATTATCTTGAAAGGGGTCAGACTATAAACTCTGATTACTACTGCACCTTACTACGTCGTTTACGAGAGGAAATAAAAGAAAAACGTCGAGGAATGCTCAGAAGAAAAGTCCTGTTTCATCAAGATAACGCCCGTGTTCACACGTCAGTACAGTCAATGGCTGAAATTCACAACTGTGGCTTTGAACTGTTACCGCATCCGCCGTATTCACCTGATCTGGCACCATTAGACTTCTTTCTGTTCCCTAACCTAAAAAAGCACTTGGGAGGTCAAAGATTTTCGACAAACGACGAGGTCAAAGCAGCTGTAGACGCATATTTTGACTCTAAGTAAGAATCATTTTTTTTTCAACGGTCTAAATGCTTGGGGAAGTGGCAAAAGTGTATTGAACTTGATGGTGATTATGTAGAAAAATAAAAATATAACTGATTTAGTATGTGTTTATTTTCTTGGTTAGGCCGAGTACTTTTCAATCCACCCTCGTATTATCACATGAGTAAATAATATACAGAGAAAAGGCTATCATGGACGTTTCACATTACTTTTGTTTTGTCCATGTTCATCTTAAGACCTATCCCGTTGACAGACACTATTGAGGTCATTGTTCATAATGCTTAGGTCTTCCAGCAAAGGTCTTCCTGCTGTAAGGACTATATCATTTTCAAATCGAAAGTGAGTGATGTACTCGCCATAGACGTTAATACCGTATCTTTTGCAGTCCAGTAACCTTCGTGGATATTACGCCTACCTGTCTTACACCTCTCTGCAGTTGGATAGGTCTCATACTCTGGTTCTGCACTCGGATAGCCATCGTAGTCATACTATACAAATACTTCAGTACTTCCATATACTGACAGTCAACTTGGCACCGCTGAAGGGACTGCAGCACCAAGCATTTGACCAAAAAAAATACAGTTATCAAGAGACTAGTATCCAAGCTCTGTATCATTCCAGTTGATACTGGACTAACTGCTGACCAATAAAATATTTACTGTACTTCTCTACACCCTTATGAGTACCTATAAAACGTATTTTATTTGTACGAGGGCGGCACTGAAAATTTCGGGAATCAAGGAAGTGACACAACATTACTATTTAAAAATGTATTTATTTCTTTTTTCGAAAAGAAATAAATACATTTTTCAATACTTCGGTATTCTCCGCGAAATTTGACACATTTTTCCATACGATGGAACCAATCATTGAAGCAACCATACCATTCGGAAGTTGGGGTCTCCAAAATGGCTCCAAAATCTCAGTCCACGCAATTTATTCTTTATTTTAGGGAAAGTATAGAAATCATTAGGGCTTAGGTCGGGGCTGTACACCATCCGGTGTAATAATTCTATGTTTCCTTGCTCTAAAAACTCTTTTGTTCTCTTTTGTGCGGTGTGAAAACTCGCATTGTCGTGATGGAGGATAATGCGGCGGTTGCAGTTCTCTTTACGGAGTTCAGAAACGACCTGTGGCAAACAAATGCTAGCATACCATTCTGCATTAACCGTTCTTTGTCCTTCAAGAAGAATAGTCGTAAAATGGCCGGTTTTGGAGACAAACGTGACCACCATTTTTTTGCAACACTCCGTGAACGAACAATTTTTGTTGGCTTTAACTCATTTTCGAACACCCAAACTCGTGACTGGTTTTTTGTTTCGAGTTCGTACGCGTATATCCAGGATTCGTTACCTGATACGATGTTGTATACAGCATTTGAGGATCCTGCGTGGAATCTTTCGAGAGTTCTGACGTACCAAGTAACGCGAGCCGCTTTTTGCTCTTAACAGAGCGAATGCGGTATCCATCGGGAAAACAACTTTTTTTTACACCTAATTGATCATGCAAGATTATTTGTATTTGACTCATGCCAATGTCTAAAGTTACCTGAATTTCGCGGTATGTCACATGTCGATCTTCCTCAATCAGCTTACGCACAGCATCAACGTTTTCTTGGGTGACTGCAGTTTTTGGACGACCTTGACGGGGATCATCACTGAGCTTGACACGTCCACGTTGAAATTCAGTAAACCAGCGATAAATTGTGGTTTTGGATGGGGCTTCATCACCAATTGCAGAAATCATCCGGTCAACACTCTGTTTTTGTGTTAAACCACTTCGAAAGTCATAATAAATCATCGCTCTTGAATTTTCTCGGGTCAATTCCATTTTTTCAACGACTAAACAAGTTTGACAAAACCTTGTGACAAGACCGAGAATCTTTTTTAAGTAAATAAATGGTATTCGATTTTTAAAATCAAGGAGTTTTCAATTAAAAAGATTTTAATATGACAGGAACAGTGGAAATATTCCATTCCCGATACTTGTAGTGCAACCTAGTAATGGGTAAATATAAGTTACTTGTTTTGTTTTTTTATTGTATTGAATTTTTATTTCAATTACATACCTACATCGAATTACCTAGTCACAACTACTTATTTGTGCCATTTGCTGTGGAGACTATCAGGCTGTGGGGTCCACATGCAGTGAAGTTCCTAAAGGAACTGTGTCCACGATTGGTGGTCGCTGCTGGTGATAAGGGGACTGGTTATTTTCTCGCTCAGAGGCTAAGCATAGCTATTCAGCGAGGAAACGCAGCCAGCGTTCTTGGCAACGATACCACGGGGAGCAGGACTTTGACAATTTTATATTGTGTACTCGTATAATGAATATTAATTGTAAGTATTGTAACATAAATCGTATTAAAAATAGGTACCTATAGTGTAAAAAAACAATAACAATACTTATTTTCACTATGCGAAGACTTGTTTCAGAATGTAATTTAACTACGACGTAATAATTCGCAGTAAGACTGAAAGTTTCAAGTGTAGTAGCATACCGAAGTATGATCCTGTTCCCAGACAGCATTTAGGAAGAAATATAATTACTTAAGTATAACTTGTTATTTCTTTTTATTAAGTTAATTTTATTCCGTTAAGTTAATTTTATTAAGTTAGCTAATTTTATTAAGTTGCTAAGTGATGAGCACTACGTATAGTTAAAGATCCAATTGTACACTCAATAGGCAAACAAATACTTGAATACTTGCACATAATTAATTATATATTATTATTTATTATTGTATATACCTAGCTAGTGTAAAGTTAATAAAGTTCCATTCGCGGAAATTATGTCCGATTACTTTGTTAATAAATTTATAAAATCACAACTAATTATCACACACGTTTCGAACTTCACACAATGTACTAGTCTGAACTGAACTAAATAATGTGGGTAGATTTGATTTTTAGAATTGAATGGATCTGTGTTAGGCCGAGTACTTTTCAATCCACCTAGGTAGTCCGTCTAGGTAAGTCCAATTTCGACCGAGATATCAATCGACGGATTTAACTCGGCTGGGCAGCGTTCGTGAAATTACGACACATCTTCTCGTCAGGTATACCTCAAACTCTGAAAACTAGATTGTATAACCAGTGCGTGTTGCCAGTGATGACCTATGGAACTAAGAAGTGGCTCTTCACTGCTGGCCGTATAAGAACGCTCAAGGTTACTCAGCGAGTTATGGAGAGGGCTATGCTCGGGGTCACTGCGTGAAAAACTCAGAAATGAGGATATCCGCAGTAGAACCAGAGTGACCAACATAGCACAACAGATTAGTAAGCTGAAGTGGCAATGGGCCAGCCGTATAGCTCGAAGAACCGATAAAAAATGGGGAAAAAAGGTTCCCGAGTGGCAGGCTCGTACTGGTAGGCGTAGTGTAGGGTGACCCTCCACTAGATGGAGTGACGACCTAGTAAGACATGTAGGAAGTCGATGGATGCAGGTGGCTCGGGACCGTGCTTTGTGGCATTACTTGGGGGAGGCCTATGTTCAGCAGTGGATTTGTGAAGAGCTGTAATTATGATCATGATGATGATGATGATAACTAAGTACTCGCTGTCACTCGTTCCTAGCACTTCGGCAGCATTCGATTTAATCTCGCCTCCCCTCTTTCGTACCCTTGCAGTTTCGCTTGGCATGTAACGTTACGGGCGCAAAGGAGACAATCATTTTTGAGCCCACTAAAAATATTAACGTCATTTAATGGTATTTACACCAAAAAAGACACCAAATTATAATAGTAAATGGTCTATAGATTTTTCGAAAATGTAAACGGAAACAAGAAATCTGAAAAAAAAATTAGTTGTTTTGACATTCGTGTTCTGATCATTGGCTAAGGTAATGTAAAATTTAAAAAATTATTGTCTTAGAGATGTGCCGTGATAACTCGGAAAAAATCGACTCGAGTTGAAATTCAGGTAACTCGATTTTGAGCTCGAGTTAAACAATTCAAATTAGATGAACGAAGCTGTGTCAATATTTCACAAATTATTTTTATAATTGTTCTTCCATACAACACAATTATTATTACTACACTTAATAGGTAGTTATATATTATTTTTGGTATGCGTATCGACATCTTCATAAAATAATATAACTCTAACGTTATGACGTAAGTCTTAATGTTATTAATAATTTGACTATCCAAAGTATATATAATCAATTTATATCATATATAACATAAATTGATACAACATTATATACATATTACCTAATATAAATTTATTTATTACATAATATATCAATAAATTGCTCGAATTTGTAAGTCGATTTCATCACTAAATTGTAGACAAACACTGCATTGGCCGTAAGATAAAGATGCGATTCGAGTAGAGTTTTGTGACTCGAGCCACTCGGGTTAATTTACGAGTATGTACGTATGTCATTCTAGTTGTACACTAGTTTTTGAGTAAATCAACTATTTACAGAAAAGTTTATCACTAGAGTTGAGATCAGCGATTACTTTAGTTAAACCATTTTTAAATATGTACCTTTATAAATAAGTAATATGTGGCAACATGAAATTAAAACTATAAATCAATATCATAAATAAAACTAAGTTCAGGTTTGTTTACAACATGCCAGATGCAAGTTTGAATTTGGATGCAACTTGTGATGTCACCCGCAGCGACTTATTATATATACAAGTAAATTCAACAAAAAAAAGCACCCTCTGAATCTATACGATGCGCCGAGTTAACTCGGTAACTCGGTAAAATTTATTTTCTATCGATTATCGAGTTGGACAAATTCACTCGATTCACTCGAGTGAAATAAAACATAGTTGGAGTCGCATCATTATGGTAAGAACAAAATGGAGTTTTTTATTTATAAGCATTATTAAACTAATGTTTAAGAAAATATGGATATTATCAATTATCAGAAAGGTTAGCCAAATATTAATTGACACAAGTACGTATGTTTTTCTCTTTTTAGTTTTTGTGGTATAATTCGTAAATAGAATATAAGAGTTTATTAATTTACACCTATTCTAGGTTGTGAAAATCTATTATTAAGTTTGTATATTTTACCTCAAACAAATACAAATAATAAACAGGTCTTAGAACCTTATTAGTTTGTTAAAAGTGACAAAGTATTAAGTTTATTTTATTAGTAAAATCTAAATTAAATAATAAATAGAATAAATGCACAAAAGAAGTTATTATAATGTTAAAAAAAAATTAGAATCTTTGGGTCGAGGCTTTAAAAGAGGGTTTTGAAGAGCAATTCATATAACTGCATTTGTGTACAAATAGGTACCTTATGTATTCAGCAAGTTGCTTAATACTAAATGGCTTTTTTGTTAAGCCAGACACAGATCCTGGTTTTATACCAGCCATAGTAGATAGGCAATATAAATGTTACATATATTTATGTGTAAAAAATGTAGTAATTATTTGTACTAGAAGCAAATATAAAGTTTTATAGTAATAGTTTGCATAAAAAAAGTGTAATGGTTGTTTCTATTATGCTTAGACAGCTGTGTTGTTCACTGTGCAGAAAGGAATATTATTTTGTCATCTAGAATCAGATATACTTAATATAACAATAATATCTTTGTCTACTATGTAAGTACATGAAACCGGTAAAAATAAAATGTGAGACAACTTTTACATGGTTGAAAATCATTGATGTTAATCAATAATTACTGCTTCTGTATTTGATCAGCTGGAGCTGATTAATGCTGTATAATTTATAATAATTTCTTTATTATTTACCATATGAAAAGGCAGATATAAGAAAATGCTTACAGAAATATGTAAATACAGTTTATTGACATTGAAGGCACAGTCTTATCTCATATCTCTTATTATTAAAAATGTCCTTTTCATTCTTATATAATATAGAAAAAAATAATATATTGATAAGAATTATTATTTAGTTAAGACACCTTTACAATTGTCATTAACTTCTTTTCAGGTGGATCGCTTAGAACAAATCTGTATGCCGTGCAGGCTGAAAGCTTGCAGAGACAAAAAGTGTATGGATATTGAAGACAACAGTCTTATATCATATATCTTATAATTGAAAATTCCTTCTGATTGCTTACAATATCATAAATGTACATGTTACCATCAAGTTATTTTCAAAAAAACCTTCAGAAATATATCTAACACTAAAATGTTTCTACCTATGTCCGTTATAGACAAAACATAAGAAACCTTCCAACCAATTTAAATGAAAATGTTTGTGTGTGTTTGGATGGATCCCTAGATGGTTTATATTTACATTTGGACTCGGTAGATGGCACTGTTGTCGAGATCCATAAATCACCAGTGCACAGCTGAGGCGCATCGCTAGTAATAAATACATTTAAATTAAGCTTGTGTTTTTGTAATCCTTACACAAACAGTTTAAAACATCTTACTTCCTCACCATTTATCATTGTGTAATAACATAGATAAGGCATGTTAATTCCTAGTCATTTTATTATGATGTATACTACTTACTAATCAACCAAAACATTTTAAAATAATGTCTTGACCCCGCTCCTGTCTATATATGTCAGTCAATCATCAAAGTTCAAAAAATGTATTAAATTAAGTTTGTATAAAAGGGGTTATTATAGTATAAAGGAATTTGTTGCTGACAATAACCCGTGGGTAAGGTGATCGCTACCAAGCTATTTCTAATTTGTTCTGTGTTGTTAATTATGACATACATGATTGTAAGCTGGCTTTTTTTTAAAAGACCCACTGGGTATTTTGCTGGTTCTCTTCAAGTCAGAGGTTTTTCCCGAACCAGAGGTAAATAAAAAAATGACTTTCAATAAGTATTATTTATAATCTAAATTGAATAAAAGGTTTCTGTTTCTGCACCTACTACTGTTAATAGAATACTTAAATAAATTATGATTTACAATAATAAATAGAATTACCTACATTATATTTTGTTTTTTGTAATACAATCAGTTTAAAACGTATCTTACTGTGTGTTGGTAATATCATAAATATAAATAGACATTATCCCTTAGCCATCTTGGTATTTAGAATTACACACACAACCAATCAATACATGCCAAAGTTAGAATCCATACGACATTTGTGCATAGACAGGCACTATGTTTTGCCCGAACTAGTGAAAGGTTTTACATCGATTTTAAAATATTTATAAATGCTGGATATACCTACAGCTTAGTTTTATATGTACTATTATTCAAGACATTATCCCTTAGCCATCTTGGTATTTAGAATTACGCTCACAACCAATCAATACATGTCAAAGTTAGAATCCATACGACATTTGTGCATAGACAGGCACTATGTTTTACCCGAACTAGTGAAAGGTTTTACATCGATTTTAAAATATTTATAAATGCTGAATATACCTACAGCTTAGTTTTATATGTAAGTACTATTATTCAAGACATTATCCTTTGGCCATCTTGGTATTTAGAATTACACTCACAACCAATCAATACATGTCAAAGTTAGAATCCATACGACATTCGGCAAAACATAGTGCCTGTCTATGCAAGACAGGCACTATGTTTTGCCGAACTAGTGAAAGGTTTTACATCGATTTTAAAATATTTATAAATGCTGAATATACCTACAGCTTAGTTTTATATGTACTATTATTCAAGTGTGCACTATTTTAACTTATAATACCGATGAGTACTACTAGAAAATCGCTTTCAGTTTGTTTTTAGGTTATTGTTAGATTCATATTTTATTTGTTAATTTCTCAGGACTCCGTTTAGATGCAGTAAAACTAATAATTTTATTGTAATCTATGGATTATAAGGAACAAATCGACATGCATTTCATTGATAATCTTTAAAATTTGTAGTGGGCCCATTCTCCATAGAAAAATTGGTTGTCTCCTTTGGAGTAAATATTTTTTAAATTTTCAATTGAAAAAATCGTGGCGCTTGTCGCCGCCTCCTTTCGTGTGCCGCCCGGGGCCATAGCCCCTCCTGCCCTGCCCCCCACCACGCTACGCCACTGAACCCCATAGATTATGTATGGGATAAGCTTCGAAGACAAATTAAAAAAAAATCCTGCCCCCGCTATTTGAGATATCTTAAAAACGCATTACAGGAAGAATGGAACGCAATGTCTTAAGATTTTATTGATAACTTAGATTAGGAGTTCGCTAAGGAGATTGACTCTTCTTCCCTAGACCTGCATAGCTGTTCGCACACAAAAAAAGAAAGAAATAATTAAAAATATATTATTGTAATTAATAAACCCCATTTTAAGGCTAAATTTGTATAGGCTGGATTTATTTATACAGAATGCGAATTTGCGTTGACCCGCGTAACCTGCTTCAATTAGCTTCTCCGAATAAAAGATTTTTTTAAATAAATATTTATGTTCTTACATATTACCGTAGATTAGACGTGGGCGTTATTTCACGTCACTAGATACGGTAACTGGCTACGCGGCATGTAACCGAATCACTAGTTTCGAGTCATGTTACAAGTAGTGATTTTTGTAAATGCGTGATTATGATTAGGTACTGTTAACCGTGATTATTGCGGGAGTCGACTGTCGGTCGCTCGAGCGCAAAGCGCACATGTGGCATACAACAATAAACAAACCATCGTAAGTAACAGTTTTATTGTACGTTTAATTTTCATACGTAAGACTATAGACATAAACAATAAAATAGAGTAATCTCTGTTTGTAGATATTTAACGGTTTGTGATTCCGGGAAGCGAGTCACATTGAATTATTTAACTAAAATAATTTTTAAAACATTTTTGACGGAGTCATGAACTCGTTTATTCATAAAATTAAAATAAAACTAAAAAATGAGCCTAAAAAATTTAAAAATTTAAATGTTTATAATATTATAAAACTTAAAAACTGTGTGTAAATAGCCAAACAAACAAACAAATTAATTGTACAGTGTAAATAAAAGTGCAAAAACAAATGACAGTGAAAACGTTGAAAAAGTGTAAATAAACTGTAAATATCAATAATCATTGTATATACAATCAAATTGACTTGTAAATATGCATGCATTTATAATTTTATGAAAATATTAGTGTCATAGTAAACGCAAATCAATCATAAATACATTTAATGCAGTCTGTCCTAAACCTGAATAAAGTATGTAGGGAAGTTAATTTATTGATTTAATAGAAAACAGTTACTGTATAGCTACAAACATAGATTGTGATTAAATTTATTTTCGTTTCGTGTGTAACTGTATAGTTGGTGGTGATATTTATGCAAACAATCACAGTAGCCGAATAAAAATAGCCAGTTACAAAAATCACTAGTTTTGAAACAGGTGACGCCGATCAAGTCACTGGTTTCGTTACGTTTCTTGAAAATGACGTAACGACCCACGTCTACCGTAGATGAATTGCCTCCAAGGGGGGTATTCGCCATAGTTGCCACACTTGTCAAACGCGCTGTCATATTATGCTATGACAGCGCGTTTGACAAGTGTGTTTTTTTAACATTGGTAGAAACAGCCTTTGTTTTTGCACGTATGGGCGGGCTCAAACCAGGGTGGTACCAAAACCTCACAGAAAATTTTGTGGATCATCTAGCTAGAAGATAATCCAACCCCCATGGGTAAGATGCAAAAAAATTCACATACCATCCGAATCCGCTGACCTATTGTGCCACACATGGTGGCAGCCTACAGATCGTGCCTGCAATGAGCAAGTGATGGACACTGTACTTTGGATCAGTAAATGATCTGAAAAACCAAGAGATATAAATCTTTGGGCGGGGCCCGTAGCAATTGCTACTCTAGAATAAAAAAAAATCTACTCAAGAAGCCAGTCGCAAATTCTATATTTTATTACTTACTAATAAAAGATTCATAGAATGTTCTTTACAATCGCCTTCTTACTAGTTGGCGAATAGTCGAAAATCACAATTTTGGTCGCTCTGATTACATTAGAGCCAGCTTGAATAGCTAGAAATCGCCTCACTTGGTAACAATAGCAAATGCATACACTGTGTACCCTACACTACAAACTGTTCAAATAATTCGGTCAGTATTCGATTCATTTACAATTGACACCAATCACTTTAAACGGCTCCGTCAATTATTTGTGATTGGTCATACCGGAGCATTAAAAACAATGAATCATCAGTACTTTTAAGTATCCCGGTTCAAACGAACGAATCATTCCCGATGACATATGGTTTATTTGCAAACTAATTTAAACGAGACAGACTTTTAACAGGTGAGCGTAAATAAAAGATATAATGAGAGTGAAAAAAGCAAGAATCATAGAACGAGGAAATTCTATGCTCTAAAGTTCGTTTAATATTTAAAATATAAAACAATAACGCTATGAATAAAATTATTCATTCAAATTAGTACCAACAAACAGTTATTGATCCAATCATATTTAGTATCGCTAACGAATTTAACCTTTTATCTGTCATGATTAAGCAAAGATAATAATTTTTCACTCTCTTTAGGCAGAAAAGACTTCGCTCACCACTGCAATTGCTAACTGTCGTCGTACGTCGTACGTACATTCTTCGCTTGAAATCACGCAGCCCCTAGACCTTTGCCTAGTTTGCCTTACGGATAATCCGCCAAAGGGCATAACAAAACGTTGAACACGTTTGTTCCAGCAGGGCAGGGATTTTCTGTTTGACGAAACCCTTTTCAGACTGCCTAGAACGGCTAATGAAAGCGGCAGAAAAAACGTCGCTAAAGATAAGAAATAGTACTGGATGACTGCAGAATATAAAGTAATAAATTAATACATTAAGAAGTGCAACCAATTTAACAAAAGAAATATTTTATTGATATGAAGGCCCTCATATTTTATTCCTTCTTTCGATGCTGAATATTCTTAATGTAATAAAATATGTATACTGATTATGTTTACGCGCGTACTTTGCGTCGTGCAGTTCAGGTCGTGCAGCATTCATAGCAGCATAGCTAAGGGATTTGTGATACTAAAGGTAATAGTAAGCTTTAGCTACCTTTAGCTTTTAATATATCCTAAAGATATATTACAAGAAAACGATATAATATATTACACTTTTAGCCTGTTTTACTTGTTTGTTGTAACTTTATTTGTGAAAATAACCCATATAATAAAAAATACGCAGTCTTATTACTTTCTGTAGCACGAAAGCAGTATTTCGTTTACCTATATTGCATACTTTGATATTTATGCTGACAGTATTATGTTGAGTAAAGTGCTACTTGACATTTAGGTGACTATAAAATGTTCATTCTATGCTACAGTTATCTCATAAGTGCAATAAAGATATACTAAATACGATAACCCTCGTCGTAACATAACTTTATTATGAAATATTCGATAATAGAATAGTAAAACTGATAATTTGGAAATGTTTATATTACGTGAAAATCACAGCAATTTTTTTAAAATTGGGGCCCTAAATAAAAAAGCCTAATAAATATTTATTTAAATTAAGTTGTATTTTAAAATACGTATTTTGGCTACTTACTTAATTAAAGTGGTTAACGATTTTGTTTTTAATATCAATAGCATTGCTAGATTTAATAAAAAAGAAGATGAATTAGTTTAAAAAAATCTATAAGTAAATAAAATATCGTAAAAAATATTTTTTATTTTTACTCATCATACATATTATAAATAGTAGGTATTATTAACGGACGATCTTCTGCACCATGCAGGGCAATTCGTACCTGTTCAGGGTTGTGACGTTCTTCATCCTTATATTTTTTTTATACATGCACATTTTGATCGATATCTTTAAACCATAAATCCAGAAACCAAAACACAAAACAGATTTATAAGCGTGTTTATTGCTTTTTCAAAATATTTACTGTCAATGAAAGATATACTAATAAGGTAATAAGTTTATTACTTCCACCATTACACATTTTCTAAGTGCCACGTGGCAAGAGAATTTGTCATCACATTTTGGCTCTTGAGTGTTAAAAGAAACATCATACTTAAAATTCCCAGACAGCAGTGCTGAAGTTGCGAGACGTCTATCATTGCAGTCGTCAATTCACCTGCCAAGCTCAGGAATAATTTGTCTTTATCGTCTTTAAGGCAAATAATCCTTACGGATTCACCATAATCGCCATTAAGGCAAATCCTCCCTACTATGGGGGACGCCCATACCCGCAGTGGAGTTTCACGGGCCTATGGAGAAGAAAGAAGAAATAATAATAAAAGACGTGAATGTATAGACGAATACAGACCTATATCGAAACTTTGTATCTTTGGCAAAATCCTAGAAAAGATAGTAACCGCTCAAATGTCGTACTCTTTCCGTAATCACATTTCCCAGGAACAACACGGTTTCTTTAAGTGCCGTAGCGTTGACACCAATATGTTAACTTTTAATGACTTTCTGTTGCATGCCATGGATGATAACCTACGGGTGGACGCCGTGTACACCGACTTTTCCAAAGCTTTCGATAAAATAAATCACGATCTGCTAATAAAGAAGCTTGCAAGGGCCGGTGTGCATGGCAACCTTCTTAGATGGATCCAATCCTACATAAGTAATAGGAGTCAAGCAGTCTTTGTAAAGGGTTATTCGTCACGATTTCTTCCAGTCCCTTCGGGTGTACCTCAAGGGTCTCATATTGGGCCTTTACTGTTTTCAGTCTATATAAATGACATTGACAATGTCCTGAAACATAGTCACCATCTCTTGTATGCTGATAAGTGATAACACTAAGTTGTATCGAATCATCAGATCAATTACTGACTGCCACAAACTCCAAGAAGACTTACACCGATTACATGCATACTGTGAGTTTAACCATCTGTTTCTAAACAGCGATAAATGCTACGTAATATCGTATACTCGCAAAAAAAGTCCCGTTACTTTCGACTACCACATACGTAAATCAGAAGGCATTGAATAGAGTAACCACAATCAGGGACTTAGGCATAATCATGGATTCGACCTTGTCATTTATTCCACATATTGAGCACACATTAGCTTCAGCTTTTAAAAATCTAGGTTTTATACTACTAATAAGTAAACCTTTTAAACGTCCCGAAACTCTAAAAATTTTATACTTCTCTTTTGTCAGATCTTTCCTTGATTTTTGCAGCACTGTTTGGAGCCCTTGTTATGAAGTTCATATTAGGAGAATAGAGAGAGTTCAAAAATTGTTTATTAAATCCCTAAATTATCGCCAAAATATTTTAAATCAGTCATACACCGATTCACTAAAAAAATACAATTTACTTTCTCTTTGCAATAGGCGTAAAATGTTTGACATAGTATTTCTATACAAAATCATTAATAACCTAGTCGACTCCTCGTTGTTACTTAGCAGATTGTCATTTGTTTCCCGAGTCCGTCTGCCTGTGCGCCCCTCACGTCCAAAACCACTTTTCGTAACTCCCCGATATCATAAAAATTATACACGAAACTCATTTGTGTATCGTTCCACTAACACAATAAAAAATTCACAGATATTGATTTATTTAATACATCAATATCAAAGCTTAAATCTGCTCTCTTTCAAAGTTTGGCTTGTGAATAATCCATTTACCCTTCACTGAAAATGTTGCAGCACTCAATTCGCTAATTGAACCTGAACTAAATTTGTCAGTGTTATAATAACCATATTTTTAACATAGGTTTTTTTTCTCTCTCTTTTTCTTAATTGCACACGAAATGTTAACTAGATACCTCATATTAGAACTTAGTGTATTAATTAAATAAATAAATTTATAATGTCCTTTAGTCCTAAAAGTAGCTCAATAAGTTTAAAATATTGTAAAAGTTTAGTTACAGGCACTATAGGTCTTTAGTTATATTATTATTTATCCATGTTACTATCTATTTACATGACTGTTTGTTGCCTTGAATAAATTAAAAAAAAAAAGAAATGTAGTCTTTAGTATATTGTTACTTCAGTTGATTATTTAGCAACTACGATATGATATTTACGATTTTAACTTAACAGAAAATTTGTAAGGGCAACCCAATGTAACTTGGAGAAGGCCACGTTTTATAGATTGACTCTAATCAGAATAGTGCTAAGCAGCAGGCCTCGGGTGGCAGTATTTCTGAGACGAATTTTTTATGGTGTTTATTCAAAATCTCACAGGTTTGGTAAGATTAAGGCGAATTCTCCCTGGACCGGGGAGGTTTACGTTCAAGAATGTATTATTAGGGAGTGATGAAAAGTATGTAATAGTTAAGAGAAAACCCACACATACCGAACGAACGAGAACATACATCTATTCTCGATTAAGAATCGAAGTGCTAGAAGTACTCTTGCTGCAATTATAATATTGTTGCAGCATGGTTCTACCACGTAAAGAAAATAAGAAAATACATAACTAAAGTAATTTGAAACGACCGTATGAATATCAAAACCGGTAAGGATTTATGTTAGATACCGCAATATATGAAAAAAATATTTTCGTTGTTTAAAAAAATTATAACAAAAAATAAAAGCCAACGACAAAAAACTAACAAGATTAAAATAATTTCCACATTGACAGCTTACGAAGTCGATGACGAGTCGTGGTGTATAAAATAATTTAAGCATTTTACGTCTTTTTACGTAAGTCAGCTTTTATTGGCATTCATTTTTATTAGTTAAAAGTTGAATTTTTGAGTGGACTACAGAACGTCCCAAGCTCAAGGTAAAAACAAGAATGTCGTCGAAATAGTTATAATAAAATTCATAATATGTTTGTTTTTATGCACTTAGAGACGTTGTTTTTTTCATTTATACTCCTGATAAATTACCTACTTTAAAAGAAAAGAAGTTTTGAAATCGGTTTAAAATTGACGAAGATATTGCACAACATACGTACATAAGAAAGCAAAAAAAAAATAAATAAATAGAGCCTTATCTTTTTTTGAAGTCGGCTAATTATTTGTAAATAAATTATTTTTTTTTTATATTTCCTACAGAATTATTTCAATTAGGACTTTAATAAAACAAGAAGGAAAAAGGGGCGCCGTAGACGAAATTTTATTGACCAAATTGGCGATATATCAAGGCTGGGCCATATTAAGAGTACCCTTAACCGACGAGCATGTATACGTAAGATGATATGAGTTTGGGATATAGATGAAAAGGAAGCGAGAGATGTGTGTCACGGGATGTCCATAGTCTCCGCCTACCCCTTTAGGTAACGAACGTGAGTGTTTAGATTGTGTTACGAAGAAGGAACATCTCTAACTGGGCTTAGGACGTCGTTTAGCTTAAATTTTCTACTGGCTAGTGCCGATCGTTTGCCATGTATTTAATATTTTACTAGGTAATGTAGAACGACTCCGGTCTTATTTCTTACTTGTAGTACATAGTGATAATATCCTCCATACCTACTGAATTTTTGATCACGACGGCCAGCTAGCTGCATCTCACTCTTAGTCCTATGGGACAAAAATCCGAAATGACCAGGCAGAGATCAGGTGCAGGACTGCCAACTGCTTTACGTACTTTTCGAGGCACGGGGGTGAAATGCCTCCAAATTCCTGACTCCAGACTGCCATTGAAAATTTCTTGATCAAAAACTCCTTACGACTAATAGAGCATCGAAGCATGTCCCATGTCACATATATCCCATAGCTGGACACAAACCTCTCATATTAGGGGTCATCCATAAATTACGTCACCCAAATTTTATGGTTTTTGAACCCTCCCCCCGTCTTTGTCATAAATGGTCACACTTATCGACGTAATTAAATGAAAACAGCAGTTTCTTAAAATTGTTTTCATTTAAATTAAAAATATTCTTTAATAAAATCAAAAAAGTCAAATATTTTACATAACGGTGAAACAAAAGACCAATTAAAGATCGGTAAACGAATAATAATGTTAATAAAAGATACAAAACTTATTAATAATCTTGTGTCCACAGACTTTTCTACTTTTTGACCACGGAATTTTGCTTTTTAGTATTTTAAATTTTAACTTGTGACGTCACATACCCCCCTCCCCGTCCCTTGTCACACAATTTAACATGTCCATCCGCCCCCAAACGAGTGACGTAATTTATGGATGGCCCCTTAGTAAAGACGGCTTAGAACAAAAAAAATCCACTTAAGAATAAAAAGGAAACAAGACGGTTTTACTTTCACTATTAAGCCTATTTATTATCCTATTAAGTGGATTAAAGAGTATCACAAGTTCATGGTAACAACTAGAGGATAATCGTCTAAATAGTTATATTAAAATCTTCATCTTATATTTTCCATCCTTAAGGTTGAATTTTTTACTTATTTATAAGGGACCATTCCAGACCACCTTTAAAATAAAAGGAGAATCATTAAAAGCGGGTCAGCCATTTCCGAGACATCGGTGAACATTTTTTTACGTCATAATGTGTATTTGGTTATTGCACTATGTTAAAAAAATATCGCGTGATTCAACCGGCTCGTTGGTCTAGGGCTATGATTTTCGCTTAGGGTACGAGAGGTCCCCGGTTAAAATCCCGGACGAGCACAATCTTTTTGATGTTAGACAGTTTAATTGTTCATAGAAATTATAAAAATAATAACAAACTAAAAATAACATCTTCATCATTACTTCATTTACATAATACAAGTTTACAATTTTGTAATTAGTTTATATATTTTGTGACACGAACAACAAATACATAGGTAAAGTGAAAGTAGTACTTATAACGGCATGTTTACTGTTACGTCGGCTAAAGCCTAATTACACTTCAGTACATTTGCGTAATATTTGGTATCATAATATGATATTATGGTTAATAAAAAAGTTTTTGCTAGTAACGTTTACTGTTATAATTTTTTTAATGTGTCCTTATAATTTAGAAAATGTGACAAGCGGCTCGTTGGTCTAGGGGTATGATTTTCGCTTAGGGTGCGAGAGGTCCCGGGTTCAAATCCCGGACGAGCCCAATCTTTTTGTCAACTCAATTTAAGTTATACTATATAGTACACATGCACTATACAAAACATTGGCGCGTTTGTACGTTAATATTCCTGTTTTATATTTCAGCTTCATTAAATTAAAACCAAAAGCACGTTTTTGATAGCAAATTAATTATAAAGTATTAAAGATATTTTTCTGGAATTTTTGATAAGTGCTATTGTTTTAATAATTGAATGCATCTTTTTTCCTTTTTGCATTGGTAACTTTCTTTACAACTTAATGCGTGCGTGTGTGTTGTCGTTTGAAAAGGTGTGATCTGCTTGGTTAAGAAAAAAGTATACGTATCAGTCACAAGCTACAAATTATTTTTGCATAGAATTATTTTTATTTCATTTTATAGTGCTTGCAAAACTATTAGGTTTTAAGGAAACGTTAGCCAGAATAATATGTGAATGCTGCAATAAATTATCATAGATAGAAACGCTTTGAAAAACAAAAGAAACTGTCAAAAATATACAACGTAGTTTCAAATTATGTCACATCGGTTATTTTAACTTTATTTATTAATAAAAATAAAAATATGAGAGCTCAACCTCCTTATGACTTAGATGGCAGATATTTTATAAATGAACTTCTAAGAGACGCAAAATATAACTCTCTATTTTAAATCTGTTGCCCAGGTTTAATCGAACCGTGAATACATAGACAAACAAAACAAAATTTTAAAAACCACGACTTTGGCTTCAGTATCTTTTATATATAGTCCCATGGACATTCTTTGATTTTTTTTCTGGAAAATATTGAAATACAGAGACAACTTCTCAACTGATTTCTAATTTGTGTAGATTTACCTTTTCTAAGCGCATGCAGATTATACCGCATAAGTTATGTGTCACCAGAATGGTGGTGTCGTCTCGATATCGTAACCACGCACACACAGCAAATTTAGACTTATGACATTGGTGCTACTGTTCATTTTTATTCAATATAGCTTCATCCGTATATGGGGTAAAATAAATAAATGCTTATTGAGTATGTTTTTGAAAAATCGAGGTAAGTCAGAAGCTAGACGCTCGCTATAAATTACACAGTGCGCGAGCAGCCCGGGGTCGATCACGCCAGCACAAATTAAATTTTAATTGTAATTGAATGTGAAGGAAAACATCATTAGGAAACTGGCTGAGAAATAAAATATTTGGAGGACATGTCATGAAGTCTGTTAACTCGCATTGTAGCAGCGCAGCGGCTCAATCACTATACTTACTTACTTACTTCCGTTGGCGCTACAACCCTTTGTGGGTCTTGGCCTCCTCCACAATCTTCCTCCAGTTGTCACGCTGCCTGGCTACCTTCTTCCAGCTGGTAAACTTTCCCATATTCCAGAGATCTTCTTCCACACAGTCACTCCAACGCTTTTTAGGCCTGCCTCTCGGTCTCTTTTGTTGCGGCGTCCACTTTGTCATTATTTTTACGGGTGACCCGCCCACCACAGTCGCTGTGACTTACAAAACCTGACGATGTTCTCGTACCCGATATCACTCCCCGGCTCAATCACTATAACCTTCTCATAAATGGGAAGATACACTTTTTTACTATAAGTGCTATTATTACTTTGTATGTATTATGTATAGACAATATATAAAATATGAAGATAAATTACGCCCTAGTATTTCTTCAGATTTTTAAAAGGACTTTACCCCCATTGTCCTTACGTACACTAGGATTTTCTCCTGTATTTACAAACATAAATTGCAGAAGGACAAACATCCAGACTCGGAACAATTATTTTTAGGCCATACAAATACCCGTGCGGGATTCGAACCCGCAGCCCCAGCGCAGCCAGATCCAAGCCAGAACCATTACTAAGCCCCGGAGCAAGATCAAGGATCAATTGCCTAGGGACTGCAACTTTCAATTAAAACAATACCGGATATAACGCACCTTTACATATTTAACATCTGGTTATATACCGATATCGATCATGTAGATAATTAACTGTTCAGAAGATGGTAAAGCGCACGGACTAACAAAAACCTATCCTTTCTAACTTTGAAGACACCCGAATTGTAGTCAAATGGAAGGACATATGGTAGTAAAATAGCAGCTTAATACTGCTGTGTTTCGTATGGTGAGTGTAAAGATCTGGATACACTTTTTTACTGGAAACGAGGCATTAAAGCTTTTTAATGCTGTGTTTTGTACGGTGAGTGTAGAGTTTCAACGAGGCATTCTATCTTAGTCCACAGCGATGTCAACGCATCTACATTTTCTTGTGGAGCGTCCACTTTAATATGGTCAAGGAGTTCGATGGCTGCCTCATGCATCATACCTGTGACAGGTGCTACTATTGAAGAGTGGGTCTATTCGAGAACTTAAAACTTTTCTTTCGAAACTGTAAAAGTAGATTTAGCAGGTTTGAAAAAATCATCAAAATCGGTCGAGCCAATTTTGAGTCAAACTCTTTTTGTTCTGTATTACACTCAATATAGAGTAAGAAATCAATTGATGTCCGTTAGTCTCGCAAAAACTAGAAAATGGCTCGACCAATTTTGATGATTTTTTAATCTGTATTTGTGTGGATTCCTGGATGGCTTAAAAACTCAATTGGACCCGGTAGGTGGCGCTGTTGTTGAGATACAGAAATCACCAGTGCGAAGCCGGGGCGTATCGCTAGTTACAAATATAAACATATGAAATTTCTTTTCTTACGTCAAAGTAATAATAAATATATTTTGTTTTATTTCATTTTATTACATTCTTAATCGTAGATAGGTGTGCGTGTCTAAGGAGCTCAGCATCCATCTACCATCAGATGGACTATGTGCCCGTATGTCCCCCTTATTCTATAAAAAAAGGGAATACAGAAAAGAAAGTTAATAGTGCATTTAATTATATGTGAGAAGTCAGCTTAAATCATAAGGCGCGTATGACAATTCACAAAAGAGTGTTTTGCAAGTCGTTGTCGTGACCACAATTAAGAAAGTAATACTTCGGTGGATTGGAAACATAAAAAAAATCAATAAAGAAATAGAAACGAATGAATATATTTAAGTGTTGCTAAACTAGTAAATTAAGAGTACCTTTTGCCAACGAGTTTGCATGTGTTGTTATGGATATAAAAGAAAAGTCGAGGGTGTCAGGATCATGCCAAATGGAAGTTGTAGTCTCTGCCTACTCTTCTGAGTGACAGGCATGAGAGATTATGTTTAGAATTGTTTTTTAGTCTAAGGAATGTCTTTTTGCACGAACCTGGAGTATGTAGGATTTGAAGTTCGTTGACCTATTAGACTCCAGACGCTGCAAATGTATAAAGATCGGATCCTCTATGCGGCATCGGTTTGGTTCTTCCACGAAACGCAGGACGTCTTCTCCCGAAGTACTTTTGTCCAAACGGGAGATGTAATGCTGTATGGTATCTTCCACAACACACAAAGTTGTACATGCGGTAATTTCATTTACGAGTAAATCGATTCAGCCGTGTCCCAAAAATCGATGAACAAACATTAAGAATCGAATGTAGCTGAAACCTCATCGTCAACAGAGTATTATTATATTCCATGCTGCTCTTTTTTTGAAACAGTTAAAAATTGTAGCAATACATTAACTTGGTTTAATAAAAAAATAAAACTGTTTATAACGGAGCAAACACATAAGATAAGGTACTCATGTAAACTTTAGTTTATGGCTTCAAGTTTTAGTTAAGTTGTGTTTTAAACTGTTACTTGCTAACCAAGTTTCAAAGCGGATATTGAAATTGCACGCTGGACATGGTACAGAAAATTAGGTAGCATTACACGGAGAACTTACAGTGGTGCCCTGTTACGTTGTCATTAGTTAATGAAAGATACTGTTATGTATACTCGTACTGGAGGTAGGATTATTTCTATACTTTAATGCCACGTTGGTCTAGTTATCATAAAGGCAATTTCTGATCATGAGGTTTCAAATCTCACATTAAGTCTCATCTTATAGTATTTTTTAACAAGCCTGAACACTTTCCAACGCTAGATTGAAAAAAAAGATAGAAAAATATTTCGTAAAGAGAGCAATAATCCATGTAAGTAACTCTTATTAGTTTCGTAAGCTTAGTTAGAGTTTTTTTTAGATTATGGGGTTTTTAGATTGAGGATCGAGCACATTGCCCACTTGATGGGAAGTGAAGACTGTGGCCTATATACATCTATATCTATCCGCGATTAAGAATCAAAATGAAGATGCGTTGTCACCCCTGAGGTCTAAGATGGACTGGCCACGTTTCCAGTAAAAACCGTTCCGGGTCTCCGGCACACTCCTACACTCACCATACGAAACACAGCAGCATTGAGGTGCTATTTCACGCTGGTATTCTGTGAGAGCGTGGTTCTAACACGGTTAAGCTGACCCATTCGTGCTACAACTATAATATATCTGCAGTAGGGCTCTACCACGTGTAAAGTGTTACACGTTAGCTACAACCTTTATTTGTCTCACTACTAGGTACAATTCTCTCATTTCTATGAGGGTTATGAAGCAAAAAATTCACCCTGCTTATCCAGTGCGTGTTAACGGACGTCACATATCTTTGATATATTTTTATTCCTTAGAGAAACAAGATTCCTCAAGATGATTTCCTTTAAACCCGAGCTCGTGAATAATCAGCACTTAAAATTGCGTTTAACAAATTTATTTGTGCCAGCGGTACTAAGCTACAACTCGCGCACGAAAGTCTAGCGTTGACTGTTTTTGCGCAACATAGGCCGTATTGCGCATTATTCTGTATGATTGGCTGTGGATATCGTTCGCACGCGCTGATTGGCTCTCCAGTCACATTTCGTCACCCGTGTTAATACGACATTCGCAGCTATCCGTTCCACGTTTCTTTAAGCGCTAGAGTTACGTGCCGCGATTTTTACCCTAGCTCTAACCGTGCAGCTAACATTTAAAATTTGCTTTACTCATAACATGTATTCGTGCGATAAGAAGGTTGGCTAGGATACAATTTCAAAGAAACACTACAAGGTGTGGGTCAACCCGTTCCACGTTTCGTTAAGCGCTAGAGTTACGTGCCGCGATTTTTGCCCTAGCTCTCACTGCGCAATTAATATTTAAAATTTTCCTTACTCATGACACATATTCGTGCGATAAGAAGGTTGGCTAGGATACAATTTCAAAGAAACACTACAAGGTGTTGGTACAACCCTTGTGGTATTTCTTCTTCTATTTCTGTATGACAGTTAGACTTGAACCCAACTAATAATTCGAGTTTCTGCACTGGTTCGACGCATGATGCATTTGCTTGGTGGTAGGTCTTCTTTTGTGGAGTAGGTAGTAGTAGTGCTTGTGCTGTCTTCCGGCCTGAAGGGTATAGAGAGTCAGTATGATTACAGGCTGTGAGGCATCCCATCTTATTCCTCAGGAGTGACAATGCATCTGTAGCCTTCTTTGCCTGGAGTAGGGTGCAAGTGTCCACGCAGTAGCACCGTCAGGTGGGATTGTGGTCAAGGAATGTCTTAATATTTTTGTCTGGTATTGGATTTAAGACGTATAATATATAATTCTAACGAACCACCCCGGTTTCGCCAGGATAGGATCATTTAGTGTCGAGTTATTTTGTTGAAGCTTGAAGATAATCAAACAGTATTTATTTTATCAATATTTTGATTTATCAAAAAAAAAAACTCCAAGTTTTTCGTTGAATAAAAGTATATATACGGATTTTATCACGATGCTTTCAATCGCGATAAAATCCGTAGATATAGTTTCATTTAATGTGTAGTATTCGCGTAAATTTAAGAAATGATCCAAGTTTTTCGAAGAAAACATAATCTAAATATTTGTAAGGTGTCATGACAATTATTATCATTCAACATAGGTTCAACCTTCCGAAGATCTATTTTTCCGAAGATATATATTATATTTACGTATTTACAGACGTATTTTATTGATTTCACCGAATGACAAACACCGAACACCGAACAACAAATTCCACATTTAAGTGAGCGTTAAATGTTTTTAATAATAATGGATTATAAGAGACTACCCAGCGATTATCTATGGTTGTGCCTTTGATATCAAGAGAGAACCCACCGTCGTCTAGTAAACGTCTCTTGTACTGCGGATAACTATCTTCACCAGTTTGAGTTTCCCTTATGAGAGCCCTGGCGTATTGTTGCCTGCATATGTTATCTTTCATACATGGTGAGTTTAAATTTAAAGTTCTACATGGACTATGTATCATATCACAGTGAAGCTTTGGGTCATGGTTGTTGTTCGCGACGGCCTAACAACGCTAAGAAACAAAGTGATAAAGAATATTGTTTTTTGTATTAATAGTGAAATTACCTACAAAACTGGATGAAAACGTGTATTGATATGGTTGTGTAGCATGTTTATAACTCTTAGTATATTTGTATAGAATGTCGTTTTGATAATAAGTGATGTAAACAACTTTTATTGTATTAAGAAAAATCGACCAATCGCAGCGCGTCTTATCGTAGCACTCTCTAGAAGTTTTTAATTAACTGCGTAATAGTTCATACTAAAAATAATGCAAATAATTTTATGTCCTAAAAGAGTTGTAAATAGGACATTGAATTAGCATATGACTTTTAAATTAAGAAAGTGTAGGAATTTTGTATAATTAAACGCATTTGGTAGTTATATAAAAATCAAAGAATTAATGTACCCAAATATTATGAAAATTTGGGACATTTCGTTTAATAAATTTTTACAATGTTAATGTTTTGAGTAACCTTTATGATATACTAATAAAGTACCAGACTACCGTTTTGATGATGTGTAGCACGTTAGTGTAGCAATTAGTTTTGTATAGAAAATATTGTAATTTATGCCATTTGCATAGTGAAAAGTTTATGCAATAAAGACGCAAAACGGAAAATGGCAAGCGGCTCACTGTAAGGTATAGTCAAAGTCTACCTTAGGGGCTCGGGCCCTAGTAGAGTAGTAGTGTGAAGAACTACCAGTGACAAGCAGTAGTATCCGGTAGTAGCTGCTAGTAGCAGTATATAGTGAATGGTGAAAGTATTAGCTAGCTGAAAAAGGTCGTAACTGATATTCGTAGTTACATATAGTGAAAGTGTTAGCTAGCTGAAAAAGGTTGTAACTGATATTCGCAGTTACATATAGTGAAAGTGGTAACTGATATCCGCAGTTACACAAGTGATAAAATCAGCTAGTTTAGTTGATAATAGCTGCTAGTCAGTAGTGTTAGAAAACCAGCTACTACCAATAGATATTTGATACTACCGTACAATTTAAAGAAATCTTTTGAAATATACAGTGACCATCCAATAGTGAACAACCGTAGTTGAACAACCGTGATCAATAAACAATGGTTATAAAATTTCGCGACTAATCAAATAGGCGAACCGCTGGCCACTACCTCGCTATTTGTATTTATAAATCGTGCATTTTAATTTGAACATCAGTCTACAATATCTCAGCGGCACGCACAAATACGGTAGTGAAAGTACCCTCCGGAACCTATAGGTGTAGGACGTGAGCGACTCGCGAATTATCTTCGACAACATTTACTCCGAAGAGTTTCACCCGTCCGGCACACAGTTGTGATCCGGTATTTCAGCACAAATTATTCTGTCGGTTTGATCCGGAGTAATAAGTTTGTGAAGCCGTAAAAGAATATGAATATGTAGAAGATCAATCTTTTGCCATTCTTTGGAGTACATATAGTATCACACTTAACCAAATATTTTGCCCTTTGTCAATAAGTTCATGATCTTTTTCACCTTTAGTCGAAACTGCCTCAAAATCATATCGTGCCTATCAAGAGATCATTGTCCTTGAAGCATTTGCTCTTTTATCTCTTCCCAGCGAAGATGATCAGGCCGGCCGTAATTCCTACCATAGGTCATAGCGTCCTCTGTTCTTTCGTGCATATTCCTAGGTCCCCCCGTAAAAGATGATGGAAGGAAAATTTGTCTTTTCATCATTTTTTACGGGGTTTGTCCTAGTTGTTTGGCTTCTGCGTCTTGTCGTCCAATAGCATCATTTAAATGGATGTACCTATCAACACGTAATTTATCTTGATTATTTTTAATATAATTTAATCTCTCTGTTTCTATCTTGGCGTATTCATTCACCAAATATTGACTAAAAATAGCACGATATCTATACTACATATTTTAAGCTTTATAAATAACAGCTGTGATTTTCTTTTTTATATTATTACTAGCTGGCCAGGCAGACTTCGTTCTGACCTCTCCGATGACCCTTTGTCCTATTAAAAATCCTTAAATTCGTAATAAAAATACTGAAGGTCACTAATCGGGATTAAAACTTCTATTTCTCAAATTTTACTAATTTGCACACACTGTTTTCTGTTGGTAGAGCCATGCTGCGGCTATATTGTGGTTGTAGCACGAATAGGTCGGCTCGACCGGGCAAGGACCACACTCTCATAGGATATCGGCGTAAAATAGCAGGCAGCTCAATGCTGCTTTAATTCGTATGATGAGTGTAGAGTACAGGAGACCCTTTTTACTAAATACGAGGCATTCCATCTTAGTACTCAGGATGAAAACGCATCTGCATTTTGGTTCTTAATCGGGGTTATATGTAGATATCCATGGGCCACAGCATCCACTTACCATCAGGTGTGTTGTGTGCTCGCCTGTCATCCATTTTCTATAAAAAAATGTGCATAATTTAATTGAAATCAGTTCAGTAGTTTAAGAGTTCATTGCGGACAAGCAATGTGACGCGTTTTCGATGACTGATGATGAGCGATCGCCTATGTACTATCTTTACGAATTTTAAGCAAGCAATTACAGTCTAGTTCCCAGTTCTAAGGCTTAATTACTTTTCAGAGAAGATTTTAGGACTAAGAGGAGATCGCCACTCTGTCTCAATGTATATTGGCAGACTTTACACTTCGTTGTATATTTTTACACTGCAGTAGTACAGTCAAGTAATTAAAGTATTGAAAGGACCTGTAGATTGTATGTAACATGTATTCAAAACACTAACGGCCTTACTTCATTAATCCTTGATTATTGATATCTTATATATAGTATTTATTACCTCTTTATATTATGTCTCTTTCTATTGTCATTCAAAAAAAGAGAGAAGGCAAATTAAGCATTTGTTAAATTACCGTCTATTTTTATGAGAAAGGCTTGAATTCTTCAGTGCATTTCCAGGTTAATTTTCGTCAAAGAATGATATCTTTTTATTTCATTAAGGGATCAGGCGGCTCGTTGGTCTAGGGGTATGATTTTCGCTTAGGGTGCGAGAGGTCCCGGGTTCAAATCCCGGACGAGCCCAAAACTTTTCTTCTTTTATGAATATTTTAAGTACACAATAAGGGCTGATCGAATGGGATTCGAGCGGAACTTGACTGTTACGGATAGTAATACACGTTCGTATTTTTAAATTTATAATATTTTATCAGACCAAGAACGAACTGTAAACGGCTTTATAATGAGGATCGGCTCTTATAAAAAATATGAATTTCATCAAAACTAGTTTTAGATGAATCCTTGAAAAAAACGCTTAATTAAAATAAATTGTTTCGCAAACAGATATCAAGTTTTTATTCACGCATTGCCAATGGTTCAAAAGTATTGAATAAAGAAAACATTTGAATTAAAACTAGCCATGGCAGATTTTTTTTAAAGAATAAGGGTGGCAACCGAGCCTATCCTCAATTAAGATACCTTAGTCTATATTCAATTAAGAATCATAAAGCAGATCCGTTTTTACCCCTGAGGACTAAGATGAAATGCCAAATTACCAGTCAAAAGATAATCAGATTCTTTGCACACACCACACAAAGCATTAAGCTCCCGTTTGACGTTAACATTCCGCGAGAGCATAGCCTCCTAATTTTGAATTTTTATTACCTACAAACACGAGGCAACTGAGGTGGTCACCACCCGAATGTCGTAATTAATATGAGCTACCAAATAACTTTTAAGTATAGTATAAGTACCTTATCATATGGTACCGGGTTTGGTACCCGTATTGGGCCGAAATCAATTATTGGATGTTTGGAAAAGAAATGCATTCAATTTAAAAAATTAAAGAATAAAATTTTTCCTTAAAATATTTTACTCCGGGGGCCAATAAGCCAGTTACCTGCTAGGCCTAGAATTTTTCCTAATAGGTTTGTCCTATTAGGAAAAATTCTCGTAGACAACTTCTACCAAACTTCAACAATACGTAAAGCTTTAATATAATACAATGAAATACGAAGATGAACACATTTGGTACTTTATTTTGGTAAGGGTGTCCTGGCATTTCAGTTATTTTTTCAGTTATATTGTTCTTTTATATGTTTCTATTTAATTATAAAGCGTTTTCTTTTCTTTTTTGTTTTGACTCTACCAATAGTTATTGCAAGCGAGATTCGTATTGCAACGTAAAAAAGCGTCGCAGTTTAACGCTTGTACATTTTGCTACCAAGCTGGTCAATATTTTACAGTGCTCAAATTTCGTAAAATGTAACAAACCATACATGATGATGTTCATAGTTCAGTTATTCCAGAGGTAACGCTGTTAATACCTGCTATTCAAATACCATTTAAATAGTAACCCATCGAACAAAGTTTTTAATTGTATGGAATTAGGCTCAGAACTTTCAGTAGCCATAATAAGTCCTACTCTCTTTTAATCACTCTGTCGATTTACCTGTTATTCATACAGAATCACACGTATTTCTATTTTAGCGAGTTGGAAATTACTCTTAAGATGATCACAATCATTAATTATTTCGAGTGTGTAATGCCTAAGACATATTTGTAAATAATACGATATCTATTAGAGATGTGGTATATTTCCTCAAATACTTTATTATAACATTTTGGTAATATGATAACACTTCTAATAAAACTTAAATATGACTCAAATAATTAAACGAAAATTAATTTTATCTATAATTAACAATTAAAATATTGTATATGTATAAGCGACAGTAGCCTAATGGCGGGGCGCGGGCCGCGAACTCAAAAAGGTCATGGGTTCGAATCCACCATTCGACTACCGGCGTGAACCAGTCGTAACACAAGCAATTTAAGCTTACCACGAGTGGTTAAGGGGAATATTAGTAATGTTTATAGCATTATTAATATTCTTTAAAAAATATTGTATATATGAAATTCAAGATTATGTGTACTCGGCTCGTTGGTCTAGGGGTATGATTCTCGCTTTGGTTGCGAGAGGTCCCGGGTTCAAAACCCCGAAGAGCCCAATTTTGTTGCACTAAGGTACGGACAACTTATTTTCTAAAAAAATTGAAATTTCATGTATCATCTAAAGTCTACTGCTAAAAATAGGCCTCCTAAATGCATTGCCGGCAGATTTTGACCATTGTTTCTACGCTTGGCGGGCGGGTTGAAAGACGAAGATATTTTTATGATTATTGAGTTGGTAACAGAAAAGTACAGCTGCCTATCCTCAGCTAGCATGGGTGTTTGACAATTAACATCAGACAAGTCACATGCTCAATTTTTTTGTTAAAAGAAACGTAGTGTTACGAGCTTGAGGTTCGTGACAATAAAAATTGCCGATAAAATTACCTAAATTAACACTTTAATTTACTTTACACAAATTAAAGTTAAAAACACTAATAATTAAACACACTAATTCACTTAATTCCGCTCCGAAGCTTCGCTTGTGTCGCCGAGTTCAACTCTGCCCCGATCGCATCTTGCAGCGCCTATTTATATAAATTAGCAAAATATCCAGAATGTTCAAGTAAACACGCGCAAGGTACCGAGAGTTCGAGTTTTAAACTTCAAGAAGTTTAGTTCTTCGGTTCGAGACTAGATGGCGCTAGTGCCGCCGATTTGAGCGCGTAACAGTAGTGTCAACAAGGGTTTTCTCTTGTATAGTGGACGGGTATATTTTTTTATAGAATAAGGGTGACAAACGAGCACACAGTCCACCTGAAGGTAAGTGGATGCTGTGGCTTATAAAAGAAAAAAATGCGACGAGTAGTTTTGACAGTCCCCTCTTGATGTTAACCTAACACAACCCAAAGAATTTTGAAGAGACCGAAACAGGTAAAAATCTGAGGGTGCATGGTCAGGCTATATGGTGGATGAATTAACACTTCCCATCCAAGCTTTCTCAATTTTTGCTAAGTAGCTAAATATGTGGTCTGGCGTTACCATGATAAAAGACCACTCCTTTTGTGTTTTTTTTAATAGCGTGGGGTGACGAACGAGCACACAGTCCACCATCGTAAGTGGTTGCTGTGGCCCGTAGACATCTACATTTATCCTCGATTAAGAACCAATACGCAGATGCGTTGTCACCCCTGAGTACTAAGATGGAATGCCTAGTTTCCAGTAAAAAAGGGTCTCCGGATCACACAGCAGTTTAAAGCTGCTATTTTACGCTGGTTTTCTGCGAGAGCGTGTTCCCCCCAGACGAGCAGACCTAATCATGCTACAGCTATAATATGGCTGCAGCGTGGTTCTACCACGTTCTTTTTGTACACCCACGAGATGATATGAGGTGGTTGATTCTCTTATGCCACCTCTACACGACTTCACAAGAAGATCATAATAAGATATAAATTATTTGGTTATAGTACTTACATCTGCATATTTTGAATATAAGTTTTATAATAAAAGAACAAATAAGCTATACCTATAATATACACATTTTCTATAGGTAAACAAATAATTGAATTTAAAGAAAGCTTTTGGCCTCTATTACATTCGTACATTCTATGCAGCCAGCATCATGTCTATTTTTACCACCTAGCGAAATGCAAGGTCAAAAAACCATGAAACAATGAACTGAACTTTCAACTGGTAGGGTTTATTAATGCCAATAAATATATAATTCAATTTGGTAGTTTTTGCTATACCCCAAACCGATTTTATTCCGAAGTCGCAGAATTACTTTTCCTATGATACGAGTACTTATTTAGTGTTACTATATTCTAGTAAGACATATTTTATGACCATGTTAACAAAAACTTTATAAACAATAGCAAGAAACATTATTAGATTTTAGATCTTATAAAGAAACATTATTAGATTAGGCTCTACGTGATAGAGACACGCTGCAGCTAAACTATGGTAGTAGCACTAATGAGTCGTCTCGAACAGAGTGGGACAACGCTCTCATAACGTAAAATAACAGCTCAATGCTGATGTGCTTTGTAAGGTGATTGTAAAAAACTGGAGACTCATTTTACTGAAAATAAGGCATTCTATCTTAGTCCTCAGGGCACGCATCTACATTTTTATTCCTCATTGAGAATAAATGTGGATTTCTATGGGCCACAGCGTCCAATTACCATCAGGTAGACTACATATATTCCACTGTTCCAAAAAATAAGTAGGTATCCATTTCCATTAAAATTAGTTCGTACGAAGTACTCAACTTTTGTTCTTTTTAAATTTTATTAGCATAAATCGATATTTTATTATTAGAACATCTACAGCGACGACTTTTGATGTGATACTTGTAAACGACGCCATCCTTTCTTTAATATCGGCTTGTGCATTGTGCTTGAAGAACTTAATATATATTTCTTACAAAAATTGGGCGTAATAGATCAAGCCAAATATTTTAAGACAAACGTTTGGACGCCTAAAAACTAAATTCAAATAATTTTCATTTAAAATAAAACTCAATTCAAATTGATCGTAAAAGTATTGCTTATTGCTTGGGATCCACCTTGTTCCTGTATGATAATAATATTCAATTTCATTGTCTTGTATTTTGTACTCTGTGTGAACATAAATTTAACTAACTTATCAAATTTATCTTTCCAAGTACAACCTCAGGAAATTTTAATACTAAAATAAAACGTTTCGCTTCTCTATTGTTCTTACAATTGGGCTTATTTCTTTAAAATATTTAACGAAAATGTATTGTAATGTTTTGTTCAATTTGAACTCTCGATTCAATTGACAATATTGATAGGTGAAATTCTCGAACGCTTCCACGAGCCACGACAATCTATCAATGTCCAAAATAAAGCTTGTTAATGATTTCCAAAAGCCGCGGAGAATCGTGTCCGAGGAACTTGCATTATTCATGAAACCATCTATTGATAGATAACGTGATTGATTTTCAATACCTGAATATCAAAGCTTTTTTGAAAGATTGTTTTAAACACATTTGTGTTAATAAATGTCCATTTTTGTTGTTCGGGAAGGCAAATATACAATATGTAACGTAATTAACGCACACCCACATACACCCCAATTAGTATATTATGTTATAATCATAATACATACACTGAATTTTAGTTAAACATTTTTATGCACTGATTATTTATCAAATTAGTTATACTAATTCCGGTAGAATGTTGTGGTCACAGTACAAATCTACGAATGCAAAGACTTTAACGTGCTTGAAATAAAGTTCATTTTTCTTTATTTTTATTGAATGACAGAATTAGTAATAATACAAATAAAACTGCACTCTTAAAACTCTTATTGCCTTAAGTTACGGTCCATTTCAGTTTGTTTTGACTGCACATATTTAGTGTGACTGTAATTTACGTAGTTTTAATTATTTTTGGGATAAAAAATTATCTATATTAAAAATGATAGAAATCGATTCAGTAAACGATTCTGAACAAATTACTTACTCAAAGTGCGTTAATTCTGTTACGTGTAAAAATAAGTCGGATTTTGAAATCAAGCTAAAGTCCGGTTGCCCCTCAACATCAGATGGCTTTTCACTCTGACGTTATAGAAACAAGGTTTACATACGTAACTTGAAACCAATAATCAGAATTAATTATTTTTAGCAGTCTAATAACTTTAAGAGAATTACTTTTATATCTTGCCGTTAAGCAGGTATTGTTTGTTTACGCAAATTTTTTAATAACATGAGGAAATTTGATAAAGTTCATATTAACGGTAGAATTTCAATAACAGCACTCAAAATATAATGCATATTTATAAGTGTGAGTAAATATTTATGTACATATTTCACAAATTGGCGTTGTTATATTAAACATTTAAAACTTAAATATTTTATAATATTTTAAATTTATATTAAACTATTTCTACCGCCAATTATAATAGAATGCGAGACTTTTAACATTTCATCAAAATTAAGTGTTCATTTCGTTTCTATATTACATATATTAAATATTTTCTCCAATTACGAAACACAAATTGAACAAAATGGAATATTAAAGCAGTATTGCGAATAAGATGAGGCACGTAATGATATGAACTCGAAATGTCAAAGTAATTTATTCACGACTCCTGATTATCCCTTTTCACATTATATCTATATCATTTTACAAAGAATTATTACATATATTAAAATTTCCTTTGTTGTATGAATTTATTTGACACAACTTATACATGTAGTTTTGTATATAAGATTTTAAATTTTTTAAGTATGTTCTAAGCCATTGTAGCTCAAGGACAAAGTGCTAAAATTCACGATATACAAGCAACCCGAATTCGATCCAAGCCAGCACATGTAAATTCTTGCAAAACCCATCGAAACATCGCAATGGCCTAGTTGCTAAATATTTCATAGCTTTTTCAGAAATGAAAGGAGGCCGGTACCCGACATCGGAAGAGCTATTAACCTTATTTTTAACAATTCTAAAACATTCTAGAAATAAGAACTCAAGTGAAAAAAGGCAGAGCACCTTTAAAGTGGCCTATTATTATAAACTAAATTGTCATTATCACCATTTTAAACATAGCACAATGCTAGTTAATTGCAAGATGCTCATAGCTTAATAGAATGATCGAGAATCAAGAGTAAGTAATTTATAGTAGTCTTCAATTGGCAACACAAAAACTAGCCGTCATTGAAGCTAGTTTCTGTTTGGATTAAATGGGATTAACTATTTACTGTAACCCTTTTTCTTTTTATTCTACGAAAGTTTCACTGATGTTTAGCTAGTTCGTAAAGCAACACGCTTTACGAACTAGCTTTTGTTATGACTGATTGAGATAATCGTCTTTGTATTATTAATAAAATAAATCCTGTCATAAAAATGAAAATGGCAGTGTTGCAAGTAAAGCTCCTTTGTTACACTGAGTCGTATCATTCTAGTCTTTAATGGTAACGAGCCCGGTTAGCTCAGACGATCAGCGCTCACTGTAAATTTCACAGTACGCGAGCAAACCGGATTCGATCCCTGCCGGCCTCAATAAATTGTTAGTTGCAATTTTAAGTGCTGATTTACCTCGTGCTCGGTGGTGAAGGAACACATCGTGAGAAAACCCGCATTTCTGAAAAATAATAAAAATATCAAAGACATGTGAAATTCGCCAACACCATTGGGGCAGCGCGGCGGACACTTCCTTGCCCTAAAACCTTCTCGGAAATAAGGGGAGGCCTGTGCCCAGTAGTGGGACGTATATAAGCTGTAACTTTTAATGGTAACAACGTATTAAAGACCTTCTTTGGTTAATGTTGGTTGTATATTTCTAATGTCTGCAGTAGCTTACCATCAGGTGGACAGTTACATCATTGATAGTTTATAATTGTTAAGAAAATATTAATCTTGGAGATGATAATTCTAATAATTCATCATTATCATCATTATCATTACAGCCATTCATTACAACCATTCATACACAAATGAGTGTATTTGTGAATTATTATTTTTATTACACTATTAACAAAGACCTTCTCCAAGAAATGTCACGAAATACGGTTCAGAGCCAGCTGTATCCATCGACTTTCTACAACCATTATAAGGCCAATAATAACAATAATTTATCCAATATTTTTAACTTACTCTCTCCCTTCAACATTATTTTGAATTAGGGCTGATTATTCAATTCTCGGATAAAATTTATCCATAGAAAAATTGAAAATAAGAATGGTTAGAATAAAATATAGTTAGTTCCAAAGAATATTATAATATATTGTGTCTTCCATAGCATACTGATACTATTCTACTAATACACTGTCGTCGCGCCACAGTGTCACTTTTTTTTAATCAGGTTATAATATACTTGATAGACTAGGGACTTGATCTATTTTTAGTGTTGGATCTATTAAAGTGGCGTAAGTAAAACCATATAATTTAGAGACCATTTGTTTTATCATTTTTAATCTATTCTTTTAATTTTCAAGTTTTTCTAATAAAATATAGCCTAGACCACTTTTCGCATTTTTGGCACTGTACATAAATTTTATTAACTAATTAATTAAATATTATAAATTTATTATTTATTTCCTGGCTGATTGACTTTACTAAAAGATAATTTTTTTCATTACAATAGCAATAGCCTTCATAACAATAGCAGCCGCAGCAGACCCAGTCACGGATACAGTTCTTAATATTATTTATTTCAATAAATATAATTAAATTCAATTATATAGATTAAAACTATTACAGTATTACACTTACAAATATTTGTAGACTTGTTGTTATATAAATAAGGTAATGATGAAAACATCATTTTTATTAATTAATTAATTAATAATTCGTGAAATGTAATTACAATCTGTTCAGCTATTTCGTATATTATCCCGGACAGACACATAGACAGGCAGACAGGCAAACATTTTATAAATGGTTATTTATTTTAACAACGAAAATACATTTTTATGTATAGTGGTAGTAAACACAAATCCTAACCAGTTTCGATATTCATATGGACGTTTTAAATTATTTTAGTTATGTTTTTTTCTTTCTTTATTTATTTATTTAAAAACTTTATTGCACTTAAAATGTACTACAATTGGCGGACTTAATGCCTTTAGGCATTCTCTACCAGTTAACTAAGCAGAGAACTTTAGCAGGTGCCATAAAATTTGTGGATAATTTATACGTGAATGTAAATATAAAAATACATATACCATAAGTGTAAATACAAAAATAAACATACACAACTACAATTAACCTAAGTGTTATACTCAATAACTGATACAATACATACATAATATTTAAATAGTACATAATACATACGTTTAAAGCATTATACGTACGAACATATTATACTAAAACAATTTGAATAATTTATAATGTCAATTCACATATAAGCAGAAACAATTAAATATGAAAGTTAGTTGCTGGAAGAAGAAAGGTAGTGATCAGACACCATCCTCTTAAAGGTAGCAACAGAAGTCGGTTTCCTGATATGAGGGGGTAATTTATTCCATAGCCTTATGGCCTCAGCGGCGAAAGACTGAGACATACATTTGGTACGGCGAGGAAAAACACATAAGGTAGTTCCCTCGGAGGATCACAGGTTACGATCGTGAGAAGAACCCAAATAATTAAACTTGCATTTCAGGTATTGGGGAGTGCATGGATCATATAGGATCGAAAAAAGCGTTCGAAGAATTTTGATACATCTACGCTGATGGATAGGGAGCCATTTAATCTTAGAACGATATATGGATACATGATCGTATTTACGAAGGCCAAAAATAAAACGAATGCAATTATGTAAGAAACGATTCAATTTGCACAGAAGTACCTGACTCACATCAGAGTAACATACATCAGCGTAATCAATGACTGGTAAAATACGCAAACTCGCACCAACATAGCTTAGTTTCGATTGGAAGGAAATTCTTGAAACGATAAAGGCTACGCAGGGTGATTGTCACTCTCCGACTTATTTCAGCCACCTGAGATTGCCAACTTAAATTAGCATCAATCATTAATCCAAGGCCAACTACGTGACTAAGAGGAATAATTATGCTATTGTAAACGATAGGCTCCAGTGAATCAAAATCTAATTTAGCTATACGGCGAGGACTACCGAGAATTATCGCCTGACATTTAATAGGATTGACAGCAATTCCATAATTTCTGCACCAGTCACAAATGGCTTCAAGATCTAGATTTAAAATTTCGATCGCGGAGTTAACCTCTGCTGGATCAATCCGAGCGTACAGCTGTAAATAGTCAGCATACAGATGGTAGGAGCATTTGAAATTTTCAGTTATGAGGTTTATAATAATAGAAAATAATAAAGGAGAAAGAATTCCGCCTTGTGGAACGCCAGTAGTAAGATCAGACCAATCAGAGAAAGACTGTTGGTTGACTTTAACTCTTTGCTGGCGACCACGAAGATAAGTTGATTACCAATCCAAAATTGACGAATAGAAACCCATGTATGTACAGATAGCAAGAAGAATGTCGTGATCGACTGTACAGAAAGCATTGGAGAAGTCAATTAATACGAGAACCGTTAATTTTGATTCCTCCATACCCTCTCGTACATCATCAAGAACTTTAAGGATAGCAGTGGTTGTACAATGCCCAGGACGAAAAACTGATTATAAGGGACTAAGAAGATTATTTTTATAATGTAGCTGGGTAGCTGTTTATGTGCGGCTGATTCTAAAATCTTTGAAAGAAAGGAAAGTATAGAAATTGGTCGAAAATGGTTAACAGAACTGGGATTATTTAACTTGGGAAGTGGAAGGACAAATGTTTTACGTCAATAAGAAGAGAAAACCCCAGAAGAAAAAGAAAAATTGATGATGTGGGTAATGATTGGGAGAATGTTTTCAAGTATGTGGATAATCATATTTCTACTCACATCATCATAGCCAGTTGCTTTAGATTTTATGGAAAAAATAATTTTACGAACATCTTCATCAGTTATTGGAGAAAAAGCAAAGCAGTTTGCGTCGATTTTGGGCAGTGATGAGATAAGAGAAATAGTTCTATGTTTAATGGAATTATGACTTTAGTTGCCGAGGAGAAGTGCTTATTAAGATCATTGAGAGATATTGACCCCGTATCAGGGTAATACTTTTGTCTACCTAACCCAAGGGAAACTTCCAAGTGCCGGCCGGCGAAGAGCTTATAATTTTTATATTTTTATGGATATGTCGGCGTTTTGCAGCTCGAACCATCCGATTGCATCTGTTTCTGGTAGCTTTATATACATTCCAGTTGTCATCACAGCGGTTGTTTTTAAATCTTACAAAAGCCCGATCACGTTTTGCCATTACTTTACGGATGTCACTGTCCATCCACGGTGTTGGGGGGCGCTTGACTTTAACATTGCGAGTCGGGGCTGCTGCATTGTATAACTGAGGGATATTATTAGTCAGTGTCTCTACCATATGATTTACATCTGACGTATAAAAAATATCAGACCAATCTATTGAGGCGGCTTTCCGTTCTCTACAACAACTCCACATCCAGAGTCGCAAAGCTACGCAGGCACAGAACAGGTGCGGTAACTTTTGGTGATTTGACTCTAACCAGAAGCTGGAAACTGCTCATGATTTACATGTTCAGTAGACGAAACGATTATCAAATCTAGACTTGAATCAGCAGTGTTAATATTAGAATGCGTGGGTTCAATCAGGAGAATAGAGAAATTTACTGAATTCATGATCATTCGTGGTTCTCGCGATCTAGAAGAGTTCTACAATAGGTCAGTATTGAAGTCGCCCATAATTATATGAAGTGCGTACTCAGATGCGATATTCATGATAGCGGACTCAAGGTCATGAAAATAGTTAACTGAAGGCGGAGAATATACAACTCCAAGAATAATTTTGTTTCCATTTAAGAGAACTTCCACGAAGAGATACTCAAGAAATCCAGACGCTATAGAAGGTGAAGATGCAACAACTTTATAAGAGATACCACAGCGAAGGTAGATCGCCACTCCACCACCTTGGTTTCCTAGTCTATCATTTCGTAATAGCACAAACCCGGGTATACTAAAAGAAGTCGAGAGTAGAGATGGTTTGAGCCAGGTTTCAGAGATTAAGATAGCATGGATAGTATCGGTAAAAATATGCAGAAGTTAGGAGAAATGATGTGGTAAGCTCTGCGCATTGATGTGACAAACATTGAAATGTTTATGAGAATTTGTAAGTTGTTGAGCAATAAACGTGTTTAGAATAACCGATTCTGTTACCGAGTCTTCAGTGGACTTAAATGATAAATCTGAGTCAGAAATCGAGTAAAAGGAACTATCATCAGACATTGTATTGTAAAACGAATTAATGTAAGTTATGTAAAATAGATATGATATTAAAGAAACATATAAATTATAAATATGTAAATATAAAGGCACGCAGTTAATATAGGCTTTACGTGGTGGTAAACCCACGCTGCAACAATATTATGGTTGTAGTACGAGTACTACTAGCATTTCGATTCTTAATCGAGAATAGATGTATGTTCTCTTTAGTTCTTGTAGTAGTGTGTGTTCTAATTATTACTTGTCATCACTCCGTAAAAAATATACTCTTGAACGTAAACCTCTCCCGTTGTAGGAATAATTCACCTTAATCTTACCAAACGTCTAGCATCTTTAACGCAAGAGTGCCCGTCACTGGTCTAGAAATTTAATATCTGGCGTTAGCAAAATCGTTATAGCGAAATTTCCGTATATTCGGGTGATGGATTTTACACCTATGAGTTTTTGAATAAACACAAAAAAATCCGTCTCAGAAATACTGCCAACCGAGGCCCGCTGCTTATAGACCGGGAGCTGGTGACAGGTGACGTTCCACGATTTTGTCGTGCATGCCTTTTTAAGGCTTGATAACTAACCCTAAAATATCAAAGATTGTCGGGGCTTTAGCCTTCCGCGCGTCCTCTTCATAAAGAAAAGCGCTTTTCTTTGTGTAGCGAATTTTCGTGTTTTTCCGTGATAGTATACTGCATGCCCTTGTAATATACGGAAGTTCAAGCAAATTGAAGCTCTAATAACTGATGGCATGCACTACGCAGCGGCCCAAGATGATCGAAGGGTTCTGAAAACCTAAAAAAAATTAAAGGGCAATTCCCTGTTTTCAAATTGCATGCCGATGTAAAGAATGGAAGTTTTTGTAATAAAAACACTCTGGAAAAATTGGCATGCACCCCTCGTATGACCAACGGTGGAAAATTTCCGGAAAACTCTGTAAGAATTGAACTCCGATTTTCCGTGATTCCAAACTGCATGCCATGGTCATGTCACATTCTTCTTCATAGGCCCTTGAAAATCCACAGCGGGAGTGGCCACCCCCCATAGTAGGGTGGATTTCCGTTAATGGCGATTATGGCGAATCCGTAAGGATAATTTGCCTTAAATACGATAAAGACAAATTATTCCTATGCTTGGCAAGTGAATAGACGACTGCAATGCCAGACGTCTCGCAATTTTAGCATGCCGTCTGGGTATTTTCAGTATGATATAAGAGTTTTAAGATTTTAAGATGTCGTCATCCATTTTAAGCTATAACATTTTTCAGGCGTTTCCCACAGTCGCCTCTTTTGACACCCAAGAGACGAAATGTGATGACGAATTGTCTTGCCACGTGCCACGTACATAGAAACTGTAATAGGGTGGAAGTAACAAACTTATTAATATATCTTATCATTGACAGTAAAAACATTGATATATATTTACTGTCAATAATATATCACAAAACATGATTTAGAGGTTAAATGAATCTGTTTTGTGTTCTGGTTTCTGGATTTATAGTTTAAATATACAAAATATACATGTATAAAAATTATAAGGATGAAGATCATCCATTATTAATACTAATTATAATATGTATGATGAGTAAAAATAATGGATTCAAAAATAGTTTATTATGATTTTTTATAGGATAGGGTGACAAACGAGCACACAGTCCACCTGATGGTAAGTGGTTGCTGCGGTCCATAGACATCCACATCTATCCTAGATTACAGATCAAAATGCAGATGCGTTTTCACCCGTGAGGACTGAGATGGAACGCCTCGTTTCCAGTAAAAAGGGTCTCCGGTTCACTACACTCAGCAACACGAAACACAGCAGCATTAATGATTTCTTATATTTACGCGAACACTACACATTGAAATAATACTCGTTTTTACGGAATTTATCGCGTATATTTAACTTTTTAATACCCGACGTTTCGAGAGCTTTACAGCACCCATGGTCACGGGAAGGACTGAGATGTTTAACGTCCAGATGTCATAGTTAACCGCGGTTACCATAGATTAAAATTTAACTTTTGTTCCGTTCTACACAGTATGAACTTATGGTATCACGAAGCCTTGCAGTTGTGTGCTTGGGTTGGGATTTAATTTTATTTATTATAGGATCCCAAGCAGATGGTAGCACCCAGCCATCTTCTCTATTGAAATTAGGGTGTTTTTTGATTTCAATAGCCTCGCGAATCATCCTTGGAAGGAATCGGTGTTCTTTAGCGAGGATTTGTGGTCTATCAAATCTGATGTAGTGACGGGGGCGATCCTGTACATGTTCACAGACTGCAGACTTCCCGGAGCGTCGATTCTTCACATCAGCTATATGTTCTTTGACGCGGGTTTTAATTGATCTTTTAGTTTGTCCTATGTAGGAGAGACCACATTCACAATCAAGCTTGTACACTCCTGCATCTTGCAGAGGGACGTTACACTTGACTGATGGTAAAAACTGACCAATCTTCTTCGGCGGCTTGAAGTATGTTTTGATGGAAGCGCGCTTCAAGATGTAGCCAATCTTGTCAGTGACTCCTCTAACATATGGCAGTACAGCAGGTACACGCTCGACTGTGGCCGGCTTCACTCGTTCTCTGTGACGTAGGCGCGGGACCCGAAGCTTGTTGTCATGCAAAACTTGCTTGACGTGTTGGAGCTCGGCAGCCAGGTGTTTACTGTCACAGATCCCTCGTGCTCTCTGAAACAAAGATTTACCCACGGTAGCTAACTGTGAAGGATGGTGGTGAGAATCACCGTTTAGCTACATCATCAAATAAATCAGCAGTTATGAGAAGAAAACCCATGAAATATATTTTGAACCTGGCAAAGTTGTCAACACCTACAGGTACTGATATTTTTCAACAAGTCTGCTATATATACTTATAATCATAATACTATCATCATTACAGCACATCACAAATCCACTGCTGAACATAGTATGTGATCTTCTCAAGGGGACTAATATTTTAATACTTCCATCATTGTTTATTTATGAGTATGTCATAATATACATATGGAAAAATGTAAATTTATTATTAAAAAAAGAGAGAAGTTTCCTGTAGAAAGGGTTGAGATGATACCATAGAAGTTCCAAGTAAATTTGGAATGACTTAAGAAGTCCATAAAATTAAATAATAAAATCTCTATAAAATATAATGCAATAATTTAACGTAAGATTTATAAAACTTACGAAGGAAATTTTGTTAAATAACTAATAAAAATTTAGTAAACCTAAAACAAAAAAAAGGAGCTGATGATCTTCAAATGGCTGAACAGATTTTCTTGAATCATAACTTAGAACACTCTTGATCTAGTCACCTTTCAATAAAAAAAGCTAAATAATAGTCCATCTATGCGGCCACTATGATACTTCAGACAGAAGCTCAGATACATATGTTCAATTTATAAGACCACTTAATTTACTCAGTCCCTAGTTAAGGTTCCTTCTGTTTTAAGTTATTATGAAATTAGCTAACCTAACAACATTTTATAGTGACCATACCAATCTTTGATCAACAATACCAACTAGATAACGGGTCACGTACAAAATCATAGCTAAATACTGTCCGCATGAATATAAACTATGAAAAGACTTAAATTAAATAACATTTAGTGTGAAATCAACCTTAAATAATAACAAATAAAGTTCTTTTTCCCGTTATTGCCTTGCGAGCTACACTCTCACGTGCAAGAGCTCATGTCTCATGTGCGCTCTTATTTGCTGAGATGGATTTCTTGCGACGACCCGACATCTAGTTGGTATTGTTGATCGAAGATACCAATGTTAAAAATCTTTTATGTTTTAAATATATAGATTGACTTGGCCATCGCATGAAAACGCAATGTATCTCACAAGTAATACATATTATATTAAATTAGATTGCGTAATGACACAGAAGGACCCTTAAGTAGGGACTGAATAAATTAATAGACTTGGTATTACATGGATCTCACAACTTTTTACGGTAGAAGAACTGAGTTGCGAGACTTGGTTTTTATACAAGTTATGGTTTGATGGCATCTCATTTCTTTTTGTAGACAAGATAGTCCTAGTTCTTTTTCTTTCTGGTACCTTCTACTTCTTGTATACCAACAACGTACCTATCTACACCTATTATACATATAAAAGAACACTGATTCATTCACTGCAAATGTAACTCTGTAATTCTATATATTTATATCGGATTACAAAGTTATTTATGCAGTTGGTGTATCTAGAAAACTGGACCGAAATTTAAAAATTAGTTTTTCCTTGATTTATACACTAAACTCTAATCGTGTTCTAAATTTTAAGCTTATATATCTTCTAGAAGTGCCTTAGAGTTTTGATGATCGGTCAGCCAGTGAGTGACAAAATTAAGAAATTTTGACTAGTTATAATTCTTAAACTACTGGTTCAAATTAAATTAAATTTGAAATATACCATGTTTATACAATGCCTACTTGGTTACTGAAAATTCAGGCTTCTAGTTTTATCCACTACGAAGTTATAGACACAATATGACAAAATATTTCATAGCCTGACATTGTATGGTTGCGACCTTTTTCTTTCTATATTCATATTTTAATATTTTATTTTCATATTTTAATTTCTCAACACGCGTTGCTAAAGGCTTATAACGCTAATATTGCATAATTGTTTAATTTATGATTGTTATTTTTAATTAGTAAGTAATTTATAAGTCATCATTATCATCATTACAGCCCTTCACAAGTCCACTGCTGAACATAGGCCTCCCCCAAGTAATGCCACAAAGCACGGTCCTGAGCCACCTGCATCCATCGACTTCCTGCATATCTTACCAGGTCGTCACTCCATCTAGTGGGGGGTCGCCCTACACTACGCCTACCGGTACGAGGCTGCCACTCGAGAACCTTTCTTCCCCATCGGTTATCGGTTCTTCGAGCTATATGGCCGGCCCATTGCCACTTCAGCTTACTAATCCGTTGGGCTATGTCGGTCACTCTGGTTTTACTGCGGATATCCTCATTTTTGATTCTATCACGCAGAGAAACTCCGAGCATAGCCCTCTCCATAGCTCGCTGAGCGACCTTGAGCGTCCTCATACGACCAGCAGTGAAGGACCACGTCTCAGATCCGTAAGTCATCACTGGCAACACGCACTGGTTGTACAATCTAAAAATTTATAAATGATAACTATTAATTCGTTTGTTATAATTGGATGAATATTTTTAATATTTTTTGCATGTAAAATTAAACCTTGTGTGCGTGTTGGATTTTCTGTAAGCCACAAGAGTTTTTGAATTAAATAAATAATAAATATAGGGGGAAGAAATTGGCCTGAATCACTTCGAGAAAAGTATGGTATGGCCGTGCTGCTTTTTTGCTCGAGTTGGCGGCACTTGGCACTGCCGTGCCCCCAGATAATTAACATTCCAACAGACAGATCCAAATACAATTTGCAATCCCCGCAGCATTTTCCTCAAAAAGTATGTAATATTAAATATTTAAGAAAAGGCCATATTTGTATGCGCATTTAATTTTCCTTTTCATCATATCCAGTATAATTGTGTCAATTCCAGTAAATTACAGTTAAATACTTTTTTTTATTTAGCAGTTTAATAATTATTCAGACTGCGACAGTGCACTTGCAGCGCATTGTCTGGCAGGGTCGCCGTGTAATGTTGGTAAACATGGTAACGAGAGGAGACATACTCTAAACTTAACACTACATTGTCGTGGGATCTACACTTCAATCCACTGAGAAACACCCATTTCTCCTAACCTACAGTGATATATTTAGTTTGGTTATTTCTTTAAATCTTTCCTTTTCTTCTTTTGATATTTATTTATGAATTTCATTTCAGGTCATTACTCTGAACGTTCGGTACATCGATAATACACAAAAATGGAAGGAAATACTTCTCACAAAGAAAATCTTGGTTAGTCTGACTTATGATGCCATTTTTTAACAGTTTCAATTTATTGAACATAAGATATAAACTTTTTTTATAATGCAAAAATTTTGAATTACTCTGTATATTTAATGTGTTTCTATGATTGTAATTATAATTCTATGTTTTTAATGAAGTTCTTATAACTTATATGTGGTGGAGCCACGCCGCAAGAGCCGTGGTAGCTCAGTGGTTAACGCTCGCTGTAAATATAACAGAACGCGAGTAACCCGAGTTCGATCCCCGCCGGCACCAATGAAATTGTTAATTGCAATTTTAAGTGCTGATTTACCACATCCTCGGCGGTGAAGGAAAACATCGTGGGAAACCTGCATGTCTGAGGAATAAGAAAAAAAAATATTTTCGAAGACATGTGAAGTTCGTCAACACGCATTTGGGCAGCGCGGCGGACACTTCCTTGCCCTAAAACCCTCTCAGAAATGAGGGCAGGCCTGAGCCCAGCAGTGGGACGTATATAGGCTGTAACTTTACCACTTTTACTTTAGAGCCACGCTGCTTAGTGTGGGTGAGTTTTGTATGGTGTTACTGGAAAGGAGGTATTCTATCGTAGTCTTCAGGGGTGACAACGCATCTGCATTTTAATTTTTAATTGAATTTAAATGTAGATATCTATAGGTACAGCATCAAATTACCATCAGTTTGATTGTGTGCTCATTTGTCACAAACGCCTGTGAAAAATCATGGTTAAAAGTATTACACTAATATAAAATAGCAAAGGAATAATTATAGAAGTGAAGCATGTTGCTGAAAGAAAATTAACTAATGTTTCAGATCCAGTTACTCCAATGCAAGATCCTGTGATATCAACTAATCCTGTAGTTGTAAAGAAAAGGGCTGAAATGTTTTTAGGTATGATTTATTTTGATTGAGAGATGATAACTATTTATATTTAATATTTGATAATATGATATATATTTCATATTTGTTCTGACATAGACAATATTTATATGTATCATTCATTGACACATGTTGCTTCTTCCCCGGATCTCTGTGCTGATCAGACGTGATACACTTAGTTCTTTTATCAAATAATTAAAAATTTTCGAAATTGTGAAGTGTTAAATTGTACGAAATAATAGGAGAGCATAAACTATAAGAAGACTGTGTTGTCGCTCAGTGTTAATAGTGAGTGAATCTTACACGCATTCACTTGCACTCTGAAAGTTTAATTTGCCCACTGCATACATACGCAGCTGCATACTTGTGTAACGACTACGTGCCTTGCAATGCAATGCGTGTGCATTGCTTCAAATTTTTCTGCTTGTCTAGTTATTGCAGTTTGCTCACGCCCGGCTACTATGTCGCTTAAATGTACACCGCCTACTACGCCGACCGCAATGTTGCATGGTAAATCAGACTAATATTGCCAAATGTATTCTTAAAGAATAAAATAGATAAGTCCGTCAAGGCATACAACAAATAATATACGAGCTGCAAGTTGAATACCTCAAACTTAAAACTTGATGGTCCACCCAAACTGATTTTCGTGTCTGAGAGTTTGACAATTAAGCCGAAGAAACTCTTCTTTTTGACCAGGGAATTTGAACCTTTAAATATTGCTGGACATCAAGGGCTAAAATATAACTTCGGAGGGCGGATGGAGCTCCACTTGTAAAGGTTAATAGCGAGAGCGACCTAGATAACATTAGCAACAAATGACTATTTATTAATTTGTATTATTTATTTTCATAAATGCATGTTTTATTGTTCTCTATGTTTTATAAGCTTTTGTTGTTTAATCTTAATTATTTTAGCTTTAATTCATATGCGTATATCACTGATACCTATTGATATAATTTCGCTGACAACTCAACACATAAAATTACAATAAAGACATTAATTAATTCGCAACCATCCGCTTAAAAATACAATGATGTGTCTTATCTGGATTGAAGAGCACCTCCCGCCCTCCCTCAATTACATGAACTAATCCCGTCACCACTGATCCCAGCACCACTACTCCCAACACCACTATTCCGGGAAAGACACACCATCGACAATACAACACGTGTTTCGCCTCTACACGAGGCATCTTCAGGTGATGTAGATTCTACGGCGGCTAACCGTTAAGAGTAAGGTAAGACACATCATTGTATTTTTAAGCGGATGGTTGCGAATTAATGTCTTTATTGTATTGGATTTCCGCAAAGTAACGCCTGATTCTATAAATTAATATAAAATTACATCATAAATTACTTACACTTAGTAATCTAGTACATAAATTTCACACTTACACTTTAGATTCAAGAATTATAAATATTAAATACTCCAGTAATATGTTACAATTAAATCAAAATATACGTCCGAGAAGAAATTGATGCATCCTCTTATGAGCCAACCTTTCACGATGGAAACTGCCTTATAATATAAATCTCGCCAGTATATACAATCATATGCTCATACCGTCCGCCTAATTTTCTTTAAAAGTTTTCTAGCAAATATTTAGAATCTATTGACCACTAATAAATACTTAATGATGTTTGTGGGGTGTTGCAATAATTGTTTCCTTTTTTCCTTTTTTAAACAAAACTGGTTGATAATTTTTTTTAATTTTTAATTTTAAGGAGGAGCATTGGCAGACAAGAAAAAGACAACAGGTATCCTTCGAAAAGAGTACGAAGATGCTGATCTGCTGCTTTTATGGATAATATTTTCGACTCAGTTAATGGCAGTTTTTAAAAGAAAAGATGCCAAAACTCGACTTGGACCTGCAACAGCTCACTCCATACATCACAAAACATGTATGGATGCCAAAAAAGTTTTTGCGTCTATGATGTTTATCTTCCACTAGTAGAATTTATTCCAACTGTAAACAATTGGGTGTGGACACTAGAAGGGATGGAAGTTTTATTAAAAAAAATTGAAATTGATTTTGGCATTACATCAGTTTGGTTGCGTCATCTAAATCAGGACCCACTGGAAAATTTCTTTGGATCGGTTAAACGCCATGGATGCCGTAATATTAATCCAACTTGTGACCAATATGAGTCAGCTTTTGCCACCCTTTTGATTAATAATTTAAGTAGTGTCCACGCTCATGGTAAAAACTGCGAGCTAGATTATTGTAATGCTGTGCACACTCATTGTTAATGAAAACTTAGAGGCATCGTCAACCTGCACATTTGATTTCACAAAAATTTTAGAAATAAACCTCACGCCAATTATAATGAAACTAAATATAAACATTGTGTTAACTGTAAATATGCAATATTGTTACTTTAGACTGACTCAACTCAACTCAACTCTGAATCAAGGAGTGCGCTTCAACACCTTGCTCGGTGGACTTCGGTTTTTCGAGGCTTACCAGTAGCATATGCGATTTTAAAGCTTCTAGTTAGTTACAGGCTGACTCCAGAATATATATTTACAATGGATACCTTCGCACATTGGCTTAGAGACTAATGAAAAAGCTTATTCTAGCCAAACAAGCTATTTCGGCTATTATTAATATTACCCCTTAATTTCAAAATTATACACCTTTATTAAAAAAATATTGTTATGACCTTTGGAAGAAATATTTTGACGAAAGTGCAAAAGAAAAGGGTATATGGTACCGTACGATCCAGCCGTACCCAATGCGCTCAACCTGGATAGATAACGGAATATTGTGTAGACCCGATACTGTAATAGCATTAAGACTCAGATCTGGGCACTGTTCAACTTGCAATGTTATCGATGATGCTTATCACATTTTGATAGAATGTGTCCAGAACTCCATAGAAAGAAAAAATTTTATTTTACATTTGTCATTGATTAGCAGTATTATAGTCAACCAAATCTAAGAAATACCTTTTGACGTTTCACATTAATCATTTCGCAATAACTTTGCTCAAGCGTACTCACGACATTTGAAATAACCTTTTCCGTAAATCCGAAGAATTATAAAGTTATGTATATTTCTTTACCTCGTGTATAGTTTTTATCACTAATTTAAATTCGCATCTTTCAAACAAAGCAAGATACTAAAAAAATATCCAGTATCACCTTTTTTTACTTGACGTCGTTTCAATGATATGTCGCTATGTACCTTACCGTAGTGTTTGTATCATTAAAATTCATTGTTATGTGAATAATCGGCAAAAATATTCAGATAATCGGTAAAAATATTCAAATAATGGAATCGTTATTTTTGTAATGTATGATTTGTTCAACTTAATTTTATTTTAAAATTCATCAATCATGAACAAAACAAGTTTTTTTTTTAAATTTGTGTAAGCAAAAAAAATCACATACAAGGCCGTGCTGAAAAAACTACTACGTAATTTCAATCTTCCGCCATTTCGGGAGCTTACTACGCGTAATTTTGTGTTTGTCTTCTTATTTTGTTGCTTTAACTTTTTGGAATATTTCTTATATATTCGTTGAAGCATGTGCCCATATCACAAACGATGATTGGACAAAAGTGGTATAAAAAAACAAAAAAAATTTGATTATGGATGACTTTAAAAGAGACATTAATTTTGACTGCATTATCGAAAATCAAATAATAATCTAAACAACGACAGCTCAACTAATTGTACTGATAGTGATTGAATAAATTTATTTTTAATCTAGTTTCAATCTTAAATTTTTATAAATGTGCCTCTAGAAATAAGCAGTAACAACAAATAAGAAGAAACTGATCAATCTTGTGTTTTAAATTATGCGTCTTTTATTTATTCTGGTATTATTCAAACCAAACTGTAAATGATTACCAACTCTAAATATTAATAAGTTTATTTGTTAGTATTTATCCTATTTAAGAATTTTGTTGTACCAGGGCGTCATAATCGCTTCAGTGACAAAGCCCTTTTTCTAAGAATAAAAAAAAACTGTAAATATGACCTATTTTCTGAAGATGAAATATATAAAATACAGAGAATATGCAGGTGGCTTTGTATTCCTTGCAATGATTTGATTTAATCAATTTCAGATATGCGGGATATAATCAATCATATTTCAAAGGACAATTTTGAAAATGATCAGTTAAAAGAAATTATGAAAACAAGCATATTATATACTTTAATTGATTTTGATTTTATGAAATGTAATGTGCATAAAAATAAATTAGTTGATTATTTGATAAATATTGTGATGCGTTGTCGGATTTTTAATAGTTTTAAAAATATTAATAGAATATTAGCTGGGAGAAAAGATGTTCTGGTAGATGATGATGAGAACTATTTCCAAATTAAAGCCCAAAGGTTAAGAAGTAAACTTTTTAAAAGAAAGAAATGATTACTCTTGTTGCTACCAAAATTAGTTAATAATATTAATTACTGTTACAAATTTTATATATTCATGCATTCTAAACTGATTTATCAATGATATGTAATAATAAATACGCTTAAATTGAACCACCAAATTATAAAAGTAAGATTAATGAGTCTTATTTTTTTTTTATACAAATGTATTTTTATAATTAGCAGATATGTCGTTATTAAATAGGTTAGATATACTCTATGAGTCTATAGAATGCATTATTACAATATTCATCAAATAATTTATTTTTGAACACAGTCTATTGCTAAAGATTCGTGATACCATAGAATACTATAATACACAATAGAATGTCTGTCAACTTTATTTTGTACGAGGAAGGGCGTCGACAAACCCGATTCGCTGTGTTGACAGAGTGAATCTCATTAAAAAAAAATCGTTTAAACACTTACATATTTATTTGTAAATAGGGTGCAATTTGGCATTTTCTAAATAATTTGCATGCAAAATTTGGAGACCATTGTAAACGTCAAAACACATATCGTGTTGACATTTATACGTGTGAATTGACGTATTAGTGACATTTTAGTGGCTACGCGGGCTCCGCCCACTTCCCCGTTCTAATATGTATGTATTATGGTATTCTATGCGTGATACTTGTCACCGAATACGAATATTCGGCCGAAAGATCGGTAAAACTTTTACCGAACCGAATATTTGGCCGAACATTATTCAACGGGATCACCTCTGTAACTAACCAATTTATATCGAAACTTGTTACCATAAAGCGCGCGAGATTATATAGAAAAACTGACGACCAAATTAAAGTGAAATGTACTAATGTAATTTAATGTTTTCTTTGTTTGATTCCAAAAAAATTTTATCAAGCTTTCTATTTGCTATAATTGGAAATAAATCTAAAGTACCTCGAAAACATAACATTTCAAGTAGATTTAACCCATAAATAAAATATACTTTCAACAGTAAAATTATGAAAGACATGACATTACTCAATTCGTACAATTCAAGTGGACATTTTCAGTACCACTTAAACGAATATTCGGTGATTTAGCCGCATATTCGGCCGAGTACGAATATTCGGTAAAGCTGCCGAATACCGAATATAAAACGAATATTCGGCCCATCTCTCATTATATATATATCTTCGTCTCAATTTAATGGAGCAATAATGTAGAATTGCTTACTTAATTAGCAATTGGTTTCAAATTTATTTCAATTCCAAACGATCTCAATTGTATTCTTGACGCATTTTAAATACATATTATAATATAAGAAGTTGAGTGCAGATTTACTGTATTAAATTTTTTAAATTTAGTTCTTATCTTTGTTTTCAGGCTGTTCATTAATTTCTATATTTAAGTTGAATAAATGTACTGATATTTATTATTGTCATAACTATTATTGTATTTGTGTGCTGTTTTTTAATAAATCCTGTAAATATAATGTTAGTTTTATTTATTTTGATTTTAATTATTAATATCTGTGATGAGAACAAGTATATATACGTAGGTGCTATATATATATATATATATATATATATATATATATATATATATATATATATATATACATATACGGCATGTGTGTATATATATGCTTATATTTATAGATATTACAATAAAGTTGCTAACTCTGGATACTAGAGGCGCTAGTTATGCATTGCCATTTTATAGGTCGAAGATTGGTCTCTATTTCAGTTTATACTAAGGTACTCTGTGGCGCGAACTGTTCTGCGCATGCACATGCGGAGGACGAGGCCCGGCTCACTCACTGTCATCACTTTGCCGGCACGCATGCGTTTGTTTACGTAATTATCTAGTTTTTCTTGAATTTAAGGGATTTTTGTGATTAACTAGTTATTTTAGTGTAACATTTAATGTAATTTGGCATTGAACTATGTCGACAAAGTCAAAAACAGTGTACAGTGAATACGGAAATTCATTAGAAGTTTGGAAATATTGCTTAAGAGGCAATGATGGACTTAGTGCAAAGTGCAAGGTGTGTGGGAAGGTTTTGAAAGCTAAAAATCCTTTTTCAAAAGGCTTGAAATCTATACATAACATTGATTCGAAAAAAAGGTTGAGGATGTTCAGATTGAGGAAAATGTAGAAACTTCAATGAGGACTCCGGTTGCCGGGCCATCGGCGCCAGAGCCAGCAGCTTCCGGACCAGCTTATTCTTCAGATAGTACTCTTCAGCAATCAAAATCATCAACTGTACCTAAAAAGCGAAAAATTACGGACCATTTCCACAACAAAGATACTTCGAAGGAAATTATGATTTCAAGAATGGTGGCTAAAGACGGTTTACCTTTTCGTGTATTTTGCACCTCAAAAGACCTGAGAGACCTTTTTATTTCTAAGGGACACAAATTACCGTCATCTCCTAATTCAATTAAACTTATTGTAATTAATTACGGAATGAACTTAAAAATAAAACTTAAACAAGAACTTTTTCAGCTAAAGGAAGATAACTACAGATTTACGTTAACCTACGATGAGTGGACTTCCTCTATAAAAAGACGTTACATGAACGTGAATGTCCACACATGCAAAGAAAATGAAGCCATATTTTGGAATTCAGGCTTGATCAGAATATACGGCAGTATGCCTGCTGAAACTGCAGTGGATCTTTTGAAGAACAGACTTCCAGAATTTGAATTATCTCTTGACGATGATGTAGTCAACATTACAACAGATGGGGCTAAGGTAATGATAAAATTAGGATGTTTGATTAATCCTGTACATCAGCTCTGCTATGCCCACGGCATTCAGTTGTCTATTATGGACGTTCTGTACAAAAAACAAGATTTATCTTTTTCTGAGGACAATGACATTGATGAGATATTTGACATATCAGGAGAAGAAACCGAAATAAACTCCGATGACGAATATGACGTTTTTTACTCTTTTTTCCAACAAGAGAGGTAGATCTGGATACAGAGTACGCGAGTATCATAGAAAAGGTCAGAAAACTGGTCAGGCTTTTTAAGAAATCGCCAACATAAAACGATCTCCTCAATGTTTACATTAACCAAGAATTTGGCAAAAACTTTCAGCTACAATTAGATTGCAAAACACGCTGGTCAAGCCTTGCTGATATGATATCGACATTTAATAAATTTAAACTGTGTGTCGGCAAAGCATTGATCGATTTAGGTTTTGACACTAATTCGGATTACTCTTTGAGTGCAGAAGAGAATACAGTTTTGACAAACTTAGACAGAGTATTTCAGCCTGTCAAACTCGCTGTGGAGGTCTTATGCCGTCGAGATTCTGACCTGGTTACTGCCGAAACGACTTTACGATTTATGATACGCAAACTTGAAGAACTGACGACAACATTGGCAAGAAAACTAGCGGAGTCATTGAGAAACTGCATAGCTGAGGGCCGAACTTGCTTGACTTCAGTATTGATATATTTGAGAGATTATGTCAAATATGAGGAAGATTTGGAAGAGTATGCGCGAGACGAAACGTTCAAAATATCACAGAAAGTCAGTATCAGAAAAGAAATTAAAAAACTTATAGAGAGATTGCACTGCAAGACGCAATACTACTATCATACACAAGAAAGCTCATCTGTTACAGAGCCACTTCCTTCAACATCAGCAGCTGCTTGTAATGATGTTGTACTTGGCGAAAGCGAAGACGCTAATCATGATGTGTCCATTTCTGTTCCGTCCATGCCTGGAAAAAGTATTTCCCTTCAAGAGGAGCTACAAGAATCGTTGACATTGACAGCATTGAAAAAACCCAATCGTTCAACAAATTCTGCAAATTCACTGGAGATACTCATTAAAAAAGAGATGAATTTGTATGAAGCTGGAGGGGTTAAAGGTGAACTCCTTCAGTTTGTACACAACTGTTTGTCGACTGTGGTTCCGACTAGTGTAGAGGCACAAAGAGCATTTTCGGCCGCGGGGTACTTAGCCTGTAAAATCAGGAGTCGTCTATCAGATGAAACCCTTGATATGCTGTGTTTTTTCACAGGCCACTTTCAAAAGTAACTTATCCTTTTAACAACACTGTTATAAAAAGGATAAGTTACTTTTGAAAGTAGCACCTTAAAAATTACAAATGCTGCAGAAGGCTGAATAAGTGTTACATTAGTGTTTCGAAGTGTTTTTTTTGTTTTATTTTAAGTTTTTTGTTCATAATACTGCAGAAGGCTGATTTAGTGTTATATTTCGAAGTTTTTTTTTTATTTTTATTGTAAGTTTTTTTTAAAATACATAACTTAAAAAGTTTTACTTTTGTAGCTAATTATTTGAAAGTAGTATTTTTCTACAAACAAAAAAACTAAAATTACTATAAAAAATTTGGGCTCGTCCGGGATTTGAACCCGAGACCACACGCACCCTAAGCGAAAATCGTACAACGAGCCGGTTATTAAAACTGCTATATTTTTAAAATGTAGTGTTTTGACACTAATCAAAAATATAACAACAAGTTTTATATTAATTACATTAAAGTTTAGTTTTTCAGTATAAAATTCATTGTTTGTATACACTGCCAATGTCAAACACATAGGCTATAATAGGCTATAATCAAACAGTGACTGTTTGATCATAGCTTATTATACATAGACATAGACAGAGTAGAGATTATTGCCTTTAGAGTAAAAACAAACATAATTATGTTTGCTTTTGATGTTACAGCATGTTAAGATGTTGTCAACTAATAATTACCGATATGATAAAATTCAATAACCTATAGAGTATATGACTATATATGAAAACTTTTATTTCATATTTTGTGTGTATAATAAATACCTTTGTTTCATATATTAATGTTTAGTTAAAAGAGAAATACAACTTGCTTAACATACAAACTCAAGAATTTACGGCTTCACTTATAATTATTGATTATTGCTTACTTAAATAATGTATCTATTCGATCTAGATTCCTGTGGCTCTCTCACTCTCTCTCTCTCTCTGTTGCCAACATTGTGATTTTCATAAATGGTTTAGTAATAGCATAAATGAGTTAAAGTTTTTGCTTTCGACCACTTTGCGTCAACTACTTAAATATTAATTGTCACTTCCGTACTACGTAATTTACGCATTTTAAAATGATTTTAAGTTAGATAAGCGCACCACGTATACTCCGGTATGCGTTAAAGCGAGTTCTAGTCGAAATTGCGGAAAGAGTCATGAAGGCTCCAAATCAACTGTAAAAATAATGGCCAGAAATCGATTACTTAGTAACACAGCGGATTTTACTGAAAAAAAATGTATTTTAAAAGTACTTCCTAACATTATTTTCATTTTCTGCCCCTCTCATCATCTGTCTTTCTATAGAATAATTTTCAATGCGAGTAAGTTTAAGTATAAACGTACTTTAAGGTATTTCAGGTATTTCAGTAAACACAATTATTTTAAATTATTTAAAAACGAAATTTATATAGTTTTGTTAATTTTATTATTAATTAAATAAATAAACAAGGCATATTTGAGTACGGTACCTTTTATTTTGCAAAATCTCTATTATAGTCAACTTTAAACTTATAAAGAACACATTTAATGATTTATTTACGTGAAGTTTCGTGCGAAAATGAACAGAGTATAGTCATAATGAAATCTAACGCTAATCCGTACAATCGAACATTATATTATAATTTTCTTAGCTCGATCCAAACCTTTACGAGGTCAGACGTTTGCCTAATAACGTACAAAAAAATCTTTCTGTATAGAGACGTTACAGCTAAAAAGTAATTACTTGTTATTTTGCTAGATATAACTAACAAGCACACAAAGAAACATTATTCATTAACTTAATATTTATTTAACCCGTCAAGCGCCATAAAAATCCCATGCAGTCAAATACCGAGTGGTCGCAATCGACCGCACCCATCCACAGCACTTAAAACCATTAAAACTTATATTATTTAGAGACTACTCTTAAATCAAGAAGTTTAGCATTGTAAAATCTCAGGTTTTACTTTATTACAAAAAGGTTTTATTGTATTTTGATAACAAATAACAAACATACCAAGCGAATGTCGGCAGCGTGAAAATCACAATTATTTCAATATATATTACTCGAAAAAAGATAAATTATATTCACACAAAATTTTTCATAACAATTTTATAATAAAACACTAATAAAACACTAGAAAAATCCAAAAATCAACTCCATAACATTCACGCGAAAATGGCGTACGAAATGAACGTAGATTATAAATAAATATTCATAGGATAACAGTTTTTTTATTGCACTAGAGGATAGAGTATTTTATATCGATTATATAATATCAAACTTCTTCATAGAAAAGTAGTCTCTATATACATATGTTTTTATGGGTAAAAGTGCTGTGGACTAAAACGTGCGAGTAAAACTAACTAACTGCGACTAAAGGGTGCGACCTCATGAGACCGCCTGGGGTTTTGACGGAATATGGCCGCGGTCTCATGAGACCGCTAGGGGTTGAGAGGTTAAATTTTGTTTATTATTATCTGTCTAGGAATAACGATTTGTTTTCAAACGTGTATAAAACTACAGATAACACTATGAGAATAGTTATAGCTTTGTCAAACGAAATAAAGACAATTTTACAATCGCTCTCTTTAATAACCTAATATATCGTTTTGTACATAAAATACACGTCTAATATAAATTTGTATCCATTCATGTCGAAACAGACAGATAAGGAGTGAAAGGGACTTGCTGCTTTTTCTTGCACTCGCATCGTTCTGATATTTTAAATGTGTACATGGTCTCGTCAGTTCAAACGATCATCGTCCATTCAATGAACACTCGTTTTAGTCAACCTTTATAACATCATAATATAAATATTTTAGTATTACAGATAATATCGTAATGAATGGCTTCTGTTAAGCTCAAGAGATTATTTGCATGCTATTAGAACATGAAGTATTTCATTTTTTTTCCGAGATAATCTCAGAAATTTTAGGCTGAAGAGAATGCGAAGAAACTTTACCAACAGATGCAAAACAATGCCAGGAGTAATCTATGTCTAGGCTATTTTTATATTAAATAATTTTATTAAATTGGTTTTGGTTATTATTCCATGAACCATACATGTTTAGAAAAGTGTTTTTAGTTTGTTAGTTGTTTAGTTTTTGTTTTCAAGTACTTAGAGGTATGGTGGGGAACTGCAATTGTATTTTTTTTTCAAAAATGTGAAATTGAATTATACACAAAGATTCTTATACGTATTTTGGAAACAGTGCTCCATTTTTTAAACATACCACATTATCGATTATCTTAACAAAATAACTCTCCAATTTACTTCACAAAACTTATCCCTAAAGTCGGGAATATGTGCAGTTTGAAATTAAATATCATAATAATCATTTCCGTATTTGAATAACCACATTTTTTCTTACAAAAGACCACCACGTAAGCTTAAAAAGCTTGTGTTAGGAGTAGTTCACCGCAGTAATTGAATGGCGGATTCGAACCAATAATTTTTAAGTTTTCGGTCCTTACTTTATGTTTAGGTTACTGTAGTTTAATATTATAATTGTAGCAAATTTTTATTATATCCGTGAAATAGTCTCAGAAAATAACTGTTGAATACGTAAACATACAAACCTAAAATGCTCCATTTTGAAAATTTTGGTATGAAACACATTATTGTTAGTAAAGCGAGATCACGCGAGTAGGCCGCGGAAAACAATTAGTAAGGCCACAGGCGGACCGGAGGGGATTAGACATACGCAGGCATTTCCCTCTATCAAAGTTAAATTCCACGAGTTCTTATGCGCACAATAAAACTAGTTGCAGCCGCACAGTTCACTAGTATTGAGGTATTACTACCACGTATAGAGAAGACAACGCCTTACATGATTTTACGCCACGCTTTGCGGTACACTGTACCGTAACTGTTTAGTGTGTGTCCAACGCCTGCACAGACGAGTCGTGTTCGCTTCGCATAAATAACAACTTCAAAATGCCTGGTTGTGTTCTTAAAGACCGCAGTAAACACTCCAGAACATCAAAAAATGTGATGGCTCAACATTTCATCGGTAAGTAGACATTAAAACTCTCAATACTCACAAGAATCGGGCAAAATGTAAAATCTATGGGAGCGACTTGTTGTACACTATGCGTAAGCGGCATGAAATTCGTCGCGAGAAAACTAATCCCTAATGCAAACTAGCGCTGCATGTTCTAATAGTTTGGTTAGACGACGTTACTATTATTTTGGCGCTGCAGCGAACTTTAGTTCCACTCTTACCAAAATGAAGCAAACTTTTGGTTCGGGGTGTCCGTTCTATACGCAAGTAATATAGTTCGAAGCTCACTAGACTAAACCCAGTTGCGCGGCATTACTATTATTCACCTTTTTAACTTAAAAATTACAATCGTAACAGTCATATTATTTCAAATATACTTCTCAAAAACAGCCGCTGAAGTGGCTATAGAGTTGTTAAAGATCTTTTTAGAAGTGGGTTGTCCAGCCATACTTCAAAGTGACAATGGCCGTGAATTCACAGCTACAATTATAAAAGAGTTGACATCGATGTAGCCAACTTGCAAAATTGTAAATGGCAGACCCAGACATCCAGCCAGTTAAGGCTTTGTTGGGTGCCCAAATCAAGACGTAGACGCTATGCTCCGTGCTTGGTTGATTAATAATAACTGCAAAAAATGGTTCATAGGATGTTACTTTGTCCAATTCCAAAAAAAATTCTTCCTTTCATAGAACTATTCAAAGGACACCATATGAAGCTTTGTTTGGCACAGAGCCTAAAATAGGACTGACAACACACATTCCAGCAGACTTATTAGACAAACTTATCACGGAAGACGACTTGGAGAATTTTAGAAACTCAAAAAATGATGATGAAATAATCAAATCCTCTCCAGAAATTGACTCAAACAAGGATTTAAATCCCCCAATTAGAATTAAATCAGACAAACTAGGCGCTTCACCCTCTCAGCAAGAAATAGAAACAGTTGCAGCAGTTCTTATACATCCTCCAGCATCCATACAAGAAAATATATTAACATTAGAAACTGTTGCCACTTGTGGTTGCACACTGTTTTAAAGGGAGCCACTTTCCGTCCATTCATGTTTCCTACACTGTCCGTCAGTTGTTTATCCTCAACATCATATTAAAACAGCACACCGAACTTCCATTTAACTTAAAATCCATAGACAGAAGAAGGATTGGCTTAGTTTGTGTGAACCCTCAAACCAAACACGCATTTGTGAACAGATTTTACATATTTTTAGGACTATATCTATATAATTTTGGGATAAGCAAGATATAATTTTGGGATAGCATGAGAGAGGTCTTGAATAAATGCGGAGAAAATGAACGGATCGTGATGTTAGGGGACTTTAATGGATGGGTTGGAGTAAAGAGTGATGGGTATGAAGGAGTTCTGGGTATGTTTGGGGACGAGAGAGTGAATGACAATGGGAGAAGCCTGCTTGAAGTATGCTTGGAATGGAATCTGTGCGTGGCCAACACAATGTTTGACCACGAAAAGATCCATTTGTATACAAGAGATGAGGGTGAGTCTAGAAGTATGATTGATTTTGTAATTGTGGATGAAAGACTGAAGAAGAAAGTGAAGAGACTAGACACTCGGGCATACCGCGATGTAGGCCTCGACACAGACCACTTCCTGGTCATAGCCCGAATGCGTGGCCTCTTTCAACGGTAGTGACACCGAGGGGCCGAGCCTACGAGTGTTTTGGACAGAGTAAAAGTGGAAAATCTACAAGAAAAAGAAAAGAAAGACGAGTATGTAGAGAAACTGAAAGAAAGTTTTAAAGGGATAGAAGAGACAGGAATGATTGAAGATTTGTGGGAGACATTTAAGAAAGGGGTTGTAAATGTTGCGATTGAGGTATGCGGGGTAGCTAAAAGAAGGAAAGGGAGAAAGAATGATAACGTGTGGATGGATAAAGATGTACAAAGAGTTGTGCAAGAAAAGAAGAAAGCGTGGTTGGATTAGTTAGCAACAAAAGCTAACCAAAAAGTTCAAAAGGATGACGAGATAAAGGAAGCAAGAACGAAGTATAGAAGATTGAAAACAGCAGCGACAGAAACTGTGTCTAGAAAGAAAGAAGAACGAAAAGATGATTTCGATAGGAGGCTCACTGAAGATTTCCAGTCTAACATTAAGTTTTTCTGGAAAACCATCAAAACAGTCAGAGGGAAAACTTCTACCCCGGAGCTGAGTACAATCAGGAGTCAAGATGGGAGCATTATAAAAGGAGAAGAATGTGTGTTAAAGAGATGGAAAGAGTATTTTGAAAGTTTGTTTGAAAGAGAGGAAGTGCAGGTACAGCATCTGCCACCTTCCACGGAAACGAATATAAATGTCGATGAAAATGAGATAAGCGTGGATGAAATAGTGAAAGCGTTGAAAAGTATGAGATAAGGTAAGGCCGCAGGGTATGACAGGATTACCGTCGAGATGCGGAGGGCTGGACAGGGCCTGGTGGCTAGTCAGCTGTGCCGCCTTTTTAATCTGTGCTGGCGAAATGGGCAAGTGCCGGGAGACTGGTGCAGAGCCGTAATCGTGCCATTGTATGAGGGAAAAGGGTCACGGCAGGACTGCATAAATTACCGTGGTATAAGCCTTCTTAGCGTCGTCGGTAAATTGTATGCGAAAGTGTTGATTGAAAGGGTTGTAAATAAAACAGACGAGAAAATATGAGATGTACAAGCGGGATTTAGAAAGGGAATGGGATGTACGGATCAGGTCTTTTCCTTGCGGTGCATAGCCGAAAAGTGTTTGGCTAAAAACAAGAAAATCTACTGCGCCTTCGTAGATCTAGAAAAGGCCTATGATAGAGTGGTGAGGAATGAATTGTGGTCAGCACTGTCCGTGTACGGTGTGAGCAGTGTCCTCATACGAGCATTGCAATCTCTTTATAGGGATTCTAGTGCTTGTGTAAGGATAAACGGGGCATACACTGAATGGTTTAATATCGAAAAAGGTGTTAGACAGGGATGTGTAGCGTCACCGTGGCTGTTTAATCTGTTCATGGACAATTGTTTGACAGATTTAAAAGAAAATGAAAGTGGGTTGAGAATGAATGAGTTACTCGTCAAATTTCTTCTCTATGCTGATGACCAAGTATTACTTGCGTCTTCGGCCGAGGAGTTGCAGGAGATGGTAACTGCTATGAGTGGAGCTTTTGTTAGAAAGGGAATGAAGATGAATGTAAGGAAAATGAAAGTGATGGTGTTTGAAAAAGATCAGGCAGTGACAGACTGCAATATCGTGATTGAAGATGAACAAATTGAACAGGTGAAAGAGTTTGTGTATCTGGGGTCAAAGTATACAAGAGATGGAAAGTGTGAGAGTGATATCGAAAGAAGAGTGAATGCAGGAAACATGGTGAATCGAGCTTTGCACTCCTTTATGAGCAGTCGTCTAACAAGTAAACTCGTTTGGCTGTGCATGAGGGGGATTTGGTTCCGACACTCATGTACGGAAGAGAAAGTTGGGTATGGCAGAAGAAACATGAAAGTAGAATAAATGCAGTTGAGATCAGAGCATTAAAAAGTATGATAGGAGTTCAACTGAGTGATGGGGTAAGAAATAGTGAGATAAGGAAACGTTGTGGTCTGAAAGAAGATGTAATGACAAAAATTGAGAAAGGTATGCTGAGATGGTTTGGCCACATCGAGAGAATGAATGAAGAACGATTGACGAAAAAAGTGTATAAGGCGAGTGTGAATGGAAGTGCTGGAAGGGGTAGACCTAGGCGGACTTTTCTAGACCAAATTGGGGACGTCTTGAAAAAAGGCCAGGTTAAGAGTACCCTAAACCGTAGAGAGGTAGGTAGAAAGGGAATAATGAAAGTGGACGAAGCGAAACAAGTATGTAAGGATCGTAGCAAGTGGAAAGAAGTGGTCTCTGCCTACCCCTACGGGAAAGAGGCGTGATTATATGTATGTATATCTATATAACAAGCTCAATAAGTCACTAAAGATATGTAGTGTAAGTTATAAGAAATGTAATATAATTGTAAGGGAATATCTTAATAAATAAATTACGAAGACATAGACAAGTTGTTAGAAATTTTAGGTAATAAATAATTGTTATTTAGTTATTTTATTTATTATATAATGTAGTTTAATAATATAAATTATCTAGTGTAATTATTTAAACTAATAGTGTAAGTGATGGTCTGAAACAAAGATTTTTCCTGTAGATTCTACATTATTAAGCTACACATAGTTTTAATTTTTATTATTGATTGTTATTTTTATCAGAAGTATTGTTAATTTATTTAATTGTATTCATAATTATTCCTATATGTAAACATGTGTAATTAGAAATGAAATAAAAATTATTATTTTTAAAATTATTTGGACAAAATTAAGTAACTACGATTTTATTTAGAATGTAACTAAAAAATGCTTCAGGCATTTGCATCGTTTTTTTTTTTAAATTCTTATTTTTGATTAATTTTTGAATTTTCTTCATGTATTTATTAAGTTTTATACATTTCCATGATTTGACTGTTAAGCGGTTATAAGGTTAGAAAATGACACCTAACATAACGCTGTTATAATTAAAATAATATTATTATTTCAGACACAATGTCCTCGTAGCTCCTGCCTTAGGAACAACAGCTGGCAAGTCCCTGCGCATCGGAATAATGGGGGTCAATTCTACTATCGAAGTAGCAGATGTTGTAATGAATGCTTTAACAGACGCGTTGCGAACACTCACTAAATCTTCGTTATAATATTTTTATCAAGATAAAAATTCATATAATGCCAAAAATTTTCTTGATAAGACATTACGTGTATAAAAGATTTAATAAGCAATTGTAATTTAAGGTAGTAGGACCACGTGCAGCTACATTATAGTTGCAGCACGAATGGGTCAGTTCGACCAGGGTAGGACCACGCTCTCACAGAACACCAACGTATTTTACGTTGCAGCTTATTGCTGCTGTGTTTTGCGTGGTAAGTGAAGAAGACCGAAGACCCTTTTTACTAGTTATCATTCTGTTACGAGCTTGAGGTTCGTGACAATAAAAACTGCCGATTGACTTACCAAAATTTACACTTTTATTACCTAACACCAATTAAAACTTAAAACCCTAATAATTAACCATACTGATTCACTTTATTTCGCTCCGAAGCCTTGCTTGTCTCGCCAAATTCAATATTGCCCCGATAGCGGGTTGCAGCGGCTTTAAATACACCTTTTACACGAAACATCCAGAAAATTCCGGTAAATACGGGGCCCCGACCGACCAGGCGCAGAAAGTTCGAGTGTGGGGCTTCTAGAAAGCTTAGTTCTTCAATTCGATACTAAATGGCGCTGTTGGTCGAAAGTCAAGATTGACATTTTCTAGGAAGCCCTCCTCGCTCTGGTCCCCGACACTAGATGGCACTAGTGCCAGGTTCCTGACGTCAAGTTAGGCGCGCCACAATTCTATCTGAGTTCATAGAGGCAACAACGCATCTGCAATTTGATTTTTAATAAAGGTTAGATGGAGACTAGATTTTTATTGGTACTATCAAGTAGACCGTGTGCACGTTTTTCTGTGTGCTATTTTTTAAATAAGAAAATATTAGCACAAAAATATTGTTGTGTAAAAATAATGTTTGATAAATATAGATCATTCAATAAATAGGTTTATATTGAATACCTGTTTTATTTACACTTCGCATCGTATCTGCTGCCTTTGTTTCACTTATTATCACGTGTATTACAGGCTTATAATAACTGCGATGTATTTTGCAAAGGTTGATTTTGGTTTGTATTTCAAAATCTCACATATAACTTAATATCTTTCATAAAGTAATAACTGAAAAGCAAAGAACACATGCAACCAACTTTAAACAAAGAAAAGACGTCTGCAAACTATAAATGAAATGCCTCGGAGCCACTAATATATTTCTCCTTGTTTTTATAAATAGAAAATACATAGAGGAAAATTTAAAACTAAAAATTTACAAAGAAATGTATGAACATAAAAAATAAAACACACTTTAATACACAGGTAATTTTATTCGTATATTATTTTAGTCGCAGGTTAACTATGTATAAAGAGGTTATACCTGGTCGACGTATATTTTCAAATTAAGGTGAACGCAACACAACTTAAAAAAGGATGTTTAGAATATTTAACTTTTATATTACAAGTCGAAACGGTCTCGGGGTCGATCAGTGCGGCTTCTTATGATTAAATAATTAAATATTTCACTTCCCACCGGTATTTAAATTGGTAGATGATAGTGTAATGCTATTAAAAAAAGGAAGTTTTGGAATCTATTTTCGAGATGTTTGTGCTGTTAGCCTATGCGGCTCTTACAGCTTCATCTGACCCAGCTAATTAAAAAAGTAAAGGCAAATGAAGATGAGGGTGATGATGGTGATGTTATTTTCATCAAAGAGAATATAATCACCACGTTTATTGATTGATGTTTGAATCGATGATTCATAGTCGTTTGTCGTTGATTTTCGTTTCGAATTTCATTTGATTATATGTAATAATTGCGTAATATTGCGTTATTTTATGCTGTGAAAAACTTTGCCAACTTTTCAATTTGAGTTTGGTTAATTATTGAAAATTTTATTTTTGTTTTGATTGTCCTGTTTATCGTGCTGAATGTGAATTGTTACTGCAACTAAATCGAGAGTGGCAGATTCAAACGCCACTCAAGTTGCTGCTATGGCTGTTAAAACTGAACACACCTACAAACATGTGACTCAAATGTTACGGGTATCAAAAGCTGTGGTACATGGAGTTTTTAAGAGGTATCGGCAGACTGGAAAGTATACGGGACTAGCAGGAGAGGGACGCAACGGAAAACCGTGGGCCGAGATGACCGGTTTCCCTGTTATCACGTGTCTAGAAACTGGACCTTAACTCAATCTGAGGTAAGAACGAAGCTCCAAGAAGTTCGAACGGTTATACTAAGCACAAAAATTGTGAGGAAAGAAATCAGCCGGAATAAATTCACACTTTCCTGCCAGAGGTCCACTTCTTGCTACAGGCTAACGAGTAGCATCGACTGCCTAGAACAGCTAAGACAAAAATAGTACTGGATGACTGTAGAATATAAAGTAATAAATTAAGAAATACTACCCATTTAACAAAAAAAAAAAAATTAAAATCAGTTGAGTTGTTTACAAGAAATCATCTAGTTTGCATTTTCGTGAATATACGAAAATGCAAACTATTCAAATATAGAACCATCTGGCTTTTGAACATTTACTTTTACTTTTTACATAGAGAACAGATTGCGGTATTTGAACAGAGTACCCATAGGAGACCTACACATTTGCTGATGAGAAAAGTCTCCGCTTGTTGCAGTTTCACCCCTAGGGACTAAGATGAAATGATTTGCAGCCTACTGGAGCTTTTAATGCTTTTAGCTTTTGCTATAAACGAGTGAATTTATAATGTGAAAAGTTTTATACTGAAAAATTTACCTTTAATGTAATAATATAGAGATATTTTATGTATTACTTTTTTTGATTAGTGTCAAAGACACGACATTTTAAAAATTAAAAAATTTTAAAAAATGAAATGATTTTCGCTTAGGGTGCGAGAGGTCTCGGTTTCAAATCCCGGACGAGTAATTTAAATTAATTTAATTTAATTTTAATTTTTGTGTTTGCAGTAAAATACTACTTTTAAATGATTAACTATAAAAGTAAAATTTTTTATATTATTTATCTAAAATGCGGATTATATAATCCTGGAAAGTTTTTAGTAATTTGTGTAAGTGTTTTAATTTTTAACGTTTCAAATGAATGCACGACATTTTTTTCTCTCTACGTGCAATTTATTTATTTCGAATTTAGTTTCATTAAAAAAATGGTGTTTCATTTTAACTTTATACAAGGTTATTGGATTGGTTTTACAGCTGCCGTTGGAACAGAATTGCAAATGCGAAACTTTGAAAAAGCAACTGTTGTCTTCAGAAGGAGAGTACATAAATTAACTCTATGTAAAGTAAGGCGTTTACTCCGAGCTCGTGGGAGGTATAAAATGCGAAAGCCAATCCTTCAATCATTAATGAATAAAATTATAAATTATAACACTAAGTAGGTGTTGTTTTAGAAAATTTATTTTTACTAACCAGATTTTATTAAGCAGCAATCTCAATACGAACTACTCATTGCTAGGCACATGCTTCCTTTGATTTTTAAGTTAAGTTTTGTGTAACAGTGAATTACACAAGAGATTCGCGACTCTGCCTAGATAAGTCTTAATAGACTTCACATGTCAATAATTACAAATGCAAGTTTCCTCATGAAGAATTTCTTCTTCGTCAAGAATGTGATAAATAAGCATTCAAAGATGTGATTATAATTTTAATAGAGCCGGTGGGAAGGATTTGTGAGATTTTGAAATTCTTTTTCCTTCAAAATTTTTGACTAGGTATAAACATGCTGCAAAGGGTTGAGTAATCTGTTTTGATCTGTTATTATATTCAGTGCTGGCGCAGAGCTTGTTTAAGGGTGGGTCGAGATTTTGATAAGACGACCCTTATGTTTTATTCCTTCTTTCGGTCCGGAATATTCTTAATGATATACCTATTATGTTTACGCGTGTACTTCAGCGCATTTGTTTTAGCTAATTAAAGTTTTCCGATGTTTCGATTACTTAGTCATGGTCTTGCAGCATTCATAGCAGCATAGCCAAGGGATCTGTGATGCTAAAGCTACCTTCAGCTTTTAATATATCCTGAAAATATATTACAAGAAAACGATATAATATATTACATTTTTAAGCTGTTTTACTTGCTTGTTATAATTTTTTTTGAACAAGTAACCCATATAATAAAAAATATACAGTCTTATTACCTTCAGTAGCACGAAAGTGATATTTTGTCTTCTTATATTACATACTTTGATATTTATGCCGGCAGCATTATGTTGAGTAAACTGTTTGCTACTTGACATTTACGTGACTATAAAGTGTTCATGCTACAGTACAGTTATCGCATAAGTGCAATAAAGATATACTAGATACGATAATCTTCACCGTAAAATAACTTTATTATGAAATATTCGATAATAGAATAAAAAAACTGATATTTTAGAACTGTTTATATTACGTGAACATCACAGCGAAAATTTTGAATAGGGGTTTAAATATTTATTTACATTAAGTTGTAGTTTAGAATCCGTCTTTTGGCTACTAAGTAAAGTTGCGAGATGCCTGACATTGCAATCGTTAATTCACCTGAAAAACACAGAAATAATTTGTATTTATCGTTTTCAAGACAAACTTTCTCTACGGATTCGCCACAACCACTATTAATGCAAATCTTCTCTACTATGGGAGACGCCCATGCCCGCAATGGGCTTCATGGGCCTACGAAGTAGAATGAAGAAATATAGCCTATCTTTATTATATTGTTACTTTGGTAGGGTAGTTAGCGTCTACAATACCATCTTTACGGTTTTAACTTTACAGGAGCGCTGTAAAAGCAGCCCATTGTAACTTGGAGGAGGCCGGCTTTTATAGATTGACTCTAATCAGAATAGTGCTAAGCAGCGGGCTTCGGGTGGCAGTATTTCTGAGTCGAATTTTTATGGTGTTTATTCAAAAACTCGTAGGTCCATCACCCAAACAGGTAACTATAATGCCAAAAAAATTTAGGCATCCGGAAGATGTCGCTATAACCATTTCGCTTACGTCAGGCATAAATTTCAAGATTAGTGACGGGAAGATGCTAGACGTTTGGTAAGATTAAGGCGAATTAAGGCTTACGTTCAAGAGTATATTTTTACGGAGTGATAACAAGTAATAGTTAGGAGAACATACACACATACAGAACGAACGATAACATAAATCCATTCTCGATTAGGAATCGAAATGCTAGTAGTACTCGTACTACAACCATAATATTCTTACAGCATGGCTCTACCACGTAAAGAAAATACACAACTAAAATAATTTAAAACGACAATATGAATATTAAAACCGATTAGGATTTATGTTTACTACCGCAATACATTAATAATTTATTTTCACTAATTTGACAAAGAACTAACAAGATTAAAATAATTTCCACATTGAAAGCTTCTGAAATCGATGCTAGGTCATAGTTTATAAAATAATTATAGCTTTTTATTATCTTAACTGTCTACTATTTTAAGCCGAATTTTATTGGCATTAATTTTTATTAATTAACAATATAATTTTTGAGTAGACTACAGAACGTCACAAGCTCAAGTTAAAAACAAGAATGTCGTCGAAATAGTAACGTTAAAAATTCATAACCTGTTTGTTTTGTGCCCTTAGAGACTTTATTTCATTTATAGCCCTAATAAATTAATTACCTGTTTTATAATAAAAGAAGTTTTGAAATTGGTTTTTAAATTGATGAAGATCGCGTAACATACATACATAAGAACGCAAAAAAAGCTGTATGTTTTTTATATAGTCGAATTCAGAGCCTTCTCTTTTTTTGATGTCAGCTAATTACTGTAAGTAAAAATATTTTATAATTAGACTTTAATAAAACAACAAGGAAAAGGGGGCGACCTAGACAAAAAAATTAGTCGACCAAATTGGCGATATATTAAAGCTGGGCCATATTAAGAGTACCCTTAACCGACGAGCATGTATACGTAGGATGATATGCGTTGGTGATATGGATGTAAAGAAAGCGAGAAAGGTTTGTCAGGATCGTGCCAAATGGATGTCCGTAGTCTCCGCCTAATGTAACAAGCGCGAGTGTTTGTATTATGTTATGAAAAAGGAACATCTCGAACTCGGCTTAGTACGCCATTTAGCTTAAATTTCCTACTGGCTAGTGCCGATCGTTTGCCAAAGTACTTAATATTTTTACTAGGTAATGTAGAACGACACCGATCTTTTTTTAATTGTAGTATATAGTGATAATGTCCTCCATACTGAATTTAGTCACGACGGCCAGTGCAGAGAGATCAAGTGCAGGACCGACTGCACTTTGTGCTTACCGAGGCACTGGGGTGAAACGCCACCAAACTCCTCACTCCAGGTTATTAATGAAAATTTCTAGATCAAAAAACCTTTACGACTATTAGAGCATCGAAGCATGTCCCATGTCACATATGTGCCATAGCTGGACACAAACCTCCTCTCATATACGGGGCCATCAATAAATTACGTCATCCAAATTTTATGGATTTTTGACAACCCCCCCCCCCTCCCCAAACAAAAAAATTAATAAAATAATTTCCATTTAAGAATTAAATGGGAAAAAGAGGGTTTCACTTTCCCTATTAACTCTATTAACCTTATTATCCTATGAAGTGGATTAAAGAATATCACGAGTTCATGATAACAACTAGAGAATATTGTTTGAATAGGTACATAAAAATCTTCATCGCATATTTTCTACCTTTAAGGTTGTCCCTAATGTTGTTGGCGAACTTAATATGTTTTAGAATATTTTTTTTCTTATTTCTCGGACATGCAGGATTCCTCACAATGTTTTCCTTCACCGCCGAGCACGTGGTAAATCAGCATTTAAAATTGCAATTAATAATTTCATTGGTGCCGGCAGGGATTGAACCCGGTTTGCTCGCGTACTGTGAAATTTACAGCGAGCTCTAACCATCTGAGCTACCACGGCTCGTTAACATTAAAGACTAGAATGAAATGACTCAGTGTAACAAAGGAGCTTTACTTGCAACACTGTCATTTTTATTTTTATGACAGGATTTATTTTATTAAGAATACAAAAACGATTATCTTTATCAATCATAACAAAAACTAGTTCGTAAAGCTTTCTTAGAATAAACAGAAAAAGGGTTACGGAAAATAGTTAATCCCCTAGCTAGCTAATCTAATAGTTGATGTCTGGAGGACAGACCGAATTTCGGCCACGGCGGCCTGCCTTGACGGAGGCTAGCCATCGGCGCAGGACAGGATTATAGTGCCCAAGTGTATGCGCAAGCACAGGTGCACTCTCTGTTCCCTCACTCTCTTAATCTGATGGGATGGTAAACCGACACGACCGGGAGAGAGATCAGGCGCAGGATCAACGGCTTTATGTGCTTTCCAAGGCACGGGGGTGAGACACCGCCAACTTCCTGACTCCGTGCAACTACTGAGAATTTCTTGACAGAAAAACTCAATAATTGATTTTTTGGCCCGACCCGGGAATCGAACCTAGAACCTCATGATCGGTAGTCACACTAATACAACCACTGGACCAACAAGGCAGTCAGTTAATTCCCTACCCTACCAATAAATACCAAACCCCAACCAACCAGAAACTAGATTCAATGACGGCTAGTTTTCAAGTTGCCAATTGAAGACTACTATAGATTACTTACTCTTGATTCTCGATCATTCCATTAAGATATGAGCATTTTGCAATTAACAAGCATTTTGTTATGTTTAAAATGGTGATAATGACAAGTTAGTATATAATAGGACACTTTAAAAGTGCTTAGTCTTTTTTGCACTTAAGTCCTTATTTCTAAGATGTTTTAGAATTGTAAAAAGTATGATTGTAGCTTTTCTAATGTCTGGTACTTACCGGCCTCCTTTCACCTCTGAAAGGCTGTGGAAATTTTTTTATTCCTCTTACAAGTCAAAACAAGATGTTTTTTTCATCGTGCGCTTATAAATTTAATATTTTTATTGGTGCTGGCGTGGATCGAATCCGGTTTGTTTAAGTCGTAAGTTTTACAACAAGCACTTAATCCCTGAGCTACAATGGCATAGAAGATGTTTAAAAATGTTAAAATCTTATAGACAAAACAACATGCAAAGTTGTGTTAAATAAATACACACAAAAAAGTTAAAATTTAATAATTAATATGTAAGTCTATGGAAAAATGATATAAATATAATATAGAAAGGGATAATAAGAAACCGTGAATAAATTACTTTGACATTACAAGTACATATCATTTCGTGCCTCATCTTATTCGCAACACTGCTTTAATATTCCATTTTGTTCAATTTGTGTTGCGTAATTGGAGAAATATTCAATTTACGTAATATAGAAGCGAAATGAACACTTAAGTTTGATAAAATGTTAAAAATCTCTAGCATTCTACTATAATAGGCGATAGAAATAATTTATTATAACCCATTTAAAAATATAAATTTCTAAATGTTTCATATAAACTTAACTCACCAATTTATAAAATATGTACATAAATATTTATTCGCAATTTGAAATATTAATTATATTTTGAATGCTATTATTGCAACTCTACTGTTAATATGACCTTTATCAAATTTCCTAATGTATTAAACAACTTTGCGTAAACAGACAATACCTGCTTAACAGCAAGATATAAAAGTTATCCTCTTAACGTTATTAGACTTAAAAAATAATTAATATTGTTTGCTTGTTTCAGAGTTAACAATGTAAACGTTGTTTTTATAATGTTAGAGTGAAAAGCGATCCGATTTTAATCAAAATCAGACTTCTTTTGATTTGTAAATGCTTATCTTATAAAACGTTTTTCAGGAAGGCAAATATATACCCTTCCTGAATAACGAAAATGGACATTTATTAACACAAAAATATTTGAAACAATCTTTCAAAAAAGCTTTGATATTCAGGTATTGAAAATCAATCAAGTTATCTATCAATAGATGGTTTCATGAATAATGTAAGTTCCTCGGACACGATTCTACGCGGCTTTTGGAAATCATTAACAAGCTTTATTGTGGACATTGATAGATTGTCGTGGCTCGTGGAAGCGTTCGAGAATTTCACCTATCAGTAATGTCAATGGAATCGAGAGTTCAAATTTATTGAACAAAACATTAGATTACATTTTCGTTAAATATTTTAAAGAAATAATCGCAATTATAAGAACAATAGAGAAGCGAAACGTTTTCTTTTAGTATTAAAATTTCCTGAGGTTGTACATAGAAAGTTAAATTTGACAAGTTATGAGTAATAAACCGTCTTAGATTTAGATTCACACAGAGAACAAAATATTAGACAATGAAGTTGAATATTATTACCGTACAGGAACAAGGTGGATCCCAAGCAATACGCAATATTTTTATAATAAATTTGAATTGAGTTTTATTATATATGAAACTGAATTAGTTTTATTTTTTAAAGGGTCCAAACTTTTGGCTCAAAATTTATGGCTTGATTTATTACACCCAATTTTTATTAGAAATATATATATTATGTTGTTCAAGCACAATGCACAAACACAGATGAAATGATCCCGTCGTTTACCAATATCACATCAATGACAGGAAAGAAAATCTACGTAAATTTCAAAAGGCATCGCTGTAGATGGTCTAATAATAAAATATCGATTTATGCTTATAAAACTGAAAAAGAAGAAAATTTAGAACTTACTACGTGTGAACTAATTTTAACTGAAATGGAAACTTATTTTTTTATAGAATAGTGTGACAAAGGAGCATACAGTCCACCTGATGGTAAGTGGATACTACGGCCCGTAGAAATCCACATTCATTCTTGATTAGGAATTAAAATGTAGATGCGTGCCCTGAGGACTAAGATAGAATGCCCTGTTTTCAGTAAAGAGGTCTCCAGTTCTCTACAATGACTTTACAAAGCATAGAGCTGCTATTTTACGCTGGTATTCTGTGAGAGCGTTGTCCCACTTTGTTCGAGACGATTCACTCGTGCTACAACCATAGTATAGCTTCAGCATGGCTCTACCAATTAGAGCCTAATCTAATAATATTTCTTGATAAGATCTAGAATCTAATAATGTTTCTTGCTATTGTTTATGAAGTAGTTGTTAACATGCTCATAAAATATGTTTTACTAGAATATATAAGTACTCGTAGCATAAGGAAAGTGAATCGGCGACTTCGGAATAAAATCGGTTTGGGGTATTCAAATACTACCAAATTGAATCAAACTTTTATGAATATTAATAAACCCTACTAGTTGAAATTTCAGTTCATACGAGTAGTTATATGGTTTTTTGACCCCGCAATTCTCTAGGTGGCAAAATAAGACATGATGCTGGCTGCATAGAATGTATGGATATAATAGAGTCCAATAGCTTTCCTTAAATTGAATTATTTGCTTACTTTGGTAAAATGTGTATATTACAGGTATAGCTTATTCGTTCTTTCATTATGTAACTTATATTCAGAATATGCAAAGGTAAGTACCTATAATAACCAAATAATATAAATCTTATTGTATTCTACTTGTGAAGCCGTATAGAGGCGCCATAAGAGAATCAACTACTTCATATCATCCCGTGGGTGTACAGTGAGAAGCAACTATCCGTACATCTGTCTGCATACAGACAGATGTACGGATAGATGTAGATGTATATGGGCCACAGCATCCACTTCCCATCATGTGCGCTGTGTGCTCGATCCTCAATCAGAAAACATTCAATCTAAAAAAAATATTAACTAAGTTTACGAAACTTCTTAAAGTTACTTACATGCATTATTAATCTCTTTACGAAATATTTTTTTCTGTCTAGCGGTGGGAAGTTTTTAGGCTGGTAAAAAGAAATGCTATAAGATGAGATTTAATGCGAGATTAGAAACCTCATGATCAGAAATCGCATTTATGAACACTAGACCAACGTGGCAGTAAAGTATAGAGATAATCGTATCTCCAGTATACATAATAGTGCTTCATTAACTAATGACAACGTAACAGGGCACCACTGTAAATTATCCGTGTAATGCTACCTAGTTTTCCGTACCATGTCCAGCGTGCAATTTCAATATCCGCTTTGAAACTTGGTTAGCAAGTAACAGTTTTAAACACAACTTAACTACAACTTGAAGCCTGTAGTGTTATGCTTATACATACTTACATATCATTTTACACTATTTTAAACTTATTTTTCCATTCTGTTTTTGATGTTCTGCATTCGCCTCAAAACTTGATATTTTACATCACCTTTATTTCCATAGGATCCTGTAATATTTTAATTCATAAGAACACAATAACAAATCATTTTCACTTCGTATTTTTCATGCTATCAGCACTTTTTAAATCGGTGTCAATGGAGTCTACCTTTTTCGGTCTTTTATTTAGTTCTCCGTAACTCTGCAATTTCGGGTTTCGTGCGCGCTGTTGCGCTACTTTTTTTTCCTATATAAATAATATCTCATTTTTCACTTAAATCTTGCCGTTTCTGTATTACGAGCCTAAAACCAAAATTTGACATGTTTTGACATCGTTGTTTATCAGGTTGTCATGGCAATTTTTATTCAAATATCGTTACCGGCCTGATGTTTTTACTTCAAAATACTCCTTTCTTCTTGGCCATTTACAAGAATTTGCTTTTAATTTAAATAATTTCAAATTTAATGAGAATAATATTACGTTCTTATGTGAGATCCGTCAAAAAGCAAAAATAAGCCGAACTCAATCGGCGAATGGGGAGTCTGACTTGAGCTTTGATACTTGAAGCATCTCCTAAAGGCCTTTTCTGCACTGCCTCGGGATCCTGCAAGCCTCTGCCCGCTCCTTAAGTCGTCGCCTAGCCACGCCTACGCCTCCGCCTACTAGTGCGCTGTGTTTACTTACTTCAAACGCTGCGTGCCTTCTCCTGACGTTGCGTGGACCTACTTCAGACGCTGCGTGTTTATTCCGGACGCTGTGTGGGTCTACTCCGGAAGTTGTGTTTGCCTACTCCAAGCGCCGCGTGTACCTACTTTAAACGCTGCGTGCCTACTCCAGACGTTTCGTGGACCTACTCCCGACGCTGCGTACCGGCTCAAGACGCTGTGTGGGTCTACTCCAAGCGCTGCGTGTACCTTCTCCAGACGCTGCGTGTGTTTTCTCCAGATTCTACGTGTTCCTAGAGCAGGAGCTGTGCACCTATCATAGGCATAGCCTGTGCATACTTCGTTGCAGTATCTTTTGTTATTTTTTTTTTTTAATAATATTGTAAATCACCATCTTCATTACAACCCATCATCACCTTCATACCTTTTTTTTATAAAAGATACTGTAAAACTTCAAATTTTTAAATAATTTATTTTATTTTGGTTGTTTTCGTTCTAGTTAAGTTAGGTTCTTAGTTTTTTTATTGTCGCTTCACGACATTTGGCGCCCAACGTAAAAGTTCTTCTTTTCTTCACCTTAGCTACGCCTTATCCATTTCCTTTTGATTGAATTGCTTTCTCTTTCGTTCTTAACTCTTTATTTACTCATCCTTATCATATCTTCCAAATTCTAAAACAAAACTTCTTCTAGTTTTTCAACTTATTTGGATTATATTTAGGCCTACATATAACACTACACCTACATTCATCACTTTAATATGTTTATTCTCGATAACTTAAAGAGGTACAATCTTCCAAATTCTAAAACAAAACTTCATCTAGTTTTTCAACTTATCTGGATTATATTTAGACCTACATATAACACTTCACTTACATTAATCACTTTAATATTTTTATTTCTTAAACTTAACTTTGCACTTAATTACAACAATGAGAAGGGTTATTAAGTACAAATTTCGTAACAAGGCCGAACTCGAATACGAAGTGAAGATTAGATGTGAGGAACCAGCTAATACTGTTTTGCATGACACTACATTTGTATATATGTTTGTATATTTGTATATAAGTTTGTATATATGTATAAATATCAATTTCAGACACATCTCGTTAGTGATGTTGCTGATCTCTGGCTTTGAGCCCTACCGCTCTGGCCGTTCTTAATCTTTACTTAAGTCATAGCGACTAAGGCTTGCTTAAGATTAATTTCTTTAACTTTATCTTCACTCAGGAGCGGATGACAACTCCTTAAATAAGCCTGAACGTCCTTTCAAAATGTTTTTTTTTCCACGCAGGAGCGGATGACAACTCCTTAAATAAGCCTGAATGTCCTTTCGAAAACACACTTTTAGAGTGGTAGTCATTGAATGTGAACTCCACCCTTACCTGAATGCAGATGATGAATGTAAGAGATAGTATATCTGATTTTGCCTGGTGATGTCTGTTTCTGCAAAGCTGTGTTTTCATGGTGTCTTTTAGAATGTACATATCAAAATTTTTGCTGAGTCAAAAATTTTCCAGGGTCGGGGGGAAAATGTAGTGTTATGCTTATACGTACTTACATATCATTTTACACTATTTTAAACTTATTTTTCCATTCTGTTTTTGATGTTCTGCATTCGCCTCAAAACTTGATATTTTACATCACCTTTATTTCCATAGGATCCTGTAATATTTTAATTCATAAGAACACAATAACAAATCATTTTCACTTCGTATTTTTCATGCTATCAGCACTTTTTAAATCGGTGTCAATGGAGTCTACCTTTTTCGGTCTTTTATTTAGTTCTCCGTAACTCTGCAATTTCGGGTTTCGTGCGCGCTGTTGCGCTACTTTTTTTTCCTATATAAATAATATCTCATTTTTCACTTAAATCTTGCCGTTTCTGTATTACGAGCCTAAAACCAAAATTTGACATGTTTTGACATCGTTGTTTATCAGGTTGTCATGGCAATTTTTATTCAAATATCGTTACCGGCCTGATGTTTTTACTTCAAAATACTCCTTTCTTCTTGGCCATTTACAAGAATTTGCTTTTAATTTAAATAATTTCAAATTTAATGAGAATAATATTACGTTCTTATGTGAGATCCGTCAAAAAGCAAAAATAAGCCGAACTCAATCGGCGAATGGGGAGTCTGACTTGAGCTTTGATACTTGAAGCATCTCCTAAAGGCCTTTTCTGCACTGCCTCGGGATCCTGCAAGCCTCTGCCCGCTCCTTAAGTCGTCGCCTAGCCACGCCTACGCCTCCGCCTACTAGTGCGCTGTGTTTACTTACTTCAAACGCTGCGTGCCTTCTCCTGACGTTGCGTGGACCTACTTCAGACGCTGCGTGTTTATTCCGGACGCTGTGTGGGTCTACTCCGGAAGTTGTGTTTGCCTACTCCAAGCGCCGCGTGTACCTACTTTAAACGCTGCGTGCCTACTCCAGACGTTTCGTGGACCTACTCCCGACGCTGCGTACCGGCTCAAGACGCTGTGTGGGTCTACTCCAAGCGCTGCGTGTACCTTCTCCAGACGCTGCGTGTGTTTTCTCCAGATTCTACGTGTTCCTAGAGCAGGAGCTGTGCACCTATCATAGGCATAGCCTGTGCATACTTCGTTGCAGTATCTTTTGTTATTTTTTTTTTTAATAATATTGTAAATCACCATCTTCATTACAACCCATCATCACCTTCATACCTTTTTTTTATAAAAGATACTGTAAAACTTCAAATTTTTAAATAATTTATTTTATTTTGGTTGTTTTCGTTCTAGTTAAGTTAGGTTCTTAGTTTTTTTATTGTCGCTTCACGACAAGCCATAAACTAAAGTTTACATGAGTAGCTTATCTTATGTATTTGCTCCATCAAAAACAATGTAATTTTTTTATTAAAATGTTTATATTAAACCAAGTTAATGTATTGCTACAATTTTTTAACTGTTTCAAAAACGAGGAGCATAGAATATAATAATACTAACGATGAGTTGACGATGAGGTTTTAGCTTCATTCGATTTTTAATATTTGTTCATCGATTTTTGGGACGCAGCTGAATCGATTCACTCGTAAATGAAATTAACGCATGTACAACTTGACGTGTTGTGGAAGCCACCACACGGCTCTACATCTCCCGTTTGATGTAAGTACGTCAGGAGATGACGTCCTGCGTTTCGTGGAAGAACGAAGACGATGCCGCATAGAGGATCCGATTTGTTTACATATGCGGCGTCTGCAGTCTAATAGGTCAATGAACTTCAAATCCTACGTACTACAAGTTTCTGCAAAATACAAAGGGACATTACTCGCTCCCGATTCCTGGCCCTCTGGGAGAGTGTTTTGCCGATATAGGAACGTGCCAAAGAAGAAAGTTTCCTAAATATTTTCCTAAATCTTAAAATGTTCTTAAATTTTAAGTCCTGAATGCCTGAAATAATAATATAAATAAAGTAAATATAATAAAAATTATAGTATTCTCATCTGGTTGCGCTGAATGAATATATACAGGGAAATGATAAATATACATAAAAAAGTAAAGTAAAGTTACAGCCTATATACGTCCTACTGCTGGGCACAGGCCTCCCCTCATTTCTGAGAGGGTAAGGAATTGTCCGCCGCGCTGCCCTAATGCGCGTTGGCGAACTTCACATGTCTTCAAAATAATTTTTTTCTTATTCCTCAGATATGCGGGTTTCCTCACGATGTTTTCCTTCACCGCCGAGCACGTGGTAAATCACCACTTAAAATTGCAATTAACAATTTCATTGGCGCCGGCGGGGATCGAACCCGGGTTACTCGCGTTCTGTTATATTTACAGCGAGCGTTAACCATCTGAGCTACCACGGCTCTATATACATAGATACATATTTAATGTACTAACATAGATAAAAAATTATTTTTATTATTATTATTACCTTTTTAGTTATACTTCAGGGATCGTTCCATACCGTATATAATATAGATACATATATAAATTTAATGTAAATCCCTAAGGATGTGTAAATTTAGTAGTTGTTTTAATAAAGGGAATAAACCGTATTTAAAAACTAAAACTATAAAAGAAACGTCGAGGGTGTCAGGATCGTGCCAAACGGAAGTTGTAGTCTCTGCCTACACTTTTGAGTAGGTTATACACGATACTATAGAAAAATTGACTAAAATTCGAGTTTCTTCAAAGTCAGAAATAATAGGCTTTTGTTACATCCGTGCTCTTTACCATCTTCTAAACAGCTATTTATCTAGTGATAGATATCGGTATACACTCAGATGTAAAATATCTAAACGTCGGTTATATCTGGTATTGTTTTAATTGAAAGTTGCAGTCCCTAGGCAATTGACGGTTTCGTGGTTCCGTGGCTTAGTAATGAGTTGCTGTGCTGGGGGCCACGGGTTCGAATCCCGCACGGAACAAGTATTTGTATGGCCTACAAAAATTTGTTCCGGGTCCGGATGTTTGTCCTTGTACAATTTATGTTTTTAAACTGCCTCCACGATACAGGAGAAATCTTAGTGTGGTAACGTTTAAAAAAAATTAAGTATGTTTATAATAGTAATTTGTCTTCGTATTTTTTATACTAGGCTGCACTAAAAGTATCGGGAATGGAATATTTCCACTGTTCCTGTCATATTAAAATCTTTTTAATTAAAGTCACCACACCACACAGTCACCCAAGAAAATGTTGATGCTGTGCGTAAGCTGATTGAGGAAGATCAACATGTGACATACCGCGAAATTCAGGAAACTTTAGACAGAAAAATACAAATAATCTTGTATGAACAATTAGGTGTAAAAAAGTTGTTTTCGCGATGAATACTGTATTCGCTCTGTGAAGAGCAAAAAGCGGCTCGCGTTACTTGGTGCGTCAGAACTCTCGAAAGATTCCACGCAGGATCCTCAAATGCTGTTTATAACATCGTATCAGGTGTCGAATCCTGGATATATGCGTACGAACCCGAAACAAAAAACCAGTCACGAGTTTGGGTGTTCGAAAATGAGTTAAAGCCAACAAAAATTGTTCATTCACGGAGTGTTGCAAAAAAAATTGGTGGCCACGTTTGTCTCCAAAACCGGCCATGCTACGACTATTCCTCTTGAGGGACAAATAACGGTTAATGCAGAATGGTATGCTAGCATTTGTTTGCCACAGGTCATTTCTGAACTCCGTAAAGAGAACTGCAACCGCCGCATCATCCTCCATCACGACAATGCGAGTTCTCACACCGCACACAGAACAAAAGAGTTTTTAGAGCAAGAAAACATAGAATTATTAGACCATCCACCGTACAGCCCCGACCTAAGCCCTAATGATTTCTATACTTTCCCTAAAATATAGAATAAATTGCGTGGACAGAGATTTTCATCACCTGAAGATGCTGTGGACGCGTACAAAACGGCCATTTTGGAGACCCCAACTTCCGAATGGAATGGTTGCTTCAATGATTGGTTCCATAGTATGGAAAAATGTGTCAAATTTCGCGGAGAATACTCGTACTTCGAAAAGCAATAAATACATTTTTAAATAGTAATGTTGTGTCACTTCCTGGATTCCCGAAATTTTTAGTGCTCGTATTGTCTATACACAGCACATGCAAAGTAATAATAGCACTTATAGTACAAAAAGTACAGTTAAATCCTAAATCAATCCCAGGTGCTGTACAGGTATCTTCCCATTTATCAGGGGGTTATAGTGATTGAGCCACTGCGCTGCTACAATGCGAGTTAACAGACTTCATAACATGTCCTGCAAATATTTTATTTCTCAGCCAGTTTCCTAATGATGTTTTCCTTCACCGTCAAGTACGTGGTAAATCTGCACTTAAAATTATAATTAAAATTCATTTAGTGCCGGCGGTGCTCGACCACGGGTTGCGCTCGTTCACTGCGTAATATACACTGTGTATATACGGCGAGCGTCTGGCTCCTGACTTACCACGATTCTTCAAAAAAATACTTATAATGAATATACTTATTTTACTCCATATATAGATAAAGCTATATTGAATAAAAATCAACAGTATCACCAATGTCATAAGTCTAAATTTGCAATGTGCGTGTGGTTACGATATCGAGACGACATCACCATTCTGGTTACATATAAATTATGCGATATCATCTGCATACGCTTAGAAAAGGTACATCTATACCAATTAGAAACTAGCAGAAACGTTGTCGATATTTCCGAGAAAAAAAAAACAAAGAATGTCCAGGGAATTATATAATTATATATAAAAGATAGTGAAGGCAAATCAATCCCAAAAAGGTTTTTAAAAATTGTGTTTGTCTATGTATTCACTATTCGATTGATTGAGAGATTTAAAAAAGGAAGAGTTATATTTTGCTACTTTTAGAAGTTCATTTATAAAATATCTCCCATAAATATCTCATCTTATATTTTCATTTTTATTAAGAAATAAAGTTAAAATATGCTTACCGATGTGACAAAATTTGAAACTACGTTGTATGTTGTTGGCAGTTTCGATTGTCATTATTTAAAAACACAAAAGGTAAATACTTGCATAACAGTTTCGTTTTGTGTAAACGACGTTTTCTCGTTATCTCTTTGACACTGCTGAAGTTCTAGCACGACTTCGACACAAACATTTTTGGGCTTGTAACATTCTTTCTATGTGTATTTTTTTAGACTACTCTTTTGTTTTTCAAAGATTTTCTGTCTATAATAATTTACTGCAGTATTCGCATATAATTCTGGCTAATGTTTTCATTGATCCATTTAAATCCTAATAGTTTTACTAGCACTATAAAAACGAAATAAAAATAACTCTATACAAAGATAATTTGTAGCATGTGACCGATGCGTATACTTTTTCTTAACCAAGAAGATCACGTCTTTTCAAACGACAACACGTACGCACATATTAAGTATCGTTGATATTGGCAATTCAAATGTGAGTATCAACTAAGAAAGTTACAAAAGCAAAAAAGATGTTTTTAATTATTAAAACAATAGGGCAAAAATTACAGAAAAATGTGTTTAATGGTTTTTATTCTGTAATTAATTTATTATCAAAAACGTGCTTTTGGTTTCGTCGTGTTTAATGTGAACCCGTAAAACCTGAAACAGTATAATATAACATATAAATACACCAATGTTTCGTATTGTGCATGTGTACTATGGTAAAACTTAAATAGAGTTAACAAAAAGACTGGGCTCGTCCGGGATTTGAACCCGGGACCTCTCGCACCCTAAGCGAAAATCATACCCCTAGACCAACGAGCCGCTTGTTAATGGTCCTGAATTAGACATATTAAAAAGTAATTATAATAGTAAACGTTACTATTGGAAACATTCTAATTAACTATATGATACCAAATATTACGCTAATGTACAGAAGCATAATTAGGCTTTAGCCGACGTAACAGTAAACACGCCGTTATAAGTACTTTCACTTTACCTATGTATTCGTTGTTCGTGTTACAAAATGTAAAGACTATCACGTAACTGTTAGAATGGTAATGATTTTTTTTATAGAGTAAGGGAGACAAACGAGTCTATCTGATGGTAAGCGGATGCTGCGGCCCATAGACATCTACATCTACCCTTAATCAAAATGCAAATGCGTTATCCTCCCTGAGGACTAATATGGAATGCATGGAATGTTTCCAGTAAAAGGAGTCTTCGGTTCTCTACACCCACCATACGATATACAGCAGTATTAGCTGGTATTCTGTGAGAGAACGGTCCATTCCCGTTAGCCCATCCATTCGCGCATACTACTCGTAGGTACCATATTATAGCAGCGTGGCTCTACCACGTATAAAATTGTTATCTTGATTTTGTTGAACAAACTTTTGTTACCAGGAGATTATAAATAAATCAATCAATGTATGTATTACTGTACACCAATACACATTAAAACGAAAACAAAATGAAATAAATTTTAAAGAAGGTACAAAAACAGAATAGAGGGACTTATCGTTATGGAAGTGATTTCTTCCAGATATAATCCTATATTATAGTAATATATTATAGATTATATTATATTATTATAATGTACAATTACGTATGTTTTATATGCTATATTAAATTAAGCATAGAATATTATAATACATACATAATAGAACGGTAGAGTGGGCGGAGCCCGTGTAGCCTCATGTCATTAACATGTCACTAACATGTCAATGCACACCTATAAACGTCAACACGAGATGTGTTTTGATGTTACAATCGTTTCTATATCTATAAGCTGGAAAATATTGTCGCTTTTAAATTTGTAGTTGACTTAATGAAAAGCTAAATAGATACGATAAAATACGATGGCAAATATTAATTTAATGACTTTATTTATTTTTTATCAAATTGTAAATTTGTTCCCTCTTTAGGATAACATTAAAAAAAATTTGCAATAAAGTTCTTAGATTTTCTGGTAACGTATCATTTCTATATACTATATCCTCACGCTTCATCACCCGCAAAGGGTTGGGTAGACCCATTTTATGTTAAACGTAAAACATATGTACAAAGGGTTGGGTAGACCTATTTTATGTTAAACGGAAAAACATATGTATGTTCATACTTTTTCAAGTGATTTCGCGCTTGCCTTGTGTTGACTTACCAGTACTTTACTATTTACTACCATTGATACTTTTTTGATATTTTTCATTTCCATAAACCATTTTTGCAGTTTTCCTGGAGATCCGGTCTTAAAGAATACATGGTAGACATACACACTCGATCGATTAATGTTTATGGATGGGTTGAATTGTTACGACCTAGTAAGCTTTTAATAAATGTTACTATTCCATAACTTTTAATAAATTTTATTATTCCGTAAACACTGTTTTATTTATTAAAGGAAGTAAGTACCTTCTTACTTCTTAACAGACCAACATTTAGTTTTAGTAATTTTATATTCATAGCAACCTATTGCAATTTGTGGATGTTAACTAACGTAGATACAGACCAACACGTTTCAAAGATAACAAATAACAAAGAAATAACAATTTCAAGAAGTATACGAATACGTTTTCGTCCGCGTGGAATTCGGTCATACCACGTTATCTTTTTGAGGATAAAAAGTTACATAGCCTTTCTAATCTTTCTGAATATCAAATCTCATCAAAATCGGTTGAATGGCTTAGCATTTCCTACACAAAGTTTTTTACCCATTTCACCGTTTTTATCCAAATTGGCGGTTTAACAGCTGATAACGACTAAACTAAAGTAGGCTTTGCAGCCTAATTAGCCGTGATACGATTTTTTTTTGATTTAACCAGGCATTAAACTATCTCAATTATATCAAAATAGATTCAGCGGTTTAGCCATAAAAGCCTGACAGACATTCGCAATGTAGTAGTAAAGTATGGATTTCTCATATACATGATTCTGAACAACTCTATTTATCTATTTTTTATACATTTTGGCAGTAAATTATATTTTTTCCCTTCATTTGTTGAAGTAAAGTTTTGGAATTTTTTATCTAAAAATTTACAAAGAATCGTGCATTTGAAACATCCAAACATTTTTTCATTGCACTTTTACAAAGTGAATACTTTAGTATTTATCTTTTATTATAAAATTGTACAAAATTAATAACAAACAATTTTATTGAAATATTTCAAAATAAATACATTCAAGTTTTACCGGTGCTTACCGGATACCGATAAGTCACTAAACAAGACTACATCCCTAGCGGTGATACCATTATGTACTACAGCTACAGTTGGCTTAAATACACAGACTAATATGATGCTCCGAATCTTAAGTGTGTTCAACAAATTTTTATTTACAATAAGAAAAAAAAATGATACACACTTGCGATTGTATTTACCTTCGATCAACATTTATTTTTTAATGATGATCTTGAACATTAATCAAGAGTCTAAAATGTGTCAATTCGCTCAGTCTGTCAACACAGCGAATCAGGTTTGTAGTAGTGATAATACGACGTAATTGCTTGTATATGTATGCTCCCGGCGACGCCGATCTTCGTACAAAGTAAGGCTGACAGTCATTCTATTCTGTATTAGGGTATTCTATGAAATTAAGCATACAATACATAAATGTTTATGGGTATTTATATTTATGAGCCCATGGTTCCTGCTTTACATTTGTACATACATATTTGAATTTGTTCCGCGGTTCATTATTCGTTCATTCTTGGTTATGATTAAAACTACTTTTACGGATTTTATAGCGTTTATTTTTACTTCTTATTTTTAATTCACGACGTTTCGGGCGCTTTCCAGCACCAATGGTCACGGGGGACTGAGATGACTGACGTCCCGATGTCATTGTTAAACCCGGAGTACCTTCAGCTCTCCTCAGCTCATTCTTGGTTATTAAGGGATCGTGTACATAATGAAAAGTAAAAAAATATCACTACTTTTGTTTATACTTTCTACTTTTTGTCTAAAATTCGTAATATTTATCGGCATCAAAATTGTGTATTTCATTCAGTTGTTGTCTCTTATATCTAAACTTTCATTAAGGTATTATATGTATATCAATTTGTATAATAAAAATTATTATGCCACGCAAGACTGCAGGAGAGCACAATCTAATTGATAGTGTGAAAATACCGTACGTACCTACGTATAAAATCTGTAATTGAGTTCAGATAGTTTACAAAATAGTATTCTAAATTCTGAAACGTGAATAGGAAAGAAATTTGTAATAAAAAATAGCTTTAATTAAAAAAAAAAAAACAATTTTTCTTTCCTCCTTACATTAAAATACTAAGGGCCTGCGCTCACAGACGGCACGGCATGGTACGGCGTTTTTTCGGCGGCACAGATTTTTTCGTGGAAAAAGATTTCCGAGTTATTTTAAAGATTTCCGAGTTGTTTTAAAGATCTTAGCTCTGAAATTCCTTTATTTCAACACGAATAGACCGAAACGTCTCGCGTGACACCGCGGCACGCTGCTGCACGTCACGGCGTTTCAAGGGATGATACGGCACGTTACGGCATTCCATGGGATGCTGCATCACGTGAAATGCATAGGTTAGTATATTTTACGCAGCGGTAGCGGCGTAAAATATACTACCCCATACTTCGCACCATGACTAACCAAATAAAGGAAATGGCCCCGAGTTCCCGGCGCCCCTTTAATGGGGCAGGGGTGCGAAGAATCTCCGGGAGGAAAACCGGCGACGAGGTTCGCCACCCGTCACGTTCTTTCTCTCGGAGAGGCGAAAAGTGGATTGCAGAGGCCCGTCCAGCTACGTTGAATGTATGTGGGGCAATGAATGATAAAATGGATGAAGTATGCGATATGATGTATGATAGAGGAATAGATGTGTTATGCGTAAATGAGACGAAAAGGAAGGGGAAGGATGTCACTACACATGGCATGTATACCGCATACTGGTCTGGTGTAGACGAGATCGAGCGGGCATGCCAGGGAGTAGGTATCAATCATCCTTTCAGAAAGAATGGGCCAATGTGTGAAAGAGTATGAATGTGTAAGCCCAAGACTGCTATGGATACGAATGAAAGTGGGCTTAAAGAAGTTGTTCGTGTTAGGGGTCTACGCCCCAGACATGTCTAAGCCCACTTATATCCGAGAGCAGTTTTGGGAAATGGTAAGGATGGTGTTAATGAAGTGTAAGGGAAATGAAAATATTATTATGATAGGAGATTTTAATGGAAGGGTTGGGGTGAGGAGGCTTGGTTATGAAAGGATATTGGGAACGTTTGGTGATGAAAGTATAAATGAGAATGGTGAAAGTCTCCTCACCTTATGTATGGAAAAAAATCTTTTTGTGACGAACACTTGCTTTCTCCACAAGAGGATTCATATGTATACTTGGGAAAGAGGTGATGATAGAAGCATGATAGATTTCATAATTGTGGATGAAAGATTGTGGGGCGCAGTGATGGATACAAGGGTTTACCGGGGTTCTAAAGTAGGAACGGATCATTATTTGGTTTTATACCGAATTAATGGTCTATTCAGGCGTTGGCGCCATCGGTCATCTGTGTCTACCACTGCGTTACAGCGTATTAGAACAGAAAGGTTGTAAGATGAAGGTGAGAGAAACAAGTTCAAATGTAGACTGAAAGAAAATATAAGTGGTTTGGATGAATTATGTATGAAGGAGTTAGACTTGGAGAATGTGTGACAAAATGTAAAGAAAGGTTTAGTGCATGCAGCTACCGAAGTATGTGGTGTTAGTAATAGAAAGAATGAAAGGAAAAATAATACGTTATGGTGGGATGATGAGATACGTATGGAAGTTGAAGCATAGAAGAGAGCATGGCTAGATTTGTTAGCAACAAAGGCTGGTAATTCTAGCGGTACGAATGATGATATTGAAAGAAAAAAGGCAGTCTTTAGACATCTTAATAAAATAGTAAAAGAAGTAGTTGAAAGAAAAAAACAAGAAAGAACGGATAAGAATGATAGAAGAATATTGGATAACTTCCAGGCAAATATTAAAATGTTCTGGAAACTGGTAAGAACTGCCAGGGGACGTTCAAAACAGCTTATGATGAATGCTATAAGAGACGAGAATGGCCATATTCTGAATGATGAAGTTTTGAGTTTAAAGAGATGGAAGGAATATTTTGAAAGCGTATTTATGAGTGAGGAGACAACATGTGTACTAAGTGAAGTAGAAACTCCGAAAGAAGAGGTAGCGAGATAAGTATAGATGAAATAACGAAAGCGATCAAAAGCATGAAAGCGGGTAAGGCGCCCGGATATGATAGAGTTTCACTCGAAATGCTAAGGGCTGGAGAGGAAGTGGTGGCAGGCCTGCTGCACACCTTGTTTAATTTATGCTGGGAACTGAAGCGGGTACCAGTAGACTGGTGCAAAGCCGTGATAGTCCCAGTATATAAAGGAAAAGGGTCGTAGCAGGACTGTAAAAACTACCGTGGCATCAGCCTTCTTAGCATTGTGGGAAGACTGTACGCTAAGGTACTGATTGAAATGGTCATGAAAGAAACTGATGGAAAAATTTGGGATGTGCAAGCGGGATTTAGAAAGGGAATGGGATATACAGATCAAGTCTTTTCCATGCGCATGATCGCGGAGGAGTTTCTGGCCAAAAACCAAAAGCTTTTTTGTGCGTTCATGGACTTGGAAAAGGCCTATGACAGAGTGGATAGGGATTTGCTATGGCAAACACTGAACTCATTTGGGTTGAGCGCTGGCTTGATACGGGCATTGGAGTCTCTTTATAGGGACTCTAGTGCTTGTGTTAGGATCAACGGAGTCTACTCGGACTGGTTTGACATCCATAAAGGTGTCAGACAGGGCTGTGTGGCTTCCCCGTAGCTGTTCAACCTATTTATGGACAGTTGTTTGCAAAATTTGAAAGTTGAAGAATGCGGATTAAGAATGGGTGAGTTAACCGTCAAATGCCTTTTGTACGCCGATGATCAAGTCATTCTTGCGACGTCGGCGACCGAGTTGCAAATGATGGTTACATTAATGAACGGAACATTAAAAGAAAGGGGTATGAAAGTGAACGCAAGTAAGACGAAGGTTATTGGTTTTTGAAAGAGAAGAAAGTAAAACGATTTGAGAAATAAGAATAGAAGGGGAGTTGATCGAGCAAGTAGATGAGTTTTTATATTTGGGCTGCATATTTAACAGGGATGGGAGATATGATAAGGATATAGAACGACGAGTGAATGCGGGAAATAGAGTAAATGGGGCCTTGCACTCAAAAAGAGTTCTCACTTGCGAAGAGTCAAAATGTGTCGAAAAAGGCACGTATGGCAATTCACAATGCTGTGTTGGTCCCTACTTTAACGTATGGTAGTGAAAGTTGGGTGTGGCAGAAGAAGCACGAGAGTAGAATAAACGCAGTAGAAATGCGGTCGTTAAGGAGTACGTTAGGGCTGAATCTGAATGACAGGGTAAGAAATTGTGTAATAAGAGAAGAGTGTGGTTTGCAAGATGATGTTGTGACCAGGATTAAGAAAGGAATGCTTCGGTGGTTTGGTCATGTGGAAAGAATGAATGAGGAAAGAGTGACAAAGAAAAATTTATGTTGCAGAAGTGAATTGCAGAGTCGGAAAGGGACGTCCTGTGCGAAAATTTATCGACCAAATTGGCGATTTATTGAAAACGGGCCAAATTAGGAGTACCCTTAACCGACGAGCATGTATGCGTAGGTGTATGGATGTGAAGGAGGCGAGAGAGGTGTGTCAGGATCGTGCCAAATGGAAGTCTGTAGTCTCTGCCTACCCCTCTGGGTGACAGGCGTGAGTGTTTTTATATGCATAGGTTACTTTATGTAATTAGAGAAATGTGAGTGTTAAGTAATTAGATTTTTAGTACGATTTTTTCCTGCATCGTGGAGGCAGTTTACAAATATAAATTGTACAAGGACAAACATCCAGACCCGGGACAATTATTTGTAGGACATACAAATACTTGTTCCTTGCGGGTTTCGGAATCGCGTCCTACAACGCCGCAACTCAACGCTAAGTCACAGCGCCGTGGAGCCGTCATATTAAATTGAAGCTGATTTACAGTACGAAAAAACTGTAGTATAATAATTTATATAATGACCAAGATCCGCTCCGACTTCTAGCCGTTTCAATTAAGGAATCTAGTAACTAGTTAAAATACGCTTTACCATCAAATAATCTCAATACATTAGCTGATGGGGAAGTATGCTCATAGGCGTATGAATTCGTCTACAAAGCAGTCGGTTAACCACATCAGTGATCTTGCGGTAAAAGGGACTGGCAGAGCTCTGGCGGTCGAAGAGTTTGGGCTCCATGGACTTTCATGAAAGGTAAGTGCTGATAGGCTGTCCCGTTACAATTCTTTGAACGAGGATTCCTCTCCGAGGATCGATTTGAGGAGGATGGCCGCCTTGACTAAAATTTAATATAAAATGTACTTTCGGTTTTAGAGCGTTACGGAGAAGCATTTAGAGACGATGGTATGAGGCCCATCGTCAAAGCCGGGGCGGAGACTTAGCTTGCAAAGACGCATTGGCCGCCTCTCGCTTATAAGCATGTTAAAGTTACAGCCTATATATGTCCCACTCCTGGGCACAGGCCTCCTCTCATTTCTGAGAGGGTTTTAGGGCAAGGAAATGTCCGCCGTTCTCCTCCAATACGTGTTGGCGAACTTCACATTACTTCGAAATATTTTTTCTTATTTCTCAGGCATGCCGGTTTCCTCACGATGTTTTCCTTCACCACAGAGCACGTGGTGAATCAGCACTTAAAATTGCAATGAATAATTTCAGTGGTACCGGCAGGGATCTTACCCGGTTTGCTCTCGTACTGTGAAATTTACAGCGAGCGCTAACCATCTGAGCTACCACGGCATATTGTTCGGGCTAATTCCAGCCGCACAATTTCACCACCGCATATCGCGACAAAACTCGCGTTATCATCCATACCATTGGATGTCTGGCGGTCCACCACTGTGCGATTTAAAAGAAGTTTTCTTCCTCGCTAAACTTTCTTGTGGAATCAACTACAATCAGATATTTTTCCAGACTGATACGTCTTTGGGACCTTCAAAAAGAGAGAGTACTTTTTAAAAGACCGCTAACATGTCTGCAATTCCTCTGGTGTTGCAGTTGTTCATGAGTGGCGGTAATCTCTTACCATCAGGTGAGCCGTATGCTCGGTTGCCCCTTCCCCTATATAAAAAAATCTCAGGACTATCTCGTTAAGGGTCGAGGAATCATCAGAGGCGACTGAATTGATTCAATGGCGCAAGCATGAACCTTTAAGAGATAAATACATAATTGTGCCATTTCCTGTAAGGACTATCGCTCCTAAATTCCTAAAAGAATTGTGTACGCGACTCGTTAGTAGCCGCTTGTAACAGAGAGCTGGTAAAAACATCGTTCTTGTCACTATAAAGCTAAGAGTAGGACGTTATAATAATTTTAGTTAATTTTGTTACTGTAATAAACATTATATGTTATTATAACAAATGAATGAAATATATTTTATAGTACATCAATAAAGAAGAGGAACAGAACAAAAAATTATATAAAGGTATAATAGGCGGCCCTAAAGCTCTGGTTTCCTAGAATCGTGCCGCTGCATGATACACACAGTAGTAAAACGATGAATGACGTCATTTTAACGCCTAGATAGACAAAATGACATGATTTCCTAGAGAGTGGTATTTGACGCCGTAACCCGTAACGTCAAAAAATTTTGCCGCTACTTGCGTGACGACCGTCTTGACTATGCCGAATAGTTCATGAACGTTTTTTCGAAGGCTGTGACTAGTGACGACAAACAAAATGAACTCAATCTCCAACAGGAGCAGCAAGGACTGCGACATTATAATAGATTTTGTGCGTTATCGTGGAGCTATTTACTACATATATGGAAAGTAAGGAATACAATACAGGCAAACCCAGTTAAAACATAACTTGTGGCGTAATTGGAAATTTTGAATAAAACATGTATGTACAATTCACTGAAGGTGTAGATAATTACATCCAGTATATCTACATACATTTAGTGGTATAAATTACACTATCCTGTTACCTAGAACGCCTAATGTTATGTCGCATCATTGTATTGCCACTCAATTGAAATTCATTTGTACCTGGATATTGTGATATTCCAGTGGTATTAAATTTACAGTAGGTAATAAAGGAGCTCATCAACATATTTATGACCTGGAGCTGCTCCTAGAAATGTTATATAAAATACAAGCACACACTGTCAGTTTGTCTGTCACTGCTGAGGCAATAGCAATGGCCAAAAACAATCGAAAGTAACCACATACAAACCCAAACGTATTCCCAGTAATTCTTTTAGCTCATGATAATCTGCGATGGAACTTTCCACGGGTGGTCACTGTAGAGACGGCCTCTTTTTGAGGCCAAAGTAGTATAATAGCGCGTTAGCTCATGGCCATACTCTTATTCGATATCATAAAATTATCTACGGCTGGCTCAGGACGGTATCAAATTTGATACCAAATACTGCCCTATGAAAAAACGTTTTTGTTTTAAACAAAACCAAAGACAATATGCACTGATATTGATAATATAGTAAAAGACAAAGATATACTCTTTTATTTTAAACCATAACCTGGCAATGTTTCTTAGAAAAAAAAAAAGAAATCACTCTGAACTTTCGGCGTTCCACGTTGCAGAAGGTGCTCCGTCTTTTTTATAGAATTTTATATTTGTGTCTGGACTAAAAACGAAAGTATTATACTTTTTTGTATTTCTTGTAATATAGTAAACACGTAGATATATAATTTGTGGTATAACAAGTGAATAGTAAGTGCCAAAAGTACTTCGAAATCAAGAAGGCCCATTTTGGTGGTTGGGTCAAAAATTTGTTATTTTTCCAATTCTCATTTATTTTTAGTGTAAAATGTAAATAAAATTAGTTTTATAACATATTTCAAATAACTTGACGTTGTATTTATTTCAAATTCACCCAAAAATATATTTGAAATATTGTTCGAAATGTCATACAGAAAAATATTATTAATTTTTAACTTTTAATATTTTGGTATGAGTAATGAATAGAAACACATAAAACATAAAAGTATACATATTTCCAAACATTTTCATATAAATTTCTCCAAAAACAAAGGTGCAGAATTCAAATTAGTAGTAATTTTGACACTAAAAGTGAAGTATATACTACTACTATGCTATAAAGGGTAATTTATGAATTTTATTACAATTTCTAGTAACCAAAAATAATTTTATTCGATAGTTTATAAATTCAACAAGAATTTTTGTAAGTTTTTATCCATAAATATTGTCTCAAAGTGAAAATATAGCAAAATTTGCAAGTTAGCAAAAAATTTGCAATTCCCGCCATTCGCGTCGCGAGCGAACAAATATCTGTTTGCTGTTCTTTCTCAGCTAGCGGGATTGACCACGTAATAGTAACATCATTCACCGCTTTATTAAGAATGTCAGGTAGCGTGACCGCAATCCTAGGAAACCAGAGCTTTATCGCTTATAAGCAATCTCTACATTGCATAGGATATAAGGACCTGTGAGAAAGAGTAAGTGTACGCAAGTTAAAAAAATACACGACACATAATAATTATATAATCAACAATTATATACGTATCTATTATAGATAATAAATAGATACTTTTCAGTTACAAACAAGAATGTGACAATACAAGTCTTAACGCAAGAAAAATAAGTAGCTGTCTTTATACAATTATTAAAATGTAACTTATTGTCGCCTGTATTTATAAGTGTTGATTTATGGCTCTGTTACAGTAATGAGTTACAGCGCTAAGGGATTCGAAATTGGAATTCCGTGCGGAACAACTATTTATATTTATTATACAATACTATATTATACACAATAGAACGGTTATCGACAATGGAGCACACATATAAGCAATTACGTTGTATTATAACTACTACAAATCCGATTCGCTGTGTTGACAGACAGTAAATTTACCGTAGATAGCGTAGTTCTCTGTCTACGAAATTTACACCATTTAGACTTTTGATTAATGATCAAAATTATCATTAAAAAATACATCGTTTAAATTTTAATACATATTTATTTTTGAGTAGTTTGCAATTTGGCATCTTTTAAATACTTAATTTGCATGTAGCGACGCATAACATGAAAATCGGAAGCGATTGTAACGTCAAAACACATCTCGTGTTGACATCTATAGGTGTGAATTGACATGTTAGTAGAAGTAGTTCTATCACGTATGTATAATAGTATTCTATGATTTGTATATACAATATTGTATAAATGTTTGTCCCTGATAAATTTATGTATGTATACTTTAGTTTTTTTTTAAAATTAGAAAAACGTGGCGGTGAAGTAAAACATATAAAGCTGCACTTATGAGAAGTTTAAATAAATCTCTGTGATGTCTGCCTACATGAATTTAGAGTGAGGTCTCTTTCCAGCTCCAAAACCCCGCTTGGAAATAAGAGGACTGTGATCGGCAGCAGAATACACAGGTACGTATAACTCAGATCAACATAAAATATACACAGAGCGTTGCGTATTCTTCTAGTGATGTCGGTATGAGCACGCACTACGCACACTAATGCATGTAAAATCATTTGCAAACAAGTACCTGTGCTTAGGTGCAAAGTTTGTGTTATTATAAACTTGTATTGTTATTGTAAACTTTTATGGACTATTAACGAAATAACAAGAAACATATGCGTGAGTGCATGTTAAGAAAATGAGCGTGGTTTCGGCGTCACTTGAAATTGGTATGTGTGCCCCGCGTATCCTTCTTTGTTGATATAACCCCGGCAATACATGTTGGCCAAACCTCAGCCAACGCGAGTGTAGGCAAATTTATACAAGGCGAGTGCTACACTCTATACGTTGTTCAAGTTCGAAAGAGACCAATTCCAAGGCCAATGTTCACGAGTTTTTGTGGAACTGTCTACATGTAGGCCGTAATTAGTCGTCGTTGAGAATTGGTATGATATGGACACGACGTAAAGGGCATTGCCCATTTTCGGCCATGGAACGCCCAACAATGTGAATTTGTTAAAAAATTATATCTTTATTTATGGTTATTAATCGCGGTATTCATTTATCCTCAAACAATGGGAATATTTTTGCACAAATTAAAAGTACCGAAAAGATAATAATAAAAATTAGGTAAATCATTATGTCATTAGTTTGTGAATAAAAAAGTGTTGCCAATCACAAAACACATTTAAAAAATCGATTCTCTTTTTCGATCGATTATTTACGGTGTCATCATTACAGTGCTAATATAATTTTTAAATAATTATTGTGTTATGATAGTTAAACAAGCGAATTACTAGCTGATTTCCAATGAATTCTCTTGAGAGTAACAAAACGCTACGGCACAATTTAACTGTTAATGTGCCGAACTGTTATTCTTATCTGTTTTCAAAGAAGATCGGTTAAGTTATTCTTATCTGCTTATAACAATACATTTAAAATAGAATCATGTTATGACAACGAAACAAGTTAGTTTCCAGCTGATTTACCATGAATCCTTTAACCTTTTGAGCACCAAAGTCGCCTTTACTTGACCAACACCTGCGGGCCCTGAGCGCCAACGACGTCTATAGTTGACAAAAAACCCGGCTCTCAAAAATATGAAATATAGATATTGGAAAATTTTTACAGGTATTTTAATCCTACACTCCTCGAAATAGGAATAACCCAGCAAAATGTGAGTATAAAAAACAAGTCTTCTAGAGCCGCAAGTACTAAGAAACATTGAACTAATAAAAATGGATTTTTATCTAAGCAAATACTATGTCCAGCACGCCAAAGTCGTCTATGGTTGACCGCTAGTGTCAAACGCGGGAGGCATAGATTTCTTGAAAACTATCCAAAATTCAGCTCAATGGTGTTTTTTTCTATAATTATTGATATTTGAATAAAATTAAAGGTTAGAAACATAAAACTATAATTAGCTACATGAATAAAAAAATGTTATCAGATCATCTTCACATAATAAATCTAATATCACTGGGTACCGTGATCAAGGATGGACGACACCCTGATGATGTCATAAGTGATTACCGAGAAAAGTAGAGCAATGCAACATGAACGATTTCTCAGAACTCATTCGGATTTTGGAAAGCGTCGATGATGATAAATTTTGATTTTTGATTGATGAATTTAATTTTTGATTGATTGGTGAACAATTATGATTATTTATTCCATGACCAAGATTTTAATATTATACGGCTGATTTACCTAGTGCGAATAATTATATACAATTGTTGATTAACGAATAATTATGTACCTTTTTTAATAATAATACAAAATTACAATTAATGTTTTTTTACTTAAGGTGTGAAGAGCAATTTTTCACTTTGTGTTGTGCCATTTTCTTTCTCAGTCTCAAAATCATCTAGCAGCATCAGCATCATATCAAATCCCCATTGTTATAAGAGTGTAAAACTTTTCTTCTGTGCTTCACTTGGCCTATGCCTTCCCGACACATAAAATATTATGAATCGATGTCTGTATATTTCGGTTAGATCGATTTTGAAATCGATAAACAACATTCTAAGAATGTTTCAAAAAGGAAGGTCAGCTACACCGTTTTCGTCCAGTCATGACAGTGTCGTCATTAGGATGGAGAGTAGTGCTGTGGTTTTTTACTATTTTGTTGCTATTTTTTGTTTTTTATTTATGTTTATATGTACAAAGTACATATATAAAAAGTGTGGAAGACAGCACAAGATTAAATAAAACATACAGTTTATAAAGAGTCATTTATAGCATAAAAAATCAACAAAAACAGGTTATTTTACGTTATCGATATATAGACTCTTGGCAACACTATTTTGTTTTGGCGCTTTGGCGTACAGGACACGGTAATGTGTTTTTGGCGTGGCGCTCAAAAGGTTAAAGCTTAACAAAACGCTACTGCACAATTTAACTGTTCTTAAAAATACATTTTAAATAGCATTTAAATAAATAAAGGAAAATATATTTTAAAAAGTGTGCAGAACTTAAAGCGCCTCAAAGATTGTTTTTTTAACGATATTATTAATCGAATAAAAATCGATATCTCTTCATCGATTTTATGTCAGTTAAGTGGCAACATCGAGTCTGACAGCTAGGCCCTGTCAATGAAATCACAATTCAGTTCACAACTATATCTATACCTATATAAATAGTCACATATAGAATTCATTTGCGTGTTATTTTGTTTGTTTTTATTTTTGTGAATTTGTTATCGAAGTTACGAACAAGCCTTATAAATGGACTCTGACATTTTTTCCCACCCTACTGACCACGGCCTGAATATGGACCCCGCACCCGCTTCCTTCAATAACCCCTGCACGAACTTGGACTCGATATCCACTGTTAACAATGATCCCAGCTTCCACGCCGGCCTGACTTCTTCCCAGCCAGGTAAATAGTTACAATCATGTGTCATTTCTTCCTTTTCTTCATTCTATTATTGCAGCAATGCTTATTAACTGAGTTGTCTTATATTTATATCAATTGATATAATAATTATGGCTTCTTTATTAGGTACAAGTTTCGAGTGATAGTGTAGTATGCCACGCATGTTAGACTGCAGCCTGGAATCAAATACGACATCCAACTAGCGAACAGGAAAATTCACCAATTATTAGTCATGGACATGTATGTATCAGCTGTGGCAAGTCACTTTTGAGAATAAGATCACACATTTTGTTTGGGTCTGATTCTCCACGTGAGGAACTCATAAGGAATGAAATTGCCCATCAAATTGCACCACGTGAGGTACGTGTTCAACATTTTTTAATTTATTAAGTGTGTGTGCTCATATCTGATAGTGATACATGTTTTTACTCTGATTACATCCACACAAACTATATCTGACAAACATACAAGCTTATTTATAACATAGCGATAAGATTAGCTTGTCACCACCAGATAGACTGCTACCGTTTTTACCAACTACCAAGTAATGAGATAATTGATTTTTCATTGTTTTTGAACTACTGGTAGTTTTTAAGTGCTTAATTATTAAATAATATAGGCCATTAAGTCTGCTTTTGTGCAGTAACAATTAACTTGATAAATATTTTATATGTATTTGAGTTTAAAGGAAACAAATCTATTTTATTTTTATTTAGTTCACTTTTTCACTTTTGTATCTAATTGTAATATTATTTCAGTTGCCATCGTCATCTCGTGTGTGTCATAATTGTTGGCGAAGGTTTGATAGAGCAGCATCACATTCAACTGCAGAACGGGAACCATCTGAATCATCTAGTTCATCCTCGTTGCAATCTGAAGTCGGTAATGTATTGCAACCAGATTCAAACATTCTAATTTCAATAGAGAATGAAGCTGGGTACTCCCACCTGCTTGGGACCCTGTAATTAATAAAATTAAAACTAAACCCAAGCATACCACTGCAAGACTTCAGGACAGTAAGTTTATTCTGCGTAGATCGGACCATAAATAGTTATTAAAAAGCTGAAGTTACTCCAAGTCAACACTGATTTCGGTACACCAGTCACCTCAATCCCCCATGACCATGTGTGCTGGAAAGCACCCGAAACGTCGGGATTTCAAATTCAAAGAAATTAAACGCGATAACATCGGTAAAATTAGTTGTTAAAAACTGTATTTGTGAAAATAAAAACTTTTATATCTTAAGAAAAGAGCTTACTCCTTTCTAAAGGGCCGGCAACGCACCCGCAATTCTCCTGGTGTTGCGGTTGATCATGGGCGGCGGTAGTCACTTAACATCAGGTGAGCCGCATGCTCGTTTGCCCCCTCTTCTATAAAAAAAAAAAAAAAATAAAAAAAAAAAAAAATTGAATTCTTGTGACATAACAGTGACAGCAGCCTACATGTCAGATCCGATGTTGCCACTTAACTGTCATAAAATCTATGAAATGATATCGATTTTTATTCGATTAATAATATCATAAAAAGAATAATCTTTGACGCGTTTTAAGTTCTGCACGCTTTTTAAAATAAAATTTCCTTTATTTATTGAAACTCTATTTCAAATGTATTTTTAAGAACAGTTAGCTTGTGCTGTATTGTTTTGTTATGCTTTAGAGAATTCGTGGTAAATCAGCTGGAAATTAACTTCTTGAATTATCATAACATGATTCCATTTTAAATGTTATGTTAAAAACAGATAAGAATAATAGTTAACTTGTGCAGTAGCGTTTTGTTATACTCTAAAGAATTCTTGGTAAATCAGCTAGTAATTCGCTTGTTTAATTATCATAACTATAAATGTGAAGTCAATTTTGATTATACAAGATTGACAATACAAGATTGTCAATGAATTCAACCGAGCCTATAACAACGGTTGTTTTAGTTTTTAACGGTTGACTGCCGCTTTTGATGACTTGAAATGGATAAATACCTATTTTGCGCAATAAGTTTTTTCTCTTTGGTAATGAATAAACCACAGAAACCCCCATAATGTATTATAGTCCTTTTTTTTTAGATACAAGTAGCACATTTTAAAGAACCGCAAAAACAACTTTGTTATTTATACAAACACTATGAAAAACAAAATAATTTGTTGCTGGCGATAATGATAGCGGTATTTTGACTCGATTTAAAATATATGCTTATTACTACTGATCTCTTCATGGGCCTGCGAGTCCGACTCGCACTCAACCACTTTTTTTCAACATTTAGTTTTATTCTAATAAATAGTGTTTTCGTTTAAGTGGAGCTCTTTTACTTTAGATTTATTACCTATTTATCTATAATAATCAATCTGAGTAAGTAAAGTGTGTAAATGCGATTCTTAAATTGTAAAAATAATAATTGAATTTGAACATCTTAGGTAGGTATTTAGTTTTATTTATTTAGAAAATATTAATCTCACAATCATTTATTGTAATAATATAAATTTATCACACAGCTAACGCCCTCATTAGCAATGTAATGGTGAAAGAATTTTCAAAATCGGTCTATTAATTTTTGAGATTAGCCAAAAAACGTATTCATTGAAAGTAGCGCCCTCTATAATAAAATTAACCCTATATTGGATAACAATCTAGTGGTGAAAGAATTCTCAAAGTTGGTCAAGTACTTTACGAGTTTAGCGAATAAAATATTCTTTGATAGTAGCGCCCTCAATAATAAAATGCATCCTACGTTTTAAGCACCATAGCAAAAAACGATTCAGCATAGCCTAACCCGCACACATTAAAAACATAACCATCCTTTTTCGTCTGTAGTCGGATAAACAATTGGTTAATAACGGTTGCGTATCGACTGCTTTGGATAAATATCCATTGTCAACGGTTATTTTAAACCTATATCATAACATCGTAATAATTATCGAAAAATTATATAAGCATTGTAATAATGACACCATAAGTAATCGATCGAAAAGGGGAATCGATTTTTTTAATGATTTTTGTGATTGGCAACATTTTTTATTTTATTCACAGACTAATGAATTACGTACGTACGTATTTTTATCTTTTCGGTACTTTTAATTTGTGCAAAAATATTCCCATTGTTTTAGGATAAATGAATACCGCGATTTATAACCATAAATAAAGATATATTTTTTTTAACAAATGCACATTGTTGGGCGTTCCACGGCCTAATATGGGCATCCCCCTTTGTCCACCACAACATCAGATGAAGAGTGGAATCCCGACAACACTGCCCGTTTGTTGGAGTACCAGCAGGTATATATGAGATACTATATTAATAGTAACTAGCTTTAGATATTTATTTATTGAATTTACATGATTGTGGTTTTGTGTAATACAATACGGCACATGCACTCAGCAATGGTATAACAACATAAAATAAAGCTAGCTAGCTCTAATGTCTTAATTCTAATACTAATATTTATATATTTTTTGTCTCTATTATATCTTTTATCATATCTTTTCTTCTATGTCTGTTATATCTTTGGGTAATGTATTTATTATATAGTTTAACTGCCATGAAATATGGTCCAGAACATACATAAAGTGGTTTTTGGCAATATCTGAGGGCACGGCAGTGCCCGCGCCAAGTCGAGCAAAAAAGCGGCACGGCCGTACTATACTTTTCTCGAAGCAATTCAGGCCATTTTCGACCCCTTATAACATCATAGTGGATTAAACTAGGAGCCTGAATTTTCAGTAACCAAGTAAACATTATATAAACATGACATATTTCAAATTTCATCCAATTTGAATCAGTAGTTTAAGAATTATAACTAGTCAAAGTTTCTTAATTTTGTCACTCACTTACTACCCGATCATCAAAACTCTAAGACACTTCTAGCAGACATAGAAGCTTCAAATTTAGAACACAATTAGTGTTTAGTGTATAGATCAAGGAAAAACTGAAATATTTTTTAATTTCGGTCCAGTTTTGTAGATACATCAACTGCATAAATGACTTTGTAATCCTATATAAATATATAGAATTACAAAGTTACATTTGCAGTAAATGAATTGGTGTACTTGTATATGTATAATAGGTGTAGACAGGTACGTTGTTGGTATTCAAGAGGTAGAAGGTAACGGAAAGGTAAAAAAGTAGGACTATCTTATCTACAAAAAGAAATGAGATGCAATTAAAAACATAACTTGTAAAAAAAACCAAGTCTCACAACTCAGTTCTTCTACCGTAAAAAGTTATGAGATCCATGTAATACCAAGTCTTTCTTGTGTTTATATTAACGTAAAGAAATCTTTGTGTGCGTTATTCTCTACTTGGTTGAACGAGTTTTCATACATTTGTGTTTTAAGTCGGGGCCAGTGGTTAATTCGTTCAAGCCTGAAACTAAAGAAGACGGCCAATTACAACTATCCACTCTTGAAGCCAACAGATCACGCTATGTAACTATAAACAGGTGGGTAGTGGAAGCTGTGAATGGCCGTTTTAAGAGAGACTTCAAAATATTCCGCCATGAATATTATAACCGTGGTTGTCGCAATCTAATGACAGATTTTAAAATAGCAGTTGCTCTGCTAAATGCGTTTACTCCGCCATTTACAGAAAATATACATGCAGGGCAGTTTGTTACAATTATATATGAGCGCCTGTTTTTAACCAATACTATAGTCGAGTTAGTTAGAGAACATAATTTAAACAGGCGCGGTGCCTGGTTTGTACCCATAGACGCGACAACCCTATCTTTTCCGCGATTATCCATGGAGGAATTGACACTATTTGCATGTGGTGTATACCAAATTCGCCAGGCCTCTTCATATGTGGGTGAGCGTTTCCGCTTTCATTGAATATATACACTAGAGGTATCTCGAGAGAGAATAAATGGTTTAGAGGGAACCCAATGTTGCTTCATGCTAAAATAAAGTCCCGCCATTTTTCCGCTAAAACTTATTTTGTATTTATACTAGTCTGCACTAAAAGTATCGGGAATGGAATGTTTCCACTGTTCCTGTCACATTAAAATCTTTTTAATTGAAAACTCCTTGGTTTTAAAAATCGAATACCATTAATTTATTTAAAAAAGATTCTCTGTCTTGTCACAAGCTCACAAGGTTTTGTCAAACTTGTTTAGTCGTTGAGAAAATGGAATTGAGTCGAGAAAATTCAAGAGCGATGATTTATTATGACTTTCGAAGTGGTTTAACACAAAAACAGTATGTTGACCGGACGATTTCTGCATTTCGTGATGAAGCCCCATCCAAAACCACAATTTATCGCTTGGTTTGCTGAATTTCAACGTGGACGTGTCAAGCTCAGTGATGATCCCCGTCAAGATCGTCCAAAAACTGCAGTCACACAAGAAAATGTTGATGCTGTGCGTAAGCTGATTGAAGATGATCGACATGTGATATACGGTGAAATTCAGGCAACTTTAGACATTGGCTAGAGTCAAATACAAATAATCTTGCATGAACAATAAGGTGTAAAAAAGTTGTTTACCCGATGGATACCGCATTCGCTCTGTGAAGAGCAAAAAGCGGCTCGCGTTATTGGTGCGTCAGAACTCTCGAAAGATTCCACGCAGGATCCTCAAATACAACATCGTATCAGGTGACGAATCCTGGATATACGCGTACGAACCAGAAACAAAAAACCAGTCACGAGTTTGGGTCTTCGAAAATGAGTTAAAGTCAACAAAAATTGTTCGTTCACGGAGTGTTGCAAAAAAAAATGGTGGCCACGTTTGTCTCCAAAACCTGCCATGTTACGACTATTCCTCTTGAGGGACAAAGAACGGTTAATGCAGAATGGTATGCTAGCATTTGTTTGCCACAGGTCGTTTCTGAACTCCGTAAAGAGAACTGCAACCGCCGCATCATCCTCCATCACGATAATGCGAGTTCTCACACCGCACACAGAACAAAAGAGTTTTTAGAGCAAGAAAACATAGAATTATTAGACCATCCGCCGTACAGCCCCGACTTAAGCCCTAATGATTTCTATACTTTCCCTAAAATAAAGAATAAATTGCGTGGACAGAGATTTTCATCACCTGAAGAAGCTGTGGACGCCTACAAAACGGCCATTTTGGAGACCCCAACCTCCGAATGGAATGATTGCTTCAATGATTGGTTCCATCGTACGGAAAAATGTCTCAACTTTCGCGGAGAATACTTCAAAAAGCAATCAATACATTTTTAAATAGTAATGTTGTGTCACTTCCTCGATTCCCGAAGTTTTCAGTGCCGCCCTCGTAGTTGTAGAAACAAATATGAATGGGCGGGACGCAATTAGAAGTTATTGCTGGAACTGCATTGTAGGTTTAAGAACAGTGGGATGCTGCTCTCATATTATGAGTATTATTTGGTACCTATGCCACGCTCGCCATGAGAGTATCACCCTGCCTGCCCCTTACTTAGATGAAGTTTTATAAAGAATTCATTAATTATAAGTACAATAAAATAAATGAACTTAAAAAACAAAATATTTTTTATTTACTTACACTCAAAACCCCATCAGAACTTCACCATTATCAAATTGTTGCACTCTGCTGCTGAATATAGGTATCTCCTAATTCACAACTCTGAGTAGATACCGATCCTCATCTCAATCTACCTACTTAATGGTAGAACCACGCTGTACCTATAATATAGTTGTAGCACGAATGAGTGCTCGACCGGGTAAGAACCGCGCTCTCTCAGAATACCTATATATAACATACCTATAGAATAAATGTAGATGCCTATGGGTCACAGCATCCACTAACCATCAGGTGGACTGTTTGTTCGATTGTCACCCTTATTCTATATAAAAAAATGGTTAGTAAAGCACTACAGAGTAGCGAAAAGCAATATAGAATATTTACTTTATCACAAAAACGTTTATTTGCCTATACGTAACGATCTACATAGGAGGTACACGAGGAGAGGTTTTGGCCGTCGACGGATTGTCGCTCCTGTTTTGTTGCTTGAATAATGGTTTGAAGTAAATTTTGATTCGTAAAAGTGATGCGATTTTGTGAATAGTTTGCGCGTGCGAACTATTAGAGGAAACGACAAAACAAGTGGTTTGATGCTGATGTAATCTCCCAAAAACTGTGACGCAAAAAGTGACTAATCAGCATATTGTGATGAAAAAAATATATAAAAACGAAGACTACGAAAGAAATGACAGGGTCAGAAGGTCTAGAACCCAAAGCTTACGGCTTTGGGTTAATTAAAAAAGCCAGTTAAAAAAAATGTAACAGTAGTTCATAATATTATATATTAGTCTATGGTCTATGTAGATAATCTTAAAAATTAAAACTGGTGTTAACTTTTATCTCCCATGTTCTAAAAATCTAAAAGAGGTTTGTCCATCTTACTATCTAACAATTAAAAGCAAAAATATCCCAAAACACGAAATTTTATTAGCGGTACGGAATTCCCATAAGAGCCTGCCATTCCCCTTTATTTGAAATATACATATATCATTCAATTTCAGTTAATGTTTTATCATTCCTAGTTAAATAATGTAACTATTACAAATTTAAAATGATATTTACACAATTATTTCCTTCTGCGGCAGCAATGGTCCGGGTAGCAGCTAATTTAATATAGTTTATAATGTAATCTTTTGAGTTATTTTATCATCATCATCATCATCATTATCATCATCATCATTACAGCCCTTCACAAGTCCACTGCTGAACATAGGCCTCCCCCATGGAATACCATAAAGCACGGTCCACAGTCATTTGCATCCATCGACTTCCTGTATGTCTTACCAGGTCGGGGTCTTACAGGGTTAGGAGGCTACCACTCGAGAACCGTTTTTCCCCATCGGTTGTTGGTTCTTCGAGCTATATGGCCGGCCCATTGCCACTTCAGCTTACTAATCTGTTGGGCTATGTCGGTCACTCGGGTTCTACTGCGGGTATCGCCGCAGTACCCCATTTCTAAGTTTATCACGCAGAGAAACTCCGAACATAGCCCTCTCCATAGCTCGCTGAGCGACCTTGAGCGTCCTCATACGGCCAGCGGTGAAGGACCACGTCTCAGATCCATAGCTCATTACTGGTAACGTGCACTGGTTGTACCTACAAACTAGTTTTGAGGTATATCTGACGAGGAGATGTGTTTATTTTATGCAAATAAATAGGTTATTTTATGCAAATAAATGAATTGAATTATTCTTATTCTATCCGGACAAACACTTACTAATTTTCGTTTTCATAACATACATATTATTGGTATAGTTATTGCAAGAACGGGTCAGTTCGACCGGGGAAGGACCAAGCTCTCATAGAATACTAGCGTAAAATAGCAGCCTAACGTTGCTGTGTTTCGTATGGTGAGTGTAGAGAACCAGAGACCCTTTTTACAGGAAACGAGGCAATCCATCTTAGTACTTACGGGTGACAGCGCATCTGCATTTTGATTTCTAATCGAGGAAAGATGTAGCTGTCTATGGGCCGCAGTAACCACTTACCATCAGGTGGACTGTGGGCTCGTTTGTCACTCTTATCTTATAAAAAAAAGCTACATGGCTGGATTAAATTTACACAACGCGGGGTGCATTTTCATAAGTTCGTATGCATCGCATTTTAGTTATACAGAGAATAATTAAACTTGCTCAACTTGGCCATAGCTAAGAGAAAAAAGGCATATGTGAAAGTGTACGTACGAATTATTATTACATTTTAATACTAGATGAGTTGATTTTTATATCCGAATATCTGGAGATATCCTACCGATCAATACGATCTGAAGAATAGATTGATTTGCGTTTTTTTTTGAAAGCTGTTTCATTAAACTAATTTAGACGTACATAATATAAACATAAGTAGGGTATACATATAGTGTATACGAGCCGTGGTAGTTCAAGGGCTAAGCGTTCACCGTAAATATGACAGCACAAAAGCAACCCGTGGTTCGAATCCAGCCGGCACCTATGAAATTGTTAATTGCAATTTTAAGTGTTGGTTTACGGAGAAGGAGTGCATCATGAGAAAACCTGTATGCCTGAGGAAGTTGGTATTTATAAACAAGTAAGTACAGTGTACCAATACGGTACACTGTACTTACTGCTCTTCAAGCCTCCAAAAATTGAGTGGCATGGGCCCAGAATTTGAACGTACGGGTATATATTATGTACTTAGTGACGACCGTTGTAACGAAACAAAAAGGCATATTTCAGGACAGCTCCTTTTATGGATCTTATTTTATTAATTTTTCCATTTTAATATATATATTGAATTTCCATAAAGAAAGTCTGATGATACTATTTATTACGTGTCTTGGCAAAAGGACTATGGTCGGATTTGTTGTTTTTATACGGACTTTAATATAACCGTTTATTACAGTGAATAGAAATATTTAATGCTACAATAAGAAACAAGCTGACTACCTCCTAGCCTAGCCTCCGTCGCCGTTTTAGTTTCCGTTATAGTTCCGGTGCAGTCAAGTGTTAAGCAGAATTATACTGTTGTCAAGACAAAAAGAGAAAAATAAATCATTTTCGCTTACAGCGTAACCCCTTAAGCTATTTCGGGAGCACTGAATACTTTACATTGTTAAGCCTATTTGTTAGTTAGGTTATGTAACGATATGTTTGAATACACTTATAATTAATGTAAGGTAACAAACTTTACGCTATTGTGCATATAAATTATTCCTTTTGTAAGGTTCCGTACACGAATGGTAACTAACGGGACCCAATTCCATTACTAAGTTTCTGCTGTCCGTCCGTCCGGCCGTTCGTCCGTCTGTCAGTCAGCAGGCCTTATCTGATGTAAAATAATAGATCGACAGTTAATATTTTCACAAAATGTGTATTTCTGTTGTCGCTATAACAACAAATAATAAAAAATTAATTGAAGCTAGGCCATTGGCCCTACTAGAAAAGTGTTTTTTATTTACTTTTTTTGCTCGATATTGGCAGCAGCTCACATTGTGTTTTGCTATGTTCTATCTAAATAGTACCTACCACAGAAGTCGTACTACAAAGTATAAAATCTTGTACGATGGTACGGAACCCTTCATACGCGAGTTTGACTCGCACTTGGCCGTTTCAGGGCAAGGAAATGTCCGCCGCGCTGCCCCAATACGTGTTGGCGAACTTCACATGTCTTCGTAATATTTTTCTTATTTCTCAGACATGCCGGTTTCCTCACGATGTTTTCCTTCACCACCGAGAACGTGGTAAATCAGCACTTAAAATTGCAGTTAATAATTTCAGTGGTACCGGCAGGGATCGAACCCGGTTTGCCCGCGTACTGTGAAATTTACAGCGAGCGCTAACCATCTGAGCTACCACGGCATATTGTTAGGACTAATTTCAGCCGCATAATTTTACCACCGCATATCGCGACAAAACTAGCGTCCATACTATATGAATGTCTGGCGGTCCACCACTGTGCTATTTAAAAGAAGTTTTCTTCCTCGCCAAACTTCCTTGAGGAATCAACTACCACCAGATATTTTTCCGGACCGATACGACTTAGAGACCTTCAAAAAAAGAACCTACTTTTTAAAAGGCCGTTCATGAGCGGCGGTAATCACTTACCATCAGGTGAGCCGTATGTTCGTTTGCCCCCTCCCCTATGTATAAAAAGCAATCTCAGGGCTATCTCGTTAAGGATCGAGGGATTATCAGAGGCGGCTGAACTGATTCGATGGCGCAAGTATAAATCTCTGAGAGGAAATACATAATTGTGCCATTTGCTATAAGCACTATCTCTCCTAAATTCCTAAAAGAACTATGTACGCGACTCGTTACTAGCCGCTTGTAACAGAGAGCTTAAAAACATCGTTATGGTCACTATAGAGTATAGAGACAGGAGTAGGACCTTATGATAATTTTAGTTTATTTTATTACTGTAATAAACATTATAAGTTATTATAACAAATGAATTAAATATATGTATTTTATGGTACATCAGTAAGGAAGAGGAACAAAACAACAAATTATATAAAGGTATAATTAGCGGCCCTAAAGCTCTGGTTTCCCAGGACTGTGGTGCCGCTGCATGACGGCTGTAGTAAAATGGTGAATGACGTTATTTTAACACCTAGATAAACAAAATGACATGGTTTTCTAGAGAGTGGTATTTGACGCCGTAACCTGTAACGTCAAAAAGTTTTGTCGCTATTTGCGAGACGGCCGTCTTGACTATGCCGAATAGTTCATGAACGTTTTTTCGAAGGCTGTGACTAGTGACGATAAACAAAATGAGCTCCATCTCCAACAGGAGCAGCAAGGACTGCGACATTTTAATTGATTTTGTGCGTAATCGTGTAGCTATTTACAATATGGAAAGTAAGGAATATAATACAGGCAAACCCAGTTAAAACATAATTTGTGGCGTGATTGGAAATTTTGAATTAAACATGTATGTACAATTCACTGAAGGTGTAGATAATTACATCCAGTATATCTACATACATTTAGTGGTATAAATTGCACTATCTTGTTACGTAGAACGCCTAATGTTGTGTCGCATAATTGTATTACCACTCAATAGTTCTCGGTTAATTGAGATTCATTTGTACTTGGACACTGTGATATTCCAGAGGTATTAAATTTTCAAACGGTAATAAAGAAGTTCATAAGCATATTTTTGACCTGGAGCTGCTGCTAGATATGTGTGTTATATAAAATACACGCACACACTGTCAGTTTGTCTGTCACTGCTGAGACAATAGCAATGACCAAAAACAATGTAAAGTAACCACATACAAACCCAAACGTATTTCCAGTAATTATTTTAGCTCATGATAATCTGCGATAGAACTTTCCACGGGTGGTCACTGTAGAGACGGCCTCTTTTTGCGGCCAAAGTATATAATAGATAACGTTATAGAGACGTCATTCACCGCTTTATTAAGAATGTCAGGTAGCGTGACCGCAATCCTAGGAAACCAGAGCTTTATCGCTTATAAGCAATCTCTAACAGGCCACCACATTGCATAGGATATAATGACCAGTGAGAAAGGGTAAGTGTGTACCCAAGTTATACGAAGAATATATACGAAACAAAAGAATTGTATAATCAACAATTATATACACATATCTATTATAGATAATAAATAAATACATTTCAGTATACAAATAAGTAAGTGAAATAAAAGTCTTAACGCAATGTAAAATAAGTAGCTTTTTTTAAACAATTATTATAATAAAATCTATTGTCACCTGTATTTTTAAGAGTTGTTATGGCTCTGTTACAGTAATGAGATACAGCGCTAAGGGATTCGAAATTGGAATCCCGTACGAAACGACTATTTATATTATAGAATACTTTAAATATACACAATAGAATGGTTATCGAGAATGGATCACACATATAAGCAATTACGTTGTATTATCACTACTACAAACCCGATTCGCTGTGTTGACAGACTAAGTAAATTTACCGTGGATGGAGTACCTAGTTCTCTGTCTACGAAATTTACACATTTTAGACTTTTGATTAATGTTCAAGGTTATCATTATATTCATATCAAATAAATCGTTTAAATTTTAATACATATTTATTTTTACGTCAAAACACATCTCATGTTGACATTTATAGGTATGAATTGGCATGTTAGTGGCTACACGGACTCCGCCTACTCCCCCGTTTTATAATAAATGTATTATAGTATTCTATGATTTGTATGTACAATATTTGTATAAATGTTTGTCCCTGATAAATTTATGTACGTGAAGTACACATTTTTTTTAATTTAGAAAAACGCGGCGGTGAAGTAAAACATATAAAGCTGCAATTATGAGAATTTTAAATAAATCTTTGTGATGTCTGCATACATGGATTTAGAGTGAGGTCTCTTTCCAGCTCCAAAACCCCGCTTGAAAATAAGATGACTTTGATCGGTTGCAGAATACACAGGTAGTGTATTCTGCAACCGATCAAATATACATACCTGTGTATTATCTAAGTTGTGTATATCTTAAAGTAAAGTAAAGTTACAGCCTATATATATACGTCCCACTGCTGGGCACAGGCCTCCTCTCATTTCTGAGAGGGTTTTAGGGCAAGGAATAGCCCGCCGCGCTGCCCCAATGCGTGTTGGCGAACTTCACATGTCTTCGAAATTTTTCTCAGACATGCAGGTTTCCTCACGATGTTTTCCTTCACCACCGAGCACGTGGTAAATCAGCACTTAAAATTGCAATTAACAATTTCATTGGTGCCGGCGGGGATCGATCCCGGTTTGCTCGCGTATTATGAAATTTACAGCGAACGCTAACCATCTGAGCTACCACGGCTCTTATCTTAGATTTATTATTTATCTTAGATCAACATAAAATATACACAGAGCGTTGCGTATTTTTCATGTAAAATCATTTGCAAACAACTACGTGTGTTTAGGTGCAAAGTTTATGTTATTATAAACTTGTATTATTACTGTAAATGTTTATGGACTATTAACGAAAGAAAAAGAAACATATATGCCTGAAGAAGTTGAGCTTGATTTCGGCGTCACTTGAAATGTGTGCCCCGTTTTTTTATTGATGTAAGTGAGGCTAACAGCCTATGAACCTCTTTATTAATTATTTGAAATAAGAAACAATAACATTCTTCCATTTCTCTCATCTTCTCATAATGACGCCAGCTTCATCTATCTTAAAATATTAGTTATTCTAATCATTGTTTTCATAAGTTTTTTTATTCGTATGAATAAGTAAAAATCTTCAATATAAAATCTTCTAATACAAACCATAAGCAACAGTAGCTTAATGGCGGACCGCGAACTCAAAAGGTCGTGGGTTCGAATCCACCTTTCGACTACTGTTGTGAACCACTCCTAACAAAAGCGTTTTAAGCCTACCAGAAGTGGTTAAAGGGAATATTAGTGATGTTGATATCATTGCTAATATTTGAAAAAATCCAATCAAACGATAACAACTACAGTATTGGTAAATCTACTACTAGGTAGAGCGATAAACACTTTTACAATTTTGCGGAAAATCGATGGATGCATGTGGATGTGTGATGTGCTCCAATAGACTGCAATAAGGATTACGAACATGGGTGTACCAATCACTTAAGGAGAACGCAGAGAAAATTGGTTCTCGAAAATTAAAAAAGGAATTAAAAACTTGATTACATAATGTTATAATGTTTGTTTGTTACAGCATTGCGAATCGCAAGTTCGATTAAATATTTAAGATTTATTATGAGAGAGCAGGCTTTCTATTTAACAAGTCTGTCAGTATTTGATAAAATTTACATTTATTTAGAAATGTAGCTTCAACAAATACTTACTATAATGTACAACTATTTTTTAAAGAGTCACGACATGCAAAACAGAGAAATGATTAGAGAGCTCTTTGTACGTCAGTGGAATTTGGATAAGCTGTAATTAATGAAAACTTATGAATGAAAATTATATTTAACTCTTTTTTTTAAACCAAAAAAAAACTATGGTTGTCATAAATTGTGGAATTATATATAACCACTTATTGCGCCAGTTTCAGTATAAGTATAACAAAAACTTTATTAAATATAATTTCCAAGTTTAAAAGAAATGAAAATGAAAATGCTATTTTCAAAATGTGTTTAGAAACTGTTCGTGTTCTCAATAAGCGGACACCAGGATCGGAGGTGCTTGAGCTCAAATCCAATTGTTTGAAGTCGTGCATTCAAGTCGCCTGTAATTGATTTACTTGTTCATTTCCTGCACAAATAATTTGTCTGCAGACTACAAATGCAGACCTTATACGTCGTTTGTAGGGTAGCGTAACTGAGTTTACGTTTATGGATATAGGAACAAGTCGTAATCTTATTTGTTTTCAACTATTGCTGTGAAGCTTCAAAGTAACGTAAATAATTCTTTTTAAGGTTCTGCTATGTATGTATGTATGCAGTATATATATAATAAACACAAGTTTTAAAAATGGGAGTATATATCTGAAAAAAATTAATTTAAATATACAAAAAATTAGGATAAATTAATAAATTCGCTTCATAACGTAAAGCGTTATTAGGTAGTGGTTAACTTTTCGACACGTCAAGGTCAAACAATTTTATGTTCTTAAAATGCCTCTATCGTAAGCATATTGCACCTATACGATAATATGAGTTGCCGTATATGAGGAAAACTTTCTAATTCACCCATTTTATATTGGCGTAATTCTGGTCACCACGACAACTTACAAACCGCACTTTCCTCTTATCACACTATTTTACTCCCTATCATTCAGAGTAACGCCTAACCTACTTCTTAGTTACCGCATTTCTACGTCATATGTACTCTCACACTCGCTTCTTCTGACACACCTAACTTTTACTACCATACATTAAGATGTTGATTTACACAGACTTGTTCATTGCCATACGTGCTCTTTTAGACACCTTCCGTTTTCCCACTATATAGTGAGAGAGCTCCATTTAATCTGTGCCCTGCATTCACTTTTCGTTCTATATCACCAAGGAAAAGGAAAATCAACATATACTAACGGATCAGGGGGCTCAAGGCTCATTCGTTCTCGCGCTGCTGTGTGTGTCGGTTCTGTGGTAACACTATTCTATACGTTTGGTAACTACCCTCGTAAATAAAATTTCAATACGAAAAGAAAATGACTAAATGTGACATCTGTAACAAAGGGATAACCACAAAGGTACCCGGACTGGAATGCAGATCCTGTGGCAAGGTGGTTCATGCTAGTAAAGCTTGCTCTGGTCTCAACGCGAAGCAACTATCTGCGCTTCGTAATGCGGACAGACTAGACTGGACATGCGAAGAGTGCCATCAGAATACACCTAACAGAAAGTCATCCTTCATTATTCCAGAAGAAGACGATGAAGACAATGATGTCGCGGTCTCTGACAATAACTCCGGCAATTGTATGATAGACACAGAAAAGTTTCTAAAAGATATAACAGCAGAAATGAAAAAAGTTTTAAAGAAAGAACTTCAACCAATCGAAGCATCAGTGAGCTTCTGTTGCACAAAAATTGATGATCTTTCCAAAATTGTCGAAGCTCAAAACAAACATATCCAGGAATTAGAAAAGAAGTACAACTACCTTCATAACGAAAAAACCCATCTTGAGCTTGAAATGAGCTCACTGAAACAATATCTACGTAATATTGAACAACAGCGTTTAGACAATGTGATAGAAGTGATAGGTATTCCTAAAGCTAAAGACGAAAACCTTGTAAATATATCTCTCAAACTAGCTGAGACACTCAACATGGACAGGACGCAAGTAGTAAATATTACACGTGTAGAAGGTCGAAATAACCAAGATGGAAACATCCAGGTGCAGTTCAAACATGCAGAAAATGTAAGCTTATGGGTGCGAGCCTCGAAAAAGGAAGCAGTAGTGGTAGAACAAATCATCTCCGAGGCCCCTGTGGAAGTTGCTAAGACGAAAGTGATCATACGACGCGCCCTGACCAAAGCCAATAAGTCGTTATTATGGCTAGCACAACAAAAACTAAGACCGGCCTACAAATACGTCTGGTTCCAAGATGGAAAGGTGCTACTACGTAAAGACGACAAATCCAAGCCTAAGGTCGCGCGAAGCGAAGCTGACATTGAGAAGCTCTCAGCACTAACGGAAATAATCGGCCAAAGTTCCAAGCGGTAATAGATTTCAAAATTAGTAACCCAAGTCCTCTTTTCTGATCATGAAGAAATATTAAATTGTGCAGATATTAACAACTTTCGCTTGCATATACCCCCTATTTATAAAATCTATCTTAATATTGTCCACATTAACATAAGATCTTTGATAAAAAATTTTTGCTATGTAACACAATTAATTAACACTTCTAAAATGATTATTGATATTTTAATCTTAAGCGAAGTAAACATAAATAACAATATAGTTTCTATGTTTAATATTTATGGCTATAGAATGCACAGTATGTTGCGCAAAAATAGAAAAGGCGGTGGTATAATTCTATATGTTAGAGATGTTCACTCATTCGCGCCAGTAAGTCACTCGTTAATACACTGTGAGATTATTATCGGTAAGATCACTACGCCTTACAAATACTCCGCTTACATCTGTGCTGTTTATAGACCACCAAGTGAGAGTAAGCACCTATTTGTAAAGGAAATAAGTAGCCTATTATCAAAATCTATGTTTCAACTATGTGACACTTATCTCTTAGGCGACGTTAACATAGACTTAAAAACATGCGACAACATCCGAGACTACTACATTAGTAGTATGTCCGAGAGCGGTCTAACAAGCGCGATATCCGATTACACAAGAATTGAAATACGCGGTAAGGAAACAACTCGCAGTTGCATAGATCACATTTTTACTCGTACGCGCTCGTTAGATCTGTACTCGGCCGCGCTCGGAACTGTATTGGCTGACCATCGCATGATTATACTTTCGTGCGTAGGATTCGACCAAACACAAATACAGAGTGATACAAAAATAATCCAACAGATTGATAATCATAAAGTTAAAAGTTTACTTAATAATCTAGATTGGAGCGAAGTCAGAGATACAGAGTGTCCAAATAAAATTTACAATTGCATCAAAAATAAATTCAATGATTGTTACAATAATTCAAAATATATCAAAAAAAGTAATAAAATAAGTAATAGAAATAAAGACCCCTGGATAAATAGTAAAATTAATAGCATGTGTAAAAAGAAGGACGAATTATACATTAAATGGAAAAATGATCCTACGGACAAATTACTAAGATTAGAGTATAATAAATTAAGGAATAAGACACGTAAAATAATAGAAAATTGTAAAAATAAATATTATATGGAACAAATAAATAGTAATAAAATGAATCTTAGAAATCTATGGCAAATTTTGAATACACTATCTGGTCGAAACAAAAATTCAGTGGATGAGGCAATATTAAAAACATTTAATAAAAATAATATTGACGCAAAATCAATAGCTAATAACTTTGCAAAAGAATTTAGAAATTGTGTTAAAAAATCCTGCCAAAATGTAACCAACGGCTTCTAAATGAATCAGAATATATGTTCCCCGAAAATAAATCTATGTATTTCAAAAGAGCCTCAAATGAAAGTGTGACGAAGATTGTAAGAAACCTTAAAATCAATAAAGCTCCTGGTGTGGATAATATCCGATGTATTGACATACAATCTATCTGTGATAAGATGGTAGGAAGTATTGTTAAATTAATAAATAATAGCATGCGCCAAGCAAAGTATCCAGATGAATTAAAAATAGGTATAGTGAGACCGATATATAAAAAAGGTAGTCACAGTGATTATGCCAACTATAGACCAATTACTATCCTACCAGTCATTGACAAGATAGTAGAAAAATATGTTTGTAATCAGATACAAGACTTTTACAATAAAAATGACATCCTATCAAATTCACAATACGGCTTTCAACCTAACAAATCTACCTCTAAACTGCTGTCAAAATTTACAAATGATGTAAACAAATATCTAGATGACAGAAACCACGTAATTCTGTTATTCATAGACTTCAGCAAAGCATTTGATACGCTTCGACACGATATTCTCTTAAATAAACTAGAGAATACCGGTGTACGCGGTCCAATTTTAGATTGGTTCAAAGATTACCTCAATAATCGCAAATATAAAGTTAAAATTTGTGATGAAGTCAGCGACGCTATAGATGTTACTGAAGGAACAGCTCAAGGGTCGGTGCTTGGACCCTTGCACTATTTAGCATACGTCAACGATATGGAGCATATTGTCAACCAATGTTCCGTTTATCAATACGCAGATGACACGTGCCTTTTGGCGGCCAGCAAAGATCTAAAAGAAGCTGCTAAATGGCTGCAGCAGGATTTTACACAGGTATCCAAATGGTCACATGATGCGGGACTTGTCTTGAATGCAAATAAAACCAAAGTGATTCACGTTCACTCAAGCTATCTAAAACACAACACGTATTTTAAGATCGTTGCTCACAGTCACAGATGTCTGCACAAATCAACCTCATCTTGCGCTTCAACTAACGCTTGTAAATGTGAGGCAATAGAACAAGTAACGCATCACACTTACTTAGGACTAATTATAGACAATAAATTTAGCTGGAGATTTCACATAGATTCTCTCTGTGAGAAGTTACGAGCTATACTGGCTAAATTCTATGTCTTAAAGCCTAAAGTACCGTATAAAATCCTGCTGAATATATATAAAGCCTTAGCTGAGTCAATTATATCATACGGAATCTCAAGTTATGGACGAACCTTCAAGTCATATACTGAAAAAATATATAAACTACAGCTAAGATTACTTAAACTTATTGTACCCCAAAAAATAATACAACAATATAAAGAAAACGTATTAGACATTTTTAATTACTGTAATATTTTACCAATGCATATGAAACTTCACATGACCCTATTAATTGAACAATTCAACAATAAAAGCATCCAAATACCCGTATCTCATACAGTAATTACAAGAAATATTACTAAACAAAAATTAATTGTGCCTAGGATCTCAAATTACTATGGTAGGCGAACTATTGAATTTTTAATCCCAACTTTTATAAACAATATCCCGCAAAACATTCAAAAAGATTTAAACACAAAAAACTATAAACATAAACTCAAAAAATATTATTACGATAATATAAAGAACATCGTCTTATAACATCATTTAGAATCATAGTTATAATTTAGTTTGCATAATAGTGAAACAGCCTGTATAAAGTTAAGAAGACTGCGCTGCCTAATAGAACCGGTTCGTCGAATAGTCCCAGGTGAGAATTGCAAATGGGTGCTTACCACTTACAAAATAAAGAAGGCGTATTTATTTATATGTATATACATTTTTTTTTTAACTTTTAGTAAATTAATTAAATATTTATGTAAAGCAGTGCGTTAGTTACGAATGTGAGTACCAATACAAACCACTATTGGTTTAATGGTACAAATCAAGCAAATATGTAAGAATACTTTTGATAAATAATAAATAAAAAAAAAAATAAAAAAAAAAGTGGTGATGGACTAGCCATATAGCAGCATATAGCTCAAAAAATTGACGACTGACTAATTTAGTAAGGCCCTAGTTACTATTTATATATTTTTTTCATTTATTACAGCCCTTCACAGGTCCATTGCTGAATATAAGCAACTCTCAAGCAATTACACACAAAGTGGTCCTGTATCCATCGACTTCCTGCATGTCTTACCAGGTCGTCACTTCATTTAGTGGGAAGCCGCCACACTTCGCCAACCGGTACGAGGCTGACACGTTGGTCCTTCGAGCTATACAGCCAGTCCATTGCTACTTTACTATTTTTAGATAACTAACGGAAGAATTTATTTTTACATTATCGTATTAAAACGTCCTATTTACCTATTTTGAAGAAAAAGAAACATTAATACAGAAATTATTACGAATTCGCAAAGAAGTGTTCCTATTATCTTAATTGATATCTAAATACATTTGAACTTAAAAATAAAGTACTTGCTTAAAACTTTAAAAGCTTCCGTTATTCAAGAAAACTTACTCTACTTCCTCAATTTATTTTTGTGATTTATAATTGTACTAAGACTGATCAATACGTCTCCTTCTTATTGATAACATTCCAACATTACTTAATAAGTTTTTGAATTAACATTATAACTATCGGTGTTTTAAGTTTAAATTTTAAGGCATGTTGATTATTTACAATACCCTGTAAGAAGATGGTAATCTCAATAAAACTGATTCTGTGGTTTTAGCTAATAGGAACAGTCTTGTTCCAACAGCTGTACTGTTCAATATGGAACTAATTCGTCACCTAGTTATCAAAGGCCGCTATGATCTTAATAATAACCAGCACCAGCATTAGGTTCAGAGCCCTCACGACAGCCCGATTCCGCTTGCTTAGGGCTATGCGGGGAAGTCGCGGTTGATTTTCGAGAGGCGTACTGCGCGTTTCCACAATCGCCTCTTCCAATGTACTCCTCATAAGCTCTAATTCCAGTTCCTGGGCGACTGTTCCATCATCGTTTGAATCAACCACAACTGGGGTATTCACGGCGGCATCCACGTTTGCGGGTTGCTCTAGCATTTATCGCGCCGCATCCTCAGCCGTAGCATTTTCATCCGACGAGGGAACAGCCTCACGTCGTAGCCGTTCGAGTTCGGCGACATCAAATATATTTGAGCGCAAGATATACCGAACTCGGTCTGCCAGGTTTTGCTCTGTGACGGTTAAAGATGGCTCCAGCTCAGCAAAAAGACGATGCATCCTAGCCCGATACGCCAAACATCCAGTTTCTCCCCCTTTTGCCCTAAAGTACGCCCGCAGTGCGTTTGCATTCATTGCTTGTGACCAACGCATGCGACGTGCTCCACCAGCGGCGGGTGCCGCTTCGCAGGACAGGAGTATAGTGCCCAAGTGTATGCGCAAGCATAGGTGCACTCTCTGTTCCCTTACTCTCATAATCCGATTGGACGGTAAAAAACCGACACGACTCGAGAGAGAACAGGCACAGGACCAACGGCTTTACGTGCTTTCTGAGGCACGGGGGTGAGACACCGCCAACTTCCCGACTCCGGGCAGCTACTGATAATTTCTAGACAGAAAAACTCAAAATCAATTTTTTGGCCCGACCCGGGCTTCGAACTCAGGTCCTCATGACCAGGGGTCGCACTACTACCACTGCAAGACCAATGAGGCAGACGTTATGCTGGTATTTTATGTTGGTATAGCAGATAATAATTGCGGCACTTAGACCTTAAGCTATTTCAGTTCATTTATATGTTGTTTTTCTTTATGTAAGGGGAACATACGGCTATATATGTCTATTCGATGGCTCCTTAGCGCAGTAGCTTAGCAAAGACTTGCAGCGCTGAGGGCTGGAGGTTCTAATCCCGCTCGCATGGAAGTTTTTATGGCCTACAAATAATTTTTCCGTGTCTGAATGTTTGTCCTTGTGAAACTTAAACTACCTTCACAATACAAGAGAAAATCATGGTATCGGGATAACGTTTTGTTTTTAAAACTAGAAACAAATAATCTGTATTCATACAAGATTAATTTTTAAATCAAATTACTACAAAAGCCGGATAAGTTTGCAGTAGCTAATAATAACATACTTGATCAATGTGCAGAAATACCGATATATACATTTTTTTTAATAAAACCTATTAATTAAGTACTAAACTGCTTTTTCTTTCAGATCCTAACAGTCCACTGTTGGGAATTGACCCCTCAGGGAGGATTTTATTTAATTGCGTTGAGTGGCGAACGCAAAATTAGACGTCTAGTATGTTTTAAGCAGCTTGTCGTCGTCGCGTAAGTGATACGGAGAAGAAGAAGATTATATCGTCGTCTATCAGCTTTTTCTTTCAGAAACTGCTTTTTCTTTCAGATCCTAACAGTCCACTGTTGGGAATTGACCCCTCAGGGAGGATTTTATTTAATTGCGTTGAGTGGCGAACGCAAAATTAGACGTCTAGTATGTTTTAAGCAGCTTGTCGTCGTCGCGTAAGAGATACGGAGAAGAAGAAGATTATATCGTCGTCTATCAGAGGCCTTCAGATCCTTCTAGCATAGTCGTCGCCTGAACCCATTCATGGTGCAGCCTTATTATAGCTACGACTATAATATACTGTTACGAGCTTGAGGTTCGTGACAATAAAAATTTGGCGAGACAAACGAAGCTTCGGAGCAGAATAAAGTGAATCAGTGTGATTAATTATTGGTGTTTTAAGTTTTAAATTGCCGCGTAGTGGCGGTTAAGAATATCCACTACCCCATATCTTCCCGTGGGTGTCGTAAGAGGCGACAGAGGGAGACAGGCAGGAGATGGGCAGCAGCATCTTCCTGATGACAACTGTGACGTAATAAAAAACTGCGGTTGCCAACCCGCTCGCCAAGCGTGGCAACTACGGCAAATACCCCCCAATGAACAAATACACAAAAAGACGGCCCCCAGTCCCCGGCGGCCCCGCTATTCCTGGCTACGGTGGCGACCATGGTAACGGCGGGGCAGGGGGTGCTAAGAATCTCCGGTGGAGGTTCGGTTGCCACCTACGACGACTCGACCTGGCAACATATAACGCACGCACCCTGAGGACTGACGAGAAGATACTGGAGCTGGAAGAAGAGGTAGACAAGTTGCGCTGGCATATTATTGGATTATCCGAGGTCCGAAGAGAGGGGGAGGACACGGCAATCCTCGAGTCCGGCAACTTGTTCTATCACCGGGAGGGCGACCATCTGTCCCAAGGAGGTGTCGGATTTATCGTCCACAAGTCTCTCGTCAACAACGTTGTAAAGATTGGGAGTGTGTCGACGAGGGTCGCGTACCTGATACTCAGAATCACCAAACGGTATTCGCTGAAGGTCATTCAGGTTTACGCACCAACCTCGGCACACCCCGATGAGGAGGTGGAGGAAATGTATGAGGATATTTCCAGAGCCATACATTCCTCCAAAACCCACTACACGGTGTTGATGGGAGACTTCAACGCAAAACTAGGCACAAGAGAAAGCGGTGAGCTGAAGGTAGGGAAATTTGGAGTAGGGCAACGGAACCGAAGGGGCCAGCAGCTGGCCGACTTTATGGAGAAAGAGGGACTCTTTATGATGAACTCTTTCTTCCAGAAGCGGCCCCACAGGAAGTGGACCTGGTCGAGCCCCGACGGTTCGACAAAAAATGAGATTGACTTCATTATGACGACCAGACGCCAACTGTTCAGTGATGTCTCAGTGATCGCAAGGGTGAAAACTGGCAGCGATCACCGAATGGTTAGAGGCACACTGAACCTAAACGTTAAGTTGGAGAGGTCTCGTCTAATGAAGTCAACGCTCCGTCCCCCTCGTGCTCTAATCCAGAATCCCGAAACCTTTCAGCTCGAGTTACGTAACCGCTTCCAGTGCCTAGAAGATTGCAATGCAGTGGACGATATGAACGACAAGCTCGTGGAAACTGTCCATGCGGTCGGAGCTAAGTTCTGCAAGACCCGCCGCAGAAGAACACAAAAACTCTCCGATCACACTCTTAATCTCATGGCTGTTAGACGGGAGATGAGGCTGCAATCGTCAACAGATTTGACAGCATACAGGCAACTGAACAGACAGATCTCCAAATGCATGCGGCGAGACTTACGCAACTTTAATACTTCTCGTATTAAAGAAGCGATCGAGCGGAACCAGGGCTCCAAAGTCTTTGCCAGAGATCTGTCTGCCAGAAAGAGCCAACTGTCAAAGCTGAAGACTGAGTGTGGCAACATCGTTTCCGGGACACCTGAGATTTTGAGTGAGATTGAGAGGTTCTATGGGCAGCTGTACACATCATCGTTGGAGCCACACGCAAGTGTGAGTAACGATCCAAGAGCAAGTCTTATCCGACACTATTCCGATGATATCCCGGACGTCAGTCTAAGCGAGATTAGAATGGCTCTCCAGCACCTTAAAAACGGCAGGGCCCCAGGCGAGGATGGAATTACAGCGGAGCTTCTGAACGCGGGTGGAACACCGGTACTTGTAGTCCTTCAGAAGCTCTTCAATTCCGTCCTCCATGGTGGCACTACTCCAGAGGCGTGGAGCAGAAGTGCGGTGGTCTTGTTCTTTAAGAAAGGCGACAACGCTCTCTTAAAGAACTACAGACCGATTTCCCTTCTGAGCCGCGTCTACGTGCTGTTTTCGAGAGTCATTACGAATCGTCTCGCACGCAGACTTGACGACTTCCAGCCTCCCGAACAAGCCGGTTTCCGAAAAGGCTTCAGTACCATAGACCACATACATACCCTGCGGCAGATTGTACAGAAGACTGAAGAGTACAATCTGCCACTTTGCCTGGCGTATGTGGACTATGAGAAAGCCTTTGATTCCGTCGAAATTTGGGCGGTGCTACAGTCCCTTCAGCGGTGCCAAGTTGACTGTCGGTATATCGAAGTGCTGAAGTGTTTGTACAGTAGGGCTACGATGGCTATCCGAGTACAGAACCAGAGCTCGAAACCTATCCAACTGCAGAGAGGTGTAAGACAGGGTGACGTTATATCCCCGAAACTCTTCACCGCTGCATTGGAAGACGTTTTCAAGCTACTGGACTGGAAAGGATACGGTATTGACATCAATGGCGAGTACATCACTCACCTTCGATTTGCCGACGATATAGTCCTTATGGCAGAATCGCTGGAGGACTTAAGCACTATGCTCAATGACCTCAATAGTGCCTCCCAACGGATAGGTCTTAAGATGAACATGGACAAAACAAAGATCATGTTCAATGTCCATGTCACACCTATGCCGGTAGTTGTTGGGAGCACTATGCTCGAAGTTGTTGACGAGTACGTTTACCTGGGACAAATAGTCCGACTAGGTAAGTCCAACTTCGACCGAGAGGTCAATCGACGGATTCAACTCGGCTGGGCAGCGTTCGGGAAATTACGACATATCTTTTCGTCAGGTATACCTCAATCTCTAAAAACTAGATTGTACAACCAGTGCGTGTTGCCAGTGATGACTTATGGATCTGAGACGTGGTCCTTCACTGCTGGCCGTATGAGGACGCTTAAGGTCGCTCAGCGAGCTATGGAGAGGGCTATGCTCGGAGTTTCTCTGCGTGATAGACTCAGAAATGAGGATATCCGCAGTAAAACCAGAGTGACCGACATAGCCCAACGGATTAGTAAGCTGAAGTGGCAATGGGCCGGCCATATAGCTCGAAGAACCGATAACCGATGGGGAAGAAAGGTTCTCGAGTGGCAGCCTCGTACCGGTAGGCGTAGTGTAGGGCGACCCCCCACTAGATGGAGTGACGACCTGGTAAGACATGCAGGAAGTCGATGGATGCAGGTGGCTCAGGACCGTGCTTTGTGGCATTACTTGGGGGAGGCCTATGTTCAGCAGTGGACTTGTGAAAGGCTGTAATGATGATGATGATGATGAAGTTTTAATTTGTGTAAAAAAAATTAAAGTGTTAATTTAGGTCATTCTATCGGCAATTTTTATTGCCACGAACCTCAAGCTCGTAACAATTGGTGTCAGAAGTGGGATAAAATCATGCCAATTTTACCTAAGGAGGAAACGGAGGGTGTCCGTACCCGCAGTCAACGCCAGCATGAGATGGACCAGCGGAGATTTGGTGGTGCAACGGCGCAGATGTCGGAGGGCCAACTGCTAGCCACGGAGGCTGCGGCCCCGTCATTAGGTCTTACATCTGCAGCACCTGACTTAGGTGCTCTGATGGCGATGCTACACGAGCAGCTGCAGCGCGGACGAGAGAAACAGGCCCATCTGTTGAAAGAGCGGCAGGAGGAACAGGCTCGCCGACAGGAGGAACAGGCTCACCGACAGGAGGAACAGGCCCGCCGACAGGAGGAACGGGTCCGTCGTTTGGAAGAGCAGCTGCGGGGTGGACAGGAGGAACAGGCCCGCCAGCAGGAGGAACAGGCCCGTCGTTTAGAAGAGCAACTCCAACGCGATAAGGAAGAGCAGATGCTCCTCATGAAGGACCTTCACGCTACCTTCGGAAAAGAGATACGGGAGGTGAAGGATAGGGTTGCTCAGCATGACAACCGCCTGTCGGAAGCTGAAACCCAAATCACGAATGCTGAAAACCGAATCGAGAAAGCAGAAACCCGAATCGACCAAGTAAACAATCGGGTTGACAACGTAATGGCCGACATGAAGAAATCACTGGACGAACTCAAACTTGGAGATGGAGCTACAGCTCCCGTAGTAGCTACAACACCTTCGCTACGTGGGTTCAAGGTGCCACCGTTCGACGGTACTTCTTCCTGGTCTGCCTACAAAATCCAGTTCGAGGCTGTTATGAGGGCAAGCGGCTGGAATAAAAGTCAGGCCATGACTGCTCTGACACCTGCGCGACCAGGCCTTAAAAGTTCTGGAAGCTCTCGGTGAGGAAGTGACTTATGAGCAACTCCTTGAGGCATTGGAGGCGAGATATGGCGACGCTCACCTGGAACACGTCTTTCGTGCGCAGCTTAAAGATCGCGTGCAGCGCATCAACGAAAACCTGCAGCAGTGGGCTCTAGAGGTGGAGAAGCTGGTGCGAAAAGCATTAGGGTCCGTACCTGCGCTCATTGAAGGGAACCTGGTGCAGACATTAATCGACGGCATCCGCGACCTCGAAGTCAGAGCTGCTTTGAGGCTCGGGCACTACGAGACGCTTAAGGACGCCTTTGCCCATGCACTGGAGGTAGAAGCCGTGCGGCAGGATCATCGTTCCTATCGCGTCAGGGAGATCGCAGCAGCTACAGTTCGCGACCGCAACAAAGGATTCAGCCCTAGGTGCTATGGCTGTGGGGAAAAGGGCCATCTGCGATCCAGCTGCCCTAAGCAAACTGTCGAAAGGGAAGTTGATCAATCTCGAGAGGGTAGTGCAGCTAACGGCACCGCCTGGCGGTGGCAGGATCGTCGTTCCCCCCACGCTAGGGACGTTGCAGCAGTTCGCAACCATAATAAAGGATACAGCCCTAGGTGCTATGGCTGTGAGGAAAGGGGCCATCTTCGATCCGGCTGCCCTAAGCGAACCCTAGAAAGGGAAGGTGAACGATCTCAGAAGGGAAGTGCGGCTAACATCACCGCCCAGCAGCAGCCGGGATACGACTTTACTATCAGAAATCGCAGCGTGAAATCTCATAGCAACGCAGATGCATTGTCAAGACCTTGTCCTGAAGATCGGAAACATAACTAAGCAAAAGAGTAAGGAAGTGGTATCCGTGAGGATGCTCAGGACAGACCACCTCAGCAACGAGTGGAAGGACAGCCTACGACATGCACAGCAGGAATATCCGGACATCAAGCCGATTCTGGAATGCATGAAGGCCCGTGCTACCAAGCCTAAGTGGAGCGATGTATCAGCGATGAGTTCGACCACTAGAGGCTATTGGGCACCGTGGGACGGCTTGCTGATTCAGGATGGAGTCCTGTGCCGTAAATGGGACAGTGGTCGAGGAGATAGCTGTCGTTTGCAAATGGTTGTCCCTAAGGCTAAAGTGCCGAATGTTCTACAGCTGTGCCATAATGTTCGTTCAAGAGTCCATCTGGGAGTTAAACGAACTCTGCTGAAGGTCCGAGAACAGTTTTACTGGGTCCATTATCGTGACGATGTCGAGGCTTGGTGTCGTACATGTACAAGTTGTGCGGCAGATCGTCCATGTGGATCGCCTGGCGCGATATTATGGGGCTGATAATGCTCGGGACGAGCATGTCTTAGGAGGGGGCAGTGTTACGCGCCTTAGTGGACGGCACTAGCGCCATCTAGTCTCGAACCGAATAACTAGACTTCTAGAAGTTGAAACTCGAACTCTCGGTACCTTGCGCGTGTTTACTTGAATATTCTGGATATTTCGGTGCTAATTTATATTTGTAGGCGCTGCAAGATGCGATCGGGGAAGTATTGAATTTGGCGAGACAAGCGAAGCTTCGGAGCGGAATAAAGTGAATCAGTGTGATTAATTATTGGTGTTTTAAGTTTTAATTTGTGTAAAGAAAATTAAAGTGTTAATTTAGGTAATTCTATCGGCAATTTTTATTGTCACGAACTTCATGCTCGTAACAATACTATGATATATACTATGATAGCTACGACGACATCAAGTATACACCTCTTTATGAGGCGTTTATTTGATATACAGTTTTATTTTTTATGTTTTAACTTTAAAATATCTCACGTAATTTAATGAAAAATTCATTAAAATCGAAATAGCTTGTAACATCTTTGTCGGTTGCTAAAAGGAATTTCTGCTCAAGTCCACTGTAAAAATATTATAAGAAGACCTAACGCTCTACATAAGATAGCCACGACTTGTCTTTGAAATTGTGTTTGTTTAATAGTATCTATATTTTTAGGAAGTCAAGAAAATTACTCGTTATATTACAAATCTTACATTAAATAAGATTTGCTGAAGCTAAATTGGTGATTAAAGATTTTTAGTCTGTAGTTAGGTTACCGATGATTCCATCAGTTATAGGCTACACGCGACGGACTTATTACTCCCTAAAAGGAGCTTTACCACCTGAACAACTTGCTCAAATCTCGGCTGAAATAGTGTTTTAGAATATAAAAAAGAAATATGTCGGTACATAATTATTTAATTATGTAATGAATCAAACAAATGCTGACAGCGAAATAATCTCGACTAGATTATTATTTTAAGAATATCTTTATAGTCCATTGATAGCATTACTTTAAGGGATTACATTATCAATCGATATGTTATATTAATTTATTACATGTCTATAAGTTAATTTTTATATAACTATCAGAGTCGACGGAATATGCATATATATATATATATATATATATATATATATATATATATATATAAATTACATGTCACGTTGTTTGCACATCGTGTGCAGTTTAGTCCAACTTGTTTAATAGGACATGCCAATTTGTCGTCTAAAAAGGCAGAAGAATATATATACATATATATATAAATATATATATATATATATATATATATATATATATATATATATATATATATATATATATATATATATATGTATATATAGATTTATTTTTTACGATAATAGTACTTTTAATTTTAATTCCCTCGTTCATTTATACTCTACCAATATACTTATTTATTATATAGGTACTTATTACACATACTAACTTGTACTTGACTCGTGGTCGAGTAATTGCAGTTATCAAATATATAAAAATTTATTGATTGTAGGTATTTAATACGCCGCTATATCGTTCATCAGGTTGCACTAAAACCTAGTCAAATTATTGCTTGCACTTGAGCGAAGGTTATAGGCGTAGTATAATTAACTTACCTACTGTAACGTACGTACACGTGGCGCGTGTGTCGTACCGACAAATTTATTTGAAAGTCGTTCATATGTCATTCAATTTTAATGAATGTTTTATCATTCCTAGTTAAATAATGCAACTATTACAAATTTAAAACGATTTTTCCACAATTATTTCCTTCTGCGGCAGCAATGTGCCGGGTAGCAGCTAGTTTAATATAGTTTATAATCTCTTGGGTTGTATTATCATAATCATCACCATCATCATCATCATCATTATCATTACAGCCCTTCACAAGCCCACTGTCGAACAAAGGCCTCCACGTGGAATACCACAAAGCACGGTCGTGAGTCACCTGCATCCATCGACTTCCTGTACTCGTATGTCTTACCAGGTCGGGGTCTTACAGGGTCAGGAGGCTGCCACTCGAGAACCTTTTTTCCCCATCGATTGTTGGTTCTACGTGGCCGGCCCATTGCCACTTCAGCTTACTAATCTGTTGGGCTATGTCGGTCACTCGGGTTCCACTGCGGATATCCCCATTTCTAAGTTTACCACGCAGAGAAAAACCGAGCGTAGCCCTCTCCATAGCTCGTTGAGTGACCTTGAGCGTTCTCATAGGGCCAGCAGTGAAGGAGTACGTCTCAGATCCAAACGACATCACTAGTAATACGCTTTAATAGATATCTTAATGTGAAATGAGATTTCATATTAAGGCTTTCCATAAATGGCGGTCCCAACATCTAGTGTAAGAAAGATCGTCTGGCAATCCATTTGACGATCGTTCTGCCTAGCGTGTCGTTATAGCAAACTCTCCTTTCCGTAAATGATACCCATGCTATAGTGCCCCCATTCACTCTATTCCCTGCATTTACTCGTCGTTCTATATCCTTATCATATCTACCAACCCTGATAAATACACATCCCAAATACACGCACTCATCCATTTGCTCAATTAACTCTCCTTCTATTCTTATTTCACATACCGTTTTGCTTTCTTCTCTTTCAAAAACCATCACGTTCGTCTTACTTGCGTTCACTTTCATTCCCCTTTCTTTTAATGCCCAGTTCATTAATCTAACCATCATTTGCAACACAGCCGCTGACGACGCAAATAAGACTTGATCCTCGGCATACAAAAGGCATTTGACGGCTAACTCGCCCATTATTAACCCACATTCTTCATCTTTCAAAGTTTGCAAACACCTGTCCATAAACAGTCAAGGGGAAGCTACACAGCCCTGTCGGACACCTTTTAGGATGCTAAACCAGTCCGAGTAGACCCCACTGATCCTGACACAAGCACTAGAGTCCCTATAAAGAGACCTTAATGCCTGTATCAAACCAGCGCTCAATCCATACGAGTTCAGTTTTTGCCATAACACATTCCTGTCCATTTTGACATAAGCCTTTTCCAAGTCCATGAACGCACAAAAAACCTTCTGGCACAAAAAAGTAACTACTTGCAATTTCAGCCATATACAAATATTATAAAGTGCCAAAGTTATAATATTTCTCATTTTTCCTTTTGTATCATAATTTTAATTTATTGTTAAGAAATACGGGGTATAACAGAAAAATGTTACAAGCTGATTATTTCGTAACCGATAAAGAAAATAAAAACGTTTTGAAATTGACGTACTGGCTGTACCTACAATCTAGTTTTCAGGTTTTGAGATATATCTGACGAGAAGATGTTGTGTTTATTTTATGCAAATAAATAGGTTATTTTATTCAAATAAATAAATATCAATTATTTTTATTCTATCTGGACAAAAACTTATTAATTTTCGTTTTCATTTCTATACTATTATTCAAGAACTACTCTTATGTTATCGTGTGTAAATTACTTTATTGAAATATATTATAACGCTCGTATTTTGTAATTTATTCACGTTGGTTTTTTACGTGTTTCAAGAAAGCACTTTAAAAAATGCAATGTAAAGTTTATTAAAGGTTATTTGAATTTGAATGAAAATGACAAAGATGTTTTTAAATCTGTAATCAACCGGCTCGTTGGTCTAGGGGTATGATTTTCGCTTAGGGTACGAGAGGTAACGGGTTCAAATCCCGGATGAGCCCCTAAAACATTTTGCCTTTTCTCACATTATAAATTTATGCTGCTTGAAATGTATGTACATTAATTACTAACATTCTTTAAGTTTACTGACATGTTTAATCACCACACAGAATATTACGGTGAGCAGACTCACAATTCAAACCGCCAACGATCAACTTTCTTTGCCTTGCGATAGTGTGAGTGCATTTATGCTCCTACGAGAGACTCCTAGACAGAGTGGAAGACCATTTTAAACTTTCAGGCCTGTATCCTAAGCTACTTTATTATTGGGATTAAGATTTTATAAGTCATAGTCAAAGTTTAATTTAAAATTTAACAAATTAAGGCATCAACACCATCTGGATGCTTGACGGCCCCCCACTGTACGTTTCAGAAGGACTTTTCTTTCGCGTACGACCTCTCTGTGGAATAGTTTACCACCGGCGATTTTTCCGGACCGATACGACCTGGGGACCTTAAAAAAAGAGCTTACTCCTTTCTAAAGAGCCGGCAATGCAACTGCAATTCCCCTGGTGTTGCGGTTAATCATGGGCGGCGGTAGTCACTTAACGTCAGATGAGCCACATGCGCGTTTGCCCCCTCCTCTATATAAAATAATTCTATAAAAAGCTCTCGTGGATGAGAGTAACTACAACTTTAATTTACTTTTTTACAAGAAAAAGAACATTTTTTGGTATATTTGAAATTGAAAATAGGAATCGTACGTTCGTTCGTTCGTTCGTCGCACGGAAGCTTCGAGTTGGTGCATAGTTGCATTAAGAGGAATTTTCCGGAAAATTTAATTAAGTTCAAGCATGTGATATTGTCTGCGTCAGAGGTAATACAGCGAGGAGACAATATATTACACAAGCATTGCGAAGCGGTGCATGATAATTTGCGTAATTTTCACTTATATTTTGAAACGGAATAAAATATATTTCCGAACTTCAATTTTTATGTTTTAATATTTAATAATTTTATGTACTGCTGGCCGTACGAGGAAACTAAAGGCCGCTCAGCAAGCTATAGAGGGGATTATCCTCGGGGTCCATCTGCGTGATAGTCTTCGAAATGGGAATATCCACAGAAGAACCAGAATAATCGATGACGTATCATTAAGCTGAAGTAGCAACGAGCTGGCCAGGGTCGAAGAACTTACAACCGATGGGGAAGTAGGGTTATCGAGTGGCTGAGTACACTAGATGGAGCGATGACCTGGTAAGACATCCAAGAAGTCGATGGATGTAGGTGATAAACTCATGATTTTTGGTGGCTTATGTTCATCACTGAACTTGTGAGGAGCTAATGGTGATGATGATGATATTTAAATCACATATAAGCCGTAGTCATTATCCTTTTCTGGGTAAAGTTAACATGAAGCAAAAATTATTCAATTAAAAATTTAATAAAATATTAATTCTTAACCAAGATCAATTGGCATAAATTATACTTTAGCAATGGCGTATGGCGTAATAGCATCAATGTGAAAATAGTTTCAATATCAAACATTTTAATTATACAAATACAAAAAAAGATCCACCGAATTACTCATTTTATACGTGGTAGAGCCATGCTGCAGCTATATTACTGGTATAGTTATTGCACGAATGGGTCGGCTCGACCGGGGAAGGATCATACTCTCGTAGAATACCGGCATAAAATAGCAACTTAACGCTGCTGTGTTTCGTATGGTGAGTGTGGAGAACCAGAGACCCTTTTTACTGGAAACGAGGCAATCCATCTTAGGCCTCACGGGTGACAACGCATCTGCATTTGATTAGTAATCGATGATAGATGTAGATGTCTATGAACTGCAGTAACCACTTACCATCAAGTAGACTGTGTGCTCGTTTGTCACCCTTATTTAATAACAAAAGCTAAATGGCTGGATTAAATTTACACAACAACGAGGTGTATTTTCATAAGTTCGTATGCGTCGCATTTTAGTTATACAGAGAATAATAAAACTTGCTCAACTTGGCCATAGCTAAGAGAAGTGCCTACGAAGGCAAATTAATATTGGTTAATGCAATAATTTAAACTAATTAATTAGAGTTGGCCTGAGCCGCCAGGAGGCAGTTCAGGTCGTTTGACAGTTTATTAGGCGGGTCCGAGAGAGAGTTTCTCGGCCTGCGGACACGATAGCGAGAGGGGGGTGGGGCTGCATAGGAAGCCGCCTCACGAATTAAATTGTTTGGGTGCGACTCTGAGGCTTTGAAGAAGTTCTCAGAGAGTTTTTTGAGGAATTGTTGAATTGTTGGGAGCTCTAAGTCCCGATGAAGGTCGGCATTACGGACGTACCAAGGTGCGTTCGCAGCTCGACGACAGAAGAGGTTCTGAACTATTTGGAGTTCATTTAAAATATTGGGGTTTGCGTGGGCAAAGACGGGGCCCGCGTAGGACATGACGGGTCGTATACAGACCTTATAAAGGGTTCGCTTGTTTCGAAGGGACATTTTACTGTGTCTGCCCAACATACTGTTGAGCCTACTCAGGTAAAACCGTGCGTGACGGGTGACTCGTTTGACGTGGGGCCTAAAAGTGAGCCCTGTGTCTAGAGTGACACCTAAATATTTGGCTGTCGTATGCCAGGGGACAGGGGTCCCTAGCATACGTATTGGAGGGGTGTTTTTAAGACGGCGTCGTTTATAATCGAAGTGAATGGCGGAGCTCTTCTCCGGGTTCACATCGATGCGCCATTTTTTGAACCAATCTCCTAGGTCATCAACTGACTTTTGGATCTTGTTCCGTATGAAGGGTAGTGAGACACCTTTGCAGTAGATGGCAATGTCGTCTGCGAAGAGGGAGAGTTGAACACCTTTCGACGGGATGGGAATGTCGTTGGTGAACAGGATGTACAGCAGAGGAGCAAGTACTGAGCCCTGAGGGACACCAGCCTTGATAGTTCGCTGTGAAGATAGCGTGCCTTCGTGTCTAAAACGAAAGGTACGGTGTTTCAAATAGGAGGCCACGAGACGAACTAGACGATCGGGGAGACCTATTTTGTAGAGCTTGTAGATGAGGCCTGTGTGCCAGACTCTATCGAAAGCTTTGGCTATATCGAAGAAGACCGCGATGGTTTTATGACGTCGAGGATAGAAACCGCTGAGGATATATTCCACAATGCGGTGAACTTGTTGGGGACATGAGTGTTTGGCTCGGAAACCGAATTGGTGGGGAATGATGAGAGGGTCACCGTCTGTGGGAAACAGATAGTGCCTCATCCGTGTTTGGATGACTCTTTCGAAGAGCTTGCCCATTGCCTTGAGGAGGCTAATGGGGCGATGGCTGGAGGGGAGGTTGAGAGGCTTGCCTGGCTTGGGAATTCCAATCACAGTTGCCTCTTTCCACGAAGTGGGAAAATAACTAAGGTTGAAGCAAGCGTTGAAGATAATAGATAAAAAGGTTAACACCTGCTCGGGAAAGTGTTTAAGGGCTTGGTTGGAGATGCCATCCGCGCCCGGGGCCTTTTTAGGCTTAAGTCCTTTGATGAGGGATGAAATCTCATCATTGGACACAGAGATAGGTTCGGAGGCCGTAGGGGGTGAGTTCCGGCGGCGGACCTCATCCTCCACTGCCTGGACGTGTGAGGGGTCGACAGGTTGAGAACTAGGGGAGCATTGAGCGGCAATGCTATCCGCAAAGCACTCAGCCTTTTCCTCGTCCTCGAAGGCAACCGTGCCGTCGGGACGGGAGAGAGGGGGAGTGTGGGTGATAGCGTCTATGCGGAGGGCTCTAGCCATCTGATAGTACGCTGTGTGAGATGGAGAGATATTCTCCATGAGCTTACTCTTTTCGAGATCTTGAAATTCAGAGAGGCGGAAGCGGAGTTTTCGTTGAAGACGATTATCCGCGCGCCTATATTCGGGGGTGGGATATTTTGCTGCTCTCCGGAAAGCAGCTTTTTTGGCTTTTAATAGGTTGCTAATATGTAGGGGAAGCCCACTATTGTTAGCAACCGGGACGACCCTTTCGTTCTCCTTAAGGGAGGATTTAATAAGGGTGGAGAGTGAATCGACCGCGGTGTCGATTTTTTCGGGACTGTCTAAGTCCGACGGTATGGAGATGGTAGAATCCTGTGAGTCCAGAGCTTTAGGGACTCCTTGAATCCCTTCCAGTTAGTGAAGGTTTTTGTGTGTGTTGGGGGAGGTGGCTGCTGGCCAAGAATGAGGGAGACCGGTCGGTGATCTGATCCTAGATCGTCTAGTGTCTCGATTGCTCCGAGGTTGAGAGAAACTCCTTGGAGTAACGCAAAATCTAACACATCGGGTGAGTGATCGTTGTTATCGGGAAAGTGAGTAACACCGAGAGGACTATGGACAGTGATATCAAGAGACTGCGTGATATCGAGCAGTATCTTGCCACTAGGGGACGTAGTGCGGCATGTCCATTCAGTATGCTTGGAGTTAAAATCTCCAAACATAATGACTGGATTGCCCAAGGATAGAATGGCCTCAAAATCTTTTTTGAGGGGATAGGTTCCTGAAGGGATGTAACAGGAGGCTATGAGGATGGACTGATGTCCAGTCATAGCTAGCCTGCATACCGTGGCTTCCATATTGGTAAGCTGCGGAGTAGAAATGGGCGAGCAATGAAGTGTCTTCTTGTAATAGATGGCCGTTCCGCCGCCTCGGCGGTCGGGTCTGTCATTACGAAGAAGAGAGAAGTTTCTAATAGAAAGGCCTCTAGTGTCCTTAGCTTTAAGATTGGTTTCCTGTAGGAGGAGGAAATCGACTTCACGATTTCGAAGAAAGAGCTTAAGCTCTGGGAGGTTATTTCGCAAGCCGCGAATATTGAATGATATAAGCGATAAACCCTTAGGTTTGATACGACCGTGGGATCTTGGTAGGTTAATATTATTCTCAGACATTGGAGTTAAGTTAATTAAGTTAACTTAACTTACAACGCTAGCAGAAGATCATTATGTTCGGCAAGAGCGAGGAGACGCTCTTGAGGGGACTTCGCCGCGCGCAGTTTGCGTGAGATTACTATAATCTCCCTAACATCTATATTCCTAATCGCGGAATATAGCGTGTAGTCATCTATTGTGGGCTCTGCCTCGTGTGCGTACGAGGTTGTCCGCGAAGGGTCTGCCTTTTTGGGCCCCCAGGGAAAGACTGGAGGCTGCATTGGCTTTGAGAAGCCCGGAGGGGGCCGAATTATGCCCTGAGGGGGCCTAGGGGGACCCTGAGGGGGCCTAGGGGGACCCTGAGGGTCGAGGAAAGCCCTGGATAGGCTGAGGAGGGCCCTGGCGGGGCCGTTGTTGGAGGGCCGGGAATGAGCGGTCATTCACCGGCGGTGGAGCTTTCCTACTGGGGCGAGGTTGAGGTGCGCGTGGGCAACCCTTGTAGTTCGCCGGGTGTCCTGTCTGGTTGCACAGGACACAGGCGGGCGGGGATTCAGCGTCTTTGGGCCAGGGACACTCTTTGGTGTTATGTGGCTCCAGGCACTTCACGCACCTGGGTGGAGCGGAGCAGTTGGCCGCCGCGTGACCATAAAGTTGGCAGCGGTGGCACTGCGCCGGGAAACCGGGCCTATGTGGGGGCTCTACCTTCACCCTTGACAGGCCGCACACTGTGCGCACCTGCCGGAAGATGGCTTTAGCCTCCGGCACGTTGGACATGATTACTAGGGCAAGGTTGTATCTCTTGCCCGTACGGTTGTGCATTTTGTGCACTGCTTCAACTGGGAAACCTTGGGACTTAAGGTCCTCGAGGATTTCGTCGTTGGAAAACTCAAAGGGGACGCCTCGGATGACGGCTCTGACTTTACGCTCTTCAGGGAGAGCGTACGTGTGGTAAGATACCCTTTCGGCTGTGAATAGCCGGGTAATTGAGCGGAAGTCCTCGATCGAGCTAGGGATTATTTTGATTGCTTCCCCGAGGTTGACCGCATGGTCGTATTTAATACCTGCGTCGTAGCAGGTCTTGGACAGTTGGGTGAACTTGGCCTTGTCTCTTAGGAAGACAGGGGGCGGGACTTGCTTCTTCGCTAGCACTGGAGCACAGCGAGAGGCTGGTTTGGATGGTGTGGGGATGTCTAGAGACATCAGTGGGACGGGGGCAGCGTCAAGGGCTGCGGAGGTTGAAGGAGCGGCAGGGGCCGCTGAAGTAGGGGGGGGGGGGGTGCGTTTGATCGCAGCGCGCTTTCCGTTGCGCTTGGAGGTGACAGTGGTGAAGTTGGATTCATCGGTACCTTCGGAGTCAGAGGACTCCGATGAACCGGAGCCTGAGGTAGTGGCGGGCCTCTTCCGGGAGGTAGACGCCGAGGATTCGGAGCATGCGTACTCCATTTCTAAGGGGGCTGACTGTAGCGGGGCAAAGGAGTTCCTCGTTTCGAGGTATGCCGCTAGTACTGGCGGCGGACGATGTGCCTGAGGGGCAGGGAGGGGAGCCTGGGCGGCGATGGTGGCAATGGCGGCGAGGACCGTCTCATTGCCGTTTAACCCGTATTGGGTAATGAGGGCGGCTAGGGACTCTGTGAAACTTGAGTTGGCCATATTGGGTTGAGTGAGATAATCTAGTAAAGATGAGGACGGGTCCCTGCTCTCGGTAGAACAGGGACTAGAACGCGGGATGTACTACAACACACTATGCACGTAATAGTAAAGTAAAATGCAAGAAAAACACAAGAAAATAAAAGAGACAGTGCAAAAAAAAATTTAAATGATAAATGAAAACTATAATGAAAAAATTATAATGAAAATGAAAATGATAATGAAATGAAAAATGAAAATGAAAATGAAAAATGAAAATGAAAGCGGAGGTCAGTCAGACCTCCCTGCCCGAAGACAGGGGGGTAAGAGCTGTAGCAGAAAGTGACTCACCGGCAGCCTCGACGCTGTTCCGCGTGAGCAGGACAGCGGAGGCGCGTGGGAGCGAGACAGCACTACCGTAATGTACGGGAGCGCGGACCACCAGGAGGCGACCGTCCGAGAACGATGCCGCCGGCGGACTGAGCACTGCGTCGGCGCTGTACAGCGCGAGCGGGCCAGCGGAGGCGCGAGAGCGGGAGAGCACTACTGTACAGGAACGAAAGCGCGGACTACCTGGATGCAACCGCTCGGAAGCGATGCCACAGGCGGAATGACGAATTGCAATAAAACCCGTTCACTAAGCTACCCCCAGAACTATACGCGAAAGTGAGCCGCGCCATTCGCGTGCCTGCGCAACTTAATAACATGAATTTGTACTATTACTCTCTCACATTTCACTTAATTTCTTTATTCACATAAATCATACACAAATACAAGTTATCTATTTAGATAGCACAAAACAATATCTACACCATGATATATATTATTTTTTCGTATCACAAAAATCCTTTAATTTATAAAACAAAATATGCCTATTTTAATCACAAATTCTAAATCCGAACTTCTTAAATATTTAACACAGAAAGCTAAAACAATGTTTCTCACTTGAATTTATACATATGTTAACTAATACAATAGTTTAATTTACATTTTCTCTATTTATTTCACTATTTAAAACACTTTTAAATTTCTTATACAAAACTATCATTATTTCACTTATGCACAGGAATTTTCACATAAAAATAACACAGAATTCACCTTTTTAGCACGTACAATCAACCTGAAATGTTTTACAAGTCATTTTTACATAAATTGCTGAAATTACAAACATTTTAAATTTTTACATATTTGGCCTCCTAGGGGCGTGGTCAGCGTGCTTCCGTGAACTCACACTATTTGAACAACTAACTTTGCACGGCTCTCGGCTATCAGAAAAAATAAAAGTCTGAAATACACCAATTTTAACAATATTAGATAAATAAGTGCTTCTACATAATTTTTAAACTGTAGGAAACTATCTCTGATAGGATTCTTATCAGTTATCATGTTTCTTATCAGATTACAATACAAGTGAATGTTCTCATTAATCAATCATAACAAATAGGCATTTGTTTTCGTACAAAACGTATTATACTTATACAAGACAATACTTATGCAATTAATTTCCGTTAATTCTGTTTATACACAGAGTGATCATCTCGACCGGGGAACAAATCCGATCTCTAACTTCACTTTAATATTCCTTTGAATTTACATCGTTGGAAAGACGATTTCAACCGGGGAACAAATCCGGTAACATAATTTATAACATAAAATTCCCTATATGAATTTATTGAAAGATATTACTTAGAAAACAGTAAACTAGTCCGGCCTGGGAGTCGAACCCAAGACCTTCATATCATTAATTCGACATTTCTTTAAGATTTAACTAAACATTTTCTTATCAGAACATCTCCATTGGACAATGAGTATTTGAAAAGTTATTCGTCATCGGTTGACCTAATAAACTGAAACATTCTTATAGGCGCGTCGCCAACAGTACTTACTGGTCTTGAAGCCTCCCAAAATGAGAGGTATGGGCCCAGCAGTTGGACGTACGAGTATATATTACGTACTTATTGTATAGGGGGTATAGCGGGGTAATAGCGATTGCATCCGTCAGCCCACTATTTACCATAGTGGACGGAGCATAATTGATGGCGTGAATCCCTACAAATCTCTCACCAGTGGCTCCAAGTAGATGTTATGCACACAGCGGCCACACCCCGGTAAACCGCGTCGGCTCGCGGGCCGAATCTGAGTGAGGGTGGTCTGCTACTATCAGGGCAGACTTTGTGAGGGATCTCTCCCGTATGGTGCTTGAAGTCTATCGCGGCGAGAATGCAGTGGGTTATGGCGGACTCGGCGTGGCAGCAAAACAATGGTGTATGGCTTAGGGCGACGGCAGAGAGCTAAAGTGACCGTCGGCCAAACAAATCATCTGAACTCTTCTCCAATCGAAGCGGTTTCTACTCCATTAGGTTAAGAAGTGGGAAGACGAGTGTGTGCACCTGTGTATGCGCGAGCACTTGTGCACCTAAATATATCCTGCGCCAATGACTGTTTTCGAATAAGGACTGGAGTCAAAAACGGTCGCTGTAGCCGAAAGCGGCTAGGAGAGATTATTATAAGTTGTAACTAAACAAAAATGCATATTTCAAGACAGCCCCTCTTACGGATCTTATTTCATAAATTTTTCCATTTTAATACATATTGAATTTCCATAAAGAAAGTCTAATACTATTCATTACGTCGTGTTTTGGCAAAAAGAATATGGTCGGATTTGTAGTTTTTATACGGACTATAATATTACCGTTTATTACAGAGAATAGAAATATTTAATGTTATAATAAGAAACAAGCTGACATCGCAAACAGAATCCGTCGCCGTTTTATTTTCCGTTATAGTTCCGGTGCAGTCGAGTGCTGAGCAGAATTATACTGCTGTCAAGACAAAGAGAGAGAAAAAAAACATTTTTGCTTACACCGTAACTCCTTGACCTATTTCGAGAGCACTGAAAACTTTACATTGTTAAGCCTATTTATTAGTTAGTTTATGTAACAATATGTATGAATACAGTTATAATTAAGATAAAGTAACAAGCTTTACGCTGTTGAGCATAGAATTTTTTTCTTTTTTAAGGTTCCGTACCCGAAGGGTAACCAACGGGACCCTATTCCATTACTAAGTTTCTGCTCTCCGTCCGACCGGGCGTTCGTCCGTCTGCCAGTCAGCGGGCCGTATCTGATGATATTATGTAATAGATCGACGGTTGAAATTTTCACATAATGTGTATTTATGTTGTCGCTATAACAACAAATAACAAAAACTAATCGAAGCTAGGCCATTGATCATACTTGAAAAGTATTTTTTTTTTTGCTTTTTTTGCTCGATCTTGGCAACAGCTCACATTGTGTGTTTTGCTATATTCTACCTAAATAGTACCTACCACAGAAATCGTACTACAAAGTATAACATCTAGTACGAGGAACGCTTCATAAGCGAGTTTGACTCACACTGTGCCAGTTTTGGGAAGTTCACTAAGGTGCGCCAATATATGTGACTTTGCAGAACTTCAAAACATTTTCATTTCTGATACATGAGGATTTCAATATGATGATTTCCTTCATCGTTTGCTGCTATGATTCGAATTCAGTAACCGCAATCTCGTTGTCAGTTGCACCAACTACTTGGCAAAAATATTTTTATCATAAAGTTAGTTACAGCCTTCATTCGTCCCCTTGCTGGCTACACAGCTCCTCTCATATCTGAGAGGGTTGTGGAGCAATGATTTCTACACGTTGCTCCACTGCCAGTTGGCGGACTGCACATGTATTTGAAATATTTTTAATCACCAGGCATTTAGGTTTCCTATAGATTTTTTCGTCATTTAACGTTTACCACTGGAATCCCTATTTCCAAACCGATACGACTTGGGGACTTCACAACCGCAACACCTGCAGTTCCTATGGTGTTGCGGTTATTCATGGACGGCGGTCGACACTTACCATCAGGAGAGCCGTATGTTTGTTGGCGCCTCTGCTATATAAAAAGAAACACTTATGTAAATAAAATACAATAATGTCCAGCATCACCAAAATTTTTTGCTTTTTCTATCAAAAACCTTTTTACTTATAAACATTTTTAAATTATGGCAATTGAGTTTTTTGTTATGTTAAAACTGTAAAAATAAATATAATATTTTATTAAACATAAAAGCCCACAAGGTAAATAATTATGTTATGTACGGTGACAATTTATAGCAACAGTTGAATAACGTGTGGATCTCAATCTCAAACTAGGTTAGCGGTGCCGAATGACGCTGTCTGATCTACATATATTATATTAGGCCTAATCCATTGAGCCGGTTATAAATACAATGTGGGGTATTGCAATCATCTATTTTCTTTCCTCTGATTGTCAGCTTAAGAACGATACGGACGTTTTGAAAAGTGCAATGTAAATAAATCTGTATATCTCTGAAAATATTTACACATCATTCAGTATGCGCCATCTTTTTTAATTTTAAATCCATATGCACCATCCACAATGCATCATCTCAAAATATATTTAGTTATGCATGGCATAATGTATGATAACTTAAACAAATAATAATATAAGTTATTCTCGATTCAAATGACAACGAATTCTTAACATTTAAATTTGTAATAAATTTGAGATAATGACTACGTCTATATGTATATGTATGTACATTACGCGGTATGACCACGCTGCATTAGGATTGTAGCCCGAATAGGTCGGCTTAACAAGAGAAGGATCACGCTCTCACAAAATACCAGCATAAAATATCAGCTTAATGCTCCTGTCTTTCGTATGGAGAGTGAAGAGATCCTGAGATCCTTTTTACTATAAACAAGGCATTTCATCGTCGTCCTCAGGGGTGACGCATCTGCATTTGGAATCTTAATCGCATATAAATGTAGATGTATATTGGCCACAGCATCCACTTACCATCAGGTGGACTTTGTGCCCACTTAATCACCCCCATTCTATGAAAGAATATTTAATTTATATCAGATCTGGAATAATTCTTCGCTTTGTTTTTTAATCCAGGATAAAATGTAGATGTCTATGGGCCACAGCAATCATTTACCATCAAGTGGGCTGCTCGAAGGTGCTCTTTTGTCACCCTATCCTATAAAAAAAGAATTTGACATAACATTTATTTAAAATTAAAATTTAATTACTACTCAGCCACCTACAGAAAAATGCATACTTAAACATTTATCATTATGACGTGAAAAGACATCAGTTAAATTACGCTAATCGAAACATACCTATAGGTATTGCTTCCTTTCATAAGTCGTAGAATAATTACCATAGCTGCAGATATTATGCGTATTCTGAAGAAATGTTTTAGTCTTAACTGTTCGTGAAAATCGAAGTAAGGATGTATTTTTTTTTAATTATGTGCGAGCAGCTATGCAGGTCTAGTTAAAGAGACCAGTATCACTGCGACCTATAGATCTATTGTGATCGCTGCTATGGCTATAGTTCACTGCTAAGTCCTATGTCTTCAATGAATCGAAGGAGTTGCTTAGCCGTGAGCAATTTCACTTCTTCTGGGCGGAGTAGATAGCGTCCCAGATGAGTGTTACGTTTGCGCATTAAGGGTCCGCAAACGGTTAGGATGTGTAGAGGCGTTTCTTCCGTTACGGAAAAGAACCGATACATCCTTGAGTTGCTTAGTCCCAGGATGGACATGTGCTTTTTAAGACAAAAGTGTCCAGTTAGGGCTCTTGCCAGAATGCACAATTTATTTTTACTTAATCCCAGGGCTTCTGAAGCGAATTTACGATCAAAAGCTCGGATCAAGGTTTTAGAATGTTTTAAGCCTGGTGTATCAGACCAGATCTTAAGTGATTTATTGTGATAAAGAGTTTCAAGGGTCAATCGGGCTAGGCTTCTTGAGATTCCACAAAATGGCTCGGGTCCAAATTGTGTGCACTTTGAGCCCTCCCGTGCTAGTTTGTCCGCAAATTCGTTGCCTACAATACCCTCGTGACCCGGAATCCATCTTAAAACGACCCTGTTTTTACAACCCAGGGCGTTTAAACGGTTTACGCAGTCTTCAACTAGCTTTGAGTTCACTAAGTTTGATCTCAGCGCTAGGAGTGCTGCTTGACTATCAGAGTTTATATAAATTTTTTGGTTGACGTAGTGTTTTTGCAGATTGATTTCCGCACACCGAAGTATGGCGAAAATTTCTGCCTGGAAAATAGAGGTTTATCTACCTAAATTCATACTAAGTTTGAATTTGGGGCGTTCCCCGTAAATTCCAAAGCCTACGTCAAGGCCCATTTTAGACCCATCGGTATACCATATGAGGCTACCGACCTCACAGATAACCTGGCCATTCAGCCAGTCTTCTCTGGAGGGTAATTCCACTATATACTTTTTATCAAAAGTGTATAGTGGACGCATGATATCTGAGATCATGCATAAGACCGGTGATTCCTTAATTGAGTCGAGCATGGATCTCAATCTGTAGGAGAGCAAGCTCAGACCGCCCTGGGCGTTAATCCTATACAAACTTAGTAAGGATGTAACTCTTATATAAGCTTATTCAATCTTTTTTATATTTCTAAATATAGTGATTTTTTTGTTAATAAAATTTACTGGCCACCAAATTGGAAGTTAATGAGGAATGATGAAATCGCACCTATTATTTGTATTCTGTGAAACAGTTAAGTTTATGTTTAAAGTCAGGAGAGTGATAATACCATTACCAGGATTGACCTGAATGACAGTTACAAAAATATTTATCTGTGGCACACGTTCATTGACCATCTATAATAATATTTCCACCTCTTATGATCTATTTAGAAGTTGTATTCTTACATTTCACGTTATAATATACACACACATTTTAAAAGCGTTGTCGGCCTTTCTTTCATAACCTTTGTTTTACTGAAATAAAAAGATTTTGAAAGGATATAAACTTTATAGAGTAATGGGAGCCACATCGTTCCCTTAATACAGGATATAAAAATAAAAGAGAAGACTTTTTGCCACATAGTAAATATCTTGATTTTTATAACTTGCCTATATTACCTTGAGCGTTGTTCTATGTAATGTATTTTTTTTAAACTAAAGTAATAAACGAAATTATAGTATGTATAACCTGTGAGCACGAATATTGAATACCTTATAAACTATAGTCAAATTGGTTTTGCATACCATACAGACCGGATGCAGCAGTGCAGGCAATGCTATATCATGTGCGCAGAAATAGATAAGAGAACGGAAATCGCACCATTTAGTTAATGTAATTATTGTTACTATTTGGGGTATAGCATAACGTAATTTTTTTACGTCTCTTCTGAAACTAGTTGTACGATTTAGATGAAACCTAGCATAAACAATCTGCGTATAGTGGACAGAGAGAAAGTTCATTATCCCATCTTTAGCTCATTTTTAGGTCATTCATTGATATAAAAATCGAGGTTTTTCACGTATATGACAATGTTTATGTGCAATAGAAAGGTAATATTCAGACTTTAATTGTTATAAAGTTCGGTTGGGGCGTAGCTCCATTATTTCAGACACATAAAGCTGCACTTATGAGAAGTTTAAATAAATCTCTGTGATGTCTGCCTACATAGATTTAGAGTGAGGACTCTTTCCAGCTCCAAAACCCCGCTCGAAAATAAGATGACTGTGATCGGCAGCAGAACGCACAGGTATTAATGTCTCAGATCAACATAAAATATACACAGGGCGTTGCGTATTCCTCAAGTGACGTCGGTATGAGCACGCACTACACACACTAATGCATGTAAAATCATTTGCAAACAACTACGTGTGTTTAGGTGCAAAGTTTATGTTATTATTAACTTGTATTGTTATTGTAAACTTTTATGGACTATTAAAGAAAGAAAGAGAAACGTATATGCGTGACTGCATGTCAAGAAGTTGAGCATAGTTTCGGCGTCACTTGAAATGTGTGCCCCGTTTATCTTTCTTTGTTGATGTAAGAGGTTCATATGCTATTATTTATTAATTATTTGAATTAAGAAACACTAAAATTCTCCCATTTCTCCCATATTCTCATAATAACGCCAGCTTCATCTATCTTAAAATGTTAGTTATTGTAATCATTGTTTTCATGTTTTTTTTTTATTCGTATGAATAAGTAAAAATCTTCAATATACAATCTTCTAATACAAACCATAAGCGACAGTAGCTTAATGGCAGGGTGCGGACCGCAAATTCAAAAGATCGTTGGTTCAAATCCACCTTTCGACTACTGTGGTGAACCACTCCTAACACAACAGTTTAAAAGTTTTTAACAGTGGTAGAGCCATGTGGCAGCTTTGCTGTTGCACGTATGGGCCGGCTCAAACCGGGGTTGTACCACGACCTCACAGAATACCGGCGTGAAGTGGAAGCTCTGCTTCCGCGTTTCGTCTGGTGAGTGCAGGTGGCCGGAGGCCCAAATCCTCCCCCCCATCAACATGGTAGCGGATTTAAATAAAGATAGACTACCCCAGGAGGGTACCAGCACCCCTGGAGAATCCCTCGCTGAGCATCCACGACCATGTTTCTCCACTTCTGAGCGTGGGTGCTAAGGCTGCCCCGCGTATTCTGGGGGGGGGGGCAAAATTCCGCTCAAGACTACAACTACTCGGGGCAAACGTAGCAACAAGACCAAGGCGACCCCTGCCACGCTGTCCGTGAATTTCTGCAATATCAGGGGACTTCACTCTAACCTAAACGCCGTCCACTACCATCTCGAGACGGCGAGGCCGGCTCTGCTCTTTCTGACCGAGACGCAGGTGTCCTCTCCGGCTGATGTCTCGTATCTCTCCTACCCGGGGTACAAACTGGAACACTCCTTTGTGCCTCGGGCTGGAGTTTGCGTTTACGTCAGAGAGGACATCTGTTCTCGACGCCTCGGCAGACTTGAAGGTTCGGACCTGTCCATCCTTTGGCTACGCGTAGACAGCGACGACCATCCGCGCGTCTACGGGTGCCTCTATAGGTCCCATAGCGGTAATGCCGAAACAGACCGACTCTTCGACCACGTCCAAATGGCTGCAGATTCGTTGCTACAGCAGATCCCCTCCGCAGAGATCGTGATCCTCGGCGACTTTAACGCCCATCACGCCGAATGGCTTGGTTCACGTTTAACCGATCATGCAGGGAGATCTGTTCATGATTTTGCCTTGGCATATGGTCTGACACAACTGGTTACTTCGCCTACGCGGATTCCAGATGTGGAGGATCATGCACCTTCCCTGTTGGACCTTCTGCTGACCTCTCACCCGGACGGATATCAGATTTCCGTCGACGCCCCTTTAGGCTCCTCGGACCATTGTCTGGTCCGGAGTGTTGTGCCGGTTCGCGGTTGCATTCTGCAGGCTGCCGCCGTGTTTGGCACTATAGGTCAGCCGATTGGGATGGGATGCGGTCTTTCTTTGCATCCTACCCTTGGGCGCGGGTTTGCTTCTCGCCGGATGATCCCAACGTTGTTGTGGATTCTGTTACTGATGTGGTACTTCAGGGTATGGAACTTTTTATTCCTTCCTCTGTGGTGCCCATTGGAGGCAAATCTCAGCCATGGTTTGGTCGCTCCTGTAAAATAGCATCATGCTATAAGCAGGAGTGCTACCAAGCCTGGGTTGATGCATCAGCGTTCTAGGATGTAAACACCAGCGCTCTAAAAAAGAAGTATAATTCCGCCTCTAGGTCCTTCAAAAGAGTCATTGCCAAGGCAAAGTCAGAGCACATAGGCAGAATTGGCGAGAAACTGGTTCGCCTTCCTTCTGGAACCCGTGCATTCTGGTCTCTCGCTAAGGCTGTCCAGGGGAATTTCTGTCAGCCATCTCTTCCATCTCTGCACAGGGAGGACGACTCACTGGCCCATACTGCAAAGGAGAAAGTCGATCTTCTAGGCTGCTTCTTTGCGTCTAACTCGACTCTCGATGACGGGGGGAGTACGCCGCCGACCATCCCGCGGTGTGAGTGCTCCATGCCGGAAGTGCAGTTCACACAGCGCTCGGTTCGCAAAGCACTCCTCTCCCTGGACATCCACAAGTCGAGTGGGCCCGACGGAATCCCCCCAATTGTGCTGAGGACGTGTGCTCCAGAGTTGGCACCGGTTTTAACGCGTCTTTTCCGGTACTCCTACTCCCTAGGCGTAGTCCCAAAATCATGGAAGACGGCTTTCGTCCACCCGATCCCAAAAAAGGCGACCGCTCAGACCCGTCCAACTACCGGCCAATCGCCATCACCTCCTTGTTCTCCAAAACAATGGAGTCCATTGTAAACTGCCAGCTCATGAGGTACCTTGAGGATCACCAGCTGATTAGTGACCGCCAATACGGTTTTCGCCGTGGTCGGTCAGCTGGTGATCTTCTGGTTTACCTCACTCACAGATGGGCGGAGGCAGTAGAGTTCAAGGGGGAGGCATTGGCCGTTAGTTTGGACATTGCGAAGGCCTTCGATCGGGTTTGGCACAAAGCGCTTCTTTCGAAGCTCCCTTCCTATGGGCTTCCCGAGAAATTGTGCGATTGGATCACCAGCTTTCTTGCAGATCGGAGCATCAAGGTCGTTGTAGACGGTGCAAGCTCCGATTGCAAGCCTATTAATGCTGGTGTTCCACAGGGCTGCGTGCTATCGCCAACGCTGTTTCTTCTGCATATCAATGATATGTTGCATACCCATAACATTCATTGCTATGCAGATGACAGCACTGGTGATGCTCTTTACACCGGCCGAGCCAATATTTCTCGGGAAAACGTCTCCGAGTGCCGGGACAAACTTGTGTCTGAAGTCGAGTCTTTGCTCAACAGAGTCTCGGATTGGGGACGACTAAATCTAGTCCAGTTTAACCCCCAGAAGACACAAGTTTGCGCGTTAACCGCTAAAAAGAACCCCTTTGTCGTATCCCCTCAGTTTCAAGGAACTCCCCTTGTTGCCTCAGCCAGTATCGGAATCCTCGGCGTCGACATATCGAGTGACGCGCAGTTTCGTGGTCACTTGGAAGGGAAGGCCAAATTGGCCTCTAAAAAGCTTGGCGTGCTCAGCAGAGCGGGACAGTATTTCATGCCGGCACAACTTTACAAGGCGCAGGTTCGGCCGCACATGGAATACTGTTCCCATCTCTGGGCTGGGGCTCCCCAGTACCAGCTCCTTCCACTTGACCGCATCCAGCGCAGAGCAGCTCGAATCGTCGACGATCGAGTGCTTTCCGATCGGCTCGATTCACTGGCGTTGCGAAGAGATGTTGCATCTCTTTGCGTATTTTATCGCATCTATCACGGGGAGTGCTCTGAGGAATTGTTCGGATTAATCCCAGCCGCCAAATTTCGTGAACGCACGACACGGCAAACGTCCCGATACCATCCACATCATCTGGATGCTTGGCGGTCCACCACTGTACGTTTCACAAGGAGTTTTCTTCCACGTACAACCTGTCTGTGGAATAGTTTACCACCGGCTATTTTTCCGGACCGATACGACCTGGGGACCTTCAAGAAAAGAGCTTACTCCTTTCTAAAGGGCCGGCAACGCACCCGCAATTCTCCTGGTGTTGCGGTTGATCATGGGCGGCGGTAGTCACTTAACATCAGGTGAGCCGCATGCTCGTTTGCCCCCTCTTCTATAAAAAAAAGGATTATCAGGATTACCAGGAGTGGTTAAAGGGAATATTAGCGATGTTGATAGCATTCCTAATATTTAAAAAAACTAGTGATGCAACGAATACTACTTTTACGAATACAAATACGAATACGAATATCAAACCTTCTATTCGGCGAATACGAATACGAATATCTTGCCATTGTAATGAAAAACTAATTTATTTAATGATTTTCTATTGTTCCAATAATTCAAATTTACAACAGGCAATTTTTTATTTAAAAAACTTAAAATTTGTAGATTTTCTAGTTTTAGACGATATATTTTTTCAATCTTGATGTTCCTAGCCGTTGATAAAAGCCTTTCCGGGCGACTGTATACGTATATGGTTTCGGTGAAAAATATTTTTGGGCGAGTTTTTTCAACCCTGGAAAATTGACATCTTCTCGTCAAATTAAAGGCTATTGGATCAGAGGCAAAATTTAAGACTTCGTATTACTGAAATTGCTTGAGATAATGTCTTTTTAATTCTTTGCTTACCTCTTTAATAGCGTCTTCAAAATGGGCGAGAATACCAATATTTTGGCTCGTAAGAGCCCATTGCCTTGCTGTGATTTTATGACGACAATTCGGTAGGATGGTAAAACATCTTTGATCGGTATGCGTTGTTCATGTAATCACTTCAACATCTGATATGTTGGGTCCCATCTAGTTTCACCATCTTGAAACAAAACATGTTTCGGTATATTGTTAGCTTGTTGAGCCTCTGCCTTTGTAGCCCTCGTTGCGGCTAAAGGCCTATGCACACGTCGTATTTTTTACGCGCCGACGACGGGAGTTTTCAAAGTCTGCCAGTAATTAGAGTTGCGTACAAAAATATGAGTTTTTAAATATACGTGATTAGTATTCGCCGAATACGAATATTCGGTAGATGTCTACTATTCAGCGAATACGAATATTCGTATTTGTATTCGTTGCATCACTAAAAAAACCAATCAACCGATAGCAAGTAAAATATTGTTAAATTTACTACTAGGTAGAGCGATAAACACTTGTTCAATTTTGCAGAGAATCGATGGATGCATGTGGATGTGCGATGTGCTCCAATAGACAGCAATAAGGATTACGAAGATGAGTATACCAATCACTTAAGGAGAACGCAGAGAAAATTTGTTTTAGATAATTAAAACTTGATTACATAATGTTATAGCGTTTGCGAATCGTGGGTTCGATTAAATATTTAAAATATAATATGAGAGAGTAGGCTTTCTATTCAACAAGTCTGTCAGTATTTGATAAATTCAACATTTGTTTAGATATATAGCTTCTACAGATACTTATTACAACTATTTTTTAAACAGACACGACATGCAAAACAGACAAATGAAATGGACAAGGTAACGATACCTACTAAGCAATCGGAAAAAATCGTAAAGAAAAGGAAATTTATAAGAAAGTAAATAAAAATATTATTTTATATGTATGATTATTTGAGATTTTAGTTTTAGTTTTTTTATTATGATGAATATGATATATATTTTTATGTTATGTAAATATATATTTAAAATTAATACTAAAAATTAGGGGTAAAGCAGAATCTTACGAGGTTTGGACGGAGCAGCATCTACCTGATAATAACAAAAAATATTTGAAGAGCTGCGGTTGCCAACTGGCATATCCAGCGTCGCAGCTACGGCAAAGTACCTCTTGTGACGCAATGTATGGGAGAGCTCTTTGTACGTCAGTGGAATTTGGATAGGCTGTAATTAATGAAAACTTATGAATGAAAATTATATTTAACTCTTTTTTCCTTTAAACCATAAAAAAAAACTATTGCTCTTTATGGTTGTAACAAATTGTGGAGTTACATAACCACTTATTGCGCCAGTTTCAGTATACGTATAACAAAAAGTTTATTAAATATAATTTCCAAGTAAAAAAAATGACAATTAAAATGCTATTTTTAAAATGTGTTTAGAAACTGTTCGTGTTCTCAATAAGCGGACACCAGGATCGGAGGTGCTTGAGCTCAAATCCAATTGTTCGAAGTCGTGCATTCAAGTCACCTGTAATTGATTTACTTGTTCATTTCCTGCACAAATAATTTGTCTGCAGACTACAAATGCAGACCTTATACGTCGTTTGTAGGATAGCGTAACTGAGTTTACATTTATAGGAACAAGTCGTAATTTTATTTATTTTCAACTGTTGCTGCGAAGCTTCTGAGTAACGTAAATAATTCCTTTTAAGTTCTGCTAGTGTGCAGTATATATATAATGAACACGAGTGTTAAAAATGGGAGGATATATCAGAAAAAAATTAATTTAAAGATACGAAAAATTACGATAAATTAATTAATACGCTTAAATCGCAAAGCGTTATTAGGTAGTGGTTAACTTTTCGACTCGTCAAGGTCAAGCAATTTTGTGTTCTTAAAATGCCTCTACCACGACACCTCGACATCTTACAAACCACACTTTTCTCTTATCACACAATTTTTTTCTCTATCATTTAGAGTAACGCCTAACCTACTTCTTAGTTACCGCATCTCTACGTCATATCTATACTCATGCTCTTTCTGACACACCTAACTTTTACTACCATACATTAAGATGTTGATTTACACAGACTTGTTCATTTAGATGTGCTCTTTTAGACACATTCCGTTTTCCCACTATATAGTGAGAGAGCTCCATTTACTGTGCACCGCATTCACTTTTCGTTCTATATCACCAAGGATAAGTAAAATCAACATATCCTAACAGATCAGTAGGCTAAAAAGGTGATGAACTAGCCATATAGTGGCATATAGCTCAAAAATTGACGACTGACTAATTTAGTAAGGCCCTAGTTACTATTTATATATTTATTTCATTTATTACAGCCCTTCACCATTCAATGGATTTGCATTGCTGAATATAAACCACTCTCAAGCAATTACACAAAGCGCGGTCCTCTGTCCATCGACTTCCTGCATGTATTACCAGGTCGTCACTTCATTTAGTGGGGAGCCGCCGCACTTCGCCAACCGGTACGAGGCTGACACGTTGGTCCTTCGAGCTATACCGGTCCATTGCTAATTTACTGCTTTTAGATAACTAACGGAACAATTTATTTTTACATTATCGTATTAAAATGTCCTATTTACCTATTTTGAAGAAAAAGAGACATTAATACAGAAATTATTATGAATTCGCAAAGAAGTGTGCCTATTATTTTAATTGATATCTAAATAAATTTGAACTTAAAAATAAAGTACTTACTTAAAACTTTAAAAGCTTCCGTTATTCAAGAAAGCTTACTCTATTTCTTTAATTTGTTTTTGTGACTTATAATTGTACTAAGACTGATCAATACGTCTCCTTCTTATTGATAACTCTCCAACATTACTTAATAAGTTTTTGAATTAACATTGTAACTATCGATGTTTTAAGTTTAAACTTTTAGCTGATAGGACCAGTCTCGTTCCAACAGCTGTACTGTTCAATATTGAACTAATTCGTCATCTAGTTATCAAAGGCCGCTATGATCTTAATAATAACTATATAAATTTTATTTGAAATACGGCACTGTAAAAATAATATGGAAGTAATATAAAAAAATATTTGGGCTCGTCCGGGATTTGAACCCGGGACCTCTCGCACCCTAAGCGAAAATCATACCCCTAGACCAACGAGCCGCTTATGTAGCCCGATTGATTTTAGTGTCGCGTTTTGCTTCGTCGATAAAACCTAATGTTATGAAATCGTCAAGAACTCAATTAAAGCAGTAAATTATATTATTGACATGCATAGATTAACATCATTTGTAAAACTAGCTTCTGTATTTGAAATACCTTGTTTCCAACAATTCTTGATTTTAGATTATAAGAGCTACCTATTTCTTAACAAAAGAAGACAAGCGAGCACATATTCCAACTGATAGTAACTAGAAAATACATAAACATCTATATTTATTGTCAATTAAGGATAAAAATACAGATGTATTTTTATCCCCGAAAACTGAAATGGAATAACTCGTTAACAACAACAAGAGGGTCTGTTTTTTACTACAAAACATACAGGTTTCTACCACTTTTTATACTCTCTTTCAAAAATAAACGTCTAAGAGCAAAATTATTTGTAAAATAATATTATAAGAATAAAATTTTAATACCGTATTTACCAGCATATTCAACTACGGCTTATTGCACGTAATGACTTCGATGTAGTGAAACTTGCGACAAGAGCTATGCAGGCGCCAAACCAACTGTGAAAATAATGGTCCATCTTAAAACGTCGACGGCCATGCTAAGTATATCAGATTCTATTTTTCTATTTTACTTTTTTACTCCTTCAGATTAAGAATTTTGCTCTTTATTTTATAATATAGGGGCACGAGAGTAGGTATACAAATCACCTAATGCATTAGTCTACAATAATAAGTATATATCCTCGTTTCAGAATTAAAATGCAGATGCATGATGCATTTTCACCCCTTAGCACTAAGGTGCAATGACTCATCACCAGTGAAAAGGGTCTCCGCTGCTTTAAGCTGAACGCACATTTGTCAGCACCGTACGCACCGTATGCGATAGAATTCGTTGTATGAAATTATATGTAAGTTCGCACATTACAGCCGCACCGTACGCGCAGCATTTTATGTATTGCGGTAGGTATCCGAATATTGTGGACGCATGCTGATGTCATAAAATTTTAAATTTTTTTGAATATATTACTGATGTGTTTTGAAAATATAACTTTATCAAATCGTTAGAGTACATATGGCTATAAATTAACAAAAAATATAATTAAACATTACAGATACCTTTAGGTTTTTACGACTTATCACAAACTTATTAAGAAAAACACATCAAGCCATTTGATGTGGATTTTTAAACGACTATAATATACGGACATAAATGTTATTCTTTAATTAAAAACGGGAAGCAAATACAACTTAGAGTTTGGCCGTTTAATAATTTATTATTTTATGGCATAAGCGTATGTATAATCCGGTGCGTTCCGCGCGTGCTGATACTCAGTGTAGTCTAATTTTACTAACTTAGTGGATTTTCCACTTAAAACTGGTATTTTTCGAAATTTATTTTTACTTCATTTCAGGAGCATTTTCTAACTTTAGTAACTTCCTAACTTTGATTATTCCATTGCATGTTGACGTAATCGGTACGGCATGTATGTTCACACTATGTTATAAGACTTAAAAATGTACCATGACTTATGCAAATAAATATTTATTTATTTATTTAATTACTGTGCAGGCAACAATGAGTCGTTGTACAAGACTTTTTATACCTTTTAATTAATAGGTAATTAATTATACATAATTGGAAAAAAACATTTTGCATCATTTATCAATATGAATACTTAGAGACAAAAAAATTTAATTTTTTTATTAAAAATTGATAACTGATTTTACTTCAAAAACCTGCTTTTTAAATTAATATTTGGAATATTCTTTTCTTTGAATTCTGTTTTATTCCTCCTCTACTAAAGGCAGGCTATTTACAACATTTTTTTCTATAGCAATCCAAGCGATTAGAGTTGTACAGTTTCATCTCAGTACAACTGCCTTTTTAAATTTAATGTTATGAATCCAGAATCTTCTCTTATTTGGATTTATTTTCTTCCTCCTTTGCTAAAAGCAGGCTATTTACAACATTTTTTCCATAGTGATCCGTGCGATTTATGTTACTGTACAGTTTCACATCAGTGGTTGGAAAACACTGAAAAAGTTGTTTTGCATTTAAAAGAATTGCGTAAGGCGCGTGCGCTGCGGACAAATGTGCGTTCAGTTTTACACTCACCACACGAAACATAGCAGCATTATTCTGCTGCTTGTTTTAGCGTGGACCTACCCCGATTGAACCGATCGGTTCTAATTATATTTACGGGTATAATCAGGTGATGGATTTTTAAAATTTTGCTTTATATTTCGCTACATTCTTAAGACTATAAATATAAACATTGGAATAATTTGAAGATAATCACAAAGTAAGTACAATAGTCTTGTTCATTTATAGAACAGAGGTACAGTATATAAAAAGTATAAGTAAACGTTACAGCCTATATATGTCCCACTGCTGAGCACAGGCCTCCTCTCATATCTGAGAAGATTTTAGGGCAAGGAAGTGTCCGCTGCGCTGTCCTGTGCGTGTTGGCGAACTTCTCAATTTGTCTTCAAAATATTTTTTTCTTATTTTTTAGACATGCAGATTTCCTCATGATGTTTTCCTTTACCGCCGAGTACGTGATAAAGAAGCTTTCTTATAATTACGCAAACACTTTATTTATTAAACTTACACCTTTACTACTTTATATTTAATACTTTTTTACGAAACTTAATTTTATTACGAAATAATATTTTTTTCCTATTTTATCGACTTTAATTAACAAAAAATATTTTTATTTAATTAAACGCGATAAAATCGGTATTTTTTGAGAAGAGACTTTTTTGCCGACTCATAACAATTATTTGTAGGTCATATAGCTCAAAGACTCGTTAACCGATGGGAAGAAACGTATTAGGGTGGCAGCCTAGCCCAAGATAGTTACGTTAACTATCTTTCTCGGTTGCTAAAAGCAATATCTGCTCAAGTCCGTTGTAAAAATATTATAAGAGAACCTGATGCTCTACATAAAATAGCTACGACTTGTCTTTGAAATTGTCTTTCAATTTCGTTTAATAGTATCTATATTTTTAGAAAGTCAAGAAAATTACTCGTTAGATTATGGATCAATACCATTACAAATACGAAAAGGTTTGCTGAAACGAAATTAGTGGTTAAATAGTTTTTGTCTGAAGTTATGATATACTGATGATTCCATCAGTTACACGCGGTGCGACGGACTTATTACGCCCTAAAAGTACCTCTATCACCTGAACAACTTACGGCTATCTATAATATCGGCTGAAATATTGTTTTGGAATATGAAAAAGAAAAATGTCGGTACATAATTATTAAATTATGTAATCACCATCATTCATCATTACAGCTCTTCACAAGTCCACTGCTGAACATAGGCCTTCCCCAAGTAATGCCACAAAGCACGGTCCTGAGCCACCTGCATCCATCGACTTCCTGCATGTCTTACCAGGTCGTCACTCCATCTAGTGGGGTGTCACCCTACACTACGCCTACCGGTACGAGGCTGCCACTCGAGAACCTTTCTTCCCATCGGTTATCGGTTTTTCGAGCTATATGGCCGACCCATTGCCACTTCAGCTTACTAATCCGTTGGGCTATGTCAGTCACTCTGATTTTACTGCGGCTATCCTTATTTCTGAGTTTATCACGCAGAGAAACTCCGAGCATAGCCCTCTCCACAGCTCGCTGAGCGACCTTGAGCGTCCTCATACGGCCAGCAGTGAAGGACCACGTCTCTGATCCGTAAGTCTGGCAACAGCCGTGTAGTGGCGGTTGAGAATATCCACTACCCCATATCTTCCCGTGGGTGTCCTAAGAGGCGACAGAGGGAGACAGGCAGGAGATGGGCAGCAGCATCTTCCTAATAACAACAATAACGTAATAAAAAACTGCGGTTGCCAACCCGCTCGCCAAGCGTGGCAACTATGGCAAATATGGGGGATATTTGCAACGAGCAACAACGCAAATTATGTAATGAATCAAACGAATTCCGACAACGAAATAATCTCGACTAGATTAGTATTTTAAGCATATCTTTATGGTCCATTGATAGCATTACTTTAAGGGATAACATTATCAATCGATATGTTATATTAATTTATTACATATCTATAAGTAAATTTTTTGTTGGTTATATTTAAATTTTCGAAAATAACTATCGGAGTGGACGGAAGAATAATGATATTTGTATTTTATTTATTTTTTACAATAATAGTACTTTTAATTTTAATTCCCTCATTCATTCATACAGCCTATCAATATACTTATTTATTATATACTTATTACACTTATTAACTTGTACTTGACACGAGGTCTATCGTCGCGTAGGAGGAGGTATATCGTTTATCAGGTTGCACTAAAACCTTATCAAATTATTGCTTGCGCTTGAGCGAAGGTTATAGGCTTACAGTAGAAGCGCGGATATTGTACCGACAAATTCATTTGAATGACATACATATATCATTCAATTTCAATGAATGTTTTACCATTACTAGTTAAATAATGTAACTATTACAAAGGACATTGCTCAGCGCCCGTACATTGTTCGCCCTGGAACCAACAGCATCGGAAAATTGTGTGTTGTATTGTCGATCTTTAGGGAATTCCTATATGATCTTATTTTTATAGCGGACTAGCTGGAGAAAAGATAAATTTCAAAAAAAGTTTCAATTTTGTGGTTATAATAGAACTACCACTCTTATGGTTTTTATCATTTGATGTGATTTTTAAGAAACTGAAAAACAATGTCGTGTTACATTTAACAATTTTAGTAACGTCTTTCAACAACATAAAACCACTAGCAGAGCCACACAAAATACACTTTTCATTGCATATTATGATATACAAAGAGAATATAAACTCCCTTAGTAAAAGTAAATGTATGAAAGGGCGCCAAACTACTCTACCAACATCAAGACATGAAATTAATTTTTAGAACAACAGTGCTGACAACATAGGCGAATTGTACTAGTTCTGTAAATGTCTATACTCGAATAATTTTATCGATATAACGTTTATCGATTTATTGTTTATCGTAATTTTTATAATAAAAATATTAATTATCATAAACTCGTAAGTGATCGTTTAGATAGAAGCATTGAGTTATAAATCAATGGATAGAAGTAAGTCACACGCTTTTCTAAACCATTAGAAGACCTGATCATGATGAAATACTTAGGTTTTTTGTTCACTTCAGCATTATTCTAACTACCTATTTATTTTCGCGTTTGACCTCATTCATTAGGTATAGTAGGTACTTTAAATTATACTTTTAGGGAATAACAAAAAGAAATGGTGGTTGTTTTTATTATAGTTTTTTATTTGCACTTTATTCGAAATAAATTTAAAACATGATTCAAATGAAAAAATATCCAATTGTTAATTAAAATTCAAAAGATCGATTACAACCGATTGGGCGTCCCTAGTAATTTTATACACCAAATGACGTTTGGCGAAGATGGCGGCGATTAATGTTATAAGTCGAACAGAATACTTTTGTAATGTTTTCATTTTGGCATGCAGCGAGTCCGTGTTATAAAAGTATTTGCAACAAATATAATAAAATAAATAATTAATTATCGTGTATGTCTGATGTTTTTATTGCACCGGGCGATTTTGGACATTGTCCTTCAAAACGATTTTTCCACAATTATTTTCTTCTGCGGCAGCAATGGGCCGGGTAGCAGCTAGTTTAATATAGTTTATAATATAATTTCTTGGGTTCTTTTATCATCATCATCATCATCATCATTACAGCCCTTCACAAGTCCACTGCTGAACATAGGCCTCCCCCATGGAATACCACGGTCCTGAGTCACCCGCATCCATCGACTTTCTGAATGTCTTACCAGGTCGGGGTCTTACAAGGTCAGGAGGCTGCCACTCGATAAACTTTTTTCCCTATCGGTTGTTGGTTCTTCGAGCTATATGGCCGGCCCATGCCACTTCAGCTTAATAATCCGTAGGGCTATGTCAATCACTCGGGTTTCACTGCGAATATCCCCATTTCTAAGTTTATCACGTGGAGAAACCCCGAGTATAGCCCTCTCCATAGCTCGCTGAGCGACCTTGAGTGTCCTCATACGGCCAGCAGTGAAGGACCACGTCTCAGATCCAGAGGTCAGCACTGGTAACGCGCACTGGTCGTACCTACAATCTTTTAGGTTTTGAGGTATATCTGACGAGAAGATGTGTTCATTTTACTCAAATAAATAGGTTATTATATGCAAATAAATAGATTATTTTATGCAAATAAATTAATATGAATTATTCTAATTCTATCTGGACATAAACTTATTAATTTTCATTTTCAAGTCTATACTATTATTTCGGAACTACTTTTATGTTATCGTATGTAAATTACTTTATTAAAATACATTATAATGCTCGTATTTTGTAATTTATTCACGCTGGTATTTTAATTGTTTCTAGAAAGCACTTTAAAAAATGCAATGTAAATTTTATTAAAAGTCATTAAAATTTGTAAAAGTAAAAAAGTAATCCACCGGCTCGTTGGTCTAGGGGTATGATTTTCGCTTCGGGTGCGAGAGGTCTCGGGTTCAAATCCCGGACGAGCCCTAACACATTTTGTATTTCCCCACATTATAAATTTTATGCTGCTTGAAATGTATATATATTTTACTTATATTCTTTAAGTTTACTGACATGTTTAATCACCACGCTGAATATTACGGTTAGCAGACTCACAATTCAAACCGCCAACGATCAACTTTCTTTGCCTTGCAATAGCGTGAGCGTATTGCTGCTCCTACCAGCGACTCCTAGACAGAGTAGAAGACCATTTTAAACTTTCAGGCCTATATCCATTTCCTAAGCTACCACGACCCTTTTTTATTGGGATTAATTTTATAAGAAATCAAAGTCAAAGTTCAAGTCGAAACTTAACAAATTAAGTTAATTCAGCAAAAAGCTCTCAGAGATGAGAGTAACTACAACTTTAATTCACTTTTTTTACAAGAAAAAGAGCATTTTTTGGTATATTTTAAATTGATAATAGGAATCGTACTTCGTTCGTTCGACGCACGGAAGCTTCGAGTTGGTGCATCAACTTTCTTTGCCTTGCAATAGTGAGACTCCTAGATAGAGTAGAAGAACATTTTAAACTTTCAGGCCTGTATCCTGGACCTGATGTAGGCCTGTATGCACCATCAGAAGCAGAACTGCAGGCATTAGTCACGTGTATGAAAGAGGAATGTGAAATTAAAGGTCTCCGTTTGAATGCTTATAAAACTAAGGTTCTGGTATTTGAAAAGGACGAAGAGAGAACGAAATGTGAAATATGGGTAAATCAGGAATGTCTAGAACAGGTAAATGAAATTGTATACTTGGGGAGTGCTTTCAGCCGGGATGGAAGATGTGATTTAGATGTGGATAGGCGTGTCACTGCTGAAAACAAAGTCAATGGTGCCCCGAATGCATTAGTAAAAAGGCAAGGCGTGGTGAAGAGTGCACGCCTTGCAATACATAACGCAGTGTTGGTACCGACTTTGTTATATGGCAGCGAAACCTGGGTATGCCAGAAGAAGCATAAAAGCAAATTGAATGCGGTGGAGATGCGATCTCTTCGTAAAATGTGTGGCGTTACCATAGCTGACCGAAAGCGAAACGAAGAGATTCGCAATATGGCGGGATTGAAAGATGACCTTATCACAAAAATTGATAGGGGCGTACTCCAATGGTTTGGGCACGTTGAACGAATGAGTGGACCGAATGGTGAAGAAAATATATAGAGCGAAAGTAAATATTAAAAGATGTCGAGGTAGACCGAGACTAGCTTTCGAAGACCATGTGAGCAAATTGCTCGAAGAGGGGAGGGTCAAGAGTACTCGGATACCTAGACGTGCATGTATGAAGAAGTTAATGAACCTGAAAGAAGCGAAAGAGGTATGTAAGGATCGTGACACTTGGCGATCTGTTCTCTCTGGCTACCCCATTAGGGATTGTGCGTGAAGATAAGTAAAGTAAAGTAAAGTAAAGGCCTGTATCCATTTCCTAAGCTACAACGATGCTGTATTATTGGGTTTAAGATTTTATAAGAATTCAAAGTCAAAGTTTAAGTTGAAACTTAACAAATTAAGTTAATTCAGCAAAAAAGCTCTCATAGATGAGAGTAACTACAACTTTAATGGTTTAATGGTTTTTACAAGAAAAAGAGCGTATTTTTTGGTATATTTTAAATTGAAAATAGGAATCGTACGTTCGTTCGTTCGTTCGTCGCACAGAAGCTTCGAGTTGGTGCATAGTGCATTAAGAGGGATTTTCTGGAAAATTTAATTAAGTTCAAGCACGTGATATTGTCTGCGTCAAAGGTAATATGGCGAGGAGACTGGTTGTCGTGAGTGGCTGCCCCACACTAGACTGAGTGATGACCTGGTAAGACATCCAGGAAGTCGATGGATATAGGTGATAGAATCATGATTTTTGGCAGCCTATGTTCGAAATTGAACTTGTAAGGAGCTTATGGTGATCATGATGATATTTATATCACATATAAGCCATAGTCGTTATCCTTTTCTGTGTTAAAGTTAACATGAAACAAAAATTATATATATTTTTTTAATTTAATAAAATATTAATCCTTAACTAAGATCCATTGGCATAAATTATACGGTATAAAGGCTAATCATAAAGTAATAGCATCAATGTAAAAATAGCTTCAATATCAAACATTTTAATTATACAAATACAAAAAAAGATCCACCGAATAGATCATTTTATACGTGGTAGAGCCATGCTGCAGCTATATTACTGGTATAGTTATTGCACGAATGGGTCGGCTCGACCGGGGAAGGATAACGTTCTCATAGAATACCAGCGTAAAATAGCAGCTTAACGCTGCTGTGTTTCGTATGGTGAGTGTAGAGAACCAGAGACCCTTTTTACTGGAAACGAGGCAATCCATGCATGTGACAGCGCATCTGAATTGTGATTCGTAATCGAGGATAGCTGCAGATGTCTATGGTTCGCAGTAATTACTTACATCAGGTGGACTGCGTGCTCGTTTGTCACCCTTATCTTCTAAAAAAAAGCTAAATAGCTGGATTCAATTTACACAACAACGAGGTGTATTTTCATAAGTTCGTATGCGTCGCATTTTAGTTATACAGAGAATAATAAAACTTGCTCAACTTGTCCATAACTAACAAAAAAAAGGCATATGAGAGAGAGTGTGTATGTACGAATTCTTATTATATTTTAATACTAGATGAGTTGAATTTTATATTCGAAAACCTGGAGATGTACTGCCGATCAATACGATCAGAAGAATGGATTGATTTGCGTTTCGTTTGAAAGCTGTTTCATTAAACTAAATTAGGCGTACATAATATAAGCATGCGTAAGGTAAACCATATGGTGTATACGAGCCATGGTAGTTCAAGGGCTAAGCGTTCACCGTAAATTTCACAGCACAATAGCAACCCGGGGTTCGAATCCAGCCGGCACCAATGAAATTGTTAATTGCAATTTTAAGTGTTGGTTTACGGAGGGGTGCATCATGAGAAAACCTGTATGCCTGAGGAAGTTTATCAACACGGTACACTGTACTTACTGCTCTTTAAGCCTCCAAAAATTGAGTGGCATGGGCCCAGAAGTTGAACGTACGGGTAAATATTGTTACGAGCTTAGGGTTCGTGACAATAAAAATTGCTGATAGAATTACCAAAATTAACACTTTAATTCACTTTACACTAATTAAACTTAAAACACTAATAATTAATCACGCTCATTCACTTTATTCCGCTCCGAAGCTTCGCTTGTCTCGCCAAATTCAATACTTCAAGGAGTTGCTCATAAGTCACTTCCTCACCGAGAGCTTCCAGAACTGTGAAGGCCTGGTCGCGCAGGCCTAGTGTGAGAGCAGTCATGGCCCGACTTTTATTCCAGCCGTTCGCCTTCATAACAGCCTCGAACTGGATTTTGTAGGCAAGTTTGTTGAAGAAGCCACGTCGAACAGTGGCACCTTGAAGCCACGTAGCGAAGATGTAGTAGCTACTGCAGGGGCTGCAATTCCATCTCCAAGTTTGAGTTCATCCAGCGTTTTCTTAACTTGGTTGATTTGGGTCTCAGTTTCAGGCGGTTATCATGTTGAGCAACCTTATCCTTCACCTCCATTATCACTTTCCCGAAGGTAGCGTGAAGGTCCTTCATGAGAAGCATCTGCTCTTCCAAATCGCGTTTGAGCTGCTCTTCTAAGCGACGGGCCTGTTCCTCCTGTCGACGGGCCTGTTCCTCCTGCTGCTCTTTCAACTGACTGGCCTGTTCCTCCCGTCCATGCTTCAGTTGCTCTTTGAACCGACAAGCCTGTTCCTCCTGTCGGCGGGCCTGCTCTTGCAGCATCACCATCAGAGCACCTAAATCAGGTGCTGCAGATGCAGGAGCTACTGACAGACCGGCCTCCGTTGCCGGCGGCTGGCTCTCAGACGTCTGAGATATTGCACCACCAAATCTTCTATGGTCCGTTTCATGCTCGCATTGACTGCGGGTACGGACACCCTCCGTTTCCTCCTTAGGTAAAATCGGCATGATTTTATCCCACTTCTGACACGAATTGTCCCATTTACGGCACAGGACTTCATCCTGAATCAGCAAGCTGTCCCATTGGGCCCAATAGCTTTTCGGGGTTAAACTCATCGCTGAGACGTCGCTCCACTTAGGCTTGGTAGCACGGGCCTTCATGCAATCCAGAATCGGCTTAATGTTCGGATCTTCCTGCTGTGCATGTCGTAGGCTGTCCTTCCACTCGTTGCTGAGGTGGTCTGTCCTGAGCATCCTCACGGATACCACTTCCTTACTCTCTTGCCTAGTACAATGTTTCCAATCGTCAAGACAAGGTATTCTTGACAATGCATCTGCATTGCCATGAGATTTCCCGCTGCGATGTCTGATAGTAAAGTCGTATCCCGGCTGCTGCTGGGCGGTGATGTTAGCCGCACTTCCCTTCTGAGATCGTTCACCTTCCCTTTCTAGGGTTCGCTTAGGGCAGCTGGATTGAAGATGGCCCCTTTCCCCACAACCATAGCACCTAGGGCTGTATCCTTTATTGTGGTCGCGAACCGTAACTACGGCAACCTCCCTAGCGCTAGGGGAACGACGATCCTGCCATCGCCAGGCGGTGCCGTTAGCTGCACTACCCTCTCGAGATCGATCAACTTCCCTTTCCACGGTTCGCTTAGGGCAGCTGGATTGAAGATGGCCCCTTTCCCCACAACCATAGCACCTAGGGCTGTATCTTTTGTTGCGGTCGCGAACTGTAGCTGCTGAAACCTCCCTGGGGAACGATGATCCTGCCGCACAACAATATTATGTACTTAGTGTATAGGTTGTAACTAAACAAAAAGGCATATTTCAAGACAGCCCCTTTTATGGATCTTATTTTATTAATTTTTCCATTTCAATACATATTGAATTTCCATAAAGAAAGCTTGATACTATTTATTACGTGTCTCGGCAACAAGATTATGGTCGGATTTGTTGTTTTTATACGGACTATAATATAACCGTTTATTACAGTGAATAGACATATTTAATACTACAATAAGAAACAAGCTGACATTGCAAATAGCCTCAGTTTTAGTTTCCGTTATAGTTGCGGTGCAGTCGAGTGTTGAGCAGAATTATACTGCTGTCAAGACAAAAAGATAAAAAAAATTTTTGCTTACAACGTAACCCCTTGACCTATTTCGAGAGCACTGAAAACTTTACATTGTTAAGCCTATTTGTTAGGATATGTAACGATATGGTTGAATGTTAATTGATATGATAATTAATATAAAGTAACAACGAACAATAACAAACAAAGTAACAACCTTTACGTTATTGAGGATAGAAATCATTCCTTTTTTAAGGTTCCGTACCCGAAAGGTAACCAACGGGACCATATTCCATTACTAAGTTTCTGCTGTCCGTCCGTCCGGCCGTTCGTCCGTCTGCCAGTCAGCGGGCCGTATCTCTGAATTCATAATGGACAGAAAGTTGAAATTGTCACTGAATGTTGTTCTTAATGTTGTTGTTAATCTCTTGTTGCTATAACAACAAATAATAAAAATTGATTAAAGCTAGGCTATTGACCCTAATAGAAAAGTGTTTTTTTTTTTGGCTTTTTTGCTCGATCTTGGCAACAGCTCACATTGAGTGTTTTGCTTTATTCTATTTAAATAGTACTTACCACAGAAATCGTAACAATATTACAGTACGGAATTCTTCATACGCGAGTTTGACTCGCACTTGACCAGTTTTGGGAAGTTCATCAGGGTGCACCAATGTATGTGACTTGGCAGAACTTCAAAATATTTTTATTTCTGACACATGGTTTCAATATGATATTTTCCTTCACTGTTTGCTGCTATGATTCGAATTCGGTACCAGCAATCTCGTTGTCAGTTGCACCGACTACTTGGCTAAGCGATAACAATACAAAAATATTTTATCATAAAGTTACCCCCTCAGATGAGAGGAGCTACACAACTCCTCTCATCTGAGAGGGTGGTGGAGCAATGATTTCGACACGTTGCTCCAGTGCCTGTTGGCGGACTTCACATGTATTTGAAATATTTTTAATCACCAGACATTTAGGTTTCCTATAGATTTTTTTTTTCATTCAACGTTTACCACCGGAATCCCAATTTCCAAACCGATACGACTTGGGGACTTTACTACCGCAACACCTGCAGTTCCTATGGTGTTGCGGTTATTCATGGACCGCGGTCGACACTTACCATCGGGAGAGCCATATGTTTGTTGGCGCCTCTGCTATATAAAAAGAAACACTTATAAATAAAATGCAATAATGTCGAACATCACCAAAATTTTTTGCTTTTTCTATCAAAAACCCTTCTACTTATAAATATTTTAAAATTATGGCAATTGAGTTTTTATGTTATGTTAAAACTGTAAAAATAAATATAATATTTTATTAAACATAAAAGCTTATAAGGTAAATAATTATATTACGCACGTGACAATTTATAGCAACAGTTGAATAACGTATGGATCTCAATTCCAAACTAGGTTGGCGGTGCCGAATGACGCTGTCTGATGTATATTATATTAGGCCTAATTCGTTGAGCCGGTTATAAATGTAGCACAATGTGGGGTATTGCATTCGTCTATTTTCTTGCCTCTGATTGTCAGCTCAAGAACGATACGGAAGTTTTGAAAAGTGCAATGTAAATAAATCTGTACATCTCTAAAATATTTACACATCATTCAGTATGCGCCATCTTTTTTAATTTTAAATCCATATCCGCCATCCACAATGCGTCATCTCAAAATATATTTAGTTATGCATGGCATAATACATGCCATTTACTCTCAAAATTCTAAAAATGTATGATAACTTAAACAAATAATACGAGGGTGACACTGAAAATTTCGGGAGTCTAGGAAGTGACACAACATTAACATTTAAATTGTATTTATTGCTTTTCGAAGCGAAATTTAACACATTTTTCCATACGATGGAACCAATCATTGAAGCAACCATTCCATTCTGAAGTTGGGGTCTCCGAAATGGCTGTTTTGTAGGCTTCCACAGCCTCTTCAGGTGATGAAAATCTCTGTCCACGCAATTTATTCTTTATTTTAGGGAAAGTATAGAAATCATTAGGGCTTCGGTCGGGGCTGTACGGCGGATGGTCTAATAATTCTATGTTTTCTTGCTCTAAAAACTCTTTTGTTCTGTGTGCGGTGTGAGAACTCGCATTGTCGTGATGGAGGATGATGCGGCGGTTGCAGTTCTCTATACGGAGTTCAGAAACGACCTGTGGCAAACAAATGCTGGGATACCATTCTGCATTAACCGTTCTTTGTCCCTCAAGAGGAATAGTCGTAACATGGCCGGTTTTGGAGACAAACGTGGCCACCATTTTTTTGCAAAACTCCGTGAACGAACAATTTTTGTTGGCTCTAACTAATTTTCAATTACCCAAACTCGTGACTGGTTTCTTCTTTCAGGTTCGTACGCGTATATCCAGGATTCGTCACCCGATAAGATGTTGTATACAGCATTTGAGGATCCTGCGTGGAATCTTTCGAGAGTTCTAACGCACCAAGTAACGCGAGCCGCTTTTTGCTCTTCACAGAGCGAATGCGGTATCCATCGGGAAAACAACTTTTTTACACCTAATTGTTCATGCAAGGTTATTTATATTTGACTCATGCCAATGTCTAAAGTTGCTTGAATTTTGCGGTATGTCACATGTCGATCTTCCTCAATCAGCTTACGCACAGCATCAACGTTTTCTTGGGTGACTGCAGTTTTTGGACGACCTTGACCAACCAAGCGATAAATTGTGGTTTTGGATGGGGCTTCATCACCAAATGCAGAAATTGTCCGGTCAACACACAGTTTTTGTGTTAAACCACTTCGAAAGTCATAACAAATCATTGCCCTTGAATTTTCTCGAGTCAATTCCATTTTCTCAACGACTGAACAAGTTTGACAAAACCTTGTGACAAGACTGAGAATCTTTTTTTAAATATATTAATTGTATTCGATTTTTAAAACCAAGGAGTTTCCAATTAAAAAGATTTTAATATGACAGGAACGGTGGAAATATTCCATTCCCGATACTTTTAGTGCGGCCTATGTAGTTATTCTCGATTCAAATGATACGAATTCTGTAACATTTAAATTTGTAATAAATTGAGAGATTAATGACTATATCCATATGTATATGTACGTACATTACGCGGTATGACCACGCTGCAGCTATATTAGGATTGTAGCCCGAATAGGTCGGCTTAACCAGAGAGGGATCACGCTCTCACAAAATACCGGCATAAAATATCAGCTTAATGCTCCTGTCTTTCGTATGGAGAGTGAAGAGATCCGGAGATCCTTTTTACTATAAAGTCGTCCTCAGGGGTGACGCATCTGCATTTGGAATCTTAATCGAATATAAATGTAGATGTCTATGGGCCACAGCATCCACTTAACATCAGGTTGACTGTGTGCCCACTTAATCACCCCCGTTCTGTAAAAGAATATTTAATTTATATCAGATTTGGAATAATTGAAATCGTTAGGGAAATATGCATAGTGATGACTAAATGCAGCAAAAATATATCAATCGTCTTTAATTGACCTCAATTCAAATTTAAAGTCGTTTAAAATTATTGTATTTGTTGTAGAAAAGAGAAGAAATGAAGCGTTTATATGTGAGTAAGCGTGTATATGTGTGTTTATATGAGTGACTCTCTTGATGACAAGAAAATTTCCGTAACACTCTTTCCAAGATCACATTTATAAATATTTCGAAATACTTGCTATTACAATGAAACTTTCCATACACCCACTTAAATAAAAAAAAACTGCATGCAATATGAAGTTATTTTTCCAAGTGTGAAGGGATTTCATAAAACATAATACATAGTAGAGTCATGATGCAATTATATTTCTGGTACAGTTATAGCCCGAATGGGTCAAATCAACTGGGGTAGGACCACGCTCTCATTGAATACCAGCGTAAAATTGCAGCTTGATACTGCTGTGTTTCATATGGAGATTGTAGAGATCTGGAGACGTCCTTTTTTTTATAAACGAAGCTTTCCATCTTAGTTCTCAGGGGTAACAACGCATCTGTGCTTTGTTTTTAATCCAGGATAAAAATGTAGATGTCTATGGGCCACAGCAATCATTTACCATCAAGTGGGATGCTTGAGGGTGCTCTTTTGGCACCCTATCCTATAAAAAAATTGACATAATATATTTATTTAAAATTAAAATTTAATTACTACTCAGCCACCTACAGAAAAATGCATACTTAATCATTTATCATTATGACGTGAATTGACATCAGTTAAATTATGCTATTCGAAACATACCTCTAGGTATCGCTTTCTTTCGTAAGTCGTAGAATAATTACCATAGCTGCAGATATTATGCGTATTCTGAAGAAATGTTTTAGACTTAACTGTTCGTGAAAATCGAAATAAGGATGTAACTCTTATAATATAAGCTTATTCCATTTTTTTATATTTGTAAATAAAGTGATTTTTTGTTAATAAAATTTACTGGCCATCAAATTGGAAGTTAATGAGTATAGACGAAATCGCACCTAATATTTGTATTCTGTGAAACAGTAAGTTTATGTATAAAGTCAGGAGACTGATAATACCTAGCTGCAGATATTATGCGTATTCTGAAGAAATGTTTTAGACTGTAACTGTTCGTGAAAATCGAAGTAAGGATGTAACTCTTATAATATAAGCTTATTCAATTTTTTTATATTTGTAAATATAGTGATTTTTTGTTTAGTGTATTCATCTGTGGCACACGTTCATTGACCATCAATGATAATATTTCCATCTCTTATGATCCATTTAGAAGTTGTATTCCTACATTTTACGTTATAATTTAAAAACATTTTAAAAGCGTGTTCGGCCTTTCTTTCATAACCTTTGTATTACTGTAATAAAAAGGTTTTGAAAGGATATAAACTTTATAGAGTAATGGGAGCCACATCGTTCCCTTAATACAGGATATAAAAATAAAAGGGATGACTTCTTGCCACGTAGTAAATATCTTGATTTTTTTATAACTTGCCTATATTACCTTGTGCGTCATTATATGTAATGAATTTTTTTAAACTGAAGTAAGAAACGAAATTATAGTATGTATAACCTGTGAGCACGAATATTGAATACCTTATAAACCACATATAGTCAAATTGGTTTTGTATACCATACAGACCGGATGCAGCAGTGCAGGCAATGCTATATCATGTGGGCAGAAATAGATAAGAGAACGGAAATCACACCATTTAGTTAATGTAATTATTGTTACTATTTAGGGTATAGCATAACGTAATTTTTTTACGTCTCTTCTGAAACTAGTTGTACGATTTAGATGAAACCTTGCATAAACAATCTACGTATAGTGGACAGAGAGAAAGTTCATTATCCCATCTTTAGCTCATTTTTAGGTCATTCATTGATATAAAAATCGAGGTTTTTCACGTATACGACAATATTTATTTGTAATAGAAAGATAATATTTTTTCCTCTTCCCCTCGGACCGCGTATGCGTATAGACGTGTGTTTCTGTGCAAGTTTAAATTTTAAAAATAAATTATTTTAAAGAAATAATTTTGTTACCAAATTCCGTGCAAGTTACCAGGCACTCATAAGTATAAATTTTAAAAATAAATTAATTTAAAGAATTAATTTTGTTACCAAATTCCGTGCAAGTACCAGGCACTCATAACGCGTTTAGAAGTTGACGGTGCGTCCGAAACTCCGAGAAACGCAGAGCAACGCAACTGCGGCAACTACAGTTTGTCTACGCTACTACGGGTGGGTGCTTATCTATCTTCTTCATTCATAATTGCAGACATCGCACGTACGTCACTAAATCTTTCGCTTGCCATAATTCATAAGCGCTAGCGATTACAGTTAAAATTTTGAGGCTTGGTTTAAGGAAAAAATATATATAGACAATTAAACTTCTATTTGATTTAAAGATTGAAAACGTTGCTATATATTAATTTCCATGATGGATAAATCTGTATCAGATACGGAAATTAACGTTTTGTCCACTAATAACACGACTCCACCTAATTATGTTTTTCAACGAACCAAGAGGACTAGAGAAGAAATGGCTGATTCTGTTATTAATCAGTTGGCTGATTTAAAGGAAGAAATTATAAAAATTATGACACTATTTACAACAAAACAAGAAAATGAATTTCAACGAATTAAATCAACTCTGAAAGAAATCCAGCAGACAAATACTAGTATAGAAAGCACGATTGCCTTTTTAGCTACTGAAAATGAAGAGTTTAAAAAGAAAATAGATCAGTTAGAGAACCAGGTGAAGGAGGATAAGAAGTATATCACAATTTTGGAAAATAAAATTGAGGAAATTCAAATGGAAAACCGGAAAAGTAATATCGAAATAAAAAATGTTCCAAAGAAAAATAATGAAACAAAAGAAGACCTAATTGATATGGTTGTGAGTCTATCACAGAACATTGGCTGTTAGGTTGATAAATTAGATATAAAGGATATATATAGAGTACGTAGAAAAAAATCAGAAAAACTAAATACACCGATTGTTGTAGAAACTGGTTCTACGATCCTTAAGACTGAAATCTTAAATATGGGTAAAGCTTTTAATATAAAAAACAAAAGTAAGCTGTGTGCTAAGCATCTGGGCTTTAAAGTACAGGAAGACACACCCATCTTTTTATCAGAGCACCTTACTTTGAAAGGATCTCGTCTACACTTCCTTGCCAGAGACCTGGTTAAGACAAAAGCATACAAATTCTGCTGGACTGCATATGACAAAGTATCCGTAAGAAAAGACGAATTTTCTCCTATAGTCACCATTAGAAGCGAAGAACAGGTACACCAACTTCTTTTAGACAAATGACTAACCCCTTTGTTAAATTTTTTCTTACCAAATCCAAAATTAATTCCCTTTATTTTTTTATTGATGTTAAAATTCTGTTTAATTATTTCAAAGGTGATCTATCACTTTTTATTTTTGTCAAAACTAATTAACTTTGTATATGTTACTTACACATCTTGCAGTTACACACACTTTAATAACACTATTATGTATACACTACACACATTAAATACACTATCAAGAAAATACAATGGAAATGATAACTTAGTTCAGCTTAACGACATAAGTATAAATATAACTACACATATACTAGCAATTCAATCTTACATATTTCGTTCAGTATTAGAGAAGATGTCTATAGTAGGTAGAATATTAAATGAGTGAGACCTTACAAAATATAGAAGAAATAGATAATTTAAATATTGCACGTAATATTGAATGTGATACTTTAGAGTTTGCTACTCATTTCAAAAGAAAACAAAATGACCTCACTATTATCTCACAAAATATAAGAAGTATCTATAATAACTTCAATGACTTTATAATAACTTTATCTAGCTTCGATTTTAAATTAGATGTAATTATTTTAACCGAATGCAGACTAGACAGTAACAAGCCTATCCCACAACTAACTGATTACCACTCCTACTCTACTACATACCAGCTAAACCAGAATGATGGGGTTACTGTTTATGTAAATACTTCATTAAAAAATAAAGTAAAAGAAATAAAACTGGCACAGGCGTCTTGTATTCAGGTAGACATATCAAATAATATATTCTTATGTATCTATCGCTCGCCATCAAATACAAATATAGATAATTTTTTAGCTTCTCTTAGTGCACATCTTGAGACAATATCAATGCATAAAAATATTATAATAGCTGGGGACATAAATATCAATATTAGACCTAAAAATATGGAGCCATCGCAAGAATATAAGAATAGAATAAGCTATCTTAACATGTTGGCAGAATTTGAAATACTTCCGGGACATGTGCTACCCATAAGAAACCTCAACTGTTTGGGTCACTTTATGCTCAAAACAGACAGTAAAAAGGATCTGCCTTTCATAGCAATATTACATACCACTATTACAGACCATTTTACCACATTTTCATGCTTATCCAAAATTAAATATAATCAATTTTCAAATAAAACTAAATCTATACTAGGCTACGACAAAGCTCGAAAATATCTACAAGAAAGTAATCTGGCTAAGTTATTAGAATGTTATGACCCTAATGTATTAACTGATCTTCCTTTGCATAATATAGCTAATTCTATAAAAAAACAATATTATTACTATTGAAATTCCGAAGAGTTATATACGTTTATCATAAAACCTTGGATTACAACTGGTATTCTTAAGTGCATAAATAATAGAAATAAGTTACAAAAGAATTTAAGAATTTAAGAGAAGAAATTTTAAAAATAACATACTTAAGATATAGAAATTACTGCAATAATTTAATTAAAAAGCTGAAAAGAAGATATGAAAGAGAACAACTTGCTAAATCAGTTTCAAATAATAAGCTTCTCTGGAAAAATATAAAAAATATAACAAACTCGAACCATTCGAAAAACCAAAACGCAGAATTACTAAATACTAAACCCACCCCTACCGAAGCAGCAAATTTTGTTAATGAGTACTTTGTTAACATTGGTAAACAACTTGCTCAACAAATTAAAGATATTGCCTTGCATGACTCATATAACCTTTCTGACACACTGCCTGCACTGGGAAATTCCTTCACGCTCCTTGACACAGATCATGATGAAGTGGATAGAATCTTGATGAGCCTAAAATCTAACAGTGCACCAGGTTGGGATATGATTTCAACAAAGTATTTAAAATTTGTAAGATTTGAAGTCGTTCCTATTATAACTCACCTTGCCAACCTTTGTTTTAATAAGGGGATATTCCCTACCCTGTTAAAGCAATCTATTATTATTCCAGTACACAAGGGTGGAGATAGGACGGAAGTGAGTAATTATAGGCCCATATCCATATTACCTAGCATATCAAAAATTTTGGAAAAGCTTATTAATAATCGTTTAGTAAATTTTTTAAATAAATATAATATTTTGTCTCCTTCCCAATTTGGATTTAGAACGGGTAAAAGAAGGTAAAGATGCTGTAACTTCTCTAAGCTCGCTAATAATTGAAGAAATTGATAATAAAAATAAATGTTTAACGGTGTTTCTTGATATCAAAAAAGCCTTTGACACCGTCTCTGTCCCTATCCTAGTAAATAAATTGGAAAAGGTTGGTATAAGGGGAGCACCATTAACTCTTTTTAAAAGCTATCTCTCTAATAGGAAGCAGAGAGTAAAGTTGGAACAGTACTTAAGTGAAGATGCAGAAATAACATACGGAGTTCCACAGGGAAGCGTTTTGGGCCCTACATTATTTCTTGTGTATATCAACGACCTTTGTAGCCTAAAAATAAATAACGCAAAAATCTTCTCCTATGCTGATGATACTGCAGTCGTCTTCTCTGGAAACTCCTGGATAGCTGTGAAAAATAGTGCCGAAAATGGAATGGTTCAAATAGCTACTTGGCTAAAATATAACTTGCTCTCGCTGAACACAAATAAAACTAACTATATATGTTTCAGTATCTACAATAAAAATCAACCTGATGACAGATATAGTATAAGGGTTCATGATTGTTGTAACACCCAGGATAGAAACTGCAACTGCCCGATCATAAATAAAGTTACTCATACAAAGTACCTGGGTGTCATGTTGGATCAGAGACTGTCCTGGTACCCACAGCTTGAGCAAGTTGTTGGAAGAGTCAGAAAGTTGATTTGGGTCTTTAGATCATTAAGGCATGTGGTTCCAGGTAATCATAAAAAAATGGTGACCGGGAAACATTAAGAACAATTTTGAATGAGATATATATCGCCTTGGTTCAATCTGTCTTGGAATATTGCATTCCTCTTTGGGGAGGTGCGGCAAAAACTAAGTTTATAGAGGTTGAGAGAGCACAACGTGCGCTTATTAAAGTTATGAACTTCAAAAATATTAGATACCCCACGGAAAGGCTTTATCTCGATAGTGGGTTACTTTCGGTAAGGAAACTGTATATAAAACAGATCACACTCAATAAACACAAAAATATACCCTACGATGCAAGTAAAAAAGAAAAAAGAAGAAAAAATAATGTGGCTTCAGTACCCCAAACTAAAACTAAGTTTGCTAGTACTCAATATAATAGTCGCTCGTCTCAAATTTATAATAAAATCAATAAAGAACTAGATATTTATTCGAAACAATATATCGAATGTAAAAAGGTAGTACAAAATTGGTTAGAGCCACTTAATTATGAGAACACTGAGCTGCTTTTACTTACAGTAAAATAGTACACACACATACCCACACACTCACATACAAACACATTCACGCGCAAGCACACACACACACACACACACACACACACACACACACACACACACACACACACACACACACACACACACATACACACACACACGCACGCTTTCGCATACATATAACAAATATCATAATCTGAGGGAAAAAAAAACTGTAAATACTCCCTTTTAGTCTTTAAGTTTTTCTTTGTAATGTCATATTTCATAATGTAAATAATATAATATATAGATATTGATATGGAAGAGCGGGTTCACCTGGTACAGGCATTATTTGCTTAAAAGGAGAATCCGGCCACTAATGTCTGTAAACCAATTTCTATTTGATGAAATAAATTTTATTATTATAATTTATTATTATTACTTTAATTGTTATAACGTTCGGTTGGGGCATAGCTCCATTATCTCAGACACATAAAGCTGCACTTATGAGAAGTTTAAATAAATCTTTGTGATGTCTACCTACATGGATTTAGAGTGAGAACTCTTTCCAGCTCCAAAACCTTGCTTGAAAATAAGAGGACTGTGATCGGCAGCAGAACACACAGGTATGTATGTCTCAGATCAACATAAAATATACACAGAGCGTTGCGTATTGCTCAAGTGACGTCGGTATGAGCACGCACTACACACACTAATGCATGTAAAATCATTTGCAAACAACTACGTGTGTTTAGGTGCAAAGTTTATGTTATTATTAACTTGTATTGTTATTATAAACTTTTATAGAATATTAAGGAAAGAAAAAGAAACATATATGCGTGACTGCATGTCAAGAAGTTGAGCATGGTTTCGGCGTCACTTGAAATGTGTGCCCCGTTTATCTTTCTTTGTTGATGTAAGAGGTTCATATGCTGTTATTTATTAATAATTTGAATTAAGAAACACTAAAATTCTCCCATTTTTCCCATATTCTCATAATGACGCCAGCTTCATCTATCTTAAAATGTTAGTTATTGTAATCATTGTTTTCATATTTTTTTTATTCGTATGAATAAGTAAAAATCTTCAATATACAATCTTCTAATACAAACCATAAGTGACAGTAGCTTAATGGCAGGGTGCGGACCGCAAACTCAAAAGATCGTTGGTTCGAATCCACCTTTCGACTACTGTGGTGAACCACTCCTAACACAAGCGTTTTAGGATTACCAGGAGTGGTTAAAGGGAATATTAGTGATGTTGATAGCATTGCTAATATTTAAAAAAAATCTAGTGATGCAACGAATACTACTTTTACGAATACAAATACGAATACGAATATCAAACCTTCTATTCGGTGAATACGAATACCAATATCTTGCCATAGTAATGAAAAACTAATTTATTTAATGATTTTCTACTATTCCAATAATTCAAAACAACAGGCAAATTTTTATTTTAAAAACATAAAATTTGTAGATTTTCTAGTTTTAGTCGATATATTTTTTCAGTCTTGATGTTTACAGCCGTTGAAAAAAGCCTTTTCGAGGTATATGGTTTCAGTGAAAAATATTTTTGGGCGAGTTTTTCAACCTTGGAAAATTGACATCTTTTCGTGAAATAAAAGGCTATTGGATCAGAGGCAAAATTTAAGACTTCTTATTACTGGGATTGCTTGAGATAATGTCTTTTTAATTCTTTGCTTAGCTCCTTAATAGCGTCTTCAAAATTGGCGAGAATACCAATAATTTGGCTCGTAAGAGCCCGTTGCCTTGCTGTGATTTCATGACAACAATTCGGTAGGATGGTAAAACATCTTGGATCGGTATGCGTTGTTCATGTAATCACTTCAACATCTGATATGTTGGGTCCCATCTAGTTTCACCATCTTGAAACAAAACATGTTTCGGTATATTGTTAGCTTGTTGAGCCTCCGCCTTTGTAGCCCTCGTTGCGGCTAAAGGCCTATGCACACGTCGTACTTTTTACGCGCCGAAGGCGGGAGTTTTCAAAGTCTGCCAGTAATTAGAGTTGCGTACAAAAATATGAGTTTTTAAATATACGTGATTAGTATTCACCGAATACGAATATTCGGTAAATGTCTACTATTCGGCGAATACGAAGATTCGTATTTGTATTCATTGCATCACTAAAAAAAACCAATCAAGCGATAGCAAGTACAATATTGTTAAATTTACTACTAGGTAGAGCGATAAACACTTGTTCAATTTTGCAGAGAATCGATGGATGCATGTGGATGTGCGATGTGCTCCAATAGACAGCAATAAGGATTACGAAGATGAGTATACCAATCACTTAAGGAGAACGCAGAGAAAATTTGTTTTCGAGAATTAAAACTTGATTACATAATGTTATAGCGTTTGCAAATCGTGGGTTCGAAAACAGACACGACATGCAAAGCAGTGAAATGAAATGGACATGGTAACGATACCTACTAAGCAATCGGAAAAAAAATCGTAAAGGAAAGGAAATTTATAAGAAAGTAAATAAAAGTATTATTTTATATGTATGATAATTTGAGTTTTTAGTTTTAGTTTTTTTATTATTATGATATATATATATATATATATATATATATATATATATATATATATATATATATATATATATATATATATATATATATATATATGTTATGTAAACATATATTTAAAATTAATACTAAAAATTAGGAGCAATGCAGAATCTTACGAGGGTTGGACGAAGCAGCATCTACCCGATTATAACAGAAAATATTTGAAGAGCTGCGGTTGCCAACTGGCATATCCAGCGTCGCAGCTACGGCAAAATACCTCTTGTGACGCAATGTATGGGAGAGCTTTTTGTACGTCAATAGAATTTGGATAAGCCGTCATTAATGAAAACTTATGAATGAAAATTATGTAATTAACTCTTTTTTCCTTGAAACCAAAAAAAAACTATTACTCTTTATGCTTGTAACAAATTGTGTAGTTACATAACCACTTATTGCGCCCGTTTAGGAATACGTATAACAAAAGTTTTATTAAATATCATTTCCAAGTTTAAAAAAAATTAAAATGAAAATGCTATTTTTAAAATATGTTCAGATCGAAGGTGCTTGAGCTCAAATCGAATTGTTCGAAGTCGTGCATTCAAGTCGCCTGTAATTGATTTACTTGTTCATTTTCTGCACAAATAATTTATCTGCAGACTACAAATGCAGACCTTATACGTCGTTTGTAGGATAGCGTAACCGAGTTTACGTTTATAGGAACAAGTCGTAATCTTATTTATTTTCAACTGTTGCTGCGAAGCTTCTGAGTAACGTAAATAATTCCTTTTAAGTTCTGCTAGTGTGCAGTATATATATATTGAACACGAGTGTTAAAAATGGGAGGATATATCAGAAAAAAATTAATTTAAAGATACGAAAAATTACGATAAATTAATTAATACGCTTAAATCGCAAAGCGTTATTAGGTAGTGGTTAACTTTTCGACTCGTCAAGGTCAAGCAATTTTGTGTTCTTAAAATGCCTCTACCACGACACCACGACATCTTACAAACCACACTTTTCTCTTATCACACAATTTTTCTCTCTATCATTTAGAGTAACGCCTAACCTACTTCTTAGTTACAGCATCTCTACGTCATATCTATACTCATGCTCCTTCTGACACACCTAACTTTTACTACCATACATTAAGATGTTGATTTACACAGACTTCTTCATTTAGGTGTGCTCTTTTAGACACATTCCGTTTTCCCACTATATAGTAAGAGAGCTCCATTTACTCTGTGCACTGCATTCACTTTTCGTTCTATATCACCAAGGATAAGTAAAATCAACATATCCTAACGAATCAGTAGGCTAAAAAGGTGATGAACTAGCCATATAGCAGCATATAGCTCAAAAAATTGACGACTGACTAATTTAGTAAGACCCTAGTTACTATTTATATATTTATTTCATTTATTACAGTCCTTCACAGATCCATTGCTGAATATAAACCACTCTCAAACAATTACACAAAGCGTGGTCCTGTATCCATCGACTTCCTGCATGTCTTACCAGGTCATCACTTCATTTAGTGGGGAGCCGCCACACTTCGCCAACCGGTACGAGGCTGACACGTTGGTCCTTCGAGCTATACTGGTCCATTGCTACTTTACTGTTTTTAGATAACTAACGGAACAATTTATTTTTACATTATCGTACTAAAATGTCCTATTTACCTATTTTGAAGAAAAAGGGACATTAATACAGAAATTATTACCAATTCGCAAAGAAGTGTCCTATTATTTAAATTGATATCTAAATAAATTTGAACTTAAAAATAAAGTACTGACTTAAAACTTTAAAAGCTTCCGTTATTCAAGAAAACTTACTCTACTTCTTTAATTTATTTTTGTGACTTATAATTGTACTAAGACTGATCAATACGTCTCTTTCTTATTGATAACCCTCCAACATTACTTAATAAGTTTTTGAATTAACATTATAACTATCGGTGTTTTAAGTTTAAACTTTTAGCTGATAGGACCAGTCTTGTTCCAACAGCTGTACTCTTCAATATGGAACTAATTCGTCATCTAGTTATCAAAGGCCGCTATGATCTTTATAATAACTATATAAATTTTATTTCAAATACGGCATATTAAAAAGAACATGGAAGTAATATAAAAATTTTTTTGGGCTCGTCCGGGATTGAACCCGGGACCTCTCGCACCCTAAGCGAAAATCATACCCCTAGACCAACGAGCCGCTTATGTAGCCTGCTTGATTTTATTGTCGCGTTATGCTTTATCGATAAAACATAATGTTACGAAATCGTCAAGAACTCAATTAAAGCAGTAAATGATGGACAGATTAACATCATTGTAAAACTCGCTTCTGTATTTGAAATACCTTGTTTCCAACAATCCTCGACTTTAGATTATAAAAGCTACCTATTTCTTAACAAAAGAAGCACATAGTCCACCTGATGGTAGCTAGAAAAGACAAACATCTATACTTATTCCCGATTAAAATAACAATACAGATGTATTGTTATCCCCGAAAACTGAAATGGAATAACTCGTTAACAATAAAAAGAGGGTATGTTCTTTACTACACAACATACCGGTTTCTCCCACTTTATATCTCTGTTTTAAAAATAAACATCTAAGAGCAAAATAATTCGTAAAATAATATTATAAGAATAAAATTTTAATACCGCATTTACCAGCATATTCAACTACGGCTTATTGCACGTAATGACTTCAATGTAGTGAAACTTGCGACAAGAGCTGTGCAGCCGCCAAACCAACTGTGAAAATAATGGTCCATCTTTAAACGTCGACGGCCATGCTAAGTATATCCGATTCTATTTATCTGTTACCTTTTTACTCCTTCAGATTAGGAATTTTGCTCTTTATTTTATAAAATAAGGGCACGAGAATAGGTATACATATCACCTGATGCATTAGTCTACAGTAATAAATATATATCCTCGTTTCAGAATTAAAATGCAGATGCATAGTCACCTCTAAGCACTAAGGTGCAATGACTCATCGCCAGTGAAAAGGGTCTCCGCTGCTTTAAGCTGAACGCACATTTGTCAGCACCATGCGCGCCGTACGCGATAGAATTCGTTGTATGAAATAATATGAAACTTCGCACATTACAGCCGCACCGTACGCGCAGCATTTTACGAAATGCGGTAGGTATCCGGATATTGTAGGACGCATGCTGATGTCATAAAATTTTAAATCTTTTTGAATATTTATTTTTTTAAGTTTTTGTTAAATTGGTTATTATAATATTAAGGAATTATGGATGATAATAACCCCTGGGAAGGGTGATCGCTATTTCTAATTTGTCTTGAGTTGTTAATTGTAAACATGATTGTAAGCTATTAATTTCCAAAAAAAAAATAGTCCCGCTGGGTTTCTTGCTGGTTCTTCCCAGAACAGAGGTTTTTTTTGCGAACCAGTTGTAAATGAAAAAAGTAACTTTTAATAAGTATTGTTATAATCTACATTGAATAAAAAAGTTTCTGTTTCTGTTTTAATATACTGATGTGTTGTCTTAACTTTATCGAATTGTTACAGTACATATGGCTACAAATAAACAAAAAAATATAATTAAACATCAGAGATACCCTTAGGTTTTTACCACTTATCACAAACTTTTTATTATTTGATATGGATTTTTAAACGACTATAATATACGGACATAAATGTTATTCCTTAAAAAACGGGAAGCAAATACAACTTATAGATTTGCCGTTTAATAATTGATTATTTTATTGCATATACAACATGTAACAAAAACGCTGTGGTTCCCGTTAGCTGCGTGATCAGAATCAGTATCCAAGCATATAGAAATATTTTTTCAAAAAAAAAAACACATTTAAAATATTTAATGAAAAAAACTAATTTGCAAATTATATGTGGTTTTATTATCTCTGCATTGGCCTAGGAGTAAGAGGATTGTCAAAGATCCGGCATTAACGATACTCGTGTGAGTTAGAGAAAATTAAACCACACACAATGAATTTTTTTCTTGTTAAAATTATTTTTTTAAATGTGTTTTTTTGATAAAAAAATTCTATACGCTTGGATACTGATTTTGATAACACAATTAATGGGAAACACAGGGTTTTTGTTACATATTGTATATAATCCGTTGCGATCCACGCGCACTGATACTCAGTATTGTCAAATGTTGCCAGCTTAGTGGATTCTCCACTTAAAACTGATAGTTTCGACTTTCGTTTCGAAATATATTTTTACTTCATTTTAGGAGCATTTTCATTACTGTGTATTACTGAATTGTTGTTGATGTCTGAAATTTTAAATTGGCCAATGAATTAGAATTTGTAAGGTTGACATTATACTAGTTTGACTTTATGCATTATGACATGACCATGCCTGCATATATTTTTTTACTGTTTTATTAAAATGTAATATGTAATGTTATTGTAATTTTGTAACATTCTAACTTTAATTATTCCATTGCATGTCGACGTAATCGGTACGACATATATATTCACACTATGTTATAAGACTTAAAAATGTACCATTATTTATGCAAATAAATATTTATTTATTTATTTACTTACTGTGCAGGTAATTGTTCGAAGTCGTGCATTCTAGTCGCCTGTAATTGATTTACTTGTTCATTTCCTGCACAAATAATTTGTCTGCAGACTACAAATGCAGACCTTATACGTCGTTTGTAGGATAGCGTAACTGAGTTTACATTTATAGGAACAAGTCGTAATTTTATTTATTTTCAACTGTTGCTGCGAAGCTTCTGAGTAACGTAAATAATTCCTTTTAAGTTCTGCTAGTGTGCAGTATATATATAATGAACACGAGTGTTAAAAATGGGAGGATATATCAGAAAAAAATTAATTTAAAGATACGAAAAATTACGATAAATTAATTAATACGCTTAAATCGCAAAGCGTTATTAGGTAGTGGTTAACTTTTCGACAAGTCAAGGTCAAGCAATTTTGTGTTCTTAAAATGCCTCTACCACGACACCTCGACATCTTACAAACCACACTTTTCTCTTATCACACAATTTTTTTCTCTATCATTTAGAGTAACGCCTAACCTACTTCTTAGTTACCGCATCTCTACGTCATATCTATACTCATGCTCTTTCTGACACACCTATCTTTTACTACCATACATTAAGATGTTGATTTACACAGACTTGTTCATTTAGATGTGCTCTTTTAGACACATTCCGTTTTCCCACTATATAGTGAGAGAGCTCCATTTACTGTGCACCGCATTCACTTTTCGTTCTATATCACCAAGGATAAGTAAAATCAACATATCCTAACAGATCAGTAGGCTAAAAAGGTGATGAACTAGCCATATAGTGGCATATAGCTCAAAAATTGACGACTGACTAATTTAGTAAGGCCCTAGTTACTATTTATATATTTATTTCATTTATTACAGCCCTTCACAGATCCATTGCTGAATATAAACCACTCTCAAGCAATTACACAAAGCGCGGTCCTGTATCCATCGACTTCCTGCATGTCTTACCAGGTCATCACTTCATTTAGTGGGGGGCCGCCACACTTCGCCAACTGGTACGAGGCTGACACGTTGGTCCTTCGAGCTATACTGGTCCATTGCTACTTTACTGTTTTTAGATAACTAACGGAACAATTTATTTTTACATTATCGTATTAAAATGTCCTATTTACCTATTTTGAAGAAAAAGGGACATTAATACAGAAATTATTACCAATTCGCAAAGAAGTGTCCTATTATTTAAATTGATATCTAAATAAATTTGAACTTAAAAATAAAGTACTGACTTAAAACTTTAAAAGCTTCCGTTATTCAAGAAAGCTTACTCTACTTCTTTAATTTATTTTTGTGACTTATAATTGTACTAAGACTGATCAATACGTCTCCTTCTTATTGATAACCCTCCAACATTACTTAATAAGTTTTTGAATTAACATTATAACTATCGGTGTTTTAAGTAACTTTTAGCTGATAGGACCAGTCTTGTTCCAACAGCTGTACTCTTCAATATGGAACTAATTCGTCATCTAGTTATCAAAGGCCGCTATGATCTTTATAATAACTATATAAATTTTATTTCAAATACGGCATATTAAAAAGAATATGGAAGTAATATAAAAATTTTTTTGGGCTCGTCCGGGATTTGAACCCGGGACCTCTCGCACCCTAAGCGAAAATCATACCCCTAGACCAACGAGCCGCTTATGTAGCCTGCTTGATTTTATTGTCGCGTTATGCTTTATCGATAAAACATAATGTTATGTAATCGTCAAGAACTCAATTAAAGCAGTAAATGATGCACAGACTAGCATCATTGTAAATTTCGCATCTGTATTTGAAATACCTTGTTTCCAACAATTCTCGATTTTATATTATGTTAGCTACCTATTTCTTAACAAAAGAAGACATATACATATACCATCAGGTGGACTATGTGCTCCAGTAGCTAGAAAAGACAAACATCTTTACTTATTCTCGATAAAGGATAACAATACAGATGCAATGTTATCCCCGAAAACTGAAATGGAATCACTCGTTAACAATAAAAAGAGGGTATGTTCTTTACTACAAAACATATCGGTTTCTCCCACTTTTTATACTCTGTTTCAAAAATAAACATCTAAGAGCAAAATAATTCGTAAAATAATATTATAAGAATAAAATTTTAATACCGCATTTACCAGCATATTCAACTATGGCTTATTGCACGTAATGACTTCGATGTAGTGAAACTTGCGACAAGAGCTATGCAGGCGCCAAACCAACTGTGAAAATAATGGTCCATCTTAAAACGTCGACGGCCATGCTAAGTATATCCGATTCTATTTTTCTATGTTACCTTTTTACTCCTTCAGATTAAGAATTTTGCTCTTTATTTTATAAAATAAGGGCACGAGAGTAGGTATACAAATCACCTGATGAATTAGTCTACAGTAATAAATATATATCCTCGTTTCAGAATTAAAATGCAGATGCATAGTCACCCCTAAGCACTAAGGTGCAATGACTCTTCGCCAGTGAAAAGGGTCTCCGCTGCTTTAAGCTGAACGCACATTTGTCAGCACCATGCGCGCCGTACGCGATAGAATTCGTTGTATGAAATCATATGAAACTTCGCACATTAGAGCCGCACCGTACGCGCATTTTACGAAATGCGGTAGGTATCCGAATATTGTGGGACGCATGCTGATGTCATAAAATTTAAATCTTTTTGAATATTTGTTATTTTTTTAAGTTATTGTTAAATTGGTTATTATAATATTAAAGAATTATGGATAATAATAACCCCTGGGAAGGGTGATCGCTATTTCTAATTTGTCTTGAGTTGTTAATTGTAAACATGATTGTAAGCTATTAATTTCCAAAAAAATAGTCCCGCTGGGTTTCTTGCTGGTTCTTCCCAGAACAGAGGTTTTTTTTGCGAACCAGTTGTAAATGAAAAAAGTGACTTTCAATAAGTATTGTTATAATCTACATTGAATCAAAAAGTTTCTGTTTCTGTTTCTGTTCCAATATACTGATGTGTTGTCTTAACTTTATCGAATTGTTACAGTACATATGGCTATAAATAAACAAAAAAATAAAATTAAACATCGGAGATACCCTTAGGTTTTTACCACTTATCACAAACTTTTTATTATTTGATATGGATTTTTAAACGACTATAACATACGGACATAAATGTTATTCCTTAAAAAACGGGAAGCAAATACAACTTATAGATTTGCCGTTTAATAATTGATTATTTTATTGCATATACAACATGTAACAAAAACGCTGTGGTTCCCATTAGCTGCGTGATCAGAATCAGTATCCAAGCCTATAGAAATATTTTTTCAAAAAAAAAACACATTTAAATATTTAATGAAAAAAAACTAATTTGCAAATTATATGTGGTTTTATTATCTCTGCATTGGCCTAGGAGTAAGAGGATTGTCAAAGATCCGGCATTAACGATACTCGTGTGAGTTAGAGAAAATTAAACCACACACAATGAATTTTTTTCTTATTAAAATTATTTTTTTAAATGTGTTTTTTTGATAAAAAAAAAATTCTATACGCCTGGATACTGATTTTGATAACACAATTAATGGGAAACACAGGGTTTTTGTTACATATTGTATATAATCCGTTGCGACCACGCGCACTGATACTCAGTATTGTCTAATGTTGCCAGCTTAGTGGATTCTCCACTTAAAACTGATAGTTTCGACTTTCGTTTCGAAATATATTTTTACTTCATTTTAGGAGCATTTTCATTACTGTGTATTACTGAATTGTTATTGATGTCTGAAATTTTAAATTGGCCAATGAATTAGAATTTGTAAGGTTGACATTATACTAGTTTGACTTTATGCATTATGACATGACCATGCCTGCATATATTTTTTTACTGTTTTATTAAAATGTAATATGTAATGTTATTGTAATTGTATTTGTAACATTCTAACTTTAATTATTCCATTGCATGTCGACGTAATCGGTACGACATATACTCGTATATTCACACTATGTTATAAGACTTAAAAATGTACCATTATTTATGCAAATAAATATTTATTTATTTATTTACTTACTGTGCAGGCAACAATGAATCGTCGTACAAGACTTTTATACCTATTAATTAATACGTAATTAATTATACATAATTGAAAAAAAAAACATTTTTCATCAGTTATCTATATGAATACAAAGAGACAAAATAATTTTAATTGTTTTATTAAAAAATTGATAATCAACTTTAATTCAAAACCTCATTACTCAATTATCAATAAAAAATACTAACCTCAAACATACAACAAGTCTTTCCTCTTGTTCAATTGGCCTTATCATCTAATAAGTCTTTAAATAAAAAGTAATATTCTACATACATTTGCCTTTTTTAAATTAATATTACGAATCCAGAATCTTCTTTTATTTGAATATTATTTTCTTCCTCCTCTGCTAAAAGCAGGCTATTTACAACATTTCTTTCCATAGCGATCCGAGCGATTAGTGTTAGACAATTAAACAACTTTAGATGATTAGATATTCTAATAAAAATAAAAGAAGAAACTTTTTTCCGACCCTTGACCGCGGTCATTTTTTTATTTATAGAATAAGGGTGACAAATGAGCACAAAATTCACCTGATGGTAAGTGGCTGCTGTGGCCCATAGACATTTACATTTATTCTCGATTAAGAATTAAAAGGCAGATGCGTTGTTACTCATAAGGACGAATAATACCTTGTTTCCTGTAAAAAAGTGTCTCCGGATCTCCACACTCACCACATGAAACACAGCAATATTAAGCTGCTACATTTCTATGCTTGAATGGACTGAGAGCGTGATCCTTCCCCGGTCGAGCCGGTCCATTCGTGCTACAACCATGATATAATAGTTAACAGCTAACCGATGGGAAGAAACGTATTAGAGTGGCAGCCTCGTACCGATGAACGAAGTGTAGCGTGTACCTACTAGATGGAGTGAAGATCTGGTAAGTGATGCAGGTTGTCAATGGATGCAGGTGGCTAAGAACCGTGCTTTATGGCTTTTCTTGATGAGGAATTGTGATCGACTGCAATGATGGCAATGATGTTACAAATACTGGTTTCGTGCGGGATTCGAACCCTCATCACCACAACTTAATATTAAGCCGTAGCATCACAGAGCTCACAATAGTAAAAGCTAATACACGTACATACTTTCTGATAAGTCTAGATAAGGCTAAAATTTAAATGAAATATGCCGTTATTGGAAACTTTATAACATCGTACAGGCTTCAGTTTTATTTTGGATCTACCCGTAATTCTCTATAATTCAACAAACAAATTGAAAGATACCGGTAATCTTTTACTTTATTTGTTGAAACGTACAAACACATATGATTGCACTATTAAAACAGCTTTGATAGTCACTGTTAGAACAGCTAGGAATTCAAATATCAGTAAGCTATTAATTGTGCTTCGAGGAGCAGAGTAAATAGTACGTAAATACATGTACTCCGCGTATTTGAGTGTTAACTGTACACTACTTCTACTTCTCTCTACTATTAAATTCAATAAATAAATTAAGACTATTTATTTTAATTTATTGAATAAATTTAAAAGTTGTTATTATTTTAATAAAATATGACTTTATTATAAAAACGGCTTAGATAGTCAATGTTAGAACAGATAGAAATCCATCTCTCAGGAGGCTACTAACAGCGCTTCCAAGAACAGGGTAAATACATTTACTCTACACTATTTGAGTGTTAACTGTAATCTCGCGAGATAAATACAGTGAATGCTTCAAACAGCAAGTAACGCAAACTAATAATTAAAATACAAGTACGCGTTGCTTTTAGATAATGTAGCCAGGATCTTTCTATAATCTGAAAACGAAGGTAAAGATATTTTTAACATATGCATATTCTTTTATTTATTCCATTTATTAGGCTCTTTACTACAATATGTATAACGTATTATAGTAATAATATAACAATATTTTTTGGTGGTAAATGGATACTGTGGTCATCGTCACATACACACCCGAGTCTTATATCGATATAGTAACTATTTGTACCACATCAAAAATTTATTGGTATTTTTCTTTGCCTGTAAAAATACATATTATCAGGTATTATGCTGGTAATAATAATAATGTCCTCCAAACCGAATTTCGACTACAGCGGCCTGCCTCAACGGAGGCTAGCCAACGGCGCAAGACAGGAGTATAGTGCCCAAGTGTATGCGCAAGCACAGGTGCACTCTCTGTTCCCCTACTCTCATAATCCGATTGGACGGTAAAAAACCGAAACGACCGGAGAGAGATCAAGCACAGGACCAACCGCTTTACATGCTTTCTGAGGCACGGGGGTGAGACACCGCCAACTTCCCGACTCCGGGCAGCTACTGAGAATTTCTTGACAGAAAAACTCAATAATTAATTTTTTGGCCCGACCTGGGATTCGAACCCAGGACCTCATGACCAGCCGTCGCACTACTACAACCGCAAGACCAATGAGGCAGACATTATGCTGGTATTTTATGTTTGTATAGCAGTTAATAATTGCGGCACATAGACCTTAAGCTATTTCAGTTTATTTATATGTTGTTTTTCTTTATCTAAGGGGAACATACAGCTATATATGTATATTCGATGGCTCCTTAGCGCAGTAGCTTAGCAAAGACTTGCAGCGCTGTGGGCTGAAGATTCGAATCCCTCTCGCACGGAAGTATTTTTATGGTCTACAAATAATTTTGCCGGGTCTGAATGTTTCTCGTTGTGAAGTGTATACTCTCCAATATATTCCATTAAATTTCACAATACAAGAGAAAATCATGGTATTAGCATAACGTTTTGTTTTTAAAACAAGAAACAAATAATCTGTATTCGTACAAGATTAATTTTTAAATCAAGTTATTACAAAAGCCGGATACGTTTACGCTAGATAATAATAATGTACTTGATCATTGTGCAGAAATACCGATATATACAACTTTTTTAATAAAACCTATTAATTAAGTACTAAACTGCTTTTTCTTTCAGATCCTAACAGTCCACTGTTGGGCATTGACCCCTGAGGGAGGATTTTATTTAATTGCGTGGAGTGGCGAACGCAAAATCAGACGTCTAGCTTGTTATAAGCAGCTTGTCGTCGTCGCGTAAGTGATTAGAGATAAGGAGAAGAAGAAGATTATATCGTCGTCTACCAGAGGCCTACCCATTCATGGTGCAGCCTTCTTAGAGCTACGACTCCACCAAGTATACATCTCTTTATGAAGCGTTTATTTGATATACAGTTTTATTCTTTTATGTTTTAACTATAAAAATATCTCACGTAAGTTAAAGAAAAATTCATTAAAATGGAAATAGCTTGTAACATAATTATCTTTCTCGGTTGCCAAAAGCAATTTCTGCTCAAGTCCGTGGTAAAAACATTATCAGAGAACCTAACGCTCTGCATAAGATAGCTACGACTTGTCTTTGAAATTGTGTTTGTTTAACGGCGCCTCTACACGTTGGCCATCACAGTGGCGAATGTAGTGGCCAATAGCATTGGCCAACGTGTAGACGGGGTGTTTGGACTTCATTGGTATATATTGGAACGATGGCCCGCAAGTTGGCGCGACATCCGTGTGGTGTCGGTTTTTTACAAAAGATCAAAGGATTGTTGGCAGAGTTCGGTCGCCGCGTCCACACGTTGGCCGCGAGTTTAGTTTGCTACAAGCTCCCAGAGTGATTACACCCATCTGATATAGGCATATGAGAGAGAATGTGTATGTGCGAATTCCAGATTTTAATACTAAATGAGTGAATTTTATATTCGGAAACCTGAAGATGTACTGCCGATCAATACGATCAGAAGAATGAATCGATTTGCATTTCGTTTGAAAGTTGTTTCATTAAATTAAATTAGGCGTACATAATATAAACATGCGTAAGGTAAACATATGGTGTATACGAGTTGGTAAGGGTAGTTCAATGGCCAAGTATCACCGTAAATTTTAAAGTACGATAGCAACCCGGGGTTCGAACCCAGCCGGCGCCAATGAAATTGTTAATTACAATTTTAAGTGTGGGTTACGGAGGAGGAGTGCAACGTGTGGAATTCTGTATGACTGAGGAAGTAAGTATTTATAAAAATTTGATTGTCTTGAAGCCTCCCAAAAATGAGAGGTATGGGCCCAGCAGTTGGACTTACGAGTATATATTACGTACTAAGTGTATAGGGGGTGTAGCGGGGTAATAGCGTTTGCATCCGTCAGTCGACTATTCACCATAGTGGACGGAGCATAATTGATGGCGTGAATCCCTACAAATCTCTCACCAGTGGCTCCAAGTAGCTGTTATGCACACAGCGGCCACAACCTGGTAAACCGCGTCGGCTCGCGGGCTGAATCTAGGTAGGGATCTCTTCCGTATAGCGCATGAAGTCTATCGCGGCGAGGAAGGCAGCCTGTGCCGATATGAAGTGGGTTATGGCGGACTCGGCGTGGCAGCAAGACAATGGTGTATGGCCTAGGGTGACGGCAGAGAGCTACAGTGACCGTCGGCCAAACACATCATCTGAACTCCTCTCCAATCGAAGCGGTTTCCACTCCATTGGGTTAAGAATTGGGAAGACAAGTGTGTGTACCTGTGTATGCGCGAGCACTTGTGCACCTAAATATACGCTGCGCCAATGACTGTTTTCGAATAAGGACTGGAGTCAAAAACGGTCGCTGTAGCCGAAAGCGGCTAGGAGAGATTGTTATAAGTTATAACTAAACAAAAAGACATATTTCAAGACAGCCCCTTTTACGCATCTTATTTCGTTAACTTTTCATTTTAATACATATTGAATTTCCATAAAGAAAGCCTGATACTATTCATTACGTGTTTTGGCAAAAAGACTATGGTCGGATTTGTTGTTTTTATACGGACTATAATATAACCGTTTATTACAGTGAATAGAAATATTTAATGCTACAATAAGAAACAAGCTGACATTGCAAATAGCATCCGTCGCCGTTTTAGTTTCCGTTATAGTTCCGGTGCAGTCGAGTGTTGAGCAGAATTATACTGCTTTCAAGACAAAAAGAGAAAAAAAAAACATTTTTGCTTACAGCGTAACTCCTTGACCTATTTCCAGAGCACTGAAAACTTTACATTGTTAAGCCTATTTATTAGTTAGGTTATATAACGATATGTATGAATACACTTATAATTAAGATAAAGTAACAAGCTTTACGCTATTGAGCATAAATTTTTTTTTCTTTTCTAAGGGTCTGTACACGAAGGGTAACCAACGGGACCCTACTCCATTACTAAGTTTCTGCTGTCCGTCCGTCCGGCCGTTCGTCTGTCTGCCAGTCAGCGGGCCTTATCTGATGATATTATGTAATAGATCGACGGTTGAAATTTTCACCGAATGTGTATTTGTGTTGTCGCTATAACAACAAATAATAAAAATTAATCGAAGCTAGGCCATTGACCCTACTAGAAAAGTATTTTTTTTTTGCTTTTTTTGCTCGATCTTAGCAACAGCTCACATTGTGTGTTTTGCTATATTCCACCTAAATAGTACCTACCACAGAAATCGTACTACAAAGTATAACGTCATGTACGATGGTACGGAACCCTTCATGAGCGAGTTTAACTCGCACTGTGCCAGTTTCGAGAAGTTCACCAGGGTGCGCCAATGTATGTGACTTTGCAGAACTTCAAAACACTTTCATTTCTGTTACATGAGGATTTCAATATGATGATTTCTTTCACCGTTTGCTGCTATGATTCGAATTCGAACAATACAAAAATATTTTTATCATAAAGTTAGTTGCAGCCTCATAGCCTTGCTGGCCACAGAGCTCCTCTCATTTCTGAGAGGGTGGTGGAGCAATGATATCGACACGTTGCTCCAGTGCCTGTTGGCGGACTTCACATGTATTTGAAATATTTTTAATCACCAGACATTTAAGTTTCCTATAGATTTTTCCTTCATTTAACGTTTTCCACCGGAATCCCAATTTCCAAACCGATACGACTTGGGGACTTAACAACCGCAACACCTGCGATTCCCACGGTGTTGCGGTTGTTCATGGACGGAGGTCGACACTTGCCGTCTGAAGAACCATATGCTAGTATGGCGCCTCTGATATATAAAAAGAAATACTCATATAAATAAAATTCAATAAATAATGTCCAAAATAACCAAAATGATTGCTTTTTCTATAAAAAAAACCCTTCTACTTATAAACATTTTTAAATTATGGCAATTGAGTTTTTATGTTATGTTAAAACTGTAAAAGTAAATATAATATTAAACATAAAAGCCTATAAGGTAAATAATTATGTTATGCACGGTGACAATTTATAGCAACAGTTGAAAAACGTATGGATCTCAATCTCAAACTATATTGGCGGTGCCGAATGACGTTGTCTGATGTATATTAGGCCTAATCCATTGGGCCGGTTATAAATGTAGCACAATGTGGGGTATTGCATTCGTCTAATTTCTTGCCTCTGATTGTCAGCTCGGGAACGATACGGAAGTTTTGAAAATTGCAGTGTAAATAAATCTGTATATCTCTACGTAAAAAAAAATATTTACGTCATTCAGTATGCACCGTCTTTTTTAATTTTAAATCCATATTCGCCATCCACAATGTGTCATTTTAAAATATATTTAGTTATGCATGGTATAACACAAGTTGGGTGTGGCAGAAGAAGCACGAGAGTAGAATAAACGCAGTAGAAATGCGGTCGTTAAGGAGTATGTTAGGGCTGAATCTGAATGACAGGGTAAGAAATTGTGTAATAAGAGAAGAGTGTGGTTTGCAAGATGATGTTGTGACGACGATTAAGAAAGGAATGCTTCGATGGTTTGGTCATGTGGAAAGAATGAACGAGGAAAGAGTGACAAAGAAAATTTATGTTGCAGAAGTGAATGGAAGAGTCAGAAAGGGACGTCCTAGGCGAAAATTTATCGACCAAATTGGCGATTTATTGGAAACGGGCCAAATTAGGAGTATCCTTAACCGAGGAGAATGTATGCGTAGGTGTATGGATATGAAGGAGGCGAGAGAGGTGTGTCAGGATCGTGCCAAATGGAAGTCTGTAGTCTCTGCCTACCCCTCTGGGTGACAGGCGTGAGTGTTTATGTTTTATGTTATATGTATAACACATGTCATTTACTACATTCTAAAAATGTAATAGCTTTGTATGATAGCTTAAAAAAGGAATAGTTATTTTCGATTCAAATGATAACGAATTCTGTAACATATAAATTTGTAATACATTTAGAGATTAATGACTATGTCTATATATATGTATGTATATTACGCGGAAGGACCACGCTCCAGCTATATTAGGATTATAGCACGAATGGTTTGGCTTAACCGGAGAAGGATCACGCTCTCACAAAATACCAGCATAAAATATCAGCTTAATGCTCCTGTGTTTCATATGGAGAGTGAAGAGAGCCAGAGATCCCTTTTACTGAAAACGAGGCATTCAATCGTCGTCCTCAGGGGTGACAACGCATCTGCATTTTAAATCTGAATCAAATATATAAATGTCTATGGACCACAGCATCCATTTACCAACAGTTAGACTGTGTGCCCTTTGATCACCCCAATACTATTCAGTGAAACAGTTAAGTTTATGTTTAAAGTTAGGAGACTGATAAGACCATTACCAGGAATGACTTGAATGACAAGTTACTAAAATTTTTATCTGTGGCACACGTTGATTGACCATCAATAATAATATTACCATCTCTTATGATCTATTTAGAAGTTGTATGATGATAGCATAAGCAACAACTTTCTTACATTTCACGTTATAATATAAACAATTTAAAAGCGTTGTCAGCCTTTCTTACATAACCTTAGTTTTACTGTAAAAAAAGGCTTTGAAAGGATATAAGTTCCCTTAATACAGGATATAGAAATAAAAGAGATGACTTTTTGCCGCATAGTAAATATCTTGACGTTTTATAACTTGTCCAAATTACCTTGTGCGTCATTCTATGTAGGTAATGTATATAATTTTTTTAACTGAAGTAATAAACGAAATTGAGACACATTCCGTTTTCCCACTATATACGAGAGAGCTCCATTTACTCTGTGCCCTGCATTCACTTTTCGTTCTATATCACCAAGGATAAGGAAAATCAACATATCCTAACGGATCAGTGGGCTAAAAAGGTGATGAACTAGCCAAATAGCATTATGTATCATATACATATTACTGCCCTTCACAAGTCCACTGCTGTATATAGGCCACTCTCAAGCAATTATACAAAGCGCGGTCCTGTATCCATCTTCCACTTCCTGCATGTCTTACCAGGTCGTCACTTCATTTAGTGGGGAGCCGCCACACTTCGCCAACTGGTACGAGGCTGACACGTTGGTCCTTTGAGCTATACGGCCGGTCCATTGCTACTTTACTATTTTTAGATAATTAATGGAATAATTTATTTTTACATTATTGTAATAAATCGTCCTTTAATCCTAATTTGAAGAAAAGAAAACATAAATACAGAAATTATTATGAATTCGCAAAGAAGTGTGCCTATTATTTTAATTGATATCTAAATACATTTTGAACTTAAAAATAAAGTACGTACTTAAAACTTTAAAAGCTTTCCCTACTTCCTTAATTTATTTTTGTGACTTATAATTGTACTAAGACAGATCAACGTGTCTCCTTCCTATTGACAACCTTCCAACATTACTTTATAAGTTTTTGAATTAACATTATAACTATCGGTGCTTTAAGTTTAAATTTTAAGGCACGTTGATTATTCACAACCCTATAAGAAGATGGTAATCTCAATAAATCTGATTGTGTGGTTTTAGCTGATAGGACCAGTCTTGTTGCAACAGCTGTACTGTTCAATATGGAACTAATTCGTCACCTAGTTATCAAAGGCCGCTATGATTATTATTATAACTATATGGTTAATATTATAACTATATAAATTTTATTTGCAATACGGCACAGTAATAATAATATGGAAGTAATATAAAAAGTATTTGGGCTCGTCCGGGATTTGAACCCGGGACCTCTCGCACCCTAAGCGAAAATCATACCCCTAGACCAACGAGCCGCTTATGTAGCCTGATTGATTTTATTGTCGCGTTTTGCTTCGTCGATAAAACATGATGTTATGAAATCGTCAAGAACTTAATTAAAGGAGTAAATTATATTATTTATATGCATAGATTAACATCATTGTAAAACTCGCTTTTGTATTTGAAATACCTTGTTTCCAACAATCCTCGATTTTAGATTATTAGAGCTACCTACCTATTTCTTAATAAAAGAAGACAAGCGAGCACATAGTCCACCCGATGGTAGCTTGAAAAGACATAAACAATATATTTACTGTCGATTAACGGTAAAAATACAGATGTATTGTTATCCCCGAAAACTGAAATGGAATAACTCGTTAACAATAAAAAGAGGGTCTGTATTTTACTACATAGCACACCGGTTTCTCCCATTTTTATACTCTGTTTTAAAAATTATCATCTAAGAGCAAAATAATTCGTAAAATAATATTATCAGAATAAAATTGTAATACCGCATTTACCAGCATATTATTCAACTACGGCTTATTGCACGTAATGACTACGATGTAGTGTAAATTGCGACAAGAGCTGTGCAGGCGCCAAACCAACTGTGAAAATAATAGGTCCATCTTAAAACGTCGACGGTCACGCTAAGTATATTCGATTCTATTTTACTTTTTTACTCCTTCAGATTAATAATTTTACTCTTTATTGTATAAAATAAGGGCTCGAGAGTAGATATATAAATCACCTGATGCATTAGTCTATAGTATATAAGTATATATCCTCGTTTCAGAATTAAAATGCAGATGCATTGTCACCCCTAAGTACCAAAGTGCAATGACTCATCACCAGTGAAAAGGGTCTCCGCTGTTTGCTGAACGCACATTTGTTAGCACCGTACGCGCCGTACGCGATAGAATTCGTTGTACGAAATCATAAGAAACTTCGCACATTACAGCCGCACCGTGCGCGCAGCATTTTATGTAATGCGTTAGGTATCCGAATATTGTGGGACGCATGCTGATGTTATAAAATTTAAATCTTTTTGAATATATAACTGATGTGTACTCTTAACTTTATCAAATCGTTACAGTATGGCTATAAATTAACAAAAAAAAAAAATAGAATTAAACATTACAGATACCTTTAGGTTTTTACCACTTATCACAAACTTATTACAAAAAACACATTAAGCCATTTGGATTTTTAAACGACTATAATACACGGACATAAATGTCCTTATTAAAAAACGGGAAGCAAATACAACGAGGTTGGCGGTTTAATAATTGATTAATTTATTGCATATATATAATCCGGTGTGTTTTTTTCCATAACGATACGAGCGATTAGTGTTACTATATAGTTTCACATCAGTGGTTGAAAAAAAAAAGAAAAAGTTGTTTTTATTCAAAAGAATTGCGTACCTACGGTGCGTCCGGTGCGGACAAATGTGCGTTCAGCTTTACACTCACCACACGAAACATAGCAGCTTGTTTTAGCGTGGACCTCCCCGGTCGGACCGACCGCTAACAAGCTGCTGGCCTTTCTCATAGCTGGTTCTAATGATATTTAAGGGTATAATCAGGGGATGGATTTTATAATATTTTGCTTTATTTTTCGCTATATTTTTAAGACAAACAAAAAAAAACATTGGAATACCTTAAAGATAGTCACAAAGTATAAAAAAAAGTTGAAGTAAAAGTTAAAGCCTATATAGGTCCCACTGCTGGGAACAGGCCTCTCATTTTTAAGAAGGTTTCAGGACAAGGAAGTGCCCGCCGCGCTGTCCCAATGCGTGTTCTTCATACGACATACTTCTCAGTATGTCTTCAAAATATTTTTTTCTTATTTCTCAGATATGCAGGTTTCCTCCTGATTTTTTTCCTTCACCACTGAGTACGTGGTAAAAAAGATTTCTTATAATAACGCAAACACTTTATTTATTAAACTTACACCTTTACTAATTTAGATTTTATACTTTTTTTATGAAACTTAACTAATTACGAAAAAAAAATTTTGCCGATATTATCAGCTTTAACTAACAAAACAATACTTATGTTTAATTTAATGCGATAAAATCTGTATTTTTTAGACAACTTTAGATGATTAGATATTCTAATAAAAATAAAAGAAGAAACTTTTTTCCCGACCCAGAACTATTACTTGTAGGTCATTTTATATTCATAGAATAAGAGTGACAAACGAGCACACAGTCCATCTGATGGTAAGTGGATGCTGTGGCCCATACACATCTACATTTATTCTCGATTAGAATCAAAACGCATTTTCACTCATTGCATTGTCACTCCTAAGGACTAAGAATACCTCATTTCCATTAAAAAAGGGTCTCCGGATCTCTACACTCACCACACGAAACACAGCAATATTAAGCTGCTATTTTATGCTATCTGTGAGAGCGTGGTCCTTCCCCGGTCTACCCAGCCCATTCGTTCTAGATTCATAATATAGTTAACCGCTAACCGATGCGAAGAAACGTATTAGAGTGGCAGCCTCGTACCGATGAACGAAGTGTAGCGTGCCCCTACTAGATAGAGTGTAGATCTGGTAAGTGATGCAGGTTGTCAATGTGTGCAGGTGGCTTAGAACCGTGCTTTATGTTTTTTCTTGGTGGGGAATTGTGAACGGCTGCAATGATGGCAATGATGTTGCAAATACTGGTTTCGTGCGGGATTCGAACCCTCACCACCACAACTTAATATTATATAAGCCACTGCGCCACAGAGCTCACAATAGCAAAAACTAATACACATAGTTTCTGATTAGTATAGATAAGGCTAAAATTTAAATGAAATATGCCGCTACAGGCTTCAGTTTTATTTTGGATCTACTCGTAATTCTCTATAGTTCAACAAACAAATTGAAAGATACTAGTAACCTTTTACTTTATTTGTTGATACGTACAAACACATATGATTGCACTATTAAAACGGCTTTGATAGTCACTGTTAGAACGGCTAGGAATTCAAATATCAGTAGGCTATTAACCGTGCTTCGAGGAGCAGAGTAAATAATATGTAAATACGTGTACTCTGCGTATTTGAGTGTTAACTGTACATTACTTCTACTTCTCTCTACTATTAAATTCAATAATAAAATGAGGACTATTCATTTTAATTTATTGAATAAGTTTCAAAGTTGTTATTAGTTTAATAAAATATGACTTTATTATAAAAACGGCTTAGATAGTCAATGTTATAACAGATAGAAATCCAACTCTCTCAACAGCGCTTCCAAGAACAGGGTAAATACATTTACTCTGCGTATTTGAGTGGTAACTGTAATCTCGCGGGATAAATACAGTGAATGCTTGAAACAGCTAGTAACACAAACTAATAATTAAAATACAAGTACGCGTTGCTTTTAAAAAATGCAGTCAGGATCTTTCTATAATCTGAAAACGAAGGTAAAGATATTTTTAACATATGCATATACTTTTATTTATTCCAATTATTAGTCTCTCTTTACTACAATATCTATAATGTATTATAGTATAACAATATTTTTGGTGGTAAATAGATACTGTGGCCATTGTCACATACACACCCGCGTGTTATATATGTAACTATTTGTAACATATCAAAAAATAATTGGTATTTTTCTTTGCCTGTAAAAATACATATCAGGTATTATGCTGGTAATAATAATAATCTCCTCCAAACCGAATTTCGGCTACAGCGGCCTGCCTCAACGGAGGCTAGCCAACGGCGCAGGACAGGAGTATAGTGCCCAAGTGTATGCGCAAGCACAGGTGCACTCTCTGTTCCCTTACTCTCATAATCCGATTGGACGGTAAAAAACCGACACGATCGGAGAGAGATCAGGCGCAGGACCAACGGCTTTCCGTGCTTTCCGAGGCACTGGGGTGAGACACCGCCCACTTCCTGACTCCGGGCCGCTACTGAGAATTTCTTGACAGAAAAACTCAATAATTAATTTTTTGGCCCGACCTGGGATTCGAATTCAGAACCTCATGACCAGCCGTCGCACTACTACCAACTTACTTAAATATCAGCTGAAATAGTGTTTTGGAATATGAAAAAGAAAAATGTCGTTCATCATCATCATCATCATCATTCATCATTACAGCCCTTCACAAGTCCACTGCTGAACATAGGCCTTCCCCAAGTAATGCCACAAAGCACGGTCCTGAGCCACCTGCATCCATCGACTTCCTTCAAGACATGCGTCTTACCAGGTCGTCACTCCATCTAGTGGGGGGTCCCCCTACACTACGCCTACCTGTACGAGGCTGCCACTCGAGAACCTTTCTTCCCCATCGGTTATCGGTTCTTCGAGCTTTATGGCCGGCCCACGCCACTTCAGCTTAATAATCCGTGGGGCTATGTCAATCACTCCGGTTTCACTGCGGATATCCCCATTTCTAAGTTTATCACGCAGAGAAACCCCGAGCATAGCCCTCTCCATAGCTCGCTGAGCGACCTTGAGCATCCTCATACGGCCAGCAGTGAAGGACCACGTCTAAGGTGCACAGGTCAGCACTGGCAGCGCGCACTGGTTGTACCTACAATCTTTCAGGTTTTGAGGTATATCTGACGAGAAAATGTGTTTATTTTATGCAAATAAATAGGTTATTATATGCCAATAAATAGGTTTTTTTATCCAAATAAATTAATATGAATTATTCTAATTCTAGCTGGACATAAATTTATTAATTTTCATTTTCAAGTCTATACTATTATTTTAGAACTACTTTTATGTGTACTTTTATGCTCGTATTTTGTAATTTATTCACGCTGGTATTTTTATCGTTTCAAGAAAGCACTTTAATAAATGCAAGGCAAATTTTATTAAAAGTTACTAAAATTTGAATGAAAATAATAAAGATGTTTTTAAATCTGTAATCAACCGGCTCGTTGGTCCAGGGGTATAATTTTCGCTTTGGGTGCGAGAGGTCCCGGGCTCAAATCCCGGACGAGCCCTAACGCATTTTGGATTTCCCCACATTATAAATTTTATGCTGCTTGAAATGTATGTATATTTTACTTATATTCTTTAAGTTTACTGACATGTTTAACCACCACGCTGAATATTACGGTTAGCAGACTCACAATTCAAACCGCCAACGATTAGGCTTAGAGCGCATTGCTGCTCCAGAGACTCCTAGACAGAGTAGAAGACCATTTTAAACTTCCAGGCCTATATCCATTTCCTAAGCTACTACGACCCTTTATTATTGGGAATAAGATTTTATAAGAAATCAAAGTCAAAGTTTAAGTCGAAACTTAACAAATAAATTAATTCAGCAAAAAGCTCTCAGAGATGAGAGTAACTACAACTTTAATTCACATTTTAGAAGAAAAAGAGCATTTTTTGGTATATTTTAAATTGAAAATAGGAATCGTACGTTCGTTTGTTCGACGCACGGAAGCTTGGGGTTGGATGCACCAAGTTGCATTAAGAGGGATTTTCTGCAAAATTTAATTAAGTTCAAGCACGTGATATTGTCTGTGTCAAAGGTAATACGGCGAGGAGACAATATATTACACAAGCATTGCGAGAGAGAAGCGGTGCATGATAATTTGCGTAATTTTCACTTATATTTTTAAACGGAATAAAATATAATTCCGACCTTCATTTTTTATGTTTTAATATAATTAATAATTTTTATGTACTACTGGCCGTAGGAGGAAACCAAAGCCGCTCAGCAAGCTATAGAGGGGGCTATGGTTGGGGTCTCTCCGCGTGATAGTCTTCAAACTGGGAATATCCACAGAAAAACCAGAATAACCGATGACATATCATTAAGCTGAAGTGGCAACGACCTGGCCAGGCTTGAAAAACCGACAACCGATGGGGAACAAAGGCTACCGAGTGGCTGCCCCACACTAGACTGAGTGATGACCTGGTAAGACATCCAGGAAGTCGATGGATGTAGGTGATAGAATCATGATTTTTGGCGGCCTATGTTTAAAATTGAACTTATAAGGAGCTCATGGTGATCATGATGATATTTATACCACATATAAGCCGTAGTCGTTATCCTTTTCTGTGTAAAATTTAACATGTAACAAAAATTATATATATTTTTTTAATTTAATAAAATATTAATCCTTAACTAAGATCCATTGGCATAAATAATACAGTATAAAGGCTAGTTATAAAGTAATAGCATCAATGTAAAAATAGTTTCAATATCAAACATTTTAATTATACAAATACAAAAAAAGATCCAAAGAAAAGATAATTTTATATGTGGTAGAGCCATGCTGCAGCTATATTACTGGTATAGTTATTGCACGAATGGGTCGGCTCGACCGGGGAAGGACCGCGCTCTCATAAAATACCAGCGTAAAATAGCAGCTTAACGCTGCTGTGTTTTGTATGGTGAGTGTCTCTACACTCACTCTAACCAGAGACCCTTTTTACTGGAAACGGGGCAATCCATGCATGTGACAGCGCATCTGAATTGTGATTCATAATCGAGGATAGCTGCAGATGTCTATGGTTCGCAGTAATTACTTACATCAGGTGGACTGCGTGCTCGTTTGTCACCCTTATCTTCTAAAAAAAAGCTGAATAGCTGGATTCAATTTACACAACAACGAGGTGTATTTTCATAAGTTCGTATGCGTCGCATTTTAGTTATACAGAGAATAATAAAACTTGCTCAACTTGTCCATAACTAACAGAAAAAAGGCATATGAGAGAGAGTGTGTATGTACGAATTCTTATTATATTTTAATACTAGATGAGTTGAATTTTATATTCGAAAACCTGGAGATGTACTGCCGATCAATACGATCAGAAGAATGGATTGATTTGCGTTTCGTTTGAAAGCTGTTTCATTAAACTAAATTAGGCGTACATAATATAAACATTCGTAAGATAAACCATATGGTGTTTAGGAGCCATGGTAGTTCAAGGGCTAAGCGTTTACCGTAAATTTCACAGCACAAAAGCAACCCGGGGTTCGAATCCAGCCGGCACCAATGAAATTGTTAATTGCAATTTTAAGTGTTGGTTTACGGAGAAGGAGTGTATCATGAGAACACCTGTATGCCTGTGAAGTTGGTATTTATAAACATATGACGTTTATCAACACGGTACACTGTACTTACTGCTCTTTAAGCCTCCAAAAATTGAGTGGATGGGCCCAGAAGTTGAACGTACGGGTAAATATTATGTACTTAGTGTATAGGTTGTAACTAAACAAAAAGGCATATTTCAAGACAGCCCCTTTTATGGATCTTATTTTATTAATTTTTCCATTTCAATACATATTGAATTTCCATAAAGAAAGCTTGATACTATTTATTACGTGTCTCGGCAACAAGATTATGGTCGGATTTGCTGTTTTTATACGGACTATAATATAACCGTTTATTACAGTGAATAGAAATATTCAATGCTACAATAAGAAATAAGCTGACATTGCAAATAGCCTCCGTCGCCGTTTTAGTTTCCGTTATAGTTCCGGTGCAGTCGAGTGTTGAGCAGAATTATACTGCTGTCAAGACAAAAAGAGAAAAAAATTTTTGCTTACAGCGTAACCCCTTGACCTATTTCGAGAGCACTGAAAACTTTACATTGTCAAGCATATTTGTTAGGTTATGTAACGATATGTTTGAATACACTTATAATTAACATAAAGTAACAACGGACACCAACAAACAAAGTAACAACCTTTACGTTATTGAGAAAAGAAATCCCGAAGGGTAACCAGCGGAACCCTATTCCATTACTAAGTTTCTGCTGTCCGTCCGTCCGGCCCATCGTACGTCTGCCGGTCAGTGGGTCGTATCTCATGATTCGTAATGGATTGAAAGTTGAAATTTTCACAGAATGTTGTTCTGAATGTTGTTGTTAATCTCTTGTTGCTATAACAACAAATGATAAAAATTAATTGAAGCTAGGCCATTGATCCTAATAGAAAAGTGTTTTTTTTTGTTTTTTGCTCGATCTTGGCAACAGCTCACATTGTGTGTTTTGCTATATTCTACCTAAATAGTACCTAATATCTTCCAGACCGAATTTCGGCCACGGTGGCCAGCCTCTACGGAAACTAGCCATCGCTGCAGGACAGGATTATAGTGCCCAAGGGTATGCGCAAGCACAGGTGCTTTCTCTATTCCCTCCCTCTCGTAATCCGATGGGACAGTAAATCGACACGACCGGAGAGAGATCAGGCCAACGGCTTTTCGTGCTTTTCGAGGCACGGGGGTGACACACCGCCAACTTCCTGACTCCTGGCACCTACTGAGAAATTTTTGACGGAAAAACTCTATAATTAATTTTTTTGGCTGGACCCGGGATTCGAACCCAGGACCTCATGATCAGCAGTCGCACTTCTACAACCACTAGACCAACGAGGCTGTAATGATGATTCGTATTAGATAGACAGTTGAAATTTTCACAAAATATATTTCTGTTGTCGCAATAACAACAAATAATAAAATTTAATTGAAGCTAGGCTATTGACCCAACCAGAAAAGTGTTTTTTTTTGGCTTTTTTGCTCGATCTTGGCAACAGCTCACATTGTGTGTTTTGCTATATTCTACCTAAATAGTACCTACCACAGAAATCGTAACAATATTACAGTACGGAATTCTTCATACGTGAGTTTGACTTGCACTTGACTAGTTTTGAGAAATTCACTAAGGTGCACCAATGTATGTGACTTGGCAGAACTTCAAAATATTTTTATTTCTGACACATGAGGGTTTCGATATGATAATTTCCTTCACCGTTTGCTGCTATGATTCGAATTCGGTACCCGCAATCTCGTTGTCAGTTGCACCGACTACTTGGCTAAGCGGTAACAATACAAAAATATTTTTATCATAAAGTTAGTTACAGCCTTCATTCGTCCCCTTGCTGGCTACACAGCTCCTCTCATTTCACAAGTATTTGAAATATTTTTAATCACCAGACATTTAAGTTTCCTATAGATTTTTTCGTCAATTGACGTTTACCACTGGAATCCCTATTTCCAAACCGATACGACTTGGGGACTTCACAACCGCAACACCTGCAGTTCTTATGGTGTTGCGGTTATTCATGGACGGCGGTCGACATTTACCATCAGGAGAGCCGTATGTTTGTTGGCGCCTCTGCTATATAAAAAGAAACACTTATAAAAATAAAATGCAATAATGTCGAACATCACCAAAATTTTTTGCTTTTTCTATAAAAAACCCTTCTACTTATAAACATTTTTAAATTATGGCAATTGAGATTTTATGTTATGTTAAAACTGTAAAAATAAATATAATATTTTATTAAACATAAAATCCTTTATGGTAAATAATTATGTTATGCACGGTGACAATTTATAGCAACAGTTGAATAACGTATGGATCTCAATCTCAAACTAGGTTGGCGGTGCCGAATGACGCTGTCTGATGTGTATTATATTAGGCCTAATCCATTGAACCGGTTATAAATGTAGCACAATGTTAATGATGTAATCTTAATTAATTGCATACATCTATTTTCTTGCCTCTGATTGTCAGCTCCAGAACGATACGGAAGTTTTGAAAAGTGCAATGTAAATAAATATATGTATAACTCTGTGTAACTCTAAAAATATTTACACATCATTCAGTATGCGCCATCTTTTTTAATTTTAAATCCATATCCGCCATCCACAATGCGTCATCTCAAAATAAATTTGTTATGCATGGCATAGTACATGCCATTTACTCTCAAAATTCTAAAAATGTATGATAACTTAAACAAATAATAGTTATTCTCGATTCAAATGATAACGAATTCTATAACATGTAAATTTGTAATACATTTAGAGATTAATGACTATGTCTATATGTATATGTATGTACATTACGCGGTATGACCACGCTGCAGCTATATTAGGATTGTAGCCCGAATAGGTCGGCTTAACAAGACAAGGATCACGTTCTCACAAAATACCCGCATAAAATATCAGCTTACTGCTCCTGTCTTTCGTATGGAGAGTGAAGAGATCCGGAGACCCTTTTCACTATAAACGAGGCATTTCATCGTCGTCCTCAGGGGTGAAGCATCTGCATTTTGAATCTTAATCGAATATAAATGTAGATGTCTATGGGCCACAGAATTCACTTAACATCAGGTGGACTGTGTGCCCACTTAATCACCCCCCTTCTGTAAAAGAATATATAATTTATATCAGATTTGGAATAATTTAAATCGTTAGGGAAATGTGCAGAGTGACTAAATGCAACAAAAATATGTTAATCGTCTTTAATTGACCTCAATTCAAATTTAAAGTCGTTTCAAATTATTGTATTTGTTGTAGAAAACAGAAGAAATGACGCTATTACAAATACCTCGCTCCGTTATATTACCGGTGCAGTCAAGTGCAGAGAGGCACTGCTTGCAGTTGCGATTTTGAAAAAACAATGAACAAAAAAGTGACTCTTTTGATGACAAAAAAATTTCCGTAACCCACTTTCCAAGATCACATTTATAAATAGCTCGAAATACTTGCTATTACGACGAAACTTTCCATACACTCACTTATATAAAAAAAAACTTCATACAACATGAACTTATTTTTACAATTGTGAAGGGATTTCATAAAACATAATACATAGTAGAGTCATGGCGCAATTATATTACTAGTACAGTTATAGCCCGAATGGGTCAAATCGACCGGGGTAGGACCACGCTCTCATTGAATACCAGCGTAAAATTGCAGCTTAATACTGCTATGTTTCATATGGAGAGTGTAGAGATCCGGAGACGTCCTTTTTATTAGAAGCATTTCATCTTAGTCCTCAGGGGTGACGACGCATCGGCGCTTTGTTTTTTAATCTAGGATGAAAATGTAGATGTCTATGGGCCACAGCAATCATTTACCATCAAGTGGGCTGCTCGAGGGTGCTCGTTTGTCACCCTATCCTATAAAAAAAGAATTTGACATAATATTTATTTAAAATTAAAATTCAATTACTACTCAGCCACCTACAGAAAAATGCATAATCATTTATCATTATGACGTGAAATGACATAAGTTAAATTATGCTAATCGAAACATACCTATAGGTATCGCTTTCTTTCATAAGTCGTAGAATAATTACCATAGCTGCAGATATTATGCGTATTCTGAAGGAATGTTTTAGTCTTAACTGTTCGTGAAAATCGAAGTAAAAATGTAACTCTTATATAAGCTTGTTCCATTTTTTTTATATTTCTAAATATAGTGATTTTTTGTTAATAAAATTTACTGGCCACCAAATTAGAAGTTAAAGAGGATAGACGAAATCGCACGTATTATTTGTATTCTGTGAAACAGTTAAGTTTATGTTTATAGTCAGGAGACTAATAGTACCATTACCAAGATTGACCTGAATGACAGTTACAAAAATATTTATCTGCGGCACACGTTCATTGACCATCAATAATAACATTTCCACCTCTTATGATCTATTTAGAAGTTGTATTCTTACATTTCACGTTATAATATACATACACATTTTAAAAGCGTTGTCGGTCTTTCTTTCATAACCTTTGTTAAACTGTAAAAAAAAGGTTTTGAAAGGATATAAACTTTATAGAGTAATGGGAGCCACATCGTTCGCTTAATACAGGATATAAAATAAAAGAGATGACTTTTGGCCACATAGTAAATATCTTGATTTTTTATGACTTGCTCATATTACCTTGTACGTCATTCTATGTAATGTATTTAATCTTTTTAAAAACTGAAGTGATAAACGAAATGATCGTAAGTGTAACCTCTGAGCATGAATATTGAATGCCTTATAGACTATAGTTAAATTGGTTTTGTAATATTTGTAATACAGACCGGATGCAGCAGTGCAGGCAATGCTATATCATGTGGGCAGAAATATATAAGAGAACGGAAATCACACCTTTTAGTTATTGTAATTATTGTTACTATTTGGGGTATAGTATAACGCAATTTTTTTACGTCTCTTCTGAAACTAGTTGTACGATTTAGAAGAAACCTAGCATAAACAATCTATGTATAGTGGACAGAGAGAAAGTTCAATATCCCATCTTTAGCTCATTTTTAGGCCATTCATTGATATAAAAATCGTGGTTTTTCACGTATATGAAAATGTTTATGTGTAATAGAAAGATAATATTAAGACTTTAATTGTTATAACGTTCGGTTGGGGCGTAGCTCCATTATCTCAGACACATAAAGCTGCACTTATGAGAAGTTTAAATAAATCTTTGTGATGTCTGCCTACATGGATTTAGAGTAAGGACTCCTTCCAGCTCCAAAACCTCGCTTGAAAATAAGAGGACTGTGATCGGCAGCAGAACACACAGGTATGTATGTCTCAGATCAACATAAAATATACACAGAGCGTTGCGTATTGCTCAAGTGACGTCGGTATGAGCACGCACTACACACACTAATGCATGTAAAAATTTGCAAACAACTACGTGTGTTTAGGTGCAAAGTTTATGTTATTATTAACTTGTATTGTTATGGAAAACTTTTATGGACTATTAACGAAAGAAAAAGAAACATATATGCGTGACTGCATGTCAAGAAGTTGAGCATGGTTTCGGCATAATATGAGAGAGTAGGCTTTCTATTCAACAAGTCTGTCAGTTTTTGATAAATTCAACATTTGTTTAGATATATAGCTTCTACAGATACTTATTACAACTATTTTTTAAACAGACACGACATGCAAAACAGACAAATGAAATGGACAAGGTAACGATACCTACTAAGCAATCGGAAAAAAATCGTAAAGAAAAGGAAATTTATAAGAAAGTAAATAAAAATATTATTTTATATGTATAATTATTAGAGATTTTAGTTTTAGTTTTTTTATTATGATGAATATGATATATATTTTTATGTTATGTAAATATATATTTAAAATTAATACTAAAAATTAGGGGTAATGCAGAATCTTAGGAGGTTTGGACGGAGCAGCATCTACCTGAAAATAACAAAAAATATTTGAAGAGCTTCGGTTGCCAACTGGCATATCCAGCGTCGCAGCTACGGCAAAATACCTCTTGTGACGCAATGTATGGGAGAGCTCTTTGTACGTCAGTGGAATTTGGATAAGCTGTAATTAATGAAAACTTATGAATGAAAATTATATTTAACTCTTTTTTCCTTTAAACCAAAAAAAACTATTGCTCTTTATGGTTGTAACAAATTGTGGAGTTACATAACCACTTATTGCGCCAGTTTCAGTATATGTATAACAAAAAGTTTATTAAATATAATTTCCAAGTTTAAAAAAAAATGAAAATGAAAATGCTATTTTTAAAATGTGTTTCGAAACTGTTCGTGTTCTCAATAAGCGGACACCAGGATCGGAGGTGCTTGAGCTCAAATCCAATTGTTCGAAGTCGTGCATTCAAGTCGCCTGTAATTGATTTACTTGTTCATTTCCTGCACAAATAATTTGTCTGCAGACTATAATTGCAGACCTTATACGTCGTTTGTAGGATAGCGTAACTGAGTTTACATTTGTAGGAACAAGTCGTAATTTTATTTATTTTCAACTGTTGCTGCGAAGCTTCTGAGTAACGTAAATAATTCTTGTTAAGGTTCTGCTAGTGCGCAGAATATATGAAATGAACACGAGTGTTAAAAATGGGAGGATATATCTGAAAAAAAAATTAATTTAAAGATACGAAAAATTACGATAAATTAATTAATACGCTTCAAATCGCAAAGCGTTATTAGGTAGTGGTTAACTTTTCGACTCGTCAAGGTCAAGCAATTTTGTGTTCTTAAAATGCCTCTACCACGACACCACGACATCTTACAAACCACACTTTTTTCTTATCACACAATTTTTCTCTCTATCATTTAGAGTAACGCCTAACCTACTTCTTAGTTACCGCATCTCTACGTCATATCTATACTCATGCTCCTTCTGACACACCTAACTTTTACTAACATACATTAAAATGTTGATTTACACAGACTTGTTCATTTAGATGTGCTCTTTTAGACACATTCCGTTTTCTCACTGAATAGTAAGAGAGCTCCATTTACTCTGTGTACTGCATTCACTTTTCGTTCTATATCACCAAGGATAAGTAAAATCAACATATCCTAACGGATCAGTAGGCTAAAAAGGTGATGAACTAGCCATATAGCAGCATATAGCTCAAAAAATTGACGACTGACTAATTTAGTAAGGCCCTAGTTACTATTTATATATTTATTTCATTTATTACAGCCCTTCACAGATCCATTGCTGAATATAAACCACACTCAAGCAATTACACAAAGCGCGGTCCTGTACAACCTTCGCCAACCGGTACGAGACTGACACGTTGGTCCTTCGAGCTATACCGGTCCAAAGTAGCAACTTTACTGTTTTTAAATAATTAACGGAACAATTTATTTTTACATTATCGTATTAAAATGTTCTATTTACCTATTTTGAAGAAAAAGAGACATTAATACAGAAATTATTATGAATTCGCAAAGAAGTGTGCCTATTATTTTAATTGATATCTAAATAAATTTGAACTTAAAAATAAAGTACTTACTTAAAACTTTAAAAGCTTCCGTTGTTTAAGAAAGCTTACTCTACTTCTTTAATTTATTTTTGTGACTTATAATTGTACTAAGACTGATCAATACGTCTCTTTCTTATTGATAACCCTCCAACATTACTTAATAAGTTTTTGAATTAACATTATAACTATCGGTGTTTTAAGTTTAAACTTTTAGCTGATAGGACCAGTCTTGTTCCAACAGCTGTACTCTTCAATATGGAACTAATTCGTCATCTAGTTATCAAAGGCCGCTATGATCTTAATAATAACTATATAAATTTTATTTCAAATACGGCATAGTAAAAAGAATATGGAAGTAATATAAAAAAATATTTGGGCTCGTCCGGGATTTGAACCCGGGACCTCTCGCACCCTAAGCGAAAATCATACCCCTAGACCAACGAGCCACTTATGTAGCCTGCTTGATTTTATTGTCGCGTTATGCTTTATCGATAAAACATAATGTTATGTAATCGTCAAGAACTCAATTAAAGCAGTAAATGATGCACAGACTAGCATCATTGTAAAACTCGCTTCTGTATTTGAAATACCTTGTTTCCAACAATCCTCGACTTTGGATTATAAAAGCTACCTATTTCTTAACAAAAGAAGCACATAGTCCACCTGATGAAAGCTAGAAAAGACAAACATCTATACTTATTCCCGATTAAGAATAACAATACAGATGTATTGTTATCCCCGAAAACTGAAATGGAATAACTCGTTAACAATAAAAAGAGGGTATGTTCTTTATTACAAAACATACCGGTTTCTCCCACTTTTTATACTCTGTTTCAAGAATAAACATCTAAGAGCAAAATAACTCGTAAAATAATATTATAAGAATAAAATTTTAATACCGCATTTACTAGCATATTCAACTACGGCTTATTGCACGTAATGACTTCGATGTAGTGAAAATTGCGACAAGAGCTGTGCAGGCGCCAAACCAACTGTGAAAATAATGGTTCATCTTAAAACGTTGACGGCCATGCTAAGTATATCCGATTCTATTTTTCTGTTACCTTTTTACCCCTTCAGATTAGGAATTTTGCTCTTTATTTTATAAAATAAGGGCACGAGAGTAGGTATACAAATCACCTGATGCATTAGTCTACAGTAATAAATATATATCCTCGTTTCAGAATTAAAATGCAGATGCATAGTCACCCCTAAGCACTAAGGTGCAATGACTCATCACCAGTGAAAAGGGTCTCCGCTGCTTTAAGCTGAACGCACATTTGTCAGCACCATGCGCGCCGTACGCGATAGAATTCGTTGTATGAAATCATATGAAACTTCGCACATTACAGCCGCACCGTATGCGCAGCATTTTACGAAATGCGGTAGGCATCCTTATATTGTGGGACGCATGCTGATGTCATAAAATTTAAATCTTTTTGAATATTTGTTATTTTTTTTAAGTTTTTGTTAAATTGGTTATTATAATATTAAGGAATTATGGATGATAATAACCCCTGGGAAGGGTGATCGCTATTTCTAATTTGTCTTGAGTTGTTAATTGTAAACATGATTGTAAGCTATTAATTTCCAAAAAAAAAATAGTCCCGCTGGGTTTCTTGCTGGTTCTTCCCAGAACAGAGTTTTTTTTTGCGAACCAGTGGTAAATGAAAAAAGTGACTTTCAATAAGTATTGTTATAATCTACATTGAATGAAAAAGTTTCTGTTTCTGTTTCTGTTTAAATATATAACTGATGTGTTCACTTAATTTTAACGAATCGGTACAGTACATGTGGCTATAAATAAACAAAAAAAAATATAATTAAACATTATAGATACCCTTAGGTTTTTACCACTTATCACAAACTTTTTTTTATTTGATATGGATTTTTAAACGACTATAATAAACGGACATAAATGTTATTCCTTAAAAAATGGGAAGCAAATACAACTTATAGATTTGCCGTTTAATAATTGATTATTTTATTGCATATACAACATGTAACAAAAACGCTGTGGTTCTCGTTAGCTGCGTGATCAGAATCAGTATCCAAGCATATAGAAATATAAAAAAAAACACATTTAAAATATTTAATGAAAAAAAAAACTAATTTGCAAATTATATGTGGTTTTATTATCTCTGCATTGGCCTAGGTGTAAGAGGATTGTCAAAGATCCGGCATTAACGATACTCGTGTGAGTTAGAGAAAATTAAACCACACACAATGAATTTTTTTCTTATTAAAATTATTTTTATAATGTGTTTTTTTAATCAAAAAATTCTATACGCTTGGATACTGATTTTGATAACATACTTAATGGGAACCACAGGGTTTTTGTTACATATTGTATATAATCCGGCGCGTTCCGCGCGTGCTGATACTCAGTATTGTCTAATGTTGCCAGCTTAGTGGATTCTCCACTTAAAACTGATAGTTTCGACTTTCGTTTCAAAATATATTTTTACTTCATTTCAGGAGCATTTTCATTATTGTGTATTACTGAATTGTTGTTGATGTCTGAAATTTTAAATTGGAATATGAATTAGAATTTGTAAGGTTGACATTATACTAGTTTGACTTTATGCATTATGACATGACCATGCCTGCATATATTTTTTTTACTGCTTTATTAAAATTTTATATGTAATGTTATTGTAATTTTGTAACATTCTAACTTTAATTATTACATTGCATGTCGACGTAATCGGTACGACATGTATATTCACACTATGTTGTAGGACTTAAAATGTACCATGATTTATGCAAATAAATATTTATTTATTTATTTACTTACTGTGCGGGCAACAATGAATCGTCGTACAATACTTTTTATACCTATTAATTAATACGTAATTAATTACACATAATTGGAAAAAAAAAACATTTTGCATCAGTTATCTATATGAATACAAAGAGACAAAATAATTTTAATTTTTTTATTAAAAAATTGATAATTAATTTTAATTCAAAACCTCATTACTCAATTATCAATGAAAAATACTAACCTCAAACATACAACAAGACTTTCCTCTGGTTCAATTGGCCTTATCGTCTAATAAGCCTTTAAATAAAAAGTAATGTTCTACATAAATTTGCCTTTTTTTAAATTAATATTACGAATCCAGAATCTTCTTTTATTTGAATATTATTTTCTTCCTCCTCTGCTAAAAGCAGGCTATTTACAACATTTATTTCGATTAGTGTTGACAACTAGAGTTTGGGAATTCTCGACACTATCAAAGTCCCGGGACACGAGACAGCTTACTATCAAAGTCCCGGGAATTCTCGGGTCATCGACTTTTAAGATAAAAAAAATTTAAGAGAGTTGAGCCATTTTTGAAGGATTTTAGTTAGTTAATGTCTTTTAAAAATCAACATTTATTAAACAGAAAGTTAAATCTTAATAACTTAAAAGTTAATTTCAGTTTTAAGAGTTGCTTTGTTTATTTCTTTTAATCAGAAACAGATTCACTTTTAAGTAGTTAAATCTTATAGTTACGAAACGAACTTAGTTAAAAATCATACTAATTCTTAATAACTTTACTATTATCTAGTAACTCTAGTATGCAATCATTGGTCATAATCACAACATTGTTAATTCTCCTTATCACAGATTTGTTTCATATTTAATAATTTTAATAAAAACCATAAAACACTTACTTATAAATCAGACTTTCAAATTATTAACTAACAAATTAATTAGACTTCCTTGCTTATTTAATAAAATAGGCTTTTAAAAAATCAAAGCGTCAACAGCTTTCTCCGATAATCTGTTTCTGATTTTTGTAATAATGCCACCGGACAAGGAGAACACACACTCTCGTTTTCTACGGATGTCAGTTTAATTGTGTTTAAGGCGTTTTACAGCAGTTCCGAACTTTCTGTGCTTTTTCAAATTTGAACAACTGAAACTGCTTTTTTAATTTAACTAACAGACGGCGTTAGGCTCCTTCAATTATTTGAAAATAAAAATGATAACATAACAAATTCGACAATCTTGTCTCGTCTCGAGTCTCGACCCGACAGTCCCGGGACTCGAGACAACTAAAATTACAAAAAGTCCCGGTACTTCGAGACCCGAGACGTCCCGGTACCCAAACCCTATAGACAATTTTAGATGATTAGATATTCTAATAAAAATAAAAGAAGAAACTTTTTTTCTGACTGAGAACTATTACTTGTAGGTCATTTTTTATTTATAGAATAAGGGTGACAAATGAGCACACAATTCACCTGATGGTAAGTGGATGCTGTGGCCCATAGACATTTACATTTATTCTTGATTAAGAATTAAAAAGCAGATGCGTTGTTACTCATAAGGACGAATAATACCTTGTTTCCAGTAAAAGAGGGTCTCCGGATAGTCTCTACACTCACCACACGAAAAACAGCAATATTAAGCTTTTTACGCTGGAATTCTGTGAGAGCGTGGTCCTTCCCCGGTCGAGCTGACCCATTCGTGCTACAACTATACTACTAGTACTACTACTATCTGTTCTAACATTGACTATCTAAGCCGTTTTTATATTAAAGTCATATTTTATTAAAATAATAACAACTTTTAAATTTATTCCATAAATTAAAATAAATAGTCTTAATTTATTTATTGAATTTAATAGTAGAGAGAAGTAGAAGTAGTGTACAGCTAACACTCAAATACGCAGAGCACACGTATTTAGATACTATTTACTCTGCTCCTCGAAGCACGGTTAATAGCCTACTGATATTTGAATTCCTGGCTGTTCTAACAGTGACTATCAAAGCCGTTTTAATAGTGCAATCATATGTGTTTCTACGTTTCAACAAATAAAGTAAAAGGTTACTAGTAAGTATGTTTTAATTTGTTTGTTGAATTATAAAGAATTACGGGTAGATCCAAAATAAAACTGAAGCCTGTACGATGTTATAAAGTTTCCAATAACGGCATATTTCATTTAAATTTTAGCCTTATCTAGACTTATCAGAAAGTATGTACGTGTATTAGTTTTTATGATTGTGAGCTCTGTTAGATGATTAGATATTCTAATAAAAATAAAAGAAGAAACTTTTTTCTGACTGAGAACTATTACTTGTAGGTCATTTTTTATTTATAGAATAAGGGTGACAAATGAGCACACAATTCACCTGATGGTAAGTGGATGCTGTGGCCCATAGACATTTACATTTATTCTTGATTAAGAATTAAAAAGCAGATGCGTTGTTACTCATAAGGACGAATAATACCTTGTTTCCAGTAAAAGAGGGTCTCCGGATCTCTACACTCACCACACGAAACACAGCAATATTAAGCTTTTTACGCTGGAATTCTGTGAGAGCGTGATCCTTCCCCGGTCGAGCCGGCCCATTCGTGCTACAACCATGATATAGTTAACAGCTAACCGATGGGAAGAAAGGTATTAGAGTGGCAGCCTCGTACCGATGAATGAAGTGTAGCTTGCCCCCTACTAGATGGAGTGAAGATCTGGTAAGTGATGCAGGTTGTCAATGGATGCAGGTGGCTAAGAACCGTGCTTTATGGCTTTTCTTGGTGAGGAATTGTGATCGACTGCAATCATGGTAATGATGTTACAAATACTGGTTTCGTGCGGGATTCGAACCCTCATCACCATAACTTAATATTAAGCCACTGCGTCACAGAGCTCACAATCATAAAAACTAATACACGTACATACTTTCTGATAAGTCTAGATAAGGCTAAAATTTAAATGAAATATGCCGTTATTGGAAACTTTATAACATCGTACAGGCTTCAGTTTTATTTTGGATCTACCCGTAATTCTTTATAATTCAACAAACAAATTAAAACATACTTACTAGTAACCTTTTACTTTATTTGTTGAAACGTAGAAACACATATGATTGCACTATTAAAACGGCTTTGATAGTCACTGTTAGAACAGCCAGGAATTCAAATATCAGTAGGCTATTAACCGTGCTTCGAGGAGCAGAGTAAATAGTATCCAAATACGTGTGCTCTGCGTATTTGAGTGTTAGCTGTACACTACTTCTACTTCTCTCTACTATTAAATTCAATAAATAAATTAAGACTATTTATTTTAATTTATGGAATAAATTTAAAAGTTGTTATTATTTTAATAAAATATGACTTTAATATAAAAACGGCTTAGATAGTCATTGTTAGAACAGATAGTAGTAGTACTAGTAGTATAGTTGTAGCACGAATGGGTCAGCTCGACCGGGGAAGGACCACGCTCTCACAGAATACCAGCGTGAAATAGTAGCTTAATGCTGCTGTATTTCGTATGGTGAGTGTAGAGAACCGGAGACCCTTTTTACTGGAAACGAGGCATTCCATCTTAGTCCTCACGGGTGACAACGCATCTGCATTTTGATTCGTAATCGAGGATAGATACAGATGCCTATGGGCCACAGCAACCACTTATCATCAGGTGGACAGTGTGCTCGTTTGTCACCCTATCCTATAAAAAAAAGATAGAACTCCACCGCTCAGGAGGCTACTAACAGCGCTTCCAAGAACAGGGTAAATACATTTACTCTGCGTATTTGAGTGTTAAATGTAATCTCGCGGGATAAATACAGTGAATGCTTCAAACAGCAAGTAACGCAAACTAATAATTAAAATATAAGCCCGCGTTGCTTTTGGATATTGCAGCCAGGATCTTTCTATAATCTGAAAACGAAGGTAAAGATATTTTTAACATATGCGTATTCTTTTATTTATTCCATTTATTAGTCTCTTTACTACAATGTGTATAATTTGTTACAGTAATAATATAACAATATTTTGGTGGTAAATGGATGCTGTGGTCATAGTCACATACACACCCGCGTCTTATATCGATATAGTAACTGTTGTACCATATCAAAAATTAATTGGTATTTTTCTTTGCCTGTTAAAAATACATATTATCAGGTATTATGCTGGTAATAATAATAATGTCCTCCAAACCTAATTTCGGCTACAGCGGCCTGCCTCAACGGAGGCTAGCCAACGGCGCAGGACAGGAGTATAGTGCCCAAGTGTACGTGCAAGCACAGGTGCACTCTCTGTTCCCTTACTCTCATAATCGGTAAAATCGGTAAAAAACCGACATGACCAGAGAGAGATCAGGCGCAGGACTAACGGCTTTCCGTGCTTTCTGAGGCACGAGGGTGAGACACCGCCAAACCGACTCCGGGCAGCTACTGAGAAATTCTTGACAGAAAAACTCAAAATTAATTTTTTGGCCCGACCCGGGATTCGAACCCAGGACCTCATGACTAGCCGTCGCACTACTACAACCGCAAGACCAACGAGGCAGACTTTATGCTGGTATTTTATGTTGGTATACCAGATAATAACTGCGGCACTTAGACCTTAAGCTATTTCAGTTCATTTATATGTTGTTTTTCTTTGTGTAAGGGGAACATACAGCTATATATGTATATTCGATGGCTCCTTAGCGCAGTAGCTTAGCAAAGACTTGCAGCGCTGAGGGCTGGAGGTTCGAATCCCGCTCGCACGGAAGTTATTTTATGGCCTACAAATAATTTTTCCGGGTCTGAATGTTTGTTCTTGTGAAATGTAAACTGCCTTCACAATACAAGAGAAAATCCTAGTATCGGGATAACGTTTTGTTTTTAAAACAAGAAACAAATAATCTGTATTCATACAAGATTAATTTTTAAATCAAATTATTACAAAAGCCGGATAAGTTTGCAGTAGCTAATAATAACATACTTGATCATTGTGCAGAAATAGCGATATATACTTTTTTTAATAAAACCTATTAATTAAGTACTAAACTGATTTTTTTTTCAGATCCTAACAGTCCACTTTTGGAAATTGACCCCTCAGGGAGTATTTTATTTAATTGCGTGGAGTGGCGAACGCAAAATCAGACGTCTACCATGTTTTAAGCAGCTTGTCGTCGTCGCGTAAGAGATTAGAGATAAGGAGAAGAAGAAGATTATATCGTCGTCTATCAGAGGCTTTCAGATCCTTCTAGCATAGATGTCGCCTGAACCCATTCATGGTGCAGCCTTATTAGAGCTACGACTCCACCAAGTATACATCTCTTTGTGAGGCGTTTATTCGATGTACACTTTTATTCTTTTATGTTTTAACTTTAAAAATATCTCACGAAAGTTAAAGAAAAATTCATTAAAATCGAAATAGCTTGTAACGTAATTATCTTTCTTGGTTGCCAAAAGCAATTTCTGCTCAATTCCGTTTTAAAAACATTATAAGAGAACCTGACGCTCTACGTAAAATAGCTACGACTTGTCTTTGTATTTCGTTTAATAGTATCTATATTTTTAGGAAGTCAAGAAAATTACTCGTTAGATTACGAATCGATACGATTACGAATACGAAAAGGTTTGCTGAAGCGCAATTAATAGTGAAATATTTTTGTCTGTAGTTAGGTTACTGATGATTCCATCAGTTACACGCGTTGCGAAGGACTTATTACTTCCTAAAAGTACCTTTATCACCTGAACAACTTACTTAAATATCGGCTGAAATAGTGTTTTGGAATATGAAAAAGAAAAATGTCGGTACATAATTATTAAATTATGTAATGAATCTAACAAATTCCGACAACGAAATAATCTTGACTAGATTAGTATTTTAAGAATATCTTTATGGTCCACTGATAGCATTACTTTAAGGGATAACATTATCAATCGATATGTTATATTAATTTATTACATTTCTATTAGTTAATTTTTTGTTGGTTATATTTAAATTTTCAAAAATAACTATCGGAGTGGACGGAAGAATAATGATATTTGTATTTTATTTATTTTTTACAATAATAGTACTTTTAATTTTAATTCACTCATTCATACATACAGCCTATCAATATACTTATTTATTATATACTTATTACACTTATTAACTTGTACTTGACACGAGGTCGAGTAAATAAAAAAAAATAAAAAAAATTGTTTATTCGTATTTTATGCGCTGCTATATCGTTCATCAGGTTGCACTAAAACCTTGTCAAATTATTGCTTGCGCTTGAGCGAAGGTAATAGGCTTAAAGTAGGAGGCGCGGGTATCGTACCGACAAATTCATTTCAAAGTCATACATATATCATTCAATTTTAATGAATGTTTTATCATTCCTAGTTAAATAATGTAATTATTACAAAGGACGTTGCTCAGCCCCCATACATTGTTCGCCCTGGAACCAAAAGCATCGGAAAATTGTGTGTTGTATTGTCGATCATTAGGGAATTCCTATATGATCTTATTTTTATAGCGGACTAGCCACAGAAAAGATATATTTCAAAAAAAAGTATCAATTTTGAAGTTATAATAGAACTACCACTATTATGGTTTTTATCATTTGTTGTGATTTTTAAGAAACTGAAAAACAATATTGTGTTACATTTAACAACTTTAGTAACGTCTTTCAACAACATAAAACCACTAGCAGAGCCACACAAAATACACTTTTTATCGCATATGCGTAACAAAGAGACTATAAACTCCCTTAGTAAAAGTAAATGTATGAAAGGGCGCCAAACTACTCTACCAACATCAAGACATGAAATTAATTTTTAGTACAACAGTGCTGACAACATAGGCGAATTATACTAGTTCTGTAATACTCGAATAATTTTATCGATATAATGTTTATCGATTTATTGTTTATCGTAATTTTTATAATAAAAATATTAATTATCATAAACTCGTAAGTAATCGTTTAGATAGAAGCATTGAGTTATAAATCAATGGATAGAAGTAAGTCACACGCTTTTCTAAACCATTAGAAGACCTGATCATGATGAAATACTTAGGTTTTTTGTTCACTTCAGCATTATTCTAACTACCTATTTATTTTCGTGTTTGACCTCATTCATTAGGTATAGTAGGTATTTTAAATTATACTTTTAGGGAATAACAAAAAGAAATGGTGGTTGTTTTTATTATAGTTTTTTATTTGCACTTTATTCGAAATAAATTTAAAACATGATTCAAATGAAAAAATATCCAATTGTTAATTAAAATTCAAAAGATCGATTATAACCGATTGGGCGTCCCTAGTAATTTTATACACCAAATGACGTTTGGCGAAGATGGCGGCGATTAATGTTATAAGTCGAACAGAATACTTTTGTAATGTTTTCATTTTGGCATGCAGCTAGTCCGTGTTATAAAAGTATTTGCAACAAATATAATAAAATAAATAATTAATTATCGTGTATGTCTGATGTTTTTATTGCACCGGGCGATTTTGGACATTGTCCTTCAAAACGATTTTTCCACAATTATTTTCTTCTGCGGCAGCAATGGGCCGGCTAGCAGCTAGTTTAATATAGTTTATAATATAATTTCTTGGGTTCTTTTATCATCATCATCATCATTACAGCCCTTCACAAGTCTACTGCTGAACATAGGCCTCCCCCATGGAATACCACGGTCCTGAGTCACCCGCATCCATCGACTTTCTGAATGTCTTATCAGGTCGGGGTCTTACAAGGTCAGGAGGCTGCCACTCGATAAACTTTTTTCCCTATCGGTTGTTGGTTCTTCGAGCTATATGGCCGGCCCATGCCACTTCAGCTTAATAATCCGTAGGGCTATGTCAATCACTCGGGTTTCACTGCGGATATCCCCATTTCTAAGTTTATCACGCAGAGAAACCCCGAGCATAGCCCTCTCCATAGCTCGCTGAGCGACCTTGAGTGTCCTCATACGGCCAGCAGTGAAGGACCACGTCTAAGATCCACAGGTCAGCACTGGCAACGCGCACTGATTGTACCTACAATCTTTCAGGTTTTGAGGTATATCTGACGAGAAAATGTGTTCATTTTATGCAAATAAATAGGTTATTTTATCCAAATAAATTAATATGAATTATTCTAATTCTATCTGGACATAAACTTATTAATTTTCATTTTCAAGTCTATACTATTATTTTAGAACTACTTTTATGTTATTGTATGTAAATTACTTTATTAAAATATATTATAATGCTCGTATTTTGTAATTTATTCACGCTGGTATTTTTACTGTTTCAAGAAAGCACTTTAATAAATGCAATGTAAATTTTATTAAAAGTTACTAAAATTTGAATGAAAATAATAAAGATGTTTTTAAATCTGTAATCAACCGGCTCGTTGGTCTAGGGGTATGATTTTCGCTTAGGGTGCGAGAGGTCCCGGGTTCAAATCCCGGACGAGCCCTAACATATTTTGGATTTCCCCCACATTATAAATTTTATGCTGCTTCAAATGTATGTATATTTTACTTATATGCTTTAAGTTTACTGACATGTTTAATCACCACGCTGAATATTACGGTTAGCAGACCCACAATTCAAACCGCCAACGATTAGGCTTAGAGCGCATTGCTGCTCCTACCAGAGACTCCTGGACAGAGTAGAAGACCATTTTAAACATTCAGGCCTATATGCATTTCCTAAGCTACCACGACCCTTTATTATTGGGAATAAGATTTTATAAGAAATCAAAGTCAAAGTTTAAGCCGAAACTTAACAAATAAAGTTAATTCAGCAAAAAGCTCTCAGAGATGAGAGTAACTACAACTTTAATTCACTTTTTACAAGAAAAAGAGCATTTTTTGGTATATTTTAAATTGAAAATAGGAATCGTACGTTCGTTCGTTCGATGCACGGAAGCTTGGAGTTGGTGCATAGTTGCATCAAGAGGGATTTTCTGTAAAATTTAATTAAGTTCAAGCACGTGATTGTCTGTGTCAAAAGTAATACGGCGAGGAGACACCATATTACACAAGCATTGCGAAGCGGTGCATGATAATTTGCGTAATTTTCACTTATATTTTTAAACGGAATAAAATATATTTCCGAACTTCAATTTTTATGTTTTAATATAATTAATAATTTTTATTTACTATTGGCCGTACGAGGAAACCAAAAGCTGCTCAGCGGGCTATAGAGGGGGCTATGCTTTGGGTCTCTCCGCGTGATAGTTTTCAAACTGGGAATATCCACAGAAAAACCAGAATAACCGATGAAATATCATTAAGCTGAAGTGGCAACGAGCTGGCCAGGCTTGAAAAACCGACAACCGATGAGGAACAAAGGCTATCGAGTGGCTGCCCCACACTAGATTGAGTGATGACCTGGTAAGACATCCAGGAAGTCGATGGATGTAGGTGATAGAATCATGATTTTTGGCAGCCTATGTTCGAAATTGAACTTGTAAGGAGCTTATGGTGATCATGATGATATTTATATCACATATAAGCCGTAGTCGTTATCCTTTTCTGTGTAAAAGTTAACATGTAACAAAAATAATATATATTTTTTTAATTTAATAAAATATTAATCCTTAACTAAGATCCATTGGCATAAATAATACAGTATAAAGGCTAGTTATAAAGTAATAGCATCAATGTAAAAATAGTTTCAATATCAAACATTTTAATTATACAAATACAAAAAAAGATCCAAATAAAAGATCATTTTATACGTGGTAGAGCCATGCTGCAGCTATATTACTGGTATAGTTATTGCACGAACGGGTCGGCTCGACCGGGGAAGGACCGCGCTCTCATAGAATACCAGCGTAAAATAGCAGCTTAACGCTGCTGTGATTTGTATGGTGAGTGTCTCTACACTCACTCTAACCAGAGACCCTTTTTACTGGAAACGGGGCAATCCATGCATGTGACAGCGCATCTGAATTGTGATTCATAATCGAGGATAGCTGCAGATGTCTATGGTTCGCAGTAATTACTTACATCAGGTGGACTGCGTGCTCGTTTGTCACCGTGTGTTCTAAAAAAAAGCTAAATAGCTGGATTCAATTTACACAACAACGAGGTGTATTTTCATAAGTTCTTATGCGTCGCATTTTAGTTATACAGAGAATAATAAAACTTGCTCAACTTGTCCATAACTAACAGAAAAAAGGCATATGAGAGAGAGTGTGTATGTACGAATTCTTATTATATTTACTAGATGAGTTGAATTTTATATTCGAAAACCTGGAGATGTACTGCCGATTAATACGATCAGAAGAATGGATTGATTTGCGTTTCGTTTGAAAGCTGTTTCATTAAACTAAATTAGGCGTACATAATATAAACATGCGTAAGGTAAACCATATGGTGTATACGAGCCATGATAGTTCAAGGGCTAAGCGTTCACCGTAAATTTCACAGCACAAAAGCAACCCGGGGTTCGAATCCAGCCGGCACCAATGAAATTGTTAATTACAATTTTAAGTGTTGGTTTACGGTGGAGAAGTGCATCATGAGAAAACCTGTACGTCTGAGGAAGTTGGTATTTATAAACATATGACGTTTCTCAACACGGTACACTGTACTTACTGCTCTTTAAGCCTCCAAAAATTGAGTGGATGGGCCCAGAAGTTGAACGTACGGGTATATATTATGTACTTAGTGTATAGGTTGTAACTAAACAAAAAGGCATATTTCAAGACAGCCCCTTTTATGGATCTTATTTTATTAATTTTTCTATTTTAATACATATTGAATTTCCATAAAGAAAGCTTGATACTATTTATTACGTGTCTTGGCAACAAGATTATGGTCGGATTTGTTGTTTTTATACGGACTATAATATAACCGTTTATTACAGTGAATAGAAATATTTAATGCTACAATAAGAAACAAGCTGACATTGCAAATAACCTCCGTCGCCGTTTTAGTTTCCGTAGTTCCGGTGCAGTCGAGTGTTGAGCAGAATTATACTGCTGTCAAGACAAAAAGAGAAAAAAAAATTTTGCTTACAACGTAACCCCTTGACCTATTTCGAGAGCACTGAAAACCTTACATTGTTAAGCCTATTTGTTAGGATATGTAACGATATGTTTGAATACACTTATAATTAACATAAAGTAACAACGAACACCAACAAACAAAGTAACAACCTTTACGTTTTTAAGAATAAAAATCATTCCTTTTTTAAGGTTCCGTACCCGAAGGGTAACCAACGGGACTCTATTCCATTACTAAGTTTCTGCTGTCCGTCCGTCCGGCCGTTCGTCCGTCTGCCAGTCAGCGGGCCGTATCTCATGATTCGTAATGGACAGAAAGTTGAAATTGTCACAGAATGTTGTTCTTAATGTTGTTGTTAATCTCTTGTTGCTATAACACCAAATAATAAAAATTGATTGAAGCTAGGCCATTGACCCTAATAGAAAAGTGTTTTTTTGGCTTTTTTTGCTTGATCTTGGCAACATCTCACATTGTGTCTTTTGCTATATCCTACCTAAATAGTACCTAATGTCCTCCAGACCGAATTTCGGCCACGGCGGCCAGCCTCTACAGAAGCTTGCCATCGCTGCAGGACAGGATTATAGTGCCCAAGTGTATGCGCAAGCACAGGTGCTTTCTCTATTCCATCCCTCTCGTAATCCGATGGGACAGTAAATCGACACGACCGGAGAGAGATCAGGCGCAGGACCAACGGCTTTACGTGCTTTTCGAGGCACGGGGGTGACACACCGCCAACTTCTTGACTCCTGGCACCTACTGAGAAGTTTTTGACGGAAAAACTCAATAATTAATTTTTTTGGCCGGACCCGGGATTCGAACCCAGGACCTCATGATCAGCAGTCGCACTTCTACAACCACTAGACCAACGAGGCAGCAATGATGATTCGTATTAGATAGACAGTTGAAATTTTCACAGAATATATATTTCTGTTGTCGCTGTAACAACAAATAATAAAATTTAATTGAAGCTAGGCTATTGACCCAACCAGAAAAGTGTTTTTTTTTTGGCTTTTTTGCTCGATCTTGGCAACTGCTCACATTGTGTGTTTTCCTATATTCTACCTAAATAGTACTTACCACAGAAATCGTAACAATATTATAGTACGGAATTCTTCATACGCGAGTTTGACTCGCACTTGACCAGTTTTGGGAAGTTCACCAAGGTGCACCAATGTATGTGACTTGGCAGAACCTCAAAATATTTTTATTTCTGACACATGAGGGTTTCAATATGATTATTTCCTTCACCGTTTGCTGCTATGATTCGAATTCGGTACCCGCAATCTCGTTGTCAGTTGCACCGACTACTTGGCTAAGCGATAACAATACAAAAATATTTTATCATAAAGTTACCCCCTCAGATGAGAGGAGCTACACAACTCCTCTCATCTGAGAGGGTGGTGGAGCAATGATTTCGACACGTTGCTCCAGTGCCTGTTGGCGGACTTCACATGTATTTGAAATATTTTTAATCACCAGACAATTAGGTTTTCTATAGATTTTTCTTCATTTAACGTTTACCACCGGAATCCCAATTTCCAAACCGATACGACTTGGGGACTTTACTACCGCAACACCTGCAGTTCCTATGGTGTTGCGGTTATTCATGGACGGCGGTCGACACTTACCATCAGGAGAGCCGTATGTTTGTTGGCGCCTCTGCTATATAAAAAGAAACACTTATATAAATAAAATGCAACATCACCAAAATTTTTTGCTTTTTCTTTCAAAAACCCTTCTACTTATAAACATTTTTAAATTATGGCAATTGAGTTTTTATGTTATGTTCAAACTGTAAAAATAAATATAATATTTTATTAAACATAAAAGCCCATAAGGTAAATAATTATGTTATGCACAATTTATAGCAAATTGAATAACGTATGGATCTCAATCTCAAACTAGGTTGGCGGTGCCGAATGACGCTGTCTGATGTATATTATATTAGGCCTAATCCATTGAGCCGGTTATAAATGTAGCACAATGTGGGGTATTGCATTCGTCTATTTTCTTGCCTCTGATTGTCAGTTCAAGAACGATACGGAAGTGTTGAAAAGTGCAATGTAAATAAATCTGTATATCTCTATAAATATTTACACATTATTCAGTATGCGCCATCTTTTTTAATTTTAAATC